>OX376664.1:6007785-7324203 GCA_947386135.1 Melanchra persicariae | reverse complement strand
TCAATATAAGTACCAGAAGATCGAACACTCGACACTCAACGAGGGCCACTTTAATTTCGTAACCCACTTTTTCTTGCCAAGTACTGGTGTACCAGTCCATTGAATATCGTTCATTCGCTCTCTGCACAATCAATAATTATAATCTATCAAACAACGATCTCTTGATTAGTTGGGGAGCCGAAATGGTCGAACTGAGAACTGCCATAGACATAGAGAATAAACTGAGCAATGCCCTCACAAAATGATCAACAACTCTGCGTCTATTAGTGCAGTCTTTCACTGTTACAACACTGGGATGGGTGACGAGCGAGCGCCCTTTGAGGGACTATCTTGATGTAAAACTTTGGCGCTCAAAAAGTGGCAACCAGCACTGATTTGAATAAGTGAGTTTTTTATTTTTATTGCCTGTCTCTTTTTGCTTTCTCTGTGTCTTTGTGCAGCACTCATCCACTCCTACAAACCTGTTACGTGACCCTATCAGAATTCAAGAAAGAGACAACTACTAACTGCGCGATCGTTTTACACATCTCAGACTTTTCCCCTTATTAACTTTACAGCTCGGCTAGACAGAGAGAGCTCCGTCCATTCTCCATGTTTGTGGGACTGTCGAAGTGCCCAAATATCGGTCAGTGAACGTGGGAACAGTGAAGTGAGCACGAGGAATGCGCTTGCGACGCGCCCGCGGGATTAATTGATTGAGCGAAATAAAGCGGAACTTTTTTATTGTCTTTGGTTCTGGTAGAAGCTATTGTGTTAAGAGGTTGAGGTTTTGGTTACGGTAAATCGAGACGAGTTTATGCCCATTATAAGTTACAAGAGTTATTGTGAGCAATAATATTTTTATGCAGTCTTTAAAATGATAAAATTTATAAATACTTAGCTTGATTTTGACTTCGGAAACCAATATAGTTTTATTAATTTTAGCCTTAGGTACCTACCCTTCTTCCGTAGAAAAAAATCTATGAAAACGCGATGTCGGATTGTCGCATCGCGTGAGATGCTTTTGAGAACCTAGGTATTAGTCTGTGATACTGTATAAATGTAGATATTTTATTTTTTTCTATTAGCTTGTAAAAACCAAGGATATTAAAAAAAAAGAAATTATACCAACCGACGCGAATAGAGAACCTCCGACTTTTTGGAAGTCGGTAAACAAACTGTGATTTGAACATTTGACATTCGCAAATTAATTGGCATTAATTTGCAACTTCACAGCTTCCATCAAGCTTTACTAACGTCAAGGACAGACAGCATCCGACCTTACTCAGTCCCCACGTCAACGGTCCCCCATCCAATTACCGTGTGTCGTGGGCGTCGCTTAACTGCCGAGATCTACGCGAGATAACTAGACGATGATCCCTTGTTCTTGCGATGGGCATTCCCTCTAAATACCTCGTTAGACCTTAATTGAGGAGCACACAAAATACAGTGAATTCTTTGGAAGCGATGTGTTTTTGTTTGTGTGGTAAATGTGGACTTTTTTGGTCATTGATAGGCATTTTTGTGTGAAAACGAAAAAGACTTAATTAAGCTAAGCTTTATTATAATACGAATACTTACTTAAGTTAAATTATTTGTTGGAGGTAAGGGTTCTCTGTGCTCTGGGTGTATTGATTCGATTTCAAAAATTATTTCTTTCATTTTATTGTTATAAAAAAGCTTTTTATCGCTAAGTGACAAGCTCTCTAAGTACCCGACTGCGCAAAGCAACGGAGGGTAATGTATTTATCAGCCTATGTACATATGTATGTGTTACGGCTAAAGATGGATGTAGAAATAAACTTAACATTAGCACTTCAGCCGTTACAAACGAGTTCGCGGAAAGGACGGGTTAGAGTGGGGAGAAAAGGATTTTTTTTACCTGTCAATCGCTCTTCCTCTCTCTACTTATTTAAAAATTTGCTGTGCCCGACAGGGTCCATAATTGTTTCCATTTTATATTTGCCACCTGTATTTGTACATTATGGATTGCAATAAACGATTTGATTTGATTTGATTTGATTTTATACAACTATAAATAAGTTTCAGCCCGATCGGTTCATTTTACGTCCGATCATGACTTATAATGCGTGTGCCCAACGGGCCAGCCTGCTACACTGAGCCATTAAATCCCATAAATAATAATATGACACAGCCTGTCCCTTGCTGCCCCCTCGAAATGACGCCGTCCGTACCCCACAGGCCAGATTTGCCCCTTGTGATTATTATTAAAATTTGTTCCCAAATATGAAAAAAGAACTTCGTGAAAATAAATTCACCAAAGACGAAGAAGTGAAGTCGGTTATTTAAGTGAATTCGGCTATTTCTGCGTATTTTGAGGGACTTGACAATTTTTTTTTTCGAAGATATATTTAAAACAAATTATTTGATAAATGTATTAGGGTTAGGGTTTCATGTGTAATTTTATCCCCCTTCCTTTACATTCCGCGAACTTTTGGACCCCTCGTATTACGAGACCTATAGATCTGGGTTTTTACCCAAAAAAATACACGTTTCCTGTGGAACAAGACACGGAAGCGAAGCAGCGGAAAAAACTAGTATCTTATTAAGTTGGTTTTATCACAGTTATAGCTATACCTATATTAGGTCATAGAACTTGTAATACAAAGGGCATATTACCTAACACACTAAGATAATTAATAGTCCGTGCTAAATAATTTACTTGGGCGATTGTAGAACATTACATAAATAAATGCTTTTCCGTGAAAGTCTTATTAATTATCCCTTCGTTAATATTTATTATTATTAATGTAATTTGCCTACTAGCGTGACCTAAGCCCTATGTTATGACGGATACAGCCGGTTCTTAGCTTACGTTATCCATCCACAAATAATTCTTAATGTGGTTAGTAGTAAATTTAAATGTCAGAAGTATTCACGCAAGGTGCTATGTTACCTACAGTTCGATTAATGTGCTTTGATAGAAATATATTTTCACAGTGACTTTTTCTTTTTGTTTTCAACTGATACACTTGACATACTACACACATCATTTGACGACTCGACCTATGAAATTTCATTAGCCTACATAAAAATTATCAAAATTAAACACAGAAGAAAGGTCCATCTTCGATTAGGCATAGACTCTCTGTTGCTATTATAAATTAAAGTGGCTGTGAAACCTGATGGTCGTGATGCCAGAATAATATTTTAAATATAAGAATTAACTATAAGAACTCCATCCACTATGAAATATTATTCTACCATTCTGGGATCACCTTAGCTGTGTTTTTTCAAACCGATATTTTTAGGTTGGCTGGTAGAGAATGTGAGACATTGTTCCATTGTGTCCACCTTTGTAACATTACTGTACCAGGATGAAGCCAAAATTAATAAATAACCATGTAGGTAACTCTTTATAACCGACTGCGCCTAAGAGGAGGTGATTCGAAAAATGTAACTCACTAAAATCACTAAAATGTATGATTGAACTAAAATAAATGTCACCAACTTCAACAGACAGCTTGAAAAGTGACTTGTTTGGAAGTTTTTAGTCGTTTTCTGCGATTGGATTTGATATTTTTCTGACAAAAGTCGTTTTTTTTTCTTACCTCTCATCATCATTGCAGCGCGGTGCTCCTGAGTTGTAGTTGATGTCAGCACACCAGCGGCAGTGCGAGGCCGCAGACAAGCATGCGCCGCACTCATTATGCTCGATGCACACAAGCTTGTTCAGCATTTGTTGTACTGTTGAAGAAAAAAACAATATTATCCGCTTCATAAAAATCAGTAAAAAGTACGTAATATTATGTTCCCGCCCATTTTTTAGTAATTTGACAGATTCTGTCAGACGATTTTTTTTTCTTTATTGATACTGGTTGCATTTCAGTGCAAGGTTTTCAAGAAGGCCGTATTGTCTACGCGAAAGATAAGTGTAAAAATTGAATTGGTTTTCCCTTGTGAGGCTGAATAGATTGATGATTCGGTTTCCCCTGCTGAAAAACAGTTTAAAAGGTCCAAAGGCAGTGCTACGCCATGAACATTTAGGTAATGGTAAAACCAGTATCACAGATAAGCCATGCTTTTAATCAGTTACCTAGGTATCTAGGCACCATAATAGGTCTTCCAACGGTGGTTTACTCTTTGATTGTGTTCACTTTTCCGAACTAGATATTATTTGTGTTTCCAGCGAATACAAGTGTAATTAATTACGTAGCCGTGGGCGTTAACTTATCAGCTCGAGTAACGTCATATTTATTCAGTACGTTTATACCTACTTAAAATATTATTTTGATTAAACTACCAAATTAAGCAACATGAAAGTTTCGTATCGGCCACTTCGCCATATTATTTAAAACCTCCACCAACTATAATCCAAAAATAAAGAGAAAAAGAAACAAACATCCAATTCATTCCAATCCAAAATAAAAAAAGATACCTACAGAAGCACTTGACATACGAAATAGGGCGACGAACAAGTTAAAATAGACCACCAAAATCGGTGGTATTAGACGCGCTAGGCGTTGACATAATTTATGTGGGCGTCGAGCAGATTACGACCGAAAAGAGACGCCACAAGGCAAAATATTTAGAAGACTCACTTCATATCATATACAAGAAAGGGGGTGAATACTGAGGTGACGACTACCAGAGAAGTATGTAAGAAAGATATTATGGCAATAAGATTTTGAAATCATTAAGTACTATTGGATTTTAATGATTGAAATTTTACATTTTACAAAAGAACATTGAGATCAGCCATCATCTCCGCCAGTAAATTCGGAAGGATAGTCACAGAGAGAAATTTTTCGTCTCAAAGTTATATGTAGGTACCTACCTACCCTCGAGGCTAAGACGATGGCGATGGTGATAAAACTATATCTATTCATAAACGAGATATTTTAATGGACTGCTGATGGATAGATTTAGTTAATTTAAACAAATGTTTGTGAGAAATGGTCGGTAGAGTCACATACACCTTTCAACAAAGCTGCAACAGGCTCTTCTTTCAGACCACTTCTCCTATCTAGGCCTTCTGCTATATTCTTCCAGCTGACCGGAGATAATCTCCAAAACGGCACAATTGCCAGCACGTGCTCGTCGAGTTAACAGACCGATACTATCCGAAACAGATACAAAATGTACACAATAACCGGACTCGGCGACAATGTGTCATCAATTTTATTGATTACAGCTTACTTTTACTGTTCGTTTTTTGTTTGATTAAGTAGGTAGTTAAGTAGGTCTGGTATTTCTTAACTGAGTTTCGTCATTATTTGAGTGCGGTTTATTTCTACTGCTGAAAATTTACCTTTTTGCGATAGCATAACTGATTATTCAAATGGAAAATTGATTAAAATCACACTTTCGGTCAAGAAACTGGCGATAATAGTATGACCTAAGTAAGAGGACAATGCTGGACTGCTGCCTTTTCCTCTTGGCAGGGACCCTGAATGTCATGTACTACCTAGGACCTAGGATAATAGATAATAGATGACATTCTGGGTCCCTGGTACCTAGGTTCAAGAAACTAGTTAGCTTGGGCTTCAAAACCACTATACCTACTTATGATTTTGTTTTCCTACCGTTTCTATTATATTACAAGGAAATAATTTATTGAGTTTTCAAATGATGTATGTAATTTGCTACAATGTGGTTAGAGCTAGGAACAAATAGTGATTTTTAAGTTAAAATAACTACAATACAATTTGTGGCAATATCTCAATGTTAAAGCTTAAGTTATCCTTATGGTTACCAATTATAACGTCATCATTATTTTGAAACCAAAATACAACAGACAACGCTGTAGCCTAGCCACGAACAATCAAATATACTTACCTAACTATTTAAGTACAACCTAACTACCTACCTAGGTACTCAATATAAGCTACTGCAACCAACAACTTCTCAAGATACTTACAATAGACACTAATGATTACACTATTAATGATACAAGAAAAACTGATTTAGGTAATTTTAGAAATTCAAGTCAGTTTTCTATTATATTCAAGCTCAAAGTCAAAGTATGTCCTGTAATATTACAGGATTTTCAGGCACAGGAATCCATATCGGCTGACTACTGACTAACTGAATTTCTAATGATAGACAAATTCACATCTTCTCTTAGAAGAGGCATTCCAAATCACATAATCCTATTTGCTATTCCCAACCACAGCTACTGCTTCTCAGCAGTAGCTGTGGTTGGGAATAGCTAGAGTAGAATAATATCTGGTTCTCACCAGAATCATCAATGGCGACCCCAAGAAAAGCACCAAGTCTATGAAACTTGACGAGTCCCGAAGAAACTATTCAAATGTCTTGGATCCCGAAACAAAATTATCATGAAAAGAATAACGAATGAGTAAGAAAACCGACATTGGTGCTGCATATTATTTCTTAGTGCGTCTTTCATGTTATAGGTACCTAGATATACCTATAGTGCTTATTTATAAATATGTCAAATACTGTTGATCTAGCCCAGTTTGTGAGTAGTGAGAGAGTGCACCATAAATTAGTACAACTGCTGGTTGATTCTGTAAACATGTCGGCAATCCATGGTCCGGAGCAAGGAGGCATGGGAAGCCGTCACCTCCTTCTGCGAAGCAGTAATGCTAGTGAAGGTGGAGGCGGGCCGCGTGAGGGAGAGACAACCCTCATGCCCCAGCCGCCGCGGCATAGGGAGACGCACCGGGCGTCGGGAGTCCCTGGGCGATTCCCGACCACTGTAGGACATACGGGTCTGCGGACGGCGAGCATTGGGTTGCTCGCCAAGCCATACAAACAATACGGAATGACAGTTCACTTCACGCTCACTCCGCCTAAGTTTACACGGTGAGGTGTTGACAGAATAGACCGGCTGTCATTCCATCAAGTTCGTATGGTTTGACAGCTCACTTGTCGTTCACTTCGCTTAAGTTTTTACTTCGACATGTTTACAAAATCGCACTGCTGTACTAGAAAGTCGTGTCGTAAGTGGTGAGCTTCTGTTTAATAGCCCATCAAAGTTTTGGTTTACAACTTCCTATTTCATGCATCGCCTGGTATTATTGCTCTTGCTAAATCTTTCGTATCACTTCCGTGGCGGTTATGTTAATCATATAAGCTCGTGTCGGCACACTGAAGTATTCCACACTGGCATCGCGAGATCAGCTCTAAACAGTCATGGCTCAACGGATAGGAGCATTTTGGGCTAAAGGCCGCGTTTTCAGGTGGAAACTGTTATATGCATGCGAGCTGAAACTGGTTGTAGGTGGAAACGTGGCCTTAGACAACGTAACATGCTTCTATGGTAGGCGCCAGATAAATATTCAAGAATGGTCACTGACCCACATACATTATTATTGACTTTCTTAATTTCAAAAACAGACATAAGCTGTCCTGAATCGACTTCTCTCGACTCGACTTCTATCAAGATCCTTTACGTTCTCTAGAATGAAAAACGGTTTATAATTTACTGTGTTTCTACGAAGGGATATTAGGGAAAGGTCAATGTACTTTATTGCAAGTTTATCTGGCACCTACCATACCGATAACGATTGTCAATAGCCCATAGAGTTTGACAAGCGCAACCGACATCACTCGTGGTTTACAATCCCTTACATTTTGGTATCGCTTATAGAATGTCTCCTTTTCTAGTTTAAAGCCTGTAATAATACCAGCCTTATCCGGCCAAGAGTTCCGCGTTATACTCGTACATCAAATTCTTGACCATTGCTACCTAAAGAATGAGAGCCACAGTACTTCCTCTAAAAGGTTAATAATAATAATTCTCGTACATAAAAAGCGTTCAATTCAAGTATCAGCGACAATCTATAAGCAAATAGTTTATTTATAATTTAAATATCTACTAATATAATAAAGCTGAAGAATTTGTTTGTTTGTTTGAACGCACTAATCTCTGAAACTACCAGTCGATATGATAGCCACATTCATGAGGAGAGCTATAAGCTATACGGGAACGGGAAATTCCTACAGGAACGGGAATAAACGTGATATGCGTGTACGAAGTCGCGGGAAAAAGCTAGTCAATGACATGTGTCAAATTGTAGGGAAAGAGAAATTTCTGACAGTTTGTTCTCCGATGCGAACGCGAACGCGGACGCTCCTTAAAAATACGAGAATTCGCCCTCAGGTCATAGTCGAGGCTAGCAATAATTAGTCCATTGACTGTAACAACTATCGCCTAGGTCACTGTCCACTTCCCACATGTCGATAAACTCACCCACAGACATATTGGTGATCTCATCTCAACACTAGCTGTTGTCACTATCTCTGCATGGTAATACCTCCTCATTTGTCTTAATCACTGTCCAAAATTACTTTGTCAAGCTAGTTATATTATTCGTATATTAAACTAAGTCTGCACAGATCATCAGTCTGATGTGGGATCCTCTAAGATAAATAAAGCTAAAGCTCGGGAAAACGTCGAATTTACTATAAGATTTAAGCTGTTTCATGTTATAGTTACTTAAATCTTAGAAACTAGAAAACTAGGTTAGACTTCCTAGGGTACGTACCAACTTTAAATTTGCTCACACACTTAAAACCATAACCATAACAGTAGCGCTAATTTGCAGCCAGTTTTAACGTCAGCAGTTAAACTAAATACGAGCATATTACAGCATAACACAATGTTGTTTCAGCTGAACAGCAAACGCATAATATTTTTCAACACTAGTGTTGTAAGGCAACAAGTTGTGAACTCGGAAAACGCATTCCCGCCGTGCAACTCGAAATAAAACTGTCAATCCTATTCCGATTTTCTATTTTCGAAAACGAATGTTCGTAACAGGTGTGTTCCTGCCTTGCGTCTGTTTCGGCTATTTTAGTTACCTACCGTATGAGCATAAAATAAATCTCTCCGTTTGAAGTTACATTTATGTCCGTGTTGAGATAACGAATAAGTTTTTATTTTGTTTTAATCTTGCTCAACTCCGCCATAATAATGTATAGTTTTATACTTCCGTCCCGTTTGTAGATAATAAGTAATTAGAATATCCTTTTATGATTAATTAGTGTTATTGTTTGACATTTTTTATTTTGATCTTGAAAATAAGAACTTCAGAATGTATAACTGCGTAGCAGTGTAAGAATCACGAAGTAAGTTAGTATTCATATATATGTACTTAGATCATTAATATTGCCATTATTGTTCGCAGTGTTCAATCAAGATTTAAGGAAATTCACTACCTATCATTCATTCTATTCTACTTTCTTTGAATTAACTGAAAAGTGAATTTCAGGAATAATAAAAACGTTGCAGTGTGATCAGTTTTTAATCTAGGTATATACATATTAAGCTTTATAGTTTAGTTGACTTTCCACGGCATTTGACACCATTAAAAAAAATCTAAGCATTTATTTTTTTCTTAAAATAGTTTGTGCAGCTTTGTATTTAACTAGATACCTACTTGCCTAGGTTCTTAATTATCATTTCCATTCAATTATGTTGTAGTAGCAATAATTTTAAAGCCAAGTCGATGGCCACGCCCCCTTCTGATTTCATATTGTAGGCGAGAGCTGTGCGAACGACGCAAACCTTAGATACAAAAGGCCTTCACCTCTGCTTACCTTCACTGAGATCATGTAGGTACATTATTGCCTTACATACCTTCGGTGTTAAAATTCCTCAGAAGACCAAAATACTCGTACTTAAAAAGCTCTCAAATTCAAGTCGCAATATCATTTTAGCGACAATCAATATCAAAACCTTGTCAAAATGTAGTTGTCACCGGAGAATAGCAAACTCCGTAAGATTGTAAAATATAAAAAAAAATATTATAATATAATTTCCCGAAATATTGTGAATACATCATTTTTAATACATTAAATCCCATTCAAACTCAATAGTTTCCTTTATAATATACTAGTGTCATGAAACAACTGAGTTTACAATTTCACGCGATATATAGGTATTATGTACAATCTTACGGAGTTTGCAATTATCCGTTGACATAGATAAATTATTGTGTTTTTGAAAATTTGCAATTGCAATGCGAACGCTCTTTAAAAACATGCGCATTGCCCCTTTGATTCTTTGTAAAATGCAATTTATTTCCATCATGAAAAACTGCCTACTAACACAGAAATATTAAAATGTAATCCATTTTCATTCAAGTGTGTTTAAGCATTTCTTATCATAACCTTCACACGGTGTGTTAATCACATAGTAAACATTGTAAGAACTATATAGTTTACTGAAACATTAACAGTTTCATGAATTACAGAACTTAAGTATACAATGTGTGTATAAGTAACTCAACTGTTACCATAAGTACGAGACTGTTAGTCACATCCGCTGTGCAAATATCCATATAACAATAGCCTTCATTATCAGCGAGAAAAACATGAAAAATGCATGAAAAACTCACCTTGACAGTTTCCATGCTCGATTTTCACGAACAATAAGCATGAAAAAACAAACACTGAAATCCCGTACATGATCAAATGATCATCCACAAATCACATCTGGATCGAACTGTTGGCGCGTGTGTATCGAATGGCGGCGTGCGATCGGATTCGCGATGAGTAACTGATAAGGGCTGATAAGGTGATAACGATATGGCGCGGGCGGCGAGTACCGGCGCGCCGGTTCGCGCCTCACGTCTTTGCCGCTCGACATCTGCCGCGCCTCTAACACTGCTAGTAAGTCTGTGCCTCGAACTGACAACACTCCGACGCTCCGTAACTTCGTAGTCTGCTATAAGCTGTCGTAGTCACTCGTAGCCTCGTAGTACCTACGCTGCTGCACACCGAATTACGCCAATTGATGTTTAGCTCCCGATAAGATAAGTGGTTGCATTAGACACCGCTAATAGGTGTGCCTTGTATGGTTGATCTGGTTGTCGATTTATCTCTCCGCATTACCGCTTCCTTATCCGTTTAGTAGACGATGTATGTCATGTCGTCGACATCACGCTATGAACCCTCATGGAGTAGGCAGATACCTACTTTTTAATTTATTAAAACTAGAAGCAACACAAACGTGCAAAGGCGGACTTAATGCCTTAGGCATTCTCTACCAGTCAACCAAAGGTACTTTTATCTCTCCTCGGAGAGATTAAATGCCAGTTGCATAAAAAAAAGAAAACATATTTTAAGTAAAATGGGTACCAATTGGGTATGCATACATTGTTTAAACAAACCTGTATTTATTATTATAATAAATACCTATAAATAAACCCAATCTAATTTCAAACAAACTTCAGTAATTTTCCAGAATATTTTGTAAATGATTGTATTAGGAATAGCTGATGCTTGTTGGCCGTTCGTAGAATATGTCCCATACTATACGGGACCTACTCAACGCTGTCACAAACTAATAGTTCCTAACGCTGGTCAGTCGGCTAATCTGACATGACGTCATTTTGCTCTCAATCAAACGTTGCGACCAATAGGGGCGGTTTTATAAATGAAAGGTTCTAATTTAAAAGGATCCATCCACCTATACACAATATATAACTCAAAGAGAACTAAGCTGCAACTTGTATAAAAGATGTTGCACCATCTTTCGCGTCCTGGTTCTTAGCAAACGCTCTAGCAAACAGATTACTATAGTCGATTTACAATCTCCACATTTGTACAAAATATCCGCACTTGTCTATATTTGCCAGTTATTTATAGCTTAGGCGACTCAATGTGAGATCAAAGTTATCTACCTGTTGACATCTATTCTTAAATCAAGCTGAAATAGCAGTTCTTAAAATTGTGTGCGTGCCTATGGTAGGCACCAAATAAACTTGCAGTACAGTACATTGTCCTTTCTCTAACATCCGTTCGTAGATATACCCGAACAGTAAATTATGAACTGTTTTTCGTTACAAGAGAACGTAAAGGATCACGATAGAAGTCAATTTAGGACAGCTTCATGTCTTTATTTTTGATATTAAGAAAGTCAATAAATGTATGTGGGTGACCGTTATTGCACATTTATCTGGCGCCTACCATAGTAGATATTAATACTCCTCTAAATAATCACACTGCAATTCAAAAACGTGTCAAAAGGCTGAACACGAATTGATGACATCGTGTACGTAACCATGTCATCTTACGATACGAAAAATAGGTACAGTCGGCAAAACACTGAACATAGACCCCCTCTATTTACCGTCACGAATTAATAGCCAACAAGCCCATTAAACAGGTAGTAAAATCAGTGTCCTTCACCTCGGAGCCATTCTGTTGTCCTTCCTAATTACTAATTATGGACACCGAGGCAGTTCGCAAGACACACGGCTGCGAGTCACGCACTGGGCCACTCCTGTGCTACTCTAAAGTATGCCATACTACCACTTCAAGTTGACCTACCTCGACTCCCTCATCGGCGCACGAAATAGGCTCGATAAGTGAAACCTCCTAAGATTACAGGGACCTTCGGAGAGTGGTATTCAAATGTGGGTGTACATTCGAGGCCAAAATAACAAACCTAAGAGTTCGTTCACAGGCTTCGTAATCATTGACGTGATACAAATGGTCTGTAGGCGGCCGGCAGTCTGTCTGTACATATGACGATGCAAATAAATGTCATCATACCTGAATGGAGCCGTGTGGAAAACTGCGCAACCTTAACGCGCCATTCTTAATATGAGAGGTTGCATCATGCGACTGGCTGCTGCCACTTGTTGCTTTGTTTATAAATCATAATACCGTTTCATTTTATGAGCAGTCATTATCAAAGTTACGCTTGAAGTAACTACCTTCTATAAACAGTTCATGCCTCACCTAATAAGTGTTATCTTACTGCCGGAAAATGCCATCATTACTCATTTCTTTGTTGGCTTTCACCCAGTATGTTGAGTAACTTAGTAAACTTCAATGTATCTATCTAATGCCTTTTTACTAGTTTTAGGTGTTACAATTCGTAAAGTTTAGAAAAAGGGTCAGGCTCAGGACAGACTGTGTCAAAAGGTTTTTTTTTCGAAAAGTGCTTCTAGAAATAAATGTATGAAATGGTGATTGCTACGGCATTGCCAATTATCAATGCTCAATGCAGTGATAGCGTATTTGATCACAGTTTTACCGAATGATATATGTCACTTAATTTATTAAAGAAGTTTTGTTACCGACTGTATTAGTATATAACCAAATGATTTACGTGTATCGTAAGTGGGTTCCACCGGCGATGTGTCACAAGATGGAGTGCTCCTTACTAGATAAGTGACTAACTGCAGTTAGCGATCAATATACCTACATGTACTTAGGTAAAGGTACTTCCAAAGGTGCCAGTTTCTCAATCCACCAAACGTTTCCTCTGTGTGCAGTACGTATCGATTGTTTACATAAATGATTGGAGCACGCCTATACATTTACAAGTTCACACTTAACAAGACAACTTGGAGCTCATTCGCTTCCTGACCTATTACTGCGTCTTGTCTGCTGTTTGTTTACTAACGAATGAGTGTTCAGCCATCCGTCTCGAATGCGATTGGGGGTCAATACTCTCTTATTGAGAACTTACGGACATAATCATCAAAAGAAAATAACACAGAAGGTAGGTAATATAAATCTGCCTAGCTTTATTCTAAATAAGATTTAAAAAATACCATAGTTGCGCTAAGTGTCTATTCGTATAAGTAACAATCGCTTAATGCGTTCAATAAGGTAGTAAAATAAAGCAAGGTTCACTATTTATTTGAGGAAGCTTTAGGAGGGGAACCTTTAAACGAGGGGGAAGCTCTAAGAGAGGACGAAGCCTTGAGAGTTCGGGCCCCTTTCATAGAGGGGGACGCTTTAATAGTGCCGGAAACTTTAGAAGTGGGGGAACCCTTCTGAGGAGGGGAAACTTTAGCACTAGACGTGCTGGCCACTTCAACCTCTGCGTCTGAAACATTCTTATGACGACGCTTTGTTCTGGTTTGAGTCGTCTCCAACATCTCATAGAAGTGATTGACGGGCTCACACCATCCATACCCCTGCTCAGCCTTCCCCAACCAGATATGACCGTTAGGATCTGTCAAAACCAGATGACCTACTGGACAGTTGTCAACGAATTCCCCTGTCAGTACGCTTCCATCGGGATAGGTATATTTACCATGGCCGGTGTAACCCCATTCTTTGATTAAGCCTTCGAATTTAGAGCCATCGTTGAATGATACGATAGTTAAACCGGTGGCGATGAGTTTGTCATAATCCCAGTGGCCTGTGTAGCTATCGCCTTCAGCCGTGGTGTAAACGCCTTGACCTAAAACAGTACAGGAATCATTTTAAGAACTACTTTAACATGAGATAAACATAAATACCGACATAGAGCAGTACAAAAACAACTGTTTAAGAAATAATTAGAGCGTGACGCTCGTCTGTACATGGCTTGGAATGGATTACGGCACGCTCCATTAGACCACACTCGATACGTCAAAAATATACAGCTTCTTACGTCGTTTACAAGTTTAAGTACAACCGATGAATACCATGACTATACATAGTTTTGTTTCGCAAATGTAAGATTGAGTGAAGTGTGCGAAGTTACTTGCAAGAATTTAAATTTTGAATATTAGGTACACGCTGTAACTGCATTAAGTTGCAACTTATAGTTATGTTAATTTAGTCATAGCGGACTAAAGGATTACGGCGGCGGTGTGGGTAAATAAATTCTCGACAGGACATATCATCACGCCTGTACCTACTTATTTTACGAAAAGGTCGTCAGAGTTGGTAGTGTGACATATTATTTTGCAAAATCTTATTCGTCTTTGTACCTAATTATGTTTCTAAGTCAATTTTAAAACGCGTGTGGCGGACCTAGCAATGTATGGTCTAGGGTTGCCAACCGTACTATAAAATAAAGTATTGCATGTATGGTACTTTATTTTGCGTTGACGTAGGTTTACTTTATAATCCATAAAAGCAATAGAATAGAGTACACCAAAATACTTTTATTTTAACTCTGTAAATTAACTGTTAAATATACTACCGCGCGAGCACCGGTGTACCGCGAATTTATCGCGAATTTAATGTTTATTTACTATTACGTGAGATTTATTTTTTTATTTGGGAATTTTCACATGTCGTGGCTTAATGAAATCCTGCCGTTTTAGTATTCCATCGAAGGAGTTTTTATCTATGTCTTAATTGAAAATTGGTGATAAAAGAAATCCACGGCTTCATTGTAATTTTCTAGTAAGTACAATTAATTTAAAAACAACAAAATTCTGATTGCACAATAAGTAGGTAATATAGTATAAAAGGTAAGTACTTAGTCCTTTTTTTAAGACCACTCTTTTTAAATACTCTATTTAAAAAGAGTGCAGTCCCAATAAAAAAGAAAACCCCCATAAATACTGGCCGAATTGGGGATCGAATCGAACCCTGAACCCCACACTCAGCAGTCACAGACGAGGCATTAAACTATGGACATTTTCGATTTTGGTATTTGCTGAAAATTATAATAATAATATTGGGTATTAATTTCACTTAAATAATGTCCAAACTCAGAGCAACAGCCTCACTTTCGTCCTTTCAACTCTTTATGCCATCTTTATCTCGACCTGTCGCGTAGTCGTTTCTATTTAGGAACTACCTACTAAGTGGTAGTTTATGCCCATTTATGATATTTTACTGAACTAAGATAATCTCACCGTGCATCTTGACAGAGTGATCCTTCTTCTTGGCCTCGAATTCCCCATCGTACGTGTCTCCGGTGTCGTGTTGAAAGAACCCCTCGTCACGAATGACGGGTATCTCTTTTGGTGGTTTGTCTTTTTTATCCTCGTGAACGTCTACATCTGCTGTCGTCGCTGATTTAGGACTATTAAATTTCTTTGGAGACTTTGCAGTGTCCGGCATAGTTTTCCTGTTTATAGTAATAACTGAGATTAAAACATGTTCATATAGGGTCAAACATCATCATTTGAATTGCATTTGGCTGTCAAACTTTTTGACTACTGACTACCTAAATATGCACGACGCCGTGTGATCCGTGGCACAGCGTGTACTGTCAGACCACCCGCCACGCACCGGCCCAGCCCCTGCCTAAGCTAAGCCCTCGATGAGATATCTTACTTGTAATAGATCTCATGTTATGATAGCCATCTTTAACAGCCTAGATGACTGTGGCAAAGTAGGTTAACAGCAGGTACCTACCTATCTACGTCAGTAGATATTCTAATGCTGTAAATTCCACGATGGCAGCCACTCTGTCCAATCATCTACATAGCTCTTCGCACAACAAAGAGCAGTGGTAATAAAGCAAGACGCATTCCCATATTAAATTCTATTGTCTATTGTTACGGTAATTGTGACTAATTTTACACCGTGAATATCATTTGCTACAAGTATGTATTACGTATCTTCCTACCTACTTTACATAATGTGTAAGTGTCTATAGAGAAAGAAAAGATGTCTAGGTGAACCATTGAGATAGAAAGGTGAACGCTTTGTTACAATAAGTGTACCTTCCACGCTTTGCCAACCTATAGAGCAAATGAAATAAACTCTATTAGCTTCAATTATGTCTGAGTTAATATTAAAAGCTACATAATAGCCTCGCTATTTGACGTCTCTAATGGGCAGATACACAGTATCCCTAGTAGACTTTTATCAACAAAATTGATGTAAAAAAATAAAAGATTGTCACTATGGTGACTAACTAAAAAATGCATATTATGCTTGCATGTGTAAATCAAGAGTTACCAGAATTACCGGCTTATCTGCAAATTATGACACCAGCACCTTTTTTATTGGAATCCGGGTGGAAATCCTCATGGATGTTCTCCGGCCTGGGGCGGACGGAGGGTAACCACCACGTGTTCCCTCGCACACTTGCACCGGGGGCTACGGGAGCACTAAAGCAATGTTCAACGCAGCCCCCGACTGGTGGCCCGCCTCTGCGGATTCCGTCTTGTTAACAGCGACGACTTCCACCTCGGGTCCTATATGATGGGGGGCGGCGGACGTCCCCGAGTCCGCCGTACCTGGAACCATTTAGGGGGGCCGGAAGAGGACATGTACCCTCCGCCGACACCCGGTGCGCCTGCTGCGATCCGAGATAGCACTCGAAATCTCCCTCTCCCCTCCTTCATAAAAAGTGACATGACATTTTCGCAGAAGGAGATCACCGCGTCCCACGATGCACAGGTCGCTTCCCACTTCCGAAAAGAGGGCAAGGCGCGGCTCGTCCCAAACTGCGCACTCTGTGAGCGTATGCCACGCCGTGTCGACGACAATGGGCGCAGTGATGACACCAGCGTCTAGCTCCCTGCCTATGCGATGCAGGAACTTCCCGAAGCATCCATGCCCCGAGAGCACCTGTGTCGCCCTGAATGACAGGGAGCCGTGCCTCCTCCCAAGCCAGTCTTCGAGCACCGGCCGGATCGCCTCGATGGTGACGAGGCCTGCGGTAGGGCGCAAAAGCTTGTCCCGCCATTCCGCCACCGCAAGACCTGACGGACTTTGGACCGGTGCAGCATGATCCGCTGCACCAGTACCTCGCCCCGCGTCTGCGCCTCCTCTCGCCACCTACGCAGTGACGCGAGGGCTCTCGATTCCAGGTCCCACGGCGGGGATCCGGTCAGTGCGCAAGCCGCCTCGTAGGAGATCGTGCGATACCCTCTGATGGCTCTGACGGCCATCGCCCTCTGCGGTATACTGCGGGCCGTCAGTCATCAAACGCTGCTAGGCGATAGACGCAGGTTGGGTGGTAGCGTAATTATCTCTGGACCACCTCCTTTATAAAGAGCTCTTCCAAACAATCTGCCTAGCGTTTTCCCAACTACCTACATTGGAGTCGGCTTCCAATCTAACCGACGCAGTTGAGTGGGGTACCTCTATACCAGTATTTTACTTGGACCGACTGGACTGCGTGTTTGACCTCCACAACCCAGTAGGTATCTACCTGGGTAATACAATACCGCTTAGCATGACTGGTTTGAGATTTTGCGGCTTCTGACTACCTTAATAACTGTCAAAGATAGCTGGGACACACAAATAGCAGTTGGGAGTCTGGGATTAATGGCTTAACGTGCATTCTGGAGTACGGAGGAGTTTCGATATGTAATGTATAGCCCAGAGAGCGACTTCACCAAGCGTTGCTTAATCTTGAAGATCGATCCGTGCAGCTGTTATTGTGTGTAGCCTCAATCTTAAAGTTTTAAACATGAACGGAAGTTTTCATACCTTATTATAGCGTATAAGAGCTTATAATTGTCCGTATATATAATGTACTCTGTGCTTATAATAATAATTTTCAGGTGACTATTTGGCAGGTGTTGTCCCATATTATGTCACCTCATGTCACGTCGCGTGTCAAGTTTTTGCACGCGTACTTCCGGCCATGACCCTAATGAGTGTAACGAGACTATTTCATTGTTATTGGAGGCTAAATTACCATAAAACTATTTTCTATTTGGTGTGTCGAGGACGGGACAATGGTTTTAATTTAATAGATTATCGTTTGTGTGGGTAATTTTTGCGAATTCATATACCTACAATATCATGATTATCGTCGTTGTAGTGCGAGAAATAATTAAGTGCAAAAAGCAAGTTTCGAGATAATCGCGTTTTAAAGTTTTTTGTTCTTAAAATCCGTTCCTAAAAAGCATTTTTGTAACTATTAGCGTCAATGTGATAACATTGACGCTAATAGTTACAAAAATGCTTTTTGGGAACAAAATATTGATAATTTTACCCTGCATTCTAATATTCAGTAAACTTTGTAAATATTTTTACCGTTACTGAGAAATATAATAAAAAGTAAGATAGTTAATTCTAGCATACTCAAAAAAAAATAATTTGGGTTAGTTAATGAGTTTTTTGTGTTACTTAATTAATTTTTGGTACAGCTTTTTTGCAGATAGTCAGCAATAAGTGACTGTTGCTCAAGGGTCGGTTAGAAAGAAAAATCATAAATTCAATGTAAAAATTAGTTATTTAATACAAAAAAGATATCATAAAAAATTAACTATTTTTAGGAGATCTTAATTATACCTAAGTACTTACACAAATAGTCATCTTTGTATAAACAAAATCTAACACAATCATGCTTTGATTTATTATTTATTCTGTACCTTCTCCATCAGTACCTTCGAAGGTGTGCGGTTCTCGCAGCCTATCTAGTTGGTTGTTAACAGTCAAAAATTAAACTGTAAGTGGAATTCAACCGGTATGATGTCCGTACGGCAAAGGTTTAACAGACCTTTATTTTTTATTGTGTAATTGGTAAGATTGCCACCAGCCGGAGCACCAAGACCTTTCTTACGTCTTGTCTTTTTTGTCGTAACCAGTACTCAACATCATAGCCGAATCTAGATTTTATTACGCCAGGATACGTCGTATCTCAGACATTTAACTTAGCCACTGTACCTTCTTGCCATCTTGAATTCTTGAGCCATGGTTTTGTTTGAAATCAATGTTGCAGCTAATTTTTTTGGTGTCGGTGAGTCAACCTCCATCATTCTGTGTAGGTACTCCAAATATTTCTATTCTATCACATCCAGGTGCGACGTTTGTATCAAATGCAAAAGAACGACGCAATAAATTGGTTTTTGTTTTGCCCTGAATAAGTGTCGGAAAAAACCGAAACCTCTTTTATACTTTCCGGAATCATATTTATCCACTTAGACAAATTTAATAAGTGGCAATCTCAGAACTCCTCCGTTTCCCATTGGTGTGATTTGCTTTTACCGTATAAAGGCGTCTTTTAGGGGTTTGCTGTTTCACATGTCGTAATATAAACTGTTTCTTCTCTTTAAAACCTGTTAACGACCAATAAGATATTGCAAAGGGTCACTCTGTCTTCTTCCGTTAACTCATAACATTTAAATCCGCAACCTTTATACATGCAAGTAGTTTTTAATTTATTTGAACTTGGAGGTCGTTGGTGGTAAAGTTCCTCGAAAATGGTAAATACGCATTGAACTGGACGCAATCTAAATCTACGGATTGCTTTCTGATGATAATAACTGCTAAGCATTAAAAAAAAACTAAGTCACAATACGAGTGGTTTTGCTTTTATTAATATACTTTGGTTAGATTTTTAGAACGTAAAGACCGAAAAATGCGCGATTATCTTGATTTATAAATTACTTAAAATCTGTTGATGACTTTTACCGGACAACAGAATTACATTTCATTCACAGTTTTACGTCTGCAAGAAATAACTAAGAGCTATTTGTGTGACTCAGAGTGGGTCGCATCGAATTATATAGAATGCGAAAAGTAACTAAGTAACATTAATGTGCAGTGCAGTCCCGCGCCAGTAATTGAGAAAACATTAGTAATCATAAATTACTGAAGTACCGTTAGTTAATTTTCATAGGCTGATTTTTTCCTTAACACGTAGTTATGTACTTCTGCCATTCACATATTATTTGAAATACTAAAAAAATGGGCTTTTTTACCTTCTCATAAGGTATATAATGGGTTTAAAAACACTATGGCATCATTAACTCATTTTGGCCAAAAATGTCACTTAGTGACTTCTCGCACTACAACGACGTTATATGATTTAAGATTTGCAAAGTTAAAACTAACTGTGTTTATATCACAATCAGATCAGGGTGTTGGCCTTCGTAGGTACTTCAGACTATCCATCCGGTCTCAATGCTTGAGATGCAGTGATTGCTAGTATACATTTTGTATTAGTAGGTACTTGGGGTTCCGGAAAGTTTTCAAACACACACGTTTCCCGAACACGGATGGCACTGAGCGCTTAGCTTTAAGCATATGAACTTCTTATCAAATTAAGAATTCTAAACACCAAACCCGCTAACAGGGTTGATAACAGCGGTATTATTTTAGCTAAAGTATTAGTAATAAAAATTGCAAAAAAAAAAAATTAGATACACTAGAAAACTAGCTTTCACCGCTCCGGTTACCTACTCACAATGCGTTGAATAGGTCTTGAAAAAAAAACTTTTTAACAAAAAAAAACCGACTTCCAAAATAACGAAGAAGCAACCAAAAACACCCGTATTTTGTACTTTGTAGGGTTTCTTTTGGAAGTCGGTTTTTTTTTGTTAAAAAGTTTTTTATTTTTCTCTTTTTAGTGGTACCCCGCACACCCAACAACACCACTGGAAAGTCACAGGAAAACAAAAATACGCAACTTCGTATACATGGATGATTTTTCCATACATTTTTTCCAGCTATTTGGATTTAAAACCACTGAACTGATTTTTGATAAAACAATTTTTCAAATCGGTTGACAAGCGACGGAGTTATGCGCGAACAAACAAAAAATACAAACATCCGAATTGAGAACCTCTTCCTTTTTTAGAAGTCGGTTAAAAACGTCGTTCAATACCAAACTTTGCCGACTTTTACTTGTGAATGCATTTTGCCTGTTCAGACCTACAGTTCTCATCAAATAACTTTGCCCCTCTGAAGTTAGCCATTTGCAAAGATCGCGCAGGTGCAGTCACGTACACGGGAGCAAGCGGGACGCAAGCATGCATGGAACGTAAACGAGCGACTGAGACATAAAATCGCGCCCCGCCCCCATGTCTCTTACGCATGCGCAGTTGCAGTGTGTTCGTAATTTTGACTACTACGCAGCCACTCTACACAACTTCAGAGGGGCAAATTTATTTGACGAGAACTGTAAGTGATATCAGACTAGCGAACGAAAGCAAAGTCGGTATGCGGTAATGCCCGCTGTTGCCTAAGGGGACATTGTTACCACTATGGGTAGAGAAACTTACTTGTAACGCCCGTCTGTAACTACAGGTGCGGTATGTGGAGAGGAATGTATTTATTGCCGCTGCCCCCGCGCCATTTTCCTCTACTCGCGGAACTCCATAAAAGATAAAGACACCAAGCTAAAATCCCGCGTAAGTCTGAACCGGCCTTTACTTATATCTAAGTGCGTTACAGAACCACGAGTATTGCCAAGGAATGAGACAATAAAACAAAGAATCTAAATGTAAAATATGTATTATATTTCACTAACTTTCATAAAATCATCTGCATCTTCAATTGTAATAAACAGGTGTTAACAAAAGACCATTTAGCCCACTTTTGCGCCAAATATACATGCATATATACCAGTATACCTCGTATTTGTGGATCAAATAATATCTCATCATAATTTCAATTAAGGCACAAAAAATATTCAAAAACAAAATGTTGATAGATCTCTGCTCCAATCACTACTAATTAAAATTGATTAGAATTTTATGAAATAAATATCTATACAAAAATGCGAATGGTATATTCGATAAAAAATTATGTAAACATAGTCCTGGGTTAGGCAGTAAATATTTTTCAGTAAAGTGCGTGATTTCCCTATAAAAATATTTACAATATTACAAATAGGGATGGAGCTTTTGATATTGAACATTGTACGATTACCATTCCTTAAAAAACTAAATAAATAATCACTTATTTTGGTAAAAACCGCGCTTCCTTCGATTAACTCGCGTTCACGCTATTTCTACGTTTTTCTATACATTGCCTATCTACAAGCGAACGTACGAGACATGATCACAGCACAGATAAATAAACTGGTAATAAAAAGACAACAACTAAGTAAATTATATCAAAACTAGTATCGACACTTTAATCGAAGGAAATCACAGTTACTCTATACAATTCGATTTTTGGACACCTGCTTGCTTGCAAAATAAATTATATAAAAATTACTGATTTATACGGTGTCCGAGCGTCTGTCTCAGGCGATTTTCTTGTAACGTCACGTGCGCGAAAAATGGCGGCTGAAACTCCTTTACCGATAGTTGCGTTATGATAATGTTTCGGTCAAAAAAAATGTCAGGAAGGGTATGGACATGCCAAGCATAAAAATTAATAGAAATAAACACGATTTGACTCTTACATTTAAGTACCCTTACTATTAAAGTAGCTCACACGCTTAGCTCACAGATATGGTGATACTTTGTACACAGATGCCCATCAATCGAAATGCGTGGAGCCTCTCGGCAGTGTTCAGAGGATGATATTGGCAGGGTCCTCCATGTTCTCCTTGAAGGCCTTCATCCACTGCGCGCCCACCGCGCCGTCGATCACTCTGTGGTCCGCCGACGCCGTGAACGTCACGAACTTAGCTAATCGGAAACTGGAAATGAAGAAGTAATGCTTTAATTTGATAAAGTACGAAAACCAACCTTACGGCAACGATTTAAAGACATTGTAAAATTCAAATAGGTGTAAAAGACGTGTGCTTGACTGGAAGAGCTTGTGGCTAAATAATAAAAGCCTCACGGGTCGATCTTCAAGGTTAAGCAACGCTTGTCGAGGTCGGTCTGTGGATGGGTGACCATCTTAACATACCGAGACTCCTTCGTGCCTCGGAAAGCACTTAAACTGGCCCCGGCTGTCATTTGTAGATCTTTGGCAGTCTTTACGGATTGTCAGAAGTCAGTAAATCTGACTCCTGTCTTGCCAAGAAGTACCGTGTTACCCAGTGGCAGCCGCTCCACGTAAAAAACTGGTATTCAGCTGAATCCGGTTTGACTAGAAGTCGACTCCAATATAGTTGGGAAAAGGCTAGGCAGATGATTTGATATTTTTTAGCCTGACCTGTGTGACACAACAGTTAAAATAAATGTACATGTACAGTAAATTAAACTTACCCTTTAGGTTCATCTTTGTCAGGAATAACGATGTCCTGTAGACCTCCGCACGCCAGGATTAACGACTGAGGAGGATTGATAATGGCATTGAACATTGTGATACCTGGAAATACAATGAAAACATATAAATTAAAAAAATGGCTCATGATAAATTATATTTATTGATGATAATTACTTTTTCCCAGTCATGAAAACGATGAATCACAGTCATTTAGCAGTTCGGGCTGTCTTGGTTCACTCAATTCTACTGCGAGTTTGTTTAGTATGATTATACAGGGACAACCCGCACTTTCTCAAACATATTTATGTAAAATATCAGATAGACTCACCATACATTCCAAGGTTAGACACAGTGACAGTGCCACCCATGAACTCGTTAGGCTGAAGTTTGCCCTCCCTGGCCTTAGCCGCGAGTTCCTTCATGTTTGTAGAGAGGTCGATGATACCGCGGGAGTCGCAGTTGAAGAGGATCGGCGTGATTAGCCCGGAGGGAGTTGCTACTGCTACGCTTACGTCTACATTGGCGAACCTGGAAAGAAAGGGGGAAATCGTTCAGTCGGTAAGTTGATTTAAAACAGCTTTGTGAGAGATTGACGCAGCTTAACTCGGTAGAAAATATTTTTAAAGAAAGTTTAAGTTCATAGATATAAATGTGTCTCGCTAGAAAGATGGTAAAGACCACAGATATACAACGCGTAACAGAATAAACGCAATACCTCTTAAGGGGTCATTGTACTCATCATTATGAACAATTTTTACTATGGCAACAGCACTGAAATCGCGAAAAAAATCGACTGCTCCATACATTTATGTGCGCATAAATCGACAAAATGTACTGAAAAGCGGTTTTTTTCGCGATTTCGGGGTTGGGCGGGGCCCATACTAAAAGTTGTTCATAATGATGAGTACAATGACCACTTAAGACGTATTGCATTTATTCTGTTACACGTTGTAGATAGACATAGATAACGCAAGAGCAACTACTTTGCGTGCCCGGTTCGGTGCCCAGCTTACGTACAAAAATCGTGTACGCTAGTCGGACGTCAGTTGGGTGTCAGTCAGCCACACGCGGCGGCAACTTTGAATCGATTTGATTTTCCCATCACTTAATAGTGCTTGTGTGTGACGGTCCTAGTAGGTAGTCAAAAATTGCACGCTTGGTTTTCATACAGATCGTGATACTTGCGTTATCTATGTCTTTCTATATCTGTGGTGGCGACCAATAGAGAGATATGTATGAAAGATGAAGACATTCTACGCCGGCCCAAAATACAGTGGAAAAGCAGGAGGATGGTGAACGTTTAGAGATGTACCTACTAAGAACAAAATTTTCATCAGTCATCCTAAAAAGACAGTCGAAAATTCAACCTTGTCAGTATTGAGGTAAAGTCGAAAATAAATCAACTTAATTGCATCCCGTGTCAGTGTTTGTTTTGTTGCTCTCGTTTATATCAAAATTTAGAACTTAACTCACTGTCTAATGAAGGAGTCCATCCAGTGTGAGTTGACGGTGGGAACTCTCTTGCAAGCCGCCGCGACCGCCTTCACAATGAAGTCGTTCATCGAGACCTGAAAATACACAAAATAAAGTAATATTCTCTCAAAAGTATTTAAAACTAGCTGCTTAAAGCGGGTTCCCCCGCGTGATTGTTGAAAATTATACCAGAATGAAAGGTATACTATTCCGGGACATGGTCTACTCGTGTGCCAAGTTTTATTCAAATCCCTTCAGCCGTTAAGACGTAAAAAGGTAACAGACAGACAGAATTGACAGATTAAACGCAATACCTCTTAAGGGGTCGTTGCACTCATCATTATGAACAACTTTTGCTATGGGACCAACCCCGAAATCGCGAAAGAAAAATCAGATGTTCAGTACATTTTGTCGAGTTAAGGTTCGCGCACATTGTCGGGCCGCAGCGGATCGGGTCGCAGCACAAAAAACCGCTCAAAGCTCGTATGTATTTTATATGAACTATCGCACACTACGGCCACAGATTTTGGTTGCGTGCGATGCGGCCCGCCCCGCCCCGACTGTGTGCTGCAGCTAAGGATTGGAGTGCACGCGATAACTTAAGTACAGTTGCAAGAACGTCTGGCAGTACACTGAACTCAAAATCCGTGAATGCGCTGCGACCCGGCCCGTCACTAATGTGCTAAGTAAGCATTTTGTGCTGCGCTGCGGCCCGAGCTAATGTGCGCGAACCTTAATGTGCACATAAATGGGGCCGTCGATTTTTTTTTCACGATTTCAGTGTTGGTCCCATTGTAAAAGTTGTACATAATGATGAGTACAATGACCCCTTAAGAGGCATTACGTTTATTCTGTAACACGTTGTATAGTATGAATTAACTATCGATAAGTATCAATGTTAGGATGTATTCAAGGTAGGTACTGCTTCACTACAATTCCTAGAATGCAGTCTGTCCCATTGACAGCTATTAATTAGTCAACAATTTCTAAAGTGCCACTAGATCTACAAATAAGACAAAAATGTCAATAATAACATAATATGTAGTTTAGAAGTAGAGTCAACTAGTTAAAAGCCCTCAATCAGACTGCACTGTCAGGATACTAAAAAATTTCAAGGGCGTCTGTACCTTAACTCCAGCCTTCTCAGCCTCCAGCTTTTCGTTGACGGTCTTCCTCATGGCCATGGTCTTCTCAACGTTGACAGTTGCCGTCAGCTGGTAGTGCGGGATGGTCTGCTTAGCGGCCGACAGTCGCTTGGCGATGGTTGCGCGCATGCTGGACAGCGGGATGTCCACGTAGCTGGCGCCGAGCGCAGGCGCAGGCGCAGGTGCTGCGGCGGCGGCGGCGCCGGCGCCCACGGCTGACAAGTCCGAACTCTTCAGTGAGCCGTACAGACCAGAGCCTTCTCCTGATAGCATGAAATAAGATATTGAGCCTTGGAAGTTGATGTCAAATATAGTTAAACAAGCTTAGTTTTGTATTTAAAACAAGATTTTCGTAACTAATTAAATACTAGTTAGAAACTATAATTGAATGAAAATTTGATCTGAATACTACAGTAGTCTAGATAAACTACACAAAGAAAACAAGACAAAAGAACTCACTAAGCATTTTTATTTCATGCCATCAGAATAAAGGCTGACATGAGTGTTAAATTATTTTATAAGAAATAAATAATGGTGAAACAACATGCAAGGTTGGTTAAATGTGTTAATTGGATACCTATACAATGGTAAAGACAAAGCTTCTTTTTGATGCCTGATGTTGATATCAATAGAATTCTCTTAACATTTAAAGGCTTTGATTTATGAAAATCTCTGACTTTGTACACATTGTCTATCAAAAAATGCTGTTTATCAGATAGATAGAACGGTTCAGAGATTTTATGTTTAAAAATAAACTAGAAAATAATGCCACTCTTTTTTTGTGAAAATTTTTATGGCTTTTATATCCGAAACTCCTATCCTCCTATGCCTAAAGTATGATAGCCACTCATACCTCCAAGCCTGACATTCCTGATTTCAGCAAGTCTCCTCGCCATGGGACTGGCATAGATCCTGCTGCCCTCGGGCGCCGCGGGGGCCGCTGCTGGCGCCGGCGCGGCGGCTGCGGGCGGAGGCGCGGGCGCTGCGGGGGCTGCGGGCGCGGGGGCAGGCGGCGCGGGGGCAGCTGGGGCCGGAGCGGAGGCCCCACCCGCGGCTGTAGTTACAACACACTTTTAAATACATCTCAATTTTGCAGCAGAGCTCTTTTTTTAACCGACTTCTAATTAAAGCATCCGCATTCCGCATCCCATCACCAAGTTTGCAAATTTTAATTCAAATTCCCATTGCTTCTCCCATACACCTGTTTTTTTCCGCCATTCCCCTGTACTTAGTCACCTGCAATTTTCTAAAGATTAATTTTAGCTGCCACACTGAGCAACTTTACTGATTTTACAGAAAACAATATTTTTAATTTTGCTGTCAAAAGAAACAATAATATTAATAAATACTGCAGGTGACTTAATCTCTATATTATAACCAGTTTAAAAAAATGTTAATAGAAATAACCTTTTTTCTTGGTAATGGGCTTGGCTGGACCGGTAACTGTGGGTTACAAACAATTGTTAGTTACACAAATACATGCTAATGCATAGATTGTTAGTTGTGTTGAAATAAAACAGTAATTATGTATATGTCGACGCTATATCGTAGAAGTTTGACCATTTCATGATGTGGCCGAGGTTAGTTCAGGTAAGGTTTGAGAGAACTTAAGGCATCCCAACTCGGTTAAGTTAGGGGTTAGGGAATGGGATGACGGGAGCTAGAGAGAGCGAGAGAAGTGAGCGAACTAAGCTCCCATCATTCCAATCCCACGCAGCGGGGCTCTGTCGTCGAAGATAGCATTAAAGTTGGCACTTCATGAAGTGGCCAGATGTTAATTTATGAAACAGCTTAGCCCCATCATGAAAGTGCCAATTCTACTAAAGTCCGGTCGCGGAGCAGGAAGAAATTCGTGGGAGTGAAGGAGACAGGTAATATGAGGTCATTGTACGAATTTATTCCTGCTCCGATGTGATCCGATGAGATTGCTAAAGATGTGAATGATTTATTATAGATAATAATTTATTGTACTGCCAGTTTTAAGTTTTATAATGCAACATTAAAAGTAAAAAAAGTAAAAAAGTAAAAAGTTTTATTTTGGAACAAAGACAGTTCGACTCTAATACAAAGAAAACGATGATAGCTACAAAAGTTTATAACTGTGTCGCAGCTATCAACGCCCATCTAGACAGGAAAAAAAATTTGTTCCAGACTTATACTAAACATACTAATATTGGGATTAATCTGATTGAAGTGAGCATGAAGCCAAATTACTCAGTAATCAGTATCATGTTTTCATTGCACTTACAGTCGTCTTCCTTGAAATCTTTAAAGGCAGCTACATCTGCTTTGTCTCCAACAATGATGCACAGCAGTTTGCCTACCGGCACGCCTTTAGTTCCGGCTGGGATCAGGATCTTGGCTAGGTAACCTTCTTCAGGGGTCTCGAAACCCATGGTAGCCTTGTCTGTTTCAATCTCGCAGAGAAGATCACCTAAAAAAAAGTAAAGTTGCAATTTTGGTATACAATTAAGTCTATTCTATCTATGTAAAATTAATCAGAGATTTAACAAGTACGGAATATACGCAAATAAAGCACACAAACACTCGAGATTTTTGAACTTATCTAACAGGTAAATGGATTCAAATCAAACATTAAGCACAGTGATATTTCTTGTCCAGAGTCTGTGAAGGTGTTCAAACCATCTTTTGGTCAATATTTTTATGTCCTACCCATCTCCGTTATACGGTGTCAAATCTGTTTCTTCTCATTACAAAATGTAAGCAAGTAAACATACCTTCACTGAGCTTGTCACCCTCCTTCTTCTGCCAGTTGATAATGGAACCACTCTCCATAGTTGGTGATAATGCTGGCAGGTTGACCTTTGAGTGACCTGGCAGGTCGGCATAATACCTTATCTGGATGGTCCATTGTGGTGCGGCCAAAATTCTCCTGTTCTGAGCATTTAATACTCTGGAAAGAAGACATTTGAGTTTAATTAGTAACAAGATGTCATACAAAAATAGCTATTATGATATGTGATAGTACTGCTCATAATGCCAGAAGTATGAGTGTACAAATGATTGGATTAATATTGTACTTTTATAAAACTAGTGTCTGCCCGCAACTTCTTCTGCATGGACATCAGATTGGACAAAAAGTATTTGAATTGGATATTAAGTATGAATTCAGGTTAAAAACTCTTATAAGTGCTCAATTTTATCGGTCAAGTCGGTTTTGTAGTACTAATCATCCATCCAACCTTCTAAACTTTTACATTATAAATTAGGAAGTAGGAGAAACCATACAAAAATGTTAACAAACATCGGCATAGACTATGCCGTTGATGTTGTTTTCGGGCGCTTGGGCATATATGGGTTAAAGGTATTCATTCATTTTAAACAATCATGGATATTTTTTTCACCTGTATAGTCCTATTGCTGAACAAAGATCATAGCCTTTACAAGTACTTGTTACAAGCTTTTATCTAGCTTGACTTGTACTGGCCAACATCATGTGAGATATTTTGGACAACTTTCTCTTGAATTTAAAGTCCATTCAATTTTATTTAACAGACATTCTATTACCCTACAACTAATTATGTAATTAGCAGCTACACACATATGATGCGTAAAGTAAATTATCAAAGTCACCGAGAGATAAGTTCATATTATGTGTTAGCTTATCAGACATGTACAGTTCAGACATCTCAATGATTGAGATAAACAGATGTTTTTCTATAAGTTATCTCATCTTATTTCATGATCAAGTGATTTCTTTTTAATTTATCTTTGAGCAATCTTTACTTTGAGTACACTATGTGATACTAATTTATTTTATTGTAATTTATAGCGAGACTGTTATCAGCTAAGTTGAGGTAGTGAGGTGAAACTGATACTTGTGATTACATAATTTTATTCTTAATTCTGTGCAGTTTAATAACATGATCAAAGTAACTTATTACCATAAAATATTAGGCTACGTTCAGATTATGAGATTGTGACATGCATTACATTAACAGTCCCCTCAGTGTATAACACATTAACCAATTTCACCAGCCCCGTAGCACCAGGGCCCATAGATTTATATGGAGTTTGAGCCGCACTGCATAGGATACATAGACTTAGCATAACCGCACCATGTGGACCACATACAATGCTTTGGACTGGTGATTTATTAAGAAAATAATTATAATTATGATTTATTTATGGAATTATTACTGATACAATTTATTGTCCATGACATAATAAGCACAGGAAATATACTGGTTATCTCTAATGAAAATGCTGGAGTGTCCACTACTTCTTAGTGAGTTTCCTGAGGAAAAGTATTATTATTAGAGAAGATTTCTTTACAATACCTAGTAATTATAAATCACACATCAAATGCCAGCCTCGATTTAATGAAAAAGTAATGTAGACAAAATAAAAATTCTCAGACAATCTTATCAGTCTCAAGATAATAATGAAAACTTTAAATGAATCATTTATTTTAAAAATCTATTCTTAATGTTAATTCTTTTGCATCATCTAAATATTGTGTTATGACTAGTTTTCTATGGTGAAACCATAAAAAGATTGTGTATGGTTATAACTTAAATAACATTATCAGTTCTCAATGTGTTTAGCCAGGTCATGAAGATCCGGTCAGTGGGTCGTCTTAGGGGCGGTGTAGGAATCATCATCTGCCTAGCCTTTTCCCAACTATATTGGGAACCAGATTCAGCTGAATACCAAAAATATTATAGGAATCAAAGCTGATTGAATTAATATTATTTGAATCTGTTTTTGTTCTATATCTTAAATACACAATATCTACAAAAGCAAAGATTTTCACAATATGGTAAAATTTGACTTGACTAATCATAACAAGTTTTTGTCTTGATTATATGGTGGTGCTACATCCCTGTTAGTCTAGTACCAGATGAAGGACTAGAAGGCCCGTATCACGCATCGCCAATGCATACACATAGCTCTAATTTTCAAGTTCATTGGCACCCAACTCTATAAACATGTTTCTTTCAACACAGTACATTGCCAATACTTCCCCAAACATAACATTCATTCGATATACGACATTTAAATATTCCTATATTGCAAAACACGTGGAAAGCCGGCAAATAGTCGCCTAATTAAAATATGAATTTGCAAGGTGAAAACCATTGACGTTTTGGTTATGCAACTGGTACAATTTATTTGAGCGGTAACAAGTAACAATATATACGTCAACGGCAAAAGTATCAATGAAACCAAACGCCAACATCTTTAATCTAAACTGTAAAATAATAAAAACCATGTAACTTACTTGTGAGAAAGTTTCCTTTTGGACAGTTCTGTGCTCATGCATCTCGTCAGGTTAGACCGTAAAGATTTCTTCAAGGCATCGTTTAAAACTTGGTTTCGTACAAAAATCGATCGCAACATTTTGATTTGTTTTTTGTTAAAACAAGTCCGTCCAGGTGATCGGGACGGCTAAAATTTCCGTAAGATCGACCTTTTTCCAAGTCGTACCACTCGTACCGGCAGTGTAGTGGGTTGCCAGAAGGCGTACTTGAAATTTCCTTAGCGGCTCACCCATAGGTACCCTGAAACTTTACCCAGAATTCAACAACCTGAATTTATGAGTTTTAATCGAATAACGAAATATTTTTTATTGACAGCATCTAAGAGTCGTCCTAATAATTAATTCACCGCGTCGCATACTACTATTTTTCATGTTCCAATCAGTGACCACTGAGAAAGGCTCTTTAGGTCCCACTTGGATGAAACTCCTTTTTGTCATCCATATGTAAAGAAAACTGAAAAAAAATAAAAAGGTAAATTTAAATTAACGTACATATAAAATCAAATCAAATCGTTTATTGCAATCCATAATGTACAAATACAGGTGGCAATTTATATGAAAATGGAAACAACTATGGACTCTGTCGGGCACAGCAAATTTTTAAATAAGTGGAGAGATGAAGAGCGCTTTCATAAAATGAAAAATAAAAACCTGTTTACGATATTTGTATTATTTTGTATCATAATAAGTTAACTTTAAATTTTAATGTTAAATATTTATGTAATTATATTAGATATTTAATATTATCTATCTATTAATATTATTTATTTGTGAATTCGCTTAAACATTTTTCATTATTATTACTTACTATAGTATAACTTTGTAATGTAATTAGGTACTCAATATAATTATTTACCTACTAAGTAACTGTTATTAATACTTATGTATTATTGGATTTATCCGTTAGATATTCATCTACTGTGTAATAACATTTTTAATTGAATTGTTTAAATTTATTAAAAAATATTTTTTTTTTTTATTGTGTTGTTTTATGTCCACTGGTAGTATCATAGGAACCAATGCGATATTGACAATTTCATTCAACAGCAACACTTCTAGTTCTACATTTATATAAACCGTTTGAGGTAAATTAAATTAATAAATAGTTAGGCTATTATTATAAATTCCCGCAAATTAGGGGGATCGTCCCTAAATCGGCATCATCGACCTACAACAGTTGTAGGTCGTTGTAAATGCGTGCAAACCTCGATTCCTCGAGCGCTGGAAATCAAACATTTTGACAGTTTTCGGACCAATCACGACAGGGTTACAATCATCTGTTTGAATTCTTATTGGATCACATTTTAAATCGCGTTCCAGAGAAGTTATTAGTTTTAAAGAGAAACATTTTTACATAAGGGGAATTCCTTAGGATTACAAGTTTATGTTACTGACTTTATCACTTTGGTTTTTTTTTTTTTTTTTTTTTTTTTTTATTGTATAAAATTTTTATTGCAACTATAACTATATACACACACTTAAAAAAAGACTCAACTAAAACTAATCTAAAACATGGCGTCGAAAAATTCCTCCGCATCGCAGGCCACTGGTAATGTACCCAAAAGGCTGGCAGCATTGCCACGTTGTATGGCAATGCTTATCCTTTGTCCGAGGTAAAAGCCAGCCCTAGGGTCACGCGAAGTGTCAACTAAGCGTCTTGACAGATCTTTAAACAAGTAATGAGCACTCGGACCCCACGAACTTCACTTTGGTTAGGTTAGGTTAACTAGTTTAAATAGCCTGTACACCACAGCAGACATGGTGTTGCATTCGTTGTTTTCTCACAACTTTATTTTGTTTCTTAATAGCATGATAGTCAAATTAATCGTAAAATACGTCGTTTTTAAAACAGAGGCGGTAGGAATAGAAGCATCAGAAGAGAAAACTGTCATTAACTCCCTATCCTCCCTACATTATACTAGGGAGGCTAGGGAGTTCTGTGGTCATAAATATGAAAGAAAGTCTAGAATAGTGCGGGCCATTCACGTTCAAGTGATTTGATCAATCAGGCTTTGATTATCAGGCTGGTTCAATGGCTGGTCGACCCCAATAAAGCGTAAAAAAACCGTGCGTAGCGAATCCGAGCGTCTGTTACAGCTGTTAGCATTCAGTCGCAGAGGTGGTGCCACCAGGTCTGCGAGAGTTATTTCATGAGTTAGGAGATCACCGTGCATTAGTGAACGGTGATCTACGAATAATAAAACTGGGAGACATTGTGGTATATTGAACAGAATAACCCCTAATCTTAACCTAAATCTCGAAAGTGAGAAGGTGGTGGTGGCCATGCATTTTATAATTTTCTGTCTGCCTGAACGAATTTGGATGAAATTTGGTACAAGGGTCGACCATGTCCTGGAATAGAACAAATCATAGATCTCAGGAGTCTGTTCTCTTGGGACGATTTCCGACTTTCAGGTGAGCTATGCCGCTGAGAGAAGCAAGTAATAATTTATTTTCGGCTAAGTCCGGTTTTCAAAAGGCACACCATTTAAAAAATATTTTAGTTGGGTAACACCAAGCTGTCAATAATTGTTGTTTCTCTTCTTTTCTGTCAACCGTTGTGTCAGACAGGTTAACAAAAATGGTGAGATTTAATTTGTGAATATTTTACTAATCCGTTCGTAAAATCAGTGATAAATCGTATTAAAAGGGTGCTAGTGAATATTCCTAGTGTTCAATATGTATATTTTGTGTGACGGACACTTATCTGTACCGATAGTGGTCGCTCGATTTTGGTGGCAGTGCTCAATGCAATTACATGAAATGTTATAATGTTTTCAGGCCAAACGCACGAAGAAGGTCGGAATCACTGGCAAATATGGCACACGTTACGGTGCCTCCCTCCGTAAAATGGTCAAAAAAATGGAAGTCACCCAGCACGCAAAATACACTTGCTCGTTCTGCGGTAAGGTTAGTATCATGAATGCATTTGTTTTCATATAGAGTTTTCTTTTATGGGCAACTATCTGATAAATGCAGATTCTAAATTGAGCATAAGTTCTGATCGTTCAGTATTTATTGTTCACATCTGACGAAGTTTGTTATGATTTGGGGGTTATGTTTTCCAATTTACAAATTAATATGAAGCTCTAATCTAACCGAGATATCTGAAGTTGAGAATCTGACCAATCTACATACTTGTTGCAAGCCTTGCATTTCTGCTAATTTGCACCACAAGTCACAATTATTATGTTAACATGTCTTGGTGATGAACTGGTGCTTCAATTTAAACAGTTTCAATATTTGATGTGTGAAACTTAATCAAATAGGGTATATGACTAAGTTTCACACATCAATATAAATCTTAGTACCTATTTGAGAAATAGTGAGACTCAAACTTAGTATGAATATTGATTTCAGTTATTTAAGTTGGCCTCCTGTACTTACTTCTAGTTATGATTCTTCTAACATAAGAAAGCTATCCAAGGAGTGCTTTGGTTTCCTCCCTGGCCAAGACCACATCTAGCTTACGCCAGTGTAACTCATGATAAAATAGGCCCACAGTTAGGCAGCATAATTTGCTGGCAAAGAATACCCAGTCCCATTTTAGTCTGTTTTTTGAGCTACATGTTATAAATGCTATTTCCATCCTAGAATGGCATATGCAATATTATCACAACCCAACTTCTGTCTCCACTACTGACCACGACTGGGGCTCAGATTTTTTATGAAAACAATAATTATTACTCATTGGTAAAAATTTATAATTTCAGGATGCCATGAAGCGTTCCTGTGTTGGCATCTGGTCCTGCAAGCGTTGTAAGAGGACTGTAGCTGGTGGTGCCTGGGTATTCTCCACCACCGCTGCCTCCTCCTGCAGGTCCGCAGTCAGGAGATTGCGTGAGGTCAAGTAAACATCTGACATTAGCTTAAGAAAATAAACAAAATCACCAAAATACATTGTTTTATTAAAAACGCCTATAAATGAATACAGCATAAAAACATACTCATATAAAAATATAATGTCTAATATAAAAACATATAAAATAATGTCTACTTGGGACAGTCACTTTTATTAATGGTTTATAAATATTCAGTCTGGGCAACATGGCGATCTTGTAAAAATTCTTGATGTTGCCTTATCCGTTTATTAGATTGTGGTTAATAAGCTACAACAAACCCAGTTCACCATTTCCCAGCATGGTACATCCTTAGGATCCATTAACTGGATTACCAACACTAGACAATAATTTTTTGTACACCAATTTCCATATTTCAGTTCATTATGAAAATCTCCATCTTGCCTAGCAAGCTGTAAATAGGCTGGACCTAAAACAATAGAGGTACTTTGAATCTAGTTATATGGATGATATAACGTGATGGCAGGTACTAGTCTGGCTCTATGGTACACTAAAAAAAGCCGGTCTAGGGCGAGTCGGACTTGCGCACCGAGGGTTCCGTACCATCACGATGATTTCTGTAAAAGTGTGCTATTTAGAGACATTGTTCTATTTTTCCTATAATCTTTACATCAACTTCATCACATAGAATAATTTCAGATTTTTCTCTAAGCAAACGTGAGAGATATGGGTGGGAAAACGGTATTTAATGTCAATAGTCTAAACTTTGTGGCCAAAAAAAAAAAGAAAAATAGTTATATGATACCTGTATATACTGATACATGCCCTAGTAGCCCCACTGAAGTTTCAAGACCCCATTTCTGTCCCTGTTGCAAAAAAATTACATTTTTTATTAATTTCTTATTTGAAAAATAGTTGGGCAAAAGTCATCTCAAACTATTCCAAATTTCAAGTTGATAGCATTTGTAGTTCTTGAGATATCCAGCTGTGACAGACGGACAGACAGACTGAGTCACACCATAATAGTTCCTTTTTACCATTTTGGTATGGAACCCTAAAATGAAAGCAGAAACCCACCATGCATCTCGGGACCTGGATATACATTCAGTTCTTGTGCAAATCATTTACACCAAGCATGTAGGTATGTGGTTCGAATCGGCGGCTTGTAACTGGGACTTATACCGATCCACATTGTTCGCCTCAAATTAGTAGCCGTCATACAAATATATCTCTGGTGTCTAGCTGAAACAATGTTCACCATGGGTATATCTATGGTTTTCCCCAGAGATTGCCCTCGCTCTTCCAATAGTAACAGTTTCTGAAGTTCCCTTTTTCTCTTTCATAGTCTACCTACCTGCAATATTAATAAAATTCTCATTAGGTTCGTTTACACTTTATCTGAACATAGTCACCTGCAGATATTATCCGAAGGATTAAGTTATTGCATGTATATGTGTTTCTATAGTAAATCCATAAACGCCACCTACCTATGTATTAGGGGCGATATAAAACACGAGCACTAGGTACGTTTATTTTCGACGATAATTCTGTCCCAGAAGTTGTACGATAATTTATTTTAAAAAACGCGAAGGAATAAACAATCGCAGATATTGGCGATGCCAAGATTTTAACTAGCGCCTCCGTGCGAGCGTCTAAATGTGAAGTGTCTAAGAACGACACTTTAGGCAGTTTTCGTAGTGTTGCCAATGTGTGGGGAATTCCCCATACTGCGGGGAATCGTTGATTGGGGATTGGCATTATGCGGGGATTTCGAATATCGATAGTCCGGGCCAAGTCAGAACACTTTCAGGAAATCGAAATACATGGACATCGAATGATTCCCTTTTTCTAAATTGATTTATATCGCTCGACCGATGCGTTCCAAATATGTCTATCCTATTTTGTCCCACTGCTGGGCAAAGGCCTCCTTCTCCCTTTTCCACACAACTGTAATTAGCTGTGTCGGGCCAAAGGGGATTTTGTGGGGAATCAGTAGATTTTTTCCCCAAATAGGGGAATATGACAAATTGGTATTGGCACTGCAAATGTCGTTCTTTGGCAACTTCTAAATTTCGCCGCTAGATATGCGCGCGTAATCTTTGCATCGCCAATAGAATACTGCATTGATATTTATAGCAAAATCGCGCTGTAAACAATTTCATTGCATCGTAGTGCACGCTAGGCGCTGGCTTTGAAACATTCGTCAGTAACTTACATAGATTTTAGGTGATGTTTGTACACAGTGCCCATTAATCAAAATAGTGGAGCTTTTAGGCATTGTTCAGAGGATCATATTGGAGGGGTCCTCCATGTTCTCTTTGAAAGCCTTCATCCATATTGCGCCCACGGCACCATCTATCACTCGATGGTTTGCAGACGCGGTGAACGTCATGAACTTGCCTGTTCGGAAACTGGAAATAGAAAAACAGCACTTGAATAAAATAATACATTGCAAGCCTTTTCGGCTTCGCCTACCATCTACAGCCTGATCAAAAGTTTAGATTATGAGAAAAAATTAAGTAAGGTAAAATTTTCCGACTTCTGTAAGTACCCGGGATGATAAGGAGCTCCGTAACCGAATCCGATACAAAAGTTACGGATAATTTCGGATAGGGGCGGGCAGTAAGACACGTTTTTCTGTCAGTCAAAGCCGGATGACATTACAGTTAAAAACCCAATATCCTTAAAATAACGGATAATCTAAAATAATTTAATATCAATAACATCCCTGTTCTGAACGGTAATTAACATTAAAACGATGATAATAATCGTTGTAGAAATCACCAACATGATTAAGAGGAGAATCAACCATAAGAATAATAACTAATTGTTATTTGACCAGTACGGATTGTATGGAATTTAAAAGAAACTTTATCCTTGGATTTTTTGTTGTTGTTTCTTCTCAGGTAGTCAGCTAGGAGACACCAGCTCCATCTACTTTAAAATTACAATAAAAGATATACGTCTAAAAGTGTTATGTATAACCTACTAATTGAAATAAGGGCTTTGAGGTAAACGCCCGTGTGTCCGTTTGAATGGCGCGGCCATGACAATTAAAAATAAAATAACCATGCCAAGATTTTGTACGTAAAAGTTGATTCCCAAAACCATAAATTTGTCAAAGCCATGTCCAGCTCCTGAAAAGTAAACCTAGGACTTTTTTGTGCATTTTTATCTATTTTGACAAATTCAAATCTGGATATTACAAAAAAAAAAAACAGACGACTGCGATGCTTTTTCAGCAAAAAAATTACGTATTCAATCTGTTATTTACCTAAATTTCAGGCTTAGTTTTAAAGATCTACGTGGCCGCGCGGTTCGCCGCGTTTCAATGGCGCGGCCACGTTCAAACCCTTATAACTTTTTAACCATGGCTTTGACAAAATGTATGGTTTTGGGATTCAACTTTTAAAAATGTTTACAAAATCTTGCATGGTTTTTTTATTTTTAATTGTCATGGCCGCGCCATTGAAACGGACACACAACGCCCGTAGCCTATTTAAATTAAATTATAAATAATACAGAAAAAATAATAATAGTTATACCTACAGTATGCTTACCTATCCTTCGAACCTTTATCAGGGATAACCATCTCCTGTATGCCTCCACACGCAAGTATTAACGACTGAGGAGGGTTGATAATGGCATTGAACATCGTTATACCTGAAAATATATGCATAAGATGATAGCTGAATGCTACTGTTTACTGTTTATAAAAAAATACATTATTATGTCGGTCGTAAGTAAGACTGGTAAGAGAAGGGCCCTAGGCTGCATGGTCGAAAGCGAGGGGGCATGGGAAGCAGCCACCTCCTGCGAAGCAGTATTGCAGGCGAAGGAGGAGGCGGGACGCGTGAGGGACAGGCATACCTCACGCCGCAGCCGCCGATACAGAAGAAAACGCGGTAAGGGCCAAGCCCGGGTCGACGGCGGCGCTTTGCGTTGGTCTTGTGGTTAGTGACCCTGACTGCTAGGACGGAGGTCGTGGGTTCGATTCCCACACAGGACAAATCTTTGTGCGATGAGTACGATTATTTGTTCTGTATCTGTGTGTGTAATTTATCTATAATATGTATGTATTTAGAAATATATAAGTATGTTTATCAGTTATCTGGTTGCCATAGTACAGGCTCTGCCTATTTTGGGATCAGATGGCGGTGTGTTGGTTGTCCCAAGATATTATTATTAAAGAGATGTCAGCATAATAGACGTGGCCAGTACCTGCCAGGGTTGCGGAATTTGTTTGAAAGAGTTACCGCGGCCCTTGAACGCAAAAGGCAATTGGAGGAAAAGTCAGTGGGCATTGTTATTATCCTGCTAAGCAATATGGGAAAGGCTTTCTCGTTTGAGCTGTGTATGTTAAGATGACCGAAAGAGTTTTCGTGTTTGTTCAATCGTTTAAGCGATGAAAAGGCAGAACTCAACAAAATGATGATTAGGTAATCCAGGGACCGAATAATTATTGACTTATAATTATCCCTAAAAAAAATTCCAAACTTCTTACTGTATCGGAGGTGACTGATGATTACTGAATGATGGCTCAGAGATTAATCGGACAAGAAACCTTTGGCTCACCCCCAAGTATATAATGGAAACAGGGGCCGTTCGGGTATCCCATTCAATAGGATTTTTCAAGGGTTCCGAACAAATCATAATTTTGTAACATGATATTTGAAACCTAGATTTTCCTGTTATCATTCGGATACGCAACCCTTTGCACGCAAGTCAACTCGCACTTGGCCGGTTTTTGTTTCATAAAGGTAGGTTCTTATGGGCTCACCATACATTCCAAGGTTAGACACAGTGACAGTGCCACCCATGAACTCGTTAGGCTGAAGTTTGCCCTCCCTGGCCTTAGCCGCGAGTTCCTTCATGTTCTTAGAGATTTCGATGATACCGCGGGAGTCGCAGTTGAAGAGGATTGGTGTGATTAGTCCTGAGGGAGTCGCCACTGCTACGCTTACGTCTACGTTATTAAACCTGGAATATAACAACAGATTATTTGGTTAGCAGGTCCAATAGTTAAGACTTAGTTTGTTGAACTAGAGAGCTAGTTGTGTAACTATTTTGGTGTACAATAAAGTATTCTATCCATCTATTCGAAATAGTTTTGGGCAGCGTCGTAGGGACCAGAGTAGGTACCTCTGGCAAGATTTTAATTTTACGCCGCAATTTTCTGCATAAGTTTTGACCCATAATTAAACGGACTTACTTTCTTGCTAATGACAACTAGTATGTATATCCCCTTTCAAGGAATAGGTTGAATGAAAAAGGAACACAACGCGCCGTTGACCCGGGCCTGGTCCTCATCGGATGGCGAGCTAGCCTACTGCCGTGCGATTCCGCCGGTCGATTCTGTCGACATCTCATGGTGTTCACCTAGGCGGAGTACGTGTACACGGTGAGATGTCGACAGAATAGACCGGCTGTGGTTGAGAATCGCCCTGCGACTCGGCGTGACGATTGCCTCTCCCTCACGCGTCCCGCCTCCTCCTTCGCCTGCATTACCGCTTCGCAGGTGACTGCTTCCCAATGCCCTCTCGCTGCGGATCATGGATTGGACCAGGGCCGACCGTGGGAGGTTATCGCCTCTATGAGTTCACGGCGGTGATCCGTAGTCCTAGCGGGGCAGACCTCCACCGTAAACTATTTATAGTAGGTAGGTACCTACAATGTCAATGTAACATTTAATGTCAACGTACGTACAAAAGAAAGAAAAGAAAAAAAAAGTTAATAAGGTAAATGTCAAACAGATACAAGCATGTCAAAACAAGTATCTACATAAGTAAGGTGACCTAATGTTTAAAAGGTGACCTATTGTTTACACAAACGTTGAGAAGAATGTACTTGCCCGCCTATGCCTATTTCTGTGGCAGGCATTACGTAGGCAGGTATTTGTTTATCAAGTCAATATATAATAGGTAGGTAAGTACTATATAGCTAGTTGTATTTTAACAATTGAGTTATCATACAATTTCTTTTGAGTTTGACACTTGAAGTGACTTGTAGGTTGCCCAAAGGGTTTCCAAATTCCAACGAATCATATTTTTTAACATGTTACGTAGGTAGAGCTACCTAAAGAACTGTCTGTTATTTTTTCAAGATATTTCGGCAGAAATTTCGGAGATAAAGGTTGGGGGGAGAGGAATTGTCAAAGTTGATTTATTTTAAAATTTTATAAAACATACCTATGTAAATTTAGGACCCTCAAAAGAAGCTCTTCCATTTGATATGTCGAACGGCAGTTTGAAAAAAGTTTTGTTTTAAAATTTCTAATTTGTAGGTACCTACCTATTTACTTAGGTACCCCAAAAGTGATGAACTGAAGACCCCATAGGTATTCAAAATTCCTTACAACATTATTACGTTACACGTCCGTGTATTATATAAGTAGTCACAGAAGTTCGTGTGTGAATGTGACCTACCAACATAATAGCTACCTACATAGGTAACATGCTATTTACAATATTTAGCCTCGGTCGACTTTAATTATTTATGAGTTATGTATGACTCTCTATTTGCCATCGACACTATTCGGCACGCTAAGAAGAATAGTGAGACTATCGTATTCTGTGTAGGTCTGTCGTCTATGGAATTATTATAAAACATGAACTTACTGTCTAATGAACGTTTCCATCCAGTGTGAGTTGACCTGAGGAACTCGCTTACAGGCCGCAGCAACCGCCTTCACTATGAAGTCGTTCAATGAAAGCTGAAAAAAACTGTTACAGTAGGTATTAATTATTCACTTAATTATCAATATGGGCATCACCTCGAGTAGGTACTAAGTAGGTAGGTAGGTATATGTATAGGTACCTAGCTAGGTACCGGTATAGTTTCACCAACTTATAAAAAAAACCAGCCAAGTGCGAGTCGGACTCGCGCGCGAAGGGTTCCGTACCATCATCTATAAAAAAAAAACGGCAAAAAAATCACGTTTTTTGTATTGTATGGGAGCCCCACTTCTTTTTTTTTCTGTTTTTTGTATTTGTTGTTATAGCGGCAACAGAAATACATCACCTGTAAAAATTTCAACTGTCTAGCTATCACGGTTCATGAGGTAGGTACAGCCTGGTGACAGACAGACAGACGGACAGCGGAGTCTTAGTATAGGGTCCCGTTTTTACCCTTTGGGTACGGAATCCTAAAAACGGCAGCTAATTTTGTCTGACTAGGTAGGTACTTAATAGGATTAACAAATAAAGTTTGTTCGCCGGCGTTGTTATACCTCTGTCGCAGCCAATTAGCTTAATCCGCCGTTTAATTGGTTGTCTAGCCTTTTCATCTAAATGTGCGGATTTTTCAGCGACCTAAGAGACATCTTTTGTTCAATATGCCCATGTTACTTTTGTCGCTGATAAAACAACACAGTTCAATGAAAAGTATAGCCTTTTAATGAAAGGGCGGATTCAACTAGTTGGCTGCGACACCTCTAAAGAGTCTAAGGCTAGGTACCGACCGGGAATGTCTTGTTTGATTACGGAAACCTAAAAAGTGTACCTTAACATCAGACTTCTCAGCAGCCAATTTTTTATTAATACGCATCCTCATCGCAATGATCTTCTCAACGTTGACGGTGGTCGTGAGCTGGAAGTGTGGGGTGGTGAGCTTCGCTTGCGTGAGCCGCTGGGCGATGGTGGCGCGCATGCTGGTGAGCGGGATGTCTACGTAGCTGCCAGTGGCCGGCATGCCGCCTGCCGCGGCTGGTCCGGCGACGGGCATGGCAGCAGGCCCGGCAACAGGCGCACCAGCAGGCGCGGCGGCACCCAAAGCTGATAAGTCCGTACTCTTCAGAGAGCCGTATAGGCCGGAGCCTTTTCCTGATGGCATGAAATAAGACTGAATCTTGTGATTTTAAAGAAATAATAAAACAAAATAAGGGGTAGGTGTGTATTTTCGACATATCAGATTGCCAAAAGTTTGTGGTTTTATAATACCTGTGTTATACAATACTAAATACTTATCCAAAAATGAATACCGAATGGTTGAAATGCCCACATATTAAATCAATTTACCGAATAGGTAAAAAGTACCGAAAAAAATCAAAATAAAAAAGAAATCTCAAGCGGTGTCGTCGACGAAGCTCTATTTATGTGTAGGGTTTAAACACGAAGGAGACGGCGGATGCTAGTGGAAGCTAGCAAACGAAGCCGCCATAATCCCTTTCAAACCTAAAACCCGTCATCCCTTTCGAGTCTAACCAAGATATGTGTCTTAGTAGTAGTATTTCCGTGCTAGTTTCAACGTAGATCATTATGACAAATCAGCAATACAACGTGTAACAGAATAACCGCGATAGGTACCTCATTCGAATCTTCATATCACTCCCCCTGAAAAGGGGTCATTATACTCGTCATTATGAACAAATTTTATTATGGGACAACGCTGAAATCGCGAGAAAAAAAATCGATTGCTCCATATATGTACATTATAGGTACAGTGCGCAAAAAAAATTGCTGTTCGTACATTTTATTTATTTATTTATTTATTAAAATCTCCCTTACAACTATCATAACAGGTGTATACCTAATGCGATAGCGCGGTCTTAAAATTAACTTTTAAATACATTGCAATTTTAAAATAAAATAAAAACTTAAATCAATCTAATCATTACTTCTACCCTAGGTTCATTATATAATATTATTGTCGAGCTATACAGGGTGTTCCAGAAAGGTGTGGTCATATTTAAGGGTGATAATAGGTTTAAATTTTCTTTAATGTAGGTAAGTATATCAGCTGATATACCTACATTATTATTATACCTACATTAAAGAAAAATGTACAAAAATAAGAACGGAAGATTTTTTTTCAAAAAAATTGACCAGAATACACAACTTAAAACTTCCGAAGAAATGAATTTTCCAGCAGTCTAATGCAGTTGGTGACATTAAATCTGTGATTGAACTAAAATAAATGCCACCAGCTGTAACAAATACTGCTTGAAAAATCGAAGAAGTGTACGAACAGCTTATTTTTTAGTAACTTTGCGGTTGCTCCCATAGTTAAAGTTATTCATAATGATGAGTATATTGACCCCTTCTAGGTATTGCGTTTATTCTGTTACAAGTTGTATAAACTTTCGAAATTTATAAAGTTCAGCTATTTTACCATTCGATATTTTTACTTTTGATCAGTTATTAATAATTACCGAGGTAGTTTGAGCATAGGTACGGTTTTAACATGTTTTAACTTTTGTAAAATTAAAATAATCTTCGAATATTAGGTACCTACCTACTAGTCTAAAATTGTTTTAATTTTTGCTAAAGTAGTAGTAGGTAGTAGTTAGTAGCAGTAGGTAGTTACATACATATGTAGGTACCTAAGTAGGAACTTACTTCATGCCACCAGAATAGAGGCAAATGAAATTCTTGGAAAAGAACAAGAAAATGGACAAGTGCGAAGTCAGACTCGCGCACCGAGGGTTCCGATGGAGTCTTGATTTTTTTCCGAATATTACCTACATTAGGTACTCACGGAAGTTTATAAACTATAAAAGCACTTTTATTACTCTGACAAAAATTTAGCAGGTAAGATTGAAAAAAAATGTTCTCCCATACCTACATCTACATCAATGTGCGCCGCGGTCAATTCTTGAAACGAAAATATGAATTTGTAAGATTCGCAAAATATAAATAACTAGCACTTCGCCCGCGACTTCGTCCGCGTGGATTTAGTAGGTACTCCACAAACTTCAACGCCCCCTATACATACCCCCTTATAAACGTTAGTTTTGGAAAATTAAGCACAACGATTTTCATTAATTACATTTATTACTTAGCCATTTCTACTTATTCTATGGTCTCAGGTTCAGCGCAACTGTTTACCCCGTTAACCCCGTCAGGAGTTGATTATGCAAAAATGGTTAGGTACATCTGTTTCAATAATCCCATTTTTAGTTCGTTCATAGCATTCCGACGTAAATTAAAGCAAGCAATAATGTCCTCCCCTAAAAACTTGCTGCAACCCCTGCTTCACCCCTTATTATGTATGTAGTTTATTTGCGAAAAATCCAAAAATTTGTTACTCTTATTGTTTTATCGAAATCATTTTCAACTTCATCGGACCAAGCATTGTTATGATTCTCCCCAGTTCGCTCAAGCCGCGACATTTTTCTTACTCCGAGCATGTTTATTACCGTCGTAACTTTTGAACGAAAGGTCCGATTTGAATAATTTAAAGCGTGATTTACACGGACATAATCAACCTTAATTATCAAACCATTTCAATGGATAAGGATTGATATCATGATACCGAAATCACCATTTTTTCATATCACCAAGGATTTGCTTGAATAATTTTAACAAAAAGCGGTCATGGTGACTTAACCATAATAGTTAGACATATGGTATCGCGGACTTTTTTGTAGACATTGATGACCTCTATAAAATTGTAGTACATCACTTTGCTCTATTGTCAATAGATTCCGCAGCGTACGCGATATAAGGATTTTTTCTCACACCTTGGGTTACATTATCGAAGTTTTCATACGGATCCCTAACGTTTTTGAAAATATTCTATAGCCTATGTCCATCATCGATAATGTACGATTCTACTGGCGAAAGAATTTTTCAAATCGGTGCAGTAGTTTCGGAGCCTATTCATTTCAAACAAACAAACAAACAAACAAACAAACAAATCTTTCCTCTTTATAATATTAGTATATAGTATAGATATAATTTGTTTTTATGATTATACTACAAATTCCCAATTTTCAGACTTTTTTCTGTAGGTACTTGTACTGTAAGATCTATCTTCTTGACAAATATAATTATATTATACCTATTATATTATACGTAGGTATTTCTCACCTGCAAGCCTAATACTCCTCCTTTCAGCGAGCCTTCTCGCCATGGGACTAGCATATACCCTCCCGCCCGCGGTGGCTGCAGCCGCAGGAGGTGCCACTGCAGCAGGAGCAGGGGCCGCAACAACTGGCGCTGGGGCGGCAACTGGAAAGTTCGTGTAGATTTTGGTAGTGGACAAACAGGTAGGTAATTAAGTATAGCTATTTGTATTTGTGGTGAGATGTGGAGTAGCTACCTATACCTAATAACTAGTTAGTTTCTTTAGCAATGTTGGAAATATTTGCTCTTAGGTAGAAATTAATAAGTAAGTAGGTACTAGGTACTACCTTTTTTTATGGATGGGCAATCAAATTTAATGACCCTTCCGCTCTGGGTGGAACGGGACGGAGTGTCAGACTCAGACTCTTACTGACTAAAATCCATCCATGCTCCTCCTAGTGCCCTTTGCTTTCGGTAACTCTTTCGAACAAAATCCGCAACTCTGGCAGGCTCTGGCCCTAACGGGAAATAGGTAGCTACCTACCTATTTAATTCTAACGCTAAGCTTTCTACATGGCGTATATTATAAGGGAGGTGTTTAGGGGGTCCGGTCTACTCCGGACCACCCACTTAGCATACATACGACGAAAATAAAAATCGTTACACGAATCGTTCTAATAAACCATCTTTAGACATTTCAAAGCTATACCTACAGGTAGCTACGCCTGTGGCTGACACAGTTTAAAACGTTGGTGCAAACAGTGTAGACGGCAGTTTTATGCCAAACTTAGTATAAAGCTGCATAAAACCGTCTAAACTAATTGAAACATTTGTTTGGAACCACCTTTTTAAACAGTGTAGCACAGGCTTAAATGTTTTGTTGTTACAAACGTTTGCAATAAAGAAGTAATATTAGGTAAGTAAGTACCTAGTGACAAAACTGAGACGCCATTATTTAATACCATCGCCACGTTAAGAAAATAAAATAATGAAGTATAAAATTTAAAAAAAAATTACCTGGCTTAGCAGCAGGCGCCGCGGCTGCTACCGCTGCGGGTAAAGACAATTATGAGACAAACACAAATATTATGCAAAAGTATAGGTCAATTAAAGTCAGGAAACTGACAAAGCAAATTCATTTACAATCCCGGCGAGTCCCGGAGAAACGATTCAACTGTCTTGATTCCGACGTGACATTAATCAGAAAAGAACTGTGGATGTGCAAGAAAAATATACCTAATATTCCCTAGACATAATTATCTTGCTAAAGTAAAGATGATTTTTATTGGGTCTCTAGACCTAGAGAGATGTAATTTGAGGTCTCTCATATTCTAATACGATCATAAATAACTAACAAATCATTGCACTTACGGGCAGGAGATGTGTCCTTGTAATCTTTGAACGCAGCAACGTGTGCTTGCTCTGCTACAATGATGCATAACAGTTGGCCTACTGGCACTTCTTCACTCCCAGCTGGCAGTAGTATCTTAGCCAAGTAACCTTCTTCAGGGGATTCGAAACCCATTGTAGCCTTGTCTGTCTCAATCTCGCAGAGAAGGTCACCTAAAATGTGTTAAGTAGAGCTGTTTCAATTGGAATAGTTATAGTTATTATAATTTAATTTTAATAATCAAATAATTCCAGCCTATAGGTAGATATCCACCATCCAGCAACAACCCACTACTGAGCAAAGGCGGCAGAAGGAGTATTAGTACTCCTGTGAATGGTTCAGAGGAGCTCTTCATACCTACTACCAAATAATTGCCCTAGTAGGTACCTAATACCTACCAACTTTTTTTTGGTTATCCTGTACTGCCCCTAAGTATCTATGAAGTCGCTAATGAAGAGTGATCAGCCGGTCTCCCTGAAGCATAAACTCATTGATTACCTATGTGTACTTATCCTGCCTATTCTAACATAGGTACGGTGCTCAGACCTGCACTCACCGAATTGCAAAAGTAAGTGGGTTTGCCAGGGAACATGGAGTGCATCATTCTGAGTGTAAAAGAAAAGATCGAATGCGGAAAACCAACCAACCAACCAGCTGAAGAGAATATAGAGAGCAAATAAAAATATTTTCCCATTGCTTCCCAACATTTGTTCATTGTTTTGCCTTCTTCTGCCAATCCTTCAGGAACAAATCGTCACGCGCCAGCGTTTCTTTCGCCTGCCTCGGTTACGACGCCCTTTCATAGGCACAGGCACCCACAGCACGACGTTCCTACTAACTTGTTCCTATAAAATAAAATAACGAAAACCCCATACCTTCCATTAGTTTATCGCCCTCCTTCTTCACCCAGTTCACAATTTTACCTTTCTCCATGGTCGGAGACAATGCCGGTAATTTCACCTTTGAGTGACTTGGCAGGTCTGCGTAACTTCTCATCTGGATGCCGCATTGTGGTTTGGCCAAAATTCTTCTGTTTTGTGAAATTCTTCTGAAAAGATTAAATAATCATCTGCCTAGCCTTTTCCCAACTAGGAACTCTCCAACACGTGAGGAAGCTTGCTATACACCTACCTGAGGCAATTATTATAAATAGAAATAGACTGTTTTAATATGAACATTTACACCTGTTTGAGATGTATCTAATATTCTAAGCCAAGTCAGAGACATTGAAGGTAGTATAATGTTGGCTTATTCGTCATGAACAGTTCAGACATCTCTGTGATAAGTATCTCTGGCTAATTTTTAGATAAATACAATGTTTGAAACGCTATGTCATCTCTTTTCATGGCCGAGTAATTCCTGAGTGTTTATGCTGATAAGCGTTGATAAATAAATATCAATGGAAACAAACACCAAAATTTTCGCTAAAGCTGTGGATAACTTGAGGAACTTACTTACTGAGAAAGTTTCCTTTTGGTTAGTTCTGTGCACAGACATCTCTTTACGTTTGACCGTATAGATTTTTTCAAGCCACTGTTCAAAATTTGATTTCTTAAAAACATCGATCGAAACATTTTGATTGTATATTTCTTGTAAAAACAAACACGTCCATGTCATCGGGACGTAAAAATATAAAAAAAAATAACTCGACCTTCTTTCTAGAGAAATTAATTTTACCGCATTTTGCAGTGCTACAAGCATGGAATTAGTAAGTACTCCATTGCTAGATAGAGACCAGTGGACGATGAGGACGACCAACGTTCATCGGTAGTTTATGAACTACCTGTATGTAACAGGCTGTTACCTAGGTAGATGGGTGCTGAACTAATTTACTAGACTAGCAAAAACAGCATCTAGTCTTTCATAGGTAGGTAGGTACTGGAGTAAAAAACTAAATTGAATTCGGATAAGTAAGAAAGAACTTGTTCAATAGCTATTTAACTAGGTACCTAAACACCTGTAAACCTATTGTTACGAGCTTAGGGTTCGTGACAATAAAAATAGCCGATTAAATAACCAAAATGACACTTTAATTAATCAACACTAATTACAACTTTAAACTCACTAATTATAAATCACAATTGCACTACTGATCACTTTTATTCGCAGTCGAAGTTCGCCCCCGAAGTTGTCGCTTGTATCGCAAATTCAGTACTGACTCGGTCACAGGCTATGCGGGCCTTATATAGGTCGGCAAATAATTCCAGAACCTTCTAGTATAGAAACATCTAGAAAGTTCGAGTACATACCGGTCCGGACCAACCAGACATCGAAAACTCTAGAATGTTCTAGCATAGAAAAGTCTAGAAGGATCTTGACTCTACTAGTTCTGCTACTCGATACTAGATGGCGCTAGTAGTAACTTTTATCTTTATGTACTCGGCATTAATTCGGGCGCGTAACACTGCCCCCTCCTAAGACATGCTCGTCCCGAGCATTATCGGTCCCATAATAACGCGCCAGTCGATCCACATGGACGATCTTAGGAGCACTTCTTATACCTTTCTGTATGCGGTAGGTTACGTCATTGATTTTCGTCACAATCCGGTACGGCCCGTCCCAATTAGCTTGAAGCTTAGGAGATTTCCCTTTGCTACGAACTGGATTGTGCAACCACACTAGTGAACCTTCGTCGAATCCTTTATTGTTCATTTTGCGGTCATAACGGGTTTTCATCTTTTCAGACATTTGCTGACCCGATTGTCTGACGTGCTCATAGATGTCATTCATTTTGTGCCGCAAGTCATTCGCATAATCGGTTATACTGCGTGGGGCATCAGGTGGTATTCCGGTAATCAGGTCTGCAGGCAGCCGTAATTCTCTACCAAAATTTGCGAAAGCTGGTGTCACTGATGTGCTTTCGTGAACAGCACTTCGGTATGACAGCAAAAACGGTTGTATATGCTTGTCCCAATCCCGTTGCCGATTCTCCACCACTTTTGCCAGGTATCTTTCCAATGTCTGATTAAATCGTTCCACCATTCCATCCGATTGTGGGTGGTAAGAAGTTATTCTCGTTTTATGAGTACCCATAACTCGACAAGTTTCCTGGAATATTTGGGACTCAAAATTCCTTCCTTGGTCGCTGTGAATCTCCAAGGGTATTCCAAAACGACAGAAGACTTCATGAACTAGTTTATCTGCAACTGTTGAAGCTTCTTGGTTTGGAATGGAGAAGACTTCCGGCCACTTAGTGAAGTAATCCATTACAACCATGAAATACTTGTTACCACTTTCACTTTCCGGAAACGGTCCCGCAACGTCTAGGGCTATCCTTTCCCATGGTGCACCAACATTGTACAACTTCAATGCACCTCTAGTACGAGTCTGTGGTCCTTTTACAGCCGCACAAGTTGTACATTTACGACACCAGTCCTCGACATCGTCACGACAGTGGACCCAGTAAAACCGTTCCCGTGTCTTTAGTAGAGTCCGTTTAACTCCCATATGGCCTCCTGAACAACCATTATGGTACAACTCTAGAACATCCGGTACTTTAGCTTTAGGGACAACCATTTGCAAATGACAGCTGTCTCCCCGAGCATTTTCCCATTTACGGCACAGGACTCCATCCTGAATCACTAAGCTGTCCCATTGGGCCCAATAGCTTTTTGTGATCGAACTCATCGCTGAGACGTCGCTCCATGATGGCTTAGGAGCACTGGCCTTCATCCATTCCAGAATCGGCTTAATGTCCAAATCTTCCTGCTGTGCAAGTTGTAGGCTTTCCTTCCACTCGTTGCAGAGATCTCTTCGTCGTCTTGAGCATTCTCACAGGTACGACTTCTTTACCCTCTTGCCTAGTACAGTGCTTGCAGTCTTCAGGGCAAGGTCTTCTTGACAATGCATCTGCGTTGCCATGAGTTCTTCCGCTGCGATGTTCGACTATCAAGTCGTACTCCTGCAGCTTCCTGTTCGATTCCGTCATACTTGAGGGGAAAACGCCACAAGCTTGGAGCAGAGGTGTGGTGGTACTCTTCTTTAAAAAGGGCGACAATGCCCTGCTTAAGAATTACAGGCCCATCTCACTTCTGAGCCATGTCTACAAGCTGTTTTCCAGAGTCATCACAAACCGTCTCGCACGCAGGTTTGACGACTTCCAGCCTCCCGAACAAGCCGGATTCCGAAAAGGCTTCAGCACCGTAGACCACATACACACGCTGCGGCAGGTTATACAGAAGACCGAAGAGTATAATCTGCCCCTCTGCTTAGCGTTTGTGAACTACGAGAAAGCCTTCGATTCGATCGAGACTTGGGCTGTGCTGCAGTCTCTCCAACGGTGCCAGATCGACTATCGGTACATCGAGGTGCTGAAGTGTTTGTATGAAAACGCCATCATGTCAGTCCGACTTCAGGATCAGACATCAGAACCTATCCTTCTGCAGCGGGGTGTGAGGCAGGGAGACGTAATTTCTCCGAAACTGTTCACGGCCGCAATGGAGGACGTCTTCAAGGTTTTGGACTGGAAAAGGCTAGGCATTAATGTCAATGGCGAGTACATCACTCATCTTCGATTTGCCGACGATATAGTCGTCATGGCTGAGACCACGGAGGACCTCAGTACAATGCTCGATGACCACAGTAGAGCTTCCGAAAGAGTGGGTCTTAAAATGAACATGGACAAAACCAAGGTCATGGTAAATACCCATGTAGCACCCACTCCTATCAAGATTGGAGGCTCTGCACTCGAAGTTGTTGATGAGTACGTCTACCTGGGACAAACGATTCAGCTAGGTAGGGCTAACTTCGAGAAGGAAGTCAACCGTCGAATCCGACTCGGATGGGCGGCGTTCGGGAAGCTGCGGGGTATCTTCTCGTCTCACATACCACAGTGTCTCAAGACGAAAGTCTATGACCAGTGCGTGTTGCCAGTGATGACCTATGGACTCGAAACGTGGTCGCTCACAATGGGCCTCATCAGAAGGCTTAAAGTCACCCAAAGGGCAATGGAGAAGGCAATGCTCGGAGTTTCCTTGCGTGATCGAATCAGGAATTATGATATCCGCAAGAGAACCAAGGTTACCGACATAGCCCGAAGGATCGCCAAATTGAAGTGGCAGTGGGCAGGGCACATTGCTCGCAGAACAGATGGTCGATGGGGCCGAAAAGTTTTGGAGTGGCGACCGCGTACCGGAAGACGCAGTGTTGGAAGGCCTCCCACTAGGTGGACCGATGACCTGGTGAGGGTCGCGGGTAACCGATGGATGCGAGACGCACAGGACCGGTGGTTGTGGCGACACTTGGGGGAGGCCTATGTCCAGCAGTGGACGTCTTTCGGCTGATATGATGATGATGACTCCTGCAGCCGCTTGGTGCTGCTGTCAGCCGCCCTACCTCCGAGAGATCGGCTATCATTCCTTTCTGCAGTTCGCTTAGGGCAACTGGATCGAAGGTGGCCCTTTTCACCACAGCCGTAGCACCTAGGGCTATACCCTTTAAAACGATCACGAACTGTAGTTTCTGTAACCTCCTTGCCACGGTGGGAACGACTATCCTGCCACACAGCTTCTCTTTCTACAGTTCGCTTAGGGCAACTGGATCGAAAGTGGCCCCTTTCACCGCAGCCATAGCACCTAGGGCTGTATCCATTAGAACGGTCGCGAACCGTAACCGCTGCAACCTCTCTGACGCGATGGGAACGGTGATCCTGCCGCGCAGCTTCCACTTCCAGTGCATGGGTCAAGGCGTCCTTAAGGGTCCCGTGGTGCCCAAGCCTCACAGCAGCTCTAACCTCAAGGTCGCGGATGCCATCAATGAATGCCTGCACCAGGTTCCCTTCAATGAGCACAGGTACAGACTGGTATGCTTTACGGACCAGCTTTTCCACTTCAAGGGCCCACTGCTGCAGGTTTTCACTGTTACGTTGCACGCGATCCTTGAGCTGCGCACGAAACACGTGTTCCAGATGAGCGTCACCATATCTGGCTTCCAGCGCCTCAAGGAGCTGCTCGTAAGTAACTTCCTTACCGAGAGCTTCCAGGACAGTTAAGGCCTGGTCGCGCAGGCCTAGGGTGAGGGCAGTCATGGCCTGATTTTTATTCCACCCGTTCGCCTTCATAACAGCCTCAAACTGTATTTTGTAGGCCGACCAGGAAGATGTCCCATCAAACGGTGGCACTTTGAACCCGCGTAGCGAAGGTGTAGTAGCTACGGGAGTTGCAATTCCATCCCCTACTTTAAGGTTGTCCATTGTTTTTTTCATTTCAGCAATCTGGGTTTCAGCTTCTATCAGGCGGTTCTCGTGCTGAACCACCTTCTCTTTTACCACCTTTATTTCTTTGCCGAAAGTGGCATGCAGATCCTTCATGAGGACCATTTGTTCTTCCTGGCGGCGCGCCTGCTCTTCCTTGTCACGCTGGAGCTGTTCTTCCAACCGACGGGCCTGTTCCTCCTGTCGGCGGGCCTGTTCCTCCTGTCGGCGGGCCTGTTCCTCCTTATCATGCTGGAGCTGTTCTTCCAACCGGCGGGCCTGTTCCTCCTGCCGGCGGGCCTGGGGCCTAACCACCAACTCTTAAAGCAGTATTACTTCAATATTACTTCCAGTGGAAAAGAGATGGAGCTATAAAGGACGTATAGCTCCGTCCCTGTTCCTCCTTGTCACGCTGGAGCTGTTCTTCCAACCTTCGGGCCTGTTCTTCCTGCCGGCGAGCCTGTTCCTGCAGCATCATCATCAGAGCTCCAAAGTCTGGTGCTGCAGATGCTGGAGCTGCTGTGGATGGGCCGGGCTCCATGGTCGGCAACTGGCCCTCCAACGTCTGCGGCGTTGCACCTCCAAAACGCCTCTGGTCCGTCTCTTGCTGGCGTTGACTGCGGGTACGAATACCCTCCGTGTCGTCCTTCGGTAGAATCGGCATAGTTTAAATATCCACTCTTCTGACACCAATTGTTACGAGCTTAGGGTTCGTGACAATAAAAATAGCCGATTAAATTAACCAAAATGACACTTTAATTAATCAACACTAATTACAACTTTAAACTCACTAATTATAAATCACAATTGCACTACTGATCACTTTTATTCGCAGTCGAAGTTCGCCCTCGAAGTTGTCGCTTGTATCGCAAATTCAATACTGACTCGGTCACAGGCTATGCGGGCCTTATATAGGTCGGCAGATAATTCCAGAACCTTCTAGTATAGAAACATCTAGAAAGTTCGAGTACATACCGGTCCGGACCAACCAGACATCGAAAACTCTAGAATGTTCTAGCATAGAAAAGTCTAGAAGGATCTTGACTCTACTAGTTCTGCTACTCGATACTAGATGGCGCTAGTAGTAACTTTTATCTTTATGTAGGTACCCGGCATTAATTCTGGCGCGTAACACTATCAATATACCTACTACGTTCTCGAAGTCACGACGACACTGGGATAAGATATTTGTTTGCAAGGTTATTTTAATTTCGCTCTTGATAGTGAAAACTTAGGTAGGTACCTACTATGAGTGCTGGTGACTACTGTGAGACTAATTAATTAATTTAACCGGTCAAGCTACTCTGGCACACCTTTTCACGCGTTTTAAAACTCTAATAATACGGTAGCAAGGTAATAAATGGGATGTTGGCGTTTGACAGTTGATTTAAATTCCTGAATTACTAAGGTATTGGTATAGGTTGGCTAGACTAGAAAACCAAAAAAAACAAGCTGCTGTTGTCATCAGGCTCTGTTGCTGATGCCAGCACCGCACAGGTCTTCTTTTGGAATGGTTGGTAGGGTAGAAGGGGGTCCTTCTACCGTCTACCATTTCACCACCAGTAGCCAGTAGCGTCGCAAATCGTGGAATTAAAAAAAAAACCACCGCCAAGTCGCCAACCCAGTACCTACACTACTTACTGAAGATATAAAGCTTCGGATCAATTAGGTAGCACGTGAAATAAACCTTGATCTTAGCCTGTGCCCTCGCTAGCAATAATTAGAAATGGCCCAGTTTTATCGATATTTTGCGAGCGCACTACTTACTAACAATAGGAGATGAGTTTTTACCCGACTACGGCGAAGCGAAAAGGAGGGTTATGAATTTGACAGCTATGTAGGTATGTATGTTCATGTTCCCTTATAACTTCTTAATCATACGACCACGGCTATGTTTTCTTGTTTCATACTTTTTAGAAAGTAAATTTCTGTAGTGGGGGTTCAGTTTTTGAATTTCTTTTTTTTCGATTGTCTTATTTGATCCTAGCTGAGGGTCTACTCTCTAAGCCCGAAGTCCGTAGTTTCGTTTCGGCCTTGTTTACGGGCGTTTTCTACTCCGTTTCACCTACGAACCGGGCGGGTAAATGGGCTTACCGCGCTTAGGCCCGAACTCAAAACAAGTATCAACCATTAATAAAACGGTTGATAGTAAAAACAGAACAGCTATATCAGTAGTGGCATACCTGTAGTTACCTACTGTTTTAATGGCTCATTAAAACGCCATCAAAAGGTAATTAGCATTCTATAACATTTCACAATTAATAGGCTAACCAATTAATAAAATTTAAGTGGCTGATTACAATAATTATGATCGCTATTTCAGTAGTTTCCGAGACGACCAAAATTCAAGCTATGTTATATCACTTACAGAAAAAAATGTCACATGAATTTAAAAAAAACCGGGTAGTGCGTGTCGGGCCACGCACAGTTCGGGGTTCCGTAGTTAACCGTCCCGTAAACCATGACAAATAAGCGCATTTGAAATTTTGTAATCTTATAGTAATATAACTGCAATAAGTATATTACTTACCTATATCCTATATTATGGATACAATGTTGCAAATACACTTAGTTTTAAGTCATTTTCTATGGAATTTTAACAACATTTTCAGCTAAGGGTGATAGTTTTCGATTTGTATATGCTACTATATCGTGCATACTTTTCATATTTCCAAAAAACACCACTTAAAACGGATCTCTAAATTAAAAATGGTTTTGACCAACCCCTATTATATTTGAAAAACCTGTCGAACGATTTCTAACACAATGGCGAAGTGGCGAAGACAACCAAAAAATAAATCATCCTTTTACCTGTATGGGAGGCATCTTAAAAAAAACATATCAAAATCAACAAGTTTATTTATTTAAAATCACAAAATTAAGTTTTCATTTTATGTACTTGTAAAAATACTCTCATTTAAAATTGTTTTTTATATTATTAGTAGCACCAATATGAATTATGTTTTTAAGTCTTAATTTATGTACATTGGCGTAAAGTTTATGTAAAATTAAGTACACAATTTATATATTGATAATAGTTAACACATGAATTTGCAGTAAAAAGGCTTACTGATAGTAAAAAACTCAGTTCACAACTAGTTACATTGTCACTTACAAGTAAGTACAAGAAAGAAATAAAGAATGGCACAAGATCAAAAATACTGCTTATATACTACCTACATAATTATTTAGAATATAATTACTTACTTAAGGATATTGTCTTAAATAATTATTAGATTTTTATCAGCTTCTGAAGACTTGAGCAGCATATTAAGCAGATATTACATTGAGATCTTTGTTAGTCTCCTAAATCACTGTCCTTATCACCTATTGCATATAGGATGCTGAAAGCCACACCCAGGAGGGCTGTGCCCAGTAAATCACCCAGTGCAGTAAGATAAGGTATTGCTGAGTTGTCAGGATCCATTCCCATCTTCCACATCCAGGCAACCATGTAGTGACTGATGGTTAGCAACAAGAACACTTGCAACATTGCAGCTGACATATAAATTAATATGAAAGTAGGGGTTGTGGAGGTGTGGCCAGCTCTTAAGTATCCTATAGTGTAAATAAATATTAATTGTCCTGGTATCACCATTAGGAGTAGCAGTTTTGTGGTGCTCCCCATAACAGAACCTTCTTTTTGGCCGGTGTGTAGTTGAGTTGATAGCCTAGAAGCATGTACTGCTACCATGTTGCCTCCTATGCCGTTGATGACCAACTGGTACACAGCAATACCTGTGTACACTGACACAGTGTGGTCCAGTATCAGTCCTCCAGCACTGCTTATTACCATGGCAGAAACAACGGGCACCCATCCTTCATCCAATGCTTGTCTTGTAAATTTATTGCTCCAAGCAATGTAGCCACACACGGGTACAAGAAGCGCGCCAACAGTTATAATAATAGATGGTAGTATTATACTAGTGCCAATAGATTTATACAGTAGTGATGCTATCCAAGATAACAGTGCCAAGGTTGTCAGATCTCCCAGACTGGCTGCTATAGGTGTGGCAATGTTGTCAGGGTTTATATTCATCTTCTTTGATACAACTATCACTCCTATCATGATTAAACCAAGAACCAAACTGGCAGATGATGCTGTTAACACACTAGACGCACACAACAATGATGCATGATGGATGTCAAACTGCCCTTCAGGTATCCAACCCATGGCAACTGCAGCCATGGCTGCCAGGAACCCCACCAGAACTGCCTGACATTGTATTAAACACAAATTACCCACAACCAGCAATCCCAAACTAGTATCCAGATGTCCCAAATGGGCATGAGTTGATAGTCGAGATGCTAATGTCATTTCCAGATTACCTTTTAACCCCAGGAGGGCTGGCACTAGGATATATACTTCAGACACTTTGGTGAACACATCCCAGTGCTGCACCATATCCAGCAGGAGACTGGCTGCCACCATGCCAAACCCAGCCAGGAGAAAGGATACAAACATCTGTACTCCAGCCACCCACGAGTTCTCCTTCTCAAATTTAATGTCAGGTGGCCTTTCCTCATTTGTAATAAGTCTGTATGACGTGTTTGCAGGCTTTGTTTCGGGCTCGCATTCGGTAGGTCGCCCCATCCTAGAATTGTTCTTGTTTCTGTTCATAATTTTATTATTATTCAAATGAGTCTGTTAAGAAATGACACGTATTTATTAGCGAAAGTAAACACTTGCCTAATTATAATCAGAAGCGCGAGGAATACTTGTTGATGTTCCAGCTGTTTTTATTGGTTACAATTCTCTTCGGTGTAGCGCGGAAATACGACAAGGAAATTCATTTTGTCACACCATAACTCGCTGCGGTATTAATTAGGTTTTTTCTAAGAAAACCTCTTGCTGTTTAGACCGCCACTTTACGAAGTACAGGAACAAACACAACTTCAGTTGAATGTGCAGTTAATCAACCAAATCTCAGTCCAAATATAAATTGTACAAAAAATCCTTGTATGTATATAAGATCGCACTATAGTGGGACGTACAAACTAGATAAAATATGTACACAGTAGTAGCGTTACTAGGTAGTGGATTACTTACTACTTCTGAGTTTGCGAGCAAGATTGATAATAAAATATTTTTTGATAACAAGTCACAACACAACAACTGTCAGTACACTCAGCACTGTCACTGTCAGGCATTTGTCATCGATTTAAACATTTTTTCGATGGTCACACAATTTCGCAGAAGGTTATAGGTACCTACTTGGTCAAGTGCGACTTTTTATCAAATCAAATCAAATACGTTTATTTGTGTACACAGGTGAAAAAGGTGGAACAATTACAAGATTAATTAATGGGTCTCTGTGTCCTGCCACAGTAGGTAGCATACAAACATTAAATATTACATTTCAAATGTGCCAAAATATTTTAAATTATATTTAAATCAAATATAATTAACATAAGTGAGTACAAACTTCAAAACATAATATAAACATTTTATATAAAACAACTTTATTTTTTCGACGTACGTTGGCGATGTAAACATTCTAACTAGCGTATAGACTAATATATTATTGACTAATATAAATGAACTAGCGCCACTAATGTCAAACTTTTGAAGCTGTCCAAGAACGACACTGACAGTTTTCGTACAGCGTTGCCAACGTGTGGAAAATTCACCAAAATATAGGGATTCTCAAATTAAGGAATTTGACTTAGTTTTTCGGGGAATTTAATAAATTGGGGTTGGCAACACCGCCCAGTGTCATTCTTAGGCAACTTCTAAATTTTGCCGCTAGAGGCGCTCGCATAATCTTTGCATCGCCAATTCGCCAATGTATTTCCAATGGATTTATTCAAGTAGAACGAATTGTAATGCGATGCAATCCACCCCGTGTCCTGTTCCTCTATAATCATTTAAAAGAAGTTTTTTTTATTATTTTATGCTACTGGGTAAATATTTGATTTATTTTCCAAAAAAGATCAGAAAAATTATTTACGTTCGTTGATGTATTTTATACACCAATGTTTACGTCCCCTTTTTCAGTAAAAAAACATAGGATAAATATATCCCGAATAATCGACTACGACCTCGCAATCAGCATTTTGGAAGTATGGCAATTAATTTACGGTTTGATTTGACACGGTAGAAAGTTTGACGTATACATTTTGGCTTGTCGCGATTGGCGATTGTCGATGGAATTGATTGTCGTCGACGAGTTGGATGTCGACCGCGAGCCAACATTCACTACATACAAACTTTATATTTCACAGAAAATAAAACGGTAATAATTTTAAGTAACAACTCGTGAGTTCGTTGTTATCTTATTAAGTAGTTTTGAACCGGTGCTAATGCTTAAAAAACTAAGTGATGTATTTAGTGCAGTATTCACAATTTAGATCCGGAAACCTACTTTAGTGTGAAATTGTGCTTAGATCTTTATTATTTCTGATTAAATTTAAGTGTCTGGGCCAGGTGTCGCAGTCCAAAGTGGTGTTAATTTTAGGTCGTGTCAAAGTTTAATGTGTTCGTTGGTAGTTTGGCTTTGTTTGCTCAAAATTCGCGTGTGTTGCAGGTCGGGAAGATAACGTGACATTCGGTGGCCGTGTTGTCATGAGGCAGTGAACTCGAGTGCGTACGAACTTGATCAGTTAAAATGTTCAGGAGTAAAATACGGATACACACATGTCGAATAATACTGCTGACTTCGTTGGTATGGGTGCTGGTCGACGTAATGCTCCTGGCCATGTATTCCGACTGCTTCGGTGATGGTTGGGACTGCAGTAAAAAAGCAGACAGTGAAAACATGAACCAGGTACGATTTGTTCAAGTTCAAGGTCTGGAGATGACAGTACCTACTGTTAACTTTTTTTGGTTACACATTTTTTCCCTAATGACTATGATACACTACTGAACATACTGAGTGTTAAGAGGACCTCTCATTCGTAATCATAGCTACCTGTTCCCACATTTGCTTTCCAAAATCATACAGCTTTTCACGCAATTTTGTAGGTGACACATGCTGTAAGCACAAACACTTAACAAAAGAATGTGAGTAGTGAAAGGGAAACTAAATGGTACCTAATTTCAACACAACATATTTCCAACAAAATATTGTGAGTCTATGAAACCCAATTTCCAAAGGTAGAAGTTGGAATATCAAAAGATAACCCAATTAATTTGTACCTGAGTATTTAGTAATTAACAAAGTTTAACAGATTTTTTATTTTATTCCCAATACAAAGGGTAAATGCTGGTGAAAACTTATGCAGTACTGCTGCATAAGTTTTCACCAGCATTTACTTTTTTACAAAAAAAGTTGCTGATTGACTATTATATAGTGATTTGGCCCATGAAAATTCTTGCCTTAAGCAAGTAAGAATCACATAAAATGATAATTTTCATAAATACAGTTAATGCCTCTAACATGTGATTTGTTTCCATAACTTTTTCCATGATTGCACAAACAGCACTTTATTGTAATTGCAATAGGAACTGTTTTGCAATGACCTCATTTCAAGCAAGTCAGAATGTCATTGACTTATGACCTTTTGTCTGGGTGATCTTCATGGCAAACCTGATTATTAAAATGACACATCATGACTTATAAATGTGTTGTTTTACATATTTTGATAATTTATTATCATTTGAATCATCTAGCAAAATCAGTTATGTAGAGCACTTAAATTCTTTAGCCTGCTGATATTACTTTAGTTAAAATAAGCCTGCTTGTGCCATCTTGGATAAGGAATTTATTTGTAAACATGCCTGTTGTGTCTACACAGTCACTGTTTATCTATGAATCATTATGAATAGAATTCCCAAGATCTAGACAACTCTTCAACCTGGCCAATTCAGTGTTCATAAACATGCCTTGTTCCACTGTAGGGTTTAATCACATAAAGAAAAAAAAAACATTAATTATTACTAGGAAACCTAATGTAACAATGGCTTATAAAAGCCTATGTTCAGTTGTTGACACATCTTTCGGATGAAATGATCATAATCACTTTCTTGTGCTTTGATGTTGTGTTTAGAGTAGAAAAAAAAATCTTGTTTATCCCCAACAGAATGTTGAAGAGTACAGAGGCAAAAAGGCGGCAATAGCAGCAGCACAACACGGGAACCGCATTGATGATGATGATACTAACTTAGAAGTAAATGAAGTTGAACAGGAGATAGGAGAAGATGGTATCTTACTCTCACCATACCCAAGGTCAAGACTCAACACATGGGAGAAAGCACCATTTGTCAAACCACAAGGGGATGGATTACCAGGAGAAATGGGTAGGTATTTCTATAAATAATTCAAGTAAAAGAGATAAAACTAATTCATTTATGTTGTGGGTTAAATTCAAAGTCAATTAATTTATTTCAACTAGACCATTAAAAGGCATTTTTGAATGTCAAATTTACACTAGATTCACTATAAAATAAAATATTATGGTGACTCTAGTTATAAAAGCTAGGTCCCAAATGTTTACCCATATTGGTTAAAAGATGCCAAGAAGTGGACCAACATATTGGCCAGTAAAGTCTAAATATGCTATTGATGCTATTAATTCAGAAAATTATTGCTTGTATCACATAGCCATGTCATATAATAAAATCCCCAATTAAGAATAATTAACAGTTATTATTATTGAAATAATCACATAATCATAATATGGGTTCTCTTAATTAGAATCTTTGTAGTTTTATAATCATAATATTTACTATATTTTAGGGTTTCGCAACCAAAGGGTAAAAACAGTACCCTATTACTAAGACTCTGCTGTCCGTCTGTCTGTCCATCTGTCTGTCACCAGGCTGTATATCAGTGATAGCTAGACAGTTGAAATTTTCACACATAATTTATCTCTATTGCCGCTATAACAACAAATACTAAAAACAGATAAAATAAATATTTAATATCCCATACAAACGTGATTATTTTGCTGTTTTTTATAGATAGTGGTACGGAACCCTTCGTGCCTGGGTCTTCAGTTCTCGCACTTGGTCGGTTTTTTATTTTAGTGTATGATGTACCTATTTCATTTATTATAGTACAGACAATGTTTTAAAAACTTAGGTATTATGATTAAAAATATGCTTTTTTTTGTACACTTACCACAGTTCAAAGGCTGACTGGTAGAGAATGCCTTGTTGCATTAAGTCCAGGTGAACTCAACTGTGATACATAGATATGTACAAGAAGTTTGAATAAATAAATAATTAAAACAAATTTTCTCTATGAAAACATACATTAAAAAAATAACTTTGTATCTAAAATTTCATTCATTGCAAGAATTTTACTTGTCTGTTCAATATAAATGACTTCTATAAATAAGGGACATATTACTATGTTAGTAGTGTAGTTATGAGGATACATTTCAGGACCAAAAGTGCTCATTATCCTGTAAATATTTGTAGCAATGTGTGCACATATTATATTAAAAATCTGCATAATTTTCTAATCTAAAGTAATATTAATGGAGGTGAAATTCTTTGTAAGAACTTTATAATGAACCAGAATTCTTTCACTGATCAAAAGCTTCATCCTTTCTTAGTGCCATAAGGTATGATTTATAGTAATAGTTGTCTTCACAGAGTACATTAATCTATGGTTGTCTTCTATATAAAGTCTTGGGTAGAAGCTAGTCAAATATAATTCGAGAATTTTAGGAGGGCTGACCCCAAGTAAAGAATGTAGGTATGAACCTACTTAGTTTATGACAATTGAACAAAAATCTACCCAGAAAACTGAAATAAACTAAATTAGTTCAGTTACCAGCAATAATTTATTAGGAAGAACTTAATAATAGACATATTTGCAAAGTTCAAGGTTGGTTGCCAACCTTAAAATAAACAGTTACGAATATTGCTACAAAAAACAGTTACATAAAAAATGGTAATTTATTCAAATGGAATAAAAAATTAAAGCCCTTTTTTATGGAAGGAAAACACGTGATACTAAATAACTAATGCTCGATTTCTGAGGTATTTAATCAGTCGTTTATCTGTCCGTTAGCCACTAACCAACCAATGGCATTACGAATAATAGCGTTAACGGACAGATAAACGTCCGATAAAGTGCCTACCTCAGAAATCGGGCATAGATAACTCGGGCCCTATATTGTACACTTAAGGATTATTTTCGAACCACTTTCTCTTTCTTGGCGATCAGCGCGGAGACTTCAAGCTGATCGCCTTTCTGAAAAGCCGATTACGTAAAATATACAAAGTTTAAAATTTGTAGATTTAGTACTACCAATAAAAATCTAGTTTATATTACTTTCAGCAGTCATGCCTGTTAGTGATGGCATTTTTGATGATACGCTATTTGTATGCGACTGTAACTTTCTATTCGCAGCACAGATATGTCTAAGAGATAAGGACTGCTTGGCTGTAGGTACATAAAGACTAAAAATAAAATCCTATTGTTTGATTTTTTTTTCATGTTTCCGAAGCTTGTTCGCATGCAGAGCTTGTACTTGGCGTGTGTTCAATATGCCGTATGACACACAATATATTTTGATATGAAAATTATTGGAAGTACTATAAAAAAAATAAAAGCTCAGTTCTAGTCAGTATTTTCCTTAAATAGCTTGATACCGTTTGGAAACTTAATTGACACCTTATTGAAACAAGAAACAATGTCTAAGTGTGTTATTAATAATTGGAATAGTGACGTAACCTTGTTTGTTAAGGTGTATTTTAATTAAAACCACATTTTTAGTTTTATAGCATTTTATTTTAATTTCGTGCTCTATTTACCTAAAACAATAATAGTACATAAACAGCTGGAAGCAAAAAGTAAATAGCGCTGATTGATTAGCGTCACGCGTCTATAGGTCCGACTTCTATAGATTATTCAATTAGATATAGCGTATTAAATATGTGTGTTTTAGAAAAGTTTGCGTCAGAGAAAAGAGAAAGCACTTTATTGGTGCATTAATTATTGCATCTCCTTGTGTTTTAGAACGCAAAAAAACGCGGAATGTCAGAAAAAAAACAAAAAATATGCTTGACGATCGATATATTCGTTGAATAGATCCATACAAACTTGACCCCGTTACTTAAAAGTCAAAGGGCTAAACTCCGTGCAGTATTTCCCACGTTATAAGGCTACTAACAAATAATGCGACAGACAGACAAAAATGTTAAAATAGTTTTCTCGCCTATTTGTTTGCTAATTTCCCAGTTTTTCCGAATCCGAATCTCTAAACATATCGTCTGTCCTGAATTGACAGTAATACACATACAGTACAATCATAATAATTAGAATACTATCAAGTAGTGACGAGCGGACAATTTGGAGTTTCTGGTTCTCAACATAATTCGAATATATGATGAAAAATGTTATTCTTAAGTGCGTGGTATGGTATTTCATACAAACTGGCAAGCCCTTATTCTTAGAAATTAATGAACCAATACCTATATAGGTCTAAAAATTGCGGATTTTGTTCGAAAAAGTCACCGCGGCCCTGGAACGCAAAGGGCACTAGAAGGAGCATGGATGGGTTAAAACCCATCCATGCTCCTCCGTTAGTAAGAGTAAGAGTCTGACACTCCCTCCCGCTCCACCCGGAGCGGAAGGAGTCATTTGATGATTTCCCATCCATATAAAAAAGTTAGTTCTAAAAAGTTCTAAAAGTTAGTTCAGAACTTTTTGAATTTCTATAGAAAACTTAAAATTGCTTTCTCTCGTCTGGAGTAAGTTAAAAAATAATATATATTTATTTTTGAGAACTTTATTAAAGTGTGACATTATTCCAGGTAAGCCGGTGAACATACCGATAGAACAAGAAAAGCTGATGTTGGACAAGTTCCAAGAGAACCAGTTCAATTTGCTGGCCAGTGATATGATCTCAATCAACAGATCTTTGACAGATGTCAGATTTGAAAAGTAAGTGTTTTTTATTTTTATACCAATGATAACATCAGTACTTACCTAGCTTATGCCATCCAAATCTGTAACCGTCCATTGATTGTCATTAGTTGGAGACAGGATTTCTACATTTTAATAGAATTTATTCTTAAAAAAATGGCACTGTTAGGTGAAAAATTAATATGCGTCCAAAAATCCGATTCTGTACATAAAGTTTTATCCTCAAGTCGCCTGATCATTAAGCTGCTATCAAAACTGAGACTTTTAATACCTGACTTGACATACAATTTGACAATGGAATAACTTGCAAGCTTTCTAAAACATGTAACTTATAATTTCCTGTTGTAATGTTTTTACCAGTTCAGTGAATTGAAAAGGAAAATATTGGCCTTAAATTAGACAGCAGCATCAAAACGTTTAGTAAGTCATTTATGGAGTTTTGATTTTCATCCTACGTAGGGACATACATTTTTCAAAGTTTTTTTTTTTCTATCAGCTACTCAACATCACCCTTAATAATATGACCACCTGACATCCTGTAGGTATATACTTCTTGTACTTTTCAGTACCTTTATTCAATTATTAACTGATTAGATTTACCATCTTATCTTCCTTAATGAATTTTAAATGTACATGATCGTATCACTGCATAGATACTTGATTTCAGCTTAGGGCCTTCTTGCGGCCTTCGGTAATCGTACCGTGAAAATGTAATCATATAAATCTTAATCATACTATACTCCATCCGAGTAGGTACTCTTCAATTTAGCAACGTTATTATTCTTTAATAACGTTGCTAAATTGAAGAGTACAACTGTGACGTATCATGACAACTGAATAGACTGGTATTACGTTTAGTCGGTTAACTAAGTCACGTGGTTTTTTTTGTTTACCTTTAGTTAACTACCTACTCGGATGGAGTATAGGTACTTATTTTCGTTTCTGTAGCAGATTTTCTTTGACATACTGTTTCCATGTTTTGGTCAATACTTTCTATTTCGATGGCGCTCGTATATTAGGGTTCCGAACCTCTGTATGGAAAAACGGAACCCATATAGGATCACTCGGTTGTCTGTCCGTCTGTCACAGCCGATTTTCTCCGAATCTACGGGACCGATTCAGTTGAAATTTGGTACTCATATAACCGTCTGTGACCCAAACACGAACGTGTAACGAAAATAAATATAAGTATCTTGAACATGGTGTCAGTTTTTGGAATGATATTAGAAAATTAAAAAAAAAAAAGTTTTCCAACTGTACCTTGTGACATATCAAATGAAAACATTTAAAAAAATGAAATGGTTTTTAAGTTATTCAAGAAATTAGATTAAAGATGACCAACGAAACCACTGAGACTAAAATTTTGAAAAAAAATACAGATACCTAATCAAGTAGGTATTCAGTAACAGTTCTATTACAGAAAAACCTATAACAGGTTTGATAGTAACATGTTACAAAAATGAGATTTGTTCGGAACCATTTGTATGCGATTCCGACTCGCCTTGGCCAGTTTTATATGTCGCCGGGTAATTGCAAACTCCGTAAGATTGTTATAAATATTTTTAGATTATAATTTTTTGACATAATGTGAGCATATCATTTTCAACACATGAAATCCCATCCAAATTTAATAGTTTCCAAAATATACTTGTCTTTTTGAGAAAAATTTGCTTACAATTAAGTACTACAATCTACGGCGCCGGCAGCGTCTAAAATTTTTTGATGAAATATTATATTATCTTCTTTATATTGATAAGAACTCTCTCCTCTTTTTAACCGACTTAAAATAAATAGGTTATTGAATTTATGTTTCTTGCTTCAAGAGAAATATTACCAGTCTTTGTTCAATCATGCTTTATAAAATACTCTTTTCCTTAATAAAATAGTATCCTGCTATAAAAAGACCAGTTCAATATAAAGGAAAATACTGCAATTAAATGCAAATAGATGAAATATTCTTCCGAGTTACAGGGGGGAAGCACGGAACATCAGAGAAATTCCTTGACCCATGTCTTTATATTGTTTCGCTGACAATTTTAGTAGTGTAACATTCTAACTTCCTCTTCTTGGCTTTTATTATCTGCCGGCTCTATGGTCGACCTCACAAATTAACAGTGCTGTTTTAAAAGAGGAAAGGGACTTGATATACAAAGCGGACAGGGCGGCTGACAAGATAAAATGTATAGCGTCAACGGAACGAAATATACCTTATAAGAGTCGCGGGCGTGCGGTCAAACGCCATACATTTTCGTCATAGCGGCCTGGCCGCGCGCCTGGAGCGCTTTATACAGTTCTCGTCAAATAACTTTGCCCCTCTGAAGTTAGCCATTTGCAAATATCGCGCAGGTGCAGTCACGTAGACGGGAGCAAGCGGGACGCAAGCATGCATCGAACGTAAACGAGCGACTGAGACATAAAATCGCGCCGCCATAATCCCTGCCCCCATGTCTCTTGCGCATGCGCAGTTGCAGTTTGTTCGTAATTTTGACTACTACGCAGCCACTCGTAGCCAACTTCAGAGGGGCAAAGTTATTTGACGAGAACTGTATATCATTATCAAGTCACTAAAGCGCATTTCAGACTACGATAGACTATTCTGCTATATTTATCATTAAAAGCCATACAGCTATAATACTTTATAGCATTGCGTGAATGCGTTCACTTTACGCGATATAATTGCAAGCAAATTGATCTGTTCGTATTCACAGGATCACGTCCAGAAGTGTTGTTTCGTCCATCTATTTGCGGGGTGGGGAGGAAAATTTCATAGTGTATAGCAAGCCAAAAATATGTATTAAAGCTAAGTGTGAACGTGTTCTAAATAAATGTATGGTGAGCGATATTGTTGTGCTACTAACTATATGCTATTATATTATAGCGTAGCCTGAAATGCACATAACAGGCTACTCGTAAGTCTTCTCTTTTAAAACAGCACTACACAAACACCATTTATCGACGATGTATACGTTTTCGCTTTTACATAAAAAAACGATAACAGTGCGTGCGTTTGATGGAGTGATAGATGGTTTACTCCAAGATTGTAAATTATGTTAAAGCAAAAATACCTTCATAAAATGTCTAAGTAAATGTAACTCGTCGGCTTGTAAAAGTAACTCACATTAAAATGGAAAGAAAAAGATAATTAAATAACTATGTAGAATGAATGCAGTCTTAATATCAAGGAGTAATTAATTAATATGCAAAAGCAATAAATGCCCTGAAAGTGTATAAACGTTGGTAATTTAACATCTCGTATGATGTAGAAAGTTTGATAAAATTTTGTTACACATATTAGTCACAGAACGACGATTTAATAAATCGTACAACGGTCCAGACCGTTGTACGATTTATTAAATCGTCGTGTTATTTATACTTGGTTTACAACAGTACATATTGGCGTTTAGTAGTGTATCACAAATTTTTGATTTGCAAACATCAAGTGCAACAAGCCGTTACAATTCAACTAAACAAATACTTTTGTTCTTCATTTAACAATTGAATGTATTTTATTTAAAATTGTACCTATTGAAAGAGGATTTATGTTTGCGGGGGTTGTGATGACCACCAAGACAAAACAACGATGCAAGGTGCTTTGATTCATGATTGGATTATTGCCGGTGTTACCTGCTTGAACTTTTTATGATGGGAACTTCAAACCTTACGTCATACAACCATTTCAAGTTCTAATACCAAACCTGTAAGTCAAACAGATTGGCAAATTATACAAAGTTGCTGCCTAAAATTTTGTTATAAACGCATCAGACGATGCGACGCCCTCGTCATCAACAGCTATTAGTAATCAATGGAGTTTCCTAATGCGCCCACAGCGCCGACCTTGTAAAAGTGAGGGGAATACACGCGATGATTTGAGGATGCCGCGACGCGAGTAGGTACGCGACGCGCCGGCACTAAAGTCTTGCGCAGACATTGACGCGGAACCCATCTCGGCATTTTACCGTTTGTTATTGATACTAATATATTGATACGGTAAATCTTCACTGTCAAACACCACGTCACGTCAGGCTGTTTACTTATGAACTTGACAACATAAAATAGCCATGTTCGATGTGACTTAAAGGTTCGAACGTCGTAACGCGTTGCGCTACCCATAAATAGATCTAAATTATGCTGATTTGTGCGATAAACTTGTAGGCGGTCCTATTTATCACGAACGCGAAACCACGATAGTTTAGCTAAACAGAGCCGTACGAACCTTTAAGTCCAAATTGTGGTCCCATAAATTGATAAAGAAATGTTTAAGGACTCAATTTAGGCGCTATGTACCAGTTCATGTTCTTATATTGACTGAAAAGAATGGACTTTTTATCGTAATACAAGTGTTGCCTATCTACAAAAGTGCGTAGCGACTTCTAGGGTTTATGACCTATACCGATTGACTGTGTTGTAATTGAGTGTCGTTAAACCTGGCAGGTTTAATACATTTTGAGTGTCCGTTTAATAACAACGTTTTTATAGCCTTTGTATACTTACTTGTACTTTTTAAACTTATCATTCTTACGTTTATAGACCGAAGAAACAAAATTTCTACATGGGATAAGTGTGATTTTTAATTTATAAATATAATTATATTCATTCTTGTATTCTATACATACATATTGCTGCCGGATCTGACGTTTTCATGATACATGACATATTAATCGCTCTACAACTAAGAACGTTATGTTCGTAGTTAAAAATTCGATTAGTAGACCTGACATAGAGCTACTAGAAGAGGTTTTCGTTATAAATATCAGACCGCTTGCTGTAAAACTAATCCTAGTATGTACGAGCGAAAGAGAGTATGTGATCTCTCATCATTAACTTCGTTGAAACACTCACAACTGGTGTAAAAGTTGACAGTTACTTTAAAGTGATTTAAAACACAACTAATTATGATCTTCTACATTGCGTGTCGCAAGCGCCACACATGGCTGTCACAATTTGGAAATGCTTTCAACCATGCGTTTCATTACGTGTAGAATTATAGACTTAGTGGCCCAGTAGAAGTACTGGTGTACTAGTGGTACATACCTTATTGCCTAAGCGAAGAAGTTTTGAAGCGCAATAGAAGAGGATCGTTCGGAAACTAACCTTGAAAAGAACGTTCCTTTCAAGGGTTGATGATTAATTGGCAAGCAATGCATTAAACGAGGATATTTAAAATTCAGTCTTTGAGCGGACCTACAACATCCACCAATAGAATTGGTCTATTTTGAACATGAAGCAATTGTATTGGTGATTTTTTTCTTGTAGAAAGCTATGCGATGCGCGGAAGCAGAGTTACCGAACTCTGCTTGCTCGCACAGTTCTCTGTGTGTTTGTGTCAATTTGTGTGTGTCAGCAACATAACTGACCATAGACCATCGTTGACAATTTATTTTGCCACCAGGTGCAGAGACAAGCCTTACCCGACACTCCTGCCTACGACCAGCGTGGTGATAGTCTTCCACAATGAAGCGTGGACAACACTCATACGCACAATATGGAGTACTATCAACCGGTCGCCGCGCCCTCTACTCAAGGAGATCATCCTCGTTGATGACGCCAGTGAAAAGGGTAAGTTTGTTTTTAATTCTTGAAAGATGAGACTTTTCAGATACCTATAGGTATAAAAGGAGGAGGCGAGACGACAGAGTCGCAGGGCGATTTCCGGCCACCGTAGACGCGGGCCTGCGGACGACGAGCGATGGGTGGCTCGCCTTCCGATAAGGACCCGGCCCGGGTCGATGGCGATTGTGTTTCACGCGCGCCTCATAGAGATGTTAGCATAATTGCCGGGGCTCGCCAGGGGCAGTGCCTGCCAGGGTTGCGGAATTGTTCGAAAGAGTTACCGCGGCCCTGGAACGCAATTGGCACGCAAGGAACGCGGGCGGGTTTTAGTCAGTGCGAGGAATCAGAAATTAAAACTGGAGAATAGAAGGGGAATAAATTGCACCCGTTGTGTGACATAGCGTAAAGAAATAAATAAATAGAATGGTATTCGACTTGAAGTGGTCGACGATGGAGCACGCACGGTTGCCCAGAAGTAGTAATATTTGGTGTTCATATCAGTATAGGAGATGCTAAAAACAAATAGTCTCCCAGATTTTTTTTTTATTGCTTTCGTGAGTGACATTCACGACTCATCATGACCTTTCACTAACGACTTGTCCGTGTGAATAGCTCTTAATTGAAGACTCAGAACGATTCTGCAATTTGTCGTGACATCTATAACGGGTTAATGTAAAACGTCTGTCTCTCATTAAATTATCATAAATTTCTCCCGAAAAGTAGTTACTATTTAATTTTTGTGTGCATCAGTGCACATTTAGTGCGCCGACGCTTATTTCAAACGATTAATACTAGAATTTAAATAAACAACCAATAAAATGGTTTTATCACACACAAACCATTAAAAAGGAAAATAAAATCGACAGGTCTTGTCGTTATAATGAAAGTAAAGAGCGCAGTGCTAAAATTGGAGACTTAAGATACTTGAAAAGATAAAGAAACTGTTAACCAAGGCATTTGAGCATTATACACCTAGGCATTTAGATCAGAAATCGAATAACGTAATATCCCTATTGGTACAACTTACAATTTTCAACACTTGGTAACTGATAAAAGAAAAACCCCGAACTAAACGAAACTGACTAATTACGATACTGCGTACGAGTGTATCTTATCTGTGTTCAATTATAATATTTTACCTTTGCGAGCCGGATTGGTAGAAATGACGTGGTCAACCGCGTCAAGGAACAAAAAACTTGTTCAATGAGTAATGCGTTTTGTAAAATGTATTTTTGTATCTTGAACATTTCTAGTGGCTTAACCGCTGGCTGGTTTCTGTTCGTTATGCATATTATTGAACAAATATGTAGTTATAATCATGAATGAGTAAAATCCACGTTCGCCTTGAATGCTTCTAAGGCTGATTTCATACTATGGCCACTCGACTCTGCGAGAATAGCCACTCGACGACTTTTTACCAGTGAAATTTTCACATACCTAGTTTTGAAATCAGCTCGTGACATTATTACTGTTCTTGTTGAGTTCCTACTGCATCTATGTAATTTTAACCAGTCCGGCTGCGCCCCAAATCTTCTTTTAGATGGTGCAAGTAGTTGCATTGCAAATGAGCGCGTGAAATTATTTAATTCTCGCTCACAATATTCAAGCCTTAGGAATTATAAAAACTTGTCTTCTATGAATATTCATAATTGTATCCATACAGATACTCCAGTTATTGTGTAGGACTCGTGACTTTTCTGGAATTTTCATAATAATAATAATTGTAAAGATGACGCAAACCTTTAGATCCACTTTTCCCTTCATTCTCATCACGAGCTCTTCTGTGTTCATTGACAAAGGTTGAAGGAAAATTATTTTCACAATAATCAAGTTTACGTCACAATCGTGCTGCTCTCGACCCTGTTACTTTACTCATCCCATCACGTAATGAGTTTACTGCTTAACCACCAAGCGCCAGAGTACAAGCATTCAAGCATTTATTGTTCGCCGCCGCTATTCCAGTGTGGATACAGCTTTACGAATTGACCATATCAATATAGCTCGTGTAACACACTCGTGAAACTCCTCCGTGCCTCGGAAAACACGTTAAGCCGTTGGTCCCGGCTGTCATTTGGAGATCTTTGGCAGTCTTTACGGACTGTCAGAAACCAGAAAATCTGACGCCAGTCTTGCCAAGAAGTACCATGTTACCCAGTTAATGGGTTGTGGAGGTCTGGTAGGCAGCCGCTCCACGTCAAATACTAGTATTCAGCTGAATCCGGTTTGACTGGGAGCCGACCCCAATATAGTTGGGAAAAGGCTACACAGATGATGAATATACCTCGTGTGTTCATAAGTTCATAATTTATTGATTAAGTAGGTACATGATTATAACTACTAACATCTGTAATATACAACCAAACATACTATGCATTAAAAACAAGGGTAGCCATTATGAATGACTTATTTTTACATTTAAATCTAGACTGATAGGTCTACCTACTTATAAATTATGTAAAAAAAAATAACACCGCTACAAAAATATTTTAGTTTTACCGTCTCAAGACTTACGATGATCACACGAGGTGCTGCAGCAACGACGGACCGGATATGGGTTTTTGGAACTTCATGATATTTCTGCATGTCTTTGTATTTCGTTACTACCTATGTATTTCGATTATATTTTATGTGTACTTACTAGTATGCATAATTGCATAAGCTTCGTTGATCGAAGTGCATAAGTATAAATTCCACATTTGAACTACAATGTTAACAACTTGTAAATTGAAACGTTTTTCAGAACTAATATTATAAAGAAACTGAATTGTTTGTAACTATCAAACAATTCACTTTTAACAGTTTGTAATACTAACGATTTTTTTTTTAACTCATAGGAAGCTGGAGTGGTCATATGTTACTTTTATGGCCGAAAATTCCTGTGGAATAGGCTACGCGAACAAAGCTGCAGCAAAAAGCTAGTTTTAAATAATGCTCATAGTAGTCGCTTCCTACTCGTAATGAGGTAGTCTAGTATGTTATAAAAACATCTTCAGATATGCATGTTCTTATACAGTGGCGCCTCTTGTCGAGACTCTTGGCCACGTCACGTGCAAGTATATATAAAAAGTGAACTTAACCCAGTCTTGTGCGTGCACCAGTTTCTAATACAAGGTTCTTATTATGTTTAATCTTGTGGGGGGAAAATAATGCTTAAAGCTTTTGTTAATAGCTGGACTGGAGATACATTAATCGCTTTTCTGTAAATGAGAACATGAGTTTGTCTGTTTGGTGATGTTTTTAGGGTTCCGTACCCAAAGGGTAAAGCGGGACCCTATTACTAAGACTTCGCTGTCCGTCCGTCGGCCTGTCACCAGGATGTATCTCATAAACCGTGATAGTTAGACAGTTTAAATTTTCAAAGATGATGTATTTCTGTTGCCGCTATAAGAACAAATACTAAAAAAAAGAATAAAATAAATATTTAAGGGGGTTCCCATACAACAAACGTGATTTTTTTGCCGTTTTTTTTTATAGATAATGGTACCGAACCCTTCGTTTGCGAGTCCGACTCGCACTTGGCCGGTTTTTTAATGATATCTGTAGAAACAGAGTAGTGAAATCGCGTTTTTTATTTTTCATTATGAAATATTGTTTTTAACGAGGATCCCTTTTAGACTGGTTTAAGGAACACTTGTTGCCACGTGATTGATAATGACAAGTTTAACAACACTACAAATGTATTATAATAACAGTCTCATCAGCTTTTCAATTAAAGAATTGACATTGAATTTTGGCAGCACAACAATAAAAGGTATCACTTTTGTTCCTTATACACCATGGTGCCGCAAGTACGCCATAAAATGTTTATAACATAATTATTTTATCAATTATGATTTCTTCTCTCGTCTCCGTAGAAACTAAATATGGTATAATGATAGCAAGATTAGTAGTCGGGCTTACTGTCCTAGATGCAACGGAAGTACTTAAATGTAGTGTTACAAGTGGAGGCTCATTTAATGTACCATCTTAGTTATGATGTATATCAAGAAAAGAGCCATATCATCTTACACTTAGTAAGATATCTGGGGACTGAGATGATGTCTGATTGAGATGTTTTTGCAAGTGACAAATGTGCTGCGCCAACCTTACTAATAGGGCAAAGTCATGAGGAACTATCTATCCATTAAGCCTGTACTGTTCCTCGGCAGGCCAAAGACCTTCCGTTTTCAGACCTGGTCTATTCAAGGTCGCCCCGCCTCTCTCTTATCGAAAGGACTGACCTGCAATAGCAGAGATATTTTTTTTCTTGAAAAAACGTTGCCCCACACTAGGAATTTCTCCTGTACCGTGCGTGGGTGCGTTTACAAACATACGAACTCACATACACAAACAGCCAGATCCGAAGCAACTATCTGTAGGCCGTACAAATATTTGTTCCGTGCGGGTTTCGAACCTGCGACACGCAGCGCAACAGTCAACTGTTCAACCACTGCGCCAACCGTGTCGTCGAAGATTCTTATCCTTGGTCTGTTGCTGTACCGCAAGAAGGGTGTATCAGGGTGACGAATTTGCTGTAAATGTTTCTGCGAACAATTGGTTCGAATGCCGTAATGGTATAATTAAAAAATCGTTTCCATACAACCGAATCATCTTTGCCACAGTCTAAAATTGCTAAATCTAAAAGTTACCCGTAGACCCCGGCCTTAGGGCCAGAGCCTGCCAGGGTTGCGGACAGGCACTAGGAGGAACACGAACACGTATGGGTTTTAGTTAGTAAGAATCTGACAGTCCCTGCCGCTCCACCCAGAGCGGAAGAAGTCGTTTGATATTTCCCCATTCATAAAAACAAAATCCCTGAAAAGCCCTTATTTTTAATAATGTATTGTTAGAAAATTTTTGCTTAGCGTAACTCACCACACGTTATATTTATTTGACTGAGGCAAGGCTACGGCCCGTAAATGTAGCTAAAACCAGTTCCAGAGAGCTGAGAGGAAAAAACACTCCCCAAAATAATTAATAATCTGATTCCCACCACCAAATCTGACATATGACTCAGGTTCAGGAAGATGATTAACCTTGATTAGAATGATGATTGGTATGTTTTCCTTCACCAGAACACCTCGGCAAGAAGCTAGAAGACTACATAAAGACGCTGCCGGTACCGACGCATTTGTTCCGCACTGAGAACAGGTCTGGTCTCATCCGGGCGCGTCTTTTGGGCGCCAAACATGTGAAGGGTGATGTCATCACGTTCCTCGATGCCCATTGTGAATGTACAGGTAATTATATATTTTTATATTCATCGGTAAATGTGGACGAGCTCGTGGCTTAATAATAAAAGCACGGATCGAACTTCGAGGTTCAGCTACGCTTACCGAGGTCGATCCTTGAATAGGTGAGCATCCATTACATCGAGTTTCCTCCGCGATCAAAAACACGTTAGCCGTTAATCCCTCCTGTTGTATAAACATCTTTAACAGTTGTTACCCGTATCTCAGAAGCCAGCAGATCTAACACCAAGGAGTATCGTATTACTGTTACGGAGGTTATAGAGGTCAGATAGGCAGTTACTCCATGTAAAATACTGGTAAGACTGGAAACTGACCCCAACATGATTGTTAAGAAGAGCTAAGGCAGATGGATTGGTGAAGGTTTACGTAAGTAGTGACCGCTACGTTGTCGGGGGAATCCACAAGAGCGCACATCGTAGCGTAAAAATCAATTTTGCAATCACCACTCTTAGTAGACAGATTACTGATTGAGCAATGTTATCAGAAACGCGTGGTTTGACCTTAATCGATGTGATAACAATATAAACTCACCGCAAGTTCCTTTTGCATACGGCTGAAATTGGTATGATGACATGGTTGTAATGTGACTTTATTTATCATTATAATTCATTTTTGTCGTAGTATTTCGAGTCTTTCGGTGTCCATTGAAGGTCTACGTCGACCCTAAGGGCGGCCACATACATCCGTTTCCTGATTCGATTTCCTGGTCCGTTTTTCAAAACCGAGCTTCCGAACGCAATCAATTCATACACAAGTCATTGCATGTCACACACGTTCGATTGCTTCCCGTACGGATTTTTTTCCCTCCGTTCTTTCCGGATTCGAACCCATACATCCGGAATCCCTGACGAAAAAAGACGAAACGGATGCAAGGCCTACATATATTTTGTAGAGATCGCCACACTTTCGAAAATTTACAAAAAATCCGAACGGAACGCGCAGTCAGCGGCGAGCGATCGAGCCGAGCAGTCGTGGCGTTGTCTTTGCTGGGAGAGTCACGAGAACAAAAATTGACGATGAGCGATATAGAACATTTAACCCTTGCTGTAAAAGGGTTCCCATGCCTGTGGGATCTAAATCACAAAGATTACCATAACACGGAAATGGAAGATCTTGCCAGGGAACAAATTTGTAAAGAAATCTGATTGGGAGACATTAGACCGCACACATAATTAAACACATGTATGTCTTTTATTTTACCTAATAACTCGTCGAAATAGCTAATGGACATCTGTTGATAATCCAAGAATCTGTCTGGATGTGCTCGCGATTTAACTCTATTCACACAATATTGGCTTTCCGTTAATCTTTGTGTGTTTAGAGGATGTACACAGTAACGGTGATGCTTTTTCTTTTTCTGAGAAAACAACAATGCGATTGCAAGGAGGAAATCGTCATCGAAATCCATGTTGCAAAACGTGTGTGCTCCACTGAAGCTACTCCGTGACTATGTACTCCTGGGTTTCCGACCGGAAAAAATCGAATGTGTGTGTTAGTTGTACGGAATTATTCCTGATACGGTTTCTGAATAAGGAAAACTGATTATGTGGCCGCCCTTAGTACCTACTAGTTAAGAATCAACAGTTTAGGTAACTATATGTTCGTATGGTCGTGTAGGTGGGTATTACGTGTTAGAAATAAAAATCAGTTCGTTCAAAGTATATTGCCATTGCACAATAGCTTTATCGCAATACTGCATTGCCTAGGTCCTTTTACTTTCCGTGTCCAAGAAAAAACAGGTTAACCGGTGAAGCTCTGCTGACACACCGGTGTGTCGCCCGATTTACGCGTTTTTTATTAAAACTATATTATTATTATAACGCAAGGTATATTAAGTAGGTATATGATTTTGAAGTTTGACATGTCGGTAGCTTGACCGGTACCGAAGTGAAAAGTATGTCACTAGTTAACCTTAACTGACTCCTACGACTGCCCCCGAGTTCGCGGATATAAACAGCTGAGCGATGTTCGTATGGTCATTAGGACCATTTATTTTTGGGCTTTAGGCCCGTATTTATTTTTGCACGTGATTTTGCATTAAAATATTGTACTTAAACAATAGTTTTTTCATGTGTTGCACAAAAAATACAGTCTGTCATGTCTTCTTAGGACGCGAAAGTTAGGAAATGGTATCAAACGCATAACTAACCATCCATTCACCACTAAATACCTCAAATCTGAACCAGATAACAAGCCACTTATGATTTGCACTGAACGATTGAGGTGCACCTCATTTCATCGCAATTTGCTACTGCAAAGCGGTATATCAATACACCGATGATTTAAATGCAATATTCGCTATGAGCTAGATACTATGTTGATTCAAAATTCAAGCAAGCATGACGCATCTCCGTTATTGGTATCCCATATTTTTATCCGAGTCATTAGCTTCATACAGACGCACGGCCGTTCCTTGCTTCGAAGATGAACATTCTTTTAAGTTTTGCGAAGATTCTTATTTTTATAGTCTACTTGATGACTGCCATTTTTGGACAGGTTCTCTGAAAGTCTATCACCCAAAGGTTTTCCAATATTTACCGTATTGCTGGAGGGTTTGATGCGTCACTTCTTCTTCCCAGATATAACACTAGGAAGTGGTGAGGGGCGTGTCTTTGACCTTCTAAAAGTGATGATTCTCAGCCTTATTTGAAAAAATGACACCTGATTTTGATTTATTTGATTTATGTATAATATGTTACCGGAAAATTGCAAACACCGTAAGTTTGTAAAACATTGCGTGAAATTGTAAACTATTTTTATTAATAAGACACTGATATACCTATTGAAAATTATTGGATTTGGATGGGATTTTGGAAACGATTTTCATATATTCATATATTCATATATTTTCATATATTTTTGTCGAGAAGTTATAATCTAATTAAGATTTTTAACAATGTTACATAGTCTGCAATTTTAGATGACAAATACACACATCAGACGGAGGAAAAGCTCTAAAAGAAATATGACGTACAAAGGTACCTACTTCTTATTTTATATGAGATTTCTGCGAGCAAACCTGCGACCGGATATAATTTTTTTTACTGGGAATATGTTTACAAGAGCACGAGATGATTTATTTTAATAACATGGCATTGTTTTTTACGATCTACTTCACAAACTTAAAACTCGTTTCATGGTTTGAAAGGGAAACGTCATATTAGCGATACAAGTGAATGAAACGCTTGAATGCTCGGTAATTAAGTACCAACATAAGTTTAAGTTTATCCTAAACCAAAATGTTTAGGAACAATCTTAATGAAACGAACATCAACATCTTTATTTAATAATAACAGGTCGGACGACATGGATCCTGCTTGCCGATGTCGGTTCTAGGATGTTTGACCATCCAAAACATAGTAATATTCCGTTCCTCGGAAAGCACGTTTAGCCGGGACCAACGCCGGCTGTCATTTATACATTTTAGGCTTCCGTACCCAAAGGCTAAAAACGGGACCCTATGGCTATTTCTAAGACTCCGCTGCCCGTCTGTCTGTCTGTCACCAGGCTGTATCTCATGAACCGTGATAGCTAGACACTTGAAATTTTCACACATGATGTATTTCTGTTGCCGTTATAACAACAAAAACTAAAAACAGAATAAAATAAATATTTAAGTGGGGCTCCCATACAACAAACGTGATATTTTTGCCGTTTTTTTTTTTATAGATATGTGCGGATCCCTTCGTGCGCGAGTCCGTCTCGCACTTGGCCGGTTTTTTTAACTTTCGTTAGGGATAGCCAGAAAATATGACACTTGTCTTGTCGATGGGTTTCGAATCGCCCAGTTACTTGTTTGCGAGGTCCGATTCGCTGTCGACCCCTGTAAAACACTGGTAATCAGCTGTATGCGGTTATGTGATTCATTGAATTTTAATCCACCTAGCTGACTTTCCCTGTCCTTGTGGAAAGGTGAACCGGTAGGTTTAATAACAACAAACATAGTCACGTACGTTCATACACTACACTATTATAGTGGCAGAAGTTAGTAAACATCGCAACAGACAATAGATCAATGGACACAATAGATAGGTATATAGATAGAACTCCGCTTTATTATACACACTATAGATATTGAAACAATATATCTGATACACGTAGTATATTGAGAAATGAGGAAGATTTTTCGTTTATTAGATCATGCCACGGGAAGCACGTTTTATGCCGTTAGTCCTCGCTGTCATTCGTAAATATTTGATAGTCAGATTGAAGGCCAAAACTCCAAGCAGAATTTTAGTGTTTTTTAACGATAGTAAGCAAAGCTTCGACCCCCCCCCTCCTCCGTAAACATTGATCAAAGCGCAGTAGGTACTTCCTTACCCTAGGTAATTCGATTATTTCTACACCGTATGAGAGCCAATAAGCAACAATAAACAATTTTGGCAAATATCTGAAATGTTATAGGAATTTAGGAAATAGGAAGGCAAGGACTAAAGGTAATGAGGGAAATAAATTTTGCTGACGTAATCACCATTCAGACCCCCCCGTCCCCCATATCATCAAAAATAAGCAAAGCAAAGACCTACCCACCCCCTTTGGTGCTTACGTAATACTTGAGCGGTCCCTTACCCAGTAGCTGATTTGTAGAAGTCGAAATATGCAATCGCTTCCTTAAAATACTGGCAGTCAGCTGCATCCAGACAGAAAGCCGCCCCCAACATACTTAGTTGAGAAAAGGCAGCTGAATAGATTTTGACATATTATCGATACCAGAAGTATCAATTAACGTAAGCGACATTTTAGAATTTTTGATAAATGCCACTTGAAGTAATCGCTGTAAGGTTCATTTTGGCATTTTGGGTAAATGTCCCTTACATTAACTGATATTTATTTTCGTTTTTTTTAACCGACTTCTAAAAGGAGGCGGTGTCAATTCGGATTATTATATACAATGTGTAACAGAATAAACGCAATACTTCTTAAGGGGTCATTGTACTTATCATTATGAACTTTTTTTGACTATGGCACTAACCCCGAAATCGCGACAAAAAAATTAGCTGTTCAGTACATTTTGTCGAATTATGCGCACATAAATGTATGGGGGAGTCGATTTTTTTTCGATATTTCAGTGTTGGTAGTTCATAATGATGAGAACAATGACCCCTTAAGAGGTACTTATTGCGTTCATTCTGTTACACGCTGTATTTTTTTTTAATGTATGTTCGGGCATCACGCCGTCATATATATATTTATCTAAAGACGGATTTGCTAAATTATTAATGATATGATGAAGAACTTAACTATAGACAGCTAGTAGGAAGTATTTCAAACTGTACCAAATGATAAATGATAAATGATATTTATTTTGTAAGTAGGTTAAACATAACACTTTTACCGTGTGATATATCAAATGTAAGGGCTTACTTAATTAAAAAAAAAATAGTTTTAAAGTTATTCAAGAAATTGGACGAAAAATTACCGACCCCTTTATCTCCGAGGTTGTGGTGGATTTTATTTGGAAGACGGTAGTATTTTTTTTGTAAATAAAAGTTTTTTTATACAATTTGTAGAGGGTTGGCTGGAGCCGCTGCTGGCGCGTATCGTGGAGGACCGGACGACGGTGGTGTGCCCCATCATTGACGTCATTTCCGACACCACCTTCGAGTACATACAGGCTTCGGATATGACGTGGGGAGGGTTCAACTGGAAGCTCAACTTTAGGTGGTAAGTAAATAAGCTTTAATTTTGTTTCCGCTTTTGGTAAATAATACGCTACAGTTCCATTTCGCAAGGATTGTTCTGCGTAAAAGCATATAAAATGACACATAATTAAAATTGACTCGAATATAGAAACGTCACGTAATGCTTTGAATTGAATCCTTATGGGAATATCTACGTGAGGTTTTTTTTAAATCCCATATTTTAATTCAAACTCAAGCAAATGACAAGTACCTAATATAATGATTTTAAAATAACTAGTAAAAAAAAAGTCTGTGATGTCTGAAAAATTACTCTGTTTCCAGAACATTTATGTAGCTTTAATACGTTCCATTTACATGGACATAGTAACAAATGTCTCAGTTACACCAAACGATATCACTTGTTTAATGTCAAGTAATTGGAACTGCGTTCGGCGCGTGGGCTTAGCGGCACAACTTCCAAACACAAACGTACGGGCAGGCTATTGTTTTGACTGATTATGTGTTTCTGATTGCATTCATAGACTTAGGGCCGTCCCTACTTTATTACCAAATTTTACAGGTTATCAGACTAAGTTTGAGAAATGACAACTTAATTTCAAATTTACTTTATTTAGAAATCAGGGGATAGAGGACTGGACTGAGCGTTCTTTATCCGCCTGAGAAATGAATATGGTCAGAAAAGTGTGAGAGAGCCAAAGCTTTCGTTAAACCAGTAGTCTAGAATTCTTATTAGTCCCAAGTCATCGTCGCCCTCACAGTCGCCATCGATCCCGCCAGCAGCAAACTACTGAACGAAATCCTGCATCGCACCATCAGAGAACTATCGGGCAGTTGCCCACCAGGCACAACAACCGTCTGGTCGTAGGATCCTCCCTTTTCAATGGAGGTTTGCAGGACTTTACCCCCTGTTCCGCATTACCTCTAAATAGTGTCATCTTTTTAATACGAGCTACAGAAATGAGGCACTTGTTGGCGCACAGTCGCTTTCCCTTTTTATGAAGAAAATTCAATATTGTGACGGTAATGCTCAGTCCATTCATCTAGGGTTTATGATTAAATTACAGCTCCGACCCATTGTTTGGTTTCCGAGTGTCGCGTGGTCGCGGTGGAAAACACTTCATTACTTAGCACTTAATAATAAGTTCGCGCTATATCGATATCGAATGCGGTAGGGTTACCACATGTAAAAATAAAATGCGTTTTTTCTAAAAAGTTTATCCTGTTTTGCCTTGTTTGGCCACTCTACGTGTCATTTATGAGCGGAAATGTGTGCCTAAATAAATAATATAAAATTTTTCCTGGATTAATCAAGATATTAATTCTTACATAGAAAAGAAGTTCAAGAGCTAGTCCATCCATTCCTCAATAAAAATAAAAAAGTATATATATAAAATCTTGCCTTGATGAACAATCTTTTTGCTTAAATACTCGGCAGCCTTATTGCGTAATACAAAAATTGATCATTAATTCCGTAAAACACGCAATGAATAATCAATTGTTTAGTTTTATTATATTCACTAAAACGGATAATAGTGGCCACTATTTTCCGTTTTAGTGATTATAATAAAACTAAACAATTAAAAACTACCGTTTATAATAATATTAACGTGTAATCTTGTGGAGCACAACTTAACGTGCTTTTTTTTTAATTTTCTGCATTTTCATTCTAAAATAAAAGAAATAACCAAACAAACGATGAGGGCGCCACTGAGCGCTCGGCGCCCTCTTAAACATTTGAAGCAATAGATTTGGAACTTTCAATTATCATAGAATATGGGATTTTATGCGTAATGCGCAATGAGGTGCGGTTTACGACGCATTTTTATTTCACAAGTTACAATCGTTTAAAAATAAGGGATTAAAAGACTAAAGTGTATCAGTTGCATCCAATTCCTAAGATACTCAAGTTCGTCTGGCCGATGTAAATGGATAATTTAGCAGAGAATACGGGCGCCGCGTAAATTACGAATGTGACGCGTGCTGCAGCATGGTATTGCATAGAAATTAGTTCGATACACTCGCTTCGCTTTGTGTTCGAAAATGACGTCACAGTGCACGCTTGCACGAACCGCGGTGACAAAACGGTGCTTGAAACCATGCTGCATTTCAGACCAGCTACTGAATGGCAAGACAAAGCACAAAACCGGCAAGTGCGAGTCGGACTCGCCCACGAAAGGTTCCGTACCATTATCTATAAAAAACGGCAAAAAAATCACGTCTGTTGTATGGGAGCCCAACTGTCAAATCGTGTTGTCATTCATTCTTAGTTCGGGTTTGGGACTAATCGTAAGTCCGTAGGTGATACGGAGTAGAAAACGCCCGACACAAAGGCCGAAACTACGGACTTCGGGCTTAGAGAGTAGACCCCGTGGAAAGCAAAGAGCACTAAGAGGAGCACGGATGGGTTTTAGTCAGCTGACACTCCCTTTCGCTCCGCCAAGTGCGGGAGGAGCCATTTGATTATTTCCCATACATAAAACCCAGTTACTGGGTTGTGGAGGCCTGAAATTGGCATGGTGTTGGTTATTCTTGTGTTCCTGAACGTCTGCAACCGGGTGTTAGTGTATGAACACAAATACTAAGCTGCTTTAAAAAAGAACAAACGATTTAAGTACCTAGTCATTATATTAAAACGATCATGTAGTAATTTATTAGTTGTTCATAAAACGCAGTCGCTGAGCATAAAGTAAACATTTTGTACGAGACGTTTGCCAATCATTTACTTCGACACGGTCAAGCATTATTATTTTTTTATTTTCTGACTTATACTTGTTACAATTAGAATTACTTAATAATAAGTTTCTTGTAAATAACTATTATTATAATAACTAGGTCCGCAGTGTCCCACTGCTGGTCAAAGACCTTCCATTTCTTTCCATTGTTCCTGGCTCTGTGCGCTTCTTGCCAATTTCTAAAGAGCCCAATATCTAAGGCGTCCCGTCATCCCTTTCTTGGTTTGCCGCGACTCTGTTTCGCAATTTCAAGGAACAAATTTTTGCTTTTTACGGTCACACCGGTCGATAGGCATGCGGCAGATATGTCCAGCCGAGTCCTATTTAAGCTGGGCTTGGCAAGCCTATAAGAAACGTTAACAATATTTGTTTTGGGGCGCATTTAGCAAATTATATGTATATAGCTAGCTGCTAGTATAAAATGATATTGGGTAAAATCTATAAATACCCACATAATTTTACAAGGAACAAGACATGTTGACATAAGTTTACAAAAATTACACTTCCACTTTATTAACATGTTTTGTCAGTATAATCATAACACAATACGATCAACTTGAAATCTGAATTGAAAAAATTACATTAAAACAACCAAGTGTTTATCATAATCGCAATACCTACGTGAAATTGATCGCGGAACTGTGGACCCTTATCAATTTTAGAAATGAGGTAATATTTTAATTGCGGCTAGTAAAGTCACTTGCCGACTGATAACAATTTGACGGATAAAATGTGGTTTTTAAAGTTGGAAATGTATATCTGTCAGATAAGGTATCAAACCTATCGATGTTTTAATGAGTGGTAATTAAAATAGGTCCCGTTTTGTATCGTAGGTACCGAGTGCCGGAGCGCGAGATGGCGCGTCGCGGGGGCGACCGCACGGCGCCGCTCCGCACGCCCACCATGGCGGGCGGCCTGTTCGCCATAGACAAGGACTACTTCTACCAGATCGGCTCCTACGACCAGGGCATGGACATCTGGGGCGGGGAGAACCTCGAGATGAGCTTCAGGGTAAATTTTCTTATTAGAGCGATAGGAGAACCAGAGTAAGGTAGTGCGTAGTGCGTAGTTTTGCTAGCTGCGAATTGGCTTAAGTCTTGCTACACAGTAGAATTATAAATAGCTCACTGTTTTAGGCCGAATTTACTAAATATAAACTTTACTAGCAGGCACAATCTCTGGTAAGTTAATACATCTATGATTTAAAAAGTATTCTCACGAATTAGAAGGAGAGTATCTAAAGCGTTCTTTTTTTGAAAACTAGCCCAAACTATACGTAAGTTTCTAACGCTCAAAGACTCTAACAGTCATGCCCTTTCCTCTTCTATGGCCAAATACACATAAGTTTCGTCCTTCGCTACAAATTCATATCCCTCCTAAGGTGTCCTTTTTTGAAAACCATAAAGGCCAGTACGTAAGTTATTAATACAAAATACACATGCCCATTCTTATATAGCTGTAGTAACTGGCCAGATACACATATTAGAAGAATCGTCTCGCTACAAATTCATATGTGGGGTAAAGGTCTGGCAGTGCGGCGGGCGGCTGGAGATCGTGCCGTGTTCGCACGTGGGCCACGTGTTCCGCGACAAGTCGCCGTACTCGTTCCCCGGCGGAGTCCAAAACGTCGTGCTGCACAACGCGGCCCGCGTGGCTGAAGTCTGGATGGACGAATGGGGAGAGTTCTATTACGCCATGAACCCAGGTTCGAATCTGGATGACTGTACTGACACTGCTAACATTTTGCTATTTCGACGCGCGTTTAGACGGCGGGTTTTCCGCGTGTGAACAAATACGTGATATCGTTCGTTCATTGTTAGTGTAGTTACTTGAAATAAGGATAAATTATAACGTGTTTGGGTAATTCCTTATCCTTATTCCCTTAATTATACTTTAATTCAATTTAAACACAGTTATTTGGGCGGGACGAACGTAAATGCTTTAAAAATAACCGAACTCTACCGAAAAACGAAGCCATCTGAACGCGCCCTAGAGTTTTATTTTCGTCTCCGATCTACTCAAAACCGGTCTTAATATAGGGTTAAGTACATATGTGGTTACTTTATTATTGTAAGGTAATTATGTCAGATTTAAGAGTAGTTTAGAGTGCTTTTAACTGAGTAAGTAACAAGTATATTTAATAGTTTGATTATTATCTACGACTGTTACCATATTGCGTAGAACACAAGGTATATAATTGAATAGCAAAATGATAGAAGTGTAGGTACAAAATACAAAAGTTTTGTTGTGGCTTGGGATATAACACTAACAAAGTAAAGTTTTGAAACATTACATCATTAACATTTGGATAATCAAGAAAGCTTCACATTAACCCCATTGCGGCTGCATTCATATGTCTCGGCATGTCATTTTATTTTCCATTCATTTCGCTTCATCGCTTTTTTATAATCAATGTGTTTTCCCGCTCTTTGTTATCTGTTTCTATGTTTTATTCTAAATAGTGTTGCAGGATTAAAAAATAATTTCTAGTTATATATTTTATACTATAAACAGATTAGATTGATTTGATCCTGGAACACGCTGTTTCGTTTCTGTTCGCTGTTTTCTATATTTTCTTTTTAAAGTTTTACATTATTTTCTGCTTCTTCTTGATGCAGAAGCAATGAGTTATAATAAATAATATTTGTCTCCAAACAATTTTATAATTAACCACAGCAATCCTTTTTAGACAATGGGTTGTGGTAAATGAAAATAATTGATTAATTGATAAAAAAATGAGATAGTTTTGAAAAACATAGTACTATTAATTTTAGTAACTATGCTTTATAAAGACTGTTTAAACTATAAGTAAAAGTTGGGCGAAGAATCAACGTCACATCACAAGTCAAGACCAACTGAGCAAATATAAAAATGCATAAAGTATGTCTTGATAATGAAGTCACTTTCAGTTATTAATGAAGGTAATATAAGAATGCCATGAAAAACATTGCTATGGCACATGATATTTAATACTAGTTATTAGCTATTGACGGTCCTTAGTCCAACGAAGTTTTAAAACTGCTCCAGTTTTCTGGTCCATTCAGTACAAGACTGTCATAATAAATCAGTTATAAAATTATTGCCTATATCTCATGTATTAGCTGTTATTATCATTTGCCGCAACTCGTCTATCATGGCTTAATAGAATTATGTGTTATTGCGATAACAGCTATGAAAATAACAATAAAATAATAATTGCAGAGGAGCATAGATTAACATATCGGTTCCTGTTTTGTGTTTCCTATTCTATGTGTGTATTGTTTTTTCCCTATTGTAATAATTTTATATTAATCCCAGATTGTTGTTAAAATTCCAGAAATGGGTATGTACTAGTTTTAAGAGACGAGACGAGAGGCATTAGATTATGTAATGGGGTTTAGTTGGTCATTTAGTCACTATGGTTCCGATTGAATTAGGCCAAAAGGTCGGCCGCTAATCCTCGTACATTAGTACGTATATACTAATCTATGTATAAGATGCTTGCATAGACTGTTTTTGTTAGACTAATGCACTTACGATTGTTATTGATAGCAAACATAAACACTATCGTTAGTCTACTCAAAACAATAGCAAATTCTTAGTCTTGTTCTCTTTTCGGTAACTTTAGCAACGATTCCGGGAACGTTTTGTAGGCTTTTTCCGTTTTGTAGCTAATCTAAAGTTTTATGAGTTTAGTTTTACCAATTTTACACTTTACTAAACTTTGTGCTAACAATAAGGAACATCTCATTTTGATATACTTATGGTGAAAAATGGCTTGGCACTGGCAATAATTCGAACATTTGACGCAAAATAAATAAGGAAGTCCCATTAATAACGTATTCTTATTATTGCTTGTGCTATAATATGAACATTTCACACTAGTTGGGTGGTATTTCACCTGAGTAAATTTCAATGCTTACGTGTATTTCAGTAACTGACACGACATTGAGGTTTCACTCCTAGTAGGTGTGAAATGTTGAATAACATCAGACTTGTAGCCAGGAGGAAAGGCATTTTGAATTAAGAATAAATAGGCTTATTTATAAAAAAAAACATATACAAATAAATAGTTTAAAATTAATTAAAAAATTCGAAATTCAAATCGACCACTTGTATCTGCTAAACTGCTACCTACTTAAAATAATCATGTGGTATGTTTTTCTTTTTATAAATATGCTGATTGTTTAAAAAATCGGTTCACTTTCGGTTGTCGATAAAAAAATATAAAGGAATTTTACAGAATATCTGTGAAAAGATTTGATTTTTTAATCTTATGGAAAACAATTTACTTAAAAATATCGGGGATTCAGTCACGATAACATATGATTCCTTTCATATTGACATAAACGTTTAAAGTCATGTCAAAAATATTGATATTAGAAAAAGTGCCAGCACACTATTAAGGAGTGCGTCCAAAAGTTTTTATTAGAACATTGAAGATTAACACTCAATAGTCACTTACGAGAAATTTTCTATTTTTAAAATGTAGTGTATCGGTCACCAATTCATGATACATGCTGAACTTCTACTTAACTATTTCATTAATAACAATGTGATTAAGGTTTACTTACTGCTAAGTGTTATTTATAGAAATTAACGACCAGCTGCGCTCCTAAAAGGGGGTTATCATGTTTTATAATAAAACATTACCTTTGTTTACTTATAGTTAAAAACATAATAACGAATAGATAGGCTAATGGCACAGCAAGATGTACTATCAATCAACGGACTGAACAGTTGACCGATTTTTTACTGTCTGAATTTTGGTCTTTTCGCAAACCAATCAAATCTACGATCTTTTAACAATTTTATAATTTATTTTATTATAGCCTGTTGTGTTTCACTGCAGGACAAAGGCCTCCTTTTCTAACAATTTTAACAAAAGTAAATTATGTAAAAGTCTTCGTATGGATATCGCGAATTGCAATTGGCTTACGCGGTTTCCGAATGCATTTGACGTGCAAACAAACCTGAATCTCAAGGTTTCCAGAACAACCATAATATTTCAGAAGATTGGCAGCAGATCTTTTTTCGATGGGCTTTAAACCCCAGCAATCCGGAATGATTCTCTTGTCAACATACTATATCCTTAGTAAAATATGGTTTTGTGCTACTTCAAAGAATCCGATCCCATGCCTTATCTGTATGAACAGTCCAGTTTAATTAATTATACACAAAGGCGGCTTGAAAGACCAAAATTCAGTATGAAGCAACCTCCTGGCTCCGCTTGGGTACATAACGGGTTGGTGGGGCGCGCCAGGTGTGGATGTGCGGCGGGCGGCTGGAGATCGCGCCGTGCTCGCACGTGGGCCACGTGTTCCGCAAGACGACGCCCTACTCCTTCCCCGGGGGCACCGGCCGCGTCGTCAACCACAACAACGCGCGCCTCGCCGAGGTCTGGCTCGACGACTGGAAGCATTTCTACTACAATATTAACCCGGGTACGGCGGTAGGGGCGCGCCTGTTCTCAATTCAGTCTTTTGTAGTGGACATTGCCAATCAACTGGGCTTACAACCGTTTTCTTATTGGATTCAAACCTATCTCTAGCCCGTTTATATAGATGAGCATTTAGCCGGGTTAAAACCGTTTTTTGGGTTTAAACCCGACTCTAGCCGATCTCTGTTTTGTCTTGCTTGGAAACTTGGGCCTGTGAGTGGTCGAAAAATGGAAGAACGTACTTCTCCTGGAGTGGGTATACAATGTATATCCTATGTTTTTATATTATACACTTACAAAAGATGTAAATAAAGGCCATATCTTAATTTCTGTTTAGTGATGTTTTTGCATATTTGATCTCAAAATATCCTTGTAAGTAGTTTGATCAGTCAAACTACACATAAAAATTCCGTCTCATGAGCACAAGTTTCCAAGCTTTGCTTAAGAAATAATTTTATACAAATAAATTCACCACTAAATCGGGGTTTCTATAATATATCTCAATCCCAATCTTGATCCCGATCCTTGTCTGTAACCAATCAAAGGTGAGGATTGTGTGGTGAAGGACACAAACTCGGCCGTCAAGATTGGGATTGAGATATGTTATAGAAAGCGGCCGTTAGTGGCTGAGTTTGGCTTTAGACATTTAAAACTTTTACTTTTGACTTGACGCTTTATCATACCAAAACAGAACCAACGGAAACTGAGCAGATAAAGCCAAATTCTTATTCAAAGTACCTGACGAGCAAGCCATAAAGTAGAATGTCCCACTTTAATTCTGTTTGCCTGACTTAATTCAGAACAGGTGGGCTAAGCGATAAGCGCATGTTTCAATAGGCATCATAAACGTGTCGATAACAGTTAGAACAAAGAAGTCGAGGGAAACATATTTTCTACCTTTTTTTGTGTCAATGATTTGTAAATGTTGCGTGTCCGTCCGTATTTAGCTCAGATTGTGATATATTGGGTTGATTGCTTTCAAAATTACAGTAGTCACAATTTTGTGTTCATTTTCATTCCTTTAACAAATATAACCCTCTATATCTATGTTAACATTTATTTACGTTTTTTTCTTCAAAGAAACGTAAGGAAGTGTAACACCAGCATGTGTTTAACAAAATTAACCAGTCATTAACATTTTGATCGCATCGACATTCATGTGTACGTCATTGTTGTTGGGTATAACGTAATCATGCTTCAGACTAACAGTAGTGTTGCCATGTAAATTAAATTGTTCTTCAATAACGTAATTTTTAATTTGACACGGAAATAGTAAATGTTTTAAGATTTCCCTGTTCTTGCTTGATTTAACATCTTAGATTTTAAATTTAATGTTACATTTAAATTAAGGACAGAAAAGTTCATTTAGCGATGTCAGACTGACAGACTTCAAATACAGACAATACAAACAGGAATGTTACTGACGAAAACACTCTTTTTTACACTACTGAAGTACGGAAGGAAAGAAAAAAGTATTGCTACATGTAAACGCATAGTGTTTCTATCGTCCCCTACTATGATTACAAGTGTGATATGATGAACAGGAGCACTGAGCGTGCCAGTCGGTGACGTCAGCGAGCGGAAGGCGTTGCGCGAGCGCCTCAAGTGCAAGAGCTTCAGGTGGTACCTGGAGAACATCTACCCGGAGAGTCAGATGCCGCTAGAGTATTATTATCTTGGAGAGGTGAGTTAGCTCGACTTTACTGAACAATTATGGTGTGTAAGGATCATCATTATCAAAACTCAAAGCTTTTAATTCAATTAAACCATTTAAAGGCACTTTTGAATTAACAAGGTCGAGTCAAAGAGAAGAACGTGCAAGAAACTCCACGAACACTCTTTTTTATATTAAAATAAATATTTTTTCACAATGTTAAAACATCTTTATTCAGCTCAAAGTCATCCACGGCTGATAGGCCTCCCCTACACATCACATCGGTCGCTGTTATGCAAAAAGCACAGGACTGCTCCTGTGCTTTACGCATACCAACGACCTTCACCATTCAGATACAGAAAACAGCATTAGCAAAGCATTACAGTAGCAAAAGAAACCACACGAAACACGTATCAGTTGTTTCTTGTTTTGTTTATTCGTCATGTTATCAGCTGCCTGTTCCACTTGTTTGATGTTTTTGTTGATGTTTAATCAATGGGTTGGTACTTAGGTTAGGTAGCAACATGCTTTTACAACGCAGCATTTGGCGCCTTTTAGCCAAATGATTTAATATAAATGAATATAACTTCAGTGAACACGTCATATTATGTTACGGCGATGATTACCTTTTTATCCGACTTCCAAAAACGGAGGAAGTTCTCAATTCGGTTGTATTATTTTATAATACACAAAACAATTTGGGAAAATTTTACATTTGCGCTACCCTGGTGCAGTGGCGCTTTTGCCTTATTATAAGATTCAAATAAATTAAATCAGACATAAAACGATACAAAGTACTGATGAATGCAAACAGAAACACTTCGGGGAGGGAAGCCAATGGCAAGCTGTAGACATATTTTGGTGATGATGATGAAATTAATTCTGGTAATTTGAGCTGCTGATTCTTAAAAATAATAGTCATAACCTACTTACAACATAAATATCATTTATCAATATTAGCAAAGTTACAAATGACGACACGGTTGGCGCAGTGGTTTAGCGATTGCTGCGACTGCGTGTTGCGAGTTCGATTCCCGCACGGAACAAATATTTGTATGGCCTATTGATAGTTGTGCCGGGTCTTGCTGTTTGTGTATGTGAGTTTCTATGTTTGTAAACGCACCCACGATACAGGAGAAATTCCTAGTGTTGGGTTTTATTTAAAAAAAAAACAAAATACCATCATAGGCTCTGTTTCGTTTTAATTTTAACATAATATCAAAATAAAAAAAATATTGACGTTTTTCATAAAACCTGACCGCAAAAAAGATTAAAAGTAAAAAAAAAAACACTTTTCAAGCAGTCAGTCAGTCAGTCAGTCAGTGATGCAGTTGGTGGCGTTTATTTTAGTTCAATCACAGATTCGATGCCAGCAACTGCATCAAACTGGTTGAACATTGTTTTTTTTTTCTTTTTAAAAATTTTTCGAGTTCGGGTTTTTTGTAAAAAGTCAATATTTTTTGCTAAATGCGTGGTCATATTTAAGGGTGGTGTTCTGTAGCTGCTATATGTATAGTAAAGACACAATATCAAAATAAAAAAATATTGACCGTAAAAAAAGACCGGACCGTAGAAAACGATAAAAATGTAAAATAAAAATCACTTTTCAAGCAGTCTTATGCAGTTGGTGGCGTTTATTTTAGTTCAATCACAGATTCGATGCCAGCAACTGCATCAGACTGCCTGATTTTTTTTTTTACTTTTCTCGTTTGTACACCACCCTTAAATATGACAACGCACTAGTGGAACACCGTGTATAAACAGATGTTATTGTTCAATTGAAACATTTTGTTAACGTATTAATTGTACCCAACACGTATTACGAAATATCAATATTTTATTTTTAACAAATGTTTGAACAAGTGTTATATAATTTTCCTTGACGATAACATAAAACATTACTGTTTACAGATTCGCAACAGTGAAACGTCGAACTGTTTGGACACGCTCGGCGGCAAAGCGGGACAGCCGCTCGGAATGGGCTACTGCCACGGAATGGGCGGCAACCAGGTCAGTATCTAAGCACTGGACAAAAAGGCACATATTCACTGGAAACAAAGTTTAGAAAGAATGCGGTTCCTTTTTTTTTGTAGGATGGAAAATCATGAAGTGACTCCGCTCTAGGCGGAGCGTGTTAGATTCTTACTGACTAAAACCCATCCGAGTTCCTCCTAATGCCCTTAGCGTTCCAGGGCCGTGATGGCTCTTTCGAACAAATTCCGCAACCAAGAATGCGGTTCCTGAAGATATACTGGTTGGTTTTTATGTCCCAATAAATTCCTTCCCCGCAACACAAAAACATGTTGCTGAAACAATGTTGCGGAACTTTCTTTCCGATGAAATCGAGGCCACTTATTTATTTTGCTCTCCAAAGTAATGTCGTAACCTCTCGTTACTATGATCAGTACAGGAAATCGAAGAAAGCAAAGAAACTAAAGAGATATAGAGAAATACGTCTAACTCAAGTATGTATGTTGAGTGTGTACCGTCGAGCTTATATTTTGTCATCGTAGTGAGAGAATCAGCCATTCGACAGAAATCGTCCACTGTTGAATTTCATGTGCATAATATAATTATGTGTAATCCTAGTTCGTTCACTGATTTTAATTGTAAAGGGAGGTTATTTCGTTTACTATTTGCACGCTGATCATTGAAGGTAAGCTTTTTATGTCGGACAAGGTAGCATTCGCTGAATATAGCGGGATTTCTTTACAACAATTTTTATACTAGTAATTCATCAACTATCATTGGATGTACCTGTGGGTAGGTGAAGAATTTTGGTACCAAAACTGCCTGGTTGTGCAGGCGACGTTTAACCAAGTCCGATATGATCTGCTTACCATACATTTTAAGCACCTCACTAAATTATTACAAGTGTTCCGGAATTGTTAAATTTCTGCTTGAACTGACTCTGGAACTGAAGCAAGCTTCGGCCTTAATTTTGCAAGTTTGTGTTGTATGTGTTTGCTTTTATTATATTACAGGATGAACGAGATACTATCGTAAGTTGCTTTGGGGCTTCTTCATTATGTAGAATTATTTTTATCAGTCTACCAGAATTCGGGTGCCTAAACATAGTGAAAAGTAGAAGAGAGCCCTGAAGAGGAAGAACCCAAGTATCCTATATGTACTTACATTCATTCTGCCCTAAAACATTGTGGATTCCTTGAAATATATTTTTTTTTTAAGTAATACTGCGTTCTAACATTTTTGAGAAGTAATTAGCCTGAACCGGTAATCAAAGCTACTCAAATTGGATGAATAACTTAAAATTGTTTGAAGGAATATATATTTATTCACAACTAACTAAGTATTACTAAATACACACTTAAATACAAAACTCTTAACTAAAACTAAAAATAATCTAAAACATGGCGTCGAAAAATTCCTCCGCATCACAGGTCACTGGTAATGTACCCAAAAAGCTTGCAGCAATTTGAAGGATAATTAATTTCTGATTTCTGAACATATCTTAAATTGAAGGAAGGGAAAATTAATTGTTCAAAACCCGCCTTTACTATCCAACCAGTAATTTCTCAGTGTCCCGTATTTTTCCAATGATGAATCTTTTCGCCCGACTACGGCATAGTCAAAAGGAAGAGTAATGCCGTGGTCGCATGCCTATATACCACGTGGGTGTCAGGTACATCTAAAAAATTTGAATGGCATGCGACCATGGCTTTAGCTTGACAATTTTTGTACCTATGTGTCTTGATTTCTGTCTGATATATTTTCTTGTTCCCTACTTTTTAGATCACTTTTATTTTTCCGTAGTCGGGATTTTAAACAGGGACAGTATTTTAAACTTTATTTTTTATACTTAAATTAATAAGGTTGACCACTTCTGACTTCGAGCTAGTTCTTTCAGCTTCTCCTTCAAGTTCATTGACATCCGGACTCATCTCGACTCGACTGTTTCGATTCCGGTGTCCGAATGCGGGATATATCTAAACACTGCTCTTTTAAGGGGAACCTGATCTTTTTAATTTTAATCTAATATTTGCCAAAAGGTCGGTTTTGACAAAACGATTCAACCGTTTTGTTATTCTTCTATCCCAAATCGATGTGTAAGCATGGACAGATGTATTTTAATTGGTCGTTGGTTTATATTACCGCTCGAGCACTGCCGGCACACCAAAATTTTCGGAAATTTAATGTTATTACTATTACGTAAGATTTATTTTGGAATTTTCACATGTCAAAACGTCAAGGCAATCAAGAAAAAAAAGCTATTTAAAAATAAGGTAAAATAATTTGTCACACACTTATGCTAAGTATCGTCATCTATCTATCTATCACACTTAACTATCAGTCAGCCAAAAGTGAATCCTATTCTTAAAAGATCCCTGGCAGTTACATGCTACTTCGAAGTTAAGAAATACACGACACGACACGACTCACGAGTGACAGCCCACGTTATACAAAGCCAATTTACTCCCCCTCGATGTACTATGTCAACTACCAGGTACTACTCGTGCGAGTTGACACCTGGCTCAACACATTTCGAATGACGTTTTAGCGTTTAAATATAAATTGAACTCAAAATCTGAAATAAAAGGCCTTTTTCAACCTACTTTTTATTAACACTATACTACGAGTCGTTCCAAGACATTCCAAAATGGCCGCCTTGGCAGTAGAAGTTCGAAATCATCATAGTATCGTTTTCTCCAGGTGTTCGCGTACACGAAGCGCAAGCAGATAATGTCGGACGACAACTGCCTGGACGCGGCGCACCCGCGCGGGCCCATCAAGCTGATCCGCTGCCACGGCATGCGCGGCAACCAGGAGTGGACCTATGATACTAAGGTAAGCACAAAATCCTTGTTACTGTAGTCTGTGACGGGATAGGAGATGTTCTACTTGGCGGATGGGATAGGAGGATAAGGAGTTCTAACTCTGATATTTTTATAGTTTTGTCTTCTGTAGCGAGTCTACTGCCTAGTGGCAGTCCAGGTCCAGTTCCAGACACTGCACTAGTTTTACTGAGAATTTACTAACGGGCAAATACTACGGAACGGACTACTTACCTGAATGACCAGCAAACCATCGTCCGCATAACCGGTTAATGAACAGCCGCATGGGAGCGGAATCGCGAGGAAATCATCAAAACCGAAATTCCATACATATGGACCGATAACTGAGCCCTGAGGACATCCCATTGTTAGAGACTTAGAAATGGAATGATGTCCAAGTTTGAGTTTCGCGGAGCCATTTAGAAAATACGAAGGAATCAGATTATAGATGTTTTTTATCAACTGCGGTTTTCATTTTAAGTAATAGCATCGGCCACCATGCGTTAATCAAGAGTGCCAGAAATGGCGAGAAAGATTCCAACTACGTATTTATGTTCAAATAATTTAACAATTTTACGGACAGAGTACTGCGTCGACGGTAGATTTTCCAGTAGTGAAACCCAATTGATTATTATGAAATTTAGGTCCGTTCGGTAGCAAGCGTGGAACGATTACTCGCTCTAAGAGTTTTTCCAAAGATGGAAGATAGTGTTATGGGCCGGTACGACTTAGGTCGTCCGAGGCTTGTCGCCACTCTTCGGAATTATGCGTATAAAGCCTTGTCGCCATATTCGAGGACAAAATACCTTCCGCAATGCATCGGTTATATACAGATATCGCGTCGCCCGCTGTTAATCACGCTTCTATAATCATTCTATTAGATGTTTTATCTTGTATGGTGGCAGTGTGTCTCGTTTAAGCAAACGTTCGAACGTCCCTCGTCTCGACGTCTTCACTATTTAAATCTTTGGCTGTTTCACGTGTTTTGTGTACATTTTCCAGACGCGAACAATAAAGCACACGAACACAGGCATGTGCCTGGACAAGCCCGACGCGGGCGACGTGTGGAAGCCGGTGCTGCGTCAGTGCAACCGCTCGCGCGGCCAGCAGTGGCTCATGCAGGTGGACTTCAAGTGGCAGGCGCGCCGCGCAGCCGCCGCGCAACCCAGCTAGTCTTCACACCGTCACAGGTATACAGCACGACTTACATTTTTAAAATATATGGGATTGGGCGGGTCATGTAATATGAAGAATGCATCAGAACAGATGGGCCAGAATTGTTACGCTGTGGAGCCAGAGGACGGGCGTCGTCGCCGAGGAAAGGCCTAGGAAACGCTGACGTAACGACCTGGGGTCGTTCCTGGCGGATTGCACGGAGAAGGCACCACACTGGGGAGATTAAAAGGCTGTGGAAAGGTCTTCGACCAGCAGTGGCACAATATACCTAGGTGGTTAAAAAGCATGTATCCAGCTGCATCCGGTTAGACTGAAAGGTGACCCCCTTTGGGAAAAGACTAGCCGGTTTGATTGTATCTGGAATCTAAGTTCAAATGTTTGAGTGCTGGGAAATCTTCAAGTCCCTCCGTCTGGCGAGAACATAGGGTTAAGTCGGACTCAAATCCCCCGGTTCCTACTGCTACGCTGATACCGCTCGGGAAATAAGAAAATTTGCGCGCAGCCCTGAGGGCCAAAGTTCCCTGTTCACCTGTTTTACCTCGTTCTCCCGAAATAAACTAACTTTACTAATGAGTTAGTACATATAAAAAACGAAAAGATATAAGTTAAAAATATAGTAAAATTTTTATTGTAACCAAAAAGTTAGGAAGTAGAAACTTAACTACATAATAAATACCGCATTATCATCGTAATCAGACCGTTAACGTTTTATTGTTAAATGGATTGATAAATTGCAGTTGGCTACTTAAAGGCACACACATTTGTGGCTTGTCACGATGCGAGGCAAATAGGCTGCAGCTCAATTGGTAATAGTTGGTATGCAGAACATTTACAAAGTGTTACTATAAGTAAATCTTTCCTAATTCAGGCTGCCTCATGTCTTGTCTATTACTAGATTTTTTTTTGTTAACCAAAATTAGGTTTATTAAGTAATAAGTAATATACATGGTTATATTTAACTAACTTAACTATATACAAACTAGACTAAAAATTACCGATAACCCATTTTCCCAAAGACAATGGGACGAGCCGCTCTGCAGGTTGGTACGGAATAACCTCATAAATACATCCACCAATACTGCGGAGCGTGCCCGCCTGTTGGCTGTGGGTGAATGGGAGTCAGGTCTTTGGCTACAGGCCCTACCGTCACCCAACATAGGTACCATGCTGAGTGACGGTACTTTCCGGATCGCTACGTGTCTGCGTCTGGGTGCTCCTAGCGGAGCTCCACATCGTTGTCAATGCGGTGAAGCAGTCGACCGCCTCGGACACCATGGCCTGTCCTGCAGTAGGAGCGCTGGTCGGTTAGCGCGGCACGCCAGCATTAATGACATCATCCGTCGGGCTCTTGTCACCGCCGGGGTGCCAGCTGTTCTAGAACCTAATGGCTTGGCACGCGACGATGGGAAGAGGCCAGATGGGATGACAATAATGCCTTGGAAGGTGGGTAGGCCTTTGGTGTGGGATGCAACATGTGTCGACACCCTTGCGCCATCCCATCTTCTTAGCACGGCGGGCTGCGCTGGGGCGGCTGCTGCAGGTGCAGAAAATCTCAAACGGCGCAAATATAACAACCTTATTGGGAGTTATATATTTGAGCCGTTTGGGGTTGAAACTTTAGGTCCATGGGGTCCGAGTGCTCACCGAGTCTTTCGGGACATCAGCAAACAACTTGTCGACTGTACACGTGACCAGAGGGCTGGGCTTTTCTTTGACCAAAGAATCAGCATTGCCATTCAACGCGGCAATGCTGCTAGTGTTCTGGGCACTTTTGTCATTGACAGCGAAGTGGATGAATTTTTTGATGCCCAATGATTTATTTTGTTTTTATACACGTTTGTACATAATTTGGTAATTTTTAGTCTAGTTTGTATATAGTTATGTTAGTTAAATTTAACCATGTATATTACTAGAATAGAATAGAATTATTTATTTGTTAAACATAGATATCTACATAAAAAAATCTTAAAAGTTGGGAAAGTACGCTACTACTATTTATTACCATATAATTTTACAAATATTAAGCTAAGCAATTGCATATTATTCGTAAATTAAATTAAATTATAATTCAGATTCAATTTCATTTCATGTCAAAAAAGAAGAATTAAAATTATGTCAACATTATATAATTATATCGCTTTCTCAATCATTTCATAAATATTGAGCATTTGCAATTGCATGCACGTAAATTTAATTTAATTATAAGATATACTACTTTTACGTGCAGACATAATTAGCACAGTTTTATGTTGAATCATTAAAAAGTGAACAAGCAAGTGAATTTTAAAAGTAACTAATAAATTATGAACAATAAAGCCAAGAACAATAAAATCATGTTGGTGGTGGATCAAGTGGCATTTATTTTTAATTAGACAACTTTTTTTTTTTTGTCGAATTCGCATAATACAGTAGAACTGAACGAGGTTTTAATTATTTGGCGCTTATGAAATGTGTTCTGGTAAAATAATCTAAGCAACTCTCTTTGAACTCACATGAAATAGCATAGTAAAATAATAATATTTTTTAATCTATTTGTTAAATATCTATTTCCAAGATTTTTAAATTGTTAGTAACAAATTGATTGCGCGTACGTTTACGTTTTACTACCCATAACATTAAGATCATGTGTAAAACAGTCGTGTAACTATTTTGGTATACAATAAAGGATAATGTAATCTAACGTAAAACTTCTCTTTTGTTTGCAGGAATGACAACGATTGACCATACCAGTCTTCCCATCTTGTTAGATATCAGATTTTATTCCTTATTCCTATATCTGAAGTTTTATATCTATTAGATTTAATGTACAATTCGTGGTCCTGAGAACTGTTGACAATACATGATAAATGCTGTAATTTGTTATATTCCCTGTAAACGTTGCTCAATTTAGTATTGCGTCGGATGTGTTAGAGTGTGCTTTATTTGACATTGTTTCTTGTTTGAATAGACTTATGTAATTGGGAGAGATATTTATTAAAAAATATATTATTATATAGTTAAAAATCACTAATTTGTTGCTTGTCGAGAGCTAATGTATTCTTTAGTAATGCGTTGTAGCGCCTTATAACGACTGGTGGTTGAGCCCACGAACGAGCCATTAGTAGACTTTAGTTACTAAAATAACTGATAATAATATGCGCGCGCGCAACTTCTGTTGTTTACAGAATACTCCATTCCATGACCGGTTAAATCTAGGTAACTTTATTCAAATAGTTAATGTTTGTCTATATCTACATCTTTTCTCTTGTTCGTAAATTTTCATATGATTTTTTAAGAGTTTTCAGATTAATTCTGTCACTTCCAGGCTGATAGCATTTACAATTTTATTGTTCTAACATTATACACTATTTTCTAAAACTGTATATTTCATTGTAATAAGTACATTTCCTGGAACAGTTTGATCACAACGCGAACTGTTCTGATCGTCTCGTTGTCTTCTATTTGTATAGAATGGTTTAATGCTCGCGGTGCTAATCTTTGCCACTAAGATAGGGTTTGAATACCTTCGGCTTCTTGTCATGATCGGTTAGTAAAGCTAGAGGCACTTGAGTGTCACACCATTATCAAACTGCCTTCGAGTTGCCACCAACAATCCGATAATGTAAGTTTAAATCTTCGTTTTAATATAGTGTTTAACAAACTGTTAGGTTCACTGCGGCCATTGACTCCCGAGAGAATATTTTCATACATATTGTCCAGTTAGTTCTAGTTGACGTATGTTGTGTTGCGAGAGTTGACACTATCGTGTTAGTTGCGATCACCGCACAGTGTTATGTGTTATGCATACTATTTCTATTGTGAGATTATTATATGTAGCTAAGGGGTCTGTTTCGTACGCTCGTTGTTACACCTACAACATGACACGGTTTCATTACATCCATCTAGCAATTTTATATGGTCTTGTAGATGTAACAATAGCTCAATATATTTTAAAGCGACTGTTGCCTTAATTATTTTTATGATGTTTCAAATCATGGCGTTATTGATAGGAGTTATAAAATAATTATAATATTTTAGTGCATGTATATCATTATAATAAAAAGGCTTGATGGAATTGCCTTTATTATGATTTTCTCATATTAGTATTTTAAATGGTAGCTAAGTGGAAGTTTTAGCAGATTTCATTCCTGTATAATTTAAATTAATATAGTTTATCATAATACATCGGGCCCTGACAACGAAAATATATTTTTATTAATCGACCGTTTTATAATAAGTCGTATTTTAATGTGACGTTAGAATGTTTTCATAGTAGAAATTGAACGATTTAGTAAACTCAAAAGGGCCGAGATTATTCCTCTCGATGCCGAATTATTTCTGTACATGAATTTGTATGTATTTAAATTGGTTAGTGATTTGAGTTGTATCGCTTTTTATTGCTATTTATTACATAAATTAAAAACATAAGATCATATCACTATGTAAAGTAAAGATATTGTAAATTTATGATAGTAGTAGAAAAGTTGCAAGTTTATTTATTTACCTAAATTGTATACAGTACATCACAGTCTATAGTTGTTTGAATATACAATAAAAAAAAACAGTAAATATAGATTCTCAAGGATTTCTGTTCACCCGACACAGTTTTTGTATATTGTTTAACATTTTGAAGTTGACGGCCGCCGATGTCGATGTGTGGACGGGGTCATGTTCCGTCGCCGCGGCCCAGTATTGTAGTCATGTAGACGATTATTGTAATTATATTGTACATAAGTTGTTACTTGAAGAATCGTCCATATAACACACCATAAAGACGATGTGTTCATCGTAAAACGCATTTATTTGTCCAAGGTTCGAATCTCAACAAATTGATGAATAATAATAACCTGAAGTGCCAAATTAATCATCAATGACTGTTTTTAACATTCATACACCATTCCAGTAAACAAAAATATCTTTATTGTGACTATGACAATTGAAATAATAAATTATTTGGACTGACGACATGTTTTATTTTTTAAAACATCCTACCTTCGTTTTACTAAAAGAACCTTGCTTTTTACTAAAAGAATTTGGAAGTTTATGGTTGTTAGAGTTGCTGAGTTGCGATATTTGCTATCCAATTTCTCCATTATTATTTGGAAAATCAATTGTATATCGGCCTAAACACATGAGTAAACACAGAAAACCTGGAGTTCATGTCGCTACAAAAATACTTTTTTTACTAGTTTCTCGCATCTCAACAATAATTATGAGGTTGTCGTCTATGAAAGCCTCCAACCAGGTCTACAAAAAATTTCCTACGAAGCGACTACACGTTTGACCCCTGTGTGGGTGGTGGTGGTACTGCATGGTTTGCTTAGAGCGTCTCTGGGGGAAAACAAATGGGACGGGCTGGATTGAACTTTGATTATTTTGGGACGAATTGAGCTGGCTCGAGCAAGTGTCGGGGCTTTCATATATTTATTTGAAAAAGTGCACACGCGCATTGGGTGTGTGCAAGAAAATGGTTAAACTTAGTGACCCACCCTTTCTGTCATGAGAAGCATAGCGATGTATAGAAATGAAAATCATAAAATATTTCACAAAAATTTATTAAACTTAACATAATTTATCTTATCTAATACTGCTAAATACTATCTTACATTTATACAATCAAAACAAATGCATACCACACTATAAAATAAATGATCGAATGAGATAAAATAATAACGTAAACAAATTCACATTTCTATACTTCTGTATAAAAGTATGACAAACTACTTCAATATTTTGGGGTAACACTCACATATAAAGCACTAAAACGTGCTTTTTACAACGACAAAGACATTAGTTGTTTACGGTGGTAAAGTTAGTGAAGACTGAACGTTAATGGTTATGTATAATAACAGCGAAACTGATAAAATGTCAAGGTTACAAAACTATATTACTACAGATGACTGTAAATTGCGCTTGTACACAAAACGACTTCGCGCAATGGCTGCCTAAGTTTTACAGGAGCGTGCTTACGTACGTAAGGGCGTAAGATTTGCGTAAAGAGTCATTAATATCGTACAAGCGATACTATTTAATTAAACATGCATTAAAAACTAAATCTGTAAATAGGGAGAGAACGAAAAGTTGAAGGCTCATTTGGTAGGTTGAGATCAATGACACATATGAAGCGAGTCACAGTGGTCCCTGCAGAGCGCGGCGCTGCTGTCACTCGTTGGGCATCTCCTCGGGATGTAGCCAGCTGTCGTTCTCCGCTCGCGCTAGCTGCTTCTTTAGGCTGCAGTATAGCTTGATCAATGAGTCCTGGAAAATAAAAATCAAGAGTTTTAGTTTCGTAAACCAATAGCACCTTTAGGTATAGTTGTTTTATATCACGAGTGCGGGCGAGCCATAGTTGTGTAGGTACGTGCACATTGTCTTAGTGTGCGTAAGCTTGGGACCGACTGACTTTGAGCGCCGCACACTAAGACATGTGCACGTATATTTACCAACACAACTGATAAGGATGGCTCGCCCGCACTCGTGAGATAAAACAATTAAGTGATGGGATGGTGTTATTTAAATTTTGACACTATAAAACCTCAAGCTCAAAACTGGTAAAAGATACTAAACATAGGTTTCCCTGGAACATTGCCATAGCAGTCGGTTCTGCCCGCATTCAGTGGATTGGCGCGACCTTCATTCAGTCTTGCCAATTTTAAAGAGAATAGATAGTAGAAGTCAGATTTCCCCATAAATAGCAGTCAATTTTTTTTTTCTTTGTAAAATTGCTGCTCTTACGAAACCACAACGGCTACATAATATCATACTGGACTTATAAGGCCTGTTGATTTCAGTATTCTCATCCGAATTGTATGTCAAAAGTGATATCCTTACCTTTTCTTTCTCCAACTGTATAATCTCTCTCTTCTGCCGTAGCTCGTCATCGTCCATTTTCTCCTCCAGCTCTGCTTTGTGATTGCTGAGGTAAGCGAACTCAGTCTGTATCTGAAATTAAACAAAATACATGATCAATATTATTATTATTGCATAATGTACTTCTTGCCCACGGACAGGGCGGAAATGTGTTTGATTGTCTGCTCATTTCTCTCCTTCCTTTTTTTCATTCTCGCATAGATAACATTGTTTTTGCTCTATATTAATACGTAAAGTTATGCAATTAAGGGCCATAATCGTATCGTCTCATATTTGGATGAACTGCATATTAGACGAACAAGATGAAAGAACACAATTAATAACCCCGCTTATATTGCAATTTTACTGGGTATCAAAGCCTTATTAGGTAAAATGCCTAATAGTAACTTTCTGAAAAACCAGTGAAAACTGCAGTTCATGTTAAGATTCATTTGAAAATTGTGGTTATTATCATTTTTACTGACCATCATGGCATGAATTTTTATACTGATTTGGTAAGTAAAAAAGATGTTAAATTGTCGTTATGGAATATGATCGCTATTAATGAGTTTTGGATAAGATTTTTTCAGTCCGATTTCTTACCTTGAGGTACTCCTGCGCAAGTTGCTTGTGCTCTTCAAATATCCTCTTGGACTCCTCATTGTTGAGGTCCGGCGAGATAGGCCTGAGGTGTGGGTCCAGCATCATGTGCATCGAGTCCAGCGCCGGGTCGGGCTCCGAGGGCGGCGGCGCGGCGCCTTCGCCCCCTGTCGACGCGCTGCTGTTACCTGAACAATACAACACATACATTTAGCATACATTCAGGAAATATAGAATTGTTTTTATCTTACTCCTAGAACGTACTTAGGTGATAGTACGAATAGCAATCGCACTGCAACAATCGCTCTATCAGAACGCTTCCAAGGAAAGCAGATCTTGGCTTACACCACAAGGTCTACAAAGTAAATATAGAAAGAACAAAAAGCTGTCTTCCAAAGCTCAAAACTACGTCAAATAGAGCCCAGTACAGCTAGACATACATCATTCAGCCGAAACAGTCGTAGCAACAAAATATTACGTATCATAAGACGCATACGCCACTAATAATAATGATGCCGCGCGCGATTCAATGACGCAATTAAAACAATGATCGTCTAATAGAGGAGCCAATGCGAGAACAATCCGAATGTTTGGAGGAATCGGCGGCAGTCCCACAGTACGGTTAAATACGTCAAGAGTTAAATTTACTCCGGACTTGCTGATGTCAGACGCTTCACCTAGATTTCTTGCTTTCAACATTATGATTCCTTTTCCCGCAAATAGATGGCGGTAGTGCGTACTAACAAGGCGTTGATAAGCAATTCATCATCGATACAATAGTGTTGGGCCTGTTTCAACACAACCGTTGGCTACTGTTTGTTGTAGCACATCTGTTTATGTGAGCATTCGATTGCGTTTTCATTAATTTGCCAATTACATCAGTGGATTAACGATTCAGGAAATGAAATGTCTACTACCTAAGTGGTAAATTATTGTATGGAGTTTCTTTGCTGAATGCGGAAATGAGAAATGGTTTACTTATCGATACATTTTTAGGCTTCCGTATTTATAATGGTACGTACGTACGGTATCACTTAAAGGCGCAAGTTTCGGGTGAAAATACAAGGAGTATTTTCAATTCACATAACACTCGGTTTTCAACACGAAATATATTTTTTCTTATGGAAATTCACAGAAAACGAATGAGCCTTTAAAGGCAGAAAACACTGAACAACGACGGAAAAACGATTTTTCGTGGCGCGCTACACAAAACGTGGTCCACGTTGAAGGGCGGCTTTGGCGTTCCGCGTCGCAGTGGTCGAGTCGGCGGCGCGGGCGACACTCACTGTAAAATATCCAACTACAGCTGACTGTGTCCCTGATGGTGGTGACGATGGCTCCGGCGTCACACGCGTCGTGCGGGCGGCGCAGGCGCGCGGGCGGCGCGGGCAGCGGGGGCATGGCGACCGCTCGCGGACGGTGCGCGCGCAGGACTGTGCCTGATGCCTCACAGCCTCTCCTCTGTGCACGCCGCGCCGCCCGCTCGAAATACTCGGCGGGAGAGCCGGGAGCGAGCGATGCAACAACAAACCGACGCTATTCGCGGCGCGGTGACTCAGCGACGTCAGCCCGAGCTAAATGCGGACACCGTGTGCTGCCGCCCTTCGTGAGGTTTTCTGCCGTTTTCGCTGGCAGGGCGCGCGCGCGCTCTGTGCAGCGGTCAGCGACCCGCGCCCACGCGCTGCTCTTGCACCCGGCACCGCACCACCACTACAGCCGCACCCCGCTCCGCCTGCACCTGACTTGTTTCCTTTTGATTCAGAACCTACAGGTTACCGGTGATTGTAAACTTCGTTTGGCTTGTAAACATACATGTAGCGCCGACGATGCGCTGCGTCACATGACGCGAGCGCGCGGAGATGTTCGCGTGGCTCGCGCAGGGATAAATCAGGGCCCAATGATTGCGGCATCACAGCCCTATTTGTTAGGTGCGATTGCGCCGTGTATCGCCAGGCCAATGTGCAGTGCGCAAAAGCAACGTAGCTACGACGTAAATGCATATCACCATCAACATGTGACATGTGTTAGTCTATAAAACTGTCACATCACTTGGGCATGTTATTGGAAGAACTCGCCAAAAATGAAGCTCGTACTGACGACGGTAGTCGGTGGTACAAACGAGCGGCAGACCACCTAGCTACTGTTGTTGTTGTATGATAGTAACAAAATACTCACGATCTATGTGGGCAATAGAAAACATGTTGTACAACAACACCTACATGGGTGTTGCTCATTCGAGAGCATTTTTTAACACTGCGATTTTTTGCGATTTGTTTCCAAGTAGCACACAGCATCATTCTATAAATCTCGAAAATCTTTAATGGAATAAACGAAAAATTTTGTTTTTATCTTATTAGAACACAACGATTCCTGTTAACACACCACAGATTTCGATGTAGTTCCAACTAAGTATATGAAATCCAGTAAAGTGTAGATCCAGTACGCAACCAGAACCATTGTATTGCTTGCACAAATGCACGACACTCGAATTTCACATTATCGTACACCGATTACCAAGAAAATATGAACACGAGTAGGCTGCGACAACAAAACGACAGGGTATCATGAAGCGTGAGTAGCACGTGCCCTTACAGCATAATGTACCCGCCTCGCCGTGCCAACTGCACTTCAATAGGTCATTACTACAGCACCAGTATAACTTACGTAGTCCTAAAGAGCCCAGAATAATCCTACGCATAAATCTCAACGGCGGAAGTGAAAAGCGAGGTATTTGTTTTAAGTTTCCGCAACTAGACCTCGTATTTTAAAAACGCTTTGAGGAAACGTTTATATTTTATGAACGATGCTTTTACGAGAGCAGGATTAAAAGATTTAGTGCCTATTTTAACTCTGGTTTGACATTTTTAACTTTTTTATGATTATATCACGGAGCAAGTCAAGATTAGGAGAAGAATGCTACAAATATTTGAGGAATAGAGTTCAAATGAAGTTTTGTTTCTTTACTGTACCTCAAAATAACAGTGGAGTAAAACCTTAAAAAAACTTGATAAGTATCTAAGTTAGTATACTAACAGAACTATCTATATTCTTGTAGCTAATAACTCCGTTTTTGAACCACACCTGCATCGCTATAAACTGCCACGATACGCTAATGAACAACGTCTAGTATATAAGAAGCTAATTGCGTTACAGAAGTGATAATTAACGAGCGGGGGGCGTAGAAAAGGCATCGGGGGCAAACTCGTTAACAGATTGCCTGCGAACGCTAGCAAGAAGATCATGACTAACGCACGCCACTATTTTACGAGTACGAGTGCAAAACTTCGATGAATCTATAAAATTAAAACTGGGAACTATGAACTGTATATTTTATTCAGTGGCGCAATCTTTAAAGATAATACAAGAGGATATGCGATTCCTGACCTCAATGAGATGGAGATTTATCTTTCAAATTGTAATCCGTAGCTGTTTCGCGTTTAGATAAGGGGAGAATTTAGTTGCACTTCAATCCAATAATAAAAGCACGGAGGATGTAGAAAAAATAGAGTAATAAGTTCTCTAAGAAAATGGAAAGTAAGTAAAAAAAAACATACGTAAAACGGATAGCTTATACCTAGATTCTAAACTTTGTGAGACAAATTGAACATTTTCTAATACCAAGGCAGGGCAACGTCCTGCCTCGAGTAATTGAAATTTGAACCGGCTAAAGTAGAAGAAACACAATACATGGGTACTAACGTTTGCGGTTATCGAATAAAAAAGCGAGAACAAAAAACTCGAGCTTAACAATGACTTAGTTATTTTTAAGTCTTTGACTGTTTCCACTTCCGTCATTAGGCTGATGACGCTGCAGAGGCAAGTTTAGTAACGATTTAATGGGAAAAGGTACATTCCCATATCCTACTTAATATTGTAAATGCGAAAGTTTGTGAGGATGTATGGATGGATGTATGTTTGTTACTCTTTCACGCAAAAACTACTGAATGGATCTTGATGAAATTTGGCACAGAGGTAGATTATAGTGTGGAATAAGACATAGGATAATTTTTATAGCTAGTTAGAAATAATACAATACAGGTAGTGATTGTGGTGAGACACCTTTACTGTCCAAAAGATAAAAACTAGCGGTTAACTTAGTGATTACTGTAAACGTTTGTCGGATGGCTCTAAGATCTAGCTCAATGGTTGAATAACAGAACCTATGACCGAACTAACGATGTAATACTCTGAGCAGATAATAGTTATAAAACAAAGACGGACTAAAGTCACAGACGGAGAAAATGGTCGTCGGCTCATTGATGGAAAAGGATAATGAAATAAAAGATAGTCTTCAACACGCAGGCTACAGCCATTATTATTCGGTAAGATTTAGGACGCAGTCTTCAAATAATTTTATGTCTTAATCCAAAGATATCGATAGCTTTCGGTCTTAATTCTGAGCTCTTACACAATTTCTGGCTAGTGTCACATAAGTTTACCGAAACCGTTTACAGCGCATTTTATTAAGACGTCTTTTAATCCATGTTTAACGTTACGACGCGTGATCTACCAAACATTTCGGTAATACCATAAATCTGGTGCGCGAGGGAAAGCTCTCTTTGATCGGCGGCTTTAATATGTTTTCGATTTAGCGTCGGGACGCGCCGCAGACCGGCCCGTTGCGTCATCGGCGGCGGTGACACCTCGCGGAAACTGTCCACGAAACGACACTTATTCTATTAGCGGGCCGATTTATGAGCGGCCACATGACAAGCAGGCAAATGTCTACAAAGTCGGTTAACGCTTCTAGACGTTGAAATGTTACATCGACTCACGGAAAGTTGTGGCTGCGACATATACATACACCGAATTTGTTTTTAACACCCGCTATGTTACAAACATATAGGTACACCCAAATTGAAACTTCTTCACTAACTTTACCGACCAGTGCCAAAAATTCACAGAATGTCCAAACTTTTAATGTTGGGATCACGTTGGGCAACTGACAGTGAATTACGTCGTACATTTAAAAAAGTCTGATTCACCGGAGACACTTTCATTCGATCCGGAAATATCTAACGAGCGAATTTAGGCGTCCTTGTGTACGATTTTAAAGTACCTAAAGGACAATAATACATGTGGATCTGTAACAGAGAGCAGACAAACTTGTGACTCACAAAGAGTTAAAAGTAGCGAGATACATTCATCTTTTTTCAACAAGTGTTTCAAGTATATCGGAAGGACTTTGGTACTCCAAATCAAAATAATATGCAAATGTGAGGTCGAGATCTGATTCCCACGCTTTAGAAGATGATGGCCAGCAAGATCATTTTATAGTACAATGCTATTTGGATATTTAGCGCCTTTAGTAAAGAGGGCAGTTTACAATTTCGTGCCAACTTCTACGGCGAAACTAGAACTGGGCCAGTCACCGTTAATGCGCTATATAGGTGATTGTATCCAGATCACATCAAAGAGCTGCCGACGGGGATACAACGCAGGAGTCCGTAGGACAGATGCGACTGAAGATGTGCTATCTCAAGGCAAGTCGTAAAAATCAATAGAAACGGACGAAGCTTCGTTTATTCTGGACCAAGATAGTGAACGTAAAGTGTGAAGTCGATTGATGTTAGAGTTCGACTTGAAGAGGTTTTTATTCTTTATTGAAACAGTGATTGTTTAAAGAATAGTGTGGTTGTGTTAATTTACGTAAAGCAGCAATAGTTGAGGAATGTTGTTGTGGTTCAGTTTACTACGCGGTGTGGGTGGCTCGTGGCTACCGGCCGGCCACTCGGAAGTGGATTAGATGAGCAACCGTTTTGTTATGTTACGATACTATTGACAATTATGTATTATTCTAACATCTATTGAAACATTTAAACCGTTGAATCTTATTTTCCAGATAGCTTCTGAAGTGATGCCAAATGATGGAAGAAAAACATTGAATTATAAGCTTCAGAAATTAAATATTTAGAAACAGTTAATTTGATTTATTATTGATTTCCTGGTAAATCACAAATCAACCAGGAACTCGTATTTTTTTAAACGTTTACTTATTTACTGCCATTTAATTTATTTTTTAAGACTCTAAAGTTCCTTTTTTTTCCTAGAGTTTAAATTGGGATAATCAAAATAAAAAGAATATGAATCATCAATTTGCAAACCGTCTAATGTAACAAACAGGAAATTATTGAATTTATGCGATGTAATCATTGGAGAATGCTAAGAACTTTTTCAAAACATGTTTTTCTTGTCAGGTTATCCTCAAAATTGATAATAACAAAAGTGTAATGCCCTGGTCTACTCTGGATCCAGGTGACCTATCATTGAAGTTCTAGTAGAAACTTAATTCAGGTCTCTCACAAAGTAAATTCTTTGTTTGTGAACTACTGTTAAGTCTAGCATTAAGTAACTTTTGGAATAAATAAGCGTTTATTTGCGAGATTCATAGTCTGATATTTTTTTAATTGCTCCATTTTTGGAGAATGGTTGCCGTATGACACGGTGAAACAGGCCTTTACTGACATTTTGTATTAGTCGTCATCATTTTTTTATTATTAATGGATTCTGCTTCTCCAATTCAATTTTCATTCATATTTTCTATACAAATATTAATGATTAACCATCAAAGAAACAAAAACATTGAAAGCAAACACTCGGATGACGTAAGAGCAAAGGTAGCAAGCCCTGATGAGAGGAATCTTCCGCCAAATAGCGCAGGGAATATAGTAGCAGCAATAGGAAGTAATACAAAAGCTATTGGCAAAGGTATCGTTGTGAAACGCGCGCTGAGTCACCGGGTATTTCGGAGGAGCACCCGCGCGCGCGCCAACCGACCAGCCCCTACGAAACTACGCACGCTCCTGCTTACGTACACTTATATCGTACTGATTATATTATGTGTATTCGTGACTTTCTTCGAGATAAAATTGATTTAAAACTGTATTTCGTTAGCTCTATGTTTGGTGCTTTTGATTGAGTTCAGAATACTTTGTTGAAGCTTTTGGACGGTGAACCTCTTATCACAGGTTGGAAAGCCGCGATGAAGGCAAATTTATCTGCTGCCTTTATCGTGGCGACCGTGGCGTCTCAACCTCTTATCACAATCGCCCAAAAGCTTAGGGTATTACTCACGGACTAATGAAACGCTGATGACTTATTACTACTTAGGTACTGGCATACCGAGAAGGTTTAAATATTATTGCATTTTGATAATATTATGTGCTAAAAAATGTGCATCTTTGGGATTGATAAATGCTTTTATAAAACTCAAATCGCTGTGATCTGCTATAAGTATTGATAAATTCATAACATTATAACTCCGTTTTTAATGTTACTTTTATGTAACAAAAAAATGAACCTTAGAAATTTGATTAAATCTGTCTACAATTCGATATAGGAAAGGCTAGCTAGTCTAGCTACCTACCAGACTATTTACTATTTCGTTCTTAATGGGAAACAGTCTGCTAGAGAAGTGGAAATACGTTACGTCAGAGATTTGGACAACCTTTGGATACATGACAGTGCGTTTAGCTCATGAAAATATATAATAGAGCCGACGATGCGACGGCATAGAAGAGCAGCGTAACGATTTCGCGTAAACGTAAGCGAGCGGTGAGCGGTGAGCGGCCGCGGCCAGGGCGCGTGACGCAGGCTCGAGCCCCGACCTACTTATGTCGTAGAAAAAATCAGCAGATGTTCAACTTTGAGGCGCGGGATATATCGAGCAGAATGTGTTGTTCCGAATAGAAATAAACTTGTCACATATTTTGATTGTATCTAGAGCGGGCGGCGGTTAGTCATGTCGTGATGCCGATGCCAACGGCCCGGCCGCTGCCACCGACCACCATCTATAAAGGCAATCGCGCTCCAGACTGAATCACTGTAGGCGCCGTCTGCAAAATGTCTCATCACTGCCGTATTTACGATGTTTATTATAGTTATTGTTGCGACCACATACGGTACGCCTTCACGCCCGTTCACTTTCAAGGCCGCGTCAGAGCATTGCTATTGGTAACAGACCAAGATCAAAGAAAATAGTCAGTTTGGCTCCAATACAACAGTTTATTAACGTAACGCAGCGTAGGTCGTACAAAGTAGACGAACTTCACTGACATCATCTAGAACATTATTGTCCAACTTGTATAACGCCTGCCGACCAGGTTCTGGGTCAGGTACAGCCGATCAGTCTTGAAAGCTGAAGTTCTATCGTAGATTTGTTTAAACTGTGAGCTATTTCCGAACTTACCAGATGCAACATCGAGAGAACCGTTACCATAGGTAAAGGGTTACTTGTTAACGCTACGGAGCGTGTAAACAACACTATTTTGGAATCTTCAAAGAGGATTGTATATTAGCGTCTCTTAAAGATCTCTTACAACAAAAGAGTTAACATTGGGAATAATTTTAGAGTCGAAATTTTGGACAGTGGCCGAGATGCTACGGTCAGAGGCCGGTGTTGCCATACGGAGGACTGAAGAGTGTTTTGGAGGGTAGCAACCTTATGCATAGTGGTGCGTAAGTGGCTCATCTAATTGTTTAGTTCAGCGTCGCACGCGCAGCTCGGCCCGCGAATCATAAAATAATTAGCAGTGATTCATCGGCGCGCCGAAAGCGTCACTCGTCGCGGCTAGATAGCCGTTAGCTGAGAGATTTTGGCATTACCTTTTGACAGACGATTATTTTACTGTCGCCGATCGTTAGGATAAAATTTAGCGCGTGATTACTGTGTCAGTCAATTCTTGTATTTGTATTGATTGATGAGTGCTGGTAGCTGCAATAAATTCTTCTATCTATAACCGGTTTCTAGCGTAAAGACATGTTTTTGATAATATACCTACTTATTGATTTTTTAAAGTAGACAATAGAAAATCAGATAGGCTGATGAGAGTGAAGATTTCCGTTGCACATTCGTTTTTCAGAACTTGAACATTTTAGTACGTTTCCTTGAGATATTTCAAAAGACTTTGATTTTTCTCTCATGAATCTTTATCGCATTTCCATCATGGTTAGCATTTAGCTGTGAAGCTTAGCCTGAATACCTCATAGTGTGGTTAAAGGTCTTGCTACCAATTTTTCTGACAGTCAGCTGTCTGAGAAGTTGGTAGCAAGACTGCTGATAAAATCTAAATAAATTAAAAATGAACGGCTAAATGTGTTGCTATAAGCTCAAAACTAGAGAACGGCTGGACCAATACGGCTATTTTTTTTTGACAAATATTCTATGAAGTCCGAGAAAGGTTCTTATGAAAAGAAAAAATGGAAAAGTTGCACAAAAAAAAACCTAAAAACCACCATTGACAACTAAGATGTATTTTACTTCTAAACTCCACGCAGACGAAGTCGTGGGCAGAAGCTAGTACTTAATAGATATTTCATTTGCCTTTTGCATTTTGTCTTATTTGAATCAATTGATAGTTAAACTTTGTTTACAGAGGCAAAACCGGACCACAAATCAGTCAGGACCCAGGATATTCTAGAGAAACCAGCTCAGAGCCATACCCAACGCGCAATGGGGCGTGTTGGGATGTGGCCTACTCCTCACAAAAAGAAGGGCCAATTTGTTTATTTGCCAGTCCCACAGTGGACACATTACAAACTATCAGTATCAGCATTATTAGTTAACCATGAAACATCCTCCAGGTTTTCTAAGATGAGCGTAGAAGAGAAGTTGCTCTCTCACCAAAATAGTTAGTCGCCTTAAGCAAATTATAGAAAGTTTGACAATATCAAGGCAAGTAAAAGAAATGATGCAATGACTTCCTTTGGCTCATAAGTCATAAGACAGGGCTTCGTAGAGCCTAAGAAACAGGTGACTCTCTGATATGTGCATGTTGAGAAGGATTCACTGTCAGAGACAGAAGAAATCTTTAATTGTTATCTCTATGGATTCATTTTTCAACAGCTTTGAATGCCCATTCAGACTGTATGAACAGATAACTGGAGATACAAGTTCAAGGACTGAATATATACCAACATATTAGTTTTATAATATTATGAAATAGACATACACATAGGACATTGCGATAAACACACCGTAGTTACCTGTAAGCTTCCTTTCGACTTTAAGTAAGTACATGTTTTATTATTTTGTCTTACATAATATTATGGGGCAGCATCATAATTTCATCACTACAAACTACTGTTCAAATCGGGCTACTCACTCATGTAAACGTCAACGAACACTTGCAATTGATCGTAACCCGGTTGCACTGTTATCGAGACTTGGACGGCACAGTCCGTTTGGGACATTTCACTGTGATTAGTGTAACATGGGGTGTAGGCTAGCGCGCGAGTGGAGGCGCATGGTCGTACGAGTGCGGTGGTGCGGTGTGCGCGGGTGCAGCGGAGTGCAGCGAGCGACGCGGGCGATGCGCGCGCCGCGGCGGTGGCGCGAGACTGTGCGTCGTCGATCCCGTCCCATGCCTCCCCGATAACCTTAAATTAGATTAATTGTATCGCGCTGATTCATGCGTGGCCCGCGACGCGCTTCTTTTTGTTGACACCGGACAAATGCGTTCGCTTAATTTAGATTTTGAGGATTATGAGACGTGAATGAATTTTTTTTTTCGACACTGATGCACCGGTGCGTTGACAATGTGTGAACGGCCGAGCTGATAGGCAAAGCTTTTTATAAGTAGTCTTAAAATGAGGTTGGTGCGAGTAGATATTAGGAGCACACATTTGTAAAAAAAATCAAAAGAAAATCGCCAATTCGAAATAAGTTTGCGAGTCTTTGCGCCGAATTTCGTTTATCTGAGTTTATTATCCTTTTTAATGAACGTAAGTCCAATTTGAAAAACACTGCAGGAAGGCCAGATTCGTATGATAAATAATTTTATGGAAAAAGGTCAAACTGACATAATAAATAATGATAGTAAAACCTAATCAAGACTTCACCAAGGTTCAGAGCCAAAAAAGCATCTACCTGCGAACGACCAAACAAAAAATGGGTTTCTCGTTAGCTCTGAGTTAACCACGCATATTCCGCGTAACGTCTGAGCTGAGTAGATACATGAAACATGGACGATCGTTCTCTGGAATCACGGTTGGTTATGTTCGGCCGCTGGAAACGCCAATACTGTATAAAAATCAACACGTTTGTTTATTTGAGCAACGCATAACGGGCGAGGTGCCCGCCGCGGCGGCACCCATGAAAATATTACGACTTATTTACTTTACCGCGATACTGTTCTTACCGCATTGACGTCTGCCTGAGTCAGCAGGGCCAGCCACGAGGCACGTCTCACTTAACACATTTGGCAAATTTGCAACATCACCGGACTTACTAAACGTTAACACTTCAGCTACCGATTTGGCAATTCTTGCATGCGAACCTGCACAGGTTGCATCGATTAATTTTGCATTGTACTCTCGTTCAGTTTCAAATATCATGCTCGATGTTAAACTGGATCTAGTGTTTTAGATTTGCTCCTTGGATTTAAATGTCGTATTTAGGAAATATTTTCAGATTCGCCTTCGTGCAGAACAATCTGAGCGAAGATCCAACTTCTAACTGCGTTTAGTTTCCACAGTTTTAGCTCACTATTCAAATAACATTATTGGGCAAGACTTTTCCCTATTGTAAACACGTACATTTTGCAAAATAAATCTTATAACATACATGCCTGAACACTGGGGACTACCTGATATGTCTTCATACGCACAGCACATAAAACAACAACGTATGCCAGTAATTATTTGTGGGAAAAACATACTCATTTGCGAACGTTTATGACGAAGAGCGTAACAATGCACATGGTTATGTTATTAAGTGTGTGCATTGTACGGTGATATTCGCGATTACTTGGAAAACGGTACGGCTGACGAGAGGGCGGAAGCGGTAGATAAACAAAATGTGATCCGTCTCTAGCCATCTGCATCCACTGCGCGACGCACTATAACGACCATCATAATACTATTTTTAGACTCCGAGAGAACTAAAAGGACATAATAGTAAATTATAGTTTGAAAAATCACTTGAGTAGAAAAATTAATTGATTTATGTATAGTAGAGAAAACCATATTTACAGAAGCCGCCATCTGCGTGAAAGTGGGCAAAAATCGGCACACAGTCCAGTGGATGCCGAAGATGGAATAGCCGCAAAGGCACACAGCCGCATGATTTCATTTATAAACATCAAACACGAAAGATGATTGGGCCAATCCAGTGAAATTACTCCCCAGATCATGTATCTGAGGAGTACACATCCTAATTAATTGACAAATCAAAGGTGATCAAACGCTTGCCAAGCCTAATGACTTCGCAGGACCGCACACTCAATAGCCAAGCAAAAACGACAACAAAGTTGCGGCCAAGTAAAGACTTCCTGGATTCGGCTCTTTAGCGAGAATAAAACTAGGAACCGATGGTGGGCAGGAACAACCCCGTTACCGATCTAACAATACTTTGGCTTTGCGATCGGTCGTTGGTCCCACACTACCCGGTTCCTAGAAGGTAAGCGGACACAGTCTAAAATAGTCGCGGCCCCTTCGCAGAAGCGTGAGTCATGGCGGGACGGTCCTGCCGCATCTGGACCGCATACACACACGCGTATAACTGATCAATACACACGTCAGGGGAGTTGCTGTGTTTTATGACAGCTGCAGTGTAAATATGCGGTGGAAATGTCGAGATGGGGTTGGAAGATCTGGCGTTGACGACCCGAAGTTTGTGGGTTTTTATTTCAAAGATGGTAACGCTCTTTCGATTGCACTCAAAACCAAGTCAAAGGTGAACGAATTCGAAGTAACCGGTATGTATCCTAAAGGATCTTTTTATTTATCTCGGTATACGATGGCAAATAAAGATTACGATGTAGGCACGTGTAACAAGTTTATCTTATTCGATCAGGTTTATAAGGAGGAAAAGGTGGCAATCAGACAAGCAAAAAAGAAAGCGACATTAACAATGCGTGCCTCCCAAGGCGACTTTTTGCCAGAACAAAATCTTGGAATTCGAGAGAGTTGAAGCCAAGAATCATTTCTACAAGGAAAACTTACAGTTTTATAGTTCGAACAGTTTCAAAGAAGTTAGCCATCTTGTTTTTATGTGACGTCCAGAGATACTCCGCCTTTATTCAAGATTTATTTTGAAACTGAGTTAGAACGGACTATGTAGGTATAAGATTAGTCATGAAATTCTCAATAAACTCCATTGCTGGAGAACCGTTCTACGAAGTATGAAATCTTAACATACAAGATTTATTGAGTAAAGTGGCGCTACCATTTTACTGTTTCAAGAAATTATGAATAGCACAGTATTTTTGTAAGTTATCAGGTCATAGTTGACCTGTTGTTTGTTGATTTTCATAAAATTTATTTAGTCTATGGTTTTTTGTGGTCAACGACATGTACAAAGCAGAATAATATGGAAATGAAACTTCATTTAATTGATTAAGTATTATTTCTGACATCAGATATTTTAGAGCATAAGAAACCATACATATTGCAGTTGTAGTACTAATGTAATTTCGGCGGGATTGGTGAGTAGAATCCTTCTCTGAGTTTATTCTATGATTTTGGAAAACAGCTTTCATTTTTTCATTCAAAAAACAATTTTGAAACAAAAAACTCCCTCCAAAACATTAGCTGGTTTCCAACAAATTCCATAACCATAACAAAATCCATCTATTTATTTACAATCCATAAAGTAGAGAAAAATTACTCGTTAGTGCGTGGCGCCACCGCCGCAATACTCCGTACGCAACCTGCGCCCACGCAGGTACGTGCAACTACGACATTAACGACAAACACGCAACGCTTTTATTGCGAACCACTAAATCTCGCTATTACTAGACACTTCAACGTTAACACCATTCCGATTTGACCCCAATGTGTCTGTTGCAAGTTTAAAAAAACACACTTCTATTATGTTACTGCCAAACAAATAAATACGCTTATGATCTCACCCAAAATCGAATCTGGAACTCGGCAATGTATGAAAAAAAAATCTAATAATAATAATAATGCCGGAACTACACTGTCGGCCTCTCATTTATTATTGAGAAATGTGGAATTATGATATTCTGTTATAGCTGTAGCGCTTCTCCATTCATCAAGGCGTTAGTGGAAGCAAATAGGTTACACGGTAATATTTCTGGCAATGTTAGCGCTAATATTTCATCCCCATTGACAGTTTTTAAACACAAAACGAACGCGAATTAACTCAAAGAAGTAACTATAAACAAATTTGCAACAAACATCAAAAATAATAACATCAAATAAGATTGACTCCATCATCCACATTTAAACACATCCACTTATAATGTAGGCGATGATTCACTTTGTGTTTAAAAGCCTGGATTAGACGCAGTAGTATCTTTTAATACTCTAACGCACTTATTTCGAGCAAAGTGCAAAAATAAGTTATGTAATAATAAAACTAGTATAACATGTCTGTTCGTATGACTAAGCGCTTGATATTTGAGTGCGCGGTATTTGCTGTCAAATGGCGGCACGCCTGTACCACGGGCTTCTAAGAATTGCTAGCACTATGCATTATAATTAACATTAGGGCTCTGCAGTTAGCTAGTCTGTAAATGATACCCTAGCGTATCTTGAGAACTGGTGTATATTCAGTAAGACTGTTTGTTTTATAAATAAATGTGCGCGTTGAAATGCTGCATGACAGAATATTTTGTAGACAATTGCTTTTACATTTTTCATGTTGTGTGTAGCAGTTTGTCAAACCCAGCTACAGAATGACAACTGATAATTGACGACAACTACGAGTATAATGAAATGTTAACTGTAGAAATTATTTGCGGATAGGCCTTGCTGTGCTTTGCCTTGTTTTATTTACTTATTTAACCGTACCCCACAGCCCCATAAGGACGGTGTGGTTTTTGTTGTTTAATTACAATTTAGAACATTTTGATAAATATCAATTAAGCTCTGCAGAATGCATTAGCAATTTCGTTATCAGTAATGAAACAAAATGTATGAATGAGCTTAAACCAACAGTTCTTCAAAGGAGAATACAGAAAGTTTATTTTTCATTGAAATTTTCATGACATTTCAAAGTTACTGAAGTCACAATGACTGAAAAGGATGTTTGGATGAACGCATGTTTGCGCATACTAAGATTTTGAAAGGTTGAAAGTTCATAGAAACAAAATGATAATGAAGAATAGTGGTCGTATCCTAACTAATATAATACTTAGTGAGTTTATTTGGTCGTTTCACGCTTAGATCGTCGACTTTAAGGATTTTGGTACTGAGATCAAATGAGACTAGAAACGGCTACAGGTTAATTAAACACGAACGAAGCCGCGGTCCATTAATAGTATCGCACATTTGGAAAGGAAAATCTAAAAAAATATCGTGAGATCAACCAAGGAAATCCTAAATGAATTGTGAGAAAATAGTTAAAAATAATTCTAAGAAATCAGCAGACACATGTATGACAACAACACAACATTTTGGGCTGTCCACAAAATTATGAAAAAGGATGGCAATATTAGCTGCGTGTTTATTATCAGAAGAAAAAATAACTATCCTGATCCTACATGACTCACAAAAAACAATCGCAGTTCAATCGTAAAAAGACAACACCACAACATACTATGTTGGTAAACATTAACCACACACAGCACAACAAAAACAAAACTACCCACATATTAAACGTTGAACATAAAATAAACGCTAGCGTGCGCATGAGTCAGTGTCCTGGCAGGACTCAGCTATTTGCGCGCGGTTACTCAGCGCTGATGCATTGGTACGAGTTTAGACGACAATCTCGGATCTCAAGAGTTATGGACTGCTCTTATGTTTTGGACCGATATAACTATCAGATTTTAATATAATGTCTCAGTCAAATGTGGAGATAGATTGCTCGTTTTGTAAACTGTAGTATGTTGTTTGAAGTTTTTGTTTAGTTGTACACGGGGTAATTACGAAGTCAATCTAAATAAATAATTGCATTGTCTTTTAGACACGTATGAAGCGACAATGCGACGATATTTACGTAGGAGCTGCCTATCTGCACAGCCATTTTAGTACAAGCTGTATGAAAAAACATGGTCGCATCCTTGTCGAATAGTCCTTGTCTCGGAGAGTCAAGAGCGATATGACTATCACATTAATTATAATTTCAAATGTGGAGCTAGATTGCTCGTTTTGTAAAAGTGTGGAATATTATTTGAAGTTCTTATTTGGTTTTAGTTGTATGCGAAAGCCTTACGAAGTCAATCGAAACAAATATGTTTTTTAGACAGTTTTGTACATAAACGTTGTCGCATCAAAATTGCTATACAGATATATATATCTGTATAGCAATACAGATATATAGGTATATCTAAAAAAAAATTAAAAATATGCTATACAGATGTATCTGTATAGCAATTTTATTACAGTCTGTATGAAAACGCATTGTCCGTGTCTCGAAGAACCTTTATAACTCCTATGGGCTGACTATTTTGTGGGTCATGAAAGCTGAAGTTTTATGCGGACAATATTTTTTGTGGGTAAAATAAAAAAACAAAAAATGTCCCCTCTCTCCCTCTTTACACGTTAAACCCTTTACCATTCCCAGCACAGCTAAGGAGCTGGATTGGTAAAGGTTGGATGCAGTGGATCCAGTATTGTCAGTTGGGTTGAACCCGTGGGTTTTAGCAGGTCTTGGGGAAGGGGGGGGTAGAGTGGGATGCTTGAGCCCCTTAGCTCCCCCCTCCCGTAAATCGGCTAATGGTTGGATGTGGTCAGACGTATCGTTTCTGACTGTCACGTGTAGTGTGGTCAAACAAGCGTCTGAGATAGCACAAAATTAAATTAAAAAAGTGTAAAAACAAGGCTATTCATTCAATCAAACAATAACATTATATAATTTAAAACTGAAACGTGAACAAGTGTCGAGATAGGAATAACGACATCTATGCTCAATGGTTGGAACTAAACAAACGACTGGCAGCAAAAATTGCTTGTTTCAAGCAGACAGACATCTGTGAAGTATTTTAGTTGTAAGTAGGGATTGTTACATATTTACCACATATGCTAACTGGAACTTAACAAACCTTGCCATTGCACATTTTCGAGTGGATTTAAATGTCGACACCTTAACGAACCAGCTTTTGTTTAGCAACATTTTGCTGTCATTAACAAAACTTTTTTACAAAAAATACAACCGACATCCAAATAAAAAAAAAAAACACTATAAAGCATAAAATAACTTTCATTTCGGAAGTCGGTGTTTTTGGTTGTTTAACACAGACTTCTTTATTTTTCACTTTTTAGTGGTACCGTGGCATACCTTTCTTTTATGGATGGGATATCATCAAATGACCCTTCCGCTCTGGGTGGAGCGGGAGGGAGTGTCAGACTCTTACTGACTAAAACCCTTCCGTGTTCTTCCTATTGCCCTTTGCGTTCCAGGGCCGCGGTGACTCTTTCGAACAAATTCCGCAGTCCAGTATTTTAACACCGACTTCTTTATTTTTTACTTTTTAGTGGTACCGCATACCTAACATCATTCGAAAGTCACAGGAAAGCAAGATACGCAATTACTATGACACTGAGACAGCTTTATGTTCTCCGTGGTGTGCTGCGGATTCACTCTATGCTACATCTAGATCACGCTAAGCTGCATAGACGCTAAGGCACTCCCGTGTGCGATATAGTCCAAGTTTGCCAGCCGACAATATGCAGCAACTAGCTCTCAACTGTATAATAGAATACATAAACTTATGCTCATTTACCCCCTGACTAAACATGAAGATAAAATCAAACTTATAGATTGATTGCAGAAGTGATGTGTGACGAAACCGAGAATCTTATTACCATTGCCTAATACTATTTTTAAATTAATGCATGCTTGTTTATTATTTTTTTCTAATCAATAAGTAACTTGCGCGGCAATTAATACCAGTTGTATGCCATTATACCTGGAGGAACTTTGGCTAAAACACAGGCCTAGTTTTGGCATCAGTTCACCCTTTAATTAGATTAGCGAAATATTGCACAATAGTCTCACTATTGTGCAATATTTCGCTAATCTTTGTGTACCTACTTATGTATGTTTTTCTATGTGTACAAATAAACTATTATTATTTTATTATAATTTCGTTAACTTAGATGATTTTTCCAGCTATTTTGATTTGAAAACCAAACTACTGAACCGATTTTGATTAAATTTTTATAATCGGAAAGTATATTCTTGCACATTAAAAAGATTGTTTTAAATCGGTTCATAAATGACGGAGTTATGAGGTAACAAACATAAAAAAATACAACCGAATTGAGAACATCCTCCTTCTTTGAAGTCGGTTAAAAAAAAGGTTTAACCGCCCACCGCTGCGCCGCTGTTCGCATTAGAATGCCTTACTTTAGGACTAATGAGGTTTGATGAGAAGAAAGAATATTTTATAGTCAGAAAATAGACGCTCGAGACATATTTGGTCGTACAGAAAGTTTATAGCGATCTATAAAACCGGATTGTGACGCTCTGCATTAAACATTTCGAGTGCCAATTCTTTTTACAACATCTAAAAGCTCTTTTGTGACAATACATTACAGACACACGGAACATGTCCAGTTTATTTTCGGTTCTAGCTTGTTAGACTGTTACATGACTCAATCTCACCTTAATTACACTTTAAAAACAATAGACTCTGATTTATGTGAGTTTTTCAGTGTTAGTGCGTATTTATATTGAGTTAAAAGCCATTTCACTTCAGACTCACGTGCCCCCACGTCAGCCGCCACACGTGGTCAGTTAGACGAATCTCTGAATCATCGCAAGTGCGGTACTATTCTTATACTGCGCGGAAATACTGCTTGCAAAACGATTATAATTTCAGGCCTGAACTTTGAAGCTTTTTATAACACTCCCACATATGATGGTTCATTTAAAGATTTTGTGAACTTGTGTTTGGTGAAAATGTATACGCCAACCAATACCGACTGCTTTTTATTGCAGAACAAATGAATTTTTCCATACATAAAAGGATCGAGCATTAATCACCACATTTGCTCAGTGCATATCTTGAAATTCACATCAGTTATGGCCTGATTCGAGCTCAAATTAGCGTCGTAACGTATTTACAATCAGTGAACAAGATATTAATGGGTTCTTTATAGAACTTCAAAAAACTGAAAATAACAAAAAAGTCACGACCAACATTGAACACCGCATGCAAGACTCACCCACTGTATAGTATTTATCAAATCCACCGGAATTTCTCACTTCCACATAATCATCATATGCAATGGGCACGTCGATCAACTCCCATGAATTCTGAAAAATTAAACAATTCGTTAATACAAAGCTACAAGATTTTCAAACATATCATAACGCATAAAACCATAAAAATATATACACAAATACAATAACTATTACTATGTTAGTTGGTCCTCCACCGGTTGTGCTATCTTCACTACATAACTTGCGTCTTCAAGGGACAGGACAAGGTATAAATATACGTTTATGTGACTTACTGGATCCACTTCGATCTGTAATGGCGTTTGATATCTCGGATCAATGGCTCTCTGAGACAGATTCCCGTTGTACTCTTTGACAGGCGTCATGGGACTGTTGGCGGCGCTGAACCGGTCGCAGTAGTTCTGGTTATAGTCCTCTTTCCTCACTGAGTTGGAGTTGCTGCTGACGGACACGCTCCGGGCCGGGGACAGCTGCTGCTCGTTCTCCCGGGACCAGTAGTGGTCCATGTCGACGTGGCGCGGGTTCATGTTGCCGACGTTGTAGTTGGCGATGGGCGACAGGCGGCGCGGCGACGAGCTCTCGCTGAACAGCACGGGCGAGCGCACCAGGCGCAGCGACTCGTGCGGCGTGCTGCTGGCGCTGTTGGTGTTGGTGTTGGTGTTGGTGCTGGCGCTGGCGCCGGGCTCGCCTGCCACCGGCGAGCTGGACGTGCGGTTGATGGTCACGGGCGACCGAGTGGCTTCCGTATATACTTCGGGCTTTTTAAACTGCTGTGGAATCCGAACCGGTCCTATTCTGTTATGTACATCCGGTTCATCTTTAGGTAAGGCCGAGGTTTTGGGTTGCGCCTCGGCCGCCATTAAGTGCTGTAGCTTACTCACTTGAGTCTCGACGAAGCTGCGCGGGCGAGGCGGCTGGATGGTATGGTCGGCGTTCCTGAGCAGGACGGGGTTGGAGGCGGAGGCGTCGTAGGGCAGGTGCACTTGCGAGAGCGTGCTGTCGTCCAGGCTGTCCTGCGTGTCGTACTGCATGTACTCGTCCTCCGAGCACTCGGAGTCGTCCTCCTCGCAGTCGTCGTAGTTGATGGGCGTGTCGGCGCCCGGGAAGTACTCACACAGCGCAGCCATTATGTCTACCACCTGGAATACACCAAAATTAATATTATTAAACAAGCCTTTGGATTAAGGTTGAACTAGTCGCGGACTCGAACTCACTGGTAAGCATGGCCAAAAAGCACGCTGTCTCACTGGGCATCGTGCCCGACACAGACAATATCAGTGATGAGCATTTAGATGCTAGTCTAAACGCAAAATGTCCAGTTTCCACGCTCAAAACACCGTTTCGAACGAAAACAACGTTAGACGATGCACGAAAAGTCTATTGGAGGGTTGAGTTTTATGAAAAAACCACGGAATAAATCCATTACAAATAAACTTTATTGAACTCTTCTACAATTGAGGTTTGTCGGTGCCGACTTTTACACTTCTTTTATTACTTATTTACGCCCGAAATTGCGCTAAAATTGGGTAAAAAACGAATCTTTATTGGCTTATAACTTTTTAATGGCTTTTTATTTTACTATTCTGTTTCCGTACAGACAAAATTAATTACGAGATAAAACGATATCATGCTTAACTTTGAATGTATAATGTCAAACAGTGGAGTAATACACCCCCGAAATTAGTATGGACAAAATATCGAAGAGTGTAACCTTAAGTGTGAATATGATTATCATAGGGATTCGTTTTATTGGTTTTTGTAAATTTCTGGAGGGCGGATTATATACTTAAATGTCAGCTTGTTAACATACACTGTCTCATACATGAAGACTGAAGCTAGCCAAAATATTGTAGGATATCACAATGCCTAACAAATATCTTGTGACTGCAGCATGTTTGTAGTAAGCATAGAAAGTTATGGGTGCCATTTGCTTTCACATAATCAACTTTCTCAATAGTTACAATTAAAATTAACCAGACTAGAATTATAATAAAAAGCATATTGTTTAACACCTGTGCCAGTACAGGTGACTAATCAATGTTTAATAGCTCAGGTAACCTTTACTATTGGCAATAGATTGTTCACTCATCATTTATATTTGGACGGCAGGTAGCTTACCTTGGCCATGCTGGGTCTCTCTGCAGGAACTTTGTGCCAACATTGTATCATCAACTGCTCTATTGGCTCAGGACAACCCTCTATCAAGTTTGGCCTTTGACCTAGAATTTGATAATAAACACATTTATTAATAATACTTATGATAAAACTCAGTGGAATCACTCTTTATGAACTTCAGTAAACATTACGCCTACAGCTTATCTTTTTGAACTAACAACACTCTATAAAAACCAATTAATTTTTTTTTCTTTCAAAGATAACAAATGTCAGATCGCGAAAGAGGTTTGAATTCAAATGATGTTAAAAGGATGCACTGAGTGGTATGTCATGGATGGATATAATTGATGGTAGGCGGAATCACATCAGTATGATATCATAATTCCATAGAACTAAATCTTTAATAGGTAGGTAGTTTTATTGTTTAGCTTTGATGAGTAAACATGCAGGTAGGATTTAGGTTGACATAGCCATTTGTTGTGTGTAATGACCATAAAAAAATAATATGGTGGGTTTACACGTGTTTGAGTACAGTTTCATTCAAAATGTGATTAATTTGATTGGTCATCATTCTGTTTTGTTTTGTCAAATCATTATATCTTTTCAATGCAATTTCTAAATCAGGTTTTGATTTTATATTATTTTTGTTGTTTTAAAGAATTGTTCGAATTTTTGCATAAATGATGTAGTAATAGCCTGTCGAAACAGCACAACTAGTGCTATCCTTACACATGCAAAGCTGCACTATAGTCAGTCATAGTCAGAATAAAATATAAGTTTTATACAATACCTGTATGCACAGCCCACATTATCCTAAAAGCTGACCCTCCTTCCTCAAATGGTTTCCTCCGGGACAGAACCTCCCATAGAATAATACCCCATGAGAACACATCACATTTCTCTGTATATGTTGAACCTTCAAACACCTGGAACACAACAAAAGAGCTCATATTATTATGGTTATTTATGCCTATTATTCTTCCGATTAATTTCTATTACCCACAACTTTATAGTAGACATCACTACTATTAATGTAGCAAACTTCTTCACTCAAACGCAGAACACAAAGAACATCAGAAAAGTGTGGGAAACCTCTTTTAGAATCCATTTTTTATCTCCATTGATACAGATATTAGGTATATCAGTGATAAAAAACCAGTCAGTTTAGGTTAATTAACCGCTCCGGCCCCGGCGACACACCGGTGTGTCGCGAATTAATCGCGAATTTAATGTTTATTTACCTATTACATAAGATTTGGTTTTTTGGGAATTTTCACATGTCGGGGTCGCAGCGGTTAACAAGAAATAAAAATTTCAAGCATTTTTATTTCTCAGATAATTCTGAGAATTTATTTGAGAAAATATTTTTAGAGATACTGTCATTAGCGCTACCAATGCTTTGTGCTGATCGATATTCTAGATTTTGATGCAGAGGTAGTGTACTGTCGCACTAATGATGCTTCGATGTTAATGACATTCGGGCTGATGTTTTCGAGATTTTGTCATTTGTTTGCAGCTTATTTTAAAATCAACTAAGTATTGAAGTTTTAGTGGTAAAAAACCCTCTTTTTAAAGAAAAGCTTGATACAGGAAAACCAATAAGGAAAATAAGACCTTTTACTATCTTTACAAAGAAAAATATATGAATAAGATAGAGTAACAGATTTGGGCATTGATATGATTAGATACTGGTATTGTTTTATTACTGTGTACTCCACAAAGGCCTGTTAAGCTGTTTGCAATCTTTCTATCAGCTGTTGGACTGTATCTGTTATGATAATGTTAGAAAGAAGATCTGTTATCCATTGTGATCTATTTTTTAATTGTGTAGGTACTTTCGTGGGTAATGTTGAATAAGAGAAGTTTATGTATGTTAAATTGAAAATACTGAGCCTTTTTTATCAAAATGCGAAATTGGGGCGATTGTTTTTATCTCTGCTTACCAAAACTTCATTATTGTTTTTTTGGTAAAAACTAATGTATTTTTATTTACTTACATTAACATTTTTGCAGCTGTAAAATTTTGGCGCCATGCAACAGTCAAATATCTATGGTGTTTTGTTATCAATCTCTAATGACTGATTGTATCTAATTAATTATTTTATCAATAGATATAAAGTTTCCTTATTTGGGTGTGAAAAAATAAGTTTTAGTACTTATAAAACATTTTTTACAAGATTTACGAAATCCATGGAATGAAGATAATAGGAAATATTTATAAGCTAATTAGTACTTATTATATGTGTAGTAAACTTCATTGAAATAAAAATGGGTGGTAGTAGAATTGTGCCAATTGATAAGCTATGTGATTGAATGACATGCATGTGTGTGTAAACATGTGTGGCAGTGGTTATTGAAATTGAAAAGATGATAAAAAGACCAGTCACAAATTACTTTGATGACCAAGAAATCCACGCAGGAAATATTATCCTGAATTTCATTAGTGAATACAAGATGGCAATTGCATAGGGCAAATATTTGGTTTTAAACCTAACATACAGTTTGATAACAACGCAACTTGAAACATGCATAATTCAGAAATCGGAGGATGGAGTATTTCATAACTAGCAATAACATAATGATTCAAGTTTATGCTGTCATGCAAAATTACCCTTTTTTGCGCTACATTCAAACTCAGTGTTTCAAATTTAGTGAGGTTTGAACTTCATCACGCTGACAAAGCTAGAGGAAGTGCAAAGGTGAAGAATAATTTCAAGTTTTTGTTTTCATAATTATATTTAATCAATGAGTTTTGATTTGATTAAATAAGGCACTAGCAAATGAAGATAGCTTTTACTTCTTCAGTTTATTTTTAACCTACCCTTACATAGCTTGGGTGTAATCAACATGTAGTGACATGTCAAAACATTGAGATTCCTTTGCTCCTTAACTAGACATGGGTTGGATTAGGTGAAAACGATACCTAATCCACCTTATCCTAGTATTTAAAAATACCTAATCCATTTACCTAATCCTAATATTTATTCAATATAGCCGCTGGCCTGTTCCCGATATTATGTATCGTATGTGGACTGGGTAAGAAATACTCGGCATGGATCGAATATTTAATTTTATTCAATCCAGTGGCCTGTTACCGATGTTAAGTATCGTATGTGGATTGGGTAAGAAATATTCGGCATGGATTATGGACGTTCCGTTTCTGATAAATTGTGGAACGGTGGAATAAATTTCGTATTTTTATGGGCAAACGTTGCTCAACGTGAATACTAACTTTGTTTATAACGTCTATTAGAGCGATCAAAATTACCCTTCATACTTAAAGATGCACCTGCACATTGTGTTAATGATGGTGCGGCGGAGAATCTTAAAATGTCGTCTATTAGTCATTCTCACAGGCTTAGGACTGTCATTTTGTGTAGATTCACACAAAAGGTGTATTTCGACGTATATTCGTTACGACATACATCGCTAGAACACTAACAAGTCCAGTGGTATTCTACATAGATTGCGCTGGCGGCAGTGCTAATTAAACTTGAAACTTAACCCCCAAATTTTAAGGTACGGAATATCTTCTGTGTGTGTAGTACACTGTATAAATATTTTATGCCATACCTAATCCTCGACGCTTTGGATTAGGTACGGACTCGCATCGAAAAATACCTAATCAACATACCTAATCCAATATTTATGCCTCACGTCTATCCTTAACCTTTGGTATTTTATTTGCAAATGCACTATGCACATAAACCTTCAAAATCTAAAATAAAATGTGAGACCAAACCAAAATCCATGATTAAATGAATAAGGACTACTAAGCGGTCAAACAAACTGACATAAATGAAGAGCACTATCAATATCTACTTGAATATTTTTCATTTACGTAATCTATTTTTGCAGTGTAATCTAATCTAAATACATCTACATATTTTCATTTCGTTAAACTTCTATGGCATAGAACACAGTCATCTTAATATCATTGGTATACATTTGAGAATACTTTCTTCCAGACCCTTAATTGAGGTGACACCACATCTGCTATTATTTATAACAATAAAGATATAATATGTCAATATGGTCTCCAGTTCTAGACATAAAAACAAGGTATGCATTGTCAAGTACTGGAGTATTGTGTTTATTATATAGTTTAGGAATTAATAGCTACTAACCTCAGGTGCCATCCAAGCTGCACTGCCCTTATTGTTAGTCATGTATGTAGCTTTATCTGCTGCGGTGCCAAAGTCACAGATCTTTAGTCTCTGTCCACCTCCTACTAGTAACAGGTTGGGAGGTTTTAAATCTCTGTGTATCAGCGGCTTTGGTTTCATAGAATGCAGGTACGCTACACCCTGTAATGTAAGTGTTGGGAAATTATTTATATGCTTTTATACATCTGATTGTTATTGTATGACAATGAAATAAAGGTTATTGATATTTACCAAAATGATTTAAGAAAACTGTAAAGTTGTGGTTTACAGTAAAATTACCAAAAGTTAAGATATTAAATAAAGTTGGGTCACAGGGTAATCTTAGGATTGTTATGTCCACATAGACAAGATACTCACTGATATTAAAACATTTTACATCTTAACATAGCTAAGCAATATGAAAACAAAACAAAAATGTTAACCTCTGCACACTGTCGAGCCCAGCTCATCGCATGCGCTGCAGTGTATTTGGGCTTGGGGCGGTTGTGGAGTACATTGTATAACGAGCCTCCCTCCGCGTACTCCATGACCAGGCAGACGTGGGCGCCCTTGGTGCACGCTCCATACAACCGCACGATGTTCGGGTGTGACACGCGAGACAACTGCCTCACTTCTATCGAGAACTCTCGCTTCTCAGCCTCAGAATTGATGTGCTTTACTGCTACAAGTGTGTTCCGCCACAGACCCTTCCATACTACACCGAACGCGCCTTTGCCCACCACCTGACGAAAGAAATTTAGTCCATATAATTTTTATTAACGTTTGAAAGGTCACTACAGATCAAATTGTGTCCCGATATTTACCGATAACTCCTGAATCTCATTGTAATCTATCTCCTCCACAAATGTCTGCTGTTGAACAGGCGAGTCTTGCACATTGGAAGCCATGGGTACACTTATTATCACATTATCAAAATGACTAGCACGTTAATATAACGTTTTTTATTAAGATCTACCTAATTTTCTTTATAAAAATGTATAAATAGTTGGTTATCTCAATTTTCTCAGTATTGTTTGGCAGAGAAAAGCAACTGCGACAAGGCAGCCATCTTTGAAACTGTAGAACAAATGTCACCACGATAGTGGTGTCCGGCTACAATTAATGAAAAATCGTAATTTACGTTTCGATGCCCGAGGATATTTACTTTTTTAGACAAAGACCGCCAGGTTTGCTGAATTTGTTTGAGAGTAATTGACTAGCTTTGCCCTGCATTTTCCTAAACAATATCTATTTTTCACCACACTTACTCGAAAACTGGCTCCTACCCCGTTTTTAGGCATGAAATGAAGTGTAGGTATTTCGCAGAAAGTGTGCTGGCTAGCCCCTGCTTATTCAATTGATTATACACTTCTGGACACATCTATTGGCCCACCTTGTATTTTCAGTTTCGTTTGGTCCTAGCTAAAATTTTATATTAGGTCGAGCAAAAAGTTTTTATGCAGTTTTGAACCTGGCACATTCACAATTTCATTCAATAGTCTTTTTTTGAATTTCGAACACAGAATTTAAATAAACAAAAGACAATTTGGAGCCTGTTTGTTGATATCAAACAATCGAATACTAAGAAAACTTGGTTTTATTGGTTTACTTGGATTTAATTCTTGAAAAAGTGATTGATATCTTTGGTTTTGCAACAAACATTACTTATTCTTAACATTAAGGTGAGGTTCTATCAATAATCTATGGATACTTCACCTGAAGTCGCCGCCCAAGCTGTGGCACTTATTCAGGCCGGACACAGCCAAAGAAACGTGAGTGCTCAACTTAATTTAAGTCGATCTGCGGTCCGAAATGTTTATCGGAGGTACCTAGAGACTGGCGGCTTTGTTCGTCGCCAAGGAAGGCCACGATCTCTGGTCACAACTGAAAGGCAGGATCGATTCATCGTGACGACCAGCTTGAGAAATCGTCACCTTACCTCCATTGAGATACAAAACCAACTTCGCGACTTCCACGGAGTATCTGTGAGCGCTCGAACTGTTCGGAGAAGGTTAAAAGAACGCGATATGGTACCACACAAGCCAGCTAATGGGCCCAAACTAACGCGAGCCCACCGAACAGCGCGCCTTCATTTCGCACGCAGTCATTAAAATTGGACACAGCAAGATTGGAGCCGTGTACTCTTTTCTGATGAGTCTAAAATTGTGTTACATGGCAATGATGGAAGGAAGAAGGTCTACCGACGTAAGGGAGAGCGTTTCGCACAATGCTGCTTTGAAGAGAGGGTTGCTTATGGCGGTGGCTCATGGACTGTCTGGGGCGGTATATCCGCGAGCGGCAAAACTCAACTTGAGGTTGTTACGGGACCACGGCTGCCAACATTAAATGCTGAAAGGTACATTCGTGAGTGCTTAGAACCTCACGTGATACCACCACACCGTGATACTACCATACGCGGACTATGTGGGCCCAAATTTCCTTTTTATGCATGATAATGCAAGAGCCCATGCGGCCGGCATCGTCAGGGAATATCTTCGGGATGTGAACATCACAGTTATGGACTGGCCAGCCAGAAGCCCAGACATGAACCCCATTGAGCACATGTGGGACGAGCTAAAAAGACGTGTTAGGGCTCGTCAGCCAGTTGCCCAGACGATGCAGGAGTTGAAAACTGCCATAGAAGAGGAATGGGAGATGATCCCTCAAAATTTCATAGAGCGGTTGATAAACTCTATGCCTAATCGTATGAGAGCTGTGGTAGATGCCCATGGAGGCAACACGCGTTATTAAATTAAACCTTTATTTGATAAAACATGTTTTTTATTCAAAAATCAATTGCCTTTAACAAGGCGCATATCCGACTTGTTAGGCGTAGCTCCATGTCGTATGGTATTCTGAATTCAAATTTAAAACAATACGATCGAAAAAGATGGTAAAATGTATCAGGTTTAAAACTGCATCAACAGTTTTTGTTCAATCTAGCAATCATATTTCGGTAGGGGCCATCGAAACCTAAACTCTAAGGTGGGCCAATAGGTGTGTCCAGAAGTGTATTTATCATAAAAGGATGGTCGCTGGGTCCATCAACCCTCACGAAAAACGCCGTCGGCGAACGAAGAAAATCCGCTATTTTTTACAATCATTTGGTATCGGGCGGCTCGGTCGTCTGTTCCGCCTCGGCTGCAATGGAAGACTTTCCCCACTTGCATCAAAATTCAGGTACCAACTATTTCAACAAACACGAACCCTGGCTCCTACCGGCTCGCAGAGAATATTCGCACTTGTGCGGATTAGAGCTGGTCCACCTAGTTTGATATGTACCTACCTAATACCTACACTACATTTATTTATCAATTTTAAAAATAGTTACCACTAATATAAAACTTATAGATACTGAATACAAACCAGTAGAAAATATAAAAGCGGAGTAAAAAGGGGAGGGGAAGAGCTCATGGGGCATCGAAAAATTCGTCCACATCGCTGTCAACGGGAAAAGTGCCCAGAACACTGGCCGCATTGCCACGTTGAATGGCAATGCTGATTCGTTGGTCAAAGAAAAGGCCAGCCCTCTGGTCACGTGAACAGTCGACTAACTGCTTGCTGATTTCATGAAAAACATCGTTTGATTCATATGGGCTTGTCATTGTACTCTCTCTACCTGCTCCATAACGTACCTATACCGCTCAAGCCCCGGCAACACACCGGTGTGCACCGAATTAATCGCGAATTTAATGTTTATTGCCAATTACATAAGGTTTAATTTTTTTTTGGGAATTTTCACATGTCGGGCCCGGAGCGGTATGATAATTACATAATTTAAATATATTAGGCTTCTTGAACCCAAACATTTGAAACAATCGGACAACCTACCTAATTGAGAAAAATTAAATTGATTTTCCCCGGATGATAGATGAGAAGGTAGACAGATATCAGTCCTATTAGATTTTGGATTCCTGAGAAACTAGTCCTAATAGCAAATTCTTCCGTTAGGTACCTACTGATGAGTGACTGACCAAAGACTACAATAGTATACTGGTGACTGACAGACAACGCACTGTCGAAAGTAATGATCGTAAAAAGCTGAAATTTGGCATGTAGCTTCCTTGGGGAGTGTAGATAGGAGGAGCACTAAGAGAGGATTTCGCGAAATACCTACGGGAACGGGATAAACGGTATTTTTATAAATCGCGGGCAAAAGCTAGTAACAAATAAAAACAATAAGATATCGGTTAAACAGTGTTATCACCTAAATTAACATTATTAACTAGATTTAACAAATGTGTTCAAATTCATCTAAAAGGATGTAAGCTTCTCTGCAACGAAACGTCGCCGCTACCTGTTTAGGTGTTTCATTCCTATGATTAACAGCAAATAGACTGGCTCCCAACTCCACAAGAATATTGATAAGGCGGGTATTATTACTCATGGCTGCAAAATGTAACGCCTGACGTCCACCCGGGGCTTCGGGGTCGTTGACAATTGCACCTTTCTCTACTAATAGGCGAAGTATTTTTTCTTCTTCTTTGGTTGGAATACACATCATGACAAATTCTGAAAAAGATTTTCTTGATTCATTTAATCGGGAAAAGAAATGGAAAGCACTAGATGGCAAACGATATTTCCTTTTATTTGTCAAATAAACCAATGAGAATTTACTGCTGTCTCGAAATTGCGCGATTTTTTTGTTTCCTTGTGCTTACCTACCGCATTAGGCTAACATCACGGGTTTTGGTGTACAATACCTATACCATATTTCAATGAAAATTACACTAGTGGCGTAGCTTGCCCTAGCCGGCCCTATAAATAACAAAGTTTGTTGGGGACGAGTACTTAGGTATGTATGAACAAAATCTACTTTTATGTTTCTGAAAATGATAATGACTATGAAATTATGATTATGATTATGAAAAATTACTTACGCAAGAACAAACCCGTATCCATATGCCTCATTCTTGGTACAATTACGGCACCATGATCGATTAATAAACTCGCCAGACGCCAAGATGGACTAAAAAAAAAGATCTTTAAAGTTGTGGCGCACGATGATGATGTCGCAGCCAACTGGCTTAATAAGCCGTCTAATTGGCTGGCTAGCCTTTTAATTGAACGGCGTCGTTTAATCAGCGGCCTAAATGACGTTCAGTCAATGCATGTAAATAAATGGAACATTTAATGAACGTGCTGGCAGATGCATAGGAAAGCCGTTCATAGAATAGGGTAGGTAACCGTGTGACGAAAATATGATGAAATATTTAATTTTGGGAATTCTAAATTTAAACAACAATAAATTTCAACATTCTAACCTCAACGACGGTCGACAGGGTTTACAGCATAGATAATAAACTATGTTTACAGGAACCTTACATGAATGACATGACGGGAGCTAAGTTCATTCACTTCCCTCGCTCACTCTAGCACCCGTCATACCATTCGAACCTAACCTATCCGTGTTGGGGAGCCCCAAGCTCCGTGTGCCCTATGTTCCGCTACTTGGTTAAGCAAGTCATTACTCGATACTGAACCAAGTCATTTGCGTTAAAACGTCTGATTAAGCTAGTTAGCTGCGACAATGACATGGGCATTTCAAATGAAGACAATAAACTTTTGCCCTACCTTGTATAGTTAATTAAACTGACTCTGTTGCTAGTTGTATATGTATGTATGGGTAACTGTTGTCTAGGTTGGGCAGTTGGGCTAAGCCAACCACGACATGGCATTACTGCCAGACCTATTGCTTCGTTGCGGTACTTGCTAGGGACAATACAATATCATGGCGAGATGTGAATGTCGAATTGTCGATGTCGCTTCTTAACGTAGGTACTTTTTAGGGTTTCGAACGCCCGTATGAATAACGGATCCTTGTAGGATCCCTTGTTTGTCTGTCTGTTTTATTTAGCCAACACTGTCCTACCCCCACCAACCGTGTCTCCACGTTGCCGTCGTGGTGGGGCTTGCGTGTCTCAATGATCTTGGGGGCTTTGCCGGTAGAGCCACTCATGCCGGAAGGTCCCAAGTGAGAGACCAGACCAAGAGAGACACAAGAGGGGCACACCGTTCGGAGACTTGAGCAGTGTTCGGGTCCTCGGACGGTGTGCGTCTCATTGGCTTGCTCGCTGCTCTCTGGTACGCGTCTGATCATCAGACGTGACTGTGAGGGCAGCGAGCAAGCACTGAGAGAGAGGGGGAGAGGAGGGGAGATAGGGACCGCACCCTCAAAAAGGAAATTATGGACAGTTCTGCTAAACAGAAACTACCCCAGGGCGGTACGGACTGCACAGCGGTCCGAGAATCCGCCACGCCTCGTGCGTCAAGCCCCTCGTATTCTGGGGGGGGCAACAGGGCTGTCCACCAACCGATTGCTGATGGCAACAAGGGCCGAGGAGGCCCCCGATCCGGAACATCCTTCGCGGAATTGATCGGGTATAATTTTAGCCCACCCGACGAAGAGTCGGCCGGGCGGAGCGCGGGCAGAGGCGCGCTGTTCTGGGAGGAGGGCTCGCTTGAGCGTCGCGTGGGTGTAGAGTCGGAGTCCGAGTTGGACTCTGACGACCTGGCGACCTTCAGCTCGGCGGGCTCGGGACCCGAGGGGGCGGGGACTGCAGCGGAGGACCCCAGGTCCTTCCGGAAGCGGCCCAGACCGGAGGACGACCGGGGGTCGTCCTGCAGCGAGGAGGTGGTCTCGGCCCGAAAGATCCCCACCAGTAGGCGGGGTAAGGGCCGAGATGGAGGCAAGGGCAGAGTCCCTGCCTCCAAGGAGGCTGGCCATAGAGCCAATGCTGGCGGAACCCCCGGAGATGGCGGCCGTGGGGCTCCTGGTTCGGAGTCCTCCGGCGGTGAGCCGGATGACTCCGGACAGGAGCGGGTTCGGAGGGCCGGGTTTGCGGAGGTGGTGGAGGCCGCGCTTCGCGACGTGGCCTTGAAGAGGAAGCTTTCCTCTAAGAACAAGGCCATAAGTGAGGCGATGGCCTCCATTCTGGCGGCAGCGGAGGTTACCAAAGGTGGGCCTCCGCCGGACGAGATGTCCGAGCTGCGGGCGGAGGTCGCCCGCTTGGCTGCCGCCACGGAGCGTCTCCGAAAGGAGAACGAGGGGCTCCGCGCAGACCTGGCCAGGCTCCGGGGAGCCGGCCCACAGGGGGCGCCGCAAGGGGGACGCAGGGACGACGGCCGGCCCGTGCCGCAGGAGGGCCAGGTGCTGGACCTGGTGCGGCAGGAGTTGGCTGCCTTCCAGGCGCGGTTCTCCGTCCTGGAGGGCATCGTCCTGCGCCCCCCGCTAGCGAGTGCGGCGAGTGGGAAGGCCGTCCCAGGCCAGAAAAAGGCGGCGTCTTATGCGGCCGCCGCGGCTGCCACACCGGGGTCGTCCGGCCTGGACAAAGGGTCCGGGCCGGCACCCGCGAAGCCGGTGCCGGGGAAACCGGACCCGGCCCCGGGAAAGAAGAGGAGGGGTGGGGTTGCTGCGCGGACGGCGAAGGCTCCTGCGCCGTCTGAGCAGCAGCTCCCCCCGGCTTCCTCGCCTTCAGCTCCTCCCCCGGCTCAAGCCGAATGGCAAGTGGCCGGGGAGAAGAGGAAGGCGGGAAAGGCAGCCAGAGCGGCCAAGAGGCGAGAGAGGAGGCGGAGGAAGCGTCGCGGCTGCGCTCCGCCCCCCGAAAACCGCGGCTGTAGTGCTTACGCTACAGCCGGACGCGGCGAAGAGGGGCGTGACGTACGCGGACGTGCTCACCAAGGCGAAGGAGGCGGTGAACCTTGATGAGCTAGGCATCGTGGGGGGCCTTCGGCTCCGGGTCACCATGACTGGGGCCCGGATGCTGGAGATCCCCGGGGCAGCCAGCGGCCCAACCGCGGACGCTCTAGCCGAAAGGCTCAGGGCGTCCCTTAGCGCGGACGATGCCCGAGTGTCCAGGCCCACCAAGCGCGTCGACATGCGCATCTTGGGCCTGGACGACTCCGTCACGGAGGCGGAGGTGGTGGCCGCCGTCGTTAGGACGGGGGGGTGCTCAGCAGAGGAGGTGAAGGCGGGCACCCTACGTCCTGACAACACGGGCATGCGCACTATTGTGGTGAGCTGTCCCGTGTCGGCGGCCAAAACCATCTCGGAGGGCCGTAGGTTTTTGGTGGGTTGGGTTTCCGCGCAGGTCAAACTGCTGGAACCCCGACCTCTGAGGTGCTTCCGGTGCCAGGTGGGCCACCATGTAGGAGCTCAATGCACCTCGGAGGTGGACCGCAGCGGTCTTTGTTTCCGCTGCGGTCAGCCCGGTCACAGGGCCGGCTCTTGCGTCGCCGCGCCGCACTGCGTAGTCTGTGCGGCAGCTGGCAAGCCGGCCGACCACTGGGCTGGGGGTAGGGCCTGCGCCCCACCCGCCAAAGCCGTAAATCGGAGAAAGCCCTCCGCCACCGCCGTCTCTGCCGCGACCGCCGCCGCCGCCGCCGCCGCTTCCTCCGCCGCCAAAGCCGGTTCCACTGCGGCTGCTGCTACTGCAGCAGCCGCAGTAGAGCCCCTACAACGGGCTCCGGAGGGGGCTGAAATGGAGTGCCAGTAATGGCCCCATTTCACCCCCTCCTGCTGAACGTCAGCCACTGCGCCGCCCAGGAACTGATGCTCCTGAGCATGGCGCAGTGGCTGATGCCTGTGGACGGCGAGCAATGGGTAGCTCGCCGTCCGATCAGAACAGGCCCGGGTTGACGGCGCGCTGTGTTCTACGCGCGCCAAGCCAGCAGTCGTCAGCATGGGTCGGGGCCCGTTAGGGCCAGAGCCTACCAGGGTTGCGGATTTGTTCGAAAGAGTTACCGCGGCCCTGGGATGAAAGGCACTAGGAGGACTAAAGGGTGGGTTTTAGTCAGTAAAAGTCTGACACTCCCTGCCGCTCCACCCAGAGCGGGAGGGGTCATTTGATGATTTCCCATCCTAGAAAAAAAAAAAAAAAAAAAAAAAAAACACTGTCCTACTGCTGGGCAAAGGCCTCCACCAACTGGTTCCAGCTATTCTTTTCCTCAACACAATGAACCAGCCCTTGCCCTACGCATCGTCGTCATCTTATCAGGTCTTCCTTTTTTTACGGGGGGAAATCCTCATGGATGTGATGACGATGACGGAGGGGTCTGTCAGACTCTTACTAACTAAAACCACCCCGGTGTTCCATCACTCACCTACGCCGGGGATCGCAGAACGTACGCGTCTTCCGTAATTCGCCGCTGGTGCCGGGCCACCTCTCGTACGCGGGGGGAGTGAGGTGTTTAACTCTTCCCGCGATGTCAGAGGGGCGCACGGGAACACCACGCGCCGCCATCTCGGGTCCGGATGAGGGGTTGACGGACGTCCCCAAGTCCGCCGCCCCTGGACCCAGTTAGGGGGGCCGAAGGAAGGCAGCGTATCCTGCGACGCCCGGTGCGCCTGCTGCGGGCTGGGAGAGCACTCGACATCTTCCTCTCCCTTTCCGCAGCCTCCTGACCTCGGTGGCCGCTAAGTGACTTGTGTTTAGCGGTCGTTTAAGTTAAGTACCTACAGATAATTATTATTTTTTGGCTATGTACCTTCTCATCAAACACAGGGAGAGCGGCGTCATGCCCAGATTATCTTTAACATTAGGCTCGACCCCGGCTGCTAGGAGCACGGCCACTGCTTTTATGTTACCGGAACTGACTGCCATATGTAGTGCGTTGCGGCCGAGATGGTCCATTCCGTGTATATCCACCCCTTGCCTGGAAGAAAATATGCTCATTTCCCATCATCCCCTCATCACCAATTATTTGTGGTTTATTTTTCTATACGGGACTAGAATGCATCTGAGGGTATCAGATGCATTAAAAGAGTCCTTCCTAACTATTTTATTTAATAAGTGCTAGCTCCAGCCAGCGGCTTCACCCGTGTGAGTGTTGAATTACTTATACCAAATGAGTAGGTATACTACCGGGATGAAAGTATCCTATATCCTATTCCGGGACATGGTCTACTCGTGTGCCTAGTTTCATTCGTGAAAAGGTAATATACAGACAGAGTTACTTTCACATTTATAATACTAGCAGCTTTTGCCCGCGGCTCCGCCCAAAAAGTAGTGTCCTTCTCCATATCCCAGGCTATATAATTATCTGCCAAATTTCATGACGATCCGTTCAGCCGTTTTAGCTTTCACGCTGACCGACAGACAGAGTTACTTTCGCATTTATAATATTAGTGGGGAAGTATTAGTATGGTATATTATAGTATAGTATTGTATGTATAGTTTATATAATTATATAATATATTTATATATTAATCGCGTTTCTGTTTTTTTTCCACATTGCACTTACCACTATCTGTCTCTGCATCACCCAAAGATTGACTGGTAGAAAATGCCTAAGGCGTTAAGTCCGCCTCTGTACATTTGTGTGCATGAAGTATTAAATAAATAAATATGGATGAATTCTATATGCGAAAATGAGATTATTTTTTTATAATCTCTTCACGTCCGGCTGAACGGATTTGGATGAAACTTGGCCTACGGGTAGATGGGTGTGCTCCCTTGGGACAATACGACACACACGCGGGCGAAGACGCTGGCATACCTAATCCCTACTTTACATTTTGATACACGCGGAAAAGTTCGACGAAGCTTATTATAGGTACTTAGAACTAGAGTGAAAATAGGCAGGATCTTTACTGGATTAACAATCGTATCATGTTTTCGTCTCCCAATTCAGCTGCTATCAAGAGCTCATTATCATGGTGTAGAAATTCAATTGCTTTCTTGAATCTATTAAGTTCCTCTTCGTCGACTGACACTGTAGAAAGCTGCACAGCTGAAGCTGCCTCGATTATGTCGTTGTACGAGTAAAACAGTTCTGCTGATGAGTCTGTAAGTGCCCCGTACGACGGTATGTAGGCTGCTAGGGACTCTTCCGACCATTCTGTGTGTAGGTACAAGAATATGTTAGTTTGGGAGGAGGTAATTTAGTTACGATAACACACAGGGAACTTGAGTTGCTGAGAATAAGCAGGTAGGTACAAACTATGGGTTTAAACACAGGTAGGTAGTATGTTAAACAACCAGTATTTCTGGCGGTGGCAGGCATTTACATAACTGTATAACGTCAGATAGAACATGATTGAAAATGTCCGCCGCCGATGCCTAATGAGAAAGTGGGGCTACTATGTCCCGTGTTCAAAAAAACACTCTGAATAAGGCGAGTACCTACTAAGTAATGACAGAAAAATGGGTTAAATACTCCAGTAAAGCTTGTATGGAAGTTCGTCACTATTGTCAATGGGAAGTGCTTGGCTTAGAATGGCTGAATATTTTCGTAATCATTTAATCTTGTAAGTAGGTAGGTAAAACTTTGTAACATACCAACCTATAGGTACCAAGCATCGACTTGTAACAACGAAGGAATAAACATAAATCAAAAGATCCTTTTTTCATAGTGTTTTTTAATGAAATTAAGATGATACAATTAATTTCATTCTTCATTTACATGATGTTTTCCTATGCTACCTTAATTAATTTGTTTTGTCCCAATTTGTATGGAAATCCAATGCAGGAGAAGGTTTAGGCACAATCGGGATTGAATGAAACAGCTCGCTTTCTACTATTGTTTCCATTTTTGGCACACTATCCAGTAGAGATGCCTTCTTTTTCGTAGACATCAGCGTACCTTCTAAGTCTAGAAAAGCGTCTTTGTTTTTTAGGTAAGACATGACTATGGAATCATTGTCGCACTCCGAATCTGCACTAACCAATAGGTCGTTATCACTTTGGAGGTTGATGTCAACCATTTGCATCTCATCAATGGAGTCCGATTCCAACAGCAGTGGCGGTAGTACATCATTTCCGAGGTCTCTGCTGGTCGAAGGCAAGTCAACTGGCTTTACATTCTTATTAAAATGCCTTTTCACAACTGGATCTCTCGTGTGAAACCTATTTTCTATAAGCAATTCCTTGGAACTTGGATTACTGACGCAGCTCGAGTCCACGATGACGAACATCGGTTCACGGTCATTTGCAAGGTAACCAAGATCTTTGGGTGAATAGTGGATGCCCGCTTCATCTTCGCTGGAAAGAACATAGTACTTAAATGCATTGATGATTTTTCTCAGTGATAGCGGCGAGGAGTGGGCTCTGGAACCAACAAAATTGTTTGGGTTGAGCGTTCGTTTGTGGACTTTAGTGAGGAGTGCTTGATCAACTTGTACCTGCTGTAGGTGACCGTGTGCGACTCGCGTTCTGCGCGGAGCCGGTCCTGCATTTGTATTAAATGCAGTATATGAGGCGGCACCAACACGTAGCTGGGGAACCAGGTTGTCATAACCGATGTGTACACGTCATTTGCTAACCGAGAGAGACACATTTTAATGTAATTAATCAACCAATAAAATGATGCATACGTCGTCGGGATGTTCGGCGCGACTGACTGAGTTGGTCGTGGTTCGACATCTAGTGATGGGTGGCTCTCAGTGGATGTGACTGCGTCCTTGTGCGAAGTCTCTGGAGTACTCTCTTTAATACTTATGGTACTATCGTGAGTGTTTCTTTTCATAATTAACTTATGAATGTGCAGTTTTGCTTAAGTTATATTATCTATATATGACATATATTTTTTCTGACGTGTATTCTCTGTAAATATTGGAATATCTTCGATATTGACACGAGTTAAAATTGACAGGTCTTTGCGTTGGTAGGTAAGCAGGCCAGTATTTATTATTGTGCAAAAAAGGGTAATATTAAAATGAGGTTTGTTAGAATTGTGTTGAGCAAAATAAAACAATAATTAAATATAATACTAATTTAATACAGCAAGTTTACATTTACATACAATAATTACTAATTCTAGTTCAATGTAGAGTAGGTACAGTAAAATGTGAAGTTTAACTCCACCGTAAACTATCATGTTTAATGAAACTAGACACCTATCTATTTGGTAATTTATTTAAAATTGGTTATACTTCATTAAATTATTAGTAACAGATACTAAGAGAACTGTGGTATCCTAAGGAAAAAAACAAATACTTAAATCTAAAATAAACTTTACATTAAAATGTTTAACACTTTCCCCAGCGGAAAAAGTAGCAAACCGAAATAAAATTCAAAAAATATTCTTAGGCCTTAAAATGTTGATTATCGTAAAATAAGAAATTGTTAATATTCTGATGTTGCGTACGTAGATAAGTGTTAAATACTAAGTTTTCCTATAACTAAGGTTTGTTAGGTATCCGCTACAAACTGCGAATTAAATGCACGAAAATCTCCCACTCCAAATCATAACCTGCTTTGGCGTCCATCCGACAACAAGCGACACTTCAATTAGTTATTTCGCTTCTCGAGCTCTGACTGTTTTTTCAAAAATCTGACCATTGTTGTTAGACGAATCGCCGGTTGCTGGAAATGGACTCCGCTTTCTAACAACGCTTTACAGTATCAGTCGCCGATATACTGGAATGTCTTGTTCTTGCACCCGTGGGGCCGAGCGCAGCAGCTCAGCCAGCGTGTACAGGTCGTCGCGGGGCCGGTAGCTGTTCTGGTGGTTCATTATGCCGTCCGAACGCTTCCTGGCGACCATGAAGCGCTTCATCTTGTTAGCATACTGCCTCTTGCGACGTGCCTCCTCATACCGTTGCGCCAACTCTGTCGGTCCTACTTGATACATGTCGGGGTAACCGTGGGCCAGGGCCATGCGGTTTTGTTCTGAGAAGTATGAGTGACGAGGGTAGTCCCGTTCACGAGGAGAGATGACGACAGGCTCACTGTACCAGATGTCCCCGTTCTCGTCTACCTCGGGCTGCTCGTCTTCAGCATTACCATGTCCTACTCCATAATAATGTTCAGGGACCCATTGGTTCTGCGCGTTCCATTCCTGCTTCTTGCGTTCCTGCGCCTCCCACAAGTTGAGAAGAGCTCGGACATCAGCGGCGCTGAGTCCAGAGTCGCGTTTGCGACGTTCTGAGATGGGCCTAAATGTAAATGAAATTATTTAGTAACGATATTATTGTGATGACTTACATACTTACACTTATTCTATGATGGAGGTTTATGTTGACCTGAAGTTCTTTTTATTTCCACCGGAATTTTTGGTGGCGGTTTTGGCAGACGCGGCCGCGCCGCCCACCTTTGTGCCACTGCCGCGCTTGCGGCGGTGAGCGTCGTGCTCGTGAGTCATCGAGTCCACGGGCGAGAGAGCATCGTGCTCCTCCGGTCTAAAAAATAGAATACAGTAAGTCTAGCGTTCTTATAATAGTCTATAGTGCAATTGGTATCGGCCGAGATGACTAAAGCACTCACTTCAGATTTTTCTTGCCCGAGCCCGATTTGGTGGCTACTTTAGTAGCGGCTCCGGCGCCGCCGACTTTAGTACCACTGCCCCGCTTGCGCCGACGGGAGTCGTAGCTGGTGGCCAGGCCTTCCATCGCTGGTGGCTCACCGTACAGTTCAGGCCTCATGATCAAGTTATCGAGTTCCCCATTTGGCTGGGGGGAATCGAATCTCTGATCTACTCCTTGTTCGAAACCTTCAGAATTTCCTGTAAGAAATATTGTAGTTGTTTTTGAAACAAAACGCAAAGTAGGTATCTATATATACGGTCAGGTAGCCTACTCATGTCAGTTTTCTTGAAATAATTAAGTTTGTGTTTATTTTGTGTGCACCTAAGATGACATTAATTAAATAAATGTATTTAAGTAGATGAGAACTTAATTAAACTGTTGATTTACTTAAAACACGATACAGAAACCAGTCTACCTACTAACATTGTTACCATAACGGGATATCTAGTACCTACTTAAATCTGATACTGGAGCTCACCTAGCAAATACCTATTTGTAGTTTCAGATTAAGGTTAATTATTAGTTAACGTTTATATCAATCCCTACGCCTATAATTCTATTCTTGTCCACTTAAGCTGCATCAGCCAATAAAGGATGGACGTCGGACGTCGGACGTGCAACCTGTCCTATCTACTGCGCTATTGTCGCACACAATTTCACAATCAGTGCGTTATTACAGTACAGTGCACATTGTCAATGTCCTATTATGTCCTATTAGTGCACCTACGTCTAGGAGCTGGGACTAAATAAAGGCTAGTAGATGCAGATATTCGAGGATGGTTTTGAACAAAAACTACTGTGTGTACTCTAAATACTGCCCAAAAATGATAGAAAAAGCAATGGTAGCTACCTAATTTAATTTCCTAACCTTTTCACTAGATATTAGTGTAGAAGTAAAGATTAAATACTTTCTTCCATAGTTCAAAGAAAAGCTGAAAAACGCAGCGAATCAAGCCCGTCGTTTTCGCCGTGTTTTTCCGCTCTAAGATTTTACCTTTGCCAAAATAACTCAAACTAAAGTAAGCTGCCGACCGGATATGCGCAAATAAAAAAAATATAGTTACAGGTTTTCCCATTACAGGTTAACCCTCAGGTAAGATTATGTTCGATTACCCTTTTGATACATACATATAGGTACATAATAAAGCAACAAGTTTTTTGGGTGTACCATTATTACCTTCCTCACTTAGAGCCAATGGGTAAGGCTCCAAGTCATTTTTATCGCTCTTATTCAGGAAAAGCGATTGAGTGTCGTCTTTTGTCTGGTCCCAATTCTCGGGGAGCTCACCAATTGGGCCGCCACCATCTAAAATGTTATTTATATTGATAGTGTGCCTCGAAATACTTTCAAGACATCGTAAGTGTGTACTGAGTACAAATTTCCGACTGCGATAGGGCGCGTTCTTTCTTTATGATGGACTGTGATATGACCTTATGGATATGAGCAGGACTCTGACTCTAGGAGTCTTTCTTCCCATACATCGTTGATTCGTTGATGGTCTCTTTCCTGATTAATTCTGCAGGATTTTTCTACTATTTTTTTTTAGGGGGTCAATAGCTTCAGACTGTTTCGATATCTAATGCCTATTTGATAGCTAATCTGAAGCTGAAGCTTTGCCAAAATCATACCTAGCTGTGCCTAAGAACGATAACTGCGCCAGGTGAGTGAAGATGATAGGTAGGTAGGTATTGACGAGGAAATGCGACCAAGTTCCGTGGTAGTGGAATCGGTGGCGTAGATGCAATGGGGTCATAACCTACCCTTAGCATTGCACGGTATATAGAGGTACAATCTGGATAGGTACGTTGCATAAAGATCGCATTGAGAGGTAAAGTTCCACTAGGTCCCAGAGGTAGAGACCGCAGTGTAGACCTAGATACGTCCGAGCAGGATGAATTTCGAAAAACAGAGTCGATTGAGTGGCATTAACTTTGTATTACGAATTTCTGTCAGGTTCCGTAACAAGCAAAGGTGGTGAAACAAATTTATTTATAAACGATCCAAGCGAAAATGTGATTTTTTGATTGCCCAAGTCGATTTTGGTCTGTAGGTATGATGATTATCCTTTATCGGTAGGTAAGGGATTATCATCATTCATCATACAGACGAAATTATTGTTTTATGAAAATATAATAGTTTTTTGATTTGATACAGGGTGGCAGTCTCTTCGTCTGGTAATTTATAAGCTCTTTGTTGACCGAAGAGGGTGCCTAAATAAAAACGCCCACACGACCCACTTCAAAGTAACCCCGTATACACGCGCATTCTATGAAAATTTTATGAATGGGCTACTTTAATCGATACCAATATCTATTTATAAGCTATTGTGTCCAAAAGGTCATAGTTTATGGGAAAATGTGGAACTACGCCGCAGATTAACATCGGCGCAGAAAGGATCACCTGTTGACCTGTTGCTATATATAGAGCGCTCCCGGCCGCGGCTGATCGATACTCTCACCAAAACAACACGAACGAACCGAGATTATCCTTGCGCAGATTGATAAGTCAGCAATCAGAATCAGACATGGTTAATAAGGCGTAGATAACAAGTAAAGGGTACATACCTTTATTAGAAGGCGTCGGCACCGCACCTCCCATCAAGAAAACCGCAAAAAATGCGGCCAAATTAAATAATAACATCGTTGCCGAATATCAGTATGCAAGGATAATTAAAATAGAATTAATTTGGAATCAGGAGGAACACTGGTTGCGACTGTTATGTGACCGAGCGCAGGGAGCGAGTGCCGTTTAGCGGAGCTCAGCCTGGAGAGAAAACCTATTGCTCCTGTCGATAAATTCGCGACATGCGCAGTGTGGGGCACAGGGCCGAACTCTTTTATAACTACTACACACCTACGCAAATGGTTATATTGTATTTGTCAACTGTAAAATTTTATAACTAACACAAAATAAAACTGAGTGCCAAGTCTACTAAGTAATTTTAAAGCAACGCGCAACGTTCACATTCTCATGTCAGTCTCTGGCAAAAAAGCCTCAATTTCCATAAACTTTTGATAGATTTTGCCTTGTCATTTATTATGTATTTAATAGAGACAGCACAATAAAAATCAAACATCCTAACTAAGTTAACCCTAAAATGTGACGTCAAAAAATTCATCCGCATCGCTGTCGACATGGAAGTGTGCCCAAAAGACTGGCGGCATTGCCACGTTGTATGGCAATGCTTATCCTTTGTCCAAGGTAAAAGCCAGCCCTTGGGTCACGCGAAGTGTCAAACCTCTGATTGAATTAAATAAATATAGTGAATGGTGATGACTAGGGCCTGCAGACCAAAGATGCGATGGATGGACTATATCTACCGTGATAATAATAATAATAATAAATAGACCGATCACGTGTTTACCGACGGTCTATAAAGTTCTTACATCCATTTTGAGAGCTAAGATTAACGAACATATTGACAGTAATTCAATAATGTCTGCCTCTCAGAATGGATGTAGGAACGGGTCCCGCGGTACTAAGGAGCTGCTCCTCATCGATGTTGCCATTAGCCAACAGGTACGTCGTTCTAGAAAGGATCTGTCGACATGTTGGATAGATTATAAGAAGGCCTATGACTCAGTGCCACATACATGGCTCATGAGGGTGCTGGAGCTGTATAAAGTTGATGCAGTTCTGCGCACCTTCCTGATGTCGTGTATGGGGCAGTGGAGAACGGTTCTTCGCTATCCAGGATGTCGACAGATTCAGGCGAACAGCGAACCGATAAGGATAGAGCGTGGTATATTTCAGGGCGACAGTCTGAGTCCACTGTGGTTTTGTCTGGCCCTCAACCCTCTCAGTATACTGCTGGAGGGTTCGGGCCAAGGCTACCGGTTGAGAAGAGGTGGTCAGGTCATATCGCACCTCCTTTACATGGATGACTTAAAACTCTTTGCTCCTAACAATTTGCAACTGATGAAGCTACTGAAGGTAACAGAAACCTTCAGTAGCGCCATCAGGATGGAATTTGGTATGGACAAATGTGCGGTCATGCATGTACAGCGAGGGGAGATTATGGAATCCGTGGGAAGAGTTCCTCTCCTCAACCGAAACCTACAAGTATTTGGGTATGTCGGAAGCGTTAGGCATCAATGCTGCTGACATGAAACAATCGTTGAAGGAGCGCTTCTTTGGCCGCCTGAACAAAGTACTTAACAGTCTTTTATCAGGCGGAAACAAGGTGCGCGCCTTTAACGGTTGGGTCATGCCGGTATTGATGTACTCTTTCGGCATACTCAAATGGACTCAGACGGAGCTTGACGCCCTGGATAGGAGGGTACGCTCACTGCTTACCGCAAATCGGATGCATCACCCACGGTCATCGGTGATGAGGCTGTATATCCCGCGGAAGTGCGGGGGTCGTGGATTCTTAAATGCTAAGACCCTACACAACCGCGAGGTATGCAGCCTTAGGGACTATTTCCTAGAGGCCGACGTGGGTATGCATCAGGACGTGGTAGCGGTGGACAAAGGCCTTACCGCGCTCTCCTTGGCTAACGAGAACTGGCGCAAACCTGTGGTATTAGATACTAATGACCGCATGGAGGTATGGCAGAGCAAGGAGCTTCACGGGCGTTTTTATCGGGTCCTACATGGGCCTGATGTAGACTTTTTAGCGTCCGTAGCCTGGCTGCGTTTTGGTGACCTCTTCGGGGAAACCGAAGGTTTTGTCTGTGCGATTATGGACGAAGTTATGATGACGAACAACTACCGGAAATACATTGTGAAGGACGGTACGGTTGACATATGTCGGGCATGTCACCGGCCCGGGGAATCTATCCGCCACATTATTTCCGGTTGTTCAAGTCTGGCTAACGGAGACTATTTGCACAGGCACAACCTTGTAGCCAGGATTATCCATCAGCAACTTGCTCTTCAATACAATCTTGTGGAATCGGAAGTACCGTACTACAGGTATGTGCCCGACCCAGTTCTCGAAAATGGCAATTGCACATTGTATTGGGATCGGTCTATCATCACTGACAGGACTATTTTGGCTAATAAGCCTGATATAGTGGTGATAGACCGACTAGAGCGTCGCGCAATGATTGTTGATATAGCAGTCCCTCATGACGAGAACCTCGTGAAGTCTGAGAAAGATAAACAAACAAAGTATCTTGACTTGGCTCGCGAGGTTGTCGACATGTGGGATGTGAACACAGCAGTCATTGTGCCGATAATCGTCACGGCCAATGGCGTAATTGCCAAGAGCCTCGACCAACATCTCAAGAGGCTCTCGTTGGGCAGCTGGATCAAGGGCTTGATCCAGAAAGCAGTACTCTTGGACACGGCGCGTATCGTTAGGAGGTTCCTCTCTCAAGAGCCCTGACCACCGGTAGCTTGGATTCTGTTCCCGATACCGGTGGGCTACTATTTTTTATATTTTTAAATGTTTTTTTTAATTTATTTATAGAAATATTTAAAAATGTAAATTATATGTATATAAAATAAATAAAGAGAATAATAATAATAATAATAATAATATTGTTAATAATAATATACTACTGCATTTACTTGGCTTTGACCCGTAAATGTAGTTGAAACCAGCTAAGAGCTGAGAAAAAGAAAACATCCGAAAATAATAATAATATCTTGGGACAATCAACACACCGCCATCTGATCCCAAACTAGGCAGAGCCTGTACTATGGCAACCAGACAACTGATAAACATACTTATATATTTCTAAATACATACATATTATAGATAAATTACACACCCAGATACAGAACAAATAATCGTACTCATCGATTATTATCAGCAGTGCGATTCTGTAAACATGTCGAAGTGAACACCCGGGCGGGGCGCACGACGGGTGAGTTGTCAAACCATACAAATAAGATGGAATGACAGCTCTATTGTCGTTCACTCCGCCTAGGTGAACACCGTGAGATGTCGACAGAATCGCACTGCTGTAAACATGTCGAAGTGAACACTTCGGGCGGGGCGCACGACAGGTGAGTTGTCAAACCATATAAATAAGATGGAATGACAGCTCACTTGTCGTTCACTCCGCCTAGCTGTACACCGTGAGATGTCGACAGAATCGACCGGCTGAACAGCTGGTTTATCCCATAGTAAAAGTTGTTCAAAAATATTCAAAATGATGAGTATACCCCTTAAAGGAATATACCTCTTAGGGGGTCATAAACGCAATAGCGTTTATTCTGTTATACCTACGTTGTATAAGTATTATTATGTTTTTTTGCTTGTATAGGTATTAGATTACTTATTGTGTTTTTACTAAACATTATGTTCGTCCTTTTAGCATAGACTAACATCTAACAAGAAGTACTAAGTTCGACGGCCTGCCTCTTTGTGCTGCCGTCACGAGTAGTCACGCCGTGACACTGGCAGAATAGTCGGATCTGGCTCAGTTGTACCTGTATAAGGAAAAAAATATAACAAAAATGTGATATGGGCAGAACGATGGAGATAAGGAGACTGGTAGATTTTGTGCTTCCTGTATTTTCGACCGTTACGTCGACCGAACGACTGATCCATGAAGAGGCTATTGAAGGGTGACCGGCCGATCGAAAAATTCGTCGGTATGTGTAGGTACCTATCCTTCCCATCCTCATCTACACTGCTCGACCAGCCAGTCTATTCTGCCGGTCGATTCTGTCGACATCTCACGGTGTTGACCTAGGCGGAGTGAACGACAATAGAGCTGTCATTCCATCTTATTTGTATGGTGTGACAAATCACCCGTCGTGCGCCCCGTCCGGGTGTTCACTTCGACATGTTTGCAGAATCGCACTGCTGTAAACAAAACATACGACGAGTGGCTTAAAGTGAACTGTCATTTTGTCTTGTATATGTCACCGAAAAATTGCAGACTCCGTAAGATTGCAATAAATCTTCATTGGATTATAATTTCTCGATATAAATATTATTAAAAATCGTTTTGTATAGGTTACAATAAATCGCATCCAAATAAGACACGGATTTATTGGCAACTATTGTCCAATACATCCGTGTCTTATTAAGAAAAAATAGTTTCCAATTTCACGCGATATTTTACAATCTTACGGCGTTTGCAATTTTCCGGTGACATATAGGTACAACGTGTAACATAATAAACGCAACACCTACCTCTTCAAGGGGTCATTGTAGGAATCTCATCATTATGAACAACTTTCACTATGGGGCAAACACTGAAATCGCGAAAAAAAAAATCGACTGCCCCATACATTTCTGTCTCTCGCACTCGACAAAATGTAGTGAACAGCTGATTTTTTTTGAGATTTCGTTTTTGGTCCCATAGAAAAAGTTGTTCATTATGATGAGTAGGTACCTACAATGACCCTTTAAGAGGTATTGCGTTTATTCTGTTATCTACACGTTGTATATGGATTGACAAATCACTTCATTTTCACTCACCTTAGCTTATTCCGTGAGATTTTCATACAATGGCACCACTGCCACTGGTCACTCATCGAGAAAGTTTCGCCTCGGCGTTTGCCAGATAGGTAACTATTGAGTGCAGCATTCTGAATGTAAAAAACCTGATCGAATACGGAATACCACGCTGCACTCCAAAACGAGCATAATAGATGTGGGCACAATGTCTGGCAGGCACAAGTTGCATACCTACACACTAACACAGAGGGTGGAAGGTACCGTGGTCGAGGCCGGCCCATAAAAGCGCCTAGCCCGCTTATAATTAACCTTTAATATCACAATATTTAAAGAGCAGTCTCTAACGCGTACCCGTTCAGTCTTTATTTTTTTATCTTCGACCTTCTCTATTCCTGTCACGTCTCTATCCCATACTATTGCAGCGACCTGACTCTTCATTATACCCTAATTATCTGTAGACTGTGGTCTCCCACGTTTTCTTTGATCGTCTTCTGGGCACCTAACTAAACCACCTATCCAGGTTCCATTCGAACGTAGGTAACCACTGGTAACTAAGAAGGTACCTAGGTGCTTTGCTAGTTGTCGTTTTTATTTGATCGTCTTCTAGGTCACCTACCCAAACTACTTAGCTTGGTTCCATTGGATAACCACCGGTAACTAAATAGATGCTGTGCTAGTCTCCCTCGCTTTTATTTGATCGTTTTCTAGGTCACCTACCTAAACTACTTAGCTAAGCTCCATTGGATAACCACCGGTAACTAAATAGGTACTGTGCTAGTCTCCCTCGCTTTTATTTGATCTACTTCTAGGTCACCTACCTAAACTACCTAGCTAAGCTCCATTGGATAACCACCGGTAACTAAGTAGGTACTGTGCTAGGCTCCCTCACTTTTATTTGATCGTCTTCTAGGGCACCTACCCAAACTACCTAGCTTGGTTCCATTGGATAACCACCGGTAACTAAGTAGGTACTGTGCTAGTCTCCCTCGCTTTTATTTGATCGTCTTCTAGGGCACCTACCCAAACTACCTAGCTTGGTTCCATTGGATTAACCACCGGTAACTAAATAGATGCTGTGCTAGTCTCCCTCGCTTTTATTTGATCGTTTTCTAGGTCACCTACCTAAACTACCTAGCTAAGCTCCATTGGATAACCACCGGTAACTAAATAGGTGATGTGCTAGTCTCCCTCGCTTTTATTTGATCGTTTTCTAGGTCACCTACCTAAACTTCCTAGCTAAGCTCCATTGGATAACCACCGGTAACTAAGTAGGTACTGTGCTAGTCTCCCTCGCTTTTATTTGATCGTCTTCTAGGACACCTACTCAAACCACTTAGTTATGTTCCACTGGGTAACCAACAGTAATCGACTAATTTGCTCCATTTGTACTTCGCATGCTTTCCTGGTGGCCACTGTGGCCAGTTTCCCTATTGTTCGGTACTCAGTCCGCCCCTGCCGTCCACCTAGGTATGACGTCCGCTACGGCTGAACTAAACAAGCCCTTCATAAAATAGGTAATGTTATTGCCGTGGATGAGTCGCGACGCTATCGGCGTCAGCTTCAATTAATTACGATACATAAAACATGTTCCAGCTTTTTACACTCTCTATCAGGCGACAGAATTAAGGATGTTTCCAAGTCCGTGCCTTAGTCCACAGATTGAGAGCACTTCCCTTGATTGTAGTTCCATTGTGTTTTGTGTACCTAGGTACGAACTACCTATCTGTATGAAGCTTCATCTCATGAGATATTAGGTGTCCATTCTCTGAGAGAGATGTAGAGTCTACAGCTCGAAAAAGATATACGAAATGGGTCTAAAACGTGATGTTATCGCCGTTTATAATACCAGACCTTTACCCGTAATTATACGATTTAGGTAACTCTACGACTAGTTATCCACTTCAATCTGCTACTTACTTGAAAAAGATTTCACATGTGATTAGGTAAGGTACGGACTCAGCCTTGATACTTAGGTAGGTACCTCAATATCATTAACTCGACTTCTAATTTTGTTGAAATTCCTTTGCGTTAAGGAATAAAGGTAAGTATGTGTCACCGGAAAATTGCAGAATCCGTAAGTGTCTTCTAATCTTGCTTCGATTATAATTTCTCGATATAAGTATTATGAAAAAATCGATTTCTTACGTACAATAAAATAAATCCCATCCAAATTCAATAGTTTCCAATATAAGTATCCACGTCTTATTATTTAGAAAAAATAGTTTAAAATTTCACGCGATATTTTACAATCTTACGGCGTTTGCCAATCTTACGGAGTTTGCAATTTTCCGGTGACATATGCATATAAAAACGTACGTCTTTAAAACGTAGTACCTATAGGTACATGCTAATCCGGTCCACACTTTAATAATACAGTGGCCGAAGGTGCACAATGGGCTCGTATAACGAGAGTAATCTTCTCGTTCAGATACTTAAACACACAAAGGCAAGCCAATGGAACGTTCCCGATTATGTCCCGAGCACGTCCTGTAAATAGACGCTAGCTAAGGATTACCTACCTAACTACCTACCTTCCTTCCATTTTAAACTTTGACATGCTTTATGATTTCCTTTGATATAACTAGAATATAACGAGCAATCTACATATTTCTTGATAAATTAACTTGCCTACACCTAGGTATTCATTATAGACACCCAAGTGCAACCCACCTACCTTCATAACGTAGATATTGTTGTATATAGTATTAAGGTAAGTACCTACTTTTGTCGTTTTCTGGATACATGAGCAGCCTAAATTGAATTAAGTAGTGTAATAGTTTTTAGTCGGAATCTGACACTCCCTTCCGCTCCGCTCCGCTCCAGAGCGGAAGCAGTCATTTCATGTTTTCCCATCCAAAAAAATTAAGTTCACTACCCAAATTTTGACTTTTTTTTTATAGTACCTACCTACTTACACAAGCTGGCCACACTTGACCCAACCACTGAATGCCAGAATAAACAGTGAGCGACTACCAGAAGAGTACCGAGTCCTGGAGAAACGAGTCAACTGTCTTGGATCTTGCATCAAATATATCAGCAAAGAACAGCGAAGGAGTAAGAAAACCATAATTTCTCCTCACTTAATTTTGGACTTCGCTGCAGTTAGAAAAAAGTCGAGTCTTGCCAGTCTACTGACAGCGGATGGGAAATGTGACCCTAATCCAAAGACTATATACTCTATGCCCTAATCTAATTAGCCAGATACTTACCTACTGTCCTCAAAGGGTACCTACTAGGGCATGCAAACCGGATACCCGGATAACCGAAAAAACCGGATAACCGACTAATTTGAAACTCCGGTTTTTTTGGATATCAAAACCGGTTTTTTCGGTTATTTCGGTTTTACTCTTATTTGTTTAACCGCTCAAGCCCAACATGTGAAAATTCCCTAATATAAAGTAAATCTTATGTAATAGGTAAATAAACATTAAATTCGCGATTAATTCGCGACACACCGGTGTGTTTCCGGGGCCGGACAGGTATAATACAAAAAAATATTAAATTTTATCACTGACAAACGTGAACAGGACGGCGAGGCGGCGTTAGTTCCTATTTGCCACGTTAATTTTTATACTTGTCGCACTACTATTGGCATAGTAATAAAATAAAATAAAATTTTATTTTTCGATTAGTCTGTGGCTAGTGAGTGAATGTGCATAGTGAGTAGTGACTAGTGACACGAGTGCACGTGTTGAGTTAAACGGTGGTTTCACTGCAGATATTATTTTTATCAAAGTAAGTTTAATCACAATCTTTGTCATATATTTTGCATTGCTAATATTTCATGAAGTGATGACCAAATACTGATAATTGTTGTGAGCAGAGATAGTTGGCATGTTTAATAGCTTTCATTAATTAGGTTATGCCAGCCGGCACGTTTTTATTTTTGTAAATATGTAATGTGCCTATAAACAAGAGCCTATTTTTGTTTGTAGTAGTTTGAACTGATCAATAAGCACATTGCTACTTTCAAACTTTTTTTTGTTTAGTAGTAGTTAGTAAGTTTATTCAGGTATTGTTTAGGCAGGTGTTTATGGCGATGTAGATGATGCCGATACAGCGAAGACAAAATACGTGGAAAATAAAAAAATCTGCTGGTGATAAATCATCGGTATGGTTTTATTATTTACGTGCCACGGACGGAAGCACTGCAAAATGCAAAGAATGCAATAGAATATTAAAAGCGGCAGGCAGTTCTACATCAAGCTTACGAAACCACTTGGGCAGTAAACACTCAATAGACTTATAAGAAAATGCCAAACCTACAGCAAAACCAACACCAAGCACAAGTGCAGTAATTCGACCCATATGTTTTCAAAGATAGTCAAGACTCAAGATACACAAATGGACCCTTCAAAACCAAAAAAACAGAAAATTACACATTTTTAAAGAAAATTACATTCTGTTGAATATGTCGTATCAAAAATGGCTGCTTTGGATGGCCTGCCCTTCAAAACATTTTGTTCTTCTTCTTAGCTTAGAAAACTTTTTAACAAAAGTGGATACTTTCCAAGCTCACCAAATAGTATAAAAAATATGGTCATAAAAGCAAATAATGAGTTAAGGAATTCAATTATAAAAGAATTAGAGGAATTGAAGTCCGATGGAGTGAGATTTGTCTTGAGTGGACGTTTTTTATTCATATCTATAAGATTAAGAATGACTGATTTATTTTGTAAATTAGGAATAAGAGGATTCTAAGCAATATTTTTATAATTATTTTGATCTCATTATACGTCCTGTTGATTTTGCCTGTTAGTATTTTATGACCGTTAAATTGTTCATTGTAATATTCTGTGATTTTAGATCTTTGCATACCTACCAAATGTTCCTATTTTTATTATTAGGTATATTTATTATTTTCCTAGTAATAAGCTTTAATCTATGTCAAAAAATATTTTAGTGTAAGTGGTAAACTGGTACATTATTTTAAAAATAAGTCAGATTAATGTAAAAAATACATATTTTGATTAGACTTCAACATTTTCACTTTTTTACACACATATTTCTCATTCCCTTAGTAAAAATTTAATAAAAACCGAAAAAACCGATTTAACCGGTTTCACCGGTTTTGTAAACAAGAAAACCCGAAAAAGTCGGTTTTCATAATCAACCCGGTTTTTGCATGCCCTAGTACCTACATACGAGTAGGTACTTTTTATTTTTCCAGGAAGAGATATAGTACAGGTACTGGCGGGCAGGACAACCTTGAAACCTGGCTACAATAGCGAAACTGGCAGCAACACCGGAGCTGGTTCTGCTCGGCCTACTCCGGTGCACTCGTGCACAACTCTTTCTTTCCGAGCGTGATTGACGAAAGCTAGGATCATCAATCATGATTCAGTCACAAGAAATTCCCGTGCCAGAAAGATTGGCAATTTTTGAGCATCCTATACCTCACCTTTGCTTTTACCCTTTTTTTTTTGCTTTGCTTTTACCTCGTAGGTATGCAAATTCTACCTTGTTTAATTAGCAGTACCTAAGTACGTATCTGTTTTTACCTCTTCAACGGATTTGGAGGAAACTTAACACATCAGTAGTAGACCATGTCCTGTGTCATTTCTTGGAATATGACATAGGATAGTACTTCGGATAAATATTCGATTCTCACGCAGGCGAAGCTGCTGGCAGAACCTAGTTTAAAGCCTCGTTTCCACTAGGCAACATTTGACGCGCAACGCGTGTCGCCCAACATGTTCAGCAACGTTGCACAACAGCGCGCGACGTCGTTGCCAGCAGGCACGCAACAGTAACAATTTAATGTTACTAAATAAAAGTTCCTCGTTGCCGTTCAACATGAGCAACATGTTGTGCATCATGACGCGCGTCAAATGTTGCCTAGTGGATACGCGGCTTGAAATAAAAGATAAAATGCAATGAACGCTTTTATTTAATATACAAAAATACTCATACATAAACTTGTAACAAATTCTACATTACGATTTCTATTCAGCTTATTTAAAGATGACAGCTCCTGAATACCAGGTGGAAGAAAAAACGAATTAAATCTAGGCACTTACAACAAACAAAAAAAAGTAGTGTGACATGATGAATTGTGAACAAATACATGCACAGCAAATCTGGTGGCACTTTACTTGGCGTATTTGTCAAAATATTTGCGTAACTTGGTTAATAGAAAATTTACCTTAAATGATCTGATAAAGTTCATTTAATATCAAATAAGTAAGTAAGAAAGGAGAAGTGTGTCTGGAAGGTTATGGGGGAGGCCTTTGCCCAGCAGTGGGACGATATAGGCTATTAAGAAAAAAATAAGAAGACGAATATTTTCCCACTTATGCGAAGTGAGATGTTATCACATCATAACATAATCGTTTTGAAAATAAAATAAAATACAATATACGAATACACAACCGACATAGTATTGAAATGAGAAATAAATTGATATTTGCTTGAAAGAAAAACAAATTGAAAGTGTGGATATTCAGCAATCGATCTATTAGAGTCAATAATTGATAAATAATATATTGATAAATTTACATCTACCCAAACGAATTAAAAACAGAATTTGATTGAATAGGTACTCGAACTTATGCAACCACAATCAATCAAATCGATTGATCGAAGCCGATTCAGCAGTGCCATTCTGTAAACATGTCGAAGTGAACACTTGGTCGGGGTGCACGAGGGGTGAGTTGTCAAACCATAAAAATAAGATGGAATGACAGCTCACTTGTCGTACACTCCGCCTAGGTGAACACCAAGAGATGTCGACAGAATGGACCGGCTGAGTACAGTCAACAATGTAGGTACCTACTAAGTGCGTTTCAGCAAAATTTTTAAGGAAATTTTCGGAATCTGTTTTTTATAATGATCGTAAAAAAATAGGTATCGAGTATAACTGTACATACCCCCCCTAAGGACTGATTGTACAGTTGGATTACTTTTATCGGAAGAATAAATTATATGACAGATTGACATATTTTCTAGACAAAAGCTGTCAAACAGCCATTGAAAATCAGTCCTAAGCAGATAAATTCCACTTTTCAGTAAACAAAATTGAGCACACTGTATCAACTACCTACCTAATAAAAAAAATTGAATGATATTAGATTTTTGTAAAATAATTATAAAATTATAACTGAACTAACAACTCTAGTTGCTGATGGTAGATACATAGTTGAATTTTTTACATTTTGTTAAATAGTTCTACAACATACTAGCTAGCAGAATAGACTGTGGTGAATTAACACGCTAAAAGCTTCATTATTCAGTCTATTGTATTTACCTTTATTATTGCTTGCAATGTGACATTTAAGTCAGTGAAAAAGGAGTATTACTATCTTGTACAATTGTATGCATTACAATACCAATAATACTATTCATTAGAGATAATTGTACTAGAAAAAGGCTGAGTCTATATATTTAAGCATAATAACCTAGCTATGCTCAATAAACATTTAATTCAAATAAATATTCCGGCTCTATTTAATTTATTTATTAATTATCTAGTGGTGCTGTCACTATATAATGATTGATTTATTATAATCTTATTTCATTGGTTCTCTGGCTTCATATGATAAATATAAATTTGTATTTCTAAGGTCATAATAACCTAATTACATTTCTATGTTACATTATTGCTTGTGATTTAGTTTTTCATATTAGTTTCTTATTTCTTGCCTCTAATTAATTAAATTTTCAATTTTGTCTTTTATTACATTAGTGTATTAAGTAAGTGTCCACTCAGTCTGGTAAGTAAACTAAGAAATTAAAATTAAAAGCAAACCATGCATAAAAATGGCCACATGGAATATACATTTGAGACACACTTAAAACTAGATGACATGCAAACAGGTCACTTAATTCAAGCTTCATCAACGCAATGGTCAACTACACACCCAGCGTTACGTTTTTAGTTTATTTCCTACTTCCCTAGATTTTGTACTATCCTATAACTTTTTCTTTTTATTAGAATGTTTCTTACTCCTCTTCTTCTTCCCATCATCAGAACTTGAGCTGGAAGAGCTAGACTCGGTGCTGGATGATGAACCGGAACTGCTACTGTCACTACTACTAGTGCTTGAGGTAGAATATTTCTTCTTTCTCCTCTTCACAGATTTTTTCTTACGGTTATCATCACTTGATGAACTAGACTCACTACTAGAAGAGCTAGAATCTGAAGAACTTTCTGAAGATGTGGACGGTTTACGTTTCTTTTTGGCGTTTCTCTTACTTTTATCCTTTTCCTTCTTCTTTTCACTGTGTTTGGATGTAGCTTTACGTTTTTTCGTACCATCAGGTGTGGGAGTTCTCGGTTCAATGCTCTTGTGATCTTTTTTAGGCTTCTTACTCTTGACTGGTTCTACATCTTCATTTCTATGTTTTGATTTGCTGTCCTCTATTTCCTTTTCTCTTTCTCTTCTGTCACTTTTTTCATGTCTGCTTTTATGATCTCTTGAATTCTCTGACTTCTCTCCATCTCTTTGTCTGGATGGAGATGACCTTGGCCTTTGAATACTAGAGTTATCTCTATTCCTTTCAATTTCATGCCTACTTGACTCATATTTAGACTCCTTGTTATTTCTCTCAGAATTTCTTGAAATATTTTGGTCAGCATAGTCAGCTCTATTCCTTTCATTGTCACGTCTATCAGAATCACGTTCAAACTGTTTTACATTTCTTTCAGTATGCCTACTAGACTCATGTTTAGAGTCCCTATTACTTCTATCAGAATTTCTTGAAACATTATTATCATTTGAATTGTTTCTATTTTTTTCATTTTCTTGTCTATTGGACTCGCGTTTGTACTCTTTATTACTTCTTTCAGAATTTCTGGAAATATTATTATCTGTGGAAATATCTCTTTTTTTGTCATTTTCATATCTTTTCGACTCATTCCTGAGCTCTCTATCTCTTCTGTCAGAGTTTCTTGAAACATTATTGTCACTAAGATGGCTATTTCTGTCATCCCTTGGTCTATCTACTCTAGACCGACTTCTACTTCGTTGTCTCTGTGACCTGTCTTCTGTTCCGTGATTTGTTTCTTTTTCTCGCCTGTGAGATCTCTCTAGCCTTCTTTCCCTATCTCTATTTCTTTCACGGTCATCAGGCCTTCTATTATTACTATGTTGATTACGATCATTGAAATGGTTCTTTTGTTCACCATCCTTGCTTCTATTAGGAGGCTTATCATTCTTGTTTTGGTATTCTTTTTCTCTCTCTTTTGCTTCCTCATCATTAAAATATTTCACACCTCTGCCTTTGCCCAACCATTTCATTTTAGAAACAGATTGAGAGAAGTCAACATGAATTCGCCTGTCATCAATCAAAACATTATCCATTTTGAAATAAGCATCCTCACATGACTTTTTATCTCCAAACTCTATGAAGGCATATTGCAAAGAGTCACCAGTTTTTTTGTCTCTAATAACTTCACAAGTAACAATTTTGCCAAACCTACTGAATATGATTTCTAGATCATCATCAGTAGTGACAGGGTTGAGTTTACAAACAAAGAGTACATTTTCAGGAGGAGCTATATCAGCATCTGGCAAGTCACCTACAATTTCTAAGATAGTGGCTCGAGCCTTAGCTTCCTTTTCCTCAATCATTTCTTGTATTTCTGACGCAGATTTCCCTTGGGTTTCATCTATTTCCTCATCTGGAGCTATTCTACCACCTTTGAGGCGCTCAGCACTCGGAGATGGAGATCTTGATGGTGCCCTTAGTCCTTGTGGATCATTGAAAGGGTCTTCAAGAACCACAGTGTGCGTTATTCTCACATCACGATACGGGCGGTGGCCTTCATCACATATCACGTCGTTCAACATTCTGAGCACATCATGTCCTTCAGTAACCTCTCCTATAACGCAATGTATGCCGTCCAAAGAATCTAAGTCAGAACCGAGGGTGAAGAAGAATTGTGAACCAATCATCATGTCTCCAGTGCCCACCATTGAGAGCAAACCTACGTCCGTGTGGCGAATTTTTGGCATTTTTTCGCCTGAAAAGAATCTCTTGTCAGGACCTTCCAGCAAACCGAAGATGGACTGCCCGCCTGAACCTTCACCTGATGGGTCACCTGTCTGGGCTATGAAGCCACTTCTGATCGTATGAAACAAGTTGAAGTTGTAATATTTCATCTTGCAAAGCTTCAGAAAGTTCAAACATGTTACGGGTCGTTGGTCTAGATATAAATCCACGGTGATGTCCCCAAGGGTCGTTTCAATCACAACAGCCATTGTGCGTCTAATAAGTTATTCAATAATCTTCAGATTTAGGTAAACATTTTATGGAAATTAGTCCAAAACGATGATATTTATGTTAAAAACTTTGACACATCACAAGAAATAAATACTTAACCCTACTTTATCAAAGAATGTTGCCATTACAAATATATAAACGTGTCTTGTAGATCATAAAAAAAAACCAAGTGTGAATCGAATTTGGGTACCGAAACGTTTCCGGTTTTTATCGTACTTTGAACTATTGCTTCCTAGACAAGAAATGCTAAAATAACATTTGCCTAAAAACAAGTCATCATAATCCATTGTAGTTGCCAGCTCGATCGGAACCCCGAAAGGGACAGTAATGGAGTAATAAAATAATTTTATTAACTCTGGAATGCAGGCGATCTAAATACAGTTATTTTAAAACTTTAATTTACTTCAGTAACAATAGTCTGCAAAATAACAAAAATGTATTTTCTTACAGATAAAGCGCCATCTAGTTAAAATAACTACAAACTGCCCCTCAGTTGTGTCCAAAATAAGTAGCAGTAACACTAACACGTAGTAGATGTCGTTCACCTGGTTAATGGTGAGCGCTCAGAACGCGGAAAATTAAAATCTGAACTCCCTGTGATCAGTGAATGAATTCAAGAGAAATTATTCTGAAGGCGAATTTCTTTAATTTATCACAAATATTTTATGAGCTTTTCAATGGCTTTTCACTTGGTCCATTAGGAAACTTGCATGTATTCGGGTAGAAAAGTCACTGAATGCGGAATTTTCCAGAGATACTATCTACGATAGGCATTCATTACACCCTAAAGTAGGTATATAAATAAATAATGTGAATAATGTTTTTTTATAATGTGCACTACCCAGCGATTTAAAGTACCTGGAAATCTACAATATAAAATAAAGCGGGCCGCTCGACGCAGGGGACGCATTATCGAGTAGCCACAAAAAGCCAGTGAAGGATATGTGCCTCCCATAAAATATTCCTTTCATTAATATAAGTGTCAGTAGGTATTCTAAAACATTATTTTAATAAATAATAATAATATTCAAGCATGTATCTATTTTATTTACCCACGTCCATGTGTCACTGTGTAGCGGCATTCATGCCGCCACAAAAATCAACGTAGCAGAATCAACATCACAACAAATGAGACTCGCAGCGCCATCTATCTCGACAGCTGCGAACAAACTGCAAAAATCCTAAATCGCGATATCAAAGTTTACCGTGCGATTAGAACATATGCAAAGCCCGAATATCAACTCTTGGGCAGTTGCCCACCAGACACTACATCCGTCTGGTCGGAGAATCCTCCCTTTTCAATGGAGGTTTGCGGGACTTTACTCTCTGTTCCGCTACCTCCAAACTGGTGACCCTCGACATTGGACGTCAGCGCAGCCTTCGTGCAGCTACCTCATCATGACGTCATCATCATCATCACTTGTCCTCATCTTGACCTCAAGCTCTCGAGCAGCGAGTCATACAGCCAGCCAGTACCCACGGCTTCTACGGGTAAGCTGACCACCAGCATGCAGCGGACGCGCATTCCTGGTCAGCATCCTCAGCCTCTATCATCAACGTCATCAGCGACCTTGGCAAGCACACTGCACTTTCGGCCAGTCACATGAAGAGCCTTGAAAAACCTCTCCTGGTCGACGCCAGCAGTCACGTCAGCACGTCGCACAGCTCCGACCCACCTTGGCAAGCACACTGCACTTTCGGCCAGTCACATGAAGAGCCTTGAAGAACCTCTCCTGGTCGACGCCAGCAGTCACGCCAGCAGCAGCATCGGGGCGCCGCAGACAGTTCCGACTAACCGTGAACTCTGCGACGCAGACAGTTCCGACTCACCGAGAACTCTGCGACTTCCGGTTCCGACTCACTGGAACCAACCTTCCACTGGCCTGGCAAGCATCTCAAGATGTATGGACGACTCATCCACTATCGACCTCCGGTCTCCGGAGGGGAGTGATGTAGCGGCATTCATGCCGCCACAAAAATCAACGTAGCAGAATCAACATCACAACAAATGAGACTCGCAGCGCCATCTATCTCGACAGCTGCGAACAAACTGCAAAAATCCTAAATCGCGATATCAAAGTTTACCGTGCGATTAGAACATATGCAAAGCCCGAATATGAACTCTTGGGCAGTTGCCCACCAGACACTACATCCGTCTGGTTGGAGGATCCTCTCTTTCCAGTGGAGGTATGTGGGACTTTACTCTCTGTACCGCTACCTCCAAAACTGCAGGGTGCTGGAAACCAGCGCAGGGTGTCTGACGCCTAGCAAAAATGCAGAAATGGTATGTTTAAATCTATGATGGTATCCCTTTCGGTATGGACACACTCAGCACCATTTACTGCAATTTGATTGAGTAGGTATGCTAAATTATTGTTCTCTTTTTTAACATGTGTTTTTTGCTTTTGTGTTGTCTATGTCAAGTAGATACCTAAATGTTTTATATTCTATTATGGTATGGTATGATGTTTGCAAAAGAGTTTGGGTTAAATTCCTGGTTGCTAGGCTCACTACACTTAATCGCCAGTTTCACCGACTTCGCTCAGGTATTTATTTACAATGCCTACGCATTGTAAATAAATACCTGAGCTTTGAGCCTTGGCATTGTCCTGCATAAAAATGAACTCTTCGCCAGTAAATGAGTAGAATGTGCGTAGGCTTAATACACTCTTCAATGTAACGTGACCCAGTTAATGACGATAAGCGAGGTCCAGATACAAAAGCGATTTCGGTTTTTCCATCGGTGTAATTCATCAAACCGCCACGACCGTAACTGACTCTTTCTTCAATGCAGCACTGTCCAAAACGCTATCCCTCTCTTCGATACACCTTCTTTCTTCCGTCGTTACCCTACAGCATGATCTTACTCTCGTCAGAAAAGAGAACTTTGCTCGCTTGAAGGTTTGACCAATTTAAGTGCTCACATGCAAAATTAAGGCGCGCTCTTCGGTGGTCTATCAATTTTCCGCCAATCTTATTTTAATGGTAGTATCGCTCACAGTCAATTATCGAACTTCACGGAGCCGCTGCTGCAGTTGAATAGAGTTAAAGGGACGATTTATAAGAGAAACTGATGCAATATAGGTGCCGTTCGTCTTGTACAGATGTGACTCGATATCTACATCCCGGACGACGAGTAAACATACCAGACTCCCGATAACGCTGATACCTACACTCTATTGACAGCAGAGAGGCTAAAATGCAATCGTGCAGCCACAACACGCTGACGATGTCCTTAATCCAGCAACGCTACGACTTGGGCGGCTTCCGTGGGCGAGAGATCCATATTTGTCAGGAAAACATTTTTTTGGTAGGATGTCACAGAGTAAGCTCTGTGACATCCTACCAAAAAAATGTTTATTGAAAAAACTATATTTTTTTGTAAAATTTGATTAAATGCAGAAATTCCGACGGAATACACATTGGAAACAATAAAATTTGATTTATTGGGTGAAAATTCGAAAATTTGTATTCAAATTTGAAGTTTTGGTATACCATTCTGTAGTCACCATCAAAAAAATCGAAACAGTAGGTACTTGCAGAGCTGTTTCGACTTTTTTGTTGAGAAGTGTACTATATTTTTTCGTCGGACTGAGTACGGATAATACTTGCTTGTCAACCTGACGTTTGCAAACAAGTATTAGTCGTAGGTACCTGCATATTTCAATACCTGGATGAACCTATCTTCACAAACCCAATTTAAAAAAAAAACAAAGTAAGTACAGGTGCAAGTTGGCAACTTAGCACCAACTTAGGTACTCAACTAGCTACTTAACACGCGGCGCTTATAGCGTAACAATTTTCAATATCGAGGTGTCGCAGACAGGCCATGCAATTCACCACTTTCCGACTCACGGTTCTAGAAAATCTAATAAAGGCAGTTTCAGTCGCCCTGCTTCCGCCCTCACCCCTAATAAAGTGACTATTGAAAATTTACCAACCGTTCTTCCAAGAATATAAGGTTAGCGGCATGAATTGAGATCCCACCTTGAACATATCATAACACATAAGAAATACAACTCTATCGCCACTACTTAAGGTCGTTAATACAATTTTTTTGTCATGTTAAGGTGGTTTAAAATGGTCCCAGATTCCAGCCGGTAATGTTTAGAAATAATAAAATAAAACCTATTCGATGGAAAATATGATCTAAACAAAGAGACACGTGCGTCTTTTATACCTTTTTCACGTCAACGTCAAAGACAAGAAGAGAGAAAAAAATCTCATGAAACACTTTTAATAAAATATCAGCTCAAAATGAAACATAAATCTGATATCAATTGACCTGTCCAATGTCTACACACGCCGCTTTATTTAAATAGTTACAGTTGTTCAGTGTTGGAAGTTTTGGTGTGTGGGCGACATTCTTATTTTGATGTGTCCTTTGATTTTTCTAGAAGTCTTTCCATTTCAATTCGAATAGGTGCCTTCCTAATCCTAGTTCATCAGATAGTTGGTATTTTATTTAAGGTATAGGTAAGTACATAGGCGACGATGAAAGCTGATAGAAGCAGAAGAATTTGTAAGTGCGGTTCCGGAAGAGCGGTTTCCGTATGCCTTATTTTAGACATGTCTCATGCTGAGTGGGCCCGACTCCTAACAACAGGCACGACGTGCATCTACCTAATTTCTCAACTTTCCTTTTTAACCGACTTCGAAAAGGGAGGAGGTTCTCGTTTTTTTTAATGTTCGTATTTCTTATTTGAAAGGATAGGTACCTACTTTCCGATTGGTCCCATTGAAATTTCATCAAAATCGACTCAGTAGTTTAGTTTTTAAATCAAAATTGTTGGAAAAAAATGTCATCCATGTAAACGAAATTGCGTATTTTGCTTTCCTGTGACTTTCCAGTGGTGTTGTTAGGTGTAAGGTACCACTAAAAAGTGAAAAATAATAATCTTTTTTACAAAAAACTGGGTATTTGGAAGTCGGTTGTAGTTTTTTGCAAAAAAAGGTTTTTATTGTAATCGACAAGACAATCGGTAATTTTAATGTGCCAACCTACCTAACATTAAGGAGTTTTAGTTAAGTTTATATAACTTTGTATCTAGACGTGTCAATTTTGGGTCAGTGGGTCATCTGGGACACCCAGTGTTGGGATTTTTTTACCAGCTCCACCTACACCTATTTCTAGAAGTAGGTATATGTAGAGTGGCAAGCTCGATGACTAGGTACTAGAGCTCAATCCGGATTCTCCGGACACAAAAAGTGAAAGAATTAACGGCGCCGTTCAATGAAAAGACTAGGCAGCCAATAAAACGGCTGGTTAAGCCAACAGCCAACGGGCTGTGACATAATATTGTACATGAATAGAGTAGAGGACATTTAAGAATCAAAAAAAATGTTAGCAACATAGTGCTCTAGAGTGTCACGTTGCCGAGATTTTGAGACAATAAATATTTATTTTACCTTCCTTAATTTTTTGGTTAGGTATGTAGGTACCTACCAAAATACTTTTATTTTTATTAACTGCGTCGACGTCGGAAAGCGCTCCTGGTTCAAAATTCGAATTGAAGTAGTGTGGCGCACGTACGAATAGAATAGAACCGTAAACATTTGCACTAGTGATTGCGAGTGTTGTTTGTTGTTGAGTCGGCAGAAACTGCCGTGTGTTGGGACACCTTATAGGCAGGCCCCAAGAGATAGAAATACAATAAAAACTTTGACAAAACCGATTTTTTTTCTACCGACTTAAAAAAGGAGGTTATTTGATCTATTTTTACGGTTTTGTGTGGTCAGGAAAACCCGAAGTAACTTATGCACCTATACTACAATCCAACATATTGTGTTAAATGAATCATTTATTTTGTAGAAACATTTTTTTCAAGAATTATTTTGTAAAATAAATATTCTGTGAGACACTCAGGCCATTTGCCCAAAAAATATGCCATAAAGTAATCTAAAAAATATATAATCTTGTAGTTTTTTTTAAAGAGGCTAGTGGCATTCTCAATTTTTTTTTCGTGGATTTGAACCAGTGTCAATAAAATTAATTATTAGTATTGACTCATAGTAAAACCTGCATGTTGAAAACTGTATGTCAAACAGTTTGAGAAGGATAAAGTTGTACCTTCCCTTTATTCCCGTTGTCCACGTATGCCATATCCCCGTCACGGGGACAGCGGGACGTGATTAAATTTATTTCCCGTTGTCCCCATAACGTACATTCGGCTAATTATATTAATATTTTTTTAAATATTAATCCAAATATTAGCTTAGAAGTGTAGGTACCTACCTAATTAGTTCACTATAAAAGACTGACTTAATACCTACTCATTATTTTCAATTCTAATGTAGGTAGGTTGGTATCGTCCTAACTTTTTCTATGCATGCATAACACGATATGATCTCCATGAAAAAGAAATCAAATCGCGAGTGAGCGTCAAACCAGGATACAAATAACGCTGGATGTATTTTTAAGGAGGCAGCGTGGGCCTGGGGTGACGCTTGTATTTCCATACAAATGTTGCATAATTTAAAAAGTACTCTCAATGTGCCGCTCGCGTTATAAAACTCGTGTTTTATACGATTCATTACGTAGGCCGTCGTACTAATGTTATGTGAGCGGGGCGGGCTTGACATTGTAGTCTTCTTAGAAAGATCGGTGACTACACAAAGTGGGTAGTTACTTAACGTATGTACTTACATCATGCCTACACTCCTGAAAGAGGAAGACCATCTATGTAGTTAGAGTATCAGAATGTAGATATGTAGCAAGAGTAACATCTAATACCTAATGAACTCTCGTTTATCCGCTAAAACATGGAAATTCACACACATTTTCAGCAAAAAGACTACACTTTACCAAGGCACGTAAAATAATATGTAACACTCATTATACAGCAGCAATTTTGTGTCGATAAACAGAAGATAAGAAGAAAAATTCAACGCGAAAATCCACAGTAATCTTATAAAAGCCAAAATACAAGCCAATAAATGAACATTGTGTCCGGAAGACGCCCTACTGTTAGATTTAATCTGTTTAGAGTTCGCCGTAAAACGTAGTCGATAAAATAAAGTGAGGCGCGCAAAAATCTCCTTGTCTTATCGCTACCAGCAAGATTACACATAAAAATGTTAAATGATCTTGAACGCGTATTGAAAAAATACGCGGGGAAATGGCGGGAGAAATTGGAAGATGGCCGCGCGACGTTACAGGGTGCGCTTTTTGATTTTTGTAGAAGTCAATTGTGGTTGCAGGCACTTCTGGACTTTTATAGTCTCTATAAATGGTTGCCTCATGACAGTTCAAAGTATCTGTTTGCTGTTTGAAAAATAACACCTTCAGAGCGACTAAAGTTCCTAGACTAAATTCTCTCCGTAGCGTCGTCGATCCGTCCAGCAGTGAAGTGCAGGCAGAAGATGATGATCCTAAGTGATCCGATCAGGACGAGCTCGTCGCCTTTAGGCGTAATGATCCAAATCGGGATGGATTAAAAGAAAGGTAAGTTACTGCTCTGCAGTGGGACCATGCAGGCTGCTATTTTAATTAATATTATTTTTATAATAGACACAATATCTACGACAAAAGTTCTAAACAAAAGTAAGCACCATGATGAGTAAAATTACCATTACAGTGTGCACCAGAAATTAGTGAACGCAGTGTACGTTGACGGTGGGGTCGCGAAGTGTTGGTGACACCGACACGCGGGCTTGTCGCCTGGCGTGAAATCTAATCTTAACGACTTATGCCGACTACAACTTCACCATGTTGTTATGCTACACTCATCATTGATATTCACTAGTGTTATTCTGCAGTGCAATTCTGTAAACATGTCGAAGTGAACACCGTGAGATGTCGACAGAATCGACCGGCTGAGCTGTCATTCCATCTTATTTGTATGGTTTGACAACACATTCGATATCCTCAGTGATGAAACTTCTACTACTGCAATTGAACACAAGGAATATATACCAAAGCCTGAACCAATTATTGTAACAGGCATAGTGGATATAATACCTCTTAGGGATCTCCTAAGCAAACTGGTCGATACAAACAAGTATACCATGACTACTCTAAAATCAGGACACATAATTAAGCTAATGCCTGTAGATATAGAAACCTACAAAGTTATAAGAGAAAAACTCATTGAAAACAACATCAATCACTACACCTACAAACTCAAAAGCGAAAGGGCCTACAGAGTAGTGGTTAGAGGTCTGCATGCCACTGAAGATACTGCATTGATCAAAGAAGAAATCCAAGCAAATGGGCATGAAGTACGCCAAATAGTTAATGTAGTACACAGAACAACAAAAGAGAAACTTCCCCTCTATTTCATAGACCTCGAGCCAATAACAAAGAAGTATTTAATATAAAGCACATTAACCACGCCATAGTAACAATTGAAGCACCATACAAAAAAAAGAGGTATTGCAATGTAAAAGGTGCCAAAGATTTGGGCACTCAAAAAATCAATGCTTCAGACCCTTCCGATGCGTTAAATGCGGAAACGATCACCCAACAACAACGTGTACCAAATCACCGGAGACAGAAGCTACTTGTGCTAACTGCCAAGGCAAACACCCGGCAAGTTATAAGGGCTGCAATAAATATAAGCAGTACAAGGAGAAGATCCTAAAAATTAAACCTGCCCCTAAAAAGGAAATACAAACACGTATGACCACTCATCAAAGACCTAGCACTGGTGAAAGCAATAAGCCGACGCACCCACCAATAAACAACTATGCTGATGCTGTAAAAAACAAACGCGATAAGCCTGCGGCACAACCAAATGTTACAACAGGGGAAATGGGATAACACGACATCACAAGTCTCTTGGACACAATGTTCAATAGATTTCAAGCAACCATGAAAGACATGATGGACAGCATGATGGATCAGATGATCAAGCTAATCACCCGCCTGGCTTCACCGAGGGACTAAATATCCGCATTATGACCTGGAATGCCAACGGGCTGACCGACAGACGGCAAGAACTTGAGTTATTCATGAATACCGAGAAAATCGATGTTGCACTGATATCAGAAACAAGGCTTACCCAGCGATCACACGTTAAATTTGATAACTACACAATTTATAGGACTGACCACCCCTCCGGTAACTCCCACGGCGGGACTGCTGTATTTGTTAAAAACAACATCAAGCATTAGTCCCTCGAGCTTTACAAAATGGAAAAAATTCAGGCAACATCAAATAGGATACAACACAACAACAGGAACAATGACACAACAGTCGCCGCTATATACTGTCCACCTCGTCACAAAATAGGAGCCGATGAGTTTAAGCTATTCTTTAGTCAACTGGGCTCAGTATTTATTTGTGGAGGAGACTGGAACTCCAAACATACATGCTGGGGTTCAAGATTAATTAACCCAAGGGGCAGGCAATTACATAAAGCCATGCTAGACCTTAATCTAGAATACAATTCTCATGGCGAACCAACATACTGGCCTACGGACCTCAACAAAATACCAGATCTCCTAGATTTCTATGTAACAAAGAACCTTGGACGCAACTACTTAAAGATTGAAAAATGTGATGATCTATCATCAGATCACACCCCAGTTATATTAAACGTGTTCAAACAAGTAATTCCATTTGAGCCGCCCGAAAATATACACAGCAAAAACACAAATTGGGACTTATACAGGGAAATTATATCAAATAATCTTAACCTAAATCTCAAACTAAAAGCAGGTGAAGACATAGAAATCGCTATCGAAATGTTCAACAGAGCAATACATCTGGCCGCCACCGATTCTACGCCTAAAAAAAGGAAACCAAAGACAAAACAAACGGAATCCCCAAAGAACATAATGGAGAAGGTCTACGAACGGCGCCTAATGAGAAAAGAATGGCATAGAACCAGATATCCTTCGGATAAAACTAAGTTTAACAGAGCATCAAACGAACTAAAGGTCATGATCGAAGAACATGAGAACCTTTGCCTTCAAAGACACCTATCATACCTCACCCCACATAAAGATACCAATTACTCGCTGTGGCGCGCGACCAAGAACCTTAAGCGACCAAAAGACCATATCCCGCCATTGCGAAGACAGGACAGAAGCTGGGCTAGATCTGAAATCGAAAAGGCAACCACATTTGCTGAACACTTTGAAAATGTCTTTACTCCTTTACCTTGCACTGACCCCGATAAGGATGACGAAATAAACAACTACCTGTAGTCGCCAAATCAGTTATGCCTACCCTTAAACAGTAAGCCCAAACGAAATAAGCCGAGAGATAAAAGTTCTACCACCAAGAAAAGCACCAGGCTATGACCTAATAGATGCCGTACTGCTGAATAACCTTCCAAGAAAAGGTATAATGTTCTTGGTGTTCCTCTTCAACGCATGCCTGAGACTCTCTCATTACCCTTCCCAGTGGAAACTTGCTCAGGTTGTCATGATTCTTAAACCTGGTAAACTATCAGAAGAAGCATCATCTTATAGACCAATTAGCCTCCTCCCATTGGTTGGCAAACTCCTCGAAAAAATTATCGTCAACAGGATGCGTCCTCATTTAGATACAATACTTCCTGGGCACCAATTCGGCTTCAGATAGCAGCATGGTACCATAGAGCAGGTCCATAGGTTGACAGACACCATCAGCAACACGCTTGAAAACAAAAAATACTGTTCCGCGGTCTTCCTGGACATAAGTCAAGCCTTTGACAGGGTCTGGCATGTTGGCCTCCTGTCTAAGCTGAAAAAATACCTACCTCACTCCTTCTTCTTCATACTAAAAAGCTACTTGGAAAAACGTTGTTTCGAAGTTAAACTTAACCATGTCACATCAGACTTTTGCGAAATCAAATCAGGGGTTCCTCAGGGGAGCATTCTGGGACCTGTGCTGTACCTCATCTTCACTACTGATTTACCCACAGACAAAAATACCTTCATCGCCACGTATGCAGACGATACTGCAATAATGTCAGTACATACCAACCCAGATATTGCATCAGCACAACTGCAGAAGCACATAGGTGATATCGAAAAGTGGCTAAAGATATGGAGAGTAAAGGCAAACCAAAATAAATCCGCACATGTCACATTCACCCTAAAAAAGGGAAACTGTCCCCCGATCACACTGAACGGAGAACAAATTCCACACAATGACACCGCAAAATACCTTGGCATGCATTTGGATAGAAGGCTGACTTGGCAGAAACATATCTGGAATAAAAGAAAGACCCTAGACTCAAAGCTGAGAAGCATGTACTGGCTGATTGGTAAAAAGTCTCAACTAACCAACGAAAGCAAAATGGCAATTAACAAAACCATATTGAAACCGGTTTGGACATACGGAATTGAACTGTGGGGAACAGCAGGTAACAGTAACATTGACATTCTGGAAAGATTTCAGACAAAGGCTATTAGATCCATGTTCAACATCCCTAAATGCATTCACAACAAATACATCCTGCAAGATTTAAACCTCAAAACTGTAAAACAAGAAATCGCTACCCACAGTCAAAACTACCAGGAAAAACTCTCTAAACACATCAACTCTCTGGCCGCTGAATTGGCGGGATCCGGAAGTATTATATACACAAGACTGAGGAGGAATAGTGTTCCAACTCTAATAAACCGATTCCCAACAGAATAAGTGAGAGTGGTCAATGGACGGATCCTCACTGCTACAAAGATCAGAATACTGAAATATTTCAAACAAAGAAGCAGCTAAATGTCATGAGACAGATTGTTGTGTTGAGCAGGATACACAAAGAAAAAAAAAAAAAAAAATTGACTACCGTATCAGCTCAGAATGTCAACTTCTGAGACTACTAACTAAATCGACATTTTGAGAAGTTGACATTTTGCGAATTTGACATTCTAATGTCGAGTTCTTTCATCTTCATATACTTACCCTTTATATTAGTATAAATTACGTATACCTAGCTATTTCTATTATCAACATTTAAATTATCTTGTTAATGACAACTCCACGTAGTTTCTACTTTAAGCGAATTTGTCATTTTAAGAAGTTGACATTGTGAGAAATCGACATTTTGAGAAGTTGACATTATGCGAATTTGACATTCTAAGAAATTGACATTCTGAGAAGTGGACGTTTTGCGTCCGGTTGACATTTTGAGAAGTTGACATTATGAGCTGATACGATTTATACAATCAGAGTGATATGACAGTTCATTTCAAGCCCACCTATGTTTTTTCGGTGAGTTGTTAACAGAATCGACCGGTAGTTTTGGTTCGCGTTTTCATAGACACGTTATTTTTCAGGCGACTTTGAATATCTTCTAAATCTACTAAACTTATATAGAGCCTAAATTGTTTGTTCATTAAGTTTTTTGCTTAATAAACAAATAAATGTTTTAACCTTCTCTTTTTTAAACGACTTCAAAATAAGGTGGAATATAGAATTTAGGAATTCGATTGTAAATATTTTTTTGTGTTTATTACGTCTCGTCTCCGTCATTTATGAACCGATTTGAAAAATTTTTGTTTTATGTGAATTGTTGTTTTGTGTGTTTTTGTTTATTGTCGTTTTGTGTGAGGTTTTCTCGATTCGAATGGGTTCAGTAGTTTGGTTTTTAAATCCAAATAGCTGGAAAAAATATGTGGAAAAATCATCCATGTATACGAAATTGCGTATTTTTGCTTTCCTGTGACTTTCAAATGGTGTTGTTAGGTGTGGGGTACCACTAAAAAGTGAAAAATTAAAACTTTTTTAAAATAAAATATTTCAATTAAATAAAAGAGGGAGGCCTTTGCCCAGTGGTGGGACATATTAGGCTAGATTAGATTCGATTTTAATTAGTAGAAAACTATACCATCGCTGACTCCTTGAGCGTTATAGATTGGTTTTTTAAGCCACAAAAATGTGCCATTTCCTGTGAGAACCGGCGGATTTCAGGTAAGTACTATACGTTGACAGCTTAGACACAAACTTAAAATGTCTCGTGTTTGGTTCCTTGGTTTTTCGATCAGCTAATACATTTTTTTCATCTTAAGTATTCTTAAGAATCGATAAATGATGACCAAAATAAGTAATAAAGTCATTCCAACACTCAAATATCAATAACCAGCCCCTACACCAACTAGTGATCAGGGGTGCCAAATAACATTGCGAAATCAGAAGGTGTCAGACACGTGGACATAAAATATTCTTTACGATATTACCATACAGTAAAGTAATGGTATAAATAAAGAAAGTGTCGTGTCGGGGCGTTCGGTGGGCCGATTGGCTTCGATTATTGCCCCGCGGAGACTAATATCCCTTTCTTTCGCAAATGTTTTTTGGGGAATGTTATTTTTTGGCGCGTCGGTCGCAGATGGTGGCCGGGGCTCGTGAAATTGCCGACATTGGAGTGTCTCGGACGGCACAGTTGGGATTCTATAAGTAGGGTCACTTAAGTTAAGTAGCCTCTTAGCTGGGCACGTGTCGTGTCGACTCAGTCAGCAGGTGCGTTTCAGGACAGTTGCGCAATTGTGATTGAAATTGCTCCCGGTTTGTGGGGGTTGATTTTTATTGTCTATTTTAGCTGGTATTGCTCTTTTTGTGTTTCTACTTATTTCGTTTATTATAGAACGGTGTATTTTCTGATAGTTAGGGAAGGTATCTTTCTCGTATTCTTTTGTATTGATTGTTATGAAAAAGTAATAATATAATCTTGGACATATTGTGATGAATTTTGATGATTAATGATCGTAACGCGGTGACGCAAATCTAATAATCTACCGTTATACTAAACTTCGATATCCCGTATAATGTTCCATTTTCTGCTGAAAATACCACATTCGCTCACGAACCAAGCAAGTTAGCACACAGTACACAGCCTCTAATATAAGAACGGAGGCAAAAAGTAAACAAGGCGCAGAGGCAGTTTCCGGCAGATATTAAAGGCATATCTCTGTATTATGAGCGAGAAGTTCTGTAATTTAAGGGCTCACAGCGCCGCGGCATATGGCGGTGAGGAAGGGTTGGGAACCCCTGCGGCATACGCGTGTATATGTCGATGTTTTGATTTTCATGATGAATTGGTGTTGTTTATGGGTGATGTGTTTTTGATGTTATAGTGTTGTTATAATGCCTACAGCGCGCGTGGGTTTTGTGATAAACTAAGTTTATTAATTTTTTTTGGTCACAATATATCGACACGTGCATGTCGCGTCACTGTGCCAGTCGCTCGTTGCTCAGACACGGCTGTAGATCGTTGCTCGATTTTAACTAGCTAGTTACTAAGCTTAGGGCTAGTTCTTCAATGGCCAGATAAAATTTATTTGTAGAATAAATATGGCGGTTTGACATATTTACTATACAAAAGCTGTCAAACCGCCAATTTCATTCCCCAGATAAAAGTTAACTGACTATTGAAAAATCAGCCCTTAGTGAAGTACACTGCGAGTGCTACATTAAGACACTATATCGACACGTGTCGCGTCAGTGGCAGTTGCTCGTTGCTCAGTTACGGCTGTGACTTGGCCGGTGTTAGATTATAACTAACTTGGTGAAGTATGGGTACTACGAAAGCTACAATATGACAAAATATATCGACACGTGTCGCTTCACTATGGCAGTCGCTCGTTGCTCAGACACGTCTGTAGTTCGGCCAGTGTTAGATTATAACTAGCTTGGTGAAGTATACTGCGAGTGCTACAATATGACACACTATATCGACACGTGTTGCATCACTATGGCAGTCGCTCGTTGCTCAGACACGGCTATAGTTCAGTGCTCGATTATAACCAGCTTAGTGAAGTAAACTGCGAATGCTACACACACAATATATCGACACGTGTCGCGTCACTATGCCAGTCGCTCGTTGCTCAGACACAGCTGTAGTTCGGCCGGTGTTGGATTGTAACTAGCTTGGTCAAGTATACTCCGAGTGCTAAAATATGACACAATATATCGACATGTGTCACGTCACTGTGACAGTCGCTCGTTGCTCAGTCACGGCTGTAGTTCGTTGCCCGATTATAACTAGCTAGTTACTAAACCTAGTGAATACACTGCGAGTGCTACAATATGACACAATAATATCGACACGTGTAGCGTCACTGTGGCAGTCGCTCGTCGCTCAGACACGACTGTAGTTCGGTGCTCGATTTAAACTAGCTTAGTGAAGTCGCGATACACATGAACGTGTGGGAAACTTCACTTGACTGGTTCAACTGGATCTCGAATCGCGATGTGAGAGGATCTGAAATTGTATTAATTGCTCTTGTTTGAGTGCGAGTCCGTTGGATGCGAAAAGTTTAGGATAGGTCGATGTGACATAGCTTAGGGTAGGCCTATGTCCTGTAGTGGATGTATTTCGGCTAATAAGATGGTTATATTGAATTGAAAGCCATGGTTAATCTTGAAATATATTGAGTACATTATTCAAATCTTGAACTTAATTTTTCTTTGCGTTTGCACTAGCTATTAATAAATTAGATATGTACTCTACCTATAACGAAATTGCAAGCAGAAATTCGTGCCAAAACTTATTAGTTTTTGCCGGTATTTGACGCGTCCTCAGTTTAATAGTAAGAAGAAATCTGGAGGACTACTAACTTTCTTTCAGATAAGATACAGAATCAAGGATTTATAGTTTTACACTTTGCTCTAGAGTAAACTAATGCCTAAGCTGTACGTAGTCATGACTTTTTAAAAGCCTACAAGTAAACACAGTTCCAACAAAACATTAACATTGTGTAAACACGTACGGAAATGCAAACAGCTTTAAAATTGGTTGTCAGAAAACATAATGTCGGCAAGGAGAAGGGTTGGGTCGCGTGCCCTTTCCCTATTCTTGACATTTTAAATTGTTTATTTGCGAACAAGTGTCAAGTTATTTATTCAGTGACGGCGGTGTTACCTTCTGTCGATTTATGCCGTATTTAGGTTGTGTATGTGTACAGTCAAGCCGTTTGTACCGTAGTCAGTTTTCAAAAATATTGCTTGTCGTTGACATTAAACTAAAACCTTTTCATTGGACTGGCCATTTTCTAAAATATAAATCAAATTTGTATTATTTGATTTCAGTACCCATCATATTTTTAATTAGAAAGTGAACGATATTCGGTGTCAATGACATTGAGGAGAAATACTGACTAAAGAAAGCATAGTAGAGGATACGAATTGATCAAGTGGTAGCTATAGACAGAGAAAAGTAGAGGGAAAGAAGGGAGGCAAAGACCTTGTAGTGGGACACAAGACTTGATAATAATAAAAGGTGACGAGCCTGTACACAAGGTGTAGAGATTGCATAGCAGTTGCTAGTGTTTGCATTTTTGCGAATTGCTTTCGGCCGCAGATGGCTTTTACAGCCTTGTTTGGTAATAGAAAGAGTCGTTAGTGCCTTAATTTGCCTTTCTTCCGATAGTTTATTGAAGTTTTACTTGAGGATATTTTTCAAATTTCCTCTAAAATTACTTTCCTAGAAAACGACAAATACGAATTAAATGTTCGCTTTTATATTACATTTCTTCACCATCGTTTTACTTTTATTTAGCTTTATTTTATCAAACTGTACTCTACATACTTGGTCCGGAATTTTAATTTTTATCTTCTGCTCTGTTCGTGTGTTCTGTGACAATCCGCAGTTTGTCAAATCAACTCTAGACAAGGATATTTTTAACCAATCTTCAGTTTTAACTTTAATATGTTTATTCAACCTAGTATAAGAAATGAAAGCTCTTAGAGTTGGTAGTTAGCCAGATGGCAGTTGCTTCCGATATCTAGACCACAGTATACGCCTCGATGATTTCAGCTAGACTGAATCGTGACAAAAGAAAATTTAATTCTCCACCACTTATTTAATTAAATGCGCTGGAAAAGAGGTACAGGAGAAGGTTGCTCGGAGTATCACGGGCCGAGTTCCGCACAAATGCATCCATTATTCAAGAATTAGTTTGTTATCTTTGAAGAATTAGTTAGCGCCTATCAGCTCCAGTACAAACTCACATCCTCAAGTTCTTCGAACACGTCTCGGCGAGTCAGTGACTCCATCGAAAGCCTCGTTGTGCAAAGTACAGCTGAAGGCACCAGGGCGGGAAGGCTCGACATAATTACCGATCGCCTACCGAATGACTTCGGTCTATAAGTCCTTATATCGGCCGTACACAGGCAATCTCGAACGCGATCCACGATCAAAATCAATGATCTGATCCGTGTGATTGACTGTGTACGGGCGGCCTTAGGAATTATCGGTCGGTAGGCGATCAGTAACCATGTCGAGACTTCCTGCCCAGGCCGCGCGGTAGATCACCCATGCGTTGGACTGACCAAATCAAGTATGCCAGGATGACCGCTAACAGGCAAAACAGGCGAGAAATTGTGAAGAAGGTCGCAACTGCCCGGAACACTACATGACAACTACGACCGCTCTGGCAAGAGTATTATACCGTCAGAGAAGAGACTTAATTAAAGCATCTATTTAAAACCAATCTGTCAGGCCTTTTCGGGGTTGGCTTCCAGTCTCACCAAATGCAGCTGCAGACCAGTATTTTATATGGAGCGAGTGCCTCTCGAACCTTCACAACCCACTAATGCAGTAACACGTCGTTATACCTCGCCAACACAGGTATCAAATTTTTTGGCTTCTACGTACCTGTAACGACTGTCAATGATTTAAAAATGACAGCTGTAACTGTAACCAACGGATAAACGTGCTTACCGATACACGGAGGAAGAAAGAAAAAAAAAAGTGAAAGTATGTATGACAGTAATAACAAACAACAACAAAACAGCGCATGCCTCACGGCTGCGCCAAAAAAGTTTCAGCAATGTTGCCAAACAGTGCTGTCTGACGAGTCTGCTGTCAGACATCTGAAATGTCTCGGACGATCGGTGTAGTGTATCCATCCACGGACCAACCTCGACCAACGTTGCTTAACCTTGAAGATCGACACGTGCGGGTACATATCCCCGATCTCCTCTAATAAAAGCATCAACACTACCTCAATCAGCATCTGATTGTAAGTAAACGTAACTTTATGACGTGTCCGTCTCGACGCTCGCCGCAGCGGCGGTCGCCCGCTAACCTGCAAATTGTCAGCGGGCCGACCGCGTGACCGCGTGACCGCATGATTAGCTAGCCCGTATCGCTACCCGTTTTGTTTTGATATGCCCTACCCACTACCCGTACTACCCTACCCGTTTCGCACCGCGCTGTGGCCACATGCCATGTAAGTTTCGGGCTAGCGACGAGCAGTTTGTGGTCGACCGCCCACTCGCAACTTCAACTAGTTCTGCGCCATTGTTTGTTTGGCTGTGTGATGACAGTTGGAAATATGATTTGAGCTAATCTGTTTTGTGGTGGCTAAAAATATCTGTGAAGGCTGTATTGAGGTTTTCTGCCACTAATTTCGATTGTAGCGTCTAAAACTTAACTTGTCCTCGAAAATCGTTTTGAGATTCGGTTTGAAATAATATTATGTATGCTTGTAATCAACAACATTACTTGTAGGTACTCCTACCTCATAAGTGTTGATCGTTTTGTTTTCGTAGTATTCGCGAGAAGGAAAAACAGAGAGTTCGTAGTCACCGCTACGCCGCAGCTACGCCGTAGCCGACGGCTACGAACTTTTAATTTGTGGTCTTGGAATTTGTCTTTAAAGATTAGAAAAGAGGGTTCTAAGTTGGCCGGGGAATTCTAGTTAAGTGTTTAAACATTTTATATAATTTTTCGGTAGCCATCAATTACTTCGTACTGAAAATGGAATTTCAGAATAATGAAGAAAAGCGATTTCCGTTTTCTTAGTAAGTACCTCACTTTACTTAAAAAGAAATAGTAGAATAACTTAAGAAATAAGAATAAGTAAAAGACGAATGTCTTCCATCCGTCCGTCCGCCAAAACTTAACCTGTGAACTGTCAAAATTTACCGCGCTGGAAAACCTAAGAGCGCAGGCGTGTGGGCGCGGGAGAGAGACGTCTAAACAATCCGTCTCGTTCTTTCTGAACGAGGTCTGCGGGTCGCGGCTAACCCTCGGCGCGAGGTTTGTGGCGGGAAAAATGTGTGTTTCGGTGTGCCGATAGCGGAGCGCCGCAGCGCCGCGGCCCCGCCCAGCGCGCCGCCGCACCGCGCCGACCCGCGCCGACCCGCGCCCGCTAACGCGTCTTGAGCCACTTAGTCGCTAAGACGACGCACACACTGCTCTAGAGCAGCGGGCTCAACAATCTTACAGAAAGGTTTTGGGTAGCAAGGAGTTCTGGGATAGCGGCCTCCTTGGTATCGGCCTTTTGTATCATCATATGGAAGACGTATGGTACGGGGAGGGAAAAGTTCTTACTGGGTTTAAGAGTTCACAGTCTATGCAAGTCTTGGTGGTTTTGAGTAAGATGAACATATGGTATTCAAACATGAAATCATTTTTACTATTATTACTACTTATACTCACTGTTTAGGAGGTCTTGATAAACAGCTCTGGGGTCTGGGGTTTTAAGGGTTTGCAAAAGGCGAAGAGTTTCTTGTGCACATGTTCGTGCTTGAATATGCACGAACATGTGTATGGCTTGTGCTACAGTTCTCATGCTTGCATTACACTTATTTGAAGGTACCGAGGGTGGCTTGCCCTATCGTAAGGATCAAATAAGTAAGCATTAAACACAATTTCTTCAAGTTCTGTGAACGCTGTCTTAGTTTCCGGCCAGATATGGAGCCGCGAGCTGTCAAAATGGAGTGGGAAAAAAGGCGGGAATGTGGCGTCGCTTTATGTGAAGCTCGTCATTGCGTTAGACAGAGACAGCACACCGGAGCGCGACGAGCGAGAGTGGGACATCGCACACAACGTGGTTTATAAGAAAACCCAAGACGTTGGGCGTGTTTGGCGGGTGGGCGTGTGGGTTCTGTTCGCGTAGTGGTGAGCCGTCTATGTCCGCGAGTGTACGCACAGTCGTGTGGTTGTATTACCGCGCGTGTGTGCGTGACTGTACTCAAAGGTTGTTCTGGAAGCACGCTCATCCTTTTGTCAACGATACGGCGCTATATCGGCTTGGTGCTTTAGTTATTAAAGTGCGCAGTTAAATTTTACGATGAAATAAAATTTCCATTGTCGGCTAGGTGGAGGGCTCTGAGGTCCTTTATGCGGCGATGTTTGACATCGGAGGCACTTTCGACCTTATGCTACTGAAATTAATTCTGTTCTAGGTTAATATTCCATCAGTTCTGGGTACTTGGGTTTTGGAAAGTCAGCCCAAAATTACTAAAACATGCAGGAACACTTATTAGCATTAGGTATTTGGTTAATTCGTAAGTATGATAGGAAAATTCGACTACGAAGTACACTTTATAACTTAAGTAAGTATCTATAGCACAGCTTGTGAGGGAGTGGAGCTCGTTCCTAAAGGCTGCTAATTAAGATGTGGTTTCCAGACCGCGTTAAGATGGAGAGATAGGTTCTGTATTTATTCCGAAGAACATTTAATTTTATACGAGTTCGTGTTTCATGAAAGATATTAACTAATTGAGACTTGCTTCTGAGAATTGCTCATTTGGCATTTAAAGTTCACGAAACTTTTTCTATTGAGACGAACTCATGACGACGCTTATGGGTACAATTTTTTGGTAACGTCAGAAAAATTACTCATACGAGGAAAAATCAAACGAAGCTTTTGACTACTGCCAAAAGAGACAAAAGAAAGTAAATACAGGTACAAAATGTGTGTATAAGGTACTGCTAAATTCGAAGGCTTTCTTTGAGCGAAAATTTTGGCATGCGAGGTGAGTGCGGCACATATGGTCCACGTTACGTTCCCGGCTTGTCCCGCACCTAACTATCTCTTTTAATACTTATTTGTGCCCGACACTCACATAGCCGCCCCCTCGTGTCGCCTTGCTGCGCGCCCCTGTGTGGGTGGACTTCTTTCGCCTTGTCTCTGTGTGCGGGTGAATTTCTTTCGAGACGTAATAAGGGGACCGTTTCTTTCCCGCTAAGGTTTTAATGTCGACCACGTTTCGGTGGCGGACGCTCGCGCCTTTCCGCGGTTACCGGGCGAAACTTTTTTTTTCTTTTAGTGCGGATGGTGTATTGTGTTTTCTGTGGATTTTTTTGAAAAGTTTTTACAAAAAAAAATTGAGGTAGGACTTTTCTTTGAGTTATCTTTTCTTTCAGTTTAAATTAGTTTTGACTAGAAGTTGATAATTCTAAGAAACTATGATGATGAGATGTCTAAAATTAATTAGTAGAAAGTTTGTTTAAGTCGGCAAACTTGTGTTTGTCGGAGCGTAAGGGCGGCGGCGAACGGCGTCGGGCTGGGAACACACTTGCGTGTTGTTTTCCCGAAAACCGCAGCCTCATTAGCCCGGGCGCACACTACGCCGCCACGATTAAACTCGAGATAACGGCACGTATTGTGATAACGTCGGCTAAACGCTTTGTTACGTACGGCCTATGACTTTGATTAGATTACTTCTACAAGTATGTAGTTTTGTTTATGTTACGTTGTGGGATGGTGGGCCCTTTTGTGTTTGGAAATAGATTTTCATATGGCGAAACTTTAAAGGTTAATGTTTATTTCTGAAACGAATGAATTTATATGCGTACGGATTTTATATAAAGTTTATACTATATGAATAAATAACTCATCTATATTTATGTCTGAGTATCTAGTTTTTTTAGACGAGAACAATAGAAAAGAAATTGACAAAAAAAAACGCGTGGTGACGTCTTAAAATACCACACTAGAAAAACAAAAAAGACTCACGAGTCAAATTCCAAACTATTAAAACACGACACTTCCACCACTTGTAGCAATTTATATTTTTGTTCGGCCACAGCGTAATGCAATTATGTCCCATTTAGGCATCGTCGGGGGCGGAACTTGTTAAAAAGTAAGCGTGAACTCCCATTAGAGTGGTTGTAGGGATCCGTAAACTTCACCTGTAATCGTCGGGCTACGGCACACGCGGGCCATAGCGGGTGGGCCATGTTACACGCTCGTTAACTCTTACCGAATTATTTTCTACACATACGCATGTGTGTGACGCGCTTTATGGTGAAATAAAAAAAAATGGAGGAATTTGCACTAAGGTGTATTTTTTGCGTAATTATCAAGCTTGGGAGAAGAAAATTCTTGAGGTTATACCGCTTGCTAATGTGTGCTCACTTATATTTAATGTTCTACATAAAGATAGTGGTTTTTCTAAACATTAAAATTATTTTGAGTATGGAGTAGGTCAAACCTAATGCCTTACTTATTAGTGAACTAGCTTTTGCCCGTGGCTCCGCCCACGTAAATGTCGGTTATCGCATTAAAAAATAGCCTATCTCCTTTTCCATATCTGCCAAATTTTATGACGATCCGTTCAGCCGATTAAGCGTGACAGCGTTACAGATAGACAGAGTTACTTTCGCATATTTATAATAATAATAGTAGAAATAGTTATCTTGCTTTTTAAGTATTTGATTTTTTTTAAATACAAGTATAACCACACATAATTCTGATTCAGAATTTGAGATAATAACTAATCGTATAGCATAAAGAACACAATTCAAATTCAATTGCAAATCATCCTATTTTTAGAGCATTTTAATAAAGGTATGGATGGTCAATTAGAAATAAACTTAAAATACACAGTACTAAAGTCGCTACTTGAGTTGGTGCTGCTGAATTTCGTGAATTCTAAATTCAAATGATTATTAGGTGTGCTATGTAAAAAAGTAAGTTATAAAATATTAACTAGCTAATCACCGAAATGGCCCATTGATAACAAGTATGAATTCTGCAGCCCTTCAGGGATTAGCGGCCTGAATTAATTATTTAAATTATGCCTAATACTGACGGATCTCTGTGTAGGGTTTCATACCTCAACAGCATGCTGTTTTATCGAGAAATAGTCTGGTAAAGTTAGCTCATTCAATTGGTGTAAGGTTACTATAATTCGCATAGAGCTAAAAATTGGGACGGATGTTGTGAACATCATTAAATTTGTAAAGTGAAAAGTCCCCATAGATCCCCCCCCATCTGCAAAAGAAATATTTTAGGTCAGTGTTCACAAAAATGGTTTTTTGCAGCCAAACAAACAATCAGTTTTACCATAAAACTAGGAAAGTCAAAAACTGTATTACAAAAATTGTGATTCTTACCTCAGAAATGGTGATTCATAAACTTGTGTTCTTCATAACATGCACGAGTACGCCGCCGCCGCAACTACAGGATGACTGGAAATTGAGTGCGTTCCTTAAAATGGGTTGTATTAGAGCTGATTTGCATCGATTTTGACCCCCAAAACCATATCCATAAAGGGTTATTTTCGAGTTAGCGAAAGTTTTAAGATATAAATTTTCTGCCTCACGATCAAAAATTGCAAGTGATGAGAAATCAACTCCTCTCCGGCAAGTCGATTGTTACTTTTTGTATATATTAAGAATGAATGAACTTTTGGATTGGGCTTAAAGCCAGCAATCGTTGACAAAGCTATCCCGGTTCTGCTTCTGTTTGTGACGACTTACTGATGTGAGACTGGTTTTACAGCTTACGCTTACACCAAAAACTAGTACAGAAACAGACTGGATGTAGCTCTAGATCTTTGCGTTTAATTGTCAGACATACTTGAAGCCTAATTTTAGTGAAATTATTAGAAAATATGTGAAAAAAAATCATTTTTCTCTTTGAATAAATTACCTTTATTGTATTTCTTTCTTACAATAAATATTTTGCAAAACTTATAATAATTATTTTTCATTTAAAATTTGCTCTTTTTTAGTGTCTAACATGAACATTTTTAAAACGAGAAAGAAAACAAGTTATCAAAATACTGGCTATTTTGATAACTCGTTTCTTTCTCGTTTTAGGGTTTTCTAGGGTTCCACCAAAAAAAGTATGATCAATAAGGGTTCCATGGCCAAATAAAATTGGGAACCTCTGAGATAGACAGTCGGTCCATGTAAAATACTGGGATTCAGCTGCATCCAGTTAGACTGGAAGCCGACTCCAACATGTTGGGAAAACGCTAGGTTGATTTATTGAGATGTGGGTATTTTCTTAAAAAGTAATAAACTTACTCGGTTCACAATTTGCTGGACAAAATCGCAGAAGATCCAATCATAGATCTTTTCTTTTTGGATGGGTAATGATCAAATGACTTCTTTTGCTCGGGGTGGAGCGAAAGGGAGTGTCAGACTCTTATTGACTAAAACCCATCCATGTTCCTCCTCATGCCTTTTGCGTTCCAGGGCCGTGGTAACTCTTTTGAACGAATTCCGCAATAATCATAGATGGTGCAGCGAACTTGACTCCTACCGAAAATACTGGCTCCATTGTGAGCCGCAGTGTATAGTTGTGTATCGAAAAAGGAGAGATAGGGAAAAAGGGAGGGATACCTTTGCCTAGCAGTGAGGCATAACATGTTAATTAGATGGATAGACAATAAACAAGGATTTGTACAGTCTCAAGCAAAGCGCTCATTACAACTGTGACGGGCCGCATCGCAGCGCATTTTAATATAAAAAGCGCGGTGCGGCCTGCCAGGACTGTGCGAATATGCAATGGTTCCTTAGGAAAGTAAAAACATTATGAAGGAAGATATTAAACACACCCATGGCCTGAGCGCGTCAGCCAGAAAGAAACAGAGAGGAACAAAGCTCTCAACAGTGCATCTGCCCAGCCTTTGCCCATCTATATTGGGGTCGGCTTCCAGTCAAACCGGATTCAGCTGAATACCAGTGTGTTAAGAATAAAATAAAAAATTGCCTCTTTTTTCACCTATTTACAATTTTTTTATAATCAATTAATCATCAATTATATATAGATCGATAGTCAATATCCGTGGAGGCTGTATCGGATAATTCCTTTGTACATTCGTCGGGTGGGGTTGGCGGCATTGTTCGCGGGTTCCGACTTGTTGTTTGCGCGACCTTTGAATTTGGAACATGGAACGTTTTGAATTTTGCGCGATCTTACCCTCGCAGCGTGTAGTGACATCTTCGAAGGGAGGAACGTGTCAATAACGAAAATTGTTGGAGTGATAAATAAATGTTTGTTATTTTCTGTTGGTAACGTTGTATTGCTAGGCATGTTTTTCTAGTCGATATTTTTCTAGTCAAGTTACTTTTTCTGTTGTAATATACTTAATGTCAAATTGTCAACCTAGCTGAAGGCTTATTACATTTTAAAAGTTTACATCTAAAATTAAGACAAAATTACAAACCTCTATGGCCTGATTTCTCCCTAATCTCAAAACAGGGTCACCCAATACTTATCAGAATCTCCATAAAATTGACAATTATGTTAGAAGGAAAAAGTAGGGACAGAAAATAAAAGCACCACACACAGTAGATTGACCACAGACCTACCCATTTATTTTCAACGTACGCTAATATTTGACTTTTCTGAAGGCGTTGGATGAAGTGATCACGAGGTGAGCAGCTGTCAATCCATCTTGATTACATGGATTGACAGCTCACTTCGTGATCACTTCGACATGTATACTTTTATCGCACTGCTGCATTCTTATTCATTATTAAAATGTGAGATTGCGTGCTAAGTTGGTATAGGTAAGCTTATCCACGCTTAATGAGAATGTATAATTCACCAGATATTTCAAGTAGGCGTGAACATCTCTGTTGATCTCTGGCATTTAAGTCTGAGGTAAGGGTAAATATCAAAGGTTTTTTCAGTGTTTACCAGTTTTTCTTATGAAAAACTAGAAGCTTGTCAGACAAGAGCTGTTCCTGCATTTAGCACTTTTTCTTTACAATGTTTCCATTAATGCAAGCATTCATACTGATTTACATGGTATAAAAACAACTTTAATCATTTTAAAGTACCTAAACATTAGTGCCGCAGGGCCTTACGAATTGATTGGAGAAAATTAAACCAGCGAGGTATATTTTATGAACGGTCGCATTCTTATGTCTTTCGCAATCTGTCAATAACCCTTTTAATTAACCGTCATTTTGTATAATAAAACTATATTTCGTGCCAAACATAGTAACCATTGCTTCAATAAGGGCGACAACATACTGCATACCGGTAGGTAGCTCAAAGTTTAGAACTGCAACAGGATCTACACAAGTACTTGTCAATTTCAATTAAAGATCCCACAAAAAGTCGTATTGTAAGTGGAAACCTCGTAACCCTCAGTCCACGTCAGGATTTTAATAAATGACGCCACATAGCCCCGCCGCGCGGCGCCGCTCGTCCGCGTCGCATTCCGCGCGATTCTTACTTAACTGCTTGATTGTGCTCCCTTGTTTATTGTCACCGATATTGCACGAAGGGCACGCTCTTTGTTTTTTGCTTAAAGTGTTTTTATAGCTTCAAATATTTTATTTGGGATTTGTTATTGGAAGTCACTGTGAAGTTTTATTTTTTTTATTTGATTTTTTGGCGATCAATACCTTTTGTATCTTTTAAGTAAAATCCACGTTCTACTTAATGAAGTGGCAGAATTAGTTACCTATCTGATAAATTAATTTCAATTATTTTTAGGTAACTTGGTAGAATTTTCCTGGAAGTATAAAATTAAGTTATAGCAAAGGATACTACTATTCGTAGTATCTGAAGTAGTAAAATAGAAGACAAAGAAAAAGACTGTAAATAAATATTGCAGGCGCCAAAATTGCGCCACTTTACCCTAATTTACTCAAACCTAAATCAGTTTTACATAAATTCAGGACACGTCACAAAACGCGTTCTGACTTTAAAATCAGGAAGTCCGTCACCGTCTTACAACTCGGGCTTTCCGTTCATTTGAATATCTGAGCCTTGAGGGTTCGGACACCGTCGGATATTACATTTGCTAACCCATTTGTACCCGTCGCTGGTCGTACGACGATCATTATCCGTGTCCAACCGTCCTTCGGGGTCTCAGGGACCACCCTCAGGAATTTGTGACACCACTGTCCTATTGATTCCCTTCACATTCGCTCCTCTTTAAAATTGGGCCGATAATAGATGTTATTGGAACTCGGGGGCTTGACGCTTTTTATTATCCGCGCAGATGCTACACCATTATTGAGATTTCTGAAAATGACGCGACGGTTTTTAGACTTGTGTTATTGAAGATTATTTTGTTAATTTTTTTTATCAGAATTACTATATTTTGTCAGTCAAATAGATAAATTACTTTGGAAAACATTATTATTTAAGTATTAAATAAACTTAAATTACAGTCTCAATTTTAATAACAAAATTTTCAATTTAATTCAAGAAGCTCATTTATTTTGAACGCAATAATAAAAGTACTGTCACTGTGACACAAAACAAAACCCAATTCAAAAACCGAACTCCAGACGTACCAACTTAATCACGGTCCCAAAACAGTATTTTATAAAACAAAAACGTTTTCAAGTCTATCGGCGCGAAAGGTTTTTATTAAAAATATTGTCCGAATGTTAACCCGGCGCAGTGAAACAGAAACGGCTGGTGTAATGTATCTTTGCCCCATTCGGGTTCCTTTGTGAATGGCACGGGTAACGAGCATTATCCACTTGTAGGGACCCCCTACACGATCCTACATGCTTTATTATTTACGAGCTAAACCCTTTATGTATGTTTTTATGCTAAGATTTTATTGCGGATCTATTCATGAGCTAAATCCGGGCGGAAGCAGCGGTAGGAGTGAACTTTGATTCTTTATCTTGGTTATGATGCGTTCATTACGTAAATGTAGGAGTTGGTATCGAGATTTGATTGATAAAGTTGGTATGAATACAGATCGAATATGAAAGCATGCGATATTGACATTGGCATACATTTCATGGTTTCTTCATGGTCAAATCGGGCCGAAACCTTTCGTAGTAGGACTGATTGTATTTGACCAACCCAAAGGCAGCAGCAGCCTTACGAAAAGGTGCTTTAATTAACGGTGTTTAAAAAATATTTTAAACAATGGAATAACTCCAATGCGTTTGGCCAACAAATTGCAGGAATCTTACCCACATTCCAATTTGCCAATATAATCTTACAAGACATTTTACAACCAAGATTAATAAAAAAGTTTAACCCTACACGGTTTATCTCTTCCATCAGATCAATCCACAATACTTTTACGAGTTTGAATCAAAGCGCGCATTGTAAAAGACGGTAAAAGGCTTGTTGTCGGCTCACCCCTAACCCGAATTAAGTTTAACATCCCAATCGACATATCGTGTTTCGAACGTATAACAGCCTATTTGTACGCCTAGGGGATGTGAGGGCCCATCGTTCTAAGTATTATTGTCACCCTGTTATCAGACAATGTCGAACTACGATAGGATTAGGCCGCCATTTTGTAATTCGATTTTTGGCGCGTAGAAAGTTTAAATGTCTATTCTAGTTTTCACTACGTGAGTGGAAAACCTCATAAGACATTTTAATGAAAACCAGCTCATACATTCATGACACAAACAACTTAAATTAAAATCGTGATAAAATATTCTCTCCAAATAAGTGTTTTACAATTTGACACTAGCAACATGAATCATAATGATTTGCTATATTCAGTATCAAAGATCAAAGGGCCTGTGATATGCGCACATACATTATTATTTGACAAGAGTAACAATCGGAGCGCGGGGTCAACCAACCGTGACTAGTGTTGGGGGTGATGCACCAGAATGCTGTTATGAAACAGAACTGTCCATTGAAATTTTGGATCAATGATATATGCGATGTGTTTTTATGGTGTCGGACGTAAAAATAGCACCATTCCATCACTTCCCGTGGGTGTCGTAAGAGGCGACTAAGGGACTTACTAGAGAATGGGTAGCAGCATTCTCTGTAGCTACATTGCAACAGCTACACTGCGATCGTCAACCCGTATTTGGGGGAGGCCTATGTCCAGTAGTGGACGACTTTCGTCTGGTATGATGATGGTGATGATGATGATATATGCGATGGATTTCGATGATTTTTGGTTGATAAATACAAGATACGATGACAGGGTATTGGTTTGAAAAAATGTGATCAGATTAAAGTCTTATAAAACAGAAGCGATGATAAAGTAAAGAAAAAAAGTGTCAAACTGTCTAGACACAGGAAAATTCGTTGAACAAATATGCTTCCAGTTTTGTTAACTAACAAAACCCTTTTTTCGAGTATACTATTGTTGCGTTTCTTAACATTTATTAGACAGCAGTAAACCCCCCTAATATCAAAATCGCTGCAAGCAATCTCAAACGCAAACAACATATTGCAATAAAACGCAACCATTTTAAATTTCCTCCGTAATATTACACCGAGCAGTCAATATTAGCGAAGTACAAAGTCGTATGTTACAAAAATACTAATATTTTATTCTATACGCTTCATTTGCCACCCTAGCCCGCCTGATTGTGCGTGCTTGTGTCGTGCGGAAGTCACTTTGATGCCTCACACACCATTGTCAATAAGTAACCTGAACGAAGTTCAAAGGTTTTGGCGAGAACTCACTCTTGCAACTCGTGATTTTATGGCAGTTTGAGTGTATTACATTTTGACAATAACTAGGCTTTTTAAGGAAAGTTTTCAGAGAGATACGATGTGTTAAAATTTTCGAGTCTTTTCGCTTTGACCTTTGATGTTTTTCACCACGTTAAGCAATAATATTCCGTCATTTAATGTTAGCCTATTCGGTATCTAGTAGTACAGTCAAGGGCAAAAATATGGTACTCAGCAAAGTTCAAAAACCAAATAAATTGGGGGGTTTATCGGTAGAAACGTGATACAAATCACAAAAGTTCAAAATGTGTACAGAGCCTTAATTTTTCATTCAATACTTCATTAATGAGACTATTTCTTTCCAGATACCACCAGTAAACATGTCATCACAAACTTCAAGACATTTCCCTCTTCAGTTGGTTGACAACTCAAACTCGAACCAGCCCGTGATCACCAGAGTCATGTGACGGTTGTGAACTATCTCCATTAGACTCTAATGACGTACGCCGTAATGTTTAAGTGTGTATAAGTGAACTAAAGGCGTCAATCCGTGGTCAGGACTTTGTCAGGACGTGTCAGGACGATGCATCTATCGAGTGAAGTGAGTTCGACGACCACTGGACTGGGCCATGAGGCGCCGTCGTCGAGCTACGGAGGCTCGTTGCCTAGTCAGCCACTGACGGCAGAGCTCCTCGCTGAGAGGACCTTGGAAGGTCTCTTGGCGGATCATCCTGGAGAGCTGGTGAAGACTGGCTGTCCTCATGTGGTAAGGGACCTTTTCCTTGGTTGCTTATCTGGCAATGGAATATAGCTGTGTCTTGGCTTGTTTTAAAAGTGATGAGACCTCTTCTGAATAAACTAGACTGTCGCCTGTACTGACTTCCTTGGTATTAGGTACATTTAAAATCAAATATGTTGTTTAATTGTACACTTTATAACCACATAAGAGAAAATGTTGCCGTATGCAGACCCATGAGTATGAAGTCTCTGTTGATACTTTCAGCATTAATATCTTAATGATATTTTTAAACTAGAATATGTGCCACCTCTAAGCAATCAAACACGGGTCTTCTCCGTGTTTGATGCTTAAGAGAGTTCAAGATACAGATGGGAAGACGAAGTTAAAATTACAGCCAGACCTTTGAGAAGGACAGCCACAGCAGACAGGACGTTATGGAGAGGGCATGAGGCTTATAGGCAAACTGAGCTACGTGATATTTCATTACCTCAGTTGTATAGTAGGTATTTAGTTTTAGACAGTTCAATATGTTCATTATTTTTTGCAAGTAGTAACAAAGGCTATTTATTTTATTTTATGACGTGCCAGCTCTATCAAAAGCTTATCTCAATTTTGCACTTTCTAGGTATGCACAGTCCTACCCCCCCACTGGCGGTCAAACAAGACCCTGCCAGTAGCTTTCAAAGTGGTGGCCCTCGGGGAGGTAGGAGACGGCACCCTGGTCACCGTCAGAGCCGGTAACGACGAGAACTGCTCCGCGGAGCTGAGGAACTGCACGGCGGTCATGAAGAACCAGGTCGCCAAGTTCAATGACTTGAGATTCGTTGGGAGGAGTGGGAGAGGTGAGTGTAACTATAATATGTTTCTATGTTTGTAAAGTATGTTCAATGGATTGGCCAAAATAAAAGCAAAGGGGAAAAGAGTTATAAAAATAAGCATGTGTATCAGTAGGCATCTATAGGTACATAATAATATGTAGATGATATCTAGATAGAGTATGTAAGTATTTTAATTTCTCGTAATACTTATTTACTAGTCACGGCAACTTTAAAAATGATCAAGGTGTTGTATTTTGTAATCACAGGCGTTGTCTTTTCTAGTGTTTTGCCATTTTGACCGTTGTAGACTATATGGGTCCTTATGGGTTTAGGATCATAAAATGCACTTAACTGGTGCTTTCTATAGAGGAGATTATAAAGCCAATTCTCATACATCGTTATAGTGTTCAAGTCGAGGACAATATCATCTCAGCGACACTGAATGCTTGTCAACTTGTGCTCGGGACAAGTAAGATTCTGTCAATGGTAGCGTGGCGAAGGCGATTGTCAATTCGTCAAAAATGTATGGGATTGACAGATGCTATCGAAATGTCACGTGATCAAATTTCTACATTGCGCATTGTCTAGGGCCTCGGTCAAGATAATGGGATAGAGGTGTTTTTGACAGTTTCTGACTGCGGTGGAAATGCAAAAGCTTCTTAAAAATACGGGAATTCCCCTCAAATATGATTAAAATGAAAGCGCCAGGGTGGCTACCCTGGCGCTAAATTCAAACTTTCTCACGTTTTTTGCAATTTGCGGGTCAGTATATAGTAGTAGAAATTTTGAATTTAGCGGGCTACCCTGGCCCTATCAATATGCCAAATAACTTCCGCACAATACACCGCGTTATTAATTTAAGAGGTTATCTTCTGTACATACCCACCTCACCTATTTAAAGATTTACGTCATAGATTCTCGCAGTAGGGCCTTTACAGATCAATTACCCCCATTGACTTAATATTCCTACAAAGAGAAGACCTGTTGAAATATTCAGAAGGCAAGGCGCCCCCGGGCTTTGTTTTTGAGTGCGTACTCGGGGGAGAGGGGGGATTTTTTATGAGTAGATGTCTGCATTATCGTAAACATTCATATATGCTCACCGTTTTATGGATAGCAGAGTTGAAAATTTAAAAAATAAATATTTTTTTGTTTTTTTTTTGTCTGATAAATTAATGCTTTCTGAAAAACAGAAAACCCATTTGTTTTAGCATTTTGGGACTCTGTGCCCTCACCCAAAATAATATCCAAAATCGACATAGTGCTGCATCGAATTAATTCTTAAGCCAGACTAGCAGAGTCTGGCTTTAGAATTAGGATGTTTTGATAGATAACATGCTAGGCGAGGAATTGTGAAGAATTCTAGATCAACAACTAATCAAAAAATCCGAAGTAGCACTAAACCAATTTTATATACACAACACCGCTTTCTTCCTTGAGACTAATCTTCTTAAAAATCCATTGCGAACAGTTTTTTTTATATGTTTTATACCTACTGAGAAATAGAATAGAGAATGCCTTGTTGCATTAACTCAAAACTGTACATAAAGTACATCACTTTAGGCTATTAGATTTGAATCTGTGAATAGCCTTTTCTCTTTTACTACTTATCGATGTTGAAAGGCTTTATCTTCGAAACAATTCTTATGACAGAGTTCACAGCACTTGATAACGTGGTTGGTGCTAAAGTAATTGCGCGGTCAACCGCCTTTGCGTCGCGACGTCTGCACTTGAGGTGATTCAGATGTGAACGACTAGTGGGTGATTACTTGCGTGTGATGCTCTTGGTTATAATCTAGTAGGATATGGTTGAGGGTTTACCGTAAGAGATTATACAGGGTGAATAGGGTGTGGATGGCCAAATCCGAAACTATGAGGATTAGCAAAACATACTAAATTGTCAACTGTCAACGAATCAGAGACAATAGTAAAACAATGGCATCATAGCTAAATTATGTAGGTGTCGCGACAGTCCAGAGGGGAGTCTCGGGGCACATTTTGATAAAAAGTAAAACTGTAGCATTAGAGTCTCGAAAATTAAGAATCACAGAAATTACCTAGGTACTTTGAAATATGAATAATATTATTAAAATTCCCACAACACAACCACGTATCGCTACGTGCCGCATAAAAATGTTGAGTATGAAGTTGGATGGCTACAAGGGGCAGGGAAGGTCAAATAAACGATAGATGGGCTTTGTGAAGACGATTTGGTTACAAAGGGAGATGATAACCAAAAGAGAACTATGGAGGAGAAGACATATTTCGCTGACCCCAAATAAATTGGAAAGTGCAAGATAATGGTGATGAGGTTACACACTCCATCAGTGTGACTATTAAGTGTGGTATAAGATCAGCTAAAGTCAAACCAGCGCTTCGGACCGTGACCTCGTGGTTCCTCCTCCTCTATCTTGCTGTTTTCATGAATGTCTTTTTTCGAGCTTTAGGACCGATATACAGAGCCTAGCTAATCTGTTATCAGCTTGGTAACTTGAGTAACCACTTCTTTGTCTTTTTTGCAATCTAGGAGATGTTCATTCTACTCAATACTCAATACTCAATCTTTTATTGCATTCCACATGTAGGTATTTTTAGGTGGTAAACTTATAGTTAGATCATATGGACCCTGTCGGGCACAGCAAATAAGTGAAACCTCTCTTTGGGCCTCTCGAAAGTATCCAAACATCTGGAACAGTCATTGTCTCTGGTTCATTAAATAATTAACCATGTAATCAGGGAGTACCTTAAAGAAAGCTTCAACGGTAATGAGCATGATCATACACTGTCATCCCTAAGCGATACAACGTGGTATCAAGTTCTGCGGAATAATTGTAATCGTTTGCGCACTTATAGCACTTCTGTGCGGATCTCTTTACAGCTCAAACTGATACTTTGGTGTTTAACCCCTGTTAGCGCCGAGACACGCAACTTAGACGGTGATATACCTATGTATAGAAGATAATATGTTCTAGTTTAGGTTTGCGAGATGTTGTGAGATTCGTAAGCAAGGTTCTAGTCTTGTTCGGTTGGGGAAACAGTAGGCCCAATAAATCTGTGTCAGCTGTTTTGAATGAAATTTGACGACACAGTTGGCGTAGTGGTTGAGCGATTGACTGCTGCGCTGCGTGTCGCAGGTTCGATTCCCGCACGGGACAAATACTTGTATGGTCTACAGATAGTTGTTCCGGGTCTGGCTGTTTGTGTGTGTGAGTTTATATGTTTGTAAACGCACCCACGATACAGGAGAAATTCCTAGTGTGGAGCAACGTTTTTAAAAAAAAAAAAAATGGAAATGTTTTTAGAAGAAAAAATCTTGACGTAGATATTTGCGATTATAATTATACTAGCTGCCGCCGCGGCATCACCCGCGTGATTGTCGATAATTATCCCAAGGGAACATACTCCCGGGATAAAAAGTATCCTATGTGTTATTCCGGACTATAATCTACCTCTGTGCCAAATTTCATCAAGATCTATTCAGTAGTTTTTGCGTGAAAGAGTAACAAACATACATCCATCCATCCTCACAAACTTTCGCATTTATAATATTAGTAGGATAGCCCGTCACACCACATTCCCAAATCACTGCAACTCCTGAAGCCAGAATCAATAGTGGCGATCACCAGAAAAAAACGAAGAAATAATGAAGCTCAACGAGTCCCGGAGAAATGATTCTAAATGTTAGTAGGATAGTAGGAAGTAGGAAAAAAAAACCTACCTACCAACGACCTACCAACTAATCAATTTGTAATTTAATTTCCAAGCAACAAAAAACGAAACGTAAATCTCGAAGCAGGCTCCATTTTCACAAAATATACCATTACATAAACAAAATCTCGTTCCCATCAACGTAAAGTAAACCAAAATTAACGTAAACAGTTTGGATCGATGTAAATGAACAACGGAGCAGAAACAAACTTTAACTCAGGGGTCGCAAACAGGAGCATACGAACTGTAAACTTGCTTCGTCTCATATTCAAATAGTGCAGGGGAGCTAACGAACGAAGATGGGGTCGCGAACCTTCGCAGTAACGCGTGACGTAAGAAAATATCACTGAATATGTCATGCGTGTCACAGCTTTCCGTGTCGATGACAGATAAACAAGCGAAGACGGGATAAATTGTTTGTTTTATATAATCTTGTTAATAGAGTGTGTTCTTGTTTACATTTTGATTTTGAGGTGTCATGTTGCTATGATGTTATGATGGGTGTAGGAAGTAAAGTTTGGGTTTAATGACAATTGTTGTAGGTTAAAGTAATTAATGATGGAAAGCATCTTAAACTGTTGAGTACAGTAGAGTAAAATACTCTTTACACCGAAATATAGTTGTAGTTACACAAGAAAATAAACCTTAATTTTAAGAAAACGAAGGCGGTCGTATTGCTGACTGCTATATCTATCAGACAACCTTAGAATGATCTGAAATATTCTAAAATAAAAAGTGTAGTCTGCGGTGTCATTAAAAACAGATTTTTCAGTGCACGCTTTTTCTGTGTTTAGGGTTCCTTTTGTATTCGATTGGTATTGCACTTCAGAGTACAGTGTTCGTTCACAAAGTCACCGTATTAGCTAATTGTATAAGAGTGCTAATTTCCTCCGGATGCAGTTGATAGACGCGTGATACATTAAAGTGGATTTCGCCCCCGTTGTACAAATATAACCCTCATTAAAAATTCCTTAAACAAACAAAAGCTTTCGGCTAGCGTGTACACGAAAAAAACCAATATAGCCCAGAGCGGCGGGAAAGTGAAAAAGAAGTTAAGAGGTGTCTATTTGTCACGTTCCTTCCTGAATAACGCTCTGCTTTCCAATTAAGGGTAAGCGCTCTCTTTGTTTATCTTAAATTGCGAGAAAATCTCACTCAAATTATCGGGTAAAAAAGACAAAGGGGGATCGCTGCGGAACATAACTTTTGCTTCGTTCTGGGATAAAAAGTTGCGGATCTAACGCCGAGGGACGGGGCGCGGGGAATTTTTAATAAGCGAAAAATTTAATGAGGGACCCCCAACCACTTTTTTGCTACGGTTTGCCGTGTCAGCTAGCCGGGCCGCCTTTATACTTCGTATTAGAAAAGAATTATTAATTACTTGTAAGATCTTTTTCTTTGTTTCCAAATTATATTGGAGCTTGTGTAATATCCAATTATTTGTTACGGGACATGATAATACTCGTTATATTTTTTTCTTTGGGGATAAAAATCCTCAAGTCAAGATTTTTTGTACTATTATTAAATTAATATTTATTAGTCAAGTTTTTCCTAATATTTCTCAGAATGTGTTATCAAAAACATTTTTATGATACACTGAAAAAACTGATTTCTGTGCACTAAACTCAAAAGGACCTAACATACAAAATAAAAAGACACAACCTCGACTAATTCCATTCATGGCTGATTTAAATTTAACCTTACCTTATTATCCCCGCGTTGTGTAGTAAGAGGGCAATTTAACGCACCAGTAGTCGAGCTGCGACATCTGCTAATCGATTGATTGACCCCCACCTTGCTAGACTCGATAAAAAAATCCGCCCCTAGTCTCATTTGTCCTTGGTCCCTACTATATTCTACGCAGCTTCTTTAATTGGCATTTTATATTGTGCGTTCGAAGATTTTGAGTGGAAAGATTTTCAAAAATGTTCAGGTTACCTAAGGAATCGTTTATTTTTTTTTTTAATGTTTTTATCTGTTTTCATGGTTGATTTTGGAATTATAACTAAGTACACTTGAAAAGCTTCAGTGTTCCCAGTAACGGTTTCACGTTACTGGAAACAGTGAAGCAAAAAAAATTGGACTGATACCCAATTTTCATAAACGCCCACTTTTAATAGGGTTTCTGTACCTACTACCAAACAACATGGTGTTTTAAAAATTTCTATCGTTTGTTTTTACGTTCCACGTAAGGTAAATAATATTTGGTTATGATATTGAAGAAACTTAAAAGCTAATATACCATTATCTCTCAAATGATATAATTATGTACCTCAATTCATAGTTAATTGCATAAAAATTGTAAAAAGTTGTTTTATATATGCTTAATTTAAAAACGAATTAGCAGATTCTAAATTCAAACTCTCATAAAGACATTTTGGATTAAGAATGCTTATTAGTAAGTATGCATTTATACTACAGTAGGCGCCAGATAAATGTACAATAACGGTCCTTGACTTATACATTTATTGATTTTATTAATATCAAAAACAGAATTAAAGTCATAAAGCTGTCCTGAATGAAAAACGGTTCATAATTTGTTGTTCGGGTAACTGCGAAAGGATATTAGTGAAAGGTCAATGTATTTTATTGCAAGTTTATCTAACGCCTACTATAAGCATATGGTCAAAAAGGTTTTATAAATAAGGTCCCTCTTTTGTTCAGATGAGTTCTTAATACAGCTAGTATCATTTTAGAATATCCGAACTAAGGTGAGAAACCTAAGACATCACTCTCGCCATGTTGTAATAATTACGAAACGCCAAAAACTGTCATTTTGGTCACAAATTTAAATCATAATCAGCACAGTCCAATCAGTAACATCTCTTTGTTTCTCCATTCCAGGTCGAAAAGTCTCTCTTTGTCAGACGATTGCAAAACAAACCAACAACATAGGCACTAATCTTTGAGCCCTAACAAAGGTGCCAGGTAACCAAACAGTGTCGGTAGAACACAATGGGCTCTCAAGCCCCAAGTTCCACCCCATCCAAGGTGCAGATGGGGATACCACCCCCAGGAAAATGATTTTTGTATACAGAGCGGCGAAAAAGATCTCGGCCTCACCTTTCATTATTAACTTGGTCCCCTTTGATGCACTGCCCATGCCCCTTTGCGAACTAATGATTTCAATTTTGGCGTGTTATTTTGAAAACCTCTCGCTGTATGTTATGGGATGATTGAGGATGTAAATTAGCGTTTCAAGGGTATATTATTTGAATACGAGCTTTAATATTGTAAATGGGGATTTAGGATGAGTTCGGTTTTGTAAGAAGCTCCTTAATAGTGCTAGGGTAGGTATATGAAAGATATAAACTTAGAATAACTTTTAGGTCTAGTTGGAAGTTGACAAATCTGTTGAAAATTCTGGTTGGTAAATTAGATACTAAAAATGTGTCCAGAAAACTTGGTAGCACAGTAATCAGCATCTTTAAAAGTTTTGTAGACACTTTTATAGATAAGTCTTAACATAATTGTTAAGAGCCTCGCTAACTACCACCACAGCTAAGATGAGCAGCCATTACAAATTTTATTAATTTAAAAAGAGAACCATTGGGTGGGTGCAAAAAATTCATAAGCGAAATTGAGACGGTCGTGCGACAAGGATGGCTATACGCTTTTCTTAAAGCCAGAGAGGGATGGGGCAAGTTTCTTTTCATTTCGGTCCGTCTTTTTGGAGTTGTTCTCTTTCCGTTTTTAATTATTGAACCACTCATTCCTAATTATTGTTATTAGCGTTGGGGAGAGTGGTGAAAATTGAGGGTCTCGTCTCGGCATATTGACCGCTCCGCTCGTAGACAGCTTCCTAGGGGACTGGTTTTAATTGTGCACGCTTTTGACTTTTCCTCTTGTTCTTTTGAGACGCCTCAATAAACTCGGATTTTACGGTGTGTCGCTTGTATTAGTTATTTTATTGGTTGGGGCAGAAGTTTTATATTGCTGAGGAAATATAATGCAGTAAACGTACATATCGGAGATTGTTCCGCATCGTTCCTAGAGCATAAAATATATACGTACATGGTTTACGATGTACGAGTAGGTACTTATGTTTAATACATTACGCATGAGGAGTCAATCCGCTAATGTCCCTATTCCGTATCGGTTGGCTTTAGGTATTTTATATCCAAATTACTCCTCTGAGCCGAAAATCCCCGGTAAGCCTTGTAACCGAGATCAAAGGAGCTCTCTACCATTACGATTGTGGCTCATTTTTTATTTAGCTCCGAGAGAAGTCTTATCTTAACGTGCCTCCCTACTTTATGACGTTATAAAGCTGATTTTTAATCCGACGTGAACGGGAAATTGCCGAATTTGAATTTGGAAACTGAAGTTGAATTTGGAATAATATTTTAACTGTTATCAGTTTTGGGAGCGTACTTTCGGGTAGTTATTTATGAGTTTGACCGTTAGAATGGAAGTAGAATACTAACTTCGCTAATGTACCTATAAAGGTAGGTAGCTATGTAATTTATAAATATAACATTTCTTAGAGCTCATAATGACCACTATTAAACGTCTGCAGTTTTGGTTCTCATTTCTAGACTGTCAACGTAAAAAATGTTGCCTCGATTCGATAGATGGCGCGGAGTGTTTGATAAAATCGCTGAAACAATTTTAATACAGATGGACCACCTAATTATTTATTTTAATTTATCTTTTTAAATGAACCAATACGACTTTCAGATTTGTCTGCAATTCAATTCAACCCAAAATTTAATGTAAAAAAATATCTGTATCACCCCTTCAAAAAAAAAATTTCAACTTATATTAACACGATATTTTTATGAACAATCAGTGGCTCCCCCTGCCGACGATACACACAGTTTATGAAGTGTGTAGCACGTGCAGTTGCAATATGTTAGCAGGCGGCGCCGGAGGGCGCAGAAAGGCTTTTTATGAATAACTAAATGATTTATGGAGTTAGAAAATGGCTTTATGTTTGCTTTTCTGAAGGTTTTTGCTGGGATGTTGTTGTTGCTTAAATGTTTTTGGTGTCTATGGTTGATTTCAAAGATGGTATAGTTTTTGTTAGAAATATTGTTGCAAAATACAATTACACTGATTTATAACTTCAATGATCAATAAAATTAGTATCAAAATACTGAAATTCACTGACTCTGTCAGAAGTAGACCTCTCTCTGAAGTATACCTCCACGCTAAAGCACCATTTAGTTTCACCCTGAAGAGTTTTTATGCAGAGTAGGTTCATAAAGTATCAAATGAAATAACCCATTTATATGCGTATAACTAAAAGGAGTAGAGTCGTAATACGAGGCGAAAAAAAAACAAAGTTCAATTACAGTAAGTACATAATTATTTACCCTTTGACATACAGTTGCCAATAACCAGATACTCTATGAATACTAACCAGCGAACTGCGAACATTCCGCAGCCATGTCTCATGTAGATTCCTCCTCCATCCCACGCATATTACATAAGTAGTCAGAATGGGTAATTCCTATCTCCGTCTGGGAGACAATAAAACTTTTCTTTTCTACGTATATTTGCGCAAAAACAATTTCTTGGTCTCTCTCTTAAGTTCTCGCCGAGTTTATGCGGGTTTTATGAAAATAAGCGGGTGCCCGCTCATTTCGGGTTGGTGGGGGTGGTGCGGTGGGGTCGTGGGCCCGGGAGGGGGTGTTTATGTCGTTTTCATGGCTCGGAGGACCACCGCCGCGGCTTTTGGCTTCAAGCCAGACGCTCAGAATACTAGTCTCTCTTTTGTTTTGCAGGAATGTTATCTCGGTACGTTTCTTTTATTCAGAATATAATTTGGGATCTAAATATGAAATCTTTCGTTGTTTTTGGTGTTGGAGGAAAATAGTTTTTGTTTGCATTGTTTGTTTAGTTGTCCATTGTTTACATGAAATAAATTATTAATAATCAGGTTTCTCTCGAAATATATGTCGCCTGTATGTTCGTAAAACTAGAGAATCGAATCACGACTTGCAAATAAATTTTACACAACAACCTATACAAAAACCATTCGATCGAACCTTTCAGCGTAGGTAGGTAATCATTCAACAATAAATTAATTCCGAAAAACACCACACCCAGTTTGTGGTACATACAATTATTCCATTAGCACCTATGATCATTCATTACGGCGGGGTGTAGAATGTCAACCGATGAACTTTACCAGAATTACCATTTGGTATGTGTGTCGATACGTTCTGATTGTTCAAACGCTAGCTGCCGTGTTTGTGGCCGCTCTGCGGTCGATGTGTTACGATGGCATTTCGACTACACCACTCCTCGATTTCCATCGCTATAATATAACACGCTAATACCCGATTGTTAAGCATACATTGCTTTCATTATCCAGTGCTCTACACAGCTAAGTGGTACATTTACGGCGATGGTTGCTGTTTAGGATATTGCGTCGTTACGTGACGTCATTGTCGCGAGTTTCAACACTTATTAAGTGATAGGATGGTCCACGACCACATTTACACGCAGAGCTTATCATTTTGTGTGTTGAGCGGGTTGGAAGTGGCGTTAAGTTGCTTACTGGACCGCAAATCTGAAAAACAAGCTAAGTATAGGATAATATGAATGACAGATCGCTAGTTTTACAATCGGAATCTTGGATTCAGGAAATGTTCTAGATACCTGTTATCTTGAAAGCAGTAAAGATTTGCTGAGAAGTGAATGACGGAAATCAGAGAAGACGCTGAAGCAGATGACTTCATAAATAAATATTTATTTATTTTATTTATTTATTAATACTTTACGCACACAGATGTACAGAGGTGGACTTAATGCCTTAGGCATTTTCTACCAGTCAACATTTTAAATAGTCCATAGTTAAATTACATTCTATACTGTCTGTACAGGCAAAGCCTACTTACGCCTATTTAGGGTTCCTTACCCAAAGGGTAAAAACGGGACCCTATTATTAAAACTCCGCTGTCCGTCTGTCTGTCTGTCTGTCCGTAAGTCTGTCACCAGGCTGTATAGATACAATGGTGTCTAGCTATCACGGTTCATGAGATCTCATGTACCGTGATAGCTAGACAGTTGAAATTTTCACAGATGATGTATTTCTGTTGCCCCTATAACAACAAATACTAAAAACAGAATAAAATAAATATGTAAGTGGGGCTCTCATACAACAAACGTGATTTTTTGCAGTTTTTTTAATAGATAATGGTACGGAACCCTTCGTGCGCGAGTCCGACTCGCACTTGGCCCCCTTTAGTCACCCCCTTTCTTCCCAAAACAAAAGCCAACCGGCATACCAACACTTCTCAAAAAATATTCAAACATCTTAGTAAATCTTCCTGGTACCCCGTGTGTCCGTGACGGCATCCGAGGTACGATTGCCGACGGATCCACAAATCAACCGGGGAGGTACGCCGCCGTCGGCGTCGGCAACCGAACGGGTTGACGACGTCGCCGCGAATTCTTTATACATTCCAAAGCTGGAAGTTGCTAGATGGTTTGTGTACGTGCCTCGGTTGGCTGTGTTTTGGTTGGTGAAATGGAGTTGGTAGTTTTAAGTATTGTCTCAGAAGAAGTATAACTTCAATGAAATGAAGAAAACGTCTTGGGTCTAGACTTCTGGTTTAAGTTAATTTAAATAAATATAATAATTGAGAATAAAAACATGTTTTTTGTAAGGACTATTTTGTGTGAGTGTTGGCAACAGAATGGGTTGACGACGTCGCCGCGAATTCTTTGTTCATTTCAGGGTTGGTAGTTGTTAGACGGTTTCTATACGTACCTCGGTGGGTTGTGTTTTGGTTACTGGAAAGAGTTTTTTTGTTAAGTAATGTTACATTAGAATGAGCTTTTTTGCTTGGCCTGAAATAAATAAATAAACAATTAAAGTATCTGTACTAATAGGTGAGAGACGCGTGTCTAGGTTTTTATCGGCATCGCGGAACGTAGGACCAGAAAATAAATCATTAGAAATTGAAAACAAACAGTCCAATGGAAGAGTTCCAAGAATGTTTCTTGCTGCCTTAACCATTTCTGACAAATTCGCCTCTTCTGTTTAAATAATATGAAGATCATTTTGGATGTTGACGTTGGGGTTTAGTTGTTTAATAATATCTAAGAAAAAACACACTTTCAATGACACGAAAAAAATGTCATGGGTAAAAGGTGTTTTGAAAGGACGATTTGTGTGGACGGGATGAGAGTTAAACAACGTGTAACAGAGTAAACGCAATACCTCTTAAGGGGTCATTGTACTCACCATTACAAACAACTTTCACTGTGGGACCAACACTGAAGTTGCGAAAAAAAATCAACAGCCAATTACATTTATGTGCGCATGTACTGAAAAGCTAATATTTTTTTAGAAATTTCGGGTCTGGTCCCATAGTAAAAGTTGTTCATAATGACGAGTACAATGACCCCTTATGAGGTATTACGTTAATTCTGTTACACGTTGTATGTTTCTTGGTTGATATTGGAATTACGTAATTCCAATATCATCATCGTCTTTCATTACTTACGTAACGAAAGACAAATTATGAAATCTCAATAAAATATTGAAACAAAGAAAACAAACTTCATATTATTTATATTTTCCGAGAATCTATTCAACCATTTCTCACGAATTCTACCTTACAACATTTTTTTGTTTTTGCACAGGTAAATCGTTCACCCTGACGATAATGCTGGCGACCTCCCCCCCTCAAGTGGCGACGTACCAGAAGGCCATCAAGGTTACGGTGGACGGTCCTCGGGAGCCCCGGTCCAAGACCAGGCACCACGGCTTCCATCCCTTCCACTTTGGACCCCGGTTCCCGCCTGATCCCTTGATGGGGTCGCTACCTTTTAAGTTATCAGGTACTGTTTCATCGAACGTTTCTTATAAGGTGCTTAGTTATTTTTGTTCGAGACTCTTGAACGAAAATAACTATTGTACCTAATAGCAAAAATAAAACTATTGAATGAGAAGATTTTCTAAAAATAGATCGGTTCTCGAGGCTGTGTGTGTGTTTTCCAGTCACGAGGATATCCATAATATGGACATGAACATGGATGGATACGATTTCTAATTATCTTTTTATGCTCCTAATAGATCGACCAGGACCAGGACTCTTAAAATAAGTTAGTAGTAATTTTAGATATTACTATAGTGGTCGCCCAGTGAAGTGATCGAAATTCGTTTTTTTTTTTATTAATATAATATATTTTTAATCGACTTCCAATAAGGAGTAGGTTATCAATTCGGATGTTCATATATTTTTTTATGTATGTTATTATCAAATATAAACGGATTTGCAAAATTCTTTTTTTGTTCGAATCAGGTTTAATTCGAGATGATCCCATTTTTTCGTAAAGATCTTATAAAGAACTTCGGAGATAGACAATTAAATATATATAGACTCGTTGGAATGCTAAAGGGGTACACCAGCAGCAGCACTAAAAATTGAAAAATAAAAGTTTTAATTTAAGTAATAATATGAAACAATATTAGATTTCTGCACTCCTCCATATAAACTTTAACTGTGCCAAGTTTCATACTCCTTCTTTCGCGTAATTTTTGTAAAACGGGGTACAAACTTTTTGCTTCACGCTAGGTAAGTACAGTAAATTGAGCTCAACATAACCAAGTATCGATATTGATAGAAGAAGAAGTAGATCTGTTTAAGCATGGATAGCCTTACTATATGTTTTGTATTTTTTATTAGAGGCAACCTGCCTCGAATCTGCAGACATCAAAATTGAATTCCAGAAACATGTTATCCGCTAAGCGTTGTTGTCGTGCATTGTCAAACACAGCCTAAACATAACACGCCTGCTTATACCTAGCTATCCATTATGACGATTCTCAAACTTGAGTTCTGACCTATTCCCTGTCCCCACCCGAGTCGCGATGTTTCTATCCGAAAGATATTAAATTGTCAGCCGGGACCGTTGTCACTCCTCGTCTGCGCCTCAAAAGGGGATTTAATTCGGTCCAAAAGTTTTGCGTGACAATTAATTATCAATTTGAGGGGCCTCAGTTTGACACCTGCGAGTACACGAAGATGTATTTTAATATTCTTGAAACATTAACAATTATGAAGTTTCTTAAGTTTGTTAGTGACGTTTTGGGTGACTGTTTTATGGTTGTGTGGGAAAGTTAGGTGCACTAAATGGGATTCTATTTTTCGAGACTTCGCTTTGTGGTTACGATGCCGATGTTTTTTCGCGTCTTTCGTGAGATAAAATTGAAATCAGTCAAAATTGGAGCCTAAATAATGATTTATTTGAACTCAAACCAAACATAAATCCATACTTAAATATTCTAAATAGATAATATACTAGTAAAAACACTGAACAAAGGCCTTGGGCATTTTCTACCAGTGGACCATAGGTGTATAGTTACATAGGTGTCAGATAGTAACGAACCTTCGTCAGGTGTGATTTTTCAGAATAGCCCTTGGCTATATTCGCACTTCGGTTTGAATAACGTGCTTTTATTTTGGTGACACAAAATATTCCAAAAGAAGATTATAATCGAAAATAGATTTTCAACTGCGCGACAATGTCTCAACATACAAAAGTACCTATTGGGTTACTTTCACACCCCAAAAATATATCTAAAATTGAAAATAGCGCAGCCGAAAATTTCTTCCTCTTGCAAGAAATATGGCAGGTGAATGAGATTTCCCCAATATTGCGCGACGCTTCGCGACGCCCCGCAGTCAGGGCGCGTCGCTAGGCGCCCGCTCCCTTCACTTGCACCTAATAAACACCGACGTAATTGTGTGCCAGATTATTAAAAAGAGCCTAAATTAAAGTTCATAATATATTCTTAAAGATTTCTGTCTCCGGAACTGTTCAGAGTCTGCTGGTGTTCAGTTTGGTGTTGGTGGTGGCTTAAACTTCGATTAGACACATTATTAAATTACTGTTAATACAGCAGCTTTAAGAAGACATTTAGGGACAACAAGTAATGTTATCTTCGTACGGTTTTAAGAAACTATTTTCCTCACAACATCGTTGCTTTATACCTCTCCTTTAAAACACCACAGCAAAAGATTCACTACCATCTACCTAGCATTTTCATTTTTTTTGTTACAAAGTCTCAAACTACCTTCACTCGTGTACTACGCCGTCGTAGTACGCGCTTGTCGTTCTCTCGTAGTACGCAAGTGTCGTCGCAAACCTCGTTACGTCGGGTGTCAAAGGGCTGTAACTCAATTACGCAGCACGTAGGTACAGTCAGCGACACCAGGCGTGCCAAGACACCGGAATTAATGCATGATAATTTACTTAGGATTTTATATCGGGTTGATGATGAGGTGGAATTGGTTGATTCGTGACGTCATGGATCCTTTCGGAAGGTCTTCTTTATCTTGATGTGAAAGGTCAGGTTTTATGGGGTCGTTTATTGTTGGTCACACTGGAGAAGGTACCTACAGATAGATATATAATAAACGATGAGAGTCAGTTTTCCAAAAAAACAACATGTTGATTATGTTATTTGTTCTGGTTGCAACTTAGTATCAGACCTACCTGTGTGCCTGCAGTTAATGACTAGGTATGAACTAGACATATGTACTATATTACTGATGATATAGTGTCATTTATCACCTTAGACGCTACGTTTTGCGGCCTTATCCGACAATCATTATACAGCCAACACTCTTCAGTATTCTCATTACCTCAAACCTACGCACTTTACAAGCTTACTTCAACGCAGCTTCTTCCAGCGTCTCTTTGTTTCTCTTTAGAAACAATTTAGCAAGCACTTCAATATGTAAATTCCACGCTTCGTGGCTCTTCCGAAGGCAGGTCTCTACTGCCCTCTTACCGGCACCAATAACCCTTGTGAAATCATGATAAATTATCTTCATTCACGTTCGCGCGTTCCTCTTATAGACGCGAATTTGTAACACGAATATTAAAGAATGGATGTGACATGGCTGAAAATGTTCTGGAGCTAGTAAGTTGGATGTTAACTTTTTGTCTCGTAGCATGAATGGTTCTAAAAATAGGTAGCTGTCACGTAATAGGGCGCTTGGCACTTCACTGCAAACTTCCTCGTTTATCGCTTTTTCTTTCGAAATCGTAACCAAATGCGTTGCGTGGTTAAAAGAAATAGGCAGAGAAACAGATACAGGCAGACAACGACTTTGTTTTAAGATAGTCATCAAAACATTTCGACTTTTTCGAGACATAAATAGTACAGTCGAAGCCCAAAAGGCGAAATCAGTACACGAGTTGACATCCCTAATTGGTCCAGACATCCAGTCGCTATCCATTTTCGTAGATCTGTGTATCTCACGTCGCCGTGTGAGCGCCACTTAAAGTCGCAGCCTTCGCATTATTAATGAGGGAGTCTTAGAGAAAATTAAATATAGCATTAGGCCCGGAAGCCCGGGATTGTGGGGGCGGGGAGAAGAAACGGGGGCCACATAACCCTTCAGTGCTCGCGACAATGCGGGTGCATAATTACGCATTTGTAAATTTTAAATGTCCCACCCACCTCATACAGCCTTTTGTATGACGTGATTCGCGCTTTCACCGTACATTTTAAACGTTTTCAAATGGATTCGTATGATGACGACTGCCGCGCGATTAACTCCAAATGTGACGTCATTTTTATTGACGTGACGTGTTATTCAGCATTTACGGCGGCGCGGTGTTATAAATTCATGAGCAGTGTTTTGAGGATGATTGGTGGAAATGTATTTAATCATTTAGAGTTGGTAACCATTTTGTCTAAAGGTTTCAAAGTTATAAAAAACTAAACACACAAAACAGGGGTATCACAATCAGAAGAATAGTTAATTAATCGTATCTATCAGATCCTAACCTTTAACCGTTAGCTCCCTTGTCACAGCCACTTTCCTACACCGAAAGGTTAATTAAGCAAAACAAAAAGGGGTTAAACAAAATCAATAGACGCAAATTCATTAAACGCTAAGCAGATTGAAATCCAAAATGGCGGCCAAGATGGCGGCGTTGGGTTAAGGCGCGTTGACAAAGCGCCGTCGTTAGTTCACGAGCCCTCTTATTAACCTTATGATGTACGGAGGGCATCCGTCTTGCTAACTCGGGCTGTGACGTCAGCCCTTAGCACTAACTAGAAGCTTATGGTGTCATAAGTTACGATGTGGAGCAACCTGGTGCAAGACTGGGTTGTGGATTACTACGGTTCGTATCAGAGTCTGAAGTAATTCGTTTTGAGTGTGACAAAACTACTAGTGTTGCTTCTTAGGCAGATTGCTTCTTTTAATTTGATAAGGATCGATACCAAAATAATGGCAATAACTAAAAACAGACATATACCTAATTCAGTATTCTTAGATAAATCACCTTACCTAGAGTTATCAATGTTATCATACGAGTAGTTTATAGGGCATTGATTCTGTCTACAATATCTTGAAAGAATTTTCAGAAAAACCAGTGGTTTTTGAGGTAACTTTGAGCCTATCTTCAAAGCGGCAGTAAGCACTTACCATTAAAAAAAACTGGACAAGTATGAGCTTGATTCGCGCGCCGAGGTTTCCGTACAAACTAGGACTGTCGACTTCGGAAATCTTGTCTCAATTTTTTCCGAGTACTTACCTATACATTACCTACTGAAGTTTATGAACTGTGAAGGTACCGAACATTACTCTGAAAAAAAAGGTACTCCATTCACCGATCTACGTCAATCCTCTGACCGCAAATGCAGAAGTTAGGTTTGTGACATACGAACACTGAAGTATTTTACTGAATAGTTACGAAAACCTGAAAAGTACTCTCGAAATCTTTATTGAATCACACATTAAAATCCCCATGGACAAGGCATTGTATTATCTTAACAAGTACATATGTCTTAGTAGTTTTCTTTTGGCTACAAACAAAACAGTGAAACTCGAGGCAGACACGTGACAAGAGAAACATTCGCGAAAATTAATTTAAGTTGTTAGTTTCCGCGAGAAATAATTAAATATCAACACTCCTGCATGACACAGTAATCTCACAAACTTATCACTATAATTGGCTCATAAAGATAAATAGAACAGATAATCTACTTTATACCATAAGCTTACAAAGGCAATATTGTCCTCAATGAAAAAGTCATTTGAATAGAAGTTGTCCCAACACAAAAGAAAAAAGGAAGTCGCTCAACAAGTGTTCTATAAATGATGTTCGAAGAAATGTAAAATAATTACTGGAAAGTGCTTCCAACCCTTTCTCTAATCACTGAGGGTCTCAAAGAGTCGTTAAAAAATTCCACCCTAATCCCGGCACATTGGAATCACACTAAAAACGTAAATACTTTTATCCGTGTAATCCCGGTCGTCTTCGCGGATTAGCGCTGTAGTATCGGAGGCAGGAAAAATGCAAGACGCAATCTAGCAAATGGCATTAAAATGTTTGGGTCCAACCCTCTCGCGGCGCTCGGCGATTTTTCAAAGTCGAAGAAAAAACCCCTTCGCCGAGGCAATGTAGCGGACTGGCACGTCTTCGGATGCGGCCAATCCGCTACTACCGCGCGCTCACAGTTTTGATACTTTAGTTTGTTTTGGAATTAAGAATTAAGAAGCTTTTGTATATAAGCAGTCTTGCCATGTTTATTTGTCTGTTTTTGTGTGTACAATAAAAAATAATCATGAAATAGAATAGGATTAAATCGGTCATTTCAATAACCACGTTAGTTACAGTTTTATCCAACATGCTTTTTTTGCTGTAAACGCTTCCTAAAAAGAGATGCGTGTTCTGGGTATAAATAACGTACCTACCTAAGTCAAAACGTTCCTATTTGTTCAAATAATAAAATAAAACTTCTCACAACGTCTGATACACTTCCATCAGCCTAGGCGTATGATTTGAGAGTGCCCATTAATAGTAAAAAATTGATGATTTTAAACGACTTTAGGATAGCATTCTGGAAAAGCATAATTATGCCATTTTATCAGAATATATATAGCTGGCCAACTTTAAATTTTGATAGTTATCCAGATTAGAAAGATCGAACTCTCAAACGTTATCCACGGATCAGATCATTGATTTTGATCGTGGATCGCGATTGACTGTGTACGGGCGGCTTTAGGACTTATCGACCGAATTCGGTCGGCAGGCGATCGGTAACTATGTCGACATACATCTAATATAGATCTAATTCAGTGACAACAACAAGCATAATTAAACTGACGACTTCTTTCTGGATGAGATGAAAGTTGTTACAACAAAACATTTAGTAGTAAAATTGTATCCTTTATTACAACTCAAAGCTTTTTTTTGTTGCTACGGCCGTGTGCATTTGTGCCACCTAGTCAAGATGGTCTAAGCCTGCTAAGACTGCTTTATGAAAACTTTCGTTGACTGTCAACTCTGCTTTATCAACAATATAATAACATATTTGTATCAACGATGTATAGGCCTGCTTCAACTTGGGCACAGCTTAACAATAGGGTAGATGACAAAAATAAAACTAATTAGTCCGTCAGATAGATTTCCAAAAAAAATTAAGACACGTATTTTTTCTTTTTTCACGTAAACAAATAATTAAAAAGATACAGTACGTTGAAAACTCGTGTCACGTGTGACGTTACTTTTATGTACACTTTTTACGTACACGTATCGTCACCAGCCCCCACTCCTGATATTTGTTGCGTTTTATCTTCATAATTTTTTAATGATTTGCTAAAACGAAAAATACGTGTCCAATATTTTTCGATAATCTAACTGACGGACTAAATAGAATCATATAATTTTTAATCAGGAATCAACCCAATTAGTATTACTTAAATTTAGTATCCAAATCATTGTCTTCAGAGATCAACACTACTAAACCAAAGTATACAGCGATTACGCATCGTGCACACAACAAAGAATTCCAACATTTTTTAACGAATGCAAATCGTCTAGTGCTGCCCTTTCCTTTGAATCTTTCAACAGAGAATACATAATGAAACAATGCCCTACCATTTTTCATGTCATGAACCAGAACCTACCAGAACCGTTATTTTTAACTATGTTATTGACAGGGTCGTGATGATTCAATCGAGTATCTTATATAAGTAAGTCGTTTTTCAGAAGTGTGCATTACCTTATTTTAAAGATATATGTGAAAAATATAGGAAAATCAAATATAGTGAATCAGAGAAAGAAAAAAATTAGTTGCTACTTTAATTTGATTTTTATAAAAAGTGACTGAAAAACAAGAACAAGCTATAAAATATTTCCTAAGTTGTTACCTATCTATTTACTAATTTCAAAAAATGTTAGTTACTAATGGCCTATCTATTCTACAAGCTTTCTTCTCGAATCCATGAAGAATAATCCGGGTTCGCGAGCCAGCGAGTAATCTTGAGCTTCAGTGTTATTTTTTGCGCTCGGAGCGGTGCGGATATTGTCTAAGCTACGGGCGCTCTTAGCTGGAGATAGCTTTGAATACCGACTACCCGACTACCCGGGTACCCGGCTACTACTAACATAGCGTCCACTTATTGCACTTATTAAATACTCTACAAATTGCTCATTGATGGATGCACTTAAGAGTATAAAAGACTTTATTGCCATTTAATGGTCGCTTAAAGAATGAGTAATTACGTAATGAATATCAGGATTATCTCACAATAAAAATTATGTTTCAATCAGTGCCAAACTTAACGATGAAGTATTCAGTAGATAATAGACTATTTAACCCCTCAGCGGCGATTCGATATCTCAAATCATTATCGTAAAAGCCGTGAGGCGCTCCGAGGCAAGATTAAGCCGGGCTTAATCCTAAAAAGCAGCTCTTGTCTAATTGCAACGAACTCATAAAGCACTACACCTATAAAGGCTAAGCGGTCGGATTCAAAATAATGTGTTTTACATTTTCGTACCGTCGGTATCTGCGACATAAAACGGCCTGTAATTTATTCTATTGCTGAAAGGGTTGGGTTGGCTCGGGGTGGGAATTACCCAAGGTGGGTGCTAAAGGGTTAAACCGAATATACGGGGTCGCCGGCAAACTTTGTTAATTTATGCGCTTAAAAATGTCAACTGAAAATTATGACGCCAAAACACATTTCCTATTTGTATGATTGTGATTGTTGTGATAATAGCTTATTTGTTTTATTTACATGTTATTGTTTGAAACAAAGGGGATTGGGTTTAAAACGCGTTGGTCAAACACAGTCTTCGAAAAAAGTCTGTGTTCCTAGAGCGGACCAACTGATCATTGACCAATTTTGAATTTGTTTTATTTAATCTCCTCACATGTAAACTTAGAGCCACCACCTTTCATGTCTACGACACGCATTTTTTCAAACAAAGAAGAAACTTTTCAACATACATTTCAAAACCATCACTGCAACAAAGCTCAGATTCCACAATATGAACAATCAAACTCTGCAACAATTGAAGAGTGCCAGCGGAGATAAGGCGCGTAGTCTACAAGCCGCGAGGGGGGCGTCTCTCTCATTATTAAAATATTCTGATGAGTGCGTTAAGTAGGCGTTAGCGTTAGTGGAGCGATTCACGCGATAACTCTTAACGCTATTGTTTTGTTGATTGAATTTTGAGCAGTTGAGGGTGGAAACTAGGTGGTGAGGCTCTGTTTGGAGTTCAGATTGCGACATGCATTGTTTTTTTCAGTGGCTTAGCTATTTAATTTGACAGACTTTAGAAAATAGTACTGTGTGTGTATTGTTGTGAAGCAAATTTTTGATAACGAAAAAAAAATATTTAGATTTTTTTAAAGTTTTCCTAAACAGTCAATGACATCCCTTGTCTTTAATTGTAGCCTTTCTGGAAACTGCTTAAAAATCTAACAGACTGCTTCAAAACTTCCGATGTTTGAATGAAATAATAATCTGACTTTCCTTCTTATTTGTTCAGGTATAGCCCACCAGCTGGCAGGTCTACCCGGTGGTGAATGGGGTGCGCTGGCGCGGCACTACCCACCTCCCTTGCTGCCTACCCCAGCACACTTCACGCCACACGTCTTACCACCGCACGCGCAACCACATCATGTACCCCCACCACCGCATGAGACTGGTCAGTACACCTTGGATAAAGTCTACAAAGGATTCTGTTCATAGTTCCCTAAACCAAAGTGCTATTTTTCCTTACAGATATAACGTCAGACAATCCAATAACGATGCACGCACACAGTACGACGAGTCCGGCAAACTCGCGTCCCAGCTCGCCACAAGATGACGACATCTCCGTCACCGCATCCAGCTCCCCTCCACCAGACGACCGTCCAGGGGCCTTCACATCAGTCACAAGATCAAGAAAACCGATGCAGCCGTTACCAGCACCTTCGAGCCTGTTTCATAGTGCATTAGCTGCTCAACTATTCCTCAATTCTCCCTTACTACCAACCCCACCAGCGTGGTTATACTCCCAACTGTACGGAGGCTACGACTGGTGGCTCAGACCGCCACCCCCTCAAGAAGACTCAAACCATTCAAGTCCGGAGCGAGAAGAGGAAAGTTCGACAGCATCAGGGACTGGGAAGAAACGTCCTGCGTCCCCAGAGTGGTCGGAACAGGGAATGAGGACTCGAAGCAAGTCGCTGATCACGTCAGAAAGACGGCCGGTGGATGTGTGGCGTCCGTATTAGTGTCGTGTTACTGACGATTACAGGAAGACCTATCTGTCCACTGATATGTATGATTATGGGTGCGCAGAACGTACTATGCTGGAACAGCGGTTGGTAGAGGATCTTGATCTCCTTTGACAGAGTCTGGTAGTCGTTCCTGACTCCTTTACAGACAAGTCAAAACAAGAAGCCTCTCTGGATTTTACTACATTGGACAAGAAATATGCGGATTCTTGCAATGGGATCCTCTGTGATCGCGAGGCGAAGTTCGATGTTTTATGTAGAAAACATTTTGATGTTTAAATTCAAAGTGTTGTTGAGTGGAGGAAAGGAGGTTATGAATATGATAATACGTGTAGTGGACAGTTTTAACTTTATACAATCTGACATTCCCGTCCCGAGACATTGGACACTTCAGAATTTGTGCTTGTCATAAGGATACGGTAAAATAGCGGTCTTTGTCGATCGATAGGTGTTTTTACGTTAGGTAACTGAATGTGAATTTCAAATCGTAACGTTTAAAGAATTGTTGACTGTATTATAAGATAATGCAAAATCTGTAAATAAAGTTATCGAAATTTTTATATGGAGGTGTTTCATTTGAAGATTTTATAAGTGCATTAGTGAGGTGTTTCATTCGAAGATTTTATAAGTGCATTAGTGAGATACAATATTTCTACATTGTAATGATAGAATGATGCCCACCTCATCTCGTATTAAGCTCCATTTATAATTCTAAAATCAGAGATATTTATAATTTATTAAAACAACAGCCACAATAATAAATGTTTTATAAAGCTGCACGAGTAAAAAGTTTTGGATTGTGTCCATTATAGTCGTGACCACAGCGCGAGCTATTTGGCACAGGTCATTGCGTGCAGGCATTATCAATGTATGGAAATGAAATGTTTAATCGCCGAGTATTTACCTACTGAGCTTTTCATTAATTCCTGAATATAAAATATTTATTTTAATGCTCTATAAGCTTTGTAAATCACACTGCTTAAGGCATAAATCCTATTTTTGTTCTGGCTAGAAAGTTAGAACTTTGTGGCTTATTGTGCCCGGCTAGATTATACAAACGTGGTTTGAACTAGTGTTGAAATCCCTAAATAAATTAAGTGGCTTCAATAGTGTTAGTAAAGTTGGTAGACATGGGCTTTGTACATATCGCATGCTGGTCTGAAAATGAGAAAGATTACCTTCAAAACGTGCTTTAAAATTACCAAAAGCATTTTCATTTCGTAGAATTTTGACTGAAAAAACACTTTGATGGATGAACTAGATTAATAAATTATGAGGCGTGAAAAGTCAAAACAAAATTTGTGAAAACCATTGTATTAGTTTATATTGAGACAATAACTTAGAAATACTTTGTAAAATATCACGGTTAGGGTGAGGCCTTCTTTACATAATTTAAATGCCTTCAATACATAACTTAAATTCTAATACAAAATTATTTAGCTAAGTCGGGATTCTTGTGTGAGGAAGACCTCAGACGATATCTTTTCTTATTTTGGACATGCACAAGACTCGGTTCCTGTACATCGCTGGTCTATAAAAGCCATAAGTCTGAACACTCCACTTTGAATTTCATTTGCTGTGGTGATGATTTCTTCTTTGGGTAGGAGGAACCTGTGAGTCTTGCTTCTGAGTTCGATCATGTAGGAGTATGGTATGTTGGGGACGGCGTAGCTCCAGTCTATGCTGGTGCCGGCGGCATAGTACATGAGGTCCTTTGTACTGCCCACTTTGTATGTGTGGCCGCTGGTGCCGAAGATAGCCTGGAGAAAAGAGGCCTTTACGAATTCCGTTTCAGGTTCACCCATCATTATGTATCATGATGCAAAGTATGACGTATTTATTTGAGATATTTTTTTTTTAATTGTGATGTTTAAGTGTTTTTTTTCGTTCTGTGTCTATCTTCATCCAGCCTAGGTGCATACATAGATATGTAAGACCTAGATGGTACAAAAAAGATAACATCTACTCGTATTTATTCTGCATGGCTATTCACAACCATTCCATTCTTTCCCGGAACAAAATGGTTAATTTATATAGTAATTCATTAAAATAGTGATACAATTTTACTTCGAATGCACTTTCTTTCGTTTAGCGAATCTTCGAGCGAAGCTAAACGAATCTTACAAAATCACAACCATTCGTTTCGGGATGGAATCGAATGATTGTGAATAGTTATGCTGGGGCGATTTTTTGCTTGGTTCATTTTCTTTACCTTGGCCATAGCTGTTCCACCTTCTAGCAGGTCTACGTAATCGGGGCAGGAGTCACTGGTATAACCCCACGGGAAGATGATTACCTCGCCGTAGCTGTGGAAGGACAGGAATGCCTTGAACTTCGTCGGCGCACCGACTACTGCGTTCTGAACAGATAAACTTATAATTAGCTAATGTATCGATAAGTAGGAGTTACTGCTGGGCCAGCGACACAAAGAAGAAGAATATAATTGTAGAATATACGATTTGTACCCCTTTTTACGATAATTACGCAGACGGAGGAGTATTTTTTGGTATTGTTAAAGTTTATATGGATAATAAGTGCAGAAAGCTATTTTTTAAAATAACTATTACAAAAGAAAAAAAATATAAAAAATAAACACTACCATGCGTTTGACACTCACACAAAGAGGTTTATACACAAATATTACTCTTTTGTTTATGGTTAAAGTCTGTGGTCAAACTGAGAAGAGATTAATATTATCGGTACTAGTTATTAATGATATTAATGCGGTAAGATCGTGATACAAATGAGTAGACGAATGTAAGCCTGAGACAAAGTCGATGGCTTACCACGCGAGTCAGTCACGAGTTTGTAAATACTACACTTCTGGACACATCTATTGGCCCACTTTAGAGTTTAGGTTTCGATGGCCCCTACCGAAATATGATTGCTAGATTGAACAAAAACTGTTGATGCAGTTTTAAACCTGATACATTTTACCATCTTTTTCGATCGTATTGTTTTAAATTTGAATTCAGAATACCATACGACATGGAGCTACGCCTAACAAGTCGGATATGCGCCTTGTTAAAGGCAATTGATTTTTGAATAAAAAACATGTTTTATCAAATAAAGGTTTAATTTAATAACGCGTGTTGCCTCCATGGGCATCTACCACAGCTCTCATACGATTAGGCATAGAGTTTATCAACCGCTCTATGAAATTTTGAGGGATCATCTCCCATTCCTCTTCTATGGCAGTTTTCAACTCCTGCATCGTCTGGGCAACTGGCTGACGAGCACTAACACGTCTTTTTAGCTCGTCCCACATGTGCTCAATGGGGTTCATGTCTGGGCTTCTGGCTGGCCAGTCCATAACTGTGATGTTCACATCCCGAAGATATTCCCTGACGATGCCGGCCGCATGGGCTCTTGCATTATCATGCATAAAAAGGAAATTTGGGCCCACATAGTCCGCGTATGGTATCACGTGAGGTTGTAAGCACTAACGAATGTACCTTTCAGCATTTAATGTTGGCAGCCGTGGTCCTGTAACAACCTCAAGTTGAGTTTTGCCGCTCGCGGATATACCGCCCCAGACAGTCCATGAGCCACCGCCATAAGCAACCCTCTCTTCAAAGCAGCATTGTGCGAAACGCTCTCCCTTACGTCGGTAGACCTTCTTCCTTCCATCATTGCCATGTAACACAATTTTAGACTCATCAGAAAAGAGTACACGGCTCCAATCTTGCTGTGTCCAATTTAAATGACTGCGTGCGAAATGAAGGCGCGCTGTTCGGTGGGCTCGCGTTAGTTTGGGCCCATTAGCTGGCTTGTGTGGTACCATATCGCGTTCTTTTAACCTTCTCCGAACAGTTCGAGCGCTCACAGATACTCCGTGGAAGTCGCGAAGTTGGTTTTGTATCTCAATGGAGGTAAGGTGACGATTTCTCAAGCTGGTCGTCACGATGAATCGATCCTGCCTTTCAGTTGTGACCCGAGATCTTGGCCTTCCTTGGCGACGAACAAAGCCGCCAGTCTCTAGGTACCTCCGATAAACATTTCGGACCGCAGATCGACTTAAATTAAGTTGAGCACTCACGTTTCTTTGGCTGTGTCCGGCCTGAATAAGTGCCACAGCTTGGGCGGCGACTTCAGGTGAAGTATCCATAGATTATTGATAGAACCTCACCTTAATGTTAAGAATAAGTAATGTTTGTTGCAAAACCAAAGATATCAATCACTTTTTCAAGAATTAAATCCAAGTAAACCAATAAAACCAAGTTTTCTTAGTATTCGATTGTTTGATATCAACAAACAGGCTCCAAATTGTCTTTTGTTTCTTTAAATTCTGTGTTCGAAATTTAAAAAAAGACTATTGAATGAAATTGTGAATGTGCCAGGTTCAAAACTGCATAAAAACTTTTTGCTCGACCTAATATAAAATTTTAGCTAGGACCAAACGAAACTGAAAATACAAGGTGGGCCAATAGATGTGTCCAGAAGTGTATAATGGTGCGAATTTGCAAATGGCGCAAAATACATATCTCGTCTCGTTTTCGTATTAAAGTGAGACTAACGTATTGAGCAAAAACGCTTCCAAGGAGGTTCGATCATTCAGCTTTTACTCTCGTAATTTGAAACTCCTTGGTGGAATTCTCATAGATTTTTTTATGGAAATAAAAAAAAAACCGTACAGGATACACACGGCGCTATACAATGGAGTTTGCGGTAAAATAGGTACTTTCTTTTTTTTTCTCTTTATTTTTTAGGGACTTTTATCCTTACCTATAAGGCATGTCAGCCCTATCATAACCTAACTTAAATTGAAACAAAAAAATAGGTACTTAGATGAGAGTACCTATTTTACCGCACATTCCATTTTGTGGTGCGTAATTTTAACTTTCGTACAATGTACTATTTATTAGTCATACTGCATATCGAAAATAAAACTTTATTATGGTCTGGAATTTCGACCACTGGGCGACCCATAGAAATTGTAATTTTGTAATACTTATACGATGATTGTAAGCATCGTTATGTAAGGGAAGTGGTGTTTTTAAAACCCTTTGTTTTACCTTTGAATGAACATAACTTACTTTGACAGCAGTGGTTTCAGGTTCAGAGAAGGCTTTTGGCCCTCTGTAGAAGATGCTGCCGGGGTCTTCTGACGAGCCTTCTTCTCCTTTTTCACCAAAACCGTAACTGGAATATGTATCAGAATTATTTTTTTAGAAAATTGTGATACCTGAGCTCATTTTAACACGGATCAATCATTATGCGTGGGAATTGGAATATTAAAAGAAAATCCTATGCTGCTGATGATGGTGATGCGTAATCTCTAATTGCGTAACACATTCGGAATTGCAGATATTGTTTTCAGAAAAGATAGAAAAAAAAACACATGTCTGCTAGACAAAAATAAAGTAACAAATATTGTTGTGTAATCTCAACGTACGAATTGCGTAATGCGTGCCTGTTAGATCACGTTTCCACCTAAGACCAGCTACTTAGTATCATATTATGATTTTTATGAGTTCTTATAATCAGAAAGATTATTATACAACATCATACTTATTATGTTATTATTTTAGCTAACAGAATAAACGTTGTTCATAATGATGAGTACAGTGACCCCGAGGTATTGCGTTTATTCTGTTAAATACACGTTTTTAAGTGATCAATTGCTCGTTCGTTCGCTAAAACATGCATGCAAGTCAGTTGTAATTAGAAAAGCGACCTTAAAGGCGTATGAAGTAGAAGATTTGTCTTTTAACAGGCGTACCTAAAATTTCTGTTAAGGTCTACGCCAACACATCCTTTGTAGCGAGCTCGATTCTTTCTCCACATTCTGTCTTGTGTGTGCGTGTAAACGTAACCATCAGGATTTAGCACGGGTAGTATGTACCTGGAAAAGATAAATTTACTGAAAAGATAAGTTAGCAGAACGCCTGTTTTCATCGAAGGCCGCCTACGTACAGTTTCCAATTAGAAATTCAGATTCGGAATTTTCGAAATTAGACTAGCGTATACGTTCGATTTTGCTTGCTTTTGGCTTGTTTTCGAAAAGAACGTCAGATTTTTTGTTCATTCGGAAAATATCCTAACGTGTGCGCCTTGTTGAACATTTTGTATGTAAGGCAAGCATTCAGGCCTCCGTATCTGAATTCCTCATCAGGAAACCGTACGTATGCGTCCAGCCTAAGGTGGGGTATATCTATATACCCTAGGTCCCAACCGTAGGACCTCATATTAAATGAAACTCCCCAAGTAATAAGGGGCTAACTTATTGCCACCAACTGGATACAAACGTAAACTTCGGACTTCAACTTAGAAATTCCAAATGGAAAATCACAATTTTCACAAAGCTTACAACACTCACTAGCTCAGCAGTAGCGTTTGCGAAGAGACACTGGGGCAGTCATTGAAAATGGAGTAGAAAGTAATTGCAAAAGTTCTCTTACCAGTCCTTATTGGTAACACTTTCAGGCATTTCGTTGAATGTCCTGACGATCCTGTCTGCTATGTAGGTGACCACTGCTGGGCTGATCCATTCACGAGGATGAATGGCTCCATCCATCCAGACGCCGTGGTTTGACTTTCCACCGTTTGAAATTTTTAGCATCTGCAAAATATACATGGCTATAAACACACTGTTGCTATCGAGAAATCAGACAGAATCTACTGTCTTGGTATGGACATGATTCTGGTGGCGAGGGTTAAAACGCTTGTGAGAAAAAGACTAATTAATGTTTTTTTTTTTTTTTTAATTTTGGTATGACCACTAGCAAGTTAACACACTTGGGATATCAACTGCTTAACCGGACTTACCTGTGGTGGCCTCAAATGAATTTAAGGCCCCCAGCCAAGGCACTAATTAATGAAGTTGAATTGAGAGGTTGAATAGTGCCAGGAATGGCATGAAAGATGAAACCTCCTCCTTTTTTTTGAAGTCGGTTCAAATGAGCGTATCTTCTTCCATTCTCCCCAAACGGAAAAATAACCAACCCCAAGTAACATGAGACAAGGCCAGGATGATAATATTGTAATCGTGCGTGCTTGGTAAAAGTTTTGACTGCTAAATTATCATCATTGCCAGTTACATGGGCAAAAAATCTGAATAGGCTATAGTCTGTTAATTTTTGGTTACAATAATGTTGTTGCAAATAAAATGGACATAATAACAGAAATAATTATTTACCTTCATGGGCCTTCCTTCCACTGATTTCCCGATTACTTGGACTGAGCACAAATATGGATATTCAGCTTGCAAGCTGTCCAAAAAGGCATAGATCGTGTCCAAAGTGTGGTAGTCATTCCAGTCCATGATCTTCGCTGAAATACGGACAAAGTAATCTTAAATTACACTTCGTGATTCCACTATTTCTATTTGAATTGATTTGCACTGGAAACTGTCTTAGTATACGGAAGGTCTTGACGATAATTATAGAAATAATGTCAGTTTTTTAAACAAACGCATCGGTTTTAAAGACACATGATTACTACGTGCTTGCATTGCTCCAATCGGTCTAATGTACTGTGTAGCCATCACTTTATTTGTGACCACACGAATTTGTACGACTATGATAATATTGAGCTCATTACGATTTAATTTGTTAATAGCACTAATTATTGTAATATTGTAGCTGGTAATTCAATTAGTTAATAGGTACGCTATCATATAATGAGTTGGGGATTTGTATTATTGGGGAAGATAACTATTTCAATTACTAATAATATTTAAAAAATGGAGTTCAATGCAGCATATTACGCTAAAAAAAATAACTTCCTTTACTTATCCTTCTAGAAGATTGTCGTAAATCTAAATCCTATTTTTGATCAGCTCGCCTATAACCACTATCTCACTTCATGGTGAGACGACATGACAATAGTGCTAACCTGTCTGAAATAGGGTACATGAAGCGTTTTATGTTCGTCTTTTTTTATTGATTTGATAAAACAAAAAAACACATGTTCAATATTTTTCGATAATCTAACTGACGGACTAAATAGAATCATATATTTTTTAACCAGGAATCATCTTTATTTGTCGGTGCCACTAATAATGAAAAGGTCGATCTGCGATGCTGAGAATGGGCTATAAAATACCTGTGTGTGTTTTACTTTTAATTACTGCTCGAAATGATATAAATCTGAGATTGTCCCTATTGTTAATAACAAGATTAGACATGTACCTTGTTGCCAAATATAGGCCCATCTGTCTAGCAACTGTTATCTGTTTAAGTACTCGACGGCTTGCTTATGTACAATTGGATCAGTATACTTACTTTACTTGAGTTACTTACTTACGTTGCATGAGGCGCAGTTCGGGTTTAGACTGGTACTTTCAGGCGAAAGTGCCATATTAGGCCTAAAACACACTGTAGACTACTACGCCAAGAGGAAGAACACGTGTGTCTTAGGTCTTTCTCAAGCTTTTGATTCTAGTTGATTATGACAACCTACGGAAAAATCTAGCTGAAGCCAATGTATTGACACATAATTGTGTAGATATTGGTTCTTCTGTCAAAGAAACGCTCTAAAATGATGTGAGTGAGGCGGAAAAGTATGAATAGCGGGATGAGTAAGGAGAGATGAGCTTACCAAAGATTTGAATCTGTACAGAAATGCGCTGGTTGCCCAGCTCTCCAGGTAGCGTTTTGCATGTAGATTGTATGTGTCAGTAATTTACATGACGCACATGACATGGTGCTGCTGAGCCTAACAGTCATGAAGTTAAGAAAATTGATGATCATGTGAAAGAAGTTGAATTTTTAGCAATGGTTGGATGAATGATTGTAATTATTAGTCCTGCTCATAAACTGGCGAAATATTTACATGAAAAGTAATAGAATGAGAAGTTGATTAAAAATACCTGTTAACTAATGAAAATAAATTTCTATCCTTACGTTTGGTTTTTGAAAAATTTACTGCAGTAGCATTCTGTTCTTTTTCCAGTAATGCAGTTAAATCGGCTATGGCAATTGTATATGGAATATCTCTTTCGTTTAATATTCCAGCTACCTGAACGGCCCTGGACGCATCGATCATTATGTCCATAGTGCTACGTTCTTCTTTCCAGATATGGATTGCTGTAAACACATAATAACAGCTTTAAAAGGATTGTCCGGTTATTAAATGGTTGGAAAGAAATAAAAAAATGATACTGACGACTGTTTGCCGCTTGCACAAAGTGAACTATGAAGAAGAGCATCCCGGCAAAAATGTCGTCATTTGATACCATTCTCATTTGATCTTCTTTAGAGGTTGTATGTTTTAGATTCCAACGAGTCATTTTTATCGAAACTATCAAACAACTTCCCTTATCTTCTGTAGATTGTGGGGATCTCGTCAGTCGGGTCTAGTACGCACCTCCTAAAGTGTCCAAAGTTTTCACGAACTGTCTTTGACCTTCTTCAGGGAATTTGACTTCCCATAATTGGGATTTGTGCACCGTCGGAGCCACTTTGACTGAGTAACGTTACTTTTTGGGTGAAAAATAAATATGTATTTAAATATGTTGGATTGCGGAAAGCAAAGAAATTTGAGTTTGAGTCGAGTTGTTTTTTAATTTAACCTACATTACTGAAAATTTTGATTAATAAAATTGGTAATCAAAATCGTAGTGACAATCTGAGACAAGTCTAGAATGGCGTTGGGCGTTGTCATCGGTGGTTGTCATTAATACAGCATTTTGACATTAATTTTATCTATGATGTGAACTCTTTGCAGACCCGATTTTGAAGATGATGTTTCAATATTATTATTCATTGTAGTCCGAGAGCCAGCCGCTTAAAGTACTTACCTTATCGGGTTATAGGAAAGAATGCAATTATAGAAGAACTAGACACTTGGGGGTCCAGCCCCCCTAGACAAAAAACTTTTCTGTAGCGTTAACGTCAGACGCTCACGACAAAATGTATGGGAATGACATTAGGTGTGGAAAGGAAACGTCATCACCTAATGTCATTCCCATACATTTTGTCGTGAGCGTCTGACGTTAACGCTACAGAAAAGTTTTTTGTCTAGGGGGGCTGGTCTGCCAAGGCGAGACATGCAACATGACATATTATGTGGCCAAAAAATCGGAACAAAAACATGTTTGCAAAAAAAGTGCCAGGCTGGACCTCAGCAAAGTTATTTAAGGACCCCTAATGTTCTAGTTTCACAAATTAGTTCTTTCCAAAAAGGTAGGATTTTGAGCAGCCGTCCGTCTATCTATCTCATCACGGTCAATATTTTATATTATATTTTATAAGTACCTATTATTTGTTCTTCATTTGCTGATGATGATAATAATAATGTTGACGAATTTTACAAGACAGGGTACCTACTTAACTATTTGTTGTAGCTGGTAAATACAATTAAGTCAATATGATTATTAATTCTTTGGTTTGGGATTTGCTTTGGGTCTAACTTACTAATATTAAGAAAAATTAACAATATGAAAACTGGTGCGTTTATTTTGGCGGCAGTCGATCAATTATGAAAAAAATGGTGCAAATAATATTATGAATGAATTTTATTGTAGGTAAAACTAAGTCTTGTCTATTACTCAGTTCAGACTGGATTACATCAGTTTAAAGATAAACTAATTTTTTCATATATTATGGAACAATTCTTGTTACAAATCATATTTTTATCTTCCAAAGCGACATTCTTTATTTAGTTAACTACTTAAATCTTCAAGTACATGTTTACAAGTATATTTATTTATTTATTATGTACTGTTTGTTTTTTGTGAATGTGAAATCACTAATTGACTCCTTCCGCTTTGGACGGAGTGGAAGGGACTTCAGTCAATGTGTATATTGAAACTGAATATAAGCGCCGTCTGGTGACACTCACGGAAAACCTATTTGTTTACGCGATCGAGTACGTTAAAAAACTCACACTAAGCCCTTTGGTCAAACTCTTACGGACTAAAACCCAGCGGTGTTCCTCGAAATTCCCTTTGCGTTCCAAGGCCGCGGTGACTCTTTCGAACAAATTCCGGAACCCAGGCAGGCACTGGCCCTAGCGGGACCCGTATATTTTGCTGACATCTCTTTGAGGCGCGTGTGGAATATAACGTGCCGTCGACCCGGGCCTGGTCCTTGTCGGATGGCGAGCCACCCATCGCTCGTCGTCCGCAGGCCTGCGCCTACGGTGGCCGAGTATCACCCTGCGACTCCCAACGCCCGCGGCGTCTTCGTCTGTTGCGGCGGCTGGGGCATGAGGTTTGCTCCGGACCTGGATGGAATCAGGGCCGGACGTGAGAGGTCGCCGCCACCGATCGGCTTGAGTTACATTTCTTGAGTTTTATTATTCGTAGCCCATAACTAAATTTTTATCACATGCGATCGAATGCCGCCAAGAAAACTAAAGGCACCAATTTTAGGCATTGGCCTTTACAGTTTTCATAATTGATTTCAAAATAACATGCTCGTCCCAGGGTCTACGCTTTAGAAAAAAGATATAAAATAAGGCGATATTATAGTAAAAACTTACACACAAACCATTGGTACGTGCTAGACCTTTTACTTTTCAACCACCTGCATTAAGGATCATTCGCTGCTGAGAAAGTAGCACCAGTTTTTAATAAACGGCTTCTTGATTCGTGAAAATTGCGCTTCTGCTTGTTGCGCGATTCGTAAGAACTTTCTGAGTCCGTTGAAGATTTGATTAGATTATCAGAAGAGTCATTGGTGAAAGATTCCTTCTTCATAGTAAAGGCATCGTAATGAACTAACTTAATTTTACCCATTGGTAGTTTATTTGAGTATTTCAAAGTTTCCGCATGTGTCTTGTATGGTTCCGTTTCCTTTTCTGTAGTAGTTCTGTTAATCACTATATTGCTGCGTCGTATCGGGTACCTATAGTTTTTATCGTCAATAGGATCGGACCACCCAGCATCACTTCTATCCTCAGCAAAATCGTGCCTAGGCATGGTGACGTGTGACATTTTAACGAAGGAGCTTTGATTTTGAGAATTATTGCTCTTTTGCTCGAAAGAATTATTACTCCTATCGTAAGAATCGCATTTATTAATGTAATTATTGGCTGATTTTAAGATTGGACAGCTGTCCACTAATGATTCATTATTTCTCAGTTGTGATTCGATTACTTCGTCGCTGTTTGTCGGGTACTTATAATTATCAACAAATTCCATCAATGCTTTAAGACTATTGAGAATTTCTTGGCCAGTTTCTTCTATTTGCTCTTTTGGTAATTTGAATCGATATTCTTTGCTTCTGAGTTCGATGAGGTAACAGTAGGGTATGCGGGCAGCACCATGTGCGAAGTCACTGCTGGTGCCGGCGGATGCGTACATCACGTCTCTTGAAATCCCCACTTTGTATGTCTCGCCGTTCGTCTTGTAGATGGCCTAGTGGTAGGAAACAAGAAGGTTTTTATCGTTCGTCAATAACACTTCTTTGGACGTCTATGTTTTTCAATGTTTCGGCCACAAAGGGACATGTTACACTAGCTATATAATAATAATAAATTGTGGTGCGGAGAAGCTTTTTTTTTTAATGGGAAATAATTAAATGACCTCTTGCGCTCTGGGCAGTGCGGAAGAGAGTGTCAGACTCTTACCGACTAAAACACACCCGTGTTTCTCCAAATGCCCTTTGCGTTCCAAGGGCCGTGGTAGCTCTTTCGAACAATTCTGCAACATGGGGGTACGCCTACACTCTTTTCCGCACGAGTGCAAAATACTTTACATTGTGAGTGTATGACGATAGGGGTAAGATGACCTATCCTACCCCTACCGTTTTTACACTCACAATGTTGTCAAAATAATAGATACATTCATTAAAAGATAACTTAACATTTTTAAATCAAATAAAACCGGAGGTTGCATCTTGGAAATATTTTGACGATGCCTAAGCATCTTTGTCGATGAACGATTACCTTTGACATGGCAGTAGCTCCTTCCAGCAGTTTGACATAGTCTGGGGCCATTACGGTAGTACAAGAGTACGGGAATATTATGATTTGTCCATAACTGTGCAGTGTTATATATACTTTAAACTTTATTCCTGAATTTAAGAATACGTCCTGAAATGAAATAAAACAAATATTAGAGAAGAACGTTCTGGATTCAGAATTATAGTAGCCATTAAAACATGACATCGTTATTGTCTTTGCTATATTTGGGTGCAGGTTAACTGATTGTTGTGTACCTAATACAAATTATATCCTACTGGATGCCAATATTAGCATATAGGATAAATCACCGCGTATATTAGTACCAACTGTTTTTCGTCAAACTTTTAAATTAAATAATTCTTTGTTGAACTTTAAGTATACATTTTGTATACATACATAGATATATATTATTTGTATATGTTACGCCCAAAGATGGAAAGCGCTCAATGAGCGTAAAAACAACTCACAACGCGTTGTGGCTTCTAACAAATGGCCACAACGCAAATTTCGCGTCGAGCGAAGCGAGCAAACTTAGCTCCTGCCATACCATTCAAGTTAGGTTTCTTTAAACCCTGCAGACAGAAATAGGAATCCCGCCTGGCTTGATCACTACGTTTTCCCACATCATAGTTTACCTATGAAGATGGATAGAGTGTATGAAGATGGAGCATGCTTGCCTAGAAGTAACCTACACTCTTGACTAACGGCCGCTTTCTATAACATATCTCAATCCCAATCTTGATCCCGATCCTTGTCTGTAACCAATCAACGGCCGAGTTTCTGTCCTTCACCACACAATCCTCACCTTTGATTGGTTACAGACAAGGATCGGGATCAAGATTGGGATTGAGATATATTATAGAAAGCGGCCGTTAAAGACTCCCATGTCATAGCTATTTCTTCATTTCCACAACGCGCTGTGGTCGTTTTCTTAAGTGCCACGATGCGAAATTTGTGATGTGATCGTTTGAAAGAAGCCACAACTCGTTGTGAGCTGTTTTATCGCTCAATGAGCGTTTTTGGTATCTGAGTTTTTAAAAAATATTTCAAACTTTAGAAGCTTGGTATCTATACTATAATAGTTCACTATCTACGTTTACAAAGTTTCTGCTATCATCAGGAAACACTCTTCATTCGGCAGGTTCACAACACTTTAAAGCGCAAATAGCGAATTAAAATTAATGTAACAGAATGCTATAAAATCGTTGTGAAATTGATTTACAGCTAAACCCTATTTGCAGTTTAATCTCTGCATGGAATGGCGATGACACGAATTCGGCATCAACGCCATACTGTCTACAGTTAAATGATAGCAGGAATTTACTCCAATGACCATTTATACTCGTACCATCTAAATGTATTGAATTGTCGACGTTTTCCGGTGCTTTCTATGTACTGCTGATTAGAGTGTATGATTATTGTATTGATTGTTAAAATGATTATTATGTAATGGTGAATGATGGTGGTAAATGGGTGGAAATACGTATTCAACACATAGGGTGTTGAATACGTATTTTTAAGTTGATCCATTCATTAGGCTATTTGTTTAATATTTATAAAATAAGTTAATAATAATAACTACTACCACTACGACAAACAACCACTAGGACTTACTATATATACAAATACATGACTAGAAATAATTTACCTACAAATAAGCAAGACACATTTTGTTGGCCGGTCATTCTTATATGCATGCTCAAAAACTTTTTATTGAACCATATCAAAACTTTTTTAAGGCACCTACTTCAGAAACAAGGAAATAACTGGTTTTCATTTTCTACTGTAATAAAAAATATTTTACCCTCATAGATGCTGTTTCAGGCTCAGAAAATGCATAGGGTCCTCTGTAGAACGCGTGATTGGGGTCATCTGAAGAACCTTTGCCACCCCAACCAACCCTAAAAAAACAACCGGGTTAAAACATAAATAAAGAAAATCACATCACGGTTTTATTTAAAAAAAAATGGATAATAATTAAATTGCAAACACTCAAAAAATTTGCTACGAATATTTGTACTGGTTTTTCAGAAGTGTGTTGTCATAATTATTAATTAAGGGTGATGTTGGGTAGTTGATAATAATATATACATAAGGGAAAAATATGAAAAAAAAAATGTAACTAAAAAAAACTACAATGAAAAACGACTAAAAGTTCCGAAGAAATGATTTTTCAAGCCGTCTGATGAATCTGTTAGTGACATCAAAACTGATTGAACTATCATGTCTTCAGAATTTTTTAATCGATTATTTTGGTCGATTTAAAAAAAATAACATGTTTTTTGTGTTTTGCTATGTCTTCCTTCATTATATCAGCTACTCAACATCACATATTAACTGCCTCCGTGGTCGAGTGATTTAGGCGTTTGCCTTGTGACCCGGTGGTTGTGGGTTCGATTCCCACGAGAAGCATACTTTGTAAAGTTGTTTCCAGTTTGGCTAGGACATTGCAGGCTTGAATCACCTGATTGTCTGATAGAAAGATGATTCCGTGCTTCGGAGGGCTCGTATAAGCCGGTGGTCCCGGCCGCCAAATGGCGGTCGTCAAACCATGTCAGAGGCCCTTGAGGCGGTTTAGAAACTCTGACACTAGGGTGTGTCATTAGACCTTACTACCCACACGAAGAAGAATAAGACCCTTAAATATGACGACGCACTTCCGAAATACCAGGGTATTTCGGAAGTGCGTCGACAGGTATAATACATAATGTTGTTGTGACAAAAATCTCTAGCTTTCGTGATACAAATAAAACAAATATGTATGAAATTGGTTATAAACCCGAAGTTCCTGTTGAGATCGACTCCGGTGCGTTCGCCGTTGTGAAAAGCTCGACTCTTGCGCCACAAGCGATCCGTGGTGTGTGAGTAATGGTAGCCATCTGGATTTACTACCGGTAGGAAGTACCTGGAATATTTCGAAGAACTATAATAATCTTTTTTTTTTTTTAATAAACGTTGCCCCACACTAGGAATGTCTCCTGTATCGTGGTTGCGTTTACAAACACACAAACTCACATACACAAACAGCCAGACCAGGAACAACTATCTGTAGGCCATACAAATATTTGTTTCGTGCGGGAATCGAACCCACGACACGCAGCGCAGCAGCCGATCGCTCAACCACTGCGCCAACCGTGTCGTCAAAAATGTCTAACTAAGATCTGAAATTTCTAAGTAAGGCGTCATCGTCATCATTGCTGAGTTAATTCACGGTCTATTCTGTTGACATTTCACCGTGTACACTTAGGTGGAGTGAACGACAAGTGACCTGTCATTCCATCTTGTTTGTATGGTTTGACAACTCACTTGTCGTTCACTTCGCCTAAATTTTCATGTTGACATGTTGACAGAATCGCACTGCAGGTGTGTCTCAAAAATCTCTGAAAAGACCATTCAGTGATTTCCTGAATGAAGTTTTCTGTTTGATATATTTTTTAGTTATAACGTGTTTTTCTCATTTCGTGATGGGCCAGTTCTCCTTGCCTTGATCTAGCTTGATGGAAAGCGATAAATGAGGTCCACGACAGAACGAGCGTGTCCAGAAGATGCCTGTTTAGTCGTACTTTCAAGGCTGACAATAGATGGCAGGACACAGACACTGGGAAGCAATTTTTTGTACGAGTCCCAAATAAATACTTTTCTTTCTTTTCTTTCTTTTTGTTTGCCAATGCCTTTGATTTTGCTTTGTAGAAAGCTATTGAAAGAAAAAACAACGGTGGATGGGAAATCACCAAATGACACCTTCCGGTCTGGACGAAGAAGAAGGAAATGTCAGACTCTTACTGACTAAAACCCATCCGTGCTCCTCCTAGTGCCCTTTGCTTTTCAAGGCCGCGGTAACTCTTTCGAACAAAATCCGCAACTCTGGCAGGACGGATAACTCTTGGTTATTTCCATGAAAATTTTGCTGATTGACAAATTAAAGTCAAAAGTTATTTTTTCAAATAAGGCTGAGTGCCAGCACTTTTTGAAAGCCAACGTTTACAAACAGACAATCCCCCAAAAACACACCCGCACGCGTTACCACTTCCTAGTGTTTTCGCTGGCAAGAAGAAGTGGTGTAACAAACTCCCCAGCAACTCATCTATCTGTTGAATTAGAAGAAGTAGCATCTATAAAATAGTGTGCAAAGTATTATTGTTTCGTTTTTTTTTATGGATAGGAAATCATCAAATGACTTCTGCCGCTCTGGGCGGAGCGGGTGGGAGTGTCAGACTTTTACTGACTAAAACCCATCCGTACTCCTCGTAGTGCCCTTTGCTTTCCAGGGCCACGGTAACTCTTTCGAACAAAATCCGCAACCCTGGCAGGCTCTGGCCCTGACGGGCCCCGTTTTCTTTGCTGACATCTCTTTGAGGCGCGCGTGGAACACAACGCGCCGTCGGCCCGGGCCTGGCTTTGATCGAACGGCGATCTACCCACCGCTCGCCGTCCGCAGACCCGCACCTACGGTGGCGGGAATCGCCCAGCGACTCCCGACGCCCGGTGTGTCTCCCTATGTTGCGGCGGCTGGGGCCTGAGGGCTGTCTCTCCCTCACGCGGCCCGTCTCCTCCTTCACTAGCATTACTGCTTCGCAGAAGGAGGTGACGGCTTCCCATGCCTCCTCGCTCCGGACCATGGCTTGAACCAGGGCCGGACGCGATAGGTCGCCGCCGCCGATCGCCTCGACGAGGACACGGCGGTGCTCCGCCCAAGCTGGGCAGACCTCCACCGTATGCTCCACCGTGATTATTGATTACTTAGAAAGTAATATAACATAGGTAACAGAATTAGGCAAGAGCCATGGAGCGCAGTAGTAGTATAGAGTCCGAATTTCGGACCGTGTAAGAAACACGTTGCTGCGCACCAAGACTAAAATCACGGAGGTTACCCGGAAAACTGCTTGTCTTAAGTAGGATTGGGCCGGACATGTTTATCGTATGTCAGATGAGCTGTGGGCTTAAAGAATGACTAAGTGGGACCCTTTTAATGCTAGGCGACAGCGCGGTAGACCAAGGCGAAGGTGGAGAGTTGAACTTGACTCTTACCGGAAGGACTAGCCTGCAATGGCACAAGACAGATGTGTGTGGAAAAGAGAGAGGGAGACCTTTGCCCAACAGTGGGACATAACGGGCTAGATTAGATTGAGTAACACATAAACCCTGAAACGAAATTATTCGCTAAGTACGAGTACTTGTAAGTTAGCACACTTCGTTATGCCATCATATCAAGACCAACTCAAGCACAAAAACAATGTAAACCAAACTTAATAAGCCTCCACACATAAAGGGCGTCCCGCTTCCATGTGCAGGAGTAGAATCTAACAAAAGATCTGTGTGACTCGACGCCACAAGTGATAAACTAGGGCCATCCAAATTAAACAAGAAGCAATCGTTATAATAGTAACAAAAACCATGGCTAACAAGACGACCATGTACCACAAGCAGCACCCGGTCACGAGCATAACGCAAAGATCAGCCATTACACCCCCTCGCCATATTTAAGGGAAAGAGGTAACCCGACCTCCGACGCTACCGCAAGCAGTGACATCTAGGGAGCATGACGAATGGGCATGGGCTCAGGATATAATAATTTCAGATAACTGTCGAAGTCACTGTTACGATATTATGTTGCAATACACTCAATATAAAAACATTTTAATGAGAATATTATGTCAATACTTAAAAAAAAACAAATAATTGACCTCTATTCTGTTCTATTATGGGAAGCACTATGATATATTAGACTAGTCTCCGTGGCAGCAGTTTGGAACAATATTTGTGGATGTCTTGAAACTTTCTGGACATAAAAATTTAATGCCGGTTAATATTCAAAATTATAATTACCAGTCCTTATTAGTGACACTGTCAGGAAGGTTGTCAAAGTTCCTGCTGATGTGGTTAGCGATGTACGTGTTGACGGCGGGCGCGATCCACTCCCGCGCATGTATGCCAGCGTCCACCCAAACGGCTACATTGCTTGCATTACTGTTCGAAATCTTTAGTATCTAGCACAGGAATGAAGACAGTCATATAAAATATAATAACCAGTTGGTATTTATCAGAAGTCTATAGTTTAAGCCTTTACTTTTAACTATTAACATCTTTACGAACACAAAGATTGTATTGAAAATCCTCTATTTAACCTTATCTGACTCATGGAAATTTATAAACAAACAATAATAATACACTGACAAGAGAATATCCTAGTTCTGATCACCTACTCCTACTACCTACTTTTAAATGTCGTCCTTCTACGGATTTGCCAATGGAAGCGGTAGTGCATATAGAGGGGAAGTCAGCTTCAAGTTCATCCATGAAGTTATGAATGACTTCGAGCCGATGATAGTCTTTCCAGTCCATACGTTCCTCATCCAGAGGCTTTGTACCATCTAAAAAAAAGAGATGAGAAGAAAATCAAGTACACTTTCCAAACCATGACATCATGATTACGTTGTGAAAGAGCAATGGAGCTAAACAGCCGGTCGATTCTGTCGACATCTCACGGTGTTCACCTAGGCGGAGTGAACGACAACTGAGCTGTCATTACATCGTATTTGCATGGTTTGACAACTCACCCGTCGTGCGCCCTGACCAAGTGTTCACTTCGACATGCTTACAGCAGTGCGATTCTGTAAACATGTCGAAGTGAACACCCGGGCGGGGCGCACGACAGGTGAGTTGTCAAACCATACAAATAAGATGGAATGACAGCTCTATTGTCGTTCACTCCGCCTAGGTGAACACCGTGAGATGTCGACAGAATCGACCGGCAGAATTGCACTGCAGGACGAACAGCACTATCCTTTTTTCACGATGTAATCATGATCATTGGCACGTCATAGTAGGCTGTTGTATAGTTACGTACTAGGCTGAACCTAAATAAACTTGAACATTTATGTTAACATCTGTATACCCACTTATAAAGGAACGGCAAAAAGAAGTGGTTTTTGGTTCACTTAAATTGATTTTCTACAACTTTGGGCAAGTATATAAATTTGCTCAAGGTTGTAGAAAAGTATATTTTAGATCGAAGAATTTAGATTGACTAAAATTATTATATATTTCGCAGCGTCTCCATGTAACAGGATCGGATGAATTTTTAGAGGTGAGTAAAGGCAATACTGTATCTGTTTATCTCCAGTACAACACTACAATATGTTTTTTCATCATAGATCGGCTGACATTTTGAGCTCATTTTGTTGAAAGCTAATATTTCACAATTGTCTTTATTTGGGGGTAGGATAGATTACTGTTTTAGGGAGAGAGATATCATACTCGGTCTTCGCTCCATCCCACAGATTTTCTTATCAGGTGAATATTAACTGTGTTAAGTGGCTGCATGAAGAGGGCGGTGTGCACTGGTGTGAATTGAATATTGACGTACCGATAACGCTACTGTGAAGTGTATTTTCAGTCCAATGTCTCAGTTTGTGATCTGTGAAACGATAGTGTTTTTTTGCAGCACTGTATTAGGCCAATTGTGTGCTATTTCAATTAGAACTAGTATTTCAGTTGGATCCCACTTCAAATCAAATGTTGAACTTCCTACTAGACCTCAGTCTGTTAACTCCTTTTATAAAACGTTTAATTCTATCATTGCTTGCCACTGGATGAATTTGGATTTATATGAAGTGATGGAGCCATAATTTGGCCCCCTATCTGAAAATGGTTAAAAAAAAGAATTAATAAAAAAAAAACTGAAACAGGTATAAGGATAATCATATTTTGTATTATATTGTTTTGTCCAGGATTTTATACAAACATCAAAAGTATTGTTTTTAAGGAGAATTAGATACTTATACATAATTTCAATAGATCATGTATTACATTCGTATGCATCTCATTTCTGTGACAATTTTTTTTTCTTTGTTTCTTTTGAAAATTCGTCTGGTTATCATGTTTGGCTGAAAGCTTCGCGGCAACCAATTTCAGGGTGTGATGTAGATTGTGGGACATTCTGGAAGGAAGAAGTTACTAGATGTACATATGTTAGGTTCGAGATATATGGGTATAAAACAAATCAAGTTTTTGGAAACTGGGAATCAGAGTTGTCATGGTCAATATGGTATAGGTAACTACTATGCCATTTGCTTTCATTAATGTTTTTGCCTTATCTTTGTGATAAGAGAAAATAGTGAAAATACGTAGAATAGATTATTTTGCCTTTGGCATTTTGGTAAAAGGATCGGTTTCAGAAGCTTCAGGCGTCAGGGTCATTTTTAATAATGTACCAGGTACGCTTGGCATTACGCCTTCTCGCAAATTGGTCTACTTCAGACCATTCTAAATAATGGGGTACGTCTCATATCATATAAAATTATTTGGTATATTTTCATTGCAATAACGTTCACATGATATAATAAACCTGAGATATACCAACTGTTGATATAATTTTCTTTGTGACATTATGTACTCTAAAACTTATTTCATATAACGTTATTGGAAATAACGTATATTTAATTAAATATCATTAGGTCTATCGTTTAAAATATATATTCGTCTTCTTTTCGTGTCGATTGACTCATATCAAATTTTGTCTGACCAGTATTGAGCAACTTGTACAAATATATACCATAACATTTGCGCATTAACGCATATTTATAAAATAGCATTTAAAACCTTAAATTAAAATTAAAACATTGTCTTAAAAAGTCATTAGCGATTCGTTTCTGTCACTAACTTTTGTAGCACAACGCTACAAAAGTTAGTGACAGAAACGAATCGCTGCAAAATCGGCTCCACGTAGTCTTGTCTGCCCTCCTACCCCTTTTTTTTTATTTTTTTTTATTTTTTTTTTTATAGGATGGGAAATCATCAAATGACCCCTCCCGCTCCCGCGGGTGGAGCGGCAGGGAGTGTCAGACTTTTACTGACTAAAACCCACCCTTAGTCCTCCTAGTGCCTTTCTTCCCAGGGCCGCGGTAACTCTTTCGAACATATTCCACAACCCTGGCAGGGCCCTCCTACCCCTAGAGTGTACAAATATGATTGCCCGTCACTGTAGCGGCGGGCGTTAGGCCCGTTTTCACTAAAGCAGAGAGGAGCGGAGACGAGAAGAGATGTGTTTGAATAAACTAATCCGATTTCGTTATTTTTACATCTCTTCTCCGCTAACGAAATCGGATCGGTTTATTCAAACACATCTCCTCTCGTCTCCGCTCCTCTCTGCTTTGGTGGAAACCGGGCCTAACGCCCGCCGCTGCAGCGGTGGGCAATGATATTTGTAAAGCTAGCTACAGACTACAACTTATCAATAATTAGACTAGACTTCAATTTTCTCAAATTAGAAGTGTACAAAACAATCCAGTGTGTAAATATGCAATTTTGCTTTGTATTTTTAACTAGGCATTTTTATCATATTAGACTTTATTGGTTTTATGTCTTTTGAGTGGTATATCCAACGTTTTTATATTCAATGTATGTTTTGCTTATAAAAATTTGTTACTTTAAAATTATTTCAATCGTTTGTTATATTAACTGATCATTACCTATATCAAATAAAATTATAGATTCGGCTGTCATATCTTGTAAATATAAGAGATTTTGTCATTATATCATAATTACTGACCCTAAATAATGCGTAATATTTCGGTCATTGGTACCTGATCAGTTATTTCCGGTGGTGCCTTCGTCGGGGACGAGTAGCGCCGAAAACTGCTGCTGGTTTGCGGCGACGGCGGCGGTGCCCCTGCGCTGGGCAAATAGCTCGCTTTGTATTGGTCGGCTTGTTGTCCGTCATGCGGTGCTGGGGGTTGCAGTTTTAATGGTCCTCATTTTTACCTTTTGGAAAACTTGTGTACTTGATTTTGACCTGTAAGCGATTTGTAAGGCCTTCCATATAGTTGTTTTGTCTAGTAACTCTTAACGTTGTCTGTATTTCCTCCAAAGCAGAAATTGCCTCTTTTAGTTCTTGTTCATTTTTCTTGGCGTCCTTAACCTTTTCAGTAACATTTTCTCCAAATAAGAACTTGTCTCTTTTTGTTCCAAGCAAAGCATCTTTAAAATTGGTATTCATTGACGATACGATAATGTCTCGTCTTGTTTTTGTCTCCCAAAAATGACTGTCGCATAATATACGACAAGCATCACTGATGGGTTTTAAAAGTTTTTGTTTGGACGTTTCATTTGAAATAATCATGTCAGTAACGGATGCTAAAGCTGCCAAAGCTATGCCGAGCTGACTTTGTTTGTACATAAGAAGCGAATCGCGTTTTACTAAAAAATCCGGTAAGGCTGCCTTTACTTCCGGATTCAGAGCTGGCGCTAGCAGTAGGTCACAATTGCTAGGAATGATATAACTTTTTAAAAGTCTTTCCTTACTCTCCTTTGTCAAGCCCTTAGCAAGTATGTATTGCCAACGGATGGCAATGTTCTTGTGGACAAACAGACCCATGGGTGTTTCTGTCTCTGGAGCATCGCTGTATAACTGCAGAGTGCCTTCATCCAAATCTTGTTCTTCCATCACTTCTGGCTGTACTTCTGTTGAGATGTCGGGTGTAGTTGATATAGGTGCGTCTATGCACAGCGCTTTTGCCATCTCTGGCAAAGTTGGCAGAGGTGATGTTGGTGGCCACGAAGCAGGACAAGTACGTGGCGAGGCATGAGGCGGCAAAGCAGGAGATCGTGAGACAGGAGTCAGCGATGCAGAAGGTGTCGAAACCTGAGGTGCCAGAGCAGGAGGTGGTGAGATAGGACGCGGCGAGATTGAAAGTAGCGAGGCAGATGGTGTCGAGCCCAGAGGTGACGAAGCAGCATGTGGCGAAGCAGCATGTGGCGAAGCAGGAAGCGGTGAAGCTTGGAACAAGCTGGCTTTCTTATTTGGTGACATACACGCACACACACGGGGCGCATCTAGCTGATGCTGTGGTAAACCTGCGACAACGTTTCTTTTTTAAATACCTTTGGTAAAACTTTTTTACACAACATATAATATGTGGTTGCACTATTTCCCGTTAAGGAGTTACTTTATGTGCCTTTGCAGTCCAAGTCCAGACTAGTTCATAGTCAAATATCTACTTTGCTTTGGGATTGACATAAACCTAACAATATCTCACTTTTCTAGATTGTATTGATTATAAGTTGGGCAAGGTCACTGTGTGTTTATTTATCTTTGAAGCGTCCAATTAAAATATTATATTTTTATTAGTATGCCCAGCGCAAAAAGTAATGCCCGAATAGATAACCCCAAAAACTTGGTTGTCTTATACACATCTGCGCTCCTCTTCGCAGCGTACGCGGCGGCGGCGGCGGCGTGATGTTATGTTATAAACTGATGTTAAAATTAAACAAACATGCGATTTCTGCAATCCCGGAAGATTTGCTATCATTTATTGAAGCTATTCATCAGATCTTCACCAAATTGAAATGGGACCAGTCCAAAAAAATATTCGTCCAAAAAAAATCATTTAAATCGGTTGACAATTGGCGAAAGTATCGCTGAACAAACACACAAAAAAATAATAAAAATAACTGTCGATTTGAGAAAATTCCTTCTTTTTTTGAAGTTGGTTAAAAAATACAACCGACTTCCAACTAAAAACTCTACAAAGTATAAAATAACTTTAATTTTGGAAGTCGGTGCAAAAATCAAAGAAACAAAACCAAACACCAACTTCCGAAATTAAAGTGTGATAACTAAACCCAACGCAAAAAGAATCACACACAGACATGCGATTTCAGCATTCCTGGTCCATTTTCTATCATTTATTGAAGAGTTCCGTTCGAAGTTCTTCATCAGATCTTCACCAAATTGAAATAGAACCACTCCGAGAAAATACTCTTTCAAAAATTATCCAAATCGCTTTAAGTGTGCATATAAAGTGTGTGATTACATAATCATCAGCTCAGCAACTTGAGATGATGATTACCAGAAACAAATATCTGAATCGCGTTGTAATGTATTTGAAAAATATTTGAGGGTTGCCCTCGATTTCCCTAGGATTCTATCATCAGATTTTGACTTGGTGACAATGGGATCACTTCAGGAGGCTAGGCTTCGAATAAAAAAAAAATGAAAATCGGTTCACAATCGGTGGAGAAATCGGTGAACATATATAAAAAAATATGTAAACAGACTAACATAGAACCTCCTCCTTTTTTGAAGTCGGTTAATAAAAAGTGATGCTTAGCTATTGCTTATCACGCATAAATATATAATAAGTATCCCTTTTTAACGAGACAAAGGAAACCCACGCTTGGGCCTCGCATCATAGGTAAATAAGTATTAACTTAATGATTATGTGAGGGTATCAGTTCCGGTATGGTAGTTACACATCGTTTTTAATAATGAAAGAGGTGACCCAAATTTGGCCACCTCGTTTCACTTTTAATAGTTTTTTCATAATTGTGTACTTACTCGCAAATCTTCTTTTAATGAAGAATAATTAATACAACGATTCGTCATTGCTTGCAAATTATTTTGCCACTTTTTAATTATTTATTTTTTCATTTTGTTTCCCATTTTCAGGAGCAGGAGCACTTACATGATAACGGTGCAAAAGATTGAGCACGAAAACGCAAGATGAGCTCAAAATAACCACGGACCGTTGCGCGTTGATGAGAAATAGTGTAACATAGAGAGGAACGAATACAGTGCTGCCAGTAAAATGAAAGACACAAAAAAACTGTGACAACTCTAAACCATGGTAGGCGCTGCTATAATACGACAATAAATCGCTTCGGGTCAAGCGCAGAAACATAATACTATAGTTTTACCTTAACCACCACGTTTCTAAAAATTAAATCACTTGCCTGGTAACACAAAGCTAATCTTCTTTATAGGAGCCGATTTCTTTACAGTAAGCGGGCTGCCGACACTATCATTGCTTGCGTTATAACAGTGTATGATGGGTTTGCTCGGACCCTTTGATTCATGTATAGTTTCTAGTTCATATTTTCTGCTGTCAGCTATGTATGCTTGGCTATGGGCTTTCTTTCGAGTGAACGAACCGTCACTGTCATCACTACTGGTATCGAACATTTCGATGTATTCGTCATACTTCTGGCTTAGGGGACCATAGGAATTTGATTCCCTTATTGCTTGAGGTACGTATTGGATGCGTGGTATACTCGGGACGCGTGACTTGCGGTTTGCTGATTTAGACATGATGACTTACAGCAAAAACAACGAGAAATCTTGTCGAATGCAGTATCGGCTCAGCAGTGACAAGGCTTAATATCAGGTGGAGATTTTTGCACTTCACATTCTGCCTGGTCCATTCTCAGATCAAGTAAAAAAGGGGTCCATTATACAATGTGTTGGTGTAATGCAAAATGTGCTATTTTTAGGGTGTTTTAAGAGTTTAGGTGTTGGCCAAAAACGCCATGCTAAAAGCAAGTTTTATCAAATGGTGTGGTCAAATGGCGTGTGTCGTTTGACTCGGTATGTCAAGGAAACATGAATGACACTGATGACTTACTGAAAGAGTTTTTTATGTTATTAAATATTGTGAATCGAAAATAGTTTAGATTGTTGTTTTTTACATCCTTTTTATGGTAAAAATTTCAAACACTCTGGCAAATATATTAACAAATGCACTCTCTTGAATTATATGTAAATTGTAAACGACACGTTAACGCATGTCAGGATTTTTGTGCCGACGCATGCCACAGCGCACGCATTTCTTCGTTAGCCCACATCATGGCATACACCTACGCAAGTTAAACACAAATCCAGAGTCCACGTGGCACATTATCCCCCGACCGAGTTTCGATCACGGTTGTCAGTCTCAACGGAGATGAATTAAGTAAGTACGCAGGAGATATTAATAACGAGTGTGCACAAACACAGTTGCACTCTGTTCCTCATGATCCGATGGGACGGCATTCGACACGACCGGGGAGAGACCAGGCTAAGGACCAACGGCTATACATACTTTCCAAGGCACGGGCTTCTCACTACACCAACTTCCAAACTCCAGGCTGCTTCTAAAAAAATCGTGATGGATAAACTTGATAACACTACTTTTTGCCCGACCTGGGACTCGAACTCAGGACCCCATGCTCAGCAGTCGCGCTTACGACCACGAGACTAACAAGGCCACCTAGCCTAATAATAGGGAATATGCATGCAATTTTCTTAATTTTCAAAATGAAACACTTATTAGCTCTAGTGAATAATTATGAAATAATTTTTAAAATACCTTCATCAGCGATGAAGATAAAAAGCTTCAAAGATGACTATTAGAAAGAGAAGTCCGATACGAACACTGACGTCAAATACCATGACGCCTATTTATAGCTGCCATAGGAAACGGCGTCTTCGCGAGAGGGACAGATATATTTGTTTAAAATAGTTATATCTAGTTTGTTTTTCGATCAATTTTCATTATATTTTCACTGTTAGTATTCTATTTTTGTATATTATTAGATTTTTTATGTATATTCCCTATTATTTGACCGACCCGAGAATCGAAAACTGGACATCGTGCTCAGTACCTGCTTTATCTTAAACCATATTTCTCTCTTCTAAGCGACATTTAAGCAACATTCTAGTCACGATAGACCTAAGAACAAAAGGTTCATCTGATTTCAAAGAGGTCGTTAAAACGTTTTTCTCATTGAATACTAAGTCAGGGAGGGCAGTTAAGTGCTTAGCGACGCGACAACGGTGCCCCATAAGCAGCGTCTAATGAAAAACAAAGCAGAGTCCCGAAGCAGATGAAAGCAGAAGTACAATATCGCAAGGTTAGAAATAATGAAGATTTTGTCTTTCGTGCTGGCCTACTCTTCTCAGTGAGGTGATGGGAATCAATATTTAGTTGGGTTAGAATTACGAGTTCTCTCGTCTTTAGTATTTGGTAGATAATAGAATTAGCTAAACCCTAAATGCTGTATTTTACTAGCAAGAACCTGAAACTGTGTCCAATTGTTCACTACATTCTTATGATTCTCATATTAGGTAAGCGTATGAAGGATGTTGTTGTACCTCTATAATGTATAAAAAAATTATAAAGTAAGAAGTCTCATAACGTTCTAGCTCTTTTCTCCATCAGTGTAAAAAAAATAGAGAATTTGCCTTCTGAGCAACCCCATATTGTGGTCGGGTCTACCGATTTACCACCCCTGAACACCCACTAAGCGTTGGTGCGTACATTTTCCGACTAATTGTTAATCCTTGTATATTTCGTTTAAATCAGAGCAAAGTAGACCTTATGTGCGACTAGTAACGAGGACATGAACTGTTATAGTGATGTTGCAGGTACTTATCACAGTTTTAGCGGTAGTATCATGAATGAACTGGAAAAACATGATAAGCTTGAACATATTATGGAACAGAGTTTCAAAGTAATTTGTCGTATACTGTAGAAATAAATAACGGTAATGTGCACAGTCACAGCCTTAATATTAACGGTTGAATTAGTTGACGACGGGCCTTCCATTCTATTACAGTATGAATACCTGCTGCAGCTAGATGTTAACGGTTGGTAATATGGAGTATAGAGGAAAATGTCACCAAAAGAACACAGGACACAGAGCAGGAAAACACCAGCAAATGAAAAGGCAAATATGATGTCTTAAATCGTCATAGATTGATAACGCCTAAATAAATAGATATTTCACGACATCTTTCTAATAGTGGATCTACACGATAAAGACTTGTCTGCACAGACTTTGAACTCTGAATAAAAAAATCTTGACTTTGATGCACAGACAAAATTCCATAGTAGAAGTTAATGGAAGTCTGTATCGTGTGAAAGGTCCATATAACAACTACAATGAAGACCTGTTTTCCACAAAAAAAACACCTAAAATGTATCGCAGAAAAACCTCCAAGGAAGACGGCAAAACTAAATCTTCCTTAAGTAATAAATAAGAAGACGTATGAGTGATTCGCTAAATCTAACGAGGTAGTAACAAGGATGGTGTGAGGCAGTCTGCTACGTGGGTGGAAGTAGCGGGTGGGGTGTACAATTAAAAAGATAAACGCGCGTAAGACCGAGCCGAGGTGACAGGCGGGCGGGTCGCAGTTTGGGGTCCACCGGCTGGTTAGCGGGATACCGACAGATCTTGGTCCCTACTTTTTGTTTCTATCTCAGCTATAGTCGTTGTTGACTTGTGAACGAATTCTTTAACTTACTCATTAGAAAAGCAGTAATATTTTTTTATGGAACAAAACAGTAAGTTAAAGCAACAAAACAATTTCAGCAAAATCATTGGTTACACAAGTCCATGATCACTAAGTAAGTTCAAGTACACACAACGAATTCCATCATCTGCCTAGCCTTTTTCCAACTTAATTGGGGTCGGTTTCCAGTCAAACCGGATTCAGCTGAATACCAGTATTTTACGAGGAGCGGCTGCCTACCACACCTCCACAACTCATTAACTGGGTAAAACGGTACTTCTTGGCAAGACTGGTGTCAGATTTTCTAGCTTCTGACAATCCGTAACGACCGCTAACAAACAAGTTCGCCAAAGTCATTGGTTACACAAGTCCATGATCACTAAGTCACTTAAGTGCATACAACGAATTTGATACACGTAACACCAATCCAGCTAGGCTTCTATTGACCTTAAAACATCGGTGCCACAGTACTGGGTTATTTACTTAGCGGGCAACTGGGATTGCAAAGGGTATGCTCATGTGGCACTAAACAGAATGGATTGACTGACCGGCTGCACACAAGTAACCCAGTTTGCTGGTACAACTTGCTATGAACATGTAGCGGCTACTACTGTTTTCTAATGTTCACTGATTCCTAACCTAGGATCAAATCAAAATTATAATTTCAGTAATTATACTAATCATTTTGATTTAATAATTTTAATTTAATTTGCTTTCATTAGTAACTTTTTCGGTAGTTATGAATACGATTCTCTTCAGGTATAGACGGACGGGTTTTTTTTATTGTTAATAGGGTTGTGTTTGACCACAATCTCACCTCATTGAAAACGTTGATGTAGTCGACGATGGAGTACGCTCGCCTAGAAGTAACCAATTATTTTTTTTCGCAGCATAGGTATTCAGAGTTTGGGTCTTATGGACCTTTTTGGCCTCGCACAGATTAATTTCTTGCTTTTGTCATGTTCATTGTTTTTTATTACCCACAGTACCTACTGTTAATTTTAATTTGTTTTACTTTTTGTTTTTCCTGTGCGAGTCCCAAATAAATATTTTTCTTTCTAAAACACGCCAGGTTGCAGCTATCAGGAAACACATAATCCATTTTAGTCTTGACTGCTTATTTATCTATATCTATTTTTAATGTAAGGAGTAAGTAGGTATATAAAATCTGCACAATATCAGGGCTGCAGCTTAACAGTTTCAAAACCACTGGGATCAAGCAACCTAGACTCTAGAAAGTCCCGATTCGTCCGTTGCTTTAATAAATAATGGATCATGATACAGAAATCACACGAAACGAAAACAAAGTGAGAATTCTAACACCTCACACCGATGGTACGGGACTCTGTTTCATTAGTGGGGAGTGCATAGGCGAGACGAGGGCGAGCAGAGCGCTTACAGAAAATATCTGATTACATGTAATTATCGAGCTGGCTTGCTCGGCTCCGCTCGCGAGCACACGAGCACATTGAACCACAGTTCTTCGTTACTAGAACAAGGTGGCTCCGACCCTTTGAGAAGAGGGTGGTCAGTCCATATTTAATAACAAAGTAATTCCATGGTACTATTATGTAATTAATACCATTGCGTGTATGAAATTATAATGAAATGAGCTTTTGTTCATAGAAATTTCGGGAAATCCTCTCTTAGTGCTCCCCTACACTCCCCACGGAACCTACATGCCAAATTTTTGCTGTCTACGACCAGTAGTGACCGTGCGTTGTCTGTCAGTCACTCAGTATTGCAAGAGTAGAATAGAGTAGGGACTCCATTTTCCGCACTTAGACTCGTTCGGTCCGCTGTGCGTAATTGTCCTGGCTAAGTTAGTCAGCCTAGCTCCGCCCAGAAGCACAGAAGATTCCTGGTAGCTCCCAGGAAACTGCACAACTGCTGCACTGCACTGCTGCAAACCACAGGCTTCGCGGATCGACCTCACCGTTCCGAGGATTTATTCACGTTGGGTAGCCACGACCTCGCATTTCAAGATGACGTGGGCAGCTGATTCTTCGGCGTCAAAGTAGCCCGTGCAAGAGTTTTATATAAATTGATAATGGTCTATCTTTCCGCCGCTGCGACGTATGTCTCCTTTGAATGAAGGACTGAGAAATACGCAGGCTAAGTGGAGGTGTTATTTTCCTTTGATTATTGGGTTCCTCACAATATTTAAAGTTTTCCTTCTTCCATCAGTTCATTTCAGAGCCAGTTCTGTGTAAAAAATAATTATTTGTAACCGATTTAGAGACTCAATAGGCGGTAAAAAGGTGGTCTCCATATAGATGTGTCCAGGGCTATAGTCTAGGGTACGTCTGCAATTTTCTTAATTTTCAAAATGAAACACTTATTAGCTCTAGTGAATAATTATGAAATAATTTTTAAAATACCTTCATCAGCGATGAAGATAAAAAGCTTCAAAGATGACTATTAGAAAGAGAAGTCCGATACGAACACTGACGTCAAATACCATGACGCCTATTTATAGCTGCCATAGGAAACGGCGTCTTCGCGAGAGGGACAGATATATTTGTTTAAAATAGTTATATCTAGTTTGTTTTTCGATCAATTTTCATTATATTTTCACTGTTAGTATTCTATTTTTGTATATTATTAGATTTTTTATGTATATTCCCTATTATTTGACCGACCCGAGAATCGAAAACTGGACATCGTGCTCAGTACCTGCTTTATCTTAAACCATATTTCTCTCTTCTAAGCGACATTTAAGCAACATTCTAGTCACGATAGACCTAAGAACAAAAGGTTCATCTGATTTCAAAGAGGTCGTTAAAACGTTTTTCTCATTGAATACTAAGTCAGGGAGGGCAGTTAAGTGCTTAGCGACGCGACAACGGTGCCCCATAAGCAGCGTCTAATGAAAAACAAAGCAGAGTCCCGAAGCAGATGAAAGCAGAAGTACAATATCGCAAGGTTAGAAATAATGAAGATTTTGTCTTTCGTGCTGGCCTACTCTTCTCAGTGAGGTGATGGGAATCAATATTTAGTTGGGTTAGAATTACGAGTTCTCTCGTCTTTAGTATTTGGTAGATAATAGAATTAGCTAAACCCTAAATGCTGTATTTTACTAGCAAGAACCTGAAACTGTGTCCAATTGTTCACTACATTCTTATGATTCTCATATTAGGTAAGCGTATGAAGGATGTTGTTGTACCTCTATAATGTATAAAAAAATTATAAAGTAAGAAGTCTCATAACGTTCTAGCTCTTTTCTCCATCAGTGTAAAAAAAATAGAGAATTTGCCTTCTGAGCAACCCCATATTGTGGTCGGGTCTACCGATTTACCACCCCTGAACACCCACTAAGCGTTGGTGCGTACATTTTCCGACTAATTGTTGAAGCACAGAAGATTCCTGGTAGCTCCCAGGAAACTGCACAACTGCTGCACTGCACTGCTGCAAACCACAGGCTTCGCGGATCGACCTCACCGTTCCGAGGATTTATTCACGTTGGGTAGCCACGACCTCGCATTTCAAGATGACGTGGGCAGCTGATTCTTCGGCGTCAAAGTAGCCCGTGCAAGAGTTTTATATAAATTGATAATGGTCTATCTTTCCGCCGCTGCGACGTATGTCTCCTTTGAATGAAGGACTGAGAAATACGCAGGCTAAGTGGAGGTGTTATTTTCCTTTGATTATTGGGTTCCTCACAATATTTAAAGTTTTCCTTCTTCCATCAGTTCATTTCAGAGCCAGTTCTGTGTAAAAAATAATTATTTGTAACCGATTTAGAGACTCAATAGGCGGTAAAAAGGTGGTCTCCATATAGATGTGTCCAGGGCTATAGTCTAGGGTACGTCTATTGCCTGTTTGGTCGTTTTTTGGTCTCAGTCTATGATACCTACATTGTGTCAATAAATATTATGTCAGTCATTTTTAGGAAATGTCATGTGTTCGTTAAAATTTTTGTAAAAGCATTAAAAATATTTTTGTTAACAATCAAAGTTTATTAGTAAATTTATATCATTCAAAGTGGCACGTAAAGACGCAAGATATCAAATATGGGAGGTGCATTGCTCGAGAGAGGGCCAAAAATCTTTTTTGAAAAATTTGGACAGCAAAGGTGGTGAGTGGCGTTTACTTTAAGTGGTTATGGTTAAGGATGAACCATTTCACCTGGCGAGTCTGTAGTGCAGTGGAACAAACGTTTGTAACCGGCCGCTCTGCGCACTTGGCACATACGCGAGTCACCTAGCGGGTATTATTGGTGCTCACTCGTGAGCGCTAAGCAAGCCGCCTGTCACTCACCTGACAAACTCGTCGTCTAACATGACGGATTGAATTTCAGAGGTGTTAGGAATATGAAAAGTAAACTTAGTCTGATTAACCATACAAAGAATCATTCGTCTCAATGGGCTTATCTTTAAATATTCACTAAACTGAAGTCGCTAAAGTTTTTTACATGGGCTTCAATGGTTTCTGAGAGCTTTTTGTCTTCCTCAGCTATAATCATCAACAAAGAGACTCAAAGCAGTTTGGAATTGCTGGTGGAGGGACTTCGGGCCATGCAAGTAGTTAAGCTTTTACGAGAGAGGAATATTCCTTACGAGGTGAAAATGGGCGATTCCTCTTCATTCTCAGGGCAGCCTACTGCAGCCGCCCGTCGTGCCCGCCCCTTTTCGGGTGGCCGAATACGATCGCCTATAAGTATGAACGATATAAGTATGTTTTTTTACATTTGTAAACTCTTCATCATCATCTCAGCCGGAAGACGTCCACTATTGGACATAGGCCTCCTCCAAGTGTCGCCATATCGACCAGTCCTGTGTGACTCACATGCAGCGGTTTCCCCCTTTCACCAGGTCGTCGGTCCACCAGGTGGGAGGCCACCCCTCGCGGCGTCTTGCGGTACGCTGTCCGATATACGTAAACTCACGTCTTCATTTTTGCCGGAGGTGTCGGCGTTGGCTACCCAGGCTATGTCGCATATTAAAGCATCATCACACGTAACTGCTATGGCATTGTTAACTAACTATATGACTTAACTTCCTGATCGGTAGGCAGTAACTAGTTCAGAATAAAATGTTCAGTTACGAAGTGTGTAATTTTATTGAAATACATTTTTCAGAACAATTACGTGAATTAGATTGGAATGACTTTTATCCACTTCACGTCATCTACCATTTTATGTCAGTTTTAGAAACTACTTATCCATCAACATGTACTGTGTCCATCATCGGAAGAACTGCGGAAGGGAGAGATATAAAGGTTTGTAGACCATGTTCAATCTTGCAGCTTTAGATATTTCTTTTTCTAAGAAATGTTTATTCGACCCAAGATGAGATAAATCAAAATATATTGACAGTGACTGACGTTTGTATACAATGCGAAATAAATAAGCAACCATTTAGTAAATCAAGAACCATTTAGTAAAATAAACTACAATAATGAGACAAAATTAGGAGACAATACCGGCAAGAAAATACAATTGGTTTTTTTGAGAGGCGATAAATATTAAACTTCATCACTAAATCTTTTAACATTTCAGATGCTTAAAATTTCAAATAGCGATGCAGATAATACAGGAGTTTGGTTAGACGGAGCTACCCATGCGCGGGAGTGGGTCACCACGTCCGTTGTCACGTATATAGCTGACCATTTAGCTAGGAACTTCAATAATATGGGTGTGAATTTCACTAATAAAGACTGGTAAGTTTGAGTGACCGCGGTGATAGCAGTTGTGTGGAAATTGGTTGTCATAGTATGTGATGCGGAGGAAAGTTTTCAGTGACAAGAATTCGTGTCGTTTCTACACGCGAACTGTGTACAATGCTTCGGCGCTGACCAAGAAAAAAAACTTGTCTGCGCTAGTAAAATTTACAAACAGTGGGCAACAGCTATATGTATATGTCGCAGCCAATTAGCTTAATCAGCCGTTTATTTGGTAGTCTAGCCTTTTCATTGAAATACGCATTTTTCAGCGATCTAATTGACATCTTTTGTTCAATATCGTTTAATGACTTGTCCACTTATGTCGCTCATTAAACGGCGCAGTTCAATAAAAAGGCTAAGCTTTTAATGAAACGGCTGATTAAGTTAGTTGGCTTCGACATATTATATAATCTGTCTAAATTATTCATTCATTGAAAGTTAAACCATAATGATATGGATAATTATAGGGTTTAAAATTGTAATATACTCGTACAGAAGCGACAACTGCCCGCACCGCACCGCAGCAACTTCGCGCGTTGAGTCTAGCGCAGACAAGGTTTTTTTCTTAGTCAGCGCTGAGGTAGTGTACAATAAATAATACTTGCATAGGCCTGGCGACTTTTCTAAGCGTGTACAAGCGACCTAAAGCCGCGTTTCCACGTGTAAGCAGCTCGCATGCCAGTTTAAGTACATTGAGGGGTAATATTGAGCGATTGTAGCCCGAAATGTAATGGAACTCGCATGCGGCCTGGTTGAAGGTAGAAACCTGGTCCCCGAGTTGAGGAAGTTAAACAAACATGGATGGATGGGGGACCTGTTGTTATGGCGGAATATAGTTTGTGGTTAAGAGTATGAGGATGATTAGAAACATATGAAATGTATCATGTTTTATCAGAAAGTATATAATTATTTGAAAATAAAACTTTTCAGGTACTTTGTGCCAGTAGTAAACCCTGATGGATACAGCCATACCCACACAACGGATAGGTTGTGGCGCAAAAACAGAGCACGTTTTGGAAATTGCATTACTGGCGTTGATATCAACAGGAACTTTGGGTAAAATCCCATTGATTTTGTGAAAGAATCTTGAAGAAGAATATTTTGATGTACGAATTTCATTTCTTAAACGTATGTTTCAGGTATTACTGGGGACGTGGTGGTATCGACCACACGTCTTCAGATCCAAATCACATTAATTATCGTGGTCCGGAACCGTTTTCGGAACCTGAAACTGCTGCCATCAAGGTACAGTAATTTTAGCATGAATGTTAGATTAATTCTACCACTAAAGAAACAGATAAAAATGCTTTTATAGGACATTATTCTGTACTCAGGGACACCGTTCAAGATATTTCTGTCGTTTCACGCTTACAGTGAAGCTATCGCTTTTCCTTGGTGTCACACTGCGGAACCTTGTCCTGACTATGTCAATTTACTAGAAGGTGGTACTGCTATGGCTAAAGTAAGATCTGAAAAATACTGTTTTATATTTGATGTCATTGCACCTTCGTGATTGGAATCCCATATTAACTTTTTCATATTATTTCAGGCCATCTTCGAGACAAGTGGTCGCATGTATAAGGTTGGAAACTTCAAGGATATCATGTACTATGCTGCTGGAACCAGTATCGACTGGAGTTATGGAACAGCTCGCATTCCTTACTCCTACCTTGTCGAACTGAGAAGTAAACAGGATAAATTCTTACTACAAAAAGACGAAATACTCATCTGCTGTAAGGAAGTACTAAGCGGTGTCAAAGCCCTCATAGAATTTGCTGACAAAACACTTTGTTTGAATTGTACTGTAAATGCCAAAAAACTTCGTCAGTAGTTTAGTGTTTATGTTTATAATTTAAAAGTGTTGGTATCATGGTCTTACACAGAACAAATTAAAATGCGAAATAAATATTTGAAATTGATTCTAATTTTTAATCAGACACAAGGTGGCAGTCCAATTATAAATACGTATTAAAAACTTCACCAGAGTCATTGACGGCACATTGTAACAGAGGGCCTGGCACGCATGTTTTTGATGTATAGTAATGTAACGTTAAATTTTACTATAGCTACTACTCGTTTCGCACATAATATTTATTTGATTAATTTTTGTATGATACAAATTGTGAATGTCACGTATATTTCAAACCAAAATATTATGGGATTTTAGTTTTCTATATTCAAATTCACTTAAGTTAACGTTACTATAGGTACGTCAAAAAATTTGTGCAAAGCCCTCAGTTCAAGACTTGGTATTTCTTAATGACTATCGACATAATCCATTAACTTCTGAACAGCGTTCCAAGCTTCAGAGCAGGTCTCCAAAATTTGGTCTTTTGGAAGCCTGAATTTGTTCTTCCTACTCCTTAGTTCCACCATGAAGGAATATGGTATCTTCGCAATCGAATAGCTCCAGTCTATGCTGGTCCCACATGCGTAGTATGTGAGGTCCTTAGTGCTCCCGACTTTATAAGTCTTCCCGGTTGTATCAAATATTGCCTGAAAAGTAATTCGTTCTGAGTCTTTTCGCTACCACCATTTTGACGACTATACACACATATTTGCAACGATACTACTAAACTACTAGTTTCTTACGTGGCGTTACCCTTGCCATGATACTCCCAGCCTCCAGTAGACGCACATAGTCTGGACACGGGTCTGTCCGGTTACCCCACGGGAAGATTATCAACTCGTAGTAGCTGTGAAAAGACAGGAACACCTCGAATGTTGACGACGATCCAAGTATTGCGTCCTGAAATGAAAACAATATTTTAACGTCAAACTTTTAGTAGCAAGAGACTGATATTTGAAACACAAAGGCTTCAATTTATAGCGTTACAAAACTTACCCTTACAGCAACAGATTCTGGTTCTGAAAATGGTGCTGGACCTCTATAGAAAACATGTTTTGGTTCGTCAGATGAGCCTTCGTCCCCTTGCCCCCATGCATAACTAGAAAATATAAAAAGTGTTTATTTATTGTTATTCTGCTGTATTGTAGAGGAATGTTGGTCTGGTGTTGAAGGTGTCCAAGAGCGGCAGTGATCCCTCGCATTTAGGTTGACCATCTCCTTTAGCGCTGGTATGAATTTATTTTATAACTAGCTTCTACCAGCGGCTTCGCCCGCGTGAATATCGGAAACAGCAAGATTTCCTGATTTGTACTGTAAATTTTTTACTCAGGATACACCCACCCAGGAAGTACCAGGAGACCAGAAACATCAAGTACCAGGAGACCAGAAACATGTCATAGTATTTTTAAGCTGGTATAATTATGTAAGTAGGGTAGGTGTAGGGAAGGTGTAGGGTAGGTGTAGGGTAGGGTAGGTGTAGGGTAGGTATAGGGTAGGTGTAGGGTAGGTGTAGGGCAGGTGTAGGGTAGGTGTAGGGTAGATGTAGGGTGGGTGTTTCCTGAGTAAAAAATTTACAATAAAAATCAGGAAACCTTGCTATTTCCGATATTCACGCGGGCGAAGCCTGCATCTGGTAGAAGCTAGTTTATAATATTAGTAGGATTGGTTTAAGCTTTTAAAAGCATTGATTTTAAAGGTCTATTATGGTCTAAAGAATAGTACAGCAACAAGAATAATGTAACCAGGTTTTTTGTAATACATAACTTTATTAAAATGAAAAGAGTTTCCGTGGAGCTCCTTGCACGTTCTTCTCCATAAAGATGTGCTTTGGAATGCATTTTCAGCTTCATGTTTTTGACTGACCAATCATGACAAGTGAAACAGATGTTTTGAGTTTCGACTACAATACGTACCTAAAGTTTCTGTTCAGATCAACACCCACACATTCTCCCCCGTACTTCGCTCGGTTCTTCCTCCACATTCGTTCATGTGTGTGAGTATATTCATAGCCATCTGGATTTAAAACTGGTACGATATGCCTGAAAATAACAAGATCAATAACGTTCGCAGGGCTTTTACGCGTTGCTTTTTTATACTAAAATATAGAAATCAAGCTATGGTGATGGTGGTGGGTGTGGGTTCACACACTGACACTGCTTTGGAATCATACGACAAAGTTTCTAGCCCAAGAGAATGGTGGGGTTTTTTATTCGAGAACTTCACCGATGAGATTCTTTCGATAGTCAAAAATTCTATTTAAAAAATGACTGTCAAAAAACCCGACTAAAAACGACTAAAAAGTTCTTACAAAGTCGCTTTTCAAGCAGTCTGATGCAGTTTGTGGCCTTAGATCTGTGTTCGAACTGCATCAGACTGCTTGAAAAGCGACTTGTTTAGAACTTTTTCCGTTTTTAGCGGTCGGGTTATTTGACAAAGTAATTTTTTTTTTGTTTCCTACGTTTTTGTGAGTTACATTTTTTTTCATTTGCGGGCGCCATTTTGTAAATTTATATAGTCTATGTCACAACCACAATTCTGACGAATTCAACGACACCTCTCTTTGGGCTGTAGGGCGTGCCAAAGACATGGACATACATACAAACATACATACATACGCTCGAAAAACATTACCCTCTTTCTGACGCTTTCGGGCGCTTTAAAAATGAATCCCTGTTTCCTTTGGTCACGCGGGTCATAACTTGGGAACGACATGAACGATTTAAATAATATGTTTTTGTTATGTTCGTAATTGTCAGGGCAAGGTTTGTATGAAAGAAATTTTTGAAAAAAAAAACATCCGAGAGAAGCCGGGGCAGGCCACTAGTTAATAATCAAATCAAATTTATACATTACCAATCTTTATTCGTTACTGCAGTAGATAAAGTGTGAAAGTTTCTGACAATCACGTTAGCTATGTTAGTGACAACGGCAGTAGTGATCCATTCCCGAGAATGTATGCAGGCATCCAGCCATACTCCAGAGTTGCCTGCGTTGCTGTTCGATATCTTTAACATCTGAAAGACGTTGATCATCTCGTTTAAGCTGTCTATTACTTTTAAAACCCTCAGGGTTTTGGTCACGATTCACGTCTGTTGCTGGTTCACGATTGACATCTGTTGCAAGTTCTTTTGTTGTGTTTTTTCAGTATCTATACCTGTGCTATGATGATCATGACAAGCTCGCTTAGATCTGCCAAAGCTGCTAACTCGTCCTCACAAAAGATTTCTTACAAAGCAAATAATACCTTAATATCCCTCCCTTCTACGGATTTTCCTATGACTGTTACTGTGCAAATTGCTGGAAAGTCTTTTTCTAGATCTTCAATAAACGAATATATCACGTTAAGTCTGTGGTATTTTTTCCAATCCATGAGTTTCGCTGAAAATTCAATAGATTTTTATTACTTAACATGTTACTTCTCACTTAGCAGTAATGTAATGGAAACCATTATATAATTGTGTAGCTGCAAAGCTAAATTTGGGTTTATTCAATAAACTATAACAATAAAAGTGATCATCGGTCAATCCAATAAACTTTATTGGATTGACCAATGACCACGTTTGTTGTGTGAACGCTGTAGGTCAAAATAAATAAGTTACCACCAAGGACAGATCTGTACAAACCCTTCATGGTGTTGTTGGTACGACGAAGATGACAGCATACCTCACCGGAATATTTGCCAATGACAAGGAGAAGCTTTGCTCAGATTACAACGTAAATAGCAGTGAAAGTAAAACGTTCTTACCTTTTTTTCTCTTCAGTTTCTTTCTTGGCGTTAATATAACATTACATTTTTGTATTGTGTGTACCGAGCATAGCCCTGAAATATACCATAATAGTTATTTATGCAACTGTTGTATAATGAGGGGCATTAAAACACGAATGTGGATTGATCACTTGAGTGTTTTATATCTAATTATACCTCAGTTGCATAAAAGACTTTATCTACACCCATGATATGAATCCTCTATTAAAGGTTCTTTTCCTATTCATGAAACATTGGTACGACTTTTCATATTGTTTTCTCGACTTTTCTGGTAATAATTGGTCAGAAATGTCTTTTGCTGCAACCGCTCCGGCCCCGGCGACACACCGGTGTGTCGCGAATTAATCGCGAATTTAATGTTTATTTACCTATTACATAAGATTTATATTTTTTTGGGAATTTTCACATGTCGGGGCCGCAGCGGTTAAAAATATCTGGTGGTGTGTTATCAAAGCTTGTATCACTCATTTTAAAGAAGGCTATTGGAAGCAGCCTGTACAGAGCGGTCCACATTGCAGATGACCGCATGACTTTGAGACGCGTCGTATGTGGTCTCGATCCTCAGCAGTGAGGGAACGACGAAGAAGAACATAAGAATCACTCGTAAACAACAAAATAATATATTTTTGCAATACTAATATCGATCAAAAATGGCGGGATAAGACATGAACTCGAATAACCTATAAGTTTTTTTTTAAATTAAGGTGCTGTGGTAGTGAAACGCGTGTGCATGACAATGTTCTTTTTTTTTTAACCGACTTCTAAAAAAGGAGGAGGTTCTCAATTCGGATGTTTGTATATTTTTTTTTTTTTTTTTTTTTTTTTTTTTTATGTTTGTTCGGGCATAACTCCGTCGCTTGCTAACCGATTTGAAAAATTCTTTTTTTGTTGGAAGGGGTATACTTTCCAAATGGTCCCATTTAAATTTTATCAAAATCGGTTCAGCAGTTTGGTTTTTAAATCCAAATATTTGGAAAAAATATGTGGAAAAATCATTCATTTACACGAAATTGTGTACTTTTGCTTTCCTGTGACTTTCCAGTGGTGTTGTTAGGTGTGGGGGTACCACTAAAAAGTGAAAAATAAAAAACTTTTTCACAAAAAAAAGAAACCGACTTCCAAAAAACACTATAAAGTTCAAAATAACTTTAATTTCGGAAGTCGGTGTCAAATAACGAAGAAGCAACCAAAAACACCGACTTCCGAAATTAAAGTTATTTTGAACTTTATAGTGTTTTTTGGAAGTCGGTTTCTTTTTTTTTTGAAATTCATAAAGATACCACGAATTGAGTAGTGCGAGTGTGGATGTTTGATGAGTAAGGAAGAGATCGAAAAACAAAGGAGTTGCATAATGAAATTTAGTACAACATTATAACACTCGTTTGGATGATATTATGGTTACTATGACACTGGTTGTTTTAATGTTGGCAATAAGCTAAGTGTTTCAAAAACTATTATAGAGGGTTTATAGCATGGGTGTAGCTACATAGTTTTAAAGTTCAATTTGAAAATAATGTGTATGACTTTTGAGTCATGCTTGTGGAACAAATTGAAAGAATGTTGAGACAAGTGGTGCACTTTACATTGGTGGGAAACTAATATATGTGATCACCCAACCATCTATAAAGAGTATAAAATCTTTCAGAACTGGAAGAAACCTTCGCATGTCTGGGTAGGCATTAACCAATATTAATTGCAATAATGTAAAATACTGTTTACTTTGTTCATCAGTGGTTTGTGTGCCGTTATTGGTGGATTCAGTTTTCACAGATTCGTTCGAACTGTCGTCTGCATTATCTTCATAAACGTAAAACTTATCGGGTCTTCGCAGCGTAGACTTGATTCGCCGAGGCTGAGCTTTCACGGCTACACTCATTTTCTACGATGTTTATTTGTCTTGAACGGGAAATAAAAATAGTAGCTGATTTATTTGCAAATGTAAACACACACACATCAGTCACGTCACCGATCCGTCACGGCAACATTAGTGACATAACTGTTGTTGTGAAGTGTTGTCCATGACCTACGGCTCTTTCGTGAATATACTGAACCGAGCGGTCGGCGCATAAAAACGCAAAACTCATCCTGGACAGTCTCACCTAATACCTTATGAGACTGGCCAATCCTTCCCTTGCGGTGGGGCTAACGCCCGCCTGGTTCGCAACCACCCTCCCACCGGAGTCCGACGACGTCAAGGAGCCTGCTGTGTTTCGTCGACACGTGGGAGTACCAATGCCTTAAGGCATCTCCAGGGCAAGCTCGCTCCATCATAAACCTCATCCATCGCTTTTCATCAGGCGTGATCGAGGTCAAGAGCTAGACCATAACTCAATAAAGCAAAAAAAAATACTTCACTGATGGCTACTTGATGGTAACGTGATTAATATGTGTGTTTCTCAAATCTTAATGTAAGAACCAATATTAAGATAATGACATAAAGGACAATGAGTTCGCCAAAACCTTTACGCAGATATTGTAAGCCCATTGTTTATTTTAAAAATGGTGGTCAGTTTATTGGTGAATTACACTCACATTCCCAGCGGGAGGCACAAATCGAATGCCAGTCATTGTGGTCCACGTATGGCAATCGACGTCCGATACATGGGCATTTGTTACTGTATTGCGGGCTGCCGGGAAGTATATTGCATGCGTAACGGAACAGGTATCACCATCAGGAATATTTTAATCTTATTTTTTGTAAGCCTTTACTGCCTCACTGCTGGGCAAAGACCTTCCCCAAAGTCCTTTTAAGAATTCTCTCGTACCAACCCTTACGGTACGAGTCCTGGTCGTCTCGCCAACTCTTTCTGGGCCGGCCTCGCTGGCGCCGGCGCCGGCGCCGTACGTCTTCGGGCACCCATTGTGTGGAGACTTTACCCCAACGATCACGGTGCATGCGGCTAACGTGACCCACCCAATCCCATTTGACCTTGCAGCCTTCTGTCAATTATTCTCTTCTTAATAAAAAAAATATTTGGTCATCAGTGGAGAAATATGTTTTACACTAATGAACAAACAAAGTCTTTCAGACCAGAAAGTCCCATGATCTCTCTTTCATATCTAATTAAATCACAGTGTTAAGATAGCATGAGGTGAACAATTGAGACAGAAAGCGTGAATGAGATTCACACAGACCAGGAGGGCATGCCAATAAAGAGATGATGCGTTACTTAGAAGGTGGCACAGTTCTGTAAATGGTGCTTTAAGAGTCAAAGAGTCAAAGCATTATTCTATGAGTCAACAGTGAAAAGGAACAAAAGGTGTCTCAATAATCGATTCTAAGAAAATGTCTAGGTACTTACTGCGGTACGTTTTATTATAAGTATTTTCTTAATATTTCAGATAGTTTGAAATTTCATTTACTATTTTTTTTCTTCCATTAGGAAATTTTACTTTCTCGAAAATTTACAAATTGAACAAATATATAATATTTTGCTTTAAATTTTGCTGTAACTAAATGACGTGAAAAATTGTCTATAGTTTTTGTCATATGTCAAAATCTGTAAATATATCATTTACAGATTTTGACATATGACAAAAACTATAGACAATTTTTTGACTTATAAAATATACGATGGTAATAAGTAGGTAGCCTTGTTTTAGAAACTTTTCTTCACTCATCTTTCCATCTACATAATTTTTATTCTTTATATTTGGCTATCAGTAGGTACCTATGTAGGTATCGAAAATCATCACTTATAGTAAAACAGCTTCAGTGAGCGACATCTTCCGCGTGAAAGTAAAAAATCATCCCAAGCGAAAAAACTCCCGAGATGAAAGTATCGTATGTCTTATTCCAGGACATGGTCTACCCGTGTGCCAAGTTTCATAAAAATCCGTTCAGCCGTCAGGACTTGAAGAATCAAGAGACAAGCTAGTCTTCGCATTAATATCTATTGTCACGAGTATATAACTTACCTATTATATAAGTAAGAATACCCAAATAAAACTCATTTTAACCAGGCTATAGGTACCCACTTACATTGAAACACATAAAACGTTTCAATGCAACTGTCGAAAACGCGAACGAATTTCGTGCTCAGATTAGAAAACCGCTAGCAGAAAACTCGGCGAGCGCTGCCGCGCTGCGGTCGGCAGCCAATCACATGGCCACAATGTCACGATGCGATGGACTATCATGGAGCTGGGGAACTAGCCAGCTTCTATATCGAGGATATCAAGATGCGATATTGTTTCTTCAGCTGGCGTACGAGAGTGGTGGCTCGGTGCAGATCAAATTGTTTCTTTCGTAACCTTCTCTCTTTCTTCTTGAGTTCGTAAATTGACAGAAACCAAGTAGTGAAGAGTATTTGTTCCTACAAAACACATCGAATTTCGTCTCTGTTTTAGTTCTTAATTAAGTTAAAAGGCGTTTTGTTTCGTGTCCGTTTAGGTGGTACCTATCTGTTACGCCTCGAGCTCATGTTTAATCAGTAAGCGTATATAAGTACTACAAAGTAGTAACATTCCTTGCTACCTTGCGATCATGGCAATGCGAGATATCGGTCATCGTTCGTTTAGCGATGACGAATTAACTTGCTTTCATACTTGTTTCTATACAATTCTTCTCTATTCCTTGTCTGCACTGCATATTAGAAAAAAACCATCGATCACTAATACAGAACAGTGATTGATGAAAAAAACATACTTATTGGGCTCTAGTAGTGAAATGTGTTTTTAGGGTTCCAGACCCAAAGGGTAAAAACGGGACCCTGTTACTAAGACTCCGCTGTCCGTCTGTCTGTCACCAGGCTGTATCTCATGAACCGTGATAGCTAGACAGTTGAAATTTTCAGAGATGATGATGACAGATGATCTCTAATTTGACAAGAAAATTGTAGTGGTTTCCTACTAGAATTTTCTTTGCAAATTATTTGACCATGTACCCAATGAAGTGTGGTTTTCCTGATGATTAAAAGTTTAGCTCAGAAATACACTTCTGGCTTCGTCTCTGTTGACGAAGTCCTAAATTAATATTAAAGACGTTTAGTATCAGAAGGCGTATAAGTACAACAAAGAAATTCACGAGCAGCTAAACTACGTGTTGCTCGAAACCCACAATAATTTATTGAACCCTATAAAGCTGAGAACTCACAATACTAAACAGCATCGCATCGACATCGCCAGCAACCCTCGCTCGAAACTTTGACGGTTCAACTTTGACGTGGACACAGTCACAGTCGCGTTGCAGACGGCTAATTGCAACAAATGAGATTGATTGTAACGGGCACGCGGCTCCGACGTCCTCAGCCGATGTCAATTGTAACTGTTACACGGTTTTCACTTCTCTAATTTTGTTCAAGCCGTAATTTGACAAGGAAATTGTGGTGGCCAAGTCTTTTTTAAAGGAATGAAGGACAGAGTTAATGTGCTGTGATGCATGTGTTTTATGTATTCTATGGATCTAGATACATAGATAAGACATTTATTTGGTACAACAAGAATGGGACATACACAGTACAAAAACACTGTTACTTAAGTAATTAATAAAACCAAAATATAGACATAAAAACCTGAAAATTCGAACATTTAAATACAAAAAGAAAAAATAATAAAAAGGAGTTGGCACAATGTTTAAACTACGTAAGTACTTCTATGTTAAAATGCATAAAACATTCTCACGGCATTGATGCCGCCACAAAAAATCAGCGCAGCAGAATCAACATCACAACAAATGAGACTCGCAGCGCCATCTATCTCGACAGCTGCGAACTAACTTGACAAAATCCTAAATCGCGATATCAGAGATTACCGTGCGATTAGAACATATGCAAAGCCCGAATATCAATTATCGGGCAGTTGCCCACCGGACACCAACAACCGTCCAGTCGGAGTATCCTCCCTTTTTAACGGATGTATGCGGGACTTCACTCTCTGTACCGCTACCACAGATTACTGAATAGCAGATTACTGAATAGTTACTACGTAACAGATACTTCACTCAGTAGAAAATTTCCAATACCTATTACGATAATTGCCTACTCCCTCGCGTCAACAACCACTGTATGCTAAAATGCGCCTAAATGCTCAAGCGTACAGCAGTGATTGCTTCGCACCGCGCGATTCCACAGTAATCGCAGGGTTGCCTCTTCGATAAAATTAAATTAACATAACTTTTTATCTATGTTATTGAGAACTGTGAATATGTTCTGACTTTTATGTGGCAGTTAAAAATTTTACCATTTATAAAATATTTAACCAACTTAAAAAAAGGAGGTGATCAGACATACAGGCCAAACTGAGAAGTTTGACTTGTATGGTTTGTAGGTATGTATGTTTGTGCGCGATAATCTCGCGTTTGGCTAAACCGATATCGATGCGGTTTTCAGAAAAGGATTTGTTACATTTAGGAGAACGTTTTAAAATAAGTATAATACTTCTTAGTTTGATGATGATCTTCGGAGATGTTCACTAGAAATAAAAAAAAAGCCTTAAAAAAAGAGAACCGACTTCAAATAAAGCACTAAGCCGTAAAAAATAATTTGTTTTTTTTTTTATCTTAGTGCTAACAGCTGGTAATTACGAATCGAAAAAGCACCGACATCAAAGAAGAAATTATTTCTTACGGTTTAGTGTTTTGAAGTCGGTTCTCTTTTTTAAAGTTTGTTTTATTATATTTGTCTATTATATTATATTTGTATATTATCTACAGCACATAAGGCACCACACGGCATCGTAATACGCGTACGAACGAACAGCACTATTAAAATTGAACGGCGTGCGCGCGCTTCGCTTGCGAAAACCGCACTGAATTTGATCCGCCGGCGGACCGAGACCGCTCGGCTGGGCGGTAGGCACTTATAGCGCGCAAGTACATGGAGTGACGGAGGCCTGCCGCTACCTCCAAATCACTATGGTAACTGTATTTATAATCTTGGTACAACATTTTAACAAAAATTCTTTGGTTTTTAATGTTTTTACTGGGTCATCGCTGAAAGTACAGTGCTTAATAATTTCTGTGTATGACAGTCACATCCATGAGGAAGTCTTTAGGCTATACGGGAACGGGATATGCGCGTACGTAGTCGCGGGAAAAAGTTAGTAGGTATAATATCTCGAAACTCCCCCCATTCCCTTATACACCAACAACAGATTCAAAAGTAAAGCTATGAGCACAAGAGCTCGTAATGCACACAGTTCGATAGCTAATCTAGTTAAGATGCAAGCGTTGGGGGGGCAATAACTTGGGTCACCGTTTGGCGATAATTAACGCGATCGCCGCCATCGCATCGCTGAGATAGTGGCGCGAACGTCTGCACCTCGCCTAATTGATACGTACGATGGAGAGACTGGATAGACGGTTTTTATGAAAAAAGAAGGTAAATTAAGTGAGTTTTACTAGTCATAGATTTTGGCGTGTGTAATTGGTTAAGGGTGATGTTGGTTATACTTATACTGCATTGTTGAAATGGTTAGATAAGCTAATTAATTGAACTTTTGAGAAGAACTAAGATTACATTTATCTACTTATTGTTATATGCAGAAGGCCAATTTTCGTGCTTAAAAAGCGTTCAGATTCTAAGCGACTATAAATAAAAAATCTTTAGGATGACTCCCGAATCAATTAAAAGTTCTTTGATTACATAATTTTATTTCTAAAACTATTATTTTTAGAAGATTATATGTGAATTGTAGACGGGTCGATCTTCAAGGTTAAGCAACGCTAGCCGGGGTCAGTCTGTGGATGGGTGACCATCTTAACATACCGAGTTTTCTCCGTGCCTCGGAAAGCACGTTAAGCCGTTGGTCGCGGCTGTCATTTGTAGATCGTTGGCAGTCGTTACGGATTGTCAGAAGCCAGATAATCTGACTCCAGTCTTGCCAAGAAGTATCGTGTTACCCAATTAATGACTTGTGGAGGTCTGATAAGCAGCCGCTCCACGTAAAATACTGGTATTGAACTGAATCCGATTTGACTGGAAGCCGACCCCAATAAAGTTGGGAATAGTCTAGGCAGATGAAAAGTGAATTGTAGACAAGTTTCTTCCAGCGGCTTCACCCACGTGTTTGATGACATCCCAAGGAAACATACTCTCTAGAAAAAAAAGTAACCTATTGTGCTAGTTCAGGATATGGTCTACCCGTATGCCAACTTTCATAAAAATCTGTTCAGCCATTCTGACACGAAGATGTAGCTAACAGACAGACAGAGTTACTTTCACATTTGTAATATTAGTAGAAGAAATGTTCAGTTGAAAGTTTATCGAGAGTTTACAATCTCTCAAGATATTGTGCCTACAGTCCTACGGAGTTTGCAATTATCTAGTGACATATTCTATATTATTAGCTGTGCTCTGCCGTTTTACCCGCTGCTCGGCTTCTTAGGGTCGTAGCGTGATGTTAAATACCCTAAAACCTTCCTCAAGAACTGGGCTATCAAATGCAAAAAGATTAATGAAATCGGTAGAATCGTTCTTAAGTCATGACGTGACCAAGGGAAATAGGGATTCATTTTATACATATAGACTGGCTATCCCCCGCGGCTACGCTTCCGTAAACTGGCTACCTACCTACCTACCCTACACCTATCCTACACCTAACCTACACCTACCCTCACTACCCATTTTTTTGTTTTTTTTCTTTCTTAAGAACCTTCTCTTTACAATAACAAACACAACAAGAAAAGAATAAGCGATATTAGTCTAGCCGTTCACGCGTGATGCCGTGACCAAGAGAAATAGGGATTAATTTATCTATACATATAATAAAACTGTAGAAGAGGTCAATTCTGTACATTGAATATAAACTAAAAAAAATACGCCAGGGGTGCTTTATACAAACAGTAGAAGCCAAAAATATTTTTTTTTCTTTTCTTGTCTGTCTGTCTGTTGTTCGTCTTTCACGCAAAAACCACTGGACGGATTTTAATGAAACTTTTTTTGTTGTATAGCTATTAGTCCTCGCCAACATATAGGCTATAATTTATTTTGAAGATCTGAATACAAGACGTGGAACCTTAGCAGCCCTGCTAATCTATAAGAGATATTAATATACCGCTTAAGGAATAGTTGGTCAACATGATGAGTACTGTCTGTCGACATAAAAAAAATGAAGGTCTAGAGCACCTGATGTGGAACCCTTTCAGGGAGCTAAGCTATCGGCTATTTTAATCAATTGTCAACAGATCTCATAGTCCGTTGGTGTAAAGCCTGCTTCTCGATAGACTAGGTGTGGGTTCAAAATCCCACAAACTTTGTAATTACTTTTGAATTATTTTTATTTTACTTATTTCCTTATTTTTTTTATTCCTACCAAACCTAATATTTTCAAATATTAATAATATGTTATTGCTGTATTTTGCATTTCTTTTTAGAAAGACAAGCAGAACCTATTTTCTGTTTATATGTATTCTGTTTCGTTTGCATCGCGATAAAAAATACAAAACTAATGTAGAAAACATTCACATAAACCTGATAGGATTATGGCAATCTAGAAGAAATCAACTTATTATCTACATGCATAGTAAGTAGGGGTAAGTATCTTTAATTATACTTGCAATGCCATCTGTTGAGCGAAACTGTACTTAACATCAACAGCACGAGAATTACACCAAAAAGTATTTTTTAGTTAAAGATTCTTTTGATACTTACCAGGCGTTAAGCATTGATGCAAAAAAAAAATTGCTCCACTGACTTTGTTTTCATTTTTTTTTACTTTTGATAGGAACGCGTTTGATCACTATCTCACCTGATAGCAAACGATGATGTGATCGAAGATGGAGCACGCTTGCCTATGAGTAACCTACTCACACTTGATAAGACTCCCAGGCTGTAACTATCAGGAAACACGGACTCAGTCAGGGAATTCCACGCCATGTGTTTCCAAAACGTTTTGTTCATGTGGGTGTGAGGTCCACCGTGTACCGGTGGCGTACCGCCGTAAGTCTTGAAGTCCGAAGATGGAACGAGCTTGGCGGAATTAAACTATGCAATTCCGTCGCACACTCCCCAAAATGCCAACCGACAGGCCAAAAACTCGGCTTCGATGCTCAAGACTTTGGAGCTTCGACTCGGTGAGCCTTTCACCTCTTGGATTTCTTTCCCAGGATCTCCCTCATTCCTAATTATTTTCTGTTTATTTTGAAACAAAACTGTTCAATTCCCAGTCAGCTGGTGATTCGTCGTGACCAGCCTAGGGCCAGAAATTACCAGTAGCGGGTTTCACACTCCAGAGCTTCAAGGGGAACTGTGGATCCCTAGGCAATGACGCCACAGAAGAACTCGCGAAGATAGGTTTTGAGATGGTAGTGCTGGACCCGTACCCGCTCCTCCTTCTTTCTCACAGTTTCGTGCATAAATTTGCCAGAGAACAACTGAACTTCATGACAGCAAATGGTCACGGGTTACAGATTGCAGTGAAAAATGGCAATGACAAGTCTATAAACGTGACTAACTAAATGACTTCTCAGCTTAAGTAAAAATTACCTCCGTAATAATAGGGATTACGTAAATAACTAATCTAGACATTTATTCTTAATAACATAAAAGACAGCCATTTACATTACAGAATTGGTATATTATTCTTAGTATTAAATCTTTAAGAGCTTAATTGGTAGTAGAATTTACGGATCATTGCCCTTATATTTTTTTAACTTGTGCACCACAGACAGCCCAATTTGCGGAGGTTGTTTCGACGCCGAGGAATCAGTCGGCTACGTCATCCTGGCCATGACTTTCCGACGTGAAAAAATCCTCGGAACGGTGAGGTGCAGGTTTCAAATCAAATCGTTTATTGCTATCCATAATGTACATTATACAGGTGGTAAATATAGGTTTGTGAGTGCTAAGTGATTGAGCTGACTTTAATCTCAGATTATCACTCCCTTGCGGCTTGAGTATTATCGGTCGTCTCTCCGCTCAACCTGTGAAGCACACTGGTGGCTTTTGTACATTTGAGCGGAGCTAGGCTTGCAAACTTAGCCAGGACAACGAAGTCTCTACTCTACTCTATCCGTTGTGGGTTTTTTATGGATGGGAAATCATCAAGTGACTTCTTCTGCTCTGGGTGGGGCGGAAGAGAGTGTCAAACTCTTACTGACTAAAACACATCCGTATTCCTCCTTATGCCTTTTACGTTCCAGGCCGTGGTGACTTTTCGAACAAATTCCGCAGCCCGCGCTTAGCGTGGCTGGCAATTGCCCTGCGACTCCAAACGCAACGCCCGGGTTGTCTTTTTCTGTTGCGGCGGCTGAGGGGGTCTACTCTCTTAAGCCCGAAGTCTGTAGTTTCGGCCTTAGTGTTGGGCGTTTTCTACTCCGTATCACCTACGGACTTACGATTAGTCTCGAACTAGGAATAACTGTCAAATCGTGCTGTCATTCATTCTTATATTCTTCTCCGGACCATGGAGTGAACCAGGACGCCGCAGCCGATCGCATCGACGAGGACTCGGTGATGCTCCTATACTCCACCATGTCCTCTGTGGAGACTTCTCTTCTGATAGTTTCGGCATGACCATTAATCAAGCTCAGGGACAAACTATTAGTCGTGTTGGTGTGGATCTGCGGAAGTCCTGTATCTCGCACGGTCAGGCTGTATGTCGCTTTGTCGCAAGTAAGCAGCGCGCAAAGCCTGTTTATACGTACTGATGAATATCACATAACCAGTAATATTGTTTACGAAGAAATTTTTTAAGTGTTAATATTCGTTCTTTCTTCGTAATTTTGTAAGTCATGTCATAATCATGATTAGTACCTACATACATTTAGTGAGTTTGTGTACATAATATCTTCCTAAATACGAAATGCACGCGCGAACGAAGTCGCGGGCACAGCTAGTATATTATATAGATATAGATAGTATGGATGTTTGCGGTAATTCAAACTTGTTACCTACACAACAGACCCAAATCGCGACCTACTAAACTCACTAGACATCACAAGATCGACACTACTACTAATGAGCGCTATTTTCACGCACGCTCATTGGTTAATCCTGGCTCAGCACGACACTGAATTTCTAGTACCTTCAATTAATTGGCTCGCTTCTGCGGGGTGATGCGATCAGTCGTGTTGCGTATACGCTGCTCTATCGTTAGTTCGTCGTAATTGGTCAAAGAGTTCGCTGGCTTTATCATTTGGTGCAAGCTGGTGGGATCGCGGTTTCCGTGGTTTGTGTGATGCTATGGGAACTAAGAGCTGGTCGAAATGGATACTGTATTGTGATGTCATTGAATCTATTGTCAGATGTTTTCTCTAAGCTACTTTTGAATCAGACAAGTACACTGCTATGGTAGACGCCAGATAAACTTGCAATAATGTACATTGACCTTTCCCTAATATCCCTTCGTAGATACCTGAACTATAAATTATAAACCGTTTTTCATTACTAGAGAACGTAAAGGATCACGATAGAAGTCGATTCAGGACAGTTTTATGTCTTTATTTCTGTTTTTAATATTAATAAAGTCAATTTAGTGTATCTGGGACCCATGACCGTTATTTTACATTTATCTGGCGCCTGCTATAATCTGGTTCGATGCTTAAGTCGCTTTACAAAATACACACATCTGAAACCCTCATATTTCACCTCTATCTTAACATTCGAGGAATACAGGCGTGCTCTGTAACTCTATATCTTTTAAAGTCTAGCTGTTTGAATTTTAAATATGTAAGTAGGAACTAATTTATTTTACTTTACAAAAAAAATGTAAACCAATGAAGCATTACGTTAACAAATCGAAATAAGTAATTGTAACATCCCTTTTTGACAATATGATACAGTAATCCCTGACAGATCCGAATAATGCCTTAAAGCGACTGGGGTACGCTTTTAATGTGGACCCAGATCGTGTAAACAAGGATTTTGTTGGCTTCCTACGCCTCCGGCGATTGTTCTCAGTAAAAAGCCTACAGAAGCCGACAACGACGGAACTTTCTTGAAAATCGAAATCCATTGCGTGTTTTGTTGAAGATGGAAGGTGCTAGTTCCAAGTAAATTGCGCATTGTATGTTGAAATTTTAGAAAAGTGATAAAATCTCGTGTTTTGGGTGCGGGAAGGAATCAAAAAATGGTGGCTCCAATAAAGGACATCATTAATTTCTGCCGGTCGCGATGTCGGCTCCTTGCGCGGCGGAGATTGGCTGCGTTACCGTAATAGCGTCTGGGAAAAATATCCGATCAATATCCTCGAGAGCGACTGTTTGTTGTGGTTGATTGTAGCTTGTTTGTGATTCAGAATAAAGATTAATTGACATAAATGGTTATCCAGTTAGGTTTTTTTATTAGCATAAAGAAAGAAAGAAAAACTGTTTGTTCACGTGAAAGTGACGCAAAATTATTGTACGTTGTCCGGATTGATACAACAAGGAATCTCTAAGAGAAATACTTTTTTCTATTTGTTTTATTCAACAGGTCCATATTGCAAGTCAGTTTGAAGGAACCTCTACTCAATTGCCGTTGAAACGGGAAATCGCCATGAATATCGTCAATAACCATCGATTTCATGATTCCAAGAGAACATTGCAGTAGTAGTGCGACCAGTAATTTTTCATACTGTCAAAGTAAAAGTGTTTCTAAGACGAAACAGTTTGAAAATATTCGCACCAATGAAATTTAACGATTCAATTTAGTCTAAAATGTTCCAATACAAATCCCAAACACGTGTACGACTCTAAAGTATCTTTCCATAAGAATGTAATGTATATAAAGTACCCACACAAGAAAAACTAAGACATTTTTCTCGGCTGTTTGCAAAGCGTCGAAAACAATTTCCCCCACGGACGCAGGCCCGGTGCTCCTAAGTATTTCTTTCAAATAATTATCCGACAAAAACATCCCAAGATTCTTGCGGAGTTCGTTAGGATGTTACGGGATCCCTCCCTAAGCAGAATTAATGATTCCCTTTATTGAAAGTTCAATTTTTTGATTAGGAGCCGGTGGGGCGACGCCCTACTTGTTTAAACACCGGATAACACGGCATTTATTTACATTCGGCCAGTATTGATTTGATTTATTCTTTAAGTTGCTCTTTAGAGCGGTTTTTGGTCGAATATAGTCCATTATCTGAGAAGTTTAGAGTTTTCTACGAGTTTTCCGAAAGCTAACATCAGTTTATTGGCCGATTTTAACCAGAATTTGTCGACAATAGTTAGAACATCTCATCATCATCATCATCTCAGAAGACGTCCACTACTGGACATAGGCCTCCCCCAAGTATCGCCACAACAACCGGTCCTGTACGTCTCGCATCTATCGGCTACCAGCGACACTAAACAGGTCATCGGTCCATGATCGGTTAGAACATCAGATGTTCTAACTATTGTTATGATAGATATGATGATATGAAATCAGAGAACCCAGCACAGGACAGTACAAAAAGGCCTCAACTGATCACATTAACACCCATAAATATCTATTTCAATACCATTTACAACAGATGCTATTCTGATACCAACCCCATACCCTAATCCGATTCCAAAAAGACATAAGATCTATTTACCGAGACTATACAAATTGCACCGACTCGGGACCCAAGTGCCGTAATCTGTTGGCGAGTGGAGGCGATCCGGCGGGCGTCCGGCGCCGTCCGGTGCCGTCCGGCGGTCGGCCGGCCACCGGCGAGAATCTAATTTGGTTCGGTAGCAGTCGCTCATTTGTTCAAATTACACCCCACGCCGCCCGTCGAGACGTGTCCTAAGAAGAGAAGGCGAGATACTGCCAACTTTGTATGTGTTGTGTTCATGGCAACGTTTGGTAGGGTAGGGAGGTCTAAGTGCGTTGCTCCTTTTATGAAGTAGTTAATATTTTGTGTAGAGGTTATTTGCAAGCAATTTGTTGATTTGTCTATGTTGGTTTTTGAAGAGGCTCTCAATTGACTGCTGCGGTCAAAGTGAAACTATGCCACAATCATCGCGTATCGTAAGCGCGTATAAGCGTAAGTGATAATTATAGTTATCACTGAGAATGCTTTTATTTTTAATGCATAATACTAGGGCTGTTTTTTCAGCAGTTAGATCGTATTTTTTATCTGAAATACTTATAAATATAACGATGCCATATTTTCTAAGCAAAAACAGTGATTTTTAGCTTGCGCATCATTGATTATTCAGATAAAAGTCATCTGCCTATTAAAATGTTAGCCCCAAAAACAACTTATTTTTTGTTTCATTATCAAAATCTATAAATAAATTCAGTCGATCCTAGTTGACCTATTTATATTTGAAAATAAAGTAACGTCTAAACCCTCCCCTTCCCTGTGACCTCGGAGGTCGGAGGACTCAAACTATTCAACCCTCAGGCACTTCCGCGTCCTCTCTTTGTTGTGAGTGATCTTTCCTTCCTTTATCAATTGAAATATTCTTTGAAGCGACACATTCTGCATTTTATGGTGCTAATCTTTGTTTGATGAATTGCTTGGGTGATGCTGAGAGTTTTGAGTATGTATGTAGATACTAGTGACTTGCTACTGCTTCGCTCATTTTTAACGACGAAAAAATATGAGATTTATTTTTATTACATGCAATAAGTTTTATATGAATGGATCATACAAATGAAACTCCTGGAAATAATTCTGTGTGTTATTATAGAAGCTGCTTCAAATCTGTTGCGCATAATAATGGGGTCGTAAAGATAGTCACGCAAAACTTTCGCATAGCATTTTTGTTGCACTCGTAGTACTTCTTAGCCCTCGTAGCACTTTCGTACCACACGTAGTATTGTCTTAGCATTTCCTTATCACGCGTAGCACTTGTGTAGCACACTTAACACTTTTGTAGCACACGTAGCACTTTCGTAGAGTACATAGTAATTTCGTAGAACTCATAGCACTTTTGCAGGACTTGTCGCACTTTCGTAAGACACGCAGCACTTTCGTAGCACTTTTGTAGCATATGTACCAACCTCGTAGATTCGTAGCACTGTCGTACCACATGTAATATTTCAATTATTGCACTTTCTTAGCACGCGTACCACTTTCGTAGCACTCGTAGCACTCTATCGTAGAATACGTAACATATGTAGCACTTTCGTAGACGTAGTATTTTTGTAGCACTTCTTTGGATATGTAGTACTTTTGTTAGACTTGTCGCACTTTCGTTCGTAGCACTTCCGTAGCACTCTTGTCACTTTCGTAGCATACGTTTCACTTTTGTAGCAATTACGTATTACACGTAGCCCTCACGTTACATCCTTATTTTAACCACAGTACTCGGATAAGAAGAGATTACCTTTATGGAGCGTCATCTGCAAGAACCTACAACAAACGATATATTTGTAAATGCTAAATCATTTTCAGCTTCATAAGAGCTATCTTAAAAAGCTACATGTCTGTCTAAGATAACTACTAAACCATCCCAAACAACATATCAACATCAACAATAATCTTACTGAAAAGTAAGTCTTCGTACACACGGTTGGAATCCGTGCTCGACGAGGCTCACGTGGTAGCCAGAAATCGTTCACGCTTTGGGTATTGTAAAACCTTACTCACCACCTAACCACTTGTAAAACCTTTAAACTATTTTAATTAGAAGGAAATTGAATGGAATAAAATTAACATTTGGGCTACGAGTAATTATTTTTGTGGAACTTCACCTGTAAGGAAAACAAACAAAGAAAAGCTGGATAATTTTGAGGTTTAAAAAATCAATTTTATGTATTTTCTTAGAAAACTTCAACACCTTTGGTTTACTGATAAAAAATGCCTATAGCATTAAGTACGTCTTCGTTCCTATATGCATGAACTCTAAATAAATTAACAAAACCTATTCCAAGTTCTGGAGTGGCGACCGCGTACCGGAAGACGCAGCGTTGGAAGGCCTCCCACAAGGTGGACCTGGTGAGGATCGCTGGTAACCGATGGATGGGAAACGCACATGATCGGTTGTTGTGGCGACACTTGGGGGAGGCCTAGCAGTGGACGTCTTTCAGCAGTGGATATTTTCCATTTCAAAGACATAATCCTAATAAACACTATTCCACAAATCAACAATAATCTTACCGTAAAATAAGACCACGTACACACGGTACAAGGGAGTGGTCGACGAGGTTCAGGTAGCAGCCATGCAGGTGTCGTTCACGCTTCGCGCCTCGGCACACAGGCAGCACCGGCGTTACTATGCGACGCAAGCTCCAACAATTACGAGGCTATGCCGCCCCTTCGCTCTTGTGTAACTCCCCTTAGAACGGTCCTTCGTTAAACGGTTCGAGTTTCATGTTTATGATGAATTTTGGGATATTTTTTTTTGGGATTGGGTCTGTTACGTGGGAATAGACTTGACTTAGAAATGGCTACAAATGTGCTTTCTACGTATTGCAAAGAAAACTTATAACAAGTTATTTTAGCATTATTGGCTGTGTGTAGTTACTTATTATACGATTTTTTTTACACAATCAACCTCCTTAAAACTGTTTTTTACATAACCAAATTGTCTGAAACTTACGTTCTTGAGTCGACTTTTCCTGAAAAACATATGTTCACATAGTGTTGAAAAACCTACATCATAGACTATCACTTCTGTAATTTATAACTACAAGCTAAAACAGTCAACATTTTCATAGTTTGACTGGACATTTAATTGTAGAGATCACTTTGTAGAGCGACTGAAGCTTAATTTTGTAACTTGTTAGTGGCAGAATGAGCTCCCTCTATGTAGGTCAGTCGTATTTAGTTGTGAAATTTCGCTGATTTTCTCATTAGCTTTGTTAACGAATAGACATTTAAATTGGTAACTAGGATTTGGTTATCTTTGTGTCTAGGAATCCAAAAAGGAAAGCCAGAAAATTAATTCTGGATTTCTAAAGCGTAGTTAGAATTCAGTTGTCACGTTTTTTCGTTGAAAAACCAAGGTTTTAATGAACGTTACGAATACTAATTATGTACACTTTTGTTGCGATTGGTACATACTTAGGACAGTAAGGCAAAACCTGCAGAGTAAAATGTGCTATTATACTTGATGTCTAGCTTATCTTTTGAGATGGGCCGTTTGTTCTGGCTTGGCTTTAGAAGTAATTCTTCTTGTTTTTGCCTTACCCTTAAATAGTTTGTGTCCAGTATTTGGCCACGTTTATAGCGGCTTCAGAGCCATTATTAGGTCCTATAAGGCGCAGGTGTAAACTTACCAAACCTATCTCAAACCAAAAAAAAGTTACAAACTGACTTTCTAAATTCTGAAGTGAACTTTGGGCCCGAATTCTAGTTAATTAAAATCAGTTTTAGAAAAACTATTATCTAGATTTCTAAGCCATCAAAACACCATACACATCACAAAGGCTAACCCTTCGTCACCTAGTTTGTCCAGTGACTTCGTTCCCCAGTGCGAGTTTAAATCCAATAGTAGTGACTGCGTAGTTAGAGCGAGCGCGTGCGTGCCCGTGCGAGTGTTCACGCTGATTGCGTTACACTAATGAAGACGGACATGACTGCGTTACGTCGAGGAGAAACTGCCCTGTTCAGGTGGTTATTCTGTGGGTCAGTTATCCAGATTAAACTTATTATGATTTTTCTAGCCTATACTGTCACACTGCTGGGCAAAAGCCTCCCTCCATTCCTTCTCGATTTGTTCGACTCGCGTTGTGACAAGCGTTATAAATATGACATCGCGGCGGAGCGTGTGGCTCACGTTTTCAAACATGCGCGCGTCAAAGGAACTGTCAGCGGTTCGTAGAAAATTCATGCTTTGTTTGCATTTGAGAAAGTAGAAATCTAATACCTTTAAACGAGCAATTTTTGTGTATACTTAATATATAATCTGAATCTCGGAAACGCCTTTAACGATTTCCATGAAATTTAGTATGCAGGGGGTTTCGGGGGCGATAAATCGATCTAGCTAGGTTTCACTTTTAAAAAAACATCGTTTTATCCGTGTTTACAAAAATAAAACCGAGCAAAGCTCGGTCATCCAGGTACTTCACCATTATCTAAGTTATCCGTCACAAAAGTCCCTATTACGCAAAAACATTGTTTTTGACAGACTTAAGCGTGAGTTTTGTCTCTAAGGTGAATAAGGTTCCAAATTATTTTGGAGGCCCTCAACTCGACTTGGTCACCGCTGAAAACAAACAAGAAAACTCTAGATTAATGTCATTACATAACAAGATATAACAGGCAATTTTACTTATTCGAGCCGGAGTCGGGTTTGAAGGCATGACTTGGAATCTTTATTAAGTAATATAATAAAGCTGAAGAGTTTGTATAGTCCGGTTAAGCAGTTGATTGCCCTAGCGCGCTAGATCTGCAAGTAGCTTTTAGGCCATACCTAAAAGAAAAAGAAAAAATTGAAGAGTTTGTTTGTTTGTTTGAACGCGCTAACCTCTTGAACTACTAATAGGATTTGGAAAATTATTTTTGTATACGAGAGCCACATTCATGAGGAAGGCTATAGGCTATACGGGAATGGGAAATTCCTACGGGAACGGCAAAAAAACAGGATAAGCGCGTATGAAGTAACGGGCAAAAGCTGCACTGCACATGCACAGAATGGATATTTTTTATCTCACATAGTTTGTTTATTTTTGTGAGCTGTTTCATGATCATAAACAACAAAATAAAATTTAATTAAGTATAAAATAATGCTCAGCAAAATAACCTAAGTTCATATAACGATAGATAAGGGCAGCAGCAGGGCGCGGCCCGCTAATCAATATGAAGTAGCTCAGCATCAATATTTGACTGATACAACTCCGTCTTATTACAGACTAACGAGCGCAAACGTTAAAATTCTACAAGATTAACTTGTGCCGCCCCGACGACTTGATACTTTATTATTATTTTAAATTTTCAGGCAGGTAACTGTTTTTAGGGTTCCGAACCCAAAGGGTAAAAACGGAACCCTATTACTAAGATTCCGCTGTCCGTCATTTTGTTGATCTGTCCGTCTGTCTGTCACCAGGCTGTATCTCATGAACCGTGATAGCTAGACAGTTGAAATTTTCACAGATGATTTATTTCTGTTGCCACTAAATTAAAAAATACTAAAAACAGAATGAAATAAATATTTAAATGTGGCTCTCAAACAATAAGCGTGATTTTTTTGCCGTTTTTTTATTTTCAGGTAACTGTCATTATTTGTCTCGAACTCAAGAACGGCTTGACTACTTAATCCATTTTTTTTGGTTCGGTTTCTGGGGTGGTTTACGAAAAATGTATCAGTAATCAGATCTTTATGTGTTATAAAGTTCACCGGGTTACCTAGTGAGGAATAAAAATGGCGGTCTAACAATATTTATGGAAATATACCAAACTGCCATTGTTAGTTTCAGATAAAAGTTATCTGACTATTGAAGAAATAGTGCGTGAGTGGACTTCACTCGTTTTCTTTTTAGGCCTCCTTTCTCTGTCTCTTAAAATACTATTGCAAACAAAGAGCCTGTGTGTATGACGATTCTTGCAAGTGACGACTGACGAATCATGGGCCGTTAATCCCACCATTTTCAGCCACGACACATTATTCTTTCAGACACAAGACAACAGAATGAAGAAAATCTTGTATTTGTACAGAAAATACCCATTATAAAAGAATTATTTATTCCTTGGGTGCACCCGGACTGTAGGTATGGGTAAATCGTAATAGAGTTAAGGGAAAAGTGTGAATTATGTGAAACGCGGACCACAACAAAAACGGAAAAGTTTTATGATGTGTGAAAGTAGCAAATTATCATGAACCTAGTAGACCGATCCTAAAAAGATTTGTTTTCTTTTCAAGTATCAAGATACTTTCATCACACTTTACTCGATAAGTCGCTGTACCTTTGGAGGCGAATATTGATTGACTTATTTTTACCAACTTTTTATACTTGAGTAACATTTATTTTATTCATTAAGAGCTGAAGGGTGGTTGTTTGTTTATTCATCGTATTTATTTTATTTTTAACAACATAATTTTGTAGATCAAATTATTATTTTTTTTGGTATCAGGAGAAGACGAAAGAGTCAAGAGTACATGGCACAAACGTACTCCAGACCTAGGCTAACTGAAACTTTCCACAGTCTAGATTCTAGAAAAGTATGTCATCAAATAAGTAATGGAAACGTAGCGTTACAGTATCAGAGTGGTGACGCATTCCCTTAGAAAAATGAACAAAAAAGCTTTTCAGTAAAAAATGAGAGGGATATTTAGGAGAAGAACTTTAGGATGGTCATATTTTTTTATCAAAAGTGTGCCCACTGAAGCTCTGTTAGGGTCCACAAATGGACCTTGCCAAAACGCGCATCAAAACAGACAAACACGATGTTCATTAAACGAAACGTGAACTGTTATAGTTCTACTTTTCATAGTTGTTATCTCAACATCCGACTAAAGTTCCTCGATTTCCGCACTACCATAACAAGATGTGTTTTATCTACCGCAAAAGTTGACCTCCCTCCCCCTTCGGTCGTCTTCAAAAGCAGCATGTCTACGATGGTCTTGTAGGAATATCGGCAGGTCATGATAATATGGTCGTAAGATATAACAGTGGTAATGCGTTGGGGTGTGTTTTTGCTTTATGTCGCGTGAAATTTTATTGTCGCGGCTCGGCGTCGCGCCAACATCTCTATACGACACAATATACACACAAAATATGTAAAAAAAACTGTAAAAACCGACTACTAATGCCTTAAGGGGGTGATAAAATCCTTAATTTTAGTCAAACAAATTATATATGCAGGTTGTCTTTAGGTAGCAAAAAGGGTGACTGGAGATTCAACTTCATGCATTTTTAACGTTGTCAAAAACTGGTAGGGAACGTAATACTTGCAAATCTACATATTTGCTTAGCATTATCCAAATAAGACAGACGGGGGCTTGGCCGGACGTCTAACTTCGTAAATGAGAGCCGTATTAAGTACACAGAGGACGACCGGACCGGACCGGTGGGTAAATAAACGTAACCCCGCGAATCCGTACCGGACGGGACCGTTGTCAGACGACAAAGCTCCAAGATTTTATGGAGATAGGATATGTTTGTCTACTTAATTGTAGGAGCATGATTGTGAGTGGAGGATGACATTTGAATTAAGGTAAATTATTTAACACATGCATATTTTTATGCTAACGTTACACTTATGTTGTTGCGAGATTTCATCTTAATCATCATTTGCCTAGCCTTTTCCCAACTTTATTGGGGTCGCCTCCCAGTCAAACCAGATTCCACTGAATACTAGTATTTTACGTGGAGTGGCTGCCTACCAGACCTCCACAACCCATTAACTGAAGCAGACTGAAGTCAGATTTTATGGCGAGATTTTATCTTAATGTTTTGAAATTATACGTCTTTATACTCTTTCAGAGATCCAGCTAACAGGTGACAGAGCTTACGATTACCTAACACCAATCTTTGTTTTACCAATCTGTAAGATTAGTGAAACAAAATCACTATTTTTTTTAATTGAAAGAAAAAGAAGCACTGTTGTTTAGATGTCGAATTGATACCAAAGGCAATGAGGATACCATCATCTGCCTAGCCTTTTCCCAACTATATTGGGGTCGGCTCCCAGTCAAACCGGATTCAGTTCAATACAATGAGGATACTAAAAGTAGATAATCTTATTCATCAAACATTATTGAGTGAGATACCTATTTCGTATCAACATCCGTAGCATACAAAACATACTCCATAAATATCCCATATACACCAACAAAATATCCCATTACAGCTGACGTGGCATTTCTTCCGTTCAGCTCTAACGTAACGCCTCACACCCAAGGGACGCTCCATCTCCGTCATCTCGTCGGTAAACACATGACACGCCGTCCGCGTTGTCGGCTAAATTAAATCTTATTGTCGCCTAACTCGATGCGAATGACTCGGAAAATTCTTTTGGGATTACAGCTTTTTGGTGATCGTTTAAGAGTTGCTTTTATCGTGAGATTTTCTCATTTAGGTTGAATGAGTTGCTGAGTTGCAGGAAAAATATTTGAGTCCAAAGTGTATGAAATTATGTGCATATAGTATTTGACCGATCAGAATAATAGGAAGATAGTACCATGGTGATTAGTCCCCGAAAAATAATAATTTGGTACGTATTGTTATACAGGGTTATTTGTAAAACACCAGCAACCTTTCAGGTGGTGACAATACTCATTATAAACAACTTTTGCTGTGAGACCAACCCTGGAAAATCGAAAAAAATATCTGCTATTTCCTACATTTTCATCAGGTGACTATTGCATTTTGTATGAAACAGCTGATTTCATTTTTGATATTTCAGAGTTGGTCCTGTACTAAAAGTTGTTTATGAGTACTTTCACCCCCTGAAAGGTTGTTGGTGTTTTACAAATAACCCTGTATAGGGTGTGTAGGTACTGTGTAACTCCCTAAGTTTTGCCTTTTTTGATCATGTATACAATATCTCTTTAAATGTGTGCAGGAACTACATTGGCACCTTTATCGAAATTTGATCGAAGTAATAATAAGAAATTCTACCAAAGCAAGAGTGGTAGACCATGCCAGAGTTTGTGTTTCCTTATAGCTCAACAGTGAAGAGGTTACTTCAAGGCAAACGTTCTCCGTCGTCGAACACAACATCACTTTCAACCAAGTGAGAAGAGTGGTCACACACGAACTGATCAATAATAAAAACAAAACATATGTGTGGTCTTTCGAGCCGACCAATTTCATAATATCACAGCATTATTAACACAGCTCATGATGTTGTAAATCATACTCAATAGGTAATTCAAACAAATGAGGTTGTCTAACTAATTACAGGCTGACAGGAGGTATTTACTCAGCATTAGAGGAGATTACTAGCTGTCATTGATAATTACACAGTCGGGGCTGCATTAGTCGTGTTATAACATGTCAAGACGGAGATGAAGTGTGGTGTCTGTATAGGTGTACATGGATTTATTAATATTAATAGCAATGCCATGACCGTGAATAATTTGTGTAAAAATACATAAGGTCCGTTGTTAATATAAATAATAATACTAACTGAGTTATGCGAACATCTAAAATGAGAGCTTTTCCATCTAGAAGTTTAATTAAAATCTGTAAGTTTGTTGCTATGTCTGAAATGCAGGACCTGAAAAAACTTTTGTTGTATATTTCATGTATCACCTATGTAGCTATAATTCTATCTATGGACAGATATCAGAGATTCACTAAGTACAATTCTATGAATTATGATATAAAAGTCACTTCAAAACTTGCGAGAAGGCAGAGCCCATTGGGCACCGCAAGGTGTCCACAAGACTTGCCACATTGGGTGGCAATGCTGATTGTCTGTTAGAAAAAATACATATTTTGATCTTGTATAATATTGCCTTGAAACCACTTAAATAACAGCTGTTTGTGTATGTGAGATTGTATGTTTGTAAACGCACCTATGATTCAGCAGAAATTCCTAAGGTGGGACAAGTTTAGAAAAAAAAAGACGTGTGGCACTCGGAGACTGCCGCGGTAAAGCTATTGCAATAGCTTAATTTATGCAAGCAAAACCGCGGGAAAGTAGCAATACTAATAAATAGGGCACCAACCTCAAAAAGTTCAAAAGAGGTCACATTGCATTTGACAGCTCAAAAATTCCACTCACAACTTATAAAAATAATTTCAAAAAAACAAAACTTTCAAATTAAGAACGCAGATCGTCATAGAAACAAAAAGTATCACCGCTGTGCCGGTCGGAGTGGGGCACAGAGTACTTTTATATATATGGGGGGTGTTAGGTTATCTTCGTTACGGAATTTCTGGATTCGGTCTCCACGCTCAAGGCCCGCGATAGAAGCTATGCAATAGCTTAAAAACTTTAATAAAATTAAAACATATCCACACTAGGGAATTTTCCATCCTGCCAGGGTTGCGGAATATGTTCGAAAGAGTTACCGCGAAAGAAAGGCACTAAGAGGACTATGGGTGGGTTTTAGTCAGTAAAAGTCTGACACTCCCTACCGCTCCATCCAGAGCGGGAGGGGTCATTTGATGATTTCCCATCCTCAAAAAAAAAAAAGGGAATTTTCCATCCAAATAGCGAATACATTTGTCCAAAACGAATAAAACTATGTTACCTTCTAACAACCCGTGTCCTCCATCCTTGTTAATTACAATTACAAGTTATGAGCAACGAAAGAAACAAAATATAGCAGCCAATCAGTGTCGTCGGCTAATTTCACACGCGAGCGAGCTTCGCCGGTTCTTATGGCAGAAACTTGTTCAATCAGTGTAAGTACTTAGCGATTTTCCGACCGGACCCCGGTTGGTTTGTCCAAGATTATTGTGAATTGGATGTGGTATTTAGTTTAGTATATAAAAGGCACAGCGAAATTGGTTGTAATTGTTGTATCTTGTGGGACTGTTAGAGTGGACGGCTACATAATTGTATTTTATGATTTTGTAGAGATTTTACTCTTTGGATACTTTATGAAGTGATAGATTATGATCTCTGCTGAAATGTCGCCAGTTACAACGATTTTCAAACGATTTATCAAATACAATACATGGAGACACATTTCGGAACTATACTTAACTTGGATTTTTCAGTTATTCAAGAAAACTGTTCTTGCGATAAACCGTTGCGAGATCTACCTTTACAATGTCCTACTTAAATAATAGCATCCATCATTTGCCTAGCCTTTTCACAACTTTATTGGGGTCGGTTTTCAGTCAAACCGGGTTCAGCTGAATACCAGTATTTTACGTGAAGCGGCTGCCTGCCACACCTCCATAACCCATTAACTGGGTTACACGGTAGGTACTTCTTGGCAAGACTGGAGTCAGATTTTCTGGCTTCTTCTAACGACTGCCAAAGATCTACAAATGACAGCCGCGACCAACAGCTTAACGTGCTTTCCAAGGCACGGAGGAAACACGATATGTTAAGATGGTCACCCATCCACAGACCGACCTCGGCAAGAGTTGCTTAACCTTAAAGATCGACCCGTGCGACTGTAATTATTTAGCCACGAGCTAAAATAATAGCATCCATTACAAAAAAAATTTCACTGGGATTCTAATATTCGTAGCTCCTTGAAACTTATTGAATTAAATGCCTGTCTGGTCTGAAGACATAAACAGGCAACAGTAAGAAATATCCCCCTACCGGACTCGATGGTGCGAAATATTGCTTGACATTTGATTGCGTGGCTCCTATCGATATTATTGTTTTTTTTTTCGGATATTATTAAGAGGTTTACGTTTTTTTATAATTTAATTGAGGAATGGGCTAGCTCTTGACCTCGATCACGCCTGGTGGAAAGCGATGGATGAGGTCTAAGATGGAGCGATCGGACCCAGAAGATGCTTTGAGGCACTGGTACTCCCACGCGTCGACGTAACACAGCAGGCTGTTCGACGCCGGACGCCGGACTCCGGTGGGAAGGTCGCGAAGCAGGTGTTACCACCGCAAGGGAAATATTGGGCAGTCTTGTAAGGTGTTAAGTGAGACTGTCCAGGAGGCGCCGAGCGCTCGGTTTAGTTGAGTGTCTGATGGAACAAATTGCGCTACACGAGGAGGCTCCTTCATGAATCCCAACGTTTTAGTTATTGAGTGGTTTTCTTACTTCTTACAGTAGCTGTACGTGATGGTGATGCTTTGTTCACTCTCTTTGCTTGCTCACTCTAGCCCCCTTCCCGTATCGAGGTGCCCTAGGTTCCCGGATTATAATCCTGCTGACCAAATATCTACTTATTTTCTGATCATTATACTCATTCATATTTCATTCGTTGCCAGCTAAGTATTGTTAGTGGTTTTTACAGGGCCGACAAAAACATATTACCTATCACGTGAAAATATATTTTTAGCTGAAAATTAAAAATACCATTTAATTACTGGTGTAAAAAATACCATTTACAAAATGTGAGTGAGTATGGTTTTATTCTCTTAACGTCCCAATTAATGTAATTAATGACGTGTAATTAATTGTGTTCATTTGCCAATTATTTTTCATACTCGCTGTTTTATGGCTCATGTTTTTGGATTATTCAGGTAATAATAATTACTGCAAATATTTTTTTTTGTATAATAAAGGGATCATTCTGACATATATACCTACAAGTACTAGTTTTATTAGTAAATCGCCCAGTCCGTCACCCAGTGTTTTAGCTGGAAAGAAGAAGTGGCGCAACAAAGTCGCCAAATAAATAAACTTATAAATAGTTGATTACATTATTTGTGGTTATTATAATTAAAATGCATTTTAGATACCATGTGAGTAGTCCATTTCCCTTTTTGTTTTTTTTTAAGGATGGGGAATCATCACATGACTCTTTCCACTCTGGGCGGAGCGGGAGGGAGTGTCAGACTCTTACTGACTAAAACCCATTCGTTTTAGCGTTCCAGGGCCGCGGCGACTCTTTCGAACAAATTCCGCAACCCTGGAACCCCTATGACTCTACAACTATCAAATTCAAATAACTCAAAAAAAGAAATTAAACCCAACCGGACAGCGAAAAGGCTACTCCTATAAAAGGTACTGACAGCCCATCAATAAAGTTTTCAAACTGTGCACCAGTTCCCATGGGTAGCAAAGTATCCCATACAACCGGGGTCAGAGGACGGATGTCTTAAGTGCCCGAAAGGGCTCGGGGTGATATTTGTATGCCGGGTACATCCGAGAGGCTAAGTTACCGATAACTTTGCTGAAGGGTGCCTGTCGGTTATGAGTGATGTCCTAAGGCTTAAAGTTGTTAGAAGTTTGTCGGTTTTGAGTTTGTTAAGTGATTGATTTGAAGAAGGTCGGGTCAATTTGTGCATTTTATGACTTGTTAGCCAAATGGAAGATGTTAATTTACCGTTTCTTATTGTCAATCAAAATACACAGACTCAAGATACAGACTTTTGTACAATTCTATCTAATGACGTTTCTATAGACCTAGAAGGTACTGTAAACTGTAATTGCCGATTTTTTTTATTTTTTATTTAAAAGCACGCGATTGACACCGTATTTTTTTAAGTATGGGAAATCACCAAATGACTTCTTCCGCTCTGGGTGGAGCGGGAGGGAGTGTCAGACTCTTACTGACTAAAACCCATCCGTGCTCCTCCTAGTGCCCTTTGCGTTCCAGGGCCGCGTTGACTCTTTGGAACAAATCCCGCAACCCTGGCAGCGTGTTTCACACCTACGAGTGTCTCACTTGATGGCATGCGATGATGTGGTCAACGATGGAGTACGTTTGTCTAGAACAAACCTATCCACTCTTGACTTATAGGTCCCAATGATTGTATACACGAAAAGTTTGGGACCAATACCAAAATTATACCACGTCCCATATAATTCTATGCCAATATATCGAAGCAGTAAATTGATTGGTAAATTCGTTGTTTGGCATAGTTTCCGCCATAAACCAGCATAACAACTGATCGAAACACATTACAACTCTACTTCCGAATACATATTATTTGGCCTTATTACCAAGGCAGTAAATACGCTGTACGATATAGATGGCTGTTAACGTGAGGTCAAGACTGCTCAAGACCGGGATGGTTGGCGCACTTTGGGGGAGACTTACGTTCTGCAGTAGATTGGCTGAAATGATGATGCTGAGGTAAAACTTCAAGGTTCAGCAGCGCTTACCGAGGTCAGTGGATGGGTGACTATCCGTTACATCCTAATTTATTCTGTCTCACGAAAAACGTGCTAAGCCGTTGTTCCAGGCTTTCATTTGATAGTCTTAGTTATTTTTGATAGTCGTTGTTGTGGTCAGAAGTCAGAAAACCTGACACTTGTCTTGTCAGGGGGTATCATGTGCCCTATTTACAAGTTGTGTCGGCCTATTCTGTCAACATCTCACCGTGTAGGTACACTTAGGTGGAGTGAACGACAAGTGAGCTGTCATTCCATCATGTTTGTATGGTTTGACTGCTCACTTCGCCTAAGTTTTCATTTCGACATGTTTACAGAATCGCACTGCAGATACAGAGTCGCTCCACGTCAAATACTGGTATTAAGCTGCTACGCCGGCCATATTGTTTTTTTTAACTATAAATTGGTTTATGCATCTGTTGTGGTTGCTCTTTTTGATCCCTCCACTTATAAGAGATGGGTATTCAATGTGAAGATATCGATAAGACAATAAATGACAACACTAGCAATACTGAGGTTCATAGGAATATTTTGAAACTAATACAAATCTTGTCACCGAAATTAAAAATATACTTTCCAATTAAGTACATAAAACGTCAAGAAAACTCAAACTAGTCAAGGATAGGAACTACTATTCTGACGAAATACTCCAAGCACAGTCTACTGCAGTTAGTGACATCAAATCTGTGATAAAAGACAACATATTCGTATGAACTAGTAGTATTGCCAGTGCTTTGATTTAATTATTATCGTCGTTTCCACTTTTCATAATCACTTTATTTCCACCAATATTTTTACACTAACCCTACACTACATGTTATACATGACTTTATCGACATCTCCGAGGTGTATATCATATCGTGCGATAGTGACGTATGCCAGAGGGAGGGAGGAAGGTATGCCGAACATGTTTATCACGAAATATTTGCACGTCATGTGACATGTTGATAACATTAAAATGTGCCTACCTGTCAGTCAAACGGAATATTGATTAGGTATGGTAGGTATAATTCAGGGAAGTCATGAAATCGTGATGATCTGAGGGTCCAGCTCGAATGTTTTGACGTATAGTATAACGATAGTGAAATTTTGTATGCAAAAACTGCAACTCCATATTATTTTGGTTTATTTTTATGCGATATATACAATAAAATTTGTATCATACAATAATATGAATATTCATATTATTGTACGATATAAATTCAAATAAATATTATGTGCGAAATGAGTATTATTTTTTTATTGTAAAATTTTACGTTATGTTATTATACTTATGTCAAAAACATTTGTGGTAGGCCCTCAGAGGGCCAATTCAAATAATTTTAAAACAATGTTCGCATTCGCATTCAGTCGCAATCTGTCAAAAAAGCCTCAATTTTCATACATTTTTGACAGATTGGGATTGACATGCGCATGCGAAATTAGTAGAATTGGTACTCTGATTACTTACAGTAACATAGAGTTTAATTATAAACCAATGGACTCGAACTTTATCATTTGATTGCAAATGATAAAGTTCAAGTTCTTTTTTTAGAGATTTACAATTAATTGATGTAGGTAGGTAATTCTTTATTGCGATTTGGTAGAAGTAGCCCCAAAATTATTTTTTTTTTTCAAATACATTTTTTTGTGTTATTTACAGACTGCTTTCAAAATGACAATATTAATGGCAACTAGCAAATACCTAGTGGTATTTGTAAAGTTTATTAATCTTGAGGATCTGAGCTAGAATCGTCTTCGATAGTTTTTCATTCGGTGTTTTAGTTGTTTTTTACCAAAAAAAACCCTGCAAACTATTTCTCCCCACTTGTTCTATGTGTCTATTTATCTATAAACATCACAAGCGTTACATATTTATTGACAGCAACCCCTTGCTTTGACGTGTGATAGTAAATTTATGCTAGTGTACCTACCGCGAGTGTACCAGTGCGAGGGTGCGTGTGAAAATGTGGGACGTGAGTACTGTGGCATATTTACGAATATTTGCATTCCACCTGACGACCAGACGAATTTATGTGGAAATATTGAATAAATAAATATTGATGTTGTATAGGAGAAGGAAGGTATTAGACAGGCATTTTTTCTGCAGTGGGATTTCACATGCTGATCTATTATTTAATTATGAAAAGTACTGATAATTTTTTCCACTACCTAGTTATTATTTTAACTTCTTAGTTATTATTTTGTGCATTGTTTATAAGGCCGCGTTCCTCATATTATGTATAAGGTATAGGTGGTTAAAGGTTTCAGTAGGACGGTATAGGTGTAAGAAGGCAAGGCGAAGCATTGAAAGGCCTCCCACTAGGTGGACCGCCGACCTGGTGAAGGCCACAGGAATCAGCTGGATGTGGGATGACGTTTACTGTCATACCCATAGGTACAGGCATACTAAAAGTAATTATATTTTTTTCTGTTCTGTTTAATATTTGTCGTTGTTGGAAATTTTCACAATATTGAATACACACGCATAATTAGTGTTGTAAAGTTTTTACAATTCATCATTATCATAACACGTCATAGTTTTAAAATTGATTGAAATATCAGGAAATACCTAAAGTAAAATTTTAAGCACATTACAGAATTAATTTATGTAAAATGAGTTTCAAACTATCGACGTCCATCTTATTGCAAAACGTTATTCATTTATGTACTGGTTAGGTACTGTTACGCAAACAATATGCTGCAGTCTGGAACGATAATTTCCAACAAACTGTACAACTTCATGTATCGACATTTCACACGAACACAATTTACAAATAACCGGACTGATACGTGGAACTTGGGATATCTTCCCCGCGAGGCAGACGGGCCGACGTCGGCGAACTTTGCGAAGCCTTCGTGTCAACTTACTGATCACGCCAATATCGCCTCACTTACAATCATACACCTCAATCACTCGAAAAACAACTTTAACCCGTCTTCTTAAGGTCAACTGTACTGGACAACTGCAAAATCTGACCGATCCTGAAGAATACACGGCTGAGATTTAACTTACCAACCTAGTGTGTGGTTATACGAAATTGTTTCTTATTGCGTAGTGTTAAGATGTAAGTGGACAGTAATATGTAAGTCGAAGAATAAGCTGAGTTTTACGTCGATGGACATGCATTTGTAAATTGCTAATGCTTTTTGAGATAATCAGTGATCGATATAATGAGGATGTGTGAAGGTATGCTTAGTCTTTCATAGCTTTTCCTCAAGAAAGTGGTATTGGACACAATTACTTCACAATGTCTACGTAAGAACAATGCCCTGGGTATGTATATGTACTTGAATTTACAATTCGAGCTAACAACCCATCGCAAACAACTCAAGTTTTGACCTTATGACTGGCCCGTTGTTTTTTCAAGTCCGCAACCAAATTTATTTACAAATACATAAAAACTTATAAATACTACCTATATCCAAGCTAGTCCAAAATATACAAGCGGAGAAAAAAGGGAGGGGAAGAACTCATAGGGCATCGAAAAATTCGGTCACATCGCTGTCAAAGAAAAGTGCCCAGAACACTGGCCGCGTTGCCACGTTGAATGGCAATTCGTTGGCCAAAGAAAAGGCCACTTGGAAAGTCGACTAACTACTTGCCGATTTAACAGAAAACTCGATGAGTACTCGGACCCCATGTCCATAGTGTTTCAACCCCAAACGGCTTAAATACATAATTCCCAACAAGATTGTTGTATTTGTTTTCAAGTTGATTTTTAAGTGAACGTTCATTTTAGAAAGGCCCTAAAAAGTACAGGTTGCAATTGAATTTGAACTTTGCCCTATATGAAATAGAGTTGGTTGTTCCAATATTGTATCCATACTATCCATTTCATGATCTGTCTGTCGCCATTTCAGTATGCAGGGTTTGTAGAAACCTAACATAAATAGGGTGCCCTAAGTTCCTTCGAATCTAGCCTAACCTAACCTCGGCCACATCATGAAACAGCCAATTTTACGATATGGCCACGACATATTATATAATTTAAATGTAATTTGAAGCAGGTTAATGGTGGTAGAAGGTGTGTAGAAGTAATTCAAAATTATTTCATAAAAGAGAATGAGAACGTAAAAAGCTTCTGAATCGAAAATGCAATATGGTATGTCGTGAATAATTCAGTGTAGACCACTTTGTTAAAAACAGCTAGGCTCTGATACGAACCTCAAAAATTCCAACTGAATTTTTACTACCAAAAATCAGAACAAACAGATCTTTTGTCAGTCCTATTAATAAGCTTGATTATTATATTTTAAATTCCCTTGCTGATAATTTCTGTCGTGCTCGGAATGTGCCAAGGATATTGCTGGTCGGCGTCAGAATTTGGCGTGCCGATCGTGCCTTGTCAATGTTCGGCTATGTTAGATATGCACGTGATGATCGGCCGGAATGTTTGGCCCTGGCACTTCATTGTTTAAAGGTGAAAGTGAATGGAGCGGTATCTTGGTTCTAAACCTAGATGAGAAAGTCTTTATAATAGAGTTAGAGAAACAAAAAGGAAGTCAGTTTTAACGTCTTATGAGGGCTCGTTCAAGTACACGTTCAAATAATTTGATCAAAAAGGCTGGTTCAATCAGTTTTATCAAATTGGCATGAATATCTGGGAATATTTGATAAAAAATGAGCTGTCAATGAAGTAATATGAAATTTCGTATTTCTATTTGATCAAACAGTTTGAACCAGCCTGTTTGATCAAATTACTTGAACGTGTATGGTCTGCATTAGAAGAAACTTCTACTCAATGAAGGAAAATGTCGCGCGTCGGGGAGAAACCTTGATTTACTTAACCGTGCTTTATTTAGGCCTAAAGCCAGACTGTTACATATTATTCTTCAGTTACGTGGGTGAGCGATTTAGGTAAGAAAGCATTGTGAATAGTGTAACCAACTTTTTTAGAAAAAAACATTTGTTGTTTCACTTTTATTTCAATGATGCTATGGTTTTCTTTGACAGCCACTTTTCAATTATGACCGAAAACACAAAAACGCCTACAGTTTTCACGAAAATGCCAAGCAAAGTTAATAAAGCATAATTAGCGTACTCCTTCGCTTCTGTATATTATTAAGTAAGTGAACTTACGCAAAACAGAATACAATATGGTTGGCAACCCTAATTGTGAACTAAAACTTGAGTAAAAATAACCCAATAAGTCCCGTTTAGCCTAATCTGCAATCGATCTAGACTAGTCCTCTGTGCTTTCAACCAGTACTAACTACAAAGCATAAGCCACCATTTGATCAGAAAGTGTATAGTCTACATTGTTAAAAGTCCTACCGTAAATACATGATAACAAATGGCTTCCAAAATCTCAGCCAACAGATAATATTTCACACAAAATACCAAACAATATTTTCATAATATATTTATTATGAAAATATTGTTTGGTATTTTGTGTTTTAGTTTCAATAAAACAAAATTAGTTCTCAGCTTGAAGCCAGGCATGTGTTTTCTGCATATATTCGCATCAAACTTTACTCAAAGCTCCACCATTTTGTAAAACAACGTGAATATTTTACAGCTTACTGTATTTGGCTGAATATTATAGAGATGTTAGTCCTCCACATGAATATGCAGACGGACAGTGTGTTCAGCTGGTCTGAATTAATAATTAAAAGCGAAAGCAGGCTTAAGAGCTCACCCGAGCACGACGTGTAGTGGGAGTGCTTACCTACAGACAAATGTACGGGCTTTTTAATTAGCAATCAGGTGATGGCATTTGGACCCTGTTTTAGACACTGATACTAATTGACTACTGAGCTTCTGCACGCTTTACACGGACAGGATGATTGCCATGGTAAAAACTCGACCAACCTTTTGTATGGCTTCGTCTAACAGTGTTATTTCTTTCTATTTATTTCAGTACTTGCTTAAGAGCGTGTACGCCGTATATCATTGCATACAAACTTTCAAGTCCTTATTCTTCAAAATGAATGAACCGATTTGAACGAAACTTGGTATGCATACGCTAGATATCCAGGTCTAAATAGTTATCAGAAAACATTTTTGAAAAAGAGTTCAGGTGGAAGGATATAGTGATTTTTCACTTTCTATAGAAAACTTAAAATCGCTCTCTCTCTCCCTCTGAACTCTTTTTCAAAAATGTTTTCTGATAACTATTTAGACCTGGATATTTAGCGTATGCATACCAAGTTTCGTTAAAATCGGTTCATTCATTTTGAAGAATAAGGATTTGTAAGTTTGTATGAAAAACCGTACCGCGTAAACGCTCTTAAGTAATTAAAAGAAATGGAACACACGATAACCCAATAACATTTATTCTTGAAGTTAGTTGAGCAAAAAGACGAAAATATTTAGCTTATCTGTAGAGTTGACGGTCCTGTTGCACTGCTGCAGATTAGAAATGTAACAGCCAACTGTTTGCGAAATTACAAACTCTTAAAAAGTAATACCTACCATATCAAAATACTGCAGAAAATTTTCATTCAAGCAACATAACACCAACATACCCCTTAACTTTTCCTCTGCTAACATGCGATTTGTTACGAAAAAAGTCGGAAAAGAAGATCTTTTCCTTCCTTCTTTTATCCTTTAAGAACTTAGTGAAAGCAAAAAACCTAAGCTCCAAAGCTATGCAAATGTGCGAAGGTCTTGAGGGTCTTAGCAGAAGGGCGTGTGAGGGGCAAAGGGGTGGATTGGGGGCGAATGGACAAGGGGCAAGGAGAACAAAATGCCATCGCTTTGTACTACGTTAATCCTTTAATAGCAATCGAGCCGGCGATGCAGCCATAGCTATGTTGTTGAGATGTTTTACAGTGCTTAGATTTTTCTTAGATACCTACCCTTCGTCTTTGTATTGATTTTGCTACACTCATTTGGATATCCTTGTCATCATCATCATCAACTCATCAACAATATTTTTAAAATCGTGCAATTTTGAACCATGTGATACTCTCCGAAATTTTGGAACACATCCTGTGTTAAAATTAAATTATATCTGTATATCAGAGTGCGAATTCTACAAACTTTCAAACAATGTTCGCATTCGCATGTCAATCGCAATCTGTCAAAAATGTATGAAAATTAACACACATTAACCGACATGCTAATGGGAACGTTCTTAAGAAATTAGTAGAATTGGCCCTCTGGTATCGTTTGTATACTTATGCATGTCAGTTTCAAAATTTACCAAGATAGTGCATTTATTAATTTTTGGTTTATACAACGTGTAAACGAATAAACGCAATACCTCTTAAGGGGTCATTGTACTCATCATTATGAACAACTTTTACAATGAGACCAACCCAAAAACCGCGAAAAATAGATCAGCTGTCCAGTACATTTTGTCGGGTTAAGCACACACGTATGGGATAGTCGATTTTTTTTCGCAAATTTAGTTTTGGTCCCATAGTCAAAGTTGTTCATAATGATGAGTACAATGACCTCTTAAGAGGTATTGCGTTTATTGTGTTACACGTTGTATAAATAAAATATTACTTTTGCCGTTTTTCTTACAAATTGGAATGGCATTCCAACTTGTCATCCCATCAAACATTTCTTATCAGATATGAGGCAAATAAATAACATTTTAGTTGAGTTATCGTCGCAGGGCTGTCCCTAAGGCCTCAGGGTTCAGGGTCGTCGCACATCGCCGCGATAAATCTCTGGGGTGGACAAAGAAATGATAAACACTCTTGTGCGTATGAGTTACGGCGAGTGTGTGATATATTGCGTGGTGGCCACCCCTACCGGGTACTGCTTGAGCGCTGTGTATCTAGGCCGTCGTACACTGATTGGTTTCTAGAGGCGATAGAACCTTAAATATAGATGAGGATACTGAATATTTTGTATATTTACTGTAAGAGCCCAAATCCTAAGACTTTCCGGAAAAACATAAGATTTACAAAGTTTTATTGTTAACTCTATGATATCTGCTATTTATAAGTGAAAAAAATCTTCTAAGGAACATACCTTTGGTGTAGCTAATTAAACAGTCAGCAATGAATATTCTTCTCAGTTTTTTAACCGATGAAAAAACGAAGGAGGTGCTCAAGTCGACGCGTATATATTATATATACATTTTTTATGTATCACCACGTATAACTTTTTTCTATCATAGAAGTGGCTATTGTAACTATTTTATTGAACTTCCCCTTTTTTAACTATTTATCGGTGATAGTGATTTTTTCCAATGGGCTTTGTGTTTTTTTCAAAGTACGCACCAAGTGATTACCTACATATTTTTCATTGTAAAAGAGTTTTCAAATACAGTGTATTGTAACCATGGATATACTAACCAGCATGTCAACAATGATATCCAAAATCAATCTACAAAACTCGTTGAGGTCCCAAAAGTTTTCTATTAATTAACGTTATTAGAACATTTCCGAGTTGTAATTTAATACTTTGTTGTTGTATTCCGGATAGCTGATTAATTAGTAAGGCTGATATGAAAAGTAGGCGAGTTCGCGAGTTCGTTTGACTTAATAAGCGAAGTTGTACAAAACGTCTTTTTGAGTAAAACTTGGCTGTTTGATGAGACGAGGGGATGAAGGCGGCGATGTGATTAGGACATCTTCGTGCTTCTCTTCATAAATAACATCTTGTTTAAGTCAGTTTCTTTTAAGTATACACGTGTATTTTTCTGTTTCCTGTTTTGTATTCATTGGCATGTTTTGTACCTACGTATACTAGTCAAATGTTATATCATGGGTATGTGAGAACGTTTTGAGCAAATAGGTATCTTCTTAATTCTATATCTGATATTGGACGGGACCTTGCTCAAGATTCTCTATTAGGTACTTAATGTATAGGTACCTAACTCTGTTGAAGATTTTTTTCGTTAATCCTTATAAATTGTTTGCTTTTAAGTTCCAACTTCACTGGTTTCAACCACCCATTTGTTTCATAGGCCTAAAAAAATCCTAAGCTAAGCTTCAGAACATGTATCAAGACGAGGCAAGTGTTGCAGCGTGTAATTGATAAATTGCGAAGATAAGGCGTGTTCACATTGATGCGTATCGCGCTATCGCGTGAACTGTCAGCCGGTGTGTCCTAGTGACGTATCGCGCGCGATACCGCCGCCCGCCGTCTAGGGTTGCTAAATTTCACGAACGATCAATCTTTTCTTTCTTTGATATTAACAATGTTAGTTATCCATATGTACTGAGGTAGAGATGATCGATATTGCCATGACACTTATACCTAAGTATGTTAACGCAAGTCATACAAATTAATAAAGAAAAAAATTGGTATAGTAGCTAACTAATAACAATTTTTTTTTTAAGGATGGGAAATCATCCAATAACTCCTTCTGCTCTGGGTGGAGCGGAAGGGAGTGTCAGACTCTTACTGACTAAAACCCATCCGTGTTCCTTTGCGTTCTAGGGCCGCAGTGACTCTTTCGAACAAATTCCACAACCCTGGCAGGAACTAATAACAGCCTAAGGGGTCGATCGTCAAGCTTAAATACCCCCCCCCCCCCCAGACCCCTTCGAGCCTAGGCTGTCATTTGTAGATCTTTATTGAGTGTCGGCTGGTAGTTAGAAGGCTGAAAGCCTAACAACTATTCTTGCAAATGGATGTCTTACCCAGTAACTGGGTTTCGGAGTCCAGATAGACGGTCGCTTCAGTTAAGGACAGTAATATGGTCTAAATTTGGTTGCGTCAGGTTTACTGGAAGTCACCTTCGAAGCACTTAGGAAAATGAGTGGAATGAAGTTATACTTTATTTTATTTAAATTTAATCATTTATTTTCATATCTACATCATGATTCTAGGTCTAGAAATAAATTTTCATTGTAAAATTTTCTATAAACCTCTTAATACGAGATTGCTCATCAGTTGATGATCAACATTACCGTAAACTTATCTGCTGCACCAACAAATAAATCACCTTAGATTGCCATGCCATAGCAAACCTTACCACAGTATCCTGAATCACCCAATTAATAAATACCAGCTACGTTCCTTGCACAGCGTCTTGGCAGACAACTCGCACGGTAAATATAACAAATGGCAGCCCTGGGCACCCGCGTTACCGCTCGGGCATAAATCATACGCGCCGGTCTGATCCCGCCTTAATATACTGCAAGAAAAAGTAACCCGTCCCCGCTGGACATAGGAATACACTTAACACGATGTACTTGGAGCAAGTTTTGGACTTCTTTATTGAAAAGGTGGGATGCCTCGCGCCTTTTGGGGGGGAAACGACTTGGTAGAGTGGGTTAAAATTGGTTGCTTGCATTTTTGTATGTTTTACATTTTTGGTATTCTATGACAAAACATAGTCTGAAATTATGTGTAAGATAAACTGATTGGTAGATGAATAATTTAAATTTAATTAATAAATCAGTATACGGTTTGACGTAAGCAGCATATTGGCTTTTCAAATTTAAAAAAAACGTCATTGTAAAGGGTGAACTTCAAACATTTGTCGTCTAAGTTTTTGGTTTATCAACTCGCAGCCTTCAAGTGCTAAGATGATAGTCATTATTACCAAGGATTGCCAAAGATTGCAGAGCTATACATTTCGTAGCTCACATGGCAACAAGCCATGTCGCTCGAATGACAAACCGTATTTCACACAGCTAATCTATATGTTTACAGAACAGATTCAAGCAACATAGATGTATCGCCCAATCCTTTACCGTAGGCCTGCGAGGCACCTCGCGGCCATAGGCGACAATAAATCAACCCCCGAGGAAATTGCCGACGACGCTGCCCGGGGGGCGGGTAGCGGGAGGGGGCCAGTTCCCGAGAGGGGGCGATTTAATTAAATCTTGCATCGAACTCTTGAGGCTGGCCTAACGAACGACCATTGTGTTTAAATAATGTGTATGCTGACTTTTTGCGTGATCGAATCACGGCTGAACAGTCTCTGAAGAGCCTGAATTAGGTGGGTGGGGCCAAATTTTGAGTGTAACTAATTGTTTTATTGGAATTTTAGGAGTTTTGTTTGTTTGATCTTATTTTTTGGACAAGGAGGCCACTGTTGAACTCTGTTCAGTAACTTGGAACTAAAATATGTTAGGGGCTTTAACGCATACTTGACTGTAATAAAATGGTAGACACAATATCAAAATCAAAATAGGGTGTTCGAGGTCTATTGTAGGTATTCTGATAGATAAATGCGTCATATAACAGTGTTTTGCTCTTGTCACTTATATTTGGGTCATGTTCTGAATAAAAGGCAAGTAGAGGTTGATTATTTTGTAGTATGTGTTTATTTTTTTATTTGGAAAAAATTATCCTTTTTCAGGTTTCAGAACGTTTGGTAAATCCTTTTTCAGGCTTCAGAATGTTAAATCTAGATTATAAAGTACACATCCAATCAACTAAAATGATTTTCCTCCAAAAATTTTCCTTGTTTCCTCCCAGTTTCTTCCAAAGTTACAGCAAAGATACACCACACAGTACAAATAACAGATTAAAATTAAAATTATGACTGTACCATTCCACGCAGCACTTTCCCCGCGTTTCTCAATGAGGTGAGATATAAACGACCGTGCTAAGTACTTATTCTCCTCGATTGCTCATATTTTACCTAGGGGGCCCTAAATTAGGCTTTATTACGTAAATAATATCCCCCAAAATATTCCTGCTAATTAATATAAGGGCCTTTTGAGGGGTTTATCTTGAATTATCTCTAATTTAGAGGCTTACTGTAAAGCCTTTGGTATTTTATTAGAGTTATTAAATGATGGATTGTTGTGTGGTCTTCCGTGGGACTTAATTTGAAGGTGTTGCATACCAATTTATTAAATATTATGAAGAAGTTATTTATTTGGTGTCTGAGAGTTTGCATTTCTTTTTTGCGTTTGAATTGCATCATCTGGACTAGCTTGCAAAATAGATTTTTATAGTCATTTATATTAGCATGGCCATAGATTTATTGCTCTTTCCTTCATAATTATCCGTAAGGACACGAACATGTCAGTGGGTCATCATTGTTCATTCGCATCCCAAATGAATTCACAAAATAACCAATCCAATACCTCAATGTCTTCAAAAGGCTGATGTTTCACCATTTCATTTACAATATTAAACAAAAAGTAATGGCGTATTCACACTTTGCCCTACCATAGGCTCAGCAATGATATTCCGTGGGCCACTAACTTAACAAAACTAGTCATTCTAAACCCGCTGACTCGTCTATCGCCAGCCTACGTTCATATTCCATTTATCTTACCTAGCGACAAAGACGGCGCACTTCATTAATCTTTGGATTTCAAATCACAACGGAAATTAATTAGTTTAAGTTATGTTACCGTTTTGTGTTGGTTTAGAATAGAGAAAACTAAAGCTTATTTTCCATGAAATAACTACATTTTTAGTTTTGGCTGGAAGCACGCTTTGTATATTTTGTGAATTGTATTGTATTATATTTACGATTAAAGTAGCCGATGTGGTGGATGAAGGTGGACCGATGATCTGATGAGGGTCGCAGGTAGCCGATGGATGCGAAACGCACAGGACCGGTTGTTGTGGCGACACTTGGGGGAGGCCTATGTCCAACAGTGGAGGTATTTTAGCTGATATGATGATGATGATGATGATGAATTGGGATTCCTGTTAGTCCCTGAAATGACTTTTTTCCAAGCTTTTAATTAGTGGAGTAGAACATAGCGATAATGCAATGGGATTTAATCTTAAGATTTCTCACTTGCCAACTTCAAGTCTATAGATAAAGCTGGTGGTCGCCATTATCCATAATAATCGTACTAATATTATATTACAAATGCGAAACTATGGATGGGACGAGTGTTTGTTACTCAATCACTTCAGAACTGAACAGATCTAGAAAAAAATAACATATATAGACATATAGATAGTCTGGAAAGGCACATAGGTTATTTATTCCGGATGAATGTGAGCAAGGAATATTATAAATGCGAAATGCGTGTGTGTGTTCGATATCTTTAAATGGATTTTGCTGAAACTTGGCACCTGGGTAGACTATGTTCTGGAATATGACATAAGATAGGATCTTTTCAACCCATAAGTAAATATATCAATACAGTCAAATATAGAAATCAAATCGAATCAAATAAAGAAATATAGTCACTCGAACAGACCTTTAAGGTCTGTTCGTACAGAGGCCTAAGCCACCCAAGTACAAAGTGTATCAGCAAGCCAATACAACTATGTAAATATACAGCAGTGATGTACCAGGTAAACCGACAGTTTTGTCGGGAGGAGGAGCTCTATAGCGAGTCGAATCCAAGATAAGACTAAAGTAAAAGTGTTCTGGCACATTTTTTTTTTTTAAGTATGACCACTAGCAAGTTAACACACTTGGGATATCAACTGCTTAACCGGACTAACCTGTGGTGGCCTCAAATGAATTTAAGGCCCCCAGCCAAGGCAACAAAACTAGCTACAAGGTTCTGGCACACAGAGTGCACGCTCTTTTATAATACCATGTTCTCCCTCCACAACAACTCTGTCCAATGCCGCACGGACGTGCGTCACGTGTTTACTTGATACGAATCACTAAAATTAACATAATCTAATAAAACTTGCATTGCAAATTAATCAAATTGTACAATAATAATTATCGTACATAAACAGTAGTGGTTCAACAAAGTAAATCGTTTTAAATCAAAATAACATGTCATCATTTGTATTTTAGAAGACAAACGATTACTATTATTGAAATAAGTTTCCAAAACTCAATTCTAGTGTACTACGAGTACTCAATAAATTATGTTATGATTTATCAGACAGTAATTGATGTTAAAATCACTTAAATTAAATAACACAAACAAAACAATTCAGTTTGCCTAATATAACACATTTTGAAAACTACCCACAGTTGTATTTAATAAGATTTGACAACTACCCATAGTTGTATTTGATAACCGTCTCCGACATATGTAATATTATGTAGACAGGTACAATATGAGGTACCTCCCAAACTCCTCACCGACATGTCCTCCGCTGAATAGTTAATGCGCACTCAAGTCACAATAAGAATTCCGCCTTCAAAGCAAATACTATCTACTGAATACTGAATGAAGATTGTGTTCAAATAAATCTATCATTGTAGCTTAAAATCAGTGGCGTGCTGTGGGTTCACCCATGGCACAACAACATGCTAAGTGCAAGCTTTGTTGCCACTATCTAGTTTTTAGTCCTTCCTATATCTTCTTTTTTGTTGCCAGTCAAATGTTAGATAATCATTTTTGTATTTACCAACAATGATTATCTAACATTACTGATACTATCGATAGGAAAGTTTAGTTTAGATATAGGTAATTGGTATGAAAATGTAGGTAATGTCCGTTCCGTGACAGCACATACTTTTTCTTCTTTTTAGGGTTCCGTATCCAAAGGTTAAAAACGGGAACCTATTACTAAGACTCCGCTGTTCGTCTGTCTGTCCGTCACCAGGCTGTATCTGTATCACAGAAGATGTATTTCTGCTGCCGCTATAACACATACTAAAACAGAATAAAATAAATATTTAAGTGGAGGTCCCAGTTACAACAAACGTGATTTTTTTGCCATTTTTATAGATAATGGTACGGAACCCTACGTGCGCGAGTCCGACTCGGACTTAGCCAGTTTTTTCAATATAACTTTATGTTTGCCCCAAATGCAACCCCAAATCGTGTCCAGGGTATATCTATCCATTCCAGGTTACCTGTAAGGCACGGATTTGTATATTTTTTAGTTTAAGGTTTACTTTATGTAGCTGGTTTTTTTTTGTTTTGCAATAAAGAATATTTATATAAATAAATAATAAAACATTAATGAAGCGGTTGTAAGGGCATGTAGTTTCTGCCTATAGATACAACAGTCTATTTATAGGAGAAGGAATTAAAACTTCCTCTATAATGCACAGACAGAGACTAATAAAACTGGTCAAGTGTGAGTTGGACTCGCATACAAAGGGTTCCGTACCATTGAGACGACAGCTTGCTTCATGCTAAATTTTAAGATTCTAGGTCAGGTATTGGTTTTATGAGTATTGAAATATACAGCATTGTGAACCATTGGTGCGCGAGTAACTCACACTTGACCGATTTTCATAAGTGTTAGCACGATTTACAAAGTTTGATTCTTTAATATATTTCCGTTTTTACAATGAAGCGGACAAAAATAAACTCCGGAAAAATCACGTTCCTAGCATCCGCGTTTAATTTAATATTTATTATTTGTCCTTTTATCCACAGTAGAAATAGACATTCTGAGAAAATGTCAACTGTACAGGATGTTCCAGGAGTGCCTCGTCATATTTAAGGGTGGTGTTCTATTTATAACAGTAATTCTGGAACACCCTGTATATTTGAATGATTATGTCTTGTGTTTGTTATGGAATTGGATATTTTATATTTTTTACCTTGTCACAGTCAGTAGGTATTGTGATAGTTGTTGTTTAAATTTCTTTTTAAATGGTCAGTGTAATTTATTTTATTTTATTTAAGTCTAATTTATAATCTCATTTTCATATCAATTATTTTTTTTTTTTCTTGTTTACTCGTTTATGATCTAATGCATTAATTTAGTTTTCACATTTTATTCACTTGTATTTTTATGAATCTGTCATAAATTAATAATTGATACCACTGTTTTTTGTGCTAGCGGTGTTAACCTATAACTAATTATTGCACCCGCAATTGTATCTTGTTATAAATGGTACGCTCCTTAGTGTAAGCAATTGTTGGTTAACCTGAATACAATAAAAATAAATATCTGTTGTAGTGCATGAGATGCAGCCCGGTGACAGAAAGACAAACGGACTGACGTAATATGGTTCCGTTGGTTACCGTTCTAAAAACTTCTTACATAACGAAAACTCCATCAACATGTTATCCAGTTATTTACTATAAATTCAATACTTAGCGAGCCCGAATTCAGTCTAGAAAATTTGTTGGCCGGGCGCCGCGGCACAGTCGTAGCTAGCTCGGCTCTACAGTGTGAAGTCTTGTGTTCAATTCCGACACTAAACTTTCACTGAATACTAAAACTTTTGTTTTATATTCTATAAGTAGACTTGAGACCACGAAATCGCTTGTCTGAAACTGAAGACTGCCATAGTTCAGAATAACCTTACGCATTTCTAATTAGTATAAATTCCAGTAACGTTAAGCTTCAAAGCCTTCATTTGGAACAACGATTAGAAGTAAGGTTCCTAAGACTTTTATATCTTGGTTCTCGTAACCAGGATACAACCGAACACACATTTTTCAGGTGGCCAAGTTCCATCGATCCGCTGCGGTTTCAGGCGCGCCACTTAATGAAATAGAAATTGGCGACCTCTCGAAGACAAACTCCTAACTCTCACCCGTCCCTCTCCCGCCAGGGGGCGCCGCTCGCTCAAGTGCCGGGGGAAAGAGACAAAATATATTTATACAAAGTCAAAGACGACTGGCGAGTGGGATAGCTGTATTCATTATGAATATAATGCGGTCGCGCCTGTGTCTGTGCGTTTGAACGAGGCACACGCGTGTGTGCGCGCCTTTCTACCACGCGGTGAATCAATATTTCATCTTTGTGGAGCACCGCCACCGATTTAATGTTATCCTAATTAAAAAAACTATTTTTTAACACGCTACAGCTTATTTTTCTAACCCTCCCAAGTCTCCATCTTTGCATATTTTACCCGCCAACGTTTCACGAATAAATCACCGCCGTAAATAACCAACCGCTGATCGTAATAAAAAAAGTATGTTCCCGTTACCACGATCGATGACGTGAAGTGAACGTCTCGCGTTGTGGTTGGTTTGCGGTTAGCAGGGCGTGGCTTGTGGTTATATTTACAAGCTCTGATTGGTCGATTACCTGACCTTTGCGGTTAGTCGTGTGGTTTCTAAGATTTTCACCCCTGGAAAAATAGATAGAGGAAAATATATGTTGGTGAGAGCTGTGATTGGTGGATCGCGGTAATTTTGCGGTTAACCGCGAAACGCTATTCGTTAAGATTATAATGGGTTGTGATTGTGGCGCAGTTGGTAGGATTTGTCCCGCGTGCTGACTCGCCACTGGTCGCTGCGGTTTCCAGTGTTGATTATCTATTTTATATTCCCCCAAGTACTGAATTTTCGACGAATCAGCATTAGGAAATTCTTGAAGGGTTTGTTTTATGAGGGAATTGATTTAATTCGATGTTGTTAGACCAATAACAGTGGTAACCTACAAAACTGTTTTTTTTTTACAAAAATACTTGCAATCCCGCCTTGAATTAACTCAAAACACTGCCTGATATATTTTTGAACCTTTTGTTCAAACTAATATCAAGTCACTGTCGCCACAAGAGTAAGCTTTAACAAAGAACTAAAATCCATCACAACTATCTTATACACAGTTATATTTACAAAAAAAAGTCCAAAGCGCGCCCTCTAACGGACGCGGCTTGAACGAGCTGCTCCCTATTTTTAACAAAACGCCTTCAAGTGCGAACATTTTCGCTTTCTTCGCCTTCTTAAGAAAGCAAACTCCTTGGAAGAAAGTTCACGTACACTGCCCGACTCAAACATACAAACAGTAAACTCTCCCCCAAGAAACGAAGCCCTTCTGCGCAAGTCAAAACGCCGTAAGTGACAGTTTTCAGCGTGACTGTACGACCTTTTAGTTCTAGCGTACTGACTTTCAAAGCTGTCGGTTGAAGAACGGCGTAAGATAGTGAAGAAAAACGTTACAACGTGTCGTTTTGGATTTGTTTGGAAGGTCCCTCTACAAGCAAAAATCGCTATTATTTTTTTAATGTTCCATCCTAAATTCAACTCTCACTCAACGGAACAAAGCTCAGTATCGCTTGTTTCAATACAGAGAGTTTACAACAAAAGTCGCATAGACAATTTTTGGAAACTTTTCCGCGGTCGTGTGTGAGTGAGTGTGCGTACAGGGGAATAAAAATGTTTGTCGACAATGGCGCTAGTGTGCTAGCAGTACGGAAAATATCCGTAAGATGGCGTTACCGGGTCTTGTGGTTTCAGTTGAAATAAATGACTGTCTGGAACTCGATAGTCGTTTGAAAGATGAGTTGGAAACGCTTTTAGAAGATTAGTTTTATGCATATGTGTGTGTTTACTTTGTACTTATATTAGTAGTTTAATTATGTTTGTAGGATTTGAGTAAGTATACCTGTTTGTGTTAAAGTGGGTACCTATGAGCCTAACCTAGTCGGAAAGTTTTCTACGTCACTACACATAACTTTGGGCTTAAGAAGAACTTTAGTACATAAGATATTAAATCGTTGGAAGTTACAGAGCTGGAGATTTAAAACAAAAGGTAGAAATAGGATCTAGCTCTGTGTCTGTGCAGAAAAATAGTAACCTCTGTGTCTTAAAATCATTTCCAATGAAAAACACATTCCCTACGCAAAAGTTTACTCATTTTGGTGACATTAAATGCATTTAAGCAATGTAGCAGAAGTAAATTTGTGGATTTTTTTAAATTTATATATTTAACAAGCTTCAATCATAAAATCACTCCTTCACCTCTGAGTGGAGCGGAAGGGAGTATCAGACTTTTACTGACTAAAACCCATCCGTGTTCCTCCTGCTGCCCTGTGTTATTCTGATAACCAAGCTGTTATAGGAACTATGAAGTTTCTACAAAATTTGTTCAGTACTTTTTTGCGGGAAAGAGTTACAAGCAACCATCCGTCCTCACAAACTTTTATATTTATAATATAAGCACGTAGGACGTAGGAAACTCTCCGGGCGTCGGGAGTCGCAGGGCGATTCCCGGCCACCGTAGGCACGGGCCTGCAGACGGCGAGCGATGGGTGGCTCGATGTCCGATCATAACCAGGCCCGGTTCGACGGCGCGTTGCGTTCCACAAAGAGATGTCAGCAAAGTAGACGGAGCCAGTTAGGGCTAGAGCCTGCTAGGGTTTCGGATTTTGTTCGAAAGAGGCACTACGAGGAAGACGGGTGGGTTTTAGCAGTAAGAGTAACACTCTCTCCCGCTCCATTCAGATCGGAAGGAGTCATTTGGTGTTTTCCCATCCATAACAAAAAGGACGTATAGGAAACTGAACTTATAACTATCAGTTCATGTCTTGCAAGTATAATGTCCTATCATTTTAGATAATGGACTAAAACTTTGAAGAAAACCTCCCCTCCTTTAAGTACATTATTTGAACACTAATTATGATGAAGCCTCGCCGACTGATTAGCGGTTAATAGTCCTTGAAGAGTAGTGGAACAGGGGTCCCTTCCGGAATAATAGTGCTGCTTAATGTTAGCCGGGAAAACTTTAGCGATATTACTGCCGGTATGGCGGCATAGTGAGGGGTGATGTTGATAGTTTCAACTTTTAAATACCACACGTGTTTTTGAGGAAAAAATTCGTTCTGTATAGGTACAAACAGTTACTGATCTCGGGATGCACGTTGAGTCGTTGATCCCGATTGTCATACGTACAACTTTGACAGTATAGTTACGAGTAGTCAAAATCTAGGAAATCTGACATACCAATCTTGCCAAGGGGTACGTTATTATCCAGATTCTGGATTGTGGAGGTCAGACAGGTAGAAGCTCCATATAAAATAATGGTACTCAGCTGCATGAGGTTAGACTGGAAATCGAGCCCAACATACATAGTTGGGAAACAGGCTAGGCAGATCGATTGATTGGTATTGAGCAGGCCCGCCGTGGACCACATTCCCAGAGAAAGCGATGAAGTGATCGACGATGAAGTATGCTTGCCTAGAAGTAACCTATTCAATCCAGTCAGGATAAAGACCCCCAAAAAGAGAAGAGGGCAGAGGGCATTCTTGCTTTTTAACCGACTTCCAAAAAACGAGGAGGTTCTCAATTCGACTGCTAATTTTTTTTTGTTTGTTTGTTCAGCGACTGGTCCCATTTTAATTTGGTAAAGATCTGATGAAGAACTTCGGAGATAGGTAACGGAACTCTTCAATAAATGATAGCAAACTTGCCGGGATTGCTGAAATCGCATGTCTGTTTATTGTTTACACCAGTTCGAAACATAACATCACGCCGGTACGCTGTGAAGGGATACGCAGATGTGTACAAGTAAACCACGGTTTTGGGGTTATCTATTCGGACATAATTTTATTGTTTATGAACTGATTTTGATGTTTTTTTTTGCGTTGCTAACCACTAAGCTAACCACAAAAAAAAATGTAAAACACAGGAACTTTTTTTACAAAAAATACAACCGACTTCGAATTTTTTTTTGTAAAGGTATTTGTTAGAGTATAAGTCACACGCTCGTTTTGCTGAGGCTAAGAAGCGTTCTTTTGTTCCATTTTGAACAGTTATGGTGCCGAAAAAGTCGTTAGTTTGTTCCGTGAAGTGTTGATTCCAAGGAAGAATCTGAACCTTTATACCTAATCGTCCATGTGAGTTGACTATCACTTTCGAGTAGGCCAAAGACGTTATTGCCTCCAGGAAATAAATAATTAATCGAAAATTAAACATAGCAACGAAAATTCTCATCAAATGAAACATGCAGATGCGATGAGCACTTCATCATTATCAAAATTCATTATCGTTTTTACATGCATGCCCTACATGAGTATGTTTACACCTACCACTACTTGTGCCTGTGTAAGTGTATACCGCCATATTATCTACAAACATTAACTACTATAGGTGGCGGGGGGGTGCGGTGTGCAGGGAGGGAGGGATGGAGGGGGGTTGCTGGTAATTTTCTGGACTATTTATTTCTCGCTGGTCACATTACGCCCCGCTATGTTTTAATGTACCTATCCACCTTCATTAAAGTGGTGTTTTTGTTGGGTATCGCTCAGTTTGGAATATATTTTTTGGTAGGTAGGTAATTTAAACTATGGGAAAATATGCTTTAAGTACATCCGGGAAAAGAATACTGCATGGGAAATTCAGCTAATTAATACAAATGAAGCTGCAGCTGATACAGAATGCGATGTTTACTTGACAAATAAACCATTGGTTATGAAAAAAGTAGAACCACAAACTAGAACTAGGAAATTATTAAGAGTACCTACCCTGGATTATAATCCAGGGTAGGTACACTTGAGTTATCGCGGCCCTGGAAAGAAAGGCACTAGGAGGATTATGGGTGGGTTTTAGTCAGTAAAAGTCTGACACTCCCTGCCGCTCCACCCAGAGCGGGATGGGTCATTTGATGATTTTCCATCCTCAAAAAGAAAAATAAAAGGGTAGGTACACTTAATAATTTCCTTAGGAGCAATCTTTAGGGATATTCGTAGGGTAACATAAAAATCATTCGTTACGGCGAAGAGGTTGAAAGAAGGGTTGGAATGATGACGAGCGGCAACCAAGCGGTGACCACGAAAAGGTCGCCACGGGACTGCCATAGACACAATTAAGACGGTGTTGAGTTTGTGTTAGCTTTCTTATGCTTGAAACCGTTTGCTCCGTCATTAGTCAATCAAGGTTTACTGGTAGACCAGCGTCAAACAGTGACAGTAACTGTCTGGCAACATTGCTGAAATGAACCTTTATGGCACAGCATGGTGAATTATCTTTGTAGATTAATAATTATTAGCATAAATATTGTTGAAGTAATGAAATAGGCTTCTTATAAAGTCGGCAGAAACATGGAAAAACCCTAAGAGATACTAAGGAAAGTGGGTAAATGAAGCTATAAAGTACGCCGAGGCGAATATCTAGAAATAGCTTAAACATCTCCATATCCCAAAAACTGCGTTACGCGGTACCTCTTAGCAAGACCACAGTCAGATTTTCTGACTTCTGAATATCCGTTACGACTGTCAAAGATCTACAAATGACAGCCGGGACCAACGGCCACGTGCTTTCCGAGGTACGAATGAGTCTACACTGAATCGAGGCAATAGGTTACATAAGGGTTGCGGATTTTGTTCCAAAGAGTCACGCGCGCGCGAGTCGCGGCCCTGGAAAACAAAGAGCACTAGGAGGAGCACAGATGGGTTTTAGTCAGCAGAAGTCTTACACTCCCTCCCGCTCCACCCAGAGCGGAAGGGGTCATTTGATGATTTCCCATACATAAGAAAAAGGTTAAGTACACATAATATAAGACGTAAAAACGGATATAGATCACTGGTTTCAAATAGACAATGACCAAATAGCTCCACCGAGACTCCGTTCAGTACAAAACCAACATCGCATCTAAAAACCCGAAGAAACCAGTATTTCTGTTTACCCACACTGAGTAAAGGGTCGTGAATCTTACAGGCAGTACGCAGTTAGATAAAGAAGGGGTTGAAATCAAGACGGGGCGGTAATCAGGCGGTGACCGCGTAATGGCCCCGCCGGGAGAGGCCGCTCCACGACTTGAGCCATTGCCGAATAGGGCTGCTGCCGATAAAAACGGGTGGAAAATTCGTTAAAAAAATCCTTGCTTAGCAATGGTCAGTGGAAGATTGTTAAAAATAAAGGAGAGAATAATGACTGTGTATTAAGGTAAAAAATATGTTCAAGAAATTGGGGAACATGGAAAACAAAAACCTGATTTGTTTGTCATCTTTTTCATCATCACCATATCAGCCTATTGCCGTCCGTCCACTGCTATCTAACTTCTATGGAACTATCCCGGTCTTGAGCAGTCCGCATCCATCGTGCCGCTTCATCTTTTTATCCGGATGGAACCATGTCAATGACTGCTTGGTTGGCTCAAAAGAGAGTTAGTGACTGACTGTAACTGATCAACAATACTCATACTTGCAATGACCGGTTTCTTGAAAGAATATATCAAAGCATCACAAATTTATTGCAAGTGAAGTGATGTGATCGGCTGTTCGTCAATAATTACATCATCTAAGGCAAGTTTGAAAATTTGTCACATTATTTTTCGAAGGTTTTCTTCCATTAATTGTCTCTAGAAAAACCATGTTAGTCTTCTTTCAGAATTTTACAAATACTTCAGTACAAACTCTCTCGCTCATTTAACTTCATTACTCTTTCACCTACCAACCCTTACTTGCAGTAATTCTTGGTGGGGCTTAAGACAATGCCGATGTTTATTCTTTATCGCAGTCGTGGGAAATTTACGTGCAGCCAGTACTCGGTGATAATTAAAATATTCCCATCCACCGTGACTCGGGCGCTGCCAGCTTTGTTCCATTAAAACCGACAACCCTAATCAGTATTCATTGATATTTTTGGGTGCTTCATTTTTTTTTGGGGAGTGACTGAGTTATAATTTTAATTGAAGCGATGTTTTTGAGGAGTCGGACGGTTGAGAAACATCTAAAATAAATATAATTAAAGTTCACACATAGAACAATTTAACAAAATAAAACAAATAATGCAGTAAGCAAAGTTGATTACGGACGCTAAAGTTTCACAAACCAATAGAAAAACATCAACAAGGAAGTTAATAAAAACTTTTTTCAATAAATACAACCGACTTCCAATTAAAAAAAACACTAAAGAGTATAAAATAACTTTAATTTCGGAAGTCGGTGTTAAAATACGAAGAAACCACCAAAAACACCGATTTCCGAAAATAAAAAAGTTTTTTTATTTTCCACTGTTAGTTACACTTAATAACACCACTGGAAAGTGGTGACGGAGTTATGAGGTAACAAACAAAAAAAAAACAACCGAATTGAGAACTTCGTTTTTTTAAGTCGGTTAAAATTAATTATTTTAATAAAGGTATTTGAGAAATATAAATATACAACGTGTAACAGAATAAACACAAAACAAAACTCCATTCGGATCCAGAACTACAAAAAAACGACCTCCCTGCCAAATTACCGCCAATACACGTACCAACCGAACAGCAAAGCGACATCGCACATCGACACACGCTTCTTATTATTTTCTTGTAAGCACAATTTTATTAGCTCTTAATTTAATTAGCTCACGAATTCATAAACATAACTACTGAAGAAATAGTATGTTTTTGCTCTGCGGTACTTCAAAAATGTAAAAGCTCCATCGTGTTTGGGATCATCATCATCTGCCTAGCCTTTTCCCAACTATATTGGGGTCGGCTCCCAGTTAAACCGGATTCAGCTGAATACCAGTATTTTACGTGGAGCGGCTGCTTGCCAGACCTCCACAACCCATGAACTGGGGAACACGGTACTTCTTGGCAAGACTGGAGTCAATTTTTTTATGGGATCATTGAGAACGAAATCAAAGAATACCTTAGAGTAGTATTCTTAAGAGTAGTAGATATTCTTTTCACATAGAAAAACAAGACAGTCAAAACTCCATTACGGTTCCAAAACTGCAACATAACGAGCTCCCCTGCCAAATTAGTGCCAATATACGTACCAACCTAACAACAAAGCGACATCTTCGACACACGCTTCTTATTATTATTCTTAGCATAATAATTATTTTCGAACCGTAGGAAAATAATCTTTTGAGCCGTTTCATCTTCTGTTCACCTATACAGAAAACTAACACAGCCACAACTCCACTTCTCATTTATCTTAGTCTATGACTCCATTCAAATTCAGAATTGCAACAAAACGACCTCCCCTACCAAATTAGCGCCAATACACGTACCAACCTTACAACGAAACAAAACGACATCTTAGACACACGCTTCTTATTATTTACTTAGCACAATAATTGTCGTAGAACAAAGCCAGGCGTAATTAGAAGGGTCCACATGAAAGCACCTTCCAGTAATTACATACATTCGAACGTCTGCAAACAATGGGGCTCGTCTTTACATGGTGTTCAGTTAGACAAAGGTAAGAATCGATGGAGGGATGTGTAGGTGTTTGTTTTATGTCTTTGATTATGAAGAAAGTGTTGGAGTTCAGATGCCATATAGTTTAGTATAAGACCGTGCTGACTGTCAATCAGAAAAGTACTCATTGGTAATTTTTACCTGCTTCTTCTTCTACCAACGGCTTTGTCCGTGTGAAATTCAGAAATTAAAGTGTACCCGTGTGTGAGTGATGGACATAGAAATTAGCATTCGTTTGTATTCGAAAATGCGATGATTGCCGAGGGACATTAAGAAAATAGATGTAAGTACTATACAATGATACGATTTTTCAAAAATCTCAAGTTAACACAAATTCCTCGCCGTTCACATAAACGATATGTAGACTTTAGAGTAAAAGCGTCTTATACATTCCAAACAGTTCAAATGCCTGCAATGGTTAGTATTCAATTAGTGTTGTTTTGCGAACACATCATGAAATCTGCGGCCGCGGCTAGCCGGCGCGTTGGAGGGATGTATGATTGATGTGTCAAAATATACGTAGTTTTTTACTTATTTATTTTATTATTATTGATAGGTACGAGCTTGACCACTATCTCACCTACTGGTAAGCGATGATGTGGTCGAAGATGGAGCATGCTTGCCTAGAATCAACCTATTCACTCTTGACTTAAAGATTTGCGGGCTTGCCACGTACTATTTACGTTTACGTCTTCGGTCGGTATAGAACTGTAATCATTAAGATCATCTATACAACTCTCTGAAACGATTAAAGACGCGATAGAGCGGAATAAGGGCTCCAAGGTCTTTGCAAGGGATTTGTCTATTGGGCAGAGCCAGCTCACAAAACTGAAGACCGACGATGGCAGAACCATATCCGCCAAATCGGAGCTTCTGAGGGAGATCGAGACATTCTATGGACAGTTATACACGGCAATGACCAAACCCGCAGCAAATCTAGCGAACGACCCAAGAGCTAGATTGACCCGGCATTATACCGAAGACATCCCGGACGTCAGCCTGTATGTGATTAGGATGGCTCTGAAGCAGCTTAAGAACAACAAGGCGTCGGGTGAGGACGGAATTACGGCCGAACTCCTGAAGGCGGGTGGAAAACCAGTCCTTAAGGCCCTTCAGAAACTGTTCGATTCCGTCATACTCGAGGGGAAAACGCCACAAGCGTGGAGCAGAGGTGTGGTGGTACTCTTCTTTAAAAGGGCGACAATGCCCTGCTTAAGAACTACAGGCCCATCTCACTTCTGAGTCATGTCTACAAGCTGTTTTCCAGAGTCATCACAAACCGTCTCGCACGCAGGTTTGATGACTTCCAGCCTCCCGAACAAGCCGGATTCCGAAAAGGCTTCAACACCGTAGACCACATACACACGCTGCGGCAGGTTATACAGAAGACCGAAGAGTATAATCTGCCCCTCTGCTTAGCGTTTGTGGACTACGAGAAAGCCTTCGACTCGATCGAGACTTGGGCTGTGCTGCAGTCTCTCCAACGGTGCCAGATCGACTATCGGTACATCGAGGTGCTGAAGTGTTTGTATGAGAACGCCATCATGTCAGTCCGACTTCAGGATCAGACATCAGAACCTATCCTCCTGCAGCGGGGTGTGAGGCAGGGAGACGTAATTTCTCCGAAACTGTTCACGGCCGCAATGGAGGACGTCTTCAAGGTTTTGGACTGGAAAAGGCTAGGCATCAATGTAAATGGCGAGTACATCACTCATCTTCGATTTGCCGACGATATGGTCGTCATGGCTGAGACCACGGAGGACCTCAGTACAATGCTCGATGACCTCAGTAGAGCTTCCGAAAGAGTGGGTCTTAAAATGAACATGGACAAAACCAAGGTCATGGTAAATACCCATGTAGCACCCACTCCTATCAAGATTGGAGGCTCTGCACTCGAAGTTGTTGATGAGTACGTCTACCTGGGACAAACGATCCAGCTAGGTAGGGCTAACTTCGAGAAGGAGGTCAACCGTCGAATCCGACTCGGCTGGGCGGCGTTCGGGAAGTTGCGCGGTATCTTCTCGTCTCGCATACCACAGTGTCTCAAGACGAAAGTCTATGACCAGTGCGTGTTGCCAGTGATGACCTATGGACTCGAAACGTGGTCGCTCACAATGGGCCTCATCAGAAGGCTTAAAGTCACCCAAAGGGCAATGGAGAGGGCAATGCTCGGAGTTTCCTTGCGTGATCGAATCAGGAATGATGATATCCGCAAGAGAACCAAGGTTACCGACATAGCCCGAAGGATCGCCAAATTGAAGTGGCAGTGGCAGGGCACATTGCTCGCAGAACAGATGGTCGATGGGGCCGAAAAGTTTTGGAGTGGCGACCGCGTACCGGAAGACGCAGCGTTGGAAGGCTTCCCACAAGGTGGACCGATGACCTGGTGAGGGTCGCGGGTAACCGATGGATGCGAGACGCACAGGACCGGTTGTTGTGGCGACGCTTGGGGGAGGCCTATGTCCAGCAGTGGACGTCTTTCGGCTGATATGATGATGATGATGATGATGATGATACAACTCTCTGAGTTAGAATTGATGCCAAATGTAGTATTTCATGAAATCATAACATATTTGGCATCAATTCTAACTGAAGGAGTTGTATTGATGATTTTAATGATTATAATTCTATAAATACTTACTTGCTACGGCCGCGAATCATATTTTGACCAAGATACAGCCTGACACTGACCTGCAAATTGCAAAAAAAACATAAGAAAATTTGAATTTCGCGGGCTACCATGCCGCTTCCACCTTAAGTAACGGGAACATTCAACCAGCCAGACTATGGTTAGTATTAGCGTAGTTTCGCCAACACATCATAAAATCTGCGGCCGCGGCGAGGCGGCGCGTCGCGCGCTGATCGAATGTATGATTGATGCGTCAAACCTCGCAGTGGTTTGCGTCGACAGGCATGCGCTCGATCAGGAGTTGGGTAATGACCTGATGAACTAGTGAGGACATATTTCTAAGCTGGGAGATTGATGATATGTACTTTTGTAAGGGGTTGTCTTCTTGCTTCTCGATCGGGTGCTAAGTAGACTATGTACTTTTCCGTTCAGTATTCTCTCTATCGTGCATTCTCAAATACGATTGGTCGAAGTTTTCGAAGCTGCCTCTTGTGGCAATCTTTACTGATTTTTACGGAAAGCATTAGAATATACGGTCTTTCAAGTACATTTGAAGGACCTCCATTTGGTACTGTCCATGACGACAAAAAAAACCCTTGATGAATATCAATAAATATCTACCTATAGCTTTCATTATTCGAGGTGGAGTCGAGTTGTAGGAAATGACATGGAATATAGGGGCAAGTTATTCAATTGTCTTTCTTTCTCAATTGTACACCAAAACAGCTAATAATAAAGTGATAATTTAATAAAGTTTATGACCAAAAACGACCTCAACTCCAAGTTGAGTTTCCTCCTAGTAGACCTTTCATAGAGAGAGAGATCTTCCTGCTTCTAGCTTGATTCCACTGGCAACTTATAACATAGTAAAAAACTCAAATTTCAAAGAGAGCATGACAGTTTTGGCAGCTGCCACTTGCTACTTCATTTGACATACCTCCCAAACCTTACCTCTTAAACCAAGAACGTTCCAACATCCCCAATATAAAGGCAGCACACAACCTGTGACGCGAAACAAATGAAGCTTCACAATTAAGGCAAGCACACACGGGTAGGCGCGTCGCATTTGCCGGTGTCACGTACCCGCTGCCTCGCACTTAATTTCGCCAAGGGGGGCGAAGGGTGCAGTGCGGTTTTAAATTACGCCCCCCTCCCAACGATTGCAGTTCGACAGGCCGTCTAGCGGATAGTTGATCATTTCGTGTGTCTGTACCTAGCTTTATGTGGGTTGCGTACTTGTGTTTTCGATATGGGAATTTGGCAGGTTTGTGAGGTCACTATGTCAATGATAGTGTTTGTGATATTTTGAAATTCAGAGGTTCGATTCTGTGAAAATAATGAATCTCCAATAAATTATTCTAATACCCACGATAAATTGTTTAGCTCAAATAAAACACTGGTCTAATGTAATTAATAGCACATAGCAATAGAAGTACCGTGTTATCCCGTTAATGGGTTGTGGAGGTCTGGTAGGGAGCCGCTCCACGTAAAATACTGGTATTCGGCTGAATCCCGTTTGACTGGAAGCCGACCTCAATAAAGTTGGGAAAACGCTAGGCAGATGATGAATATCTTGGGATTTTAATTTCATTCATTCATTCTTGAACCAACTAACTGGGTGGCCAGATAAGTAATGAAATTAAATAGTTTATTTCTTCAGGAAATAACATTAAGATTAACAGATCATAAGATTTACGACTATTTAATGGCGACTTAAAACTGGCCTCAATTTAATTATGTATGCTTACCTTCAAATGTAGTTCCGGGGCATGAAAGGCATGAGTTAAATATAAGATGAAAATGTTTATCTCATAATTGCGTCCGACGATTAAAAGAACATGATCCGTTGGAATTATTGAATTGCGCACGGTAGAAATATAGGTTTTATTGAATTGTGTAAGTCGAAATACCATGCAGTTTTGGATTTCATGACCGAGGTAACTCTGTCGAACAACCTGGGATCAAATCCAGAATCACATGCTCAGTAGTACCACTAGAAAATATGAAAACAAACGATAGAACTGAACTGAAGAAGACTTCACCGTAGACATCCTTGCATGTTATCCACACACACTAGCTACACAACTTCATCATTACGTATACAAAAAAATATACGCGTCGACTTGAGAACCTCCTCCGTTTTTTCGTCTGATAATATGCATAATAATGCATTCATAAAACTACCGTCCAGTTATCCCATGTAAACAAGACTTTTGGAATGACGGCATGCTTATCACCAAAGACAGACACCATATAACGAGTTGCTTCTGAGAAATTCCTGATGCTGATGAAAAAATGAAAAACGGAATAACACTATAGTAGGCGCCAGATAAATGAAGAATAACGGTCATTGACCTTTCCTTAATATCTACCCCCGGACAGTAAATTATGAATCGTTTTTCATTACTAGGACAGTAAGGATCACTATAGATGTCGATTCAGGACAGCTTTATGTCATTATTTCTGTTTTTGAAATTAAGTGTGTCAATAAATGTAGGTGGGTCAATGACCGTTATTCTTCATTTATCTGGCGCATACTATAATAGTCATTAGTATCTGTACTATTGGTTTGCGCCAGTTCTTGTTAACCAAGGAAAGCGGGGTGAGGCCCTTGTCCACGTCGACCACATGTCGGTGCATAACCACGTCGTCTTCTAGAAAATATTCCCTAAGGTTGCATACCTCGTGGTTGTGCAGGGTTTTAGCGTTTAAGAAGCCACGAAAACAAATGATACAACACATAAGTTTGTCGTACTTTGAGGCATCCCAGCATTCGCTCACACACCCCAACAACATAACTAGGTACACCATTACGTAAACAAAAAGCATATTGCCATTTATAAAACTACAGGCCAGTTATCGTATATAAAACAAGCCTTTCGGAATGACGGCAGGCTTATCATCATGTCATTTTCATAATGCACGGCGCGTGCATTTTAGCCTTCCTCTATAATGCAAGCCGGGCCCCACCGGCGGACTATTAATTACATACATACACCAGCTTAATTATTGATTTTTAGTATTAAACACGAGCACTGAGCAGTACGGTGGGAGCTGTGGGGACGCTGATATGCGAATGTGCTGGTAGTGATCGGTTTTTGTTTTTTTTTGTTGTAATGGTATTTTGGGTTGAAGTAGAATTTAGGTAGCTGTCATTCATTTGTTTTTTATAAGTGATCACTTTTCAATTTGCATGTACAGCTACTTGCAATAGCGGCCATTGACCCACCTACATTTTTTGACATTCTTAATTCCAAAATCGAAAAAGGATATAAACCTGTCCTGAATCTACATTTATCGAGAGCCTTTACATTTTCTAGTAATGAACAACCATTCATAATTTATTAGGTACCTATGAAGAGATATAAAGGAAAGGTCAATGTCCTTTATTGCAAATTTATCTGGCGCCAACCAACATTGAAACACTTAAATTTATAATGAGTGTGTAATAAGGTGATAAGTCATCCCCTTCGAACCTGTCCGTTTCTGGGTGGATCTGGAGATTACTTCGCTCGCTCTACGATCAACTTTACTATCAAAAGTTAATATTAATACAAAATTAAAACTATTTCAAAAAAGTGTTAAACGTTATAACCAAATTATAATGTATTTATGGCACCATATATTTGGTTCCATGTAGGCTTATTTTTGACGCCTATTTAGTAGTGAATAGCTCATTTCTGTGAATACAAAATGGATCACTACGATTGGCCATTTCAGGGTAAGTCCAGACGATAAGTGTCGTATGTCAATGAATCAGCTATATTGTCAAAATATCTGATAAACATGGATTACCTTATTTTTATTTCTTTTGAAAAACTTCGCTATGAACATATAATTCACAGAAACATTCTTGACGACTATAAAACGTGTAACAGAATCAACGCAATACATCTTAAGGGGTCATTGTACTCATAACTTTTTCTTAGGAGCCAACCCGAAATCGCGAAAAAAAAAATCTGTTGAGTACATTTTGTCGAGTTATGCTCACAGAAATGTATGGGACAGTCGTTTTTATTGTCGCGATTTCAGTGTTGGTTCCATACTGAAAGTTGTTCATAATGATGAGTACAATGACCCCTTAAGAGGTATTACGTTTATTCTGTTCCACATTGTATAATTTATGCTTTCCTTGTCGCCGCGATCCGTGTCGGCCACCCACCCTTACTTAAACGGCGACCCTTGAGTCACTTTATTGACTATAAAAACGACCCCACTGGGTCAAGGTCAGGGGTTCGATAACGATACCCTTTTCATATGATGAACCTAATCAATACGTTGAAGTTTTATTGATTGGATTAATCCGTCATTTCTGTGGACACTGTGTACAATTTTGAGCTCTTCAAAATATTAATCAAATCTTTCATGCATATTAAGTCAATGCCAAAGGTAGACCCGTCTTAAAATTATTTCTCCTAATTTAAAAGTATAGCCTCATCACCCATGTAGATGAATACTATAATTAAATACTATAGTTAAAATTCATTTCAGCTGCTGTGATTTGCAATAACAACAAAGTTCAGGATGGTGTATGTCAAATGTCTTCGAATTTCTGGTTCCCTCACGATGTTCTCCATCACCGTTTTAAGAGCAGTAGTGATGAAACAAATTACATTTTATCATATATGTTACAACAAAGAACAGTGTGGCAGGGTGACCATAATGAATAACTTCCAATTATATCTCATTGGTTCAATATAGTAAACAGTAGATATGTCCATACCGCTCTTATTTGTATAGCCATGAGCCACGAGCCACGTTTTATCTCCCCTCATACAGTTTGTGTAGTAGTTTTCGCTCGGCGAAGCGCGAAATTATTGATTGTTGTAATTAATTGCAAACATCCAACCGATGAAATTAAATATCAATTTATACAATGAGCCGACCAATTTAGAATATACTGTTAACATAGTTTGTGTATTGTTTTTAATGGAAATTGCATTGCTGTGGACAGTAACTGATGGTAATAGTAATAGCGACTGTTGGACGTTTGTTATTTGCTTAGTTCGATAAATAATTTGTTTGTGTTTAATTTCTGTTTAATAAAATCGAAAATTTTCAAGAACTTGTAAAAATAGGTAAAGTAATAAAAAGGAATAAAGTTAAACCTATCTAGTCGTAGCGCTACGTAGAAAAATATCGTAGCACGTAGCTACGCCGTAGCACTTTCGTAGCACAGTGAGATGTTTTGAAAAGTTTCTCGTTTAAGTATCGGATTTCCTTCTAGATACGTTCATATGTACCTAAGTACTTTTCCATCAGAAACAACATTAAAACTCAGTGACGTACACAAATAACTCATATAATTTTAAATAATGTATGCCCTGAAACATCAGTAGGGTGTCCACGTTAAAATTCATCATGGAAATTGCAGTACTAATCCTCATTAATTACTTGGCAATTTTAAATCTCATTATAGTCGTTCAAATCGGTCTGGCATCGATTTTTCCGTGTGTGTGTCGAGCCGTGGGTGGAATCGCATATATTATCGTCAATGCTCAGGTGACAATCATTTCATTATGGAATTAGTGTGGCTTTGTGTCCGTAATACCATTAATACTCTTTTGTTGGTTGGACTACAATAAATAAATCGCTGATTAGGCATCACCGATTTATTTATTTTAGTTTTGTTGATAACATTGATATAATTTATGTTGGTGTGATTTTAGGATTAAGTTTTGTTGAATAAGGGGTGTGCATGTTTTTCACAAAATCAGATATAAAAGAATAATTCTTTTTAGTTGTTTTACAGTTACAAAGCTACTTCAGATGCCTATTATAGTTTACCTTAATAAGTTAGGTCTAAAATCAATTTTCTTCTAAATCATACAAAACCCAAAACCGTGTCATGACACGGTTTTGGGTTTTGTAGCAGGATGTTACATAGTCACAGTGTTTCTTCAGCACTGATAACCTTGAAGATCTAAAGACATACTTTTTTCAAGACTTCTTTTCCAATGTCGAAACTATCTGTCCCTTAATATGTTTTTGTGGTGAAGTAAAAAATAGACCAAGTGTGCTGAAGAAACTTAGTGTTCTTCATCAAAACTATATAAACTTATCCCACAACTACAGAACACATATCCATCCTACTGCGGGCGTACGTCCGTCTGTCCATCGTATCGCATTGGCGCAAATTAATGAGGGTGGTATATTTATTTCAGAGTTTCGTTTGCAGTTGCCAAAATATCAGCTCACCTATATGACACGCATATACAAACAGCTATAGTAATGAGCTCATTAAGGTCGATATTTGCGGGCTACGGCGTCAGATATTTGTGAATTTGTAATTACTGAGACGGTTTCGGTTCGGAGCGTCGATTTGAAGTTTTGATTTTGATAGTGGTAGAATTTGTGGAGTTAGATTTTGTAGGTATGGTAAGGTCTAGTTGCAATTAAAATCTGTTCATGGTGTATGGAAAGTTGTATGTTATATTTAGTTAGGAAGTGACCAGTGAGTGTCGATAGTTCGATGTTGAGATTTATACTGGGTAATTTTTTTTCCAGTGCGCAAACTTTAAGAACCACTTCTGCCCATGTAAATGAACAACTTTCCCCAAGAAAGCCATAGTCAATTTTTAAAAAAAAATTTGAACTTCCCATACAAAATTGTCGTCAACTGACCACAATTTGTATGGGAGACTCATTTTTTTTTAGGAATTGACTATGGTTTTCTTTTTTCTGTTTCTTTCTAATTCTACTCCTTAGCTGTACGCACAATGAATGTATTCCCAAAACGCTTTGTGCGTGTGGGTGGGATGTCCACTATGTACCGGTACGTCTTGTGGTCCGATGATGGAACGGGCTAGGCGGAATCAAACTATGTAATTCCGTTGCACACTCTCCAAATTGCAACCCATAGAAAACCGACAGGCTAGCAACTCGGCGTCGATGCTCGAGGCTTTGGAGCTTTGACTCGACGAGACTATCATTGCCGATGATCCTCTTGGCTCGTTTCTCTATTGACTCAAGGGCATCAAGCTGGTATCTGGCAGATCCGTCCCAAAGATGCGAGCAGTACTCCATACACAATCGAACTTGCGCTTGATAAAGTTTGAGCAGCTGTTCCGGCGTGAAGTACCGTCTCACCTTTGCTAGGATTCTCAACTTTTTGGCAGCCACTTGAGCCTTTGCCTCTATAAATGTGCCAAAATTGAGGGTAGATGTCAACGTAACACCAAGAAGGTCAAGTTGGTCGGTTATCGGCACGGTTACACCTCGGAAAGATGGAGCTGGGTGGAATTGGCTCCTTTTAGCGGAAAAAAGACACGCCTGGGTCTTAGCAGCATTGAACGTGACCAGATTGGCATCGCCCCACTCTGAGACATCCTGTAAGGACAAGTTCAAGCGCTCAACCATTGCCTCTCGGAGAGACCGCATCTGCGACCCACCGGCTTGTGCGTTGGATACGTATCTCTCAGCAACAGTACTGTCGTCTGCATACCCAAAGGTACCGGGTTTTAGCAGATCATTAATATGCAGCAAAAACAATGTTGCCGAGAGCACCGACCCCTGAGGAACCCCGGCATTGATATCCAGCAGTCCAGACGTATTTGATTGTATAACATGAATTGTGTTGTTTTGGGTTGAACGTAAAATTAGGGTTTGAAAATTAAATGTTACATGTACATGGATCTAATTGATGTTTTGCTTTTTTTGTTCTTATTTAACAAATAATAAAAGGTTTATGTGAGAAAAACACGGCGTGAATTTGTAGATTTTATTTATTGTAAAATGAATTCCGCTACTTGTAGCCAACAGAAATAATCATAACGGGAAACGGAAACGACAAGTAAGTTGCTAAGCAAGTTAAATCAATATTACGAAGTAAGTACATCAAATATTTAGTATATTGCACAAAGTATAATAGTTACAGATATTATTTGAAATATCGGGAAACACTGACGGACAAATAACTTTACCATTAATTATTAAAAAGAATATAACATTATAAGAATATTGTGATTCTATTAGATGCAACATTCACAAATGATATTGTTTTGAAAGCTGACGTATTGGCACTGTAAATAACAACTAAGGAACCGCCAAAAATCGTAGTCACATTAATTTTGAAATATAACTATAAAAAACTGCAAACTAGATAATATAATTTTCGTAACAAAACTAAATATAAAACATAATATCTAAAGATATCTACAACTGGACAGAGTTCACATACTCAACAGAAACTTAGAACTAAGTATACATCTACTCAACTTCATAATTGCACATCTATTGCACTTTACAAGATGCATTTACAACAAATTAGTATTCACAATTCTTATTTACAAGTTTGTCGATAAAAGACAATTATAAGTACTTAAAGTTCTTTTTTACATCTTGGTTATTTGTCCAAACATTGGTAGCCAATATGAACCGATGTCCAATTTATAGGAGGTGTCCATCGCTCCGTTCGTATACAATAAGTTCATTAATGTTTTAAGCTACGCAGCGATGAAAGGCATTAGTTTGTGTTGACTCACCAATATTTGAAAACAAGGTTTGGTTTACACCCAAATGTGATGTTTTAATTTCGCGTTTAACTTCCTAATTACAGACCGTGTAATGAGATCTACATCCATCTGGTAATTTGACCACACTTATACCAACATCGTATCCAAATATTTTTCTAGTCTAATCCAGACTATGACCAAAGTGTTCTAAATTGTTATTTTTAATATTTAAATCAACAAAATCGTATAAATTTAGGACGGGAGCGAACTTTGGAACTAGGTAGGTACATACAAATTTCAACTAATCGAATCACCTGTATCTCGTATTTTACACATAAATAAATTTAGTTAACTCGCCATCGAATATTTCGTTGCAGCCTCACACTATGCCAAACTACGAAGACTCCCATCAGGAATCAAAACGTCGAAACAGTGTAAAACCACTTTTCGTCACATGAAAAATACAAAATGGACACACTACTGGTTTATCCGAGGTATCGACACAGACGTTATATCTACAAACACGTATTGTTCGTACGGGTACAATAAAAGGAGCATCACTTTGTTTAGTAGGGTCGCCACACTGTGTTGCTGTCTGGCTGCGGATTACCTCTTTGTCCGAGATTATTCACCCGGCCGTCCTCACCCCGAGCCGCCGCCGCCGCGCAGGAGTTCCCCCCGCCCAGAAGTAAGTCTTGACCGTGATTCCCGTGTTGTCTGTGATTGTTTGTCGTTGACGATATCTGGTCCATCATCGTCTGTAGCTCATTGTGGTGATTCTGTGTCGAGTGTATTGAGTTGGAGTGCAGCGGGTGGAAGTTGTGCGTTTGGTTAGCGGCTGTATATAGCTGACTGTATAGCAAACTCGCCGGCAGTACGGGGTAGAGCGAGTTGTTACAGTTACTGCCGCCGTACGAAGTGTTCTGTGATCCCATTAACGAAGGGAAGTTGGAACTGTTTGTGTGATTGTGGCCGATGTTCGTGGACGTGTTGGAAGTGAGCAGGTCGTCCTGTACGGGCGACTCGGGCTGCGAACTGTTGTCGCTGAGGGACCGGGGGCCCGTTGAGAGGCTGTAGTCCGTGTTGTTGTTGTAGCGAGGTAGCAGGCTGCCGTGGTGCGATGGGGAGGAGCCTACTAGGCCTGACAACTGCTGGTCAAGGTCGACGCCCGTCGTGTCCGGCAGAACTGTATTGACAAAACATATTTTATTAGAGACCTTGGTAGGACTTTGAGACAGCACTTTGACATTATTTTCGCTTAAGTTCTAAAAGCGCTTGAACGATTACGTTTCGTATGTTATTCGGCCGGGAATCGCAAAACGCATTGCTTCATGAAAAAACACCATTTTATTGGGTTCACCAATAAATGGTGAAACATTAATTTAAAAAATATATATATATATATATACGCGGTGTATCAGTGTCATACAGAAAGCCACAGCAACGCTGCAAATGTTGCAGCTTATTAGATCTCCGTAAGTAGGCGATTATAAAATCCGCGGTGTTAGAACTTAAACAAAGATATGTCCTAACCACCAGGGGTTAGGACATATCTTTGTTTAAGTTCTAACACAATTACTGATGCAAAAATATATTTTAAACTACAGTTTACAAAAACAATGCCCCGCTCCATAACACGCCCATAACGGCTCCATTCTTATGGACGATCCAAAAATAGTAATTGTTGATACACGACAGCATTTTAGTATGGTTGTTAATATGGCTATATTTTTCGTTGATCGGGTACGCATCGACAATAAATTCATCGGCGGATCGGACGTGTGCGAGCCGCTGTAAATTATAATGAGAGCCGGTTGATGTCCGACTACTAGGCCTTAGAGTATTTAAATGAGGATCGGTATGATATAGGTTGGTAGGTACATTTTTATTCTGTCTGCCAAAATCTTTGTTACGGACATGTTGGGTATTGTATTGGGCTCTCGGGGCATGAATTAAGAGTCTTCATTTTTTAGGGTTCCGTACCCAAAGGGTAAAAACGGGACCCTATTATTAAGAATCCGCTGTCCGTCTGTGTGTCCGTCTGTCTGTCACCAGGCTGTATCTCATGAACCGTGATAGCTAGATAGTTGAAATTTTCACAGATGACGTATTTCTGTGTCCGCTATAACAACAAAACAGAATAAAGTAAATATTTAAGTGGGGCTAGCGTACAACACAAACGTGATTTTTTTAGCAAATCGTAACCCTCTCTGAATCGGTATCCTGTTTTTTTTTAATCCTAAACTGAGTCTATTGTTTGTCAACTTTACTATTGTCCCTTCGACGCCTTTTATCACTTATGCTGTAGTGATCAAAGGAGCCCTTTTGTCATAACCCGTTCATACCATCTGTATCTCTGGTTACTCTTTGGCTCGTCCGCAACTGCACGTATCATTTGAAGGAGGATGTGAGTCGTAAAAGTGTTGGTGGATTTAATTTCACCCTCCGTATACTGATTAATGAGTTATATGAGATGTTAATCGGACAATGTTGTTTTATTGATCGGTTATTCTGTTGTCACGGGTCGTTTACAGGAAGTTGCTACTGTAAAGTAGCTATAGTAGTGTTTTATAATTATTCATAGAATACACATTTTTTTAAAGCAAGCTTATCTGGTATGCTCTAAAAAAAATTGTGGAACTAACGAGGTAGATACCACTATTTTATTTTGAGTAATAGAGTCAATACTCGATGAATTAGGTAAAAAGGTATGAGGTGCAATTCTCGTACTTATAATGAAACAATAAGGCCCATTATTCCAAAACGAAAACTCCAACTCAACTCGAACTCCAACTCCAACGTGAGCACGAAAGTGCCAATGAAAATTTAGGCTAATTTATTGACGTTTTCGTACTCGAGAGATAAGCAGGAGATAAGCAAAAAAATGCAAAAACTTCAATATATGACAAACTCCGATGGAGTTGGAGTTCGAGTTGAGTTGGAGTTTACGTTTTGGAATATGGGCCTATAAGTTCGTTATTTTTAAGGAATCATCGCAGTCGCCATCTGCCAAAATGTAGATGTGATGTGTTTTTTTGTCAGATTGAGAGAATTCGCATCTCGCAATCTGACAAAAAACATATGTGGCCTTCAGATTAAAAGTTAAGTGTCCTACTACGGTTAAATCCCAAGTGCATTAATGGAAAGGATCTTTTGAGGGAGCCATTAAACCATCTTAACTAGACTCTCATTAAAGGTTGACCTTCCTGAAAGATTTAATATTTTCTTAGAACGCTAAAAGTATTGTCCTCACCTGTATTATTAGCCGTAAAGTCCTGCGTGGGCGTCTGGTCTGGCACGGTTCCGGCGAAGCCCAGGGCCGGGGGGTTGAACTGCGACGCGGCCGGAGCGGCACAGGACGGCAAATACGCCGGATATGCGGCCGCGCCACCGTAGCCCCAGTGTGAGTTGCTCGAACTTAGCCCGAATTGACTCATGTCTGGGGAAGAGAGGAAGATTGTAATTTTTGTTTTTGTGTTGATTTTCAGGTATGAGTGGTTGACTTGTTGGTAATAATGGTTTGTTATATATATCTCCCCTCCATAAAATCCAAGTTAGCCTGATTTTTTCATGTTTACTTACCTGGAAGCCAAATAAAATGAATACAATTTTGTTAAGATTATGTTGATAGTGCCAATTCTAAATTTTAAAATTAAACAACAAACTGTCAAAAAAGCCTTAATTTTCATGCATTTTTGACAGTTTGCGATTGAGATGTGAATATGAATTGAAAATTAGTAGAATGATCTGATGACTCTGATCAATGTCATTGACCCACATAATTTTTTTTATTGAATTTCTTAATTTATATCAAAAACAGAAATCAAGATATAAAGCTGTCCTGAATCGACTTCTATAGTGATCCTTTACGTTCTCTGGTAATGAAAACCGGTTCATAATTTATTGTTCGGGTATCTACAAAGGGATATTAGGGAAAGGTCAATGTACCTTATTGCAAGTTTATCTGCCTACCATAGTGCCAATGCAAACTCTGTACGACATGTCTCAATAAATATAATTTTCAGTGTGTTAATTCGTTAGAAGTAATAATATATGCCATGTCTCCCAAAATAACTCAACAACAAACTATCCGACGGCGACGCCTAGATAAGTTTTCAACTAATCCATGAGTATGTAAACTACAAAGTTAGGTCTACCTATTAATAGCGTATTTATAATGATGTTATACCATTGAAGTTACATTCGTTCTACTTTTTATTTGGTTCACTTAAGTATTTAGACTAGCATTTATAGGCTTTCATGCGGTTATACGAAAGAAAGTAGCCTCCTTAGGCCCTAGACAATGTGCTATTCGATTAGCGAATGCGACTGTCGAAATGCCAAAATGTAGGAATTTGATCACGTGACATTTCGATAGCATCTGTCAATCCCATACATTTTTGACGTATTGACAATCGCCTTCGCCACGCTACCACTGACAGAATGTCACTTGTCTAGAGCCCCTTGTTGCAGCGCGTGCGAGGCAGTGGCAACAGTATCCTACAGATGGTGGTATCTCGCGCGGATTGCCCTATCCAAAACAAATGGATGCGTATAGTGATGGGTGTTCACTAACATAGGTAGTTCATAAGATTTAACTAACACGACAGGTACCTTAAACTATTACAATTTTAAGCTATTACATAGCTTCTATCGCGGGCCTTGAGCGCGGAGACCGAATCCAGAAATTCCGTAACGAAAATAACCTAACACCCCCCACTCCGACCGGCACAGCGGTGATACTTTTTGTTTCTATGACGATCTGTGTTCTTAATTTGAAAGTTTTGTTTTTTTGAAATTATTTTTATAAGTTGCGAGTGGCATTTTTGAGCTGTCAAATGTAATTTGACCTCTTTTGAACTTTTTGAGGTTGGCGCCCTATTTATTAGTATTGCTACTTTCCCGCGGTTTTGCTTGCATAATTATTAAGCTATTGCAATAGCTTTACCGCGGCAGTCTCCGAGTGCCACACGTCTTTTTTTTCTCTATATTTTATAATTTGTAATTGTATGGATTGTATTCATCTGAAATAAACTGATTAATAATAATAATAATGAAGCATATAATGATGCTGAAAATGACTCCTTTCTTATAAAGTAGGTAAGTTTATTCATGGGATTTTTTAATTTTAAATCATTAGTTTTATAATAACGATACCTTAAACTCTTCTAAGATCACACACACACAGTGTAAAAACATACTATATCCAAATAGAACTCTCACAACACGTTTAACCACTGTATTCCACGACTTGTCGCGCTTTTACCCCGTATTGTATTCAGAACTTATCTATTCAAACACGAATGTGTACGCAGAAAAGCGCACTCGGTCACTTATAAAGATGTCGAGCGCGGCTGCCGGCGGACTGTGCTGCGTACACTTTATTTTTTCCCGGTATCAGTGGCTTTTATTTTTCGGTATCACAGTTCCGTTTTTGGCCAGCGATCGGCAGACTCGGTTTTTGTACGGTACGCGTTCCCGCCGTCGATTTGCGAATGCCTTTTTTCCCGTTTTGAGCTGCATGAGTTGTTTTGGGGTAGCCGGGGATTTTAGCGGGCTGAGCAAGCTTGTTCGATTGCGCCCGCAGTCAGCTTTCAACTCGATCCTCTTTTTGGCAACGGCTGATTGAATCCGCGCTTTAGTGAGCGTAGTTTAGCGTATCGTTGGTTTGGCGACTCATTCACTTTTGAGCCGCGTGCCTGTAAGGTTTGTGCGGCATCATTCCGATTTAGATTTCTGGTTTGTGCTCGATTTTTTTTCATCTTTTTGTCGCGTGTTGTGAAGTTGTCGTGGTATCTTTTTCAGTTACATGTTTGTTTATTCTATCTGTTTCACTACTGCATATTTTAGTAACAAGTCTACGAACTGCGTTTTTGTTTATATTCTTCACACGTCGTCTTACGTCCACATCAAATCATGTGGCCATTATATATCTTCACAAAGAAAAAATATGAAAGTTCTTCAATTTCTTATAATAACTGTCTGTATTGTAATAACACAAAAATCTAAGAATAACAATAAAATTATGTTCAATACTCACTCTGGCAACTAGTGATGGGCGGCATCCGGAACCCGCCCAGCGGGTCGGGCGGGAATGGGAACGGTCTCTGTCCAAACGCGAAGTGGAACTGCTGCTGCTGCCCTAGAAGAGACAACACTACATCAGTACGATACATGCTGCCCTTTGAAATTAACAATCATTTTAATATGACACATAAAAGGTATAGGTAATTGAAATGGCGATCTACATCAGTACGTAACGGAGTAATTTTTTTATCGTGCCTGATGGAAAGCACACTCACAGACTCATACTACATCAGTATGTAACTTCGTGTATCGATAGCTACAGTACTGATGTAGTATGAGTCTGTGAAACTAATTCTGGTGCTCTGTGAAACTATAAATCATTTTGACTCGTATAAATACTGCCGGGTTTCATAGATCTGCACCTTGCAGACGAGAGAGAATTAAAGGACGACCGCTACCTATGGTAGTCTCCGTGGTCCCGTTTCTTGTGGAGAAAAGGGTAAGCACTACATCAAAAGTAAATTAAAATAAATAAAAATTGTTTATTGACACAAAAATTACATACATTCGTCGGTCATCATTAGCCGGTCTATTCTGTCGACATCTCACCATGTACACTTAGGTGGAGTGAACGACAAGTGAGCTGTCATTCCATCTTATTTGTATGGTTTTACAGGTCACACGCCTAAGTTTGCACTTCGATATGTTTACAGAATCGCACGCAGTTTAGTATGATACCTACTGCCTTTTGTCATTTGCAATCATTTGATATGTCACACATAAAAAGGAATAGGAAAGGATAGGAATCTCTTCCTAGGTATGATTTCTTTTTCATGCACCTAAATCTTAGTGCTATTCCAAATAAACAATACAGTGGAACCTCATGGTTAAAATTTTTTAGTAGTTTGTACATAGATAACCCTAATAGGTACGTGAGAAGAAACAATTTTAGCAATGCAAATATCAATATTCTCAAATGTCCTCAAACTATTGAATTTGAGCATCCACACTCAATGCTCCAAATCTCTCAACTTAATCGGTCATGTAAATAGTAACACATGCAAGTGTTAGTGCCCTGTCCCACGATCTCACACCCTTCGATTAGTCCTGAGACACTCGATAATTCATTGACACTCGTGTGACAACGCCGTGTCGCCCCTCTCTGCCACGTGTACAAATTAGTTAGAACTTGCCGCCTTGAAATATCGAAGCCTTATTGGAATTTCAATTTAGTTTCAACGTCACTTTTAAGTGTATGTGCATTGAGAAGGCGTTGTAGAAGTTATAATTAAATGGGATTCAATAAAGGGCTTTTGTTCAGCATGGAGATTAAACTTGTATCTAATATGGTTTGAATTTAGTATCTACTTCTGAGAACTTGCAATAACGGCTTGATGCAATCAAAGTACCAATTCTACTAATTTTCAAGCAACGTTCGCATTCGCATTAGTAGCAATCTGTCAAAAATGTATTAAAATGCGGTTTTATTTTGACTGATTACGACTAGAATTGAGCTATTGGCAGAAGCATCAATCTGCACGTTGATAGAAATGGCATTTATAATTTTATATGATTTTATTCTGCTGCTAAGCCTTCACTGAACTTCATAACACGTACACAAACTACAACAACAAATTAACATCTTATACTCTATTCAGATTCCCGCTTCAACACTTCCGAATTGCGTTGCAAACCAATCGAGGCTAATCAAGGTCGGCCACGTCTACGCGCCGAATACCGATACATTATAAACATGTTGGCTCGTGGGAGGGGGCACTATTGTCACGCCAACGTTATTAACACGAGAATGTTGGTTGAGGTTTTACAATCAGGAAGATAGGCAGAACTTTGATGTTGGTGGATTATGTTAGTGAAATGTTTCTATATGTCATGGAAATTGGGTCTAGGTAAATGGTTTATTGGTAGTTTATTGAATTGTTACGTTTGGAGCGAGTGACTGTTTCTTAAAATAGGATAAAAAGTTGCACAAACCCTAAAAACAATTAATGTTATCGAACATTTAAGTTACAGTAGGTACTATAAGGTAGGCAGGATATGCTGGCAAGTTAGGCAAGCAAGGTAGGTTCGTTTGGTAACAGAAACCATCAGACAAAAGTACGATGCAATAAATAGGCCAAAACATTTATAAAGTTCCAAAATTTTCATTTTCACAGCCTACTTCCAAAACATAAATTCGCGTTACTCCTCATTCTAGTAATTAGGAAATTAGAAACTACATAGTAAGCTAAAATAAATACTAATTCGTACATTTTCAATTTCTGATCACCACGCAACCAGAAGCTTACACTATCGGCTGTAAGACATTGATCATCTTCACAAAGCAAAAATCTACTTACAATAAAAGAGTTTTCAGTATCACAGCATTATTATGTAGGTACAATATCTAACTAAAATAAACAAAAATTCGTGCCATTTCAAATTCTGATTACCAGGCAACCAGAAGCTACAAGTATACGTCGGTAGCACCACCGTGCGTCGAGATTGAATTATGGCGTCCATGAAGAGTGTCGCAGACAATGCAGCCTTACCGCTTCAATTATTCGCTACATCGCCCTGTTACACCACCGTGATGGTATTTAGATTATCCGAATATGACATGAAGTCGTGGAAAAAAGCTATAAATAAGGACAAATGAAAATACTTGCCTATCTTGATACAAAGATTCGAAAAAGCGTTCTATTGGCACAAAAAGTACTAAGAAGAACTTGGTTTTAGGTACTAATAGATGGGTAAATGCCATATTCCAAATTCTTTATTGTACACCAAATACGACATAGTACACAGTTATTATGTTACTGAAATGCGAAGTTAACAGTCAAAGTTGATCTTTCTCCTCGCCTTTTCCTTAACCTTGACAGCTCAGCTCATCTTAACATTATGTACCCAAGTCAACAAATTTTTGGCAATATCACTTATCAAAAACACTCAAAAATAACTCTCTTCCTTAATCCATTTCAGTATTCAATAAACAGCTACATAATGGCACATCAAAACAGATTTCATATCGAGTGCAAAAATGCATAAATGCACTTACACGGGGGCGGCCATTAAATTGACAAATGCACGCACACAGACAGAAACAATTGGAGCCATGGACACACTTCGCTTCGACAGCTGTAGGGTTGTCTCTAGTTCGGCTACGTTTTAATGCGAGGGAAACTGACCACTGCCTTTTGAAGGATGAATAATGTTTAGTCATGAGAACTGAATGCTACTAGGTATACCTGAATACGTTGGTATGAACATTATATGAAATCAACAATAAGGAAGTGATGATAGAGGCTATAACAATATCATGATCGTTTTCGCATTTTCGTACACGATTGTACCAACATCTCAAGACCTGAGACCAAGAAACATCCGAGATGCGCAGCTTTCTCCTGTATGTAACACCAATATCTTCCTTCACATTATACCTACTGTGAATATCAGGTTTTCTTAGTAGATCTATTTCAGAGGTGGCACACGCTCTGTAGTGCTATTAACTAGGTTGTAGGCAGATCGGTAACGGTATACAAATCAAACAAACATAAGTATATACCAGAACTCTGTATCATTTTCAATTTACAAAACACTGTCCAAAAGACACACCCGACGGCACAAAACAGAACATCTCGACAGCCCTATTAAGCGCACACATGCTCTATAACCGTGCAAAAGGTTCCAGTGTATAAATCAGCGACGCAACAATTACACACTTTCATGGCAAGTTGGAATTAGAAACTGTCATTTGCACCGTTCGACCCCCCAGTGGGAGGGGGTGTATTACAAATGGGAGGGAAAAATAGGGTGCGGGCTAGGGCTACTGCGGACCTGATTAAAGGATTACACCGGGTGGCGTCCGGTCTAGTTAAATTTATTATGCCAAGTATTTCTGCTAGTTAGCCTCCGCCGTCTGCTTGATGGTAGCTCGTTTAGAAGATTTAAGTTGGACTTTAAGCTTGATGTGTTATTTATGTATTTGGGTCTTGATAGACGGTTGGGTCAACAAATAGTTTTACTGAATTTATTTGACGATAGTCAACGATAATCTTAATTTGTATTGTTTAGAACACCCATAAAACTATAAATTCCAAAAGGTCCATCACCCCTCGACATAGACAATGCACAAAAGTTATGAACTTAGTCGTCGTGTGAAGTAAACAACGGACTTTATCGTCGTAAACATTGAGATCGGCGCAGGCGACGCTAGCGCCGCGCGCGGGTGGTCCAGCACACTGCTCCCGAAATAACCCGAAACCAGCCGAACAGAACACGAAGAAAAACATCGTTAGACGGGCCGATTATTAAATTGTAGTCGGCTTCTGTCGGCTTCTGTATGCGATAAAACGCGCCACCCACCCGGCGGATAAAAATAGTGGATATAAGGGTAGCACACAATGTGGCCGTAATATCCGCACAGTTACTGCTTGAGTCTGTACACATCTTTAACGGTTGTGTTCAAACGGTTATTCAGAAATTTGGAGTTGGATAGGAATGCGTTTGACGTAGCTGTACACTGTACCTATACATTCCTGAAAGTTCAGACTCGTGTCAAGGACTAAAAAGCACAATGACTCAAGTGTGGATAATTTTGGTAGAGTGCAAAGTGGAGTCCAGCTATGAGTTTTATGAAAATTTCTGATTGCCATCAATATATGTCTCTCAAAATCTGTCTATTTTAAGTTTCCTTATTTGTATCTTTACACACTGTGTCTACGTTTCTTATTTACTCTTCTGTCGCAGGTCTGCTGGAAGAAATTTCTTAGGAAATAATATACAGTTACTTTACGTTTTTTTCTCTTTATACAATTAAAAACAAAAAACTATACCTTGTTTTGTGTTATTTGCACGCAAAAACTAGACTTTACTTTACCAAGTATCAGTTACAATGATTATTCCATAGAAAAAACTAAAACTCAAAGATTTTACGATCGCCTGTTAATTTACATTCTTCATTCATCCCAATACACTATATTATTAACCCTTCCGATACTCCACTAACCCAACTCCACCCAAAATAGTAAGACAACGAAATACCGAACAAAATTCCTCACATGAATTGATAAACGCGAGTACATATAGATCCTACGTTAACACGCGTCGCAACTTACTAGAATTAAATAATTTATCGGCTCCGTATAGAGGCTGGCGGCATAATAAATCAATATGCAGGGCACATGCATACGCGGTGAGGGGGTTGGCTCCCCCGGCCCTTTCTTGACTAATTAATTAAACAACCGATTCATTACAGCAGCCTCTTTGTGCCCTCACATTCGTCTAGTAGAGGTACGGATAGCAGTGAGTGGGGCCTCAGTTTTATCTTGGGATGTGTGGAGAATTTAAATGGGTTATCGTGATTAAAATCCATTTTCTTGATGTTTTTTTAACAATGTAAATGTGTGGGTATTATTAAATTTCTATATCTTTCATGTTTCTGAATTTTTTGTTGATGCCTTTAATCTAATTCGACTAATTTTTGTATTGCTTCAAGCGCACTACACATATGCACACATTAAAACGAAGTTAACAGTGAAATTCCCTCTAATCTGCTAGTCCGACGGTACTCAACCCTTCGCCTGCTGCGGGGGTCTGCGCGGACCCCGGTCGGGTCGGCGGGTCGGCGGGGTCGCCCGGTCGGCACTGTCCCGCGGTGCTCGCAATTATTTTAATTTCTTCACGTGATGAGGATTGATCGAGCGTTAGGTGCGAGTTGGACGACGCCGACGGCACCCGTCATTTGTTAGCGTCACCCGGACCTTTAACTATTTAAATTGATTTCTTGGTGTTTTAGTTAAGTGCCATTAAAATAGTAATTGATTTGCCAGAATAACTATTTTGAAGAGAACAAAACTACATTCGAGATTTGTTTGAATTATTATAACAATTCAGATCAACTGAAAACAGAATTATTTTTTGAGTTTTTACTCTGACGTTTTGGTTCAAATCGAAGAATTTAACCGCTGCGGCCCCGACATGTGAAAATTCCCAAAAAAAAATACATCTTATGTAATAGGTAAATAAACATTAAATTCGCGATTAATTCGCAACACACCGGTGTGTTGCCGGGGCCGGAGCGGTTAACTTCAACCTGTGGTTACTACAACTCAACAGAACCGGGGAAAACAGATTCCGATTAGGAAAAAAGAAAAAAAAAACGAATGGGGGGATGAAAACATCCCTTCTAGACACAAATTCATAATCATCACCGATGCCAAAAAAAAAACTAACCTTTAAAATTCGGCATTTCTTGCAGAGGTTTTACTAAATCGATGAAATTCGCGCAAACGACAAAAATCATCACTTCAAAGATGGGCATATCTTTGAAGTAAGAAAACAAATCAAAGACATACCGACAACCATCACACTAACATTTCGAGCCTTTACTGACAAAAAGACCCTCCACTCCAATTTACGGTAACTGAACTCAAAAAGGTACAACGTTTTGGCAAATTATTAATAAATTACCTTCATTAAGTGTGTTTTACAATGTTTTGCGGTTACGCTCGTTTGTGTCGAGTGTTTAGACATTTGGTCCGCTTTGATGTTAGATGCGTAAATAGAATAGTGAGGTAGAATTAATTGGGACTGGATGCGTGTTTTGTTCTAGGGACGTGCGTTTGTTTATTGTTGAAAAACATTGATTTTACTTTGACATAACTTTGAGTGGTGTTAGTAGTTCTGGTTAGGTTAGGTTATTTTTACTGGAATCTGCGTAATATATTGAGGATAAAAGTCTCAACTTCTACCTACTATATAATGTGTAACAGAACACCTACTACACAATATCTCATTTGGGTTCATTGTACTTATCATTATGAACGACTCTTACGAAAAGGCAACAGACAGACAGAGTTACTTTTGCATTAAATTTGTAATATTAAGATGGATTGCTTTCCGTATTTAAAGCGAGCAAATGTCACTTTTAACTTTTCAACGTGTACTGCCGGTCTATTCTGTCGACATCTCACCGTGTACGTGGTTTGACAGCTCACTTGTCGTTCACTTCGCCTAAGTTTTCACTTCGACATGTTTACAGTAAAATCTTACTACCACTATAATACTCGTTTCGCACATAATATTATTTGAATTGGATACTATAATATCATATTTTTGCATGATACAAATTGTGTATGCAGCATAAAATTAAACCAAAATTAACTTACGTTAAAGATACTGTAACGTTAAGTGTACGTCAAAATATTCGTGCTCTGTAGAGAGAACTCTACATACTTCCAACTCGTAACTTGAATTCGTCGGAGTACTAATAACTAACGTTCACCTATAGGGTAAAACCGGGGTAGACGCCCCAGTAGTGTAGGTGCCCCAATTGTAATTTCTCCAGTTTTGCGGATGAATAGTGTGCTATTTTATTTATCTATCGAGAGACTTTTCAACTAGGTACCACTTAGTGCACCGTATCTCATGTCTCTGTGCGATTGCATGGGAAGGCAAAGAGCAATCGAAGTTGTTTTCGGAATAGATGCCCTGTTTCTCAGGGGGTCGTCTATCCTAAACGTGTTTTATATGGACTAGGCAACTATTTTAAATATGGGATAGATGTTCCAAAACTTTTGTGCGTTGTTGAATTGGAGAATTGAATTGAATTGAGTCTCGGTATGTTAAGATGGTCTCCCCCCGTCCAGAACCCAACCTCAGCAAGCGTTGCTTAACCTTGAAGTGGCCTGTGCGGCTGTTATAATTCGTCAGTCTAAACAGATGCAGCTAAGCAGCAATATTTTATAAGGAGTTACCTCCACAATCCAGGAACTAAGCAATTCGATAACCCTTGACAAGATTGGTGTAGCTTCTGACTATGGCGGGCGCCAGATTTTTTTTTTTTGGATGGGAAATCAAAAAATGGCTTCTTCCGCTCTGGGTGGAGTGGAAGGGAGTGTCAGACTCTTACTGACTAAAACCCATCCGTGCTCCTCCTTATGCCCATTGCTTTCCAGGGTCGCGGCGACTCTTTCGAACAAATTCCGCAACATGGTAGGTGCCAGATAAATGTGCAATAACGTTCATTGACCCACATACATTTTTTATTGACTTTCTGAATATCAAAAACAGAAATAAAGACTTAAAGCTGTCCTGAATCGACTTCTATCGTGATCCTTTGCGTTCTCTAGTAATAAAAACGATTCATGATTTACTGTTCGGATAACTACGAAGGGATATTGAGGAAAGGTCAATGTACTTTATTTCAAGTTTGTCAGGCGCCTACCGTACCCGTATCGACTGTCAAAGACTACAAATAACCACCGGGACCAACAGCTTAACGTGATTTAAAAGAGACGGAAGAGTCTCGGTATCTATTGGAAGGCCACCCATCCACAAACCGACCTCGGCAAGCGTTGCTTAACCTGGAAGATCGACCAGTGCGGCTGGGATTTTATTTTGTAAAGTCACAACTGAAATCAATTTAAATACTAACTGGTTTTAGAGCGGGGTTCCCTGGGCCCGTCTACCGTCACTTTGATGGCCTTGTTGTACGTGGTCACCTGCGGCGGCGTCGTCGACACGGTGATCGTTAGCGTGAACGATTTACCTGAAACAAGATGTCACATTAGTATCGAGAAGGGTTTTAGTTGGTGTAGGAATGAGGAGAGTGATAGTGATGATAACAAGAATAGTAGGGATGGTCTGGTGATAAGATGACGAGGTCTCACCTGGGAAACAGCGTAAAACTATTCGTTTGGTATTTTCTCAAGGTACATATTTAGTTTCATAGTATATCAGCAAGGTATATGCCTACCTACACACACAGTATATTTATATACAGGTTAACGGTCAAAACAAAATTCATATACGTTTCCATGTTCGCTGTTAAAACTTTAAACGGCATTCCCTTAACACAGCGTCGCATTTTATTAAATCGCGCCGTAGCGAAAAAGTAATTATAACAAACTGAAAATATTATTTGGGCAAACTTTTCACTCAAAGTGAGCGCAAGCCATAAATTCAATCTGTGGTCGCCACTCTTTTCGCTGGCCGCCCACTTTTTGTAGTTCGATTTTGATCACTTGTTCGAAAAGTTAAAAATTTATTGCCGCTTCGTTTTCAATTTCTACGTACCGAATGAATTTGTTCAATATAGAATAGTCACTACTCGTCCGCGACAAATAATTGACAATCAAAAATACTCAATGGACCCCACACTGTGTTTCAATATCATCAACCCTCGAATAAATTGGCTTATATCGCAATTATAACTGTAGAGCATTTTTATAGGCGACCACTACAAAAAAAGTACAAACGAAAACAAGCACTTGAATCGAAACAATCTCATTCAAATATGGAGTGTGTAAAAGAGCAACTCATCCGCAACACATGAGCGCGCGTCACAAACAGCGGCCCGACCACTTCATCACAGCGTAACGCCGGCAATAAAAAAAACATTTCCATCTGCGGAAAAACCACAGTTAATATTAAATGACCGTCCGTCAAAGCTGTATTGTAGAGCGCTTTGGCGGGCGTTCGCGCCGCGGGATGCAGCCAATACCGATTTTGTGATTTTTCCGCTGCCCCCCCTTCGCCGCCCCCCGAGGGGGTCGCGGGAGAGTGACATGTAAGCTTTAATGGGCCCGGAGCGGCTGGCCGCTGGCTACACGCGAAAAAACTGAAAAAAGCCTCATTCATATGTGATTTCATGTGTAGGCTACTTTCTGCGGGCCCGGCGGTGAGGCTCGTTAAAAATGGAGGCCGTACACGCAGCCAGCTTGTTGTGGTCTATCGGAGTTTATTAACGCGCCGGAGGAACGCTTGCACCGCTCGCAAAACAAGTGTCGACGATGCTTTACGCTTTCGGGAACATTTTATACTGCCGCCGATGTATACTTCGTTTTAGATGTTTGTTCGTATATTTACTGTGATATTAAACCTTTACAGATCATGATGAAAGGTCGAAGTATGTAACATTATTTAAACACTGCAGTAATACGTTTTAAATTAAATGAAGCAGAGAAGGGTTAAATTAATATTGTGTTATTGGCTCATTTGAAAAAGATACGGGCTAACTTACGGTGCTCAGACCAGAGGACCAATTCTACTAATAACAAGGCGGAACTTTTGCGACTCGGTTAGTGGCCAGAGGGCCAATTTTACTAATTTTTTAGTTTTTCATTCGCATGTCAATTGCAATCTGTCAAAAATGTATAGAAATTAAGGTTTTTTTGACAGATTGCAATTGACATGCGAATGCGAACGTTGCTTATAAATTAGTAAAATTGGCCCTCTGGCCACTAACCGAGTCGCAAAAGTTCCGCCTTGGTGTATACCAAAGGGCATGGAGCTCAGTATGCTAGGTCTAAAAAGAATTGATAGAGTACGGAACACCACGCTGCGCTCTAAAACATGTATCATATGTGTCAAAAAAGCTGCCAGGCTGAAATGGGACTATAGTTGGCGCCAAATAAGCTTGCAATAGCGGCCATTAACCCAACTACATTTTTTGACATTCTTAATTTCGAAATCAGAAAAAAAGACATAAAGCTGTCCTGAATCTACATCTATCGAGATCCTTCACATTTTCTAATAATGAAAAACCATTCACAATTTATTTTTCGGGTACCTATGAAGAGATATAAGGGAAAGGTCAATGTCCTTTATTGCAAATTTATCCGGCACCAACCATAGGCGGGTCACACCGGCCGCATGCAGACATAATAAGCTAGAAACTCGTATAGGTACGACGCAGCACGAGATTTTATGAAACTTTTGACACAACATTTAGAACACCAAAATGAAGGTACGTAGGTACGAGTTTCCAGTTTATTATCTCTCATTTCGAGGAGAAACGCTGCTTTGACTGGATTATAATTGTATTTTGTCAAACTGCCATTTTCATTCCTCAGTGAAAGTTATCTGAAAATAATTACATTTTAAAATAGACCCTAGTAAGTATATTAATCTCGTAGTAGATTATGTTTCTAAACTTTTTTTCACATTTTTAACATACACCATTACGTAGTATCAACAACAAAAAAAAATCCGCCATTCTTTCCATTCCCAAAAACCTATCAAAAACGAACTCTTGTAACAACGCCAAGACAAGGCAATGAGTGATGTGAAAGCAGTTTGGTACCGGTACCGGTACCGCCTGGTACCGGCCACGGCGGGCCTAAATAAATAACCCTAGTTAATGGGCGCCCACACGATACCTAGCGCCATTTTTATGAGCTCACAATTTCCTCACTCGAGGAGAGACAAGTCCGATTGACGGGGAAAGTTTGGTATCGTGCTATTGTTGCCAGTTTTGGTTGATTTATTGTGTGTAGCACGAAGTGAGTGTCAAGTTAACAGGGATTTTGGATGTAACGTTGTTAGTTTAAAGTATGTTTTAGGTTAGCTGCATAAATTGGGTTTCCCCTTGAACTAGACAACATATAAACTTTGAAAAAAAGAAAAGAAAGAAAAAGTATCCATTGATGTAACTGTGAAACTTCGTTCGTCCTCTCAATCGGATCGTAATGAACTCATGTAATTTAGACCCTAAATAATATGATTCAAGGAAATAAAATGCTAAAATCAAACGGTGTTTATAAAAAAAACATTACAATGATGGGAAACCTTTACAAGTTTTCATTATTTAAGGCATCGATAACTCTAACACAGTAAAAGCTAGGCAAATAAATCTTGCTGTGTTTGGGTAAATTTCAAATAAAGCCCAAATTCTAAGTATAAGTCTTGAGAACCTGGGGTCTCTAGTATTCACAACTACGAGGATTTGAAAATACGACGAAACGCTTCGACAACTATTTGGGTTTAAAAACCAAACTACTGAACCGATTTTGATAAAATTTCAATGGACGAAAAGTATAACTTTCACATGAAACAAGAATTTTTCAAATCGGTTCATAACTGACGGAGATAATGATGTAACAAACACAAAAAAAAACATACAACCGAATTGAGAACCTGCTCCTTTTTTTGAAGTCGGTTAAAATGGAAGATAAGTGTCCTATGGCTCGTCAGGCGGCGGCACTATCGTGCCCCTAGATAAAGTTATTTTACTTTAACATAAATAAATACTTACTAAAAACTTTGAAAACATTTCTTGCCAAATTGGGATTTAAAAATGTATCAACTCAAGTTTTGGTTCAAATCATCCTAGCGAATTGAGATATTGTACCTGCAGTTTAGTGTTCTGACAGCAATTCTTGCGATGCAGTTCCAAAATGGTCCAAAGTCAATGAGTTGATACAATTAGTGAGCACACTCAACGTTTAGTCGCACGAGTGACGCCGTGGCGACATGGCGACACTGCACCGTTTCAACTTCTGTTGCGATGCGACATCTCAATTTGAGGTAGTGAGTCAACTTGTGGACATGCCATGTTCGGAATTTGAAAGTCCGAAATTAGAAACAAAAAGGTTTGAAAACACTTCGCTTAAAGGAAGTAGACATATAATTATTTATGCTTTTCGCGTCCATAGACTTTTTCTTTGGTATTTTTAACCAACTTCAAAAATAGGAGGAGGTTATACAGGTGACATTTCAATATTTAATAAATACTATTTAAACATTTGGAATTTAAAAATAAAGCTTTGAATAAAATACGTTAAGTACCTGTTGAAAATATTTACCATTCTGAAATCTCAAAACCTTTCAAGATTTTTTTTAATCCTACGTAAAATAAGTCCAGTAACAGACCGCGGACGCATCCAGGCTATTCCGTCGCCGCTGAGAACATTCCCTAATAGCTGGATGCAATCCAATTTGACAGCTGTCAAATACACTCGTCGCCTTGTCGCAGTCGCACGATTACTAAGCGTTGTCGTCGGCCGATAACGACCTGCTAATGCCCTCATGTGCTAATTGAGTGAATTAATATGCCCGTGTAAGGTAGGTGATTCAATGTGTCGGCATTTTAGATGATTGAGTGATTCAGGTGAATAGACTTCTTGTGCTATTTTGATGTTGCATTCGGGTCGAAAGTTTGAATTTAATTTATTTTTATTTTAGTTGTAGTACCAAGTTGGTGTTTCTTTATCGTTTGCAGTCTTTATCACAGTTTGAAAATTACTAGGCTCAATAGAAACTGTCAGTTTTCACTGATCCTAGTCATTTACCATGTAGGTTACGTGTAAATCTAGGATACAAACTACCTGTGTGCCTTTCATCAAAAACCGTTCAGCCGTGTTTGTGTGAATCAAACACACAAATAAAATAGATTTGATTTAAAATAAAACATTCAGCAACAAATTGTATACGTCGTATTAATGAACTCTGGACATGTGGTCTAAGTAATGTTATTGTCGATACATATTCATAATTTAAGTTATCTATAGACGCTGTAACGTTGAATGCATTCGCATCAACCCCAAACAGAAAGACCCGTTGTCAAGAACAACCATTTCATACTATAGTAGGTAATATTTCAGCACACATTTAACTCCAATACCTAAACTAATAACAAAACGGCGGTTAATAGAGCGTGAGTGAGTCGGCGCCACAAAGCATAGTTACGTAACTTGCGGGTTTCGTTACCAACTACCCGAAACCAAGGACCGACCGTAAATGAAATGGTAGTTTTCCGTGGCTAACCGGGTAACCGGGCTGGTGTACCGGTCCAGCCACCGCCCGGTTAACCGGCTGCGGCCGCGTTATGGGTGACGAGGGCTGTTGCGGGTGACGGGACGTGCGTGCGGCGTCTACGATGCTTGCGTGTAGACTAACCTTTTGCGTTTTGTGCGTCGGTTTTGTTTTTTTTATTGGCCTTTGATCGGTTGAGTTTTGCTTGATAGGGATGTGTGTTTTTGTGGGGACCTATTGTAAAGATTAATTCGTTTTGTTGCTTTTATTTTCATTTTTACACAACGACAATGAGTTGCCAAGTAATTTTAAAGATTGCCCGTTGAAAATTTCGAAAAAAAAAACAACGCTTCATTAATCCTCAGCGATCAAAAGCCGTATCGTAAAGCTACAATAAAGTAAGGCGATCGTCCCACGCGCCCACAATATATTCAAATAAAGATCTCTTCAAAGGAAAAATTTTATTCAAATGGCGAGGCGACCGCAGCCGTGCTCGCCCCGCCTCCACGGAAGAAGTCGCTTTCCCGACCTTTTCCATTGGCTGGCGAGCGGGAAGGCGGGCCTTCTTCAAGTCTTCGTCGAGACTAACTTTTCATTTGCACAGCACTGAAATATAGCTTCAGATTAAAGCGCAACGTGGAACTTCTCTGCGGTTTCTCTCGAGACGTAGTTTTTTTTTTTTTTGTTTCCAGCCAGCCTAAGTAATATGCAGTGGATCTTCAATTTCCATTAATAACTTGCGGCGGCTTTTCCTTTAGCGGCGAAGTATATTAAAAGTTGATTTGGTTTCTTTTTTATAAGACGGTTAAAGATATTGCCTGGAGACTTTTTCAATGAAAGCCATTTTCCTTGCCTTTGTGTTTGATATAGGTAAACAGAAATATTTAATGAAATTATGATGGAAGTCATTTGTCTTAGTAGATTTCTTTCAAGATTCGTATTTCGTTTTTTTTTCATCGTTTTTTGAAAAACAATGTTCTTTTTCCCCACACTAAAAAAATATCCTGTATTGTGAGTGCGTTTACAAACATAATATAAACTCACATACACAACAGCCAGACCCGGAACAACTATCTGTAGGGTAAAGCCGAGATAGATGCCCCAGTGGTATAGGTGCCCCAATTGCAATTTCTCTAGTTTCGCGGATGAATCGCGTGCTTTATTATTTATCTATCGAGAGACTTTTTAACTACCACTAAGTGGACCGTGTCTCATGTCTCTGTGTGATTGCATGGGAAGGCAAAGTGCGATCAAAGTTTTTTCGGGATAGATGCCCTGTTTCTCAGCGGGTCCTCTATCCTAAACGTGATTTATATGGTAGGCAACTATCCCATATATGGGATAGATGTCCCAAAATGTAGAGGTTCGCAAAAATCGCTAATACTCTGGAAATATAAAAGATAATGTTTTTCATTTCCATAAATTTGTAGATAAGAAACCAAAGTGCTTGCCAGTTTTGCAAATAAAATATTTTGACTTTTGTACTGGGCAATATAAAATTATTTCAAAAAGTGTGGCATCTATCCCGGTTTTACCCTAGGCCATACAAATATTTATTCCGTGCGGGAATCGAACCCTCGACACGCGCAGCAGTCAATTACTCAACCACTGCGCCGACCGTGCCATCAAAGATAATGCTGATCTTCTATTACCCGATGCGACTTATCAAGGTAAAAGAAAAGAAGTGTTTAACTTTCTAAAAAATGACGTTACTTTTTAAAGATAAGTATGTACTTACCTATTTTAGATACGTTTGCAACATACAAAACTAAAACTGTTGTTTTGAGCCTAAAATTTTGAGAAAAATACAGATATTAGTTATTTACGTAGATATAGACAACAGGAAAAGCTGTAAGTTGTCTGTTGTTTCAAAGTTAGAAAGAAAAAAAGAAAGAAAGAAAATCTGTTTATTCACGTGAAAGTGACGCACATACATAAAATTATTATTTACCATAAGCCTGAAAAACAAAATTAAGTTGTCTGTTGTATTAAAGTAACACGTTAAGAAAACGATGATTTATCCGGAACCCTTTGCCGAAATTCCAACTCACACTTGACCGTTTTTATTGAAAAAGGTGCAACAATAAATTACCATTGGATTAGTCAATTTCTCCCCAATTTTGTGAATGAAGAATTTGAAGTAGGTATTAATTATGTCAAACTCAACTTTAGCCTGAAAATCTTTCACAATAGGTGTGATACCTGGATAAAAAATTTATGATTCTATTTAGTCCGTATCGAAAAATATTGGACACGGATTTTTTGTTTTATCAATACAATAAAAAAAGACGAAGATAAAATGCATCAAAGATTAGGAGTGGGACCTTGTGACGTTACGTGTAAGTAGAAAGTGTATTTACATGTGACGTCACACAAGTTTTCAACGCACTGAATCGTTCTCATTTTTAAACAAAAAATGAGAACGATTCTAAAAAACGATTCGAAAATACGTGTCTAATATTTTTTTAAATCTATCTGACAGACTAATTAGACAGATTTTTTTAGTCATGTACTCCATTTGGGTTGACACGTTCTTACGGCCGTGCGTGTCAGGACCTAAAGCGCGATTACTGTCGGACTGAATATTGAATTAAAAACAATCTAGTTTTGCGTTGCGATTCCACCACACCAATTGATCGATCCTAGACCGATCGTTAATCGATTACATCGATCGAGGATCGACCGGTATATACAACTTGTAACAGAATAAACGCAATACCTCTTAAGGGGTACTCTCGTTATAAACAACTAGAGGAGCTTTGTAAGGCCCACGGGTCGCTTCTGCAGAGCCCTAACTAAGGGACCAACTCCGAAATCGCGAAGAAAAAGCAACTGTTGAGTATATTTTGTCAAGTTATGCGCACATAAATATATGGGGCAGTCGATTTGTTCTTCGAGATTTTGGTTTTGGTCCCATGGTGAAAGTAGTTCATATTGATAAGTACAATGTAACAACCCCTTAAGAGGTATTGCGTTTATGCTGTTCCACGTTGTATGTATCGATATACGTCGGTAAGTGGGAAATGCAGATAAAGTAATTCTAAGTAAGAGGTAAATTTGACGATCATCAGCATGTTTTTTTATTCTTAAAGGTGATTCGGAAAAAACCAAGTAAAGTGTGGCTATTTTTCTTAAACCAAATGTTCCGTTTTTTCCGAATAACACCTTTTACTTTTCGAACTTGGTTAACATAACATAGCCGTGTGTCTATATCTTCATATAGGTACACATTGGAGCTACATTAGCTCGACCAAGTGAATTTAGTTTCAATTAGTGCATTCAGACTAAATGCCGAGCTTAACTATAAGTAGCATAGACCTTAGGTGAGCTCGGCATTAAGTCTGAGCTTGTTATTATATTAATGATCGACTAGCTTTTACCCGAGACTTCGTATGCGTATATCCCGTTGTTTCCCGTTCTCGTTAGAAATTCCCGTTCCCGTATAGCCTACAGCCTTCGTCATGAATATGGTTATGATATACAAAAAGAATTTTCAAAATCGGTTCAGTAGATCCAGAGATTACCCCCTACAACCTCACAAACTTTACCTCTTTATAATATTAAGTATAGATTGGAGTTCGAGTTGAATTGGAGTTTACGTTTTGGAATGAGAGAGAGGTAAGTAGGTATGTTTTAATAAAAGGAACTAAGTTAGTCTACTGAAAATGATTTAATGAACAGAACACTATCGCCACTTCTGTGGTTTGAAAATGGGCGTCTGTTACTCTTTTTTAACCTTCTTCCCAAAAAGGAGGAGGTTCTCAATTCGACTGTATTTTTTTTTTGTGTTTGTTACCTCATATCTCCGTTATTTATGAACCGATTTGAAAAATTCTTATTTTATGTGACAGGAAATACTTCTCGATTGGTCCCATTTAAATTTTATCAAAATCGGTTGAGCAGTTTGGTTTTTAATTCCAAACAGCTGGAAAAAATATGTGGAAAAACAATAAAAAATTACCGTATGGTGTGGCTAACCCGTCCTAGGTTTTTATGATTTGAGGAACTCCATCTAGTTGCAATTCTTCTCATGGACGGAAGGTTTTAAAGCAAACGATAGGCAAAAATTGTACTCACACTCAAGGAATGAAAACATTCTATTCAAATATTTATTGCAATCACATGTGTTTTACAAGATTTTAGTAGGTAATAGTTTTTTAGCTCACATGTAGTAGTGTTATCTCACCAATCGATCGATGACTTTGATACACCTAATTGATCGAAGTCATCGAACTATCGATTGATGTCAACTGATCCTACCACCGATAAATGGCTTCGATCATTTGGTTTGGATTTTTTGTAAGTGATAAATTTTGAACCAATTTAAAAAATCGCCAACCCGCCTCCCAAGCGTGGCGATTATGGCAATTTCCCCCATTTGGGGGAGGCCTATGTCCAACAGTGGACGTTTATTGGCTGATATGAAGATGATGAATTAAAAAAAAAACAATCAGTCGAATTGAGAACCTCTGACAATTTCATTTTTTTATATTATCGCCAATTGTCAACCGATTTGGATAATTATTTTTGTTCGAAAGAAGTTTTTTCGAAATGGTTCCATTTAAATTTCGTTAAGATCTGATGTAGAACTTCGGAGATAGACAATTAAATAATATTATATAAACTGGTACCTATTGATATTTAGAGGGGGTGGAACTAGAATGTGAAAAACCTTTTTACTGAAAAATACAACCGACTTCCAAATAAAAACACTATAAAGTAGGAATAATGCAAATCCGTCTACATATGACGGAGTTGTGAACGAACATACATAAAACATACAAGGTGTTCCAAAGATGTGTGGTCATATTTAAGGTTGATGTTAGGTACCTGATATAGAATATGGAAAAAATAGCAAAACAAAAAAAAATATTTTCTCAAAAAATTCTAAAACAAAAAAACGACCAAAAAGTTCCGAAATAATGACTTTTCAAGCGGTTTGTTACAGTTACTTGCAATTTCATTAGTTCAGTCACAGATTTGTTTTCACTAACTGCATCAGACGGCTTGAATAGTGACTTCTTTGGAACTTTAAATCTTCGATTTTTGCGGTCTGATATTATGAAAAAAAAAAACTTTTACTTTTATTTTGCATTTGTCTTTTACATTTGGTTTTGTCGATCCATTGCAAACATTTTTGAATGAAGAATAGGTCGAGTCTTCATCAAAATTCTACTTTGGCCAGAAAACCTGGCAAACTTTGCCATTAAACTAGTTTGAGTTTTTAACTCCAACTTCTCAGTGGAAAACCGTTAATAATTTCCCAATTCTAAAGAAGAGTGGGACGCCCTCAGGCTAGGTGGAGCAACGATCGCAGGGTGGCTGGTAGCAGCTAGATTAGAGTTGCCGGCCATCGAGTTGAATGGCGTGGACTAGGCGAGGCCTATGTCGCGCGTCATGTCGCTACATCCCGTGGCGGCGCGGCCGCAGGTTCTGGAGTTGTAGTGTAAGCCTTGGTGCGTTGTGGTTCCACTGTTTACTCAAGTCAAATGATGATAGTTTAACCCTAGATAGATAATAACCTTCCTTAAACGACGGGTATGTAAAAGTAAAACTGTTTTTTTAATACATTCTTAACTAACTAGGGTTATTTTTAAAAAACTTACAACCTTTCAGTGGGTTAAAGAACTCATAATTATAAACACCTTTTACTATGGGACCAACTCTGAAATATCATAAAATAATTCAGCTGTTTCATACAAAATGCAATATTCACCCGATTAAAATGTATGAAACAGCAGATATTTTTTTCGATTTTTCAGGTTTGGTCTTTGGAGCGAGTGAAGCGGGCTCAAAAAAAGTTTATAAAGGGATGGATTGGTATAATCGGTCTATAACATGCATGTCATGGTTTTTTACATCAAAGCGCGGGGCCTGTATAATTCTTGAAATAATTAATTATTAGTTTTATTATTCGGGCTTTTACAATCACATGTCATGTACAAAGATTTTATGGATGGATATTTCGAAATTCTAATCCCAAGAGGTGGCAAAGTTTTAATGGAACAGTTTTGTTTTTGGTCAAGTTACTTGACACTTGGTTTGAATGCTTTTTGATATAGTTGATCAAACGCCTATTTCAGGTTTTTTAAAAGGGGTATAAGTGGTGACAACAGTCTGGATTTTTTGTTGATTAATCAAGCCTCAACGGCTGATCGGATTTAAATGAAACTTGGCATGGCATTTTATGGCCATTTTTATTCTGGCATGATTTTCCTGAGGAATGTTAAAATACTTTTCACACAGAAAAAACCACAGGCAAGTAATACGGGTAGTACCTATGAATTAACTACTGAACGGTTTTTTGGCTGCAATTCAAAGTGTTTAAAGTTTAAACTTACTAAATAATCATAATATTATATGATCTATGTTCCAAATATCGTAATCGTAATTAACAAATCCAGAAATCTAGAAAACAAATTAGGTATTAAACATAGAAAAATATTCAGCGGACTAATCAGTCCAAGAGCGAGCGAAGTGAGCTCGGAAATTCGGCAGCGAAAAGCGAGCAGAGAGATCAGTCGATAACCCCGTCATCCTCTTTGTTAGGTTCCTTCAAACCCTGCTCACAAAAGTAGGTGCCACTTTTGGCAGGGCTTTGCCAGCCCTACTTAAGCCGTAGGTCGGCTCTATGACTTTATAGTTGATCATTCCACCCTCATCAACGTTCTTCTCCTAGTGAAGTCAAGGACCTGCGTCTACATTCATGTTCTAGCGTCAACAACTGCCGCACTTGTCCACATATTGCTGTCATAGATTCTCTAAAATATCTTGGAGTGCATCTGGATAACAGATTAAACTGGTTGACACATTTAAATTATTTGAGCAGTAGAATAAGGAAGCTGTTACATATATTTAAGCGTTTAGATAAGATTGCTGATGATCCCATTCTTAAAATGGTCTACTTCTCTTTGTGTCAATCAATTCTCCAATATTGTATCTCATCATGGGGCATATCTGGAAAAACCTACCTCTTAAATGTTGAAAGAGCACAACGTGCTCTGTTAAAAGTGGCACACAGACGTCCGTTTCGATACCCCACCGATCAGTTATACTCGGAAGTGTCAGTGCTTCGGGTGAGACAGCTTTATATACTTAGTGTTACTTTACGGTTTCACAAGACTTCATTGTTTCAAGTCAGCACCCAGAGTCACTCTCACAGAAAAGTAAAATGGGACAGATACAGATGCCATAAAACAATTGGTAGAAGAACATTCGGTTTTATGGGACCATATATTTATGAAAAACTAAATAATCTTCACAAGATACTAAAAGTAACCAAAAAAACATGTAAAAAAATTGTGTCGAATTGGCTCCTTAAACTCAATTATAACCAGACAGAAGACTTCTTAAAAATTTCTCAATAATAAGACAAGACTGGACATATGTACACGTTAAATACCTTTCATACACTTAGACACATCCCCACACCACCCATCACTCACGATAATTCATCACATCCACAATTCACACTTCACATTGACATACACGCACATCTCATCCGTCACACACACTGGCACACGTCCACATTATATCCACCACCTGTGCTGACATATACACACATCTCATACACCACCCACACTGACACACATTCACATCTCAAATACCACCCACACTAAGCCAAGTGGCCCTTCAATCATATTGTAATTTTGTTTCATATTAGTATTAAGAAAATAAACTAGAGTAAAATATAATATTGTAAACGGAACGCAGAGCCTGGATCCCACAACACAGGGAATCCTAGTGTGGGATCTAGGGCCTCAACCATTAGAGTAAGTTTTATTTGGGACAATAAACATTTTTTCATTTTTCATTTTTCATCGTTGTCGATATTTTAACTTTCGCTATTGTCAATAAAATTACGAAGTTGTATTTGACACTGAATATCTAATTCAATTACGAAAATCAAATTGAAAATGTATCTTTGGCAAATAAATAATTATGTAAATATTATTATTAAATTTTAAATACTGAACTAAATTACAATTACAATAAAACCCCCTGAGTAAGTAGACTCTAGTGGATACTTCGCTATCCACTAGGGTTTATTTAAAATATAAAATGTTTTAAATATATGAACATTTTAAACATCGATTATATGGTTGTGTGGATAAATAATTAGGTACTTTCGTAAATAGACATTTGAATATTTGGAATAATAATTGTGGATAATTTTAATCATTCGATGTTTTGAACGCCGGGATTTTAACTTTAGGCATTTTGATATGGAAAATTAATAACAAAATTATTGTGCTCGTTGAGCTCGCAAGTATATGTCTCACCAAAACCGTTCATACTGTATGTAAGGATAAACATTAAACTTGCAACCTGCAAGTACTTCAACATCAATCAGGACGGGTTGATAGGAAACAGCGGATGTTGGGCACTGCACTCCCCCCTCACTCCCCTCCGCGCAATAATTGTTTTGTAACCGCGACGGTTTATTGTCAATGGCATGCCTGCATATTGAAAAATAAATCCAAAGGACAATGATCCTTACAGGCTATCACAATGGAATCAAAGAAACCAGAGGCATAGCGGTTGTGCGGCCATGAAAAAGCATAAATAAACAGCTTATTTTTTAAGTTCCAACAGCTTATTTTATAATTTCTGTACTTCTTGTACCTAGATTAAAGTTATCATGAGCGCAATGGAGTCGTGCTTCAAAGGTACATCATTTAATTTATTAATATTCTATTCAAAGGAATATGGCCCATCCCTATTATGTTTCAGCAGTGGAAATGCGTTCATTACGTTCAAACTTCATTGTAGCAATATAAAGCACCTACCATTATCATAATTGTGACGTACTCCGATAGTTTCCTAGCAACCGTCCCCTTACGGCACGCTGTAGGTAGCATATCTTTACAATTAACAATGCGTGACTTCAAAGGTTATTCGGTTCGAAAGGAACTAATTATGTATCTGGTTATGTGCATTATCACTGAACATCTTTGGGTAGTAAACAACATTCAACATAGTTAGTATAACATATATCCGTGTCCGGGGTGCACCCGGGACGTTTCAGACCTCGTTGTTACAGACCACGACCATGACATGTGTGGATCATCCTTATTCGTATCATGGCAATGCAGTTTTTTCTTGCATTGCCATAAAATTGATCTAAAGATACGTTAAGTATAACAATTTTACTTTTAAAATTTCTAGTCAATAAAATCAGTCTCGTTGATTATTTTGGTGTTACTTAAATACGGTTGAGCTCAATTACTGTTTAAAATAATAATATTAATTGTGAATACTTGTCTTTAATATTTTACCTGTTTTTCAAAGATTTATAACGAAGAACTAACTATTAAAACGTCGGACTGATGTTAGCCAACTTACTCTTCTGACGGTATACATAGAAAAGGGATAAAGGGACAGTACGCATCCCCTTTATACCAATTTAATTGCTGCAAGTGTACTTTCGTTTTCCATGACGTGGGTTGTGGACTTGATAGGTACTCTATTAATTTTTTTGGTATATTGTTTTTTTAAGTTTCGATCCAGAATGATTATTTTTATAACAGTTGCTAACCACATCCGTTCGAATTACAATTATTTTTATCACTAGATCGGAAGTGGTTTTTTGCAAATAAAATGTGATTATAATGTTAAAATTATACCGCAATTTATGCTATGTGCCGTGCTGGCTAAATACTTTCTTTCATTTAAGAATATTAAAAAGGTTAAGTTTTAAATGACGTTTAAGTTCATAACTTTTTGACGGTTATATCGTTAAACATTTTTAACAAGAAGACCAAGTGAAAGTCTTATCTTGTGGGAAACATGTTACAAGTGTAGACGCGTAGTGCCGAAAAGCACAGAAGGATGAAAAATAGCACTCCAACTGTGTATTTGTACAATCACTGCCTAATGAATATAAATCTTGACACAGTGATTAAAATCCGACTCTTCATACATTCACTCACACACGAGAACTGGGCAATATTAATCACGGATTGGCTCCCGAACATCAGGAACCGGCGAAGCGATAGACCCAAAAGGTGGCGAGACGAGCTGGACTCCTACGTAAACGATTGGACTCAGAATGCTCAAGATAGATTGAGGTGGTATGAAGGAAGGGAGACCTTTGCCCTGCTGTGGGACACTACGACCTTATAATTATAATAGGTAATAGGGATGATTCCTGGTCAAGAAATATATGATTCTATTTGGCTAATTATTTTTGAGGTGACTAACAACTTGGTTACAAAAAAATAACTTGGTAGCGATTAAATATTTTTAGCACAATTATATTTTATGAGCTACAAAAGGCTGATGAAACTGAACGCGATCAGTACATCTTAACCTATTAAAACTAAATAATGGCTCCTACTAAAAAATAGCAAATATATTAAACAGGGCTAATGAAATAATAGGTGAGATTAAAAACAATGACTTGGCGGCTAATATTAACAGTGTCTTATAATTTATTATTGGTGTAAGAGCGAGCGAAGCGAGCTCGGGACTTGGGGCACCCCAACTCGGACAGGTTAGGTTAGAAGGGGATGGCGGGGTCAAATGAGCGAGCGAACAGACCCCGCCATTCCCTTCGTGGTTATTCTTTTTTTAAACCATGCAAAAATATTTATTTATTTTCATAAAATCATTGCAATATAAATTTAAAAAAAGCCTACAACTCAATATAAAGCTGCTACTTTATACTTAAAATGCTGCTTCACTGTAGCTGCCAACCCATTATTTTTGCTACCCATTTTAATTATTTTTAAACCCTAAATCAGATTAGTTTGTCGCCGCGTTAAATACATGCCATTCTATTTAGTCCGTCAGTAAGATTATCGAAAAATATTGAACACGTATTTTTTTTATCAAATCAATAAAAAGACGAAGATCAGAAGTGGGGATTATGACGTCACGTGTACGTCAAAAGTGTACTTACAAGTGACGTCACACGAGTTTTCGACTCTCCGTATCGTTGTCATATTTTGCCTAAGTTAAATAAGAAAAAATACGTGTCTAATATTTTTTGGAAAACTGACGGAATAAGTAGATTTTTTTAGTCATCTGCTCTATTGACCACACAATGACTGTTGTTGAACTGTCAAAAGGTGACGAAGACCTAAGAGGACCGTGAGAGTTTCATGAATGCGTGACGTATTTGATCAGAAAATTTGGCGACTATTGGGAAGGCCTAATGTGCGTTATTACAAAACGCGTTCTAACTTTAGTCCAAGCTTAAATTTTTAAGCGCATTTTTGCATTTTGAACTATATTCCGACTATCTTAAAGTTATTAATATAAAAACCTATTTTAGATCCCGGTCTATGTTGCCAATGTGTATTCAAGATCTTTATGGCATTAGGAATAGAGTTCGAAATTCAAAAATGGCTTGTTGGTTTAAACCTGGGTTTAAAGTTAGAACGCGTTTTGTAATAAAGCCGTATATAAGTCTAACAATGGCCGACTTTCGGTACAACTGATATTGATACTGTATCCATGCAAACGGAAAATTGCAGAATCCGTAAGATTGTTATAAATCTTTACTATATTATAATTTCTTAATATAAAAAATTAAAAGTCGCGGCAGGGTATCGTTAGTTCAGAATCGATATTTCAAGTTTGTTACTTGGCGATACTAAATATTATTTTTTAGGATACTTAGGTATTTTTTTACTTTTTGTTTCTTTTCTGCGTGGGGGTTTTTTAATTTTAAATTTAATCTACAGTTTAAATTTTTCAAACTAAACTAACAATAAATTAAATGTGAAGCGTTTAATCGAGTAATCATACGCGTTAATAAAAAATTAATTCAATTTTTTACCAAAAATGTCTTACACCATTTTGGAAAACAGCTGATACTCTTCAAACTGCTGGACCAATTTTTACCAAACATAGCTAAGAACCACCGCAAGGAAACTGGCTTTCGAATGAAAAAAAACCGAATCGAAATCAGTGCATCCGTTTGAGAGCTACGATGCCACAGACAGACCCAAACACACACAGACATCGACGTCAAACTTATAACAACCCTCTTTTTGCGTCGGGGGTTAATAAAAAATCATGTTAAATAAAATAAATCTCATCCAAATGATATAGTTTCCAATATATCCGAGTGTTATTGAGAAAAAAAATAGTTAACAATTTCACGTACAATTTACAATCTAACGGTGTTTGCTATTTTCCGGTGACATCCACATTTGCATTGTTATTTTCAGCGTATTAAGAAATATACACGTTTGTTTATGTTCTCAAATATTTCAGTGTTTTTCAATACGACACGGTTGGCGCAGTGGTTGAGCGGTCGACTGCTGCGCTGCGTGTCACGGGTTCGATTCCCGCACGGAACAAATATTTGTATGGCCTACAGATAGTTGTTCCGGGTCTGGCTGTTTGTGTATGTGAGTTTATATGTTTGTGAACGAACCCACGATACGGGAGAAATTCCTAGTGTGGGGCAACGTTTTTTTTTTAAAAAAAATAAAATAAAAAATAATAGGTATTAAGCAATATAGGAAACGGTACCTGCAATAATCTGCACCCTTCAAACCTGAACCCTACTGGGGTGGCTACTGGCTGATGACTGGGGCATACGCACACGCATTAATTAATGCATACGCAATGTGCAATGATCAATGCTAAATTCTATTTGAAAAGGACTATCAGAATGTGTTGAGCGATAAAGAAAAATCCATGGAATAATTTTTGTTTATTGTACAAGTTGTTTTAGCAGTGTGGCAATTAAGATATGACTTCTCTATATTTATAGTAACTTTTTATTTATATGTAATGTGCTGTGTATATTCTTTGTAGGAGATCTTAAGTAAATAAATAAATATGTAACCAACTCATAAAGAGGAGGCATGTTTTTTAGGAGTGAAAATATGCTATTCTTCAAGATCATAAAAAACAGTCACCTTGCTTGGATTATCAAGCAAAATGTGAGTTATTAAAAGATTATTGGTCCATCGAGCCAAATAAGTTGGAAAAAATTGCCGAAATGTTAACTTTTGAACCCCGGCGCGGAATATAATTTTTTATCAGAAATTCAATCGAATCACATCAATGACCAAAATTACACTAAAGTTTATTGTGACTTTTTTGTCTAAAAAAGGGTAAGATTTAATATTCATAATAGCAGCATGTAAGTTTTAAGTCAATAACGAAAAACAAAAACAACACAAACACGAGGTGAAAAGAAACAAAACTTTGATAAGGTTTTTCACTTTACTATCATAATATTGGTTTTCTAAGAAAACAACTTTTTTTATTAATATCAATTCAATAAAATTTGAGACCGTAAATGCTGCAAACAAGATTTAAATGACTTATAAAACCTATTCAAAGTTTTGTATCACCCTTGCAGTCCTGCTATTCACCCCGTTTGTAGGTACTAAAGAAAAATATTTAAAAATGTACTGCTAGCACACTGTGTAAATATTTAGCTGTCAAAATAAGTTTCTTTTGAGTTTTATATTGTGCAATGGATTTTTCAAGCAGATTCACACCATATTTGTTGTTTGTATTTTCATTTAGAATTGTGTTAAACAGTCTATTTTAGTCTGTATGTACACTGTTGATGACCATTATAACTAAAACTAATTTATTTACACTTTAGAAAAGATAATATACTTAGTTAAACACTACCCCGAAATCAATTAAAAAAAAAAACTTCAGCGCAATGAACGGACAATCGGTAAGCGACCCTGGATTAGATCGAGAGATACGGTGGAATAAACACAAGGCATTTCAAAGGGTTGACTAAGGGTTTTAGCAAATTATTGCTCCTAACTAAATATTTGGTTGTTGTTTATACTTTGCAAACAATTGCTTAGATACAATTTTAGTAATACGTTGTGTTAAATCTACATTTAATATTATTAAATTTACAAAAAAAAATAGTTAGGTATAATACTACCGCTCCAGCCCTGACATGTGAAAATTCCAAAAAAAAATAAATCTTATGTAATTGGTAAATAAACATTAAATTCGCGATTAATTCGGCGAACACCAGTGTGTTGCCGGTGCTTGAGCGGTTAATATAGTAGAAAACCGAGCTCCAGATTTTATTTATAACTTACAGCTTTTACAATTATTTATTAACAATTCAGGGCTAGTCTTTTATAGTTAGAACATACTTTTAATAAGGTCAGTATATTGGGTGCAACCAGTCATGTGTATAATGAATGTTGTATAATTCAAAAACAGCAATCCAATCATGTGAGTATTAACAAGAATTATTTAATTAAATACTTATAAATCAAATTAAATAGCTTAAGCTATAATTTTTTGCACTTTTAATTTGAATTCAATTTAATTATCTCATGTCACTTTTAGTCGTTTTAGATAAAACATAATATATGAACGATATTCAATTAGATCAGATTAATATGCTACAGGCCGGCGGGAATTGATTGTTGATGTTAATTTCTTTGTTTAAAGATTTTAGATTCTTAATTTGATTACGAACGTAAATGCACACACCAATCTAGATAGATTATGAATAATAATGTAACTAAAGGATCCTAAAGGACGAAGGAGAAGCCTTGCTAGTATCGCCTGCGACTTATCTCGAAAGAATTTCCCACAGTCCATGTCCTCGGTCAAGTAACTTCGCGTAAAACTCCCTGCCCTTCACAAAAAGTAAACTTTCTTAGAAAGGGCGGGCGGGACACTCAATGGGCGGAAATAGCCGCCCAAATCTCCCGCCCTCCTTATTTGACATTCGCGCATTTCCTAAAGGTGTACGGAAAAAGTTTCGAGTACTTTGCAATGTCACCCGCGCTTCCCCTTTCTTAGGAAGTTTGACACAATATTTAAATGTTATTGCTGCGGGAAGCTACTTGTTGGACTCGTAATCACTTGGATTTGTTCGTTACTTTAAAATGTTTAACTTGCTCTGCTTTTATTCTTTCGACTTTTCGCTTTTCGTAAATGCCGTCGCTTTTTTTTTTGCTCGGAATTCTCGTGTGAATTGTTTCGCAGATTGGAACTGTTTTCAATTACTGTTTCGAATAACTATTGATTTATTTTATATCTTTAATAGTTTTAGTTTTATTTTTGTCGATTGTTGTTTTAATTATTTCGGGCTGCTACTAATCACTAAAATTCATTGTATCACATAACTGCACCTTCAGCACTCACCGCGACCGCTGCGGCCGACGAATCTCAAGTCGTTGAACTTGGCGACCTGGTTCTTCATGACCGCGGAACTGTTCCTCAGCTCCGCGCAGCAGTTCTCGTCGTTGCCGGCTCTGACTGTGACCAGAGTACCGTCGCCAACGTCGCCTAGAGCTACCACTTTGAACGCCACCGGCAGTGTCTTGTTTGATCTCCAGTGCGGAGGTAGCACTGTGCACACGAAGTGGGGGCTGCCCGTCCGCACCAGCTCGCCCGGGTGCTCGGACAGGAAGTCCCCCAGCGTCCGCTCCGCGAGGATGTCGGACGTCATCTTGGTGTAGGTCTCGTGCAGCAGCGAGGAGCTGGTGTCGGGCGACACGGCGCCACTGCTGGCGCCCGTCAGGTGCATCCTCGCCACCCGCGCGCGCTGCGTGCTGCACATAGAGTCTCCGGCCGCAGCGCCGCTACATCATACTGCCACACACTGCTGCCGACGCTCACCACCACCACACACCATCCTCACACACTGTTAACATAATCACACTCGAGACGCCGTCGCACTCAAGACAGTCCAAGTCCGACAAGAAGGCTCGCTGATGAGACTTGTCAACACGTTGCTAGGGAACGCGCGCGTGGCCACTTGACGCGGTGACGTCACGGTGGCCTTGCCACACTTTTTTCCCCGGTGAATGAAAAGTTCGGCGGCGGGTGGGCGCGGGACGCGAGGGGCCGATTTTTTCCGGCGTCGAGGGGTGGTTCCCCCGTACGCGGCGAAAAAACTTTTCACTAGTTTCACTGACGGCGGCACTTTTTGCGCACCACGTATTTACGCGATCGCCGCACGCACGTCCCTCTCACTTTCACCGCTGACGACGGTGTTTTTTTTTATTTTTTTGGAGTTTTGTTTTGAGTTTCGTTTTCGCGCGATTTTCGGCGTGTTGACGAGGTGCGTGCACACGTGCGGCGGGGCGCGCGGCCGTGCTGCGACTCGTGGCGCGTGGGGCTGGCGCGCTCGCGCTCGCCGCTCGCTTGCGGTGACCACTCGCGGTGGCTATTAATACGCGCGTACGTCCGCGCCCGTCGACTTCGGACAAAGTTTCGCGCGTGAGTCGTGCGGCTGGCGGCAGCGGCGGCGAGAGAGGCGGCGACGGCGCGCGGGCGCGGCGGGCGGTGGAGCGCACTTTGCGGTCAGGGTGGGTTGGGTTTAAAGCCGCCGAAGGATAAAACATACAAATAAACACGTGTTCGCGCCGGCGCGAGCGAGAGATGCTGCGAGCGCGGCGGAGCGAGCGGGACGGCGCGCGCCTCTTGCGGCATTTAGCAGCCGAGCCGCCGGCAGCCGGTCACCACGCCGCACCACCACCACCACGCCAGCCAAGTCACCACACTCGTGCCGATTTGGGCAACATGCGAATTACGTGAAGTGAAAAAACAGTACAAAGACTTTGGTTTTTAAATAAGTTCTGAAAGTGCTGAAAAATAATCTATCCAAAAGTTTTCCACATACTTTCCTATTTCACAACATACAAATAAAATGACAAAGGAAGAATTTATTTCATTCCATCTAAGCCAAATAAAACCAACTAAAATTCTCTAAAACTCAAACACCCAAACGCTAAACCCTCGATAGTTCTCCTCCTTCATAATGAAAGTAAGGTAACTATAGTGATTTGACGTCGCGCAGTGTTCTCATAATGAGTCGGGATAGGGGTGCATAGATCGAGTTAACGAAGCCTGTTAGACGTGCACCCGTACGTCACTCGGACTCACACAATCTGCTTACGGATAAGTTTTAGGACCCACCTTTTGGGAGCTGTATTAACGAATTTTATGGACGATGTGTGCGTAGGGTTCGCAAAAGCAATTTTCGTTTAAAGATAATCGTATGAATGTGAATTGTGCTCAGACAATAGAGAAATGTTTCAAAACATGAGTTTTATAATGCGTTATTAAAATAAATTGCTAGATAAGATTTCGAGTATCAAAAAAACACTGGCTGATATTTAAAATTAGGTACTTGAAAACTTCTCAAAATTATTGAAAAAGTAAATCCTTAAAAGTAATTGATATTTATTTGTTTTATTTAGGATAATATAAAATTGAATATTCTAAAATGACAGCAGTTACCGTTAAAAACTAAAAATAAGAATTGGTGCTACGGCGTAGCACTTCGTAGCAAAATCGTAGCATAGACCTTGCAGTCATAGCAAGAATTGACTTCAATAATTTTTTTCGAACGAAAAATACTTTACTCAGTCTTAAATAATTTAAATTGACGTTTATGTGTTAAATTACTGTCACAGGACTTCATAGTCTACATGGGACGAACAAAATTAATTTTGAAAATCCAAATTGTCTGTCCGCCATTTAAAGTTTTCCTTTTTTTTATATTGAAAATATGAAATTGAATATTTTGTTATTAAACTATAACTTTTTATACTTACCCCTAACCAAAATTATTAGGAAGCACTTAGTTCTGTCAAATCACAGAAAAATCATTTTCATCAGTTCAACCTAAAACAGTCACTAACACTTCACTATAGGAACCTATATCCCCATACATTATTATCTACGAACTCGTAGTTACAAATCGTTTGCGACGCACCCCGTTACAAGCTTCCGAACGTGTGCTCACACAATAAATTTCCTACAACAATCCATTGACGGTTCGGTTTGTGTCCCTCTATCTATTACTTTATTGCCAATGGAAATTGGACTCTAAAACCTCGTGATAAGGGTGGTGGAGGTTGGCGTGGGAGCTGCAATGTGCGGACCTTAGAACGGCCATTAAAGCGACTTGGTGCAGCTGTCATTTTCGCAAGCAGCTCGATGTTTGCCTCTTAACTATGTGTGCTTAAGAAATTGTTATTATTTAATTTTGTATTAAGGTTATAGCGTTAATGGCCTAATTGATTTTGTTTTTGTGACCATAACTTGAACACAAGCAAGTCGGTATGAAACTGTCTAGGTACCAATGTAACCTTTCTAGGGCGTTTTTTTTGGCATAGGGAAACTGGTACAGGTAAGGAAATCTGTACCTGTATGTCCTCGACTAGTTTTACTTAGCTGTACGGTTTACGAGTTGGGAATCCACAGAATACAATGAGCAAGTGAAGTGGTCCATGTTCGTCTTTATTCTGTGTCAGTAGATTATGCCTTGCAGTAGGTCAATGCGGTGACGTATATTAGTTTTGAAAAGTTACACTTTTCTGCTTCTTCTCTTCGTGTTAATTGATTCTTCGTAGATTTTGTGTGACCTGTATTAAGCAATCTGTACAAGTGTACAGCTCGCAACGTCAAATTACTATGGTCGACTCCAGATAATTTTGCTATAACGGTCATTGACCTTTCTTTAACTTTCCTCCTCTCCTCCGTACCCGAAGCAGATATATACAATGACACTAAGGTAAAGTTCAAATTAAGAATCTTGGCCTCCCTACACGTCAATGAAACGTAGTCGAAATTCTCGATTAATAACGCGAATCTACACTTATTTACTGTTTTTTTTTTAATTTTTATTTCGTAACTAATTTTTTGTTTTTTTTTTCAATTGTACACCTAGATTTAAGTTAGCAACTAAGCGGTAATCTGGCGTCTTTGTTGTCAATGTTGTGGTTACCTGTAATTGGCGTATATATTAGAATCTAACCATATTATGATTTGCTTCTTGTATGTGTATGCTGTGGATGAACCTTTTAGTAAATAAATAAATAAACTCTTTTCGATTCATAATTTATTGTCCAGGTTCCGGACAATGAATTATGAATCGTTTTTCAATACTAGAAAATGTCAAGGATCACGATAGATGTCAATTCAGGACAGCTTTATGTCTTTATTGTACTCTTTTCGGAATTAAATACATCAATAAATATAGGTGGATCAATGACCGTTATTGCAAATTTATCTGGCGTCGACCATACGCACAAAGTTTTGAACCTGCAAATTGGTGCTTAAAAGGCGGCCCAGCAAACCATTAACCACAATGACTAAACAGGGTTACAACGCGCATACTTTTCCATACAATTCACACAATTTGGATACTTTTCCATAACCCCAAAGGGAACGCAAACACGGGTAGAAGACCTCAAAGAGCCAATGGTATAAAGGTATGCAGATCGGCCGGTCCTTCGGTCCGCTCAACAAATATTGATCATAGCCCCCTTACAACACGAAATCAAACCTTTTATTTAAGTCCGGGCACACAAAGGGATGCAGGGGCGAAGGCCGAGGGAGATAGTTCAACAACCCTTTTAGATGACCGGTGATACGAACGGATTACATTATTTTATGATTTAAGGCGATTGTTTTGTTAATTTTCGGGGGACCATTGTTATATTCAAGGACTTCTTATGTATGCAAATTAGGAAACCTATTATTAAAAATAGTTTATATTGAAATTACTGTTTGTTTTATTGATGAATGGGCTAGCTCTTGACCCCGATCACGCCTGATGGAAAGCGATGGATGATGTCTATGATGGAGCGAGCGTATTCAGAAGATGCCTTAAGGCACCGGTACTCCCACGCGTCGACGAAACACAGCAGGCTGCTTGACTCCGGTGGGAGGGTGGTCGCGAACCAGGCGGGCGTTAGCCCTACCACCGCAAGGGAAGGATTGGCCAGTCTCATAAGTTGTTAGGTGAGACTGTCCAGAGCGCTCGGTTCAGTTGAGTGCCTGATGGAACAAATTGCGCTACACGAGGAGGCTCCTTCATTCATCCCAAAAACTGTTTCTATTTCTAAGGGCGCGGGGCGCCGCTACTACAGTCCTGGGTTTGATTCCTGGGTGGGGCTAAAGGTTTTCCATCTGGAAAATCTCGTTGCGGGATCATAATCTTGTGGTAGGTAAAGATGTTACAATACCTTTTTACTTTTATATATATACCCATTTATTTTTATGGTGTGCGTCATGCTTGGCGTAAATAAACTCTTTTTCTTTCTTCTTTCTTTCTTTCTTTCTAATAAATTCAGTGACTAGAGTTTCATTGACTCGGCGTTTTTCTAGTGGTTGCCACTCTTGATTCTAGCTCTCAGGAATTGCAGTGGTTGTAAATAATGTAGCGGTCTACTTCTAGTGGTTGCTACTTTCCAGCATGAGGTCACGAGTTTGATTCCTGGGCGGGGCTTAAGGTTTCCATCTGAAAATTCAATTCTCAGAAGCAACTCGGATTCAGTCGGGATTTACGCCTGGTTCGTGGAAATCGGCTCGCTCTTTACTTGGGACATTAAAAAAACTGGCGTAGTTGACTTTTGCTTAAACCCCTCAGTCTACCTAGTGTTGAGGTTCAGTGCCATGGTGTAATTTATTTTACCCGACTACGGCGAAGCCAAAAGGAGGATTATGAATTTGACCGGTATGTATGCATGTATGTTCATATCTGTTCCCTCATAACTTCTTAATCATTTAACATAATTTGATATGACACAACAAATACGACCACAGCTATTATCTGAACATCAACAAATTTCAGATGAGAATGTTTTCTTGTTTCATACTTTTTAGAACGTGAATTTTCTGTGGTTGGGTTTTTTTTACTTCTTGTTTTAGTAACGCGCTTAAAACTAAGTATTTGCGGTAGTTGCTACGCTTTCAAGGCACACAGAAGGTTCAACATAATAACATAATTTTCTATACATGATGAAGAAATCTAAGTCTTAAAACAACAGTATTAAGTCAATCAACATCCCGCCAACAGTGATAATGATATCTCAGTCTGTAATCATCTGCCACATCCCCGTTAACGATTCTCTCAAGACCGTTATCAGGGAGAGTTGACAGTAATCACATAATCGCCTGACAAGCGGCTTCACTAACCTAATAACGCCCATTCTGATTATGAAGATAGTGGTCCTGGTGAACACAGGTAGGAGAGGTCTAAGTTATGCTTTGTGAGGCTAAGATTTGCGTACATTAAAATTAATGTTGTTGGTAGTTTTCTTAAAGATAAATTAGAACGTAGTGGTGGAAACTTAAAGCTGAATGTAAATTAATAATTGCTGGGCAGAGAATCATCGAACAAACTTGAGCTTAGCCGACTTCAAAAACAATGAGGTTATCAATTCGGATGTTCATATATTATTATTTTTTATGTATATTCGGGCATAACTCCGTCATATATATTAATTTATATTTTTTTAAATTTGCATTTTAATATATGAACGAGAAAGAAGTTTATTCCGAAATGGAACCAAATCGGAATAAATTTCTTCCTCGTTTAAATTTTGTAAAGATCGTATGAAAAACTTCTGAGATAGACAGTTAAATAGATATGGACTGGTTGAAATATTATGGGGGTAGCATTAAAAAGTGAAAAAAAAACAATAATTTTTCGTCATAATAGTTTTCAGTTGTACAAAATATGTATAATTTCGCGTTTAGGACTTTGGAAATATTTATTGCCAGTGAGACTTCGATATTAAGTTTAATATAAAAATACATTCAATCGCAAACACATAATTAACAAAACAATTCAATCAAGATGAATTAAAATGATTGCCCAGAAAATCCTACACCCTATTCCCCAAACAATAATAAGCACCCATACCTATACTTTTAATGTGAGCATTTTAAAAGAAAATAACATAAATATACGGGGCTGCAATCCGGTGTAACAAAAGGGCGGTATAAGCGGACTAAGCAGACGGGCATTTAACCGCCAGATTGCAATAAACATGGCGTAGTGAACGCGTAGCACACTGCTACGCCGGACACAGCTTGACTACGGAGGACGTAGGCATCTGTGGAGACGCTTTCAACTACGTTTTTTTGTAACATGAGGACATAAGGTAATGTAGTGCACGTGAAGAACTGCTACACCGGACACAGCTTGACTACGTTAGACGTATTAGAGGCATCTGTGGAGAAGATTTGAGTTTAGATTTTTTGTTACTAAAAGAATTAAGTTGGTCACTTACTGAACAACAAAAGTCCAGGCTCAAGATTTGTCAATGGGCTATGGAGCGCAGCATTATAGGTGTTAAGCGAACAAATCGCGTTAGAAACACCACCCTGCGCTCCCTAACTAAAGTTATAGATGTTGGGGAAAAAACAGCTAGGCTAAAATAGGAATGGGCTGGCCATGTCACACGAATGCACCCAGAGAGGTGGGCGAGGATCGTCACTCACTGGACGCCTGAGGAAGGACGTCGTCGTCGAGGTCGACCGCGGCGAAGGTGGTGTGACGATCTCATCATGTTTGCGGGGAAAGCTTGGCCAGAGATAGCCCAAGACAGAGAGGTTTGGAAGGAGAAGGGGGAGGCCTTTGCTCAGCAGTGGGACACAATAGTATGCTAGGAAAAAAAAAAAAAAAAATTAAGGTAATGTTGTGGACGAGTAGGCGACAGCTTGACTACGGACGACGTAGGCCTCTAGAGCCCTACAGCACATTACTACGCCGGAAAAAGCTTGATTACGGACAACGTAGGCATCCGTAGCACACTGCTACGTCAGACACGGCTCTCTTTTGGACAGCGTAGGCATTCGCAAAGACGCGTAGCACATTGCTACGCTGGACGCAAATTGAGCAGCTACTGATAGCGTAGGCATGCAACGTAGAAACTTTAGTTTAATTTTTTTTAAATATGATGGAGATAGAGAGAGGAATATGATAATAATATGCATTCGAGCTTCTAAATTCGATATAATTCTTGCCTTTACTTTTAATTAGAAATGTATCTAATCAATAGATTTTATTTCACTTTAGGTATAACTTTACATATTACTAGCACTTCGCCCGCGACTTCGTCCGCGTGGGGATAGTAGGTACTCCACAAACTGCGACGCCCCTATACATATCCCCTTATAAAGGTTAGTTTTGGAAAATTAAGCACAACGATTCTCATTATTGGTTCAGCGCAACTGTTCAGCCCCCCGTTCAGCCCGTCAGGGATTGATTATGCAAAACTTGTTAGGTACATGATCTGTTTCAATTATCCCACTTTTAGTTTGTTCATAGAATTCCGACGTAAATTGAAGCAAGCTATAATTTCCTCCCCTAAAAACTAATTCACCCCTGCTTCACCCCTTATTATGTATGTACCTAGTTGATTTTCGAAAAATCCAAACATTTGTTATTCTTATTGTTTTATCGAAAACATTTAAATGCCGTGGTGTTTCAACTTCATCGGACCAAGCATTGATACGATTCTCCCCAGTTCGCTCAAGCAATTTTTCTTACTCCGAGCATGTTTATTACCGTCGTAACTTTTGAACGAAAGGTCGGATTTGAATGATTTAAAGTGTAATTTACACGGACATAATCAACCTTAATTATCAAACCATTTAAATGGATAAGGATTAATATCATGGTACTATAATCACCATTTTTTATTTCACCATGGGATTTGCTTGACTAATATTAACAAAAAGCGGTCATGGTGACTTATCCATAATAGTTAGACATATGGTATCGCGGACTTTTTTGTAGATATTGATGACTTCTATAAAACTGTAGTACATCACTTTGCTCTATTGTCAATAGATTCCGCAGCGTACGCGATATAAGGATTTTTTCTCACACCTTGGGTCACATTATCGAAGTTTTCATACGGATCCCTAACTTTTTGAAAATATTCTATAGCCTATGACCATCGCCGATAATGTAGGATTCTACTGGTGAAAGAATTTTTCAAATCGGTCCAGTAGTTTCGGAGCCTATTCATTTCAAACAAACAAACAAACAAACAAACAAACAAATCTTTCCTCTTTATAATATTAGTGTAGATTACGATCATAACCTAACTCAATTAACCTATCTAACGTATGGCTGCTAAACATGGAAATACAATAATAACACCAAAAACAAAATACAAGTAGGTATGCCAAAGAGCGATGGAAAGGAGTATAATTATTAAAAATACAAAGAAAACACAGAAATAAGAAAAGCAACTGACAGACGTGGAGCAAAATAGAGGAGGCCTTCACCCGTCGAGGAGTCCACAGTGATTATATAAATTAATTTTGTAAATTGATTTGTAAATTGAATTTATTTAATATTTAGAAATTTAAACAAAATGATAAAAATAAATTATTAATTGATATAGAAATTGTTTGAAATACGATATGTTGCGAATTGTAATATTTTGTTATTTAATGCATGCACTAATAATAATAATTGCTTTATAAGTCATTCGGTATGGAATTAAATAGGCTTGATGATTACTATTATTTTGATCATAACCAAGATTCATCTATCAAGCGAAAACAAAAAAAAACATATCTTTAACAAATAACATCAACTCCATCACACCTGTGTCCCAAGGTCCTACCCAGTCTGTAGCGTCCGACGCCCTCGTTAGAGAAGCTCAAATTAATGCAGGCCATTCTCCCGCTGACGCCGCCCAGTTGTTCTTAAATCTAATTACCGTGCCTGCAGCCGCGCCTAAACGCACAGCCTGATTAATCACGCCACATCTATGTAGAATTTGTGGCCAAGGTAGGAGGAAAAAACTGTGCAGCTGAGGGTGATAAAAATTTACAAAATGGTCTTAAGAGCGTGTACGCCGTATGTCATTTCATACAAACTTTCAAGTCCTTATTCTTCAAAATGAATGCACCGATTTTAACGAAACTTGGTATGCATACGCTAGATATCTAGGTCTAAATAGTTATCAGAAAATATTTTTGAAAAAGATTTTAGAGGGAGAGAGAGCGATTTTATGTTTTTTATAGAAAGTGAAAAATCACTATATCCTTCCCCCTGAACTCTTTTTCGATTTATTTTGTGATAACTATTTAGACCTAGATATCTAACGTACGCATACCAAGTTTTATTAAAATTGGTTCATTAATTTCGAAAAATAAGGATTTGAAAGTTTTTATGAAAAGCCGTACCGCGTAAACGCTCTTAAGATTCAGTCAAGTCATAGTGTGACGGTTGACAGTAGACGTTGATGGTAAACGGTAGTATGTATAATTGGTCAAGGTAGGTCGGGAGAAATGAGTGTACAAGTAAGAAAATGACATGCAGAAAAATTAAATCTGAAGAATAATTAAGGCTACCTAGGCTAAAGGCTACCTTATAATTTTTATTCGGTTTTTTTATTTTTCTGACAGAAGAACTATGAGCAAAAATTGTTGGGTTACACCTGTTTTGTGTACTTTAAAACTCTTTACAAATCTTAAAATACTTTTCATTTTAAGTTCCTTTAACTAACTTACGAATATCTGCAGTTTCAAGTGTAAGCACTCGAAAATGGGTCAACTGCAATACAACTGTATCTTAAAGACAGTATTGTGATTTAAGAAGACGATTGACTGCCAAACCCACATACACTCATATAACACACGTTTCTTCATAATCATTAGTTAATTGATTGTAGGTCCTACCGTATCATCCATTGAGTATTCCACCTAATGAACAAAGCGACAGTGCAGCTCCCAAGCCGTCAGTGTAAACTGCTCAGAATAAGTGGTCGCTGACAAAGCGGTGGTGGCCGCGCCCGTGCGTCCTACCTGCACTTTGGTTATTTTGAGTGTTCTAATAACCACAGGTTGGGTGGATTTCGTGTAGGGCGTTTTGGTTTTGAAGATTTTTAACAATCTTGTACGGAATATACCCACATTATAACAATTTAATTAACTTTAAGTGATTAATTGAGTCTTCTCTTTCAGACTGAAATCTGAAACATTCAGATATTGCCTTCACCTAGTTCGGAGGCTGCCTTCAAAGCTTATTTAAGTTTGCTAAGTTACGATTTAGTTATATATTATATTGTATAAGGCACGATGGGACTGGCATACACAATCGTGTAAAAGTCCCTAATTAAAAATAAAGAGAAAGAAAAAAACAATCATGGATGACAATCTGTTACTGTTAAAGATCGACACTTTACGATATTCTGAGTAGAAGCCAAAAAATCTTACCCCAGTCTTGCTAAGAGGTACCGTGTTACCCGGTTACTGGGTTGTGAGGTCAGATAGACAGACGTTTCATGTAAAATATTGGTATCTTTCTGTCGGTTACACTGGAAGCCGAAACCAACATGGTAGGGAAGAGGCTAAGATGGTAGGATTTGGTGTGGAGGTAGATTGTATCTTTTCGTCAGAGTCATTTATTTATTTATCTTTTATTTCAGGTAACTGAGGCCCATAAAACACACACCCTCCATACACACACATGCTTCATGCACGCTATAATACTTTATAAACTTCAGAAGGAACGTACACTCAAAAAAAATCAAGACTCAATTCTCGTAATAGACGAACTATCTAAGTACATACGAGTTTGTTCAGAACCCTCGGTGCACGAGTCAGACTCCAGTTTTTTTATAATTTAAGCATTTTCATCATCATTTTCCTGCGCATGTCTCGTGTTACTTGAGGTCGGCGCAACATTTTTCATTGTTTGCCTTTGCGCTCTTTGATATGTGTAACATGATTGATATAATAACGGTTTCATATTGACCTAAATACAATTTTTGGTTGACTTTTTCTTTTGTAGCAACAGGTTATTCACAAAGTCAAGATTGACGTGTGAGTAAAAATAAAAGATATTTTCATTTCATTTTACAAAAAGCAGATCTCCACCAGATTCACTAACTATGACGTTAGTCTACCACTACAACAATAGCCTGCAGTTTTATACATAATTAATTCACATTTATGATTTCTTAGAACAACGGCCCCACCCAGCGTCGCTGTAAAACATAAGATTTTACATCGCTTTTACGACTCGCGCGCCGGTAGGTATTCCGTATGGCAGGACCAATTAAAATACTCCTCCATACTGTGGGGTTAAAGTGAAATGAATCGCCGTTTTAAAGTCCGCTGTACGAACTTTTGAAACTTCCACAAACATGTGAGGGTGGCCCGCTAAAATACAAGTTGTTGCCGAGTTTAGAATTGTTCCAGCAAAAAAAGAAACTTTAATTTTCTACATTTTAAAACAAAAGTCGGACTCACTCGGAGGGGATAATGGTTTGGACGTGTTCACTGCTTTGTACTTGTACGTGTGGAAATTAAATAATAAATTGTTTCCTGAAAGGTTAGAACAAGTTGGTATTTTTAGGTTTTCATTGAAAGCATGCAGAACCTTACTTACTTTCTGTGCGAACTTTACTCGCGTCCATAATACATTTTCTCTCGTTCGTAGTCATAGAACGTTAAAATACGACTGAAAATGAATTACAAAAGAAGTAAGTTTTAATTATGATGATGAATCGGACTAATGTTTTTATTTTTTTACTGGTTAATGATAACGATTTAAAAACAGAAAGTTCTGATCAGTCAAACAGTTTAGACTTTCGAGGTTTAGTATTTGGATACCAATAAGAATTCCTGATTGTGTTTGCTCATTCTAAAGTGCTGTTCTTATTAGTTTGATAAAACTAGTAAGTTTCCACCTACACGCACAAAACGTTTTGGGAACACATTTATTGTGCGTACAGCTAAAGAGTGGAATTTCCTGCCAGAGTCTTTGTTTCCTGATAGCTACAACCTGGGAGTCTTTAAGTCAAGAGTGAATAAGTTACTTCTAGGCAAGCGTGCTTTATCTTCGACCACATCATTGCTTACCATCAGGTGAGATAGTGGTCAAGTCAAAGTCAAAGTCAAAGTCAAAGTCAAAGCATTTATTTCAAATAAACCATTTACAGGTACTTTTGAATTGTCAGAGTCAGTCAGTCAAAAACATGAAGCTATTTACACGTTCCAAAGCGTAGATCTCTATGGAGAAGAACGTGCAAGAAACTCCATGGACACTCTTTTAAACCATTTTATGATTTACAATAATCCTGGTTACATTATCTTTGTTGCTTCTATATGTGAGAACAATGTAAAGGAAGAGAAAAAAAAAAAGAATTCTAAGTATCAAATAAACTATTGAAATAAGCCAGCGACAGCTAAGAGATGACCAGTCTCCACTGATGGCGCCCGTTCACGAACATGACGCGTGCATCAGCACCATTCAGCTCAACCATTTTGAAGGGAACCGAATGATCCGATACACGCGCCACCATCAGCGAGACATTCGAGTGAGCATGACAAACCCTCAACTGCCCCTGCTCATTCATGTCAAACAAGGAAACCATCTATTAACATAAAAAGGCTCCATGGTCCTCACATTTACAGGATTCCAAAATAAAAAATGCTTCTACTTTATATAAAACTATAAATATCAATTGGTAAGAACAGAAAAGTAAAAGTGTATTCCAAACATTATAGAAATGTGGAATATTATTATTATTAAACGTAAAAAGTAAAATAAAAAAGGGTGAGCATCTCCTCCATATATAAAATCCTAACTAGTGGAACCAAGCGGCTGAGGCTGTGGAGCAGGACCGGCATTTAGCCAAGCATTTTTATCAAGGATATAATCTTCCAGTTTATAATATGCCTGTCTACATAGTGTGCGTTTAATGCATGTTTTAAATTTTCTCTCATTCAGTCCGAGAATATCAATGGTATTTTATTATAAAATTTAACACAGTACCCCATAAAAGAAGTGTGTACTTTAGCCAATCTGAATCGGGGTTGATCTAATTTGTTCTTATTTCTAGTATTAAAATTATGCCTGTCACTAATCTTACTAAAAAGATGGAGATTTTTCCGAACATACATTATATTTTCGTATATGTATTGACAAGGTACCGTCATGATGTTAATATCTTTAAACAGTTCCCTTAGGGAATCGCGCCGACCCAGATTATATATGGCTCTGATGGCTCTTTTCTGCAGAATAAATATAGATTCGATGTCTGCAGCACGTCCCCATAATAAGATACCGTAAGACATGATACTATGAAAGTAACTAAAATAGACCAGCCTCGCGGTATCTATATCAGTAAATTGACGGATTTTTCTGACAGCATATGCTGCTGAACTTAGCCGTCCCGCAAGAGATGTTAAATGAGGACCCCATTGTAGCCTTGAGTCAAGCGTGATCCCCAGGAAAACCGCGTTTTCGACGAATTCAAGTTTCTCTTTGTTCAATACAATATCGCAATTATTACTTTTGACATTCGGTAAAGCAAATCTAATACACTTAGTTTTTTTCCCATTTAATACTAAATTATTAGCAGTGAACCAATTTTGGTCAAGTGCGTGCCTATCAACAATAATAAAAAAAATAAGAAGTATGTAATCAAATCTGCCAGTCTTTTGGACATTTTTCCGGATGACAGCGATGTGGAGGAATACTTCGACGCCGAAGTATTTTTGTTTATGTATACATAGGTACCTATATGCGTTTAGTTAGATTTAAACAGTTAATTAGGTTTAAGGTTTTATGTAGTACGTATATAGTTATTTACTTTAAAATAAAGTACTTGCAAATCACTATGTCGGACTAAACTATTAAATAATCCAACAGAGATTTTAAGATGAGTTTTGCCGCCAAACAGCCTGAAATTCTCATGCAACTAACTTACACCTAATTATCATCCAATTCTCTCTAAACATACTATTACACTAAACATGCACACCCATTCCTACCTACATACATACATACCTGTCAGACAGCCAAGCATCTAAGCCCTTCGTCTCCGTACTTCAGCTCGTCTCCTTTGCAGCGTGCATCGAGTGCCTTGCGAGGAATGTAGGTGAACACAAAAAAATGCTGGTTAGCTTAAAACGAAAGCAATTAAAGTTACGGTAATTAGTTGGTATTAGTATTAGAAACTTACTTATTAGGATCTTACTTCAGGAAAGATAAAATAAAATTAATAATCATCCAATTCTCTTTAAATCTTCAGGATTTCTCTCAAGCGCTCAACCAAATCAACTATTTCATATGAAATTTAATCAGCCAGCTACCTACATACCTGTCAGACAGCCAGGCATCTAAGGCCAAGCGTCCACATACTTCAGCTCGTCTCCTTTGCAGCGTGCGTCGAGTTCCTTGCTAGGAATGTAGGTGCACACAAAAAGTGCTCGCCGGCTTCAAACGAAGGGTCGCCGGACGCGCTGCCCACTCGTTAGCGAGGACTACGGTGCTCAAAGTTAAGGTAATTAGTTGATATTAGAATAGAGTGTTGGATGGATGAGATTTTTCTTCAGAAAAAAAAACGTATTAAAAAGGCCTTGGGTAGCACTTACATTGAATAAATGATGGTTTTATAATGTTTTGTTTTATTTGTATGTTTTTAATCTCAATTTTGCGGTTTAATAACAGGTATTATGTTTAAGACATTTTTCTTTCGTGTTTCTAGTAATATTAAAATTATTTAACTGTTTACAAATGACGAGATATAATAAATTCTTGTATTAAATCGAACAATTATCTATTCTCATTTCCATAGAGAGTCCCAATTTCTTATAAAATAAATGTGAGTGACACTCAACATCAAATTAAGATTAGCTAGCAGGATTTCAATTCATTATGAGTTTGTACAGGTTTCCAAATAGTACAAGGTTGTTTAGTCTTGTTAGAAAAAAAAAATCAACTTGTCATTATTTGACTAGTGTCAAATAATCTAATTAAATGTCTAATTCAATTCACTTCACTTTACTTCTAATTTCACTTAGTAGTGAAATGCAAATATTATATGCATACAATGTACTAAAAAAATGCAAATTAACGTGATTTACAAAAATAACATCTCTCAAAAAACAAACCATCTCAAAAAGAAACTTTGAGAACCCAGTTAATTTGCATTCTATATAAATGTACGTAGGACGCATGGTTGCTAATGAAAATGAGCCCTTTCTTCCAGCCGGGGCCGCACGGTCAAGCGTCCCTCCGACATGCCAGAGGAACCCTAATGCCCTCCGTGTGTTTAAATAGAAATCGCACTTGCAATTTATGTGAAAGGGTCAGTGGAATTGTTCCCTCTTGTTTCGCGTGTTCTATGGCTAATTTTGGAGGACGCCACACAACATACGATTTGACCAATCTAGCTGGACAATAGGTATTTAAATATAATACTTAAAATAACGATTTACTGATCTCCTTACATCCTTGAATATATTACTTAACTGACAATAACAGTAAGTCATCCCTAGGCCGCGCGAAACCGGTTATAACAAAGGGCGAAAGCGCCCAAACCCTGCAGGTAGTCGGCCGACCCGCTCAGTGTGACCTTTAACGTTAAAGAGTGTACATGTTTTTTTTTGTGTTTTGAGCGACTTCGAGTAGTTTTTTTCATGGATTCGTCAAATAGAGGTAATTATCTGTATATTAAGATATTAAAATAACCAATATTTTACTTTGACGAATGTGTGGCATTTGTGTAAAAATACATAGAAGATTTCTTATTTTTTTCCTTTACTTAATTTTGACTTGGAGTTTTACTTGGTAGTCAAACGCAGTCAAGCTGTGATAATAGTCTTAATAGATTACCTGTTTATTATACTTTGATGATATAGTACTCATTACTTGCGATTTTTTGCGATTATAATATATTTTTAATTTTCCTTCATAGATGCCCGAATGCAGCGAAAATCGATATTCGAATTTTGGCATTCTACTCCGGCCAAAGATCGATTAAATGAAGTAATTAACTTCGTAAAGGTGCAGTTTGGTGTTTTAGTTCAAAACGAAGAGCAAGACGAAAAATTAAAAGCATTCTTGAAAAAAGAATGTGAAAAAATTCGCGTCAAATGGGTTCGCAAACAAAGAAGGTTAGACTTATTTTTAAAAGAACACGAAGATTGGTTGAACGAAGATTTGAATTTCAATATGCTTGTGGCACCTGAAGACTTATCACAACCAAGCACTAGTGGTGGCAGACCACAGAAAAGTTTTAAAGAAAGTTCCGAAAAATCAAAAAAAAGAAAAGTGCAACATTTGTTACATAATTACAGCAGCGATGAGTTAACTTTTGCGACGCAAGTAAGTGTCAGAGCCAGTGGGAAGCGAGATGCTGCAACAATAATACAGGAGCTGTCTACATCCTCACCAAAGCGTGCCACCAAGTATAAGAAAGCTCGCAAAATGTTTAATACTCCAAAAGAAAAAAGACCGTATACTCCGGATGAAGCCTTAGCCTTTTTTATATCAAATAACTTGACAGTCCAAACTTATAAAAATATTCAGCAAGAAGCAAAAGAAAGGGGATTCAATGCATATCCTTGCTATGATTATGTGGCCAAAGTGAAGAAGCAGTGCTATCCTTCTGTTGAAAATATAACTGTTACGGATATATCAGCTGAAGTGAAACTGGATGCTCTTTTGAGCCATACTGCATTGAGAATATGCAAAGATATTATTGGAGAAAGGTTAGACATAAGTGTATTGAATTACACTTTAATATACAAATGGGGATGTGACGGGTCATCGGGCCATAGCTTATACAAGCAACCATTTGAAGATCCAGATAGCACAGATGAATATATGTTTATCATCTCGTTGGTTCCAATAAGACTCGTAAATGATGAACAGAAGATCATATGGGAAAACCCTCGTCCATCATCACCAAGATTCTGCAGAGTGATAAAATTTATTTATAAGAAAGAAACTGAAGCATTAATCAAAGAAGAGTGCCAAGTAATTGAAAAGCAAATAATGGAGTTGGAACCAACTCGCGTAGAAGTAAAGGGTGTAGCCATCTCCATAAAACACGATTTGATTATGTCAATGATTGACGGAAAAGTCTGTAATGTTCTTACAGAAAACAAATCAACACAGAGGTGCTTTATCTGCAAAGCAACATCCAAAGAGATGAATTCACTTCAACCAATGGTTAGAGAAGTAGATGAGAGCATGTACGGATTTGGCATATCGAGCCTACATGCATACATTCGGACAATGGAATGTTTGTTAAACATTAGTTATCGCATGGACATTCGCGAGTGGCAAGTAAGGGGAGAACAGAATAAGAAAATAGTAAAAAAAACTAAAGAAGAGATCCAGAAAAAGTTTAAAGGAATTGGCCTAATCATAGACAAAGTAAAGCCGGGTTTTGGAACCAGCAATGATGGTAACACTGCGCGAGCCTTCTTTTATAATTATGCCACAACGGCACAAATCACCAACATTGATGAAAATCTAATCCATCGATTTGGCACTATTTTAGCGGCCATAACTTCAGGCTACGAAATTAATACCGAAAAATTTCAAGAATTTTGTCATGAAACCAGAGTCATTTACGTGAATTTATATGCTTGGTATAATATGCCAGCCACAGTGCACAAAATTCTTGTACATGGAGCAAGCATAGTAAAAAAATTGTATAATACCAATTGGACAAATGTCTGAAGAGGCTTCTGAAGCCAAGAATAAAGAAATTAGGAAGGCCAGATTAGGCCATACAATGAAAACCTCAAGATACAGAACCAATTACGATTTAATGAAGCATTTACTGATATCTTCAGACCCCTACATCACGCTATTACGAAAACTTCCAAGAAAAAGTACATTGAGACATGACAAAGATGTACTTACTTTGTTAAAAGATTGAAATAAATATTGTTTACATTCCATTTGGCCTTTTATTAATCATATTATTATTTTAAATGTAACAAACAAAGCATTCTTTTAGTTCCTGAGTTTTGTCCACCTAGATTTGTCAAATCGTATACTGTGCGCCAGGTGGGTTGTTATTCTTTTTCTTCGTTATTTTGGGTGTTTTTTCGGTGTTTAAGGGGGATTAAACTAAGGTGGTAGGGTAACAAAACTGTTTGAAGCATTGAACAAAGTACCTAACGTCCAAGCTGACAATGACAAAGGGGTTACCCCTTTGTTATTGGAACTACCTCTACTGTTTACCTACGTAGACCTAGACAGTATTATAATCGGCTTTTATGATGAACACCTGTAACACTAACCAAGATATTGTAACCGGCCTTCGACTATGTACTACAGAGTTAATTCGCCAATTTTCATTTTCAATTTTCATCAAATCTGGCCCGAGATTAGTTTGAGTATATATCGCTATTCCTTACAGTTTCAGATTTGGCCATCCGTGCCTTCCTTAATAATCACCCTGTATTAGAAGTTTTAAGAACTGGGAAGTGTGAAATCTTCTTGCAACACTGTGTATGTATCTTTCTTCTGATACAAATCAAAATTAATACAACGAAAATATCAAACTCGATACATCAAACTTCTGTTATTTTCAAACACCAAGTATTTCTATTACACAACCAAAGCCAGTTTGATTTCAAACAACACATCGGCCTTTTTGATCATCACCCACCCCAATTGAAAACTAATTAGGGCCCCGTTTCGCAACTCTAATTAGAAATTCCAATTAGATATTTGTTGGCGTTTTCTCGGCGAATTCTCTGAGGTCCAAACAATTATTGTTATAGCTGGGCTGGCCACCCAAGGGCCTTTGATTCGGGAGTTATTCGGTAACCTCGGCCCCTTCGGTCGGCGCTCTACAAGACGGTACAGATCTCTTTTTGATGTGACCACATCCTACATTATGTAGGTGCTGACTGTACGTTCAGATGAGGCGTTTCTAATTGGATAATAGGACCAATTTTGATACCTTTTGGGTGTGATTTTCTTAGTGGAATTGTGATATGTAGTGAAAATGAATTTAATTTTTAGTTAGTAGTAGAGAATTTTTTAAAATTGGTTTTTGATGATTGTTTATGGCTATTTTGTTTTTTTTTTTACTTTTTTTTTACATAAAATAGACGTTTACAACTTTTATGAACCAGAAAGATTAGCAAAGTAGGTTTGAGCTAAGCCGTGAACTTTTAGTAGTAGTGATTGCATGAATATGGATTGATTTAAACGTTTAAAACTAATGACAGTTTTACACACAACATTATATTTACAAATGAGATTACAATAAATATACGGACTAAACATACACCCTTACTTTAAAAATAAGAAGCAGTTTTTTTAATTCAAATTATCTTTTTTTTTTATTAGAACTAATAAACGTTGAACATTGACGTTTCCGAGATTGCCTGGGCCTTAGCATTCCCTGCTAGTCAACGTTTGGGTATCTTCTACTTAAAATCGAATAAAGAATCTACAAATCAGTATTTAAACCAATCATATTATGGTAGTTTTTTATAAATAGTGCTTTTATTTGTCATTTATTTTTGAAACAATCTACCTGAAAGTTTCCTGAAAAAAAACTTCGCCCGTCAGTCTCTCATCGTTTGCATCACGTAACTCTGGACACACATTACATTTATACGTTGTGTATTCATTCGACCACAGTTTACAGCCGCTTCAATGGCTCCACATATCACTAAATTTTGTTTATGCCGATGTTTGCCGAGTAAACACGAAGCAACTTCGGGTAAGGAGAATTTTATTAAAGGAACTTGACGGAAAAATAAACATGAGAATCGTTAGTTCTTAGAGACGAAGTGTTTTTATTGAGTTTTAATGTGTTAGGTCGGTTCTTTTAAGTTATATTGAGATGTTTGTTGATTGTGTTAATGTTATTTGGTTTTTATATGTACTTATATTACATTGCAGAAACTTAAGCATTCAAAAAAAAAATTATAAATTCCAGAATTTCTTTTACTTTCTTTTTACTGTGGATGTAAGTCGCATTAAATATAGAGAAGATTTTGAAGTCTTTTTAAGACCGCGCGTTTTTGCGCATTTTTGTCTGTCTCTAATGTTTAACGTGTGCTTTGAAAAAAAAATGTGAAAGGAGTACTTTTAAATACTGAACACTCTTTACCCTCTTTAAATAAGTAAATATTACTAACTAAAACAAACAATTCTCTCTATCGTTGTCGACTGCAACTGTACTCAAAAGATTGGCGGCATTGCCACGTTGTACAACAAATTTAATTTAATTTTTTAAACTATTACTTGTGTCATCATTGTCATTGCTATTCATCACTTTCAAATATTCCCCTCATTCACTACATCAGGTAAATGTTTGCCAAATTCAAAACATTCTAAGTGGCAGTTGTTATCACTACAAGAGTCCAAACAAAACATAAGTTAGCATATCATAGAGGAGAGCCAATTGAGCGGATATTACCATCGAACCTATCGAAAAGGCCAAAAATTACAACCCCTGCAATCAAAATACAACTGTAGTAGTACGAGTTAGGGTTAAGTTTTGATTGGTGGTTGCAAATACTTCCGTGATTGTCGCTAGGGTTGGCAAGTTTGTGAATTTGCATAAGACGCTGTCAGGAGGTTCCAAGAAGGGTTAAGATTCTCGAGGGCCTTCCCTGATCCTTCGGGCTTATCCTGATAATTATTTCAATTGTTTATGCCTGTCGACGGTGCATTTAGATGGGCGTATTATAGTTTGTAGGAGTGCTGTCTTCATTACTGAGGAGGCTTGGGCTGTCTTCGAGTGATCTATGTTTTAGGGCTCCGCGTTGTTTCGAATGAGATGGATCTCTGGAGGGATATTATTGTGATTTAGTTTGAGATATGGATTGGGTATTAAGTGTTTTGAGCTCAGTTGGCTGTAGCTGCGTATTCCTACCAGTACTAGTACCTACTTACATTAGCGATAGGTAACATGTACGGACTTAATGCAACAAGCCATTCTCTATCAGTTAAACTTTGGGTCTAAAAAATTCACTGTGGTAGTTGAACCACAAATAATAATATTTAAAATCGAAATTATTTCGTAAATATTACCTGTACCTAGCAATAAAATTCATTGGTCTTTCTGATCAATACAGTAACTTGTAGCTAATGTAAACAATGACTTTTTTGATGGGTTATCATCAAATGACTCCTTCTTAAAGAGAAGGAGTCATTTGATGTCATACTCTAACTGACTAAAACCCACCCGTGATCCTTGTAATGCCCTTTGCGTGCCAGGGCCGCGGTGGTTGATGAAAACTCATGTGACGTCAGAGACCGATACACTTTTTACCAGAAAGTGATGTCACAAGGCACCACTCCTCTTTGATGCGTTTTATCTTCGTAAAAATTTATTGGTTAAAAAAAAAACTTAGCCTATAATTTTCAATAATCTAACTGGCGGACTAAATAGATTTTTTTTTACTCAGGAAGCATCCCTATTCTCAACAACAACGCGAGTGAAGTCGCTGTTACAAGCAAGTACAGAACATAATATCCATACAAACACACACACTCACATATTGACTAATGAATTGTTCCCCCCCGCTTCATTAGAGAACAGTCGATTCTTCAAAAGTTAAATATGAGTCCCTTGCCTAATAATGTCTCATTATTATTTTGCGTTATTAAAATTAAGACTCGTATGAAGACGCTTAACATAAGAAGATTTATTGATAAACATTTGTTATTATGTTTCAGGAGGAATGAGGAATTAATTTAGATAGATGGGCCATTCTACATTTCGATGCCTATAAAAACGTCTTTTGTACATTTTGATGCCTAATTTCTAACTCTTTATGATTAGGTATATTCGAAAATGCTATTTTTTTTTTTTTATTGTAAACCTGAAGAACTTTTATCGAAATATGTGGGCTAAAAATATAAAAAAAACTAAGTACTTAGGTATGTTTTTTTTAAGTTTCTTTGATTTTTAACCGACTTCTAAAAAAGGAGGAGGTTCTCAATTCGGAGGTATGTATTTTTTTTTTTTTTATGTTTGTTCGGGCATAACTCCTTCGCCTGCCAACCGATTTGAAAAATTATTATTTTCCCATTGATATTTTATCAAAATCAGTTCAGTAGTTTGGTTTTTTTAAATTCAAATAGCTTGAAAGAATATGTGGAAAAATGTATACGAAATTGCGTATTTTTGCTTTCCTGTGGTGTTGTTAGGTGTGGGGTACCACTAAAAAGTGAAAAATAAAAAACTTTTTCACAAAAAAAAGAAACCGACTTCCAAAAAACACTACAAAGTTCAAAATAACTTTAATTTCGGAAGCCGGTGTAAAATAACGAAGAAGCAACCAAAAACACCGGTTGAAGTCGGTTTCTTTTTTTTGTGAAAAAGTTTTTTATTTTTTAAGGACATCGGTTAAGCCCTTTTCCAGAAGTCTTCGAGTGCACTTCGAATGAAAAATCCTAACAATAAGTATTACAAATGCGAATGCGACTTTGTTTGTTACGCTGTAACTCGAGCAGAGCCGCGGGATAAAGCTAGTGCTCAAATAATTTCGAAGTAGATTAAGGAGAGAGAGAAAACAAAACCCGGACTTGAGTGCGAGTCAGATCGCGCACCGAGGGTTCCGATCGAGTCTTGATTTTTTCCGACTGTACATTACGGAAGTACGGAAGTTTGTAAACTATGAAAGCAAAATATAGGAGTTAAGACTGAAGGACAAAATTAACTTTGTTGTTGAGAAAATGTTCTCCTAAACATCAATTTACGTCACGCCTTTTTTATTTGATAAAACTACAAATTCCCAATTATCAAACTTACCTGTACTGGTACTGTAAGATCTATCTTTTGCCTTTCATGACTCCACTCTTGACATCACTCCCACTTAAATATTTATTTTATTCAGTTTTTAGTATTTGTGGTTATAGCGGCAACAGAAGTACATCATTTGTGAAAATTTCAACTGTCTAGCTATCACGGTTCATGAGATACAGCCTGGTGACAGACGGACACAGACGGTCAGCAGAGTTTTAGTAATAGGGTCCCGTTTTTAACCTTTGGGTACGGAACCCTAAAACAACTAACTATAACCTCACAATTTCATTCATTCACAGACACATGACAAAGCGCAAATTGGCAGCACAAAACCCTATACCAACTCACTATTTTTACTCGTATACACAGAATTCTCCAACTCAACATACCAAAATACCTTCTACCCGTTCTAATCTCAGCCTAAATCTTATCATACATAGATAGATAGGTATTCCGACCCGGACCCCCGCCTCGGGCTTCAAGAACGGTTTAATTAACTTAATAAATACACACTCCACTCCATTACGCGCATACGTCAAATATTATGAGCGTCTACGCACAATGACTCGTCTCAGATAAGCATCTGATGATTAAGTATAGAAGGGCTTGTGTGTATGTTTGTACGTGTTTTAGAATGAGTGAAATGTGTTTGTATGTCGTTGAATTTGTAAAGGGTTGAAAAATGGTGTTAGACATGCAGTAGTCGTTACAAATTACACACGCCTAAAACTTTTTGGGAACACATTCATTGAGCGTACAGCTAAGGAGTGGAATTCCCTGCTAGAGTCTGTGTTTCCTAATAGCTACAACCTGGGAGTCTTTAAGAGTGAATAGGTTACTTCTAGCTAGCTTCAAGCGTGCTCCATCTTCGACCACATCATCGCTTACCATCAGGTGAGATAGTACTCATGCGCATATCTTTATGCGCTTGACCACTATCTCACCTCATGGTAAAAAAAGCGAGAAAATGTACCAAAGGACCAATTTTTTCCTTTGGTACATTTTCTCGCTACTTATTGATATAGAGACACACGGCTTCTGCAAGTATATACTTGCGACAATATTATCATCCCGTCACAAATTAGGTGCAAGTGAAGTGACTGTTGCTGTGAGCTGTTGAAAATGTTTTCAAGTAAACACAGCAGCTTTGACGATTTCTCGAATAAGTTTTGCGATAATTTTCGTTACAGAAATCGGATCTTAGCACACGTACAGACGGTAAGTGATGGCCAATAGATTTAAAGTAATTAAAGGATTATTTAATTCATCGAATAAATATAATAAAAGTAAATAAGGTAAAGCAATAAAAATAAAAGTCATTGCTGGTAAAATAGTTCAAATTAATTCAATTATTTGACCTTTAGTACATGGTTAATTTTACACATTGAAAATAGTCAGCGGGATGTGGCTCTATGAACAAAACAGTGTAAAGTGGTAGCCACCTATTCCAAAATATTTAGCAAAAACACTTCTTAACACCCTCTTAACTTTTTACCCTAACCTAATCCTTAAAGCCACTCATCACAATTTTTCACGACGACACCCAACCAAAAAGTTTGAACTACTCTCGTCTATATTTGTTCACGTGTCTACGGTAAAAGGTGACCGGAACCATAAATTTAGTGCGGCCAGCGCAATCTGGCGCGGAGGAAGAAACGTTGGTGGGCCGCGGTCGGGTGTCGGGTTCACTTCCCGGTCGGACACTCGACGTGTGCTGGCTACACGCGTTTTTATTTGGAGAGATTAAGTTTCTTGATGTTCACATGTACTTGTCACTCATGGCAGGTGAATAATGAAAGATATGATGAATTGATGATTGTAGATTGCAGTTTTCATCTCGTTCATTAACAAGAAAATATGTTAAATGTGATGTTCTTACATTTTAGTCCTTACAAGATCGGTAGATATCTCCAATTCAGATTATTGTGGTTTTAAACTCTAAAAATGGGGCTCGGCTACTATCTGTTTAACACAGACAGTAGCCGAGCCCCATTTTTAGAGTTTTTATTTTATTGTTGTATTCATGAAGAACAACAATAACAGAAAAAAATATTTATTTATTTGATCGGAAGGGATTGTTAGGTAGGCAGATTAGTCGGTACGTTAAACATCATCCCATAAAAATCAGAATAGAAAACATTACTAATATTTGCAACAAAATACACAATTTTCGGGTTAACTCTGCCATCGATCACACATGCGACGACTTCATCGCAGCGCCAAGCCGCGTATAAAACACATTTGCTCGGCAACTCCGCACTGGACTCAACCCCTGACATCTCAACGAGTCCCATTTGTCAGCTCCACCTGAAATCACGGGTTAACCGTTCCGCGCCGGCAGGATCATTTCATATTTTCGGGAAGTCCATCTCTCTCGTACCGCTCAATTATTCAAGCGGCGACCCGGGAACCCGGTCAAAAGTAATGACCGGTGAACGCGAAATTACACGTGTTACAATGATGATTTTGTTTACCCGGCCCGGGAGTAATTTCGCCCGGATACTGTTTGAAGAGCTGTTAGGTTTTGTGATCGTTTTATTTAATGGGCCCCGGTATGTTGGGGTCGGCTTGTTTGCTCGTGTTTTTCGGTGCAAGTTTTTAAACGGGTGGTATGTAATTTGGTTTTTTTGGTAGGGTTAATTAGTCTACATTGTTTGTGTCTATAGAATCTACATTATTTTTTCATGTATGGAAGGCCAATTCAAGATTATACGAAGCTTGTCAGAACAAAGAGAACGTCGCTCTAGTGATCGCACGCCCGCGCACCATATGTAAACCTACCTAAACCCTAAGTACCACGAATTCACACCTCGACAACTTCCCAAACTCTCTGTTATTCAATGAATAACATAATGAGTACCATGCCCATATGCATCGATAAACTGCTATAACACAGTAAGGCCCTATTTCACCACCTATAATTAAGTTCCCGTTAACTTACTTGGCAGATAATTTTCATTCAAATTGTGTTCCAATTTCGAATTTATTCGGTGAATAGTGGCTATTTGGACATCGTGAAACAGGCACTAAGTAAAATAAAACAAAAGCAAGCAAAACGTTTTCATCAACAGTTCACATTCGAATCCACTCAATAAATAGTTTTTTTTTCAATAAAAGTGTCTGAATTTCTTTAATCACCACGGCCACGCGTTCACGGTGTTCTGTCATTCAGACCATATGAGACGTGTGATGTGACCATATCCGGTCGGTTGATTTATTGGTCACATGTTGGGACATACATCCAAATTGTTGGTTTAAAGATGTGAACAAAAAGTTGGTGCCAAGCCGTCTGGAGAAAAGAAATGTGATGCTACAAAAACTATCAGTTTTAGCGGTGTCAAAGTTCGAATTTTGGTTTTAATGACGTACTTGAGTGACATTATCAGTTGGGTATCTTTGTTTGTGTACTGTTCTAACAATGAAAGGCGATTTAATGTAGGAAATTATTATACAGATGTGAAAGGACACCCTGGGACAAGACAACCCACAAGGACACCAACTATATTGGTGATGGTAGAAATAAAAATCAAATGCTACTAGACATTTCCTGCCTACGTCATAAAGAACGAAATACTGGAGGGCCACACAACGAGCATATACGAGTACCTCAAGACTCCAATAGTAACGTATTATTTTAAAATTTCTTCATAAATAGGATCACTTATTTTATTATTATTTGTAGACAAAAACTTTTTGCGCAAAAAGTTGGTGCCAAGCCGTCTGGAGGAAAGAAATGTGACGCTTCAGTTTTTGCGATGTCAAAGTTCGAATTTGAATGTCATTAACTGTTGGGTATAGTTTTTTATGTACCAGAGGGCCTATAACGAATGTTTTGATCATTAATGTTGTTAGTAAGTGAATTATGAAAAATTTTAATTTTACGTTACGTTATTATAAGTAAAAACATTCGTGCTAGGCCCTCTGGGTCTTACAACGAAAGACGACTTACTGTGGGATTTCATAAAGCATGTACTTACATAAGTGGGCACGCTCGGAGAAGACACCCCACAATTCACAAAGCCTACTTTATTTTTGATGGCAGAAAAAAAACAAATGCCTCTTGATATTCCGTGTAGCATGATAACAGAAACAAATACTATACGACAAAACACAAGAAGTGTCTATCTAAAGACCCTATCAGTTACGTACTATTTTAGTATTTCCTTCAAGACAGACTATTAAAAAACAAATGCCACTTGACATTCCGTGTAGCATGATAACAGAAACAAATACTATACGACGAAACACAAGAAGTGTCTATCTAAAGACCCTATCAGTTACGTACTATTTTAGTATTTCCTTCAAGACAGACTATTAAAAAACAAATGCCACTTGACATTCCGTGTAGCATGATAACAGAAACAAATACTATACGACGAAACACAAGAAGTGTCTATCTAAAGACCCTATCAGTTACGTACTATTTTAGTATTTCCTTCAAGACAGACTATTAAATTGTGTTTACCTTTTGTAACCCTGCACCAGTCATAATTATGCCTCTTCCAGGTATTGCCACAATAGGTAAGTACTAATTCTCAGCCAATTCCTGGTAGGCAGACTCATTTGAGCAAACTTGTTGATTGGTATCTGTATACATGACTGTCATACTATAAGTTAGCTTTTAATCTACATAATGTAACTACAGCTGCGGATTGTACTAATTAGCATTTGTGTATTTACATATCTAATGACGACGATATACACATAGTTACCAAGTCAACACAGTCCGTAGGTTTGTACTTAGTAATAGAGCTACAGTTATAGGACGTTGATATTTGGCCAATTAGTTTGCATGGATACCTAAAATTACCCAGTACATACATCCCTAGGCTAAGATTATTGTATGAACCGATTCACCCTGAAAATTGTTGAACGACATAATGCTACAATAATAATTCAACTAAACAAAAAGATTACTGTTTGGTGTTTATAGTACACCAACCTAACCAACTACTTGCGTTTTTCTTATCCAACATATTGATGAGAGAGGGAGAGAGAGATACCTATAGTAGGGTATCTATCAACACCTATAGGTACCTAGATCTCTGCCTAACTTTTTGGAAAATACTGGCGTGATGTTATCAAAATTTTAAGTCGCCTTAAACGATCTATTAAGAATTTGTGCACATACATACAATACAGTACCTACTTATATTCAAAAAATCTGACAACTACCAACATTTTCAGAGCATCCTGAAAGGAAAGTTTGTCTATAGTTTAACGCGTAAATAGTTCGCGTCTAATACCTAGCCCGTTTGAGCTCACAAAAGCGAAACGTCCATCCTCTACAACATTTCCACACAATGACGCGGAAAAGTGCCGAGTTTCACATTTAAAAACGATCCCAGCGCCCTCCGCGGCTAGCGGAAATGCGCGGAAGTTTTATCAACTCATTGTAAAGAAAGCTCTCTAGTTCCTGCGTTTTTATACAGATGGCGGTGTGATAAGTTGTTTGAAAAAAGAAGCTTTTTGTGTAGTTTTTTTGTATGGTTTACTTTTTCTTTCGTGATTGTGTTTTATTTTATTGAGAAAGTTGTATAAGCAAATAAAACTCGATTCTTGGATATTATAATATAATAAAATTGATTTATTTACCTATCTTTGATTAAATTGGGTTCGATGTTTTAAATCATTTGAATAGTAAAATTCCAAAAAAAAAATTAAGTCGCTGATATATGGATACATGGGAAATTAATACACATAGCTCAATATTTTCACGTGTTTTCCGTACTGAAACTTACCATGATTGATATGACCATAACTTATTGCGAGATACGCTAAAGCAAAATTGTCATCATCTGCTCGACTTATTAAAAACCAAATTATACCAACGGTAACAAAATTAACCTAGTGTCATAATAATATACATTAAAAAGCACTGATAAATATATAATAACAAACGAGGTCACTCATACCTGCTGCCAAGTATATAACGGCGCAATTACCTCAAGTACATAAGGTGGAGTGTTCGTGAAATCATTAGTTGTGGCGCGTTTTATATTTTATTCGCTGGTGGACGCGCTAAAAAGCGCCCATGCATAATTACCTCCCGCGAGGATACGAGCGCGGCCGGTGGACAGCAACGGCTGTGGAGTCGACTCGATTTTGTAAACATTTGTTATTTTGTTTTATATGGTTTCTGTAAAAGAAAGTAGGAATTAATAAGAATATGGAGACACTCAAGAAATCAGAAATATTTTGTTTGTGAAGACACAAAATTAAATACAAAATAACACACTCACTACTTATTTATTTGTCTTATAGCTTTTGCCGAAAATCTACGCTAATGAAGGCGGCTTCATTAGCGTAGATTTTCGCAAAAAGTTCCATATAACAGTCTCCAGGGTATCGGTTCAGCGATCCAAGCGTGAAAACATTACAAAGAAACTGATTTTCACATTATTTTGTAAGATAAGTGAGTATAGTTTGAATAAAATCACTTCACACAACTACCTGAATATTGTTATCTAAGTAGTTGATGTTCTAATTTCTGTCTTTAGATTTAAGCATAACTTTTAGGCCTCCCCTAAATGAACGGGTTTGCGATCGCAGTGTAGCTGTAGCAATGTAGCCTACAAAGAATGCTGCTGCCCATCCTTTGGTGAGTCCCTTAGTCCCAACATAATCAGCCTCTAGCCTATTAATGAAAGAAAGAAAAACAGTTTATACGCGCTAAGCAAGACGCAAATATACTATAAAAAAAAACGAATAAAAACAAAATTAATCAGTTATGCAATTTGCGTCAAATCTACGCAAAACGTCCATCGCTCAGCATAACGCTGGGACTCGTGTGAGAGACAGAGCCACAGCGCTGATTTTCAGCGACCGCCGAATGAAATTAAAAATCAGTTTATCACTCCGCAGTATTTCTGAAACACTAATGAATACGGGTAAGACAACCACAACTAACACGAAAACAGTTTAATTCTGGTCAATTGAATTCAATAGCAGCAGAAGACACTGTAGTTGTTGTGAACAAAAACAATACTTCAACGCATGCAATATTACGTAGAATGACAGTCATTGGATTGAGCTAAAGATGAAATATTGCGATTTTGAACGATGTTATGCAACTAGAGTTGTAAAACTTCTCTAAGGGAGAGGAGAACAAAGGATTGTTCAAAAACACGGAGTACTGAGTCTGGGTACTCAGCATTTTTGAACAATACTTTCTAGTTCTATTTTCCTAGTAGTGTAGATTAATCAAAAAAACAACGGGTTGCATTCCGGGAGTGCAGGCAGAAGTGAAAACTTGAAAATTAACGCTAATTAAGCATTTTTGAATATTTTGGAATGGTTGGGGAACAATTTCACAGGAATTGCTTTATTTATCAGTATAAAAGTACTATCATGTATGTGGTTAAATACAATATTCATTTATTGCGCTATCGTACACAAACATGACACTAAAATTTATATTACATATTACATTATCCGTCTTACGAATTTTCGATCAGGTCCCGTGTCCTGACGAGAGTTTAACATTTTTTACCCATTGCAAAAAGTGCACAACGCCGCTAACGTACGAAATTTACATTTTTATGTTACTTTTCTACCATAGATACCCTACATTAACAACGTATTTGACCCTCAGGTTACATAATATACATTAAAACTGGTAAAATGTGGATAAGACGTTACATTATATAGCCAGGACTAAAATGTAACGTTTAAATAATGATAAAAATATATAATTTTAACAGCTAAGTCGTCTCCACATCGCTCGCTGTCCGCCACCGGACTCTTTTATATGCGTTTGTCAGTGAATTACAACGACAGGCCTGTAGCCAGTGAAAAACTGTTTAAACACCTACCTCATGTACTTATTTACACTACGCTCTATATACAGTGCACACATACGTATTATGTATTGAACACTCGGCTGCACAAAGCAATTCAGTGATAATATCAACGGTGCAGTTGTGGTCTCGTTCTGGTGTATTTACGATGGAGGTTTTTGGTGTATTCTTCTCATGGGAATTATGAGACAAGTGGCCGAATTCTTAAATGTAACTGTATTTTTATGTCAGAGGTCAGTTTCATGCTATCATTGGCACTTTAAAAGCCAATTTACAGGTCGAAGGTCGGTTTTGTCGAAGCATTCCTTACACAGAGGTCATTGCATTAGTATGTGTCGTTCCGTAAGCCGGAGTCGTCCTGTTGACCTGAATGTCAATTCTCATATTTAAAATTAAACATTCAAATTTAAGTCGCAACATCATCTCAGTGACAATCAAAGTAAAAACTAACGAAAGGAAATTAAAGGTGTGTAGGTAAGTGAGGATTAGTCATACGTCTATAGAAGAATCAGGAGAAAGGTACTTATCAGGAATAGCAAGAGAATGTGATATTATATCTTATTTGCAACATTGCTTTAAGAGCGTTTACGCGGTACGGCTTTTCATACAAACTTTCAAATCCTTATTTTCCGAAATTAATGAACCGATTTGAGTAAAACTTGATATGCGTACGCTAGATATCTAGGTCTAAATAGTTATCAGAAAACATTTTCAAAAAAGAGTTCAGGGGGAAGGATATAGTGATTTTTCACTTTCTATAGAAAACTTAAAATCGCTCTCTCTCCCTCTGAAATCATTTTTAAAAATGTTTTCTGATAACTATTTAGACCTGCATATCTAGCGTATGCATACCTAGTTTAGTTAAAATCGGTTCATTCATTTTGAAGAATAAGGACTTGAAAGTTTTTATGAAAAGCCGTACCGCGTAAACGCTCTTAAGGATTTTCGCGCTAGACACCTTTCTTTCTTTTTCTTTTCTTTTCTTTCGAATTAAAATTATTTTTATTTTTCACTAGCTTTTGCCCACGGCTTATGTCTCCGGGTTCCATCTATCTGTCTACCAAAATTCATCAAGATTTCGGTGTGAATGCGTAACAAATCAATTATCTTTCTAAACAATTTACATTATCTTTAATCCAAAGGTTGACTTGACTGGTAGAGAATGCCTATAAACATTAAGTACACCTATGTGACACTACTGTGGTCCATGTGGTTATTTATTTAAAAGCCATAGCGTATACAAAAAAAACCTTTGCTGTTTATTAATTGGGACAGCCAGCAAAGCAGGTTGTCAATATACTTTCATCATCATTGTATCAGCCGAAAGACGTCCACAGCTGGACATAGGCCTCCCCCAAGTGTCGCCACAACAACCGGTCCTGTGCGTCTCGATTAATATACTTTACTAAATATTTATCCACTCTTCATAAACATACACGTCTGGAAAAAAATATAGTGGAATGCTGTACCGCGATTCCAACTTAATTCTTTACTGACCAGTAAAGAATTAAGTTGGAATCTCAGGCGAGCCTAGTTGTTATAACATTGCTTTATTTTATTTTTTTATTTATTTTTTTTACGGGGGATATCCTCATGGATGTCCTCCGCCCTGGGGCGGGCGGAGGGGTCTGTCAGACTCTTACTCACTAAAACATTGCTTACCCTAACAAATCAATGTATTACCAAAAATAATAAATTTGCAACACGATTGTCAGTAAACTTCATGAAATTAGAGATATCGCGTTTGACTACGCCGCTAGAGGCTCTAGTACAGCGTGAGGTCTTCGAAATGTCAAATTTCACTGTCGGTTGGCTTTTGACAAGAGTTTATTTACTTATGTACTAATTTCTTGTGATTAATGTGAATGTTTTTCTAAAAGAGCCTGACTTTGGCAGATTACCTAATTACGGTTCTATACCGACCACTGCATGGAACTTTTTTTTTGTCGGAAATATGTATATGTCCTTCTTTTTTTTCAATTATGATGAGTCCGCGTAACACTGCTGCACAATCTATGTTGCATATAATCGCGCGTTTACGGCATTATTATTTATTTTCCTTCTAACTTTGTTCACATGTACTTAACAACTTTAATGATATATATTATATAGGTAGCATTAAAGTTGTTATTACATGCGTGGGACCTTACTCGCCAGTGTCGCCAACTGGTGAGCACGAAAACGGTAGCCTCTATTACGCCAAATGCCATGCCAACATCATTAAAATAACAGTGTTATCAATACCAAACTTCATAGTCTGGAACTACATGCAATACTAGCTCTTACCCGCAGTTGCGCTTGAGTTTATACCAAGATTTTTGTTAAGCGTCTTCAAGGTGTCATCTATATCTGCACCATTTATCACAATCGGTTTAGTGGTATTCCGCTTTGAGAATAAAGAAAATCAGTTTCGCATTTAAAATATTGAGTTTGAGTCATCGTGACAATCACCTGCATCATCCAAAATTTGAAAGAGGCCAATGATAGAGCTGTACAAGTTGCTCAATACTGGTCAGACAAAATTTGATATGAGTCAATCGACACGAAAAGAAGAATTTAAAACATTAGTTAGGATGGGCCGACTTCATTAAAAATAGCATTGATTAAACAATACCGAACTCCGTAGTCTGCAAAAAAAAATGGATTGTGAGCGCGCTACCGCGATGGTAACTTAGTTGCCTACTGGGTGCTAGCCGCACCGCGATTATTAGTCATGTTTGTGTAAAGGGCAAAACTTTAGCAAATCAATTTATTGCAACAAATTAATACTTAGCCGTACAAATAGCCTAATAAACTTCATAAAATGTACAAAGACTTAATACTTATTTGAGATGGGTTTGCTCTTGAGTCTTGACTCTAGTCTAGGTCCGAGATGACAAAGACAAAGTCAACAACGGAGCGAGCTTACCCAGAAGAAGCCGGTTCACTCTAACTTTGAAAAGATTAGAGTTGTATGCGTTCGGAAACAGATGCAGGCAGAGAGTTTCACTCCTTTCCTTTGTATTATAAAAGACTTGGAAACGCTTAGTGCAATTGGTGGAATAGTTACAAGGAAAGGATGGTAACTTAAATTGCAATGCGTCCGATGGTAGAAGGGGGCCGTTGGATGGTAGAAGGGGGCCGTTGGTCGTGGAGTTCTTGGGCACACTCATCGAAGTAAAATCAGTAGAAGACCGACAAGCAGGCAACCTTGCGGCGATGAGTCAATCTGTGAAGCTTGGCATCCACCAGTTTTACGTTGAACAAAAAATAACAGCGTTTAACCAATACCGAACTCCGAAGTCTAGAAAAAATGGATTGCGAGCGCGCTACCGCGATGGTAACTTAGTTACTGGATGCTAGGCGCGCCGCGTTCATTAGCCATGTTTGTATAAAGGTTTAGCCCGCGATGAATAGATTTATGCGCCGGCTATTAAATCAAGTCATGTAACCGTCTGTGTTTGCTGATATATGCTGTACCTAACTAGGTATAGAGTAGGTAGCTAGTAGTTACAGGACTAGGGATTAAGAGCGCATGATTGTGGAGGCAAAAGAGTAAAGCAGAACAATTTTGGGTTCGATACCCGAGTCGGGAGAAAAGTGTCATCGGGTTTTTCCATTACGAATTTCTCTGTGACAGCCCGGAGTTTGGAAGTTAGTGGTGTGACACCCCCGTGCCTCGGAAGGGATTTTAAGCCTTTGGTACGCCTTTGGTACTACTCCAGATCTCTCTCCGGTGTTGGATTGCCGTCGGACTATAAGAGTGATGGAAGAGTGATGTGTGAGAAGAGAATGGTCCTGTGTTTTTGCACACACTCGTGCGTGCACTATAATAATTATGTCCGGCGCTGATGGCTAATCTCAGTTGAGTCTGGACGCCATGGCTGAAATCGGTCAGGAAGACTATTATCTGGCCAAAAGTGTTCTGTATGCTTTCTTTATCATCATTTCAGCCGAAGAACTGCTGGACACTGCTGGAAATAGTCGTCGACCGGTCCGGCGCGTCTCGCATCCTGCCCGCGGATTCACCGGGTCACCTTGTTGGAGGCCTTCCAATCCAGATCCTTTTGAATCCAACAATCTTATTTACGATGCTTAAAACCAAATACACTGTTAACTCTTAACTAAAAAACTGCAAATAAATGAAAAAAAAATGGTCCAGCGTTTTTGTGGTGCCCACGCTACTGTTCTCAGCTACTCATGAAAGCTAGAATCAACAGTAGGGAAACCACTGAAAAAGCGCTAAGGCCATGAAGCTCTCTCCTAATTCCAACAAGAGAATCAACTTAAATCCCGCTGCGAGTAGCACAGTGACTTACTTTCACCATCAACTTCACCTTATTTTTTTTCCAGACTGATCTTCTCGTCAACCATCGTTTTCTTTGCTTTTCTTATATTCTTACAGCCATACTTAAAACTTGATGACCCATCCCCACACATTTTTTCAGTCACCTCTCAGCCTTCCTCTTCTTGATGCTCATTACTTATTGTATCCATTTCATTTGCAGACTTCCAAAAATTACTTCAGAATTTCCTGTATTGTTAGTTTCTCCGAAATAAAGCAAAAAGGTCAACCTGTCCAGAGATTAATCAATCCAGATTCCTTCACTCAATACAGTTGCAAAAAAGCAAGCGAAAAAATCCCGCATTCTGTTGACACGCGAAATAGAAAAATCTCAATAAAAAAGAGGAAACACGACATTTTTATTCGAGCAGACCACCTACAACTAACTGGACACAGACGCACCGCAAACCCGAAAACCTACATACGTCCGATTCCGTGAAAAATAAACGAACGGAATCGGATGCAGCCAAGCTAAATCGATACCGTATCGAAGCTGACTCGGCCGTCAAACTTTTGTAATACAGCCACCGCGTCAGGCTGGCTGTAGCTACCTCACTCGAACAACAAACTGCGATACACCGATGTAACTAAATACCGCTCACTAATACCCCACCGACAAAAGAAAATATTACGCGCATTCAAAACCAAAAAAGCGTGATATCTCAAGAACGTTTTTTTGGCAAATATCCCCAAAACTAGGTTAGTAATTCGGGTTCCACAAAAGCGTCGGTTGAACAATACACGTTACACGGTGGATATAATTAGTTATGGTGTATGGATTTAGATTTCGTTGTTGCGATAATTTTTGTTGAATGCGCTGAATAAACATCTGCTCGAGATTTGCCATTCGACAAGCATATCGTATTGAAATGTCATGTAGAAAACTGATCCGAGTGTAACAATGGCGCTCAAAAAATGGTCAGCGAGGTAGTTATCCATGTGCGTATAGTTTGGTAATACGCTTTGCATTCATAACAAATATTTATATTTACAATGTTTTTGTGAGAGTGCATATTTGTATTGACGTAAGTAATAAGTTTGCATTATTCCATACATCAACTGTTTGTGTATTTACATGAAACATGGTTCAGTGGCTAATAGAGTAGTACGCGCGTTGGCATAGTGTGAGGTCCTGACTTTGAATCTCGACAGTGGCATCGTCCTACTTATTGCTAGTTACGACTAACTTCTGTTCTTAACTTGATGTTTCAGAAGTATGATTTTTACTTAGTTATTACATACTGTCTTAACATCTTAAGTATCGTGGTAGTAGTGGCATTACATAATGTTAATGTTTACTCAACCGAAAATCGTATATTACCGACTTTATCCACCTCACTTCTCACCTCTAGCCCGTCTATCATCCACACGCATATTTGTCACATTTAACACGTTTCAAAAAAGGACCAAATCTCGTCATATCCGTGTCCGGGCACGTGGCCAGTCTCGGGCTTGTGACCTTCGTCAAAGTGACACATTGTGCATATCAGTGTTATGCAGTGTCTGGCCAGTCGCGCGCACTATGATGCGTGTCAAACATTTTTGAATTTTGAATTTAGAATAAAAAGTTTGACGGCCGTTTACGGTGAAGTTACATTTTTGCAGGCAGTACCTATTCAAGGTTTTGATGTTAGAATGTGGACCATTTTCTGTATGGACGTTTCCGGTAATTTGATGCGAGACTTTTTTATTGCGCGGTCCTTTATTGCAGATAGTACGATCTCCAAAAATCAAGTATTGAATTACGCAGAGTAGGATGTGCGGATTAATTCAATTACACAACAGAATAATGGAAGGGTCCGTAACGCTACATAAAAATACGTAATTTTACCTTGAAACGCCCCATTTTTCCAGTTATAAAAGTGCAAGAATCGAATCCATAGGTCTGTCCTGTTAATAATCACTGAAAACAGCCTCCTTTCATTAAAAAATACACATTTTCATCCATTCAATATTCAAACATTTATTTTATATCGCAAAAGCCGCGCAGTGAGATAACATTGGATCGCTCAGGCCCCAATCCTGCAGCTTCGTTATCGCTGCTATAAAGTCGCGCGGCGCACGGATGATAGTTTTTCCCGGTTTTTTTCCGCTGACCACACGAAAATCTGGTCGAGTTTTTTTTTTTTTTTTATTCGCTCTATATGCACGGTATTCCTTTCAAAGGTCAGTTAGCTGCCACGTAAGTGGAGTATAGTTTTTATTTTATGTAAAATTTTTTTTTGCGTATTTCGGTTAATCTGATTTTTTTCGCTAAACTTTAGTTTTTCAGAGGAAATTCATCTTCCATGTTTTTTTATAAACCTTTACCAAGCTTGTTTGTGTAATTACGTATCGGAAACATCGTTAAAACTAACAAAACACTAAGCGACTTTTTTGTCTACACTATCTACACTAATATTATAAAGAGGAAAGATTTGTTTGTTTGTTTGTTTGAAATGAATAGGCTCCGAAACTACTGGACCGATTTGAAAAATTCTTTCACCATTAGAATCCTACAGTATCGGTGATGGACATAGGCTATAGAATATTTTCAAAAAAGTTAGGGATCCGTATGAAAACTTCGATAATGTAGCCCCAGGTGTGAGAAGAAATCCTTATATCGCATACGCTGCGGAATCTATTGACAATAGAGCAAAGTGATGTACTACAGTTTTGTAGATGTTATCAATATCTACAAAAAAGTTTGCGATACCATATGTCTAACTATTATGGATAAGTCACCATGACCGCTTTTTGTTCAAATTATTCAAGCAAATCCTATGGTGAAATAAAAAATGGTGATTTTAGTATCATGATATTAATCCTTATCCATTTAAATGGTTTGATAATTAAGGTTGATTATGTCCGTGTAAATTACACTTTAAATTATTCAAATCGGACCTATCGTTCAAAACTTACGACGGTAATAAACATGCTCGGAGTAAGAAAAATGTCGCGGCTTGAGCGAACAGGGGCAAATCGTATCAATTCTTGGTCCGATGAAGTTGAAACACCACGGCATTTAAATGTTTTCGATAAAACAATAAGAATAACAAATGTTTGGATTTTTCGAAAATAAACTACATACATAATAAGAAGTAAATCAGGGGTGATTAAGATTTTAGGGGAGGACACAATTGTTTGCTTCAATTTACGTCGGAATGCTATGAAGAAACTAAAAGCGGGATAATTGAAACAGATGTACTCTAACAATTTTTGCATAATCAAACCCTGACGGGTTGAACGGGGTGAACAGTTGCGCTGAACCTGGGCTCGAGACAAGTGAAATTCTGTCAATGATGGCGTGGCGTACGCGATTGTCAATACGTCAACAATGTATAGGATTGATAGATACTATCGAAATGTCACGTTTCCAAAGCTAACCTTTCTAAAGGGGTATAGAGGGCGTTGAAGTTTGAAGTAACCTAATAAATCCACGCGGACGAAGTCGCGGGCGAAGTGCTAGTCTTACATAAACGTGAATCTAGTTGAAAAACAGACGCGATAACGTGACACAGATCCGTATTACATGCTCCATATTAAATGGTGGCGGTTGCTTACTCTAAAAAACTCGACAATAACCCTTCGGTAAACTTTTTGGACTTTGATTGTGGAAGCAGTAATCACTTATCTTTGGCCTTTTTTCTTCCATAAAGACCCCTATAGCAAAAAATCGAACTCAAAATTAAATCCATACATTTCACGTAACTTTTACATACAATTTTATGCGTCTTGATCCCTATGAGACTCATAAAACGGTGCGGGAAGAGCGCGGTTGAGTCGGTTGAGTCGCGGGTTGAGTCTACGGCTGATCGCGTCGGAGCAATAGCTCGGTAGCTCCCATAAATGGGATTCATCCTTATCGCCGCTGATAAAACAACTTTGTTGGAACCCGCCTCTTTCAATATGCGATAGCGACGTCCGTGCTGCTCCATTTGATACTACATTATGTTAACGTGCGGGATTTTCTTTTTAGATTTTTTCTTGGGCCGTGGTGGAAATTTTGGTGGAATGTAGGGTAGTCGTACCTACCTATGTTCAGTGCTGAAACGTCTCATCGTATCCTATTAATAATATGAATGTGACATTCTGTGTAGATGGAAGTTTGCGCAAAACTGAACTGAAACTTTAGTGATATTCATTGGAGGCTATAATTTATCATATCTTATAATTTATTATCTCTGGCTTTTACATATTTTTTTAAAGGGCAATGGAGAGGGTAATGCTCGGAGTTTCCTTGCGTGATCGAATCAGGAATGACGATATCCGCAAGAGAACCAAGGTTACTGACATAGCCCGAAGGATCGCCAAATTGAAGTGGCAGTGGGCAGGGCACATTGCTCGCAGAACAGATGGTCGATGGGGCCGAAAAGTTTTGGAGTGGCAACCGCGTACCGGAAGACGCAGCGTTGGAAGGCCTACCACAAGGTGGTCCCATGACCTGGTGAGGGTCGCGGGTAACCGATGGATGCGAGACGCACAGGACCGGTTATTGTGGTGACACTTGGGGGAGGCCTATGTCCAGCAGTGGACGTCTTTCGGCTGATGTGATGATGATGATAATTTATCGAGGGGATTCTTAAAAAACACGAGTGGAGCAGCTAGTTAGCCATATTTGTGGAGTCATTATTTTACTAGCAAAGTGATAATGACAAGAAAATATGCCTAAATTGACCTTCACTGTCAGTAAAGCCCTTTTAGGTCATTATGTTGCTTATTCAAGCGAGATCGGGTTATGGTTGCCTATTTGACCGTATATGTCTGTATTTTGCGGAATTTGTTCCAAAGAGTCACCGCGGCCCTGAAACGAAAAGGGCATTTGAAGGACTAGGAGCGAAAAGAGTCATTTGATGATTTCCAATACTTACAAAAAAAACAATATTCTTGTATAAGCACGCATATGGGTAGACTGTCTATAATGGCCAATCATCCACAAACCAAGTCAAGGTACAAACCAACCTTCACCCGAGCTCATACGTTCCATATACAACGCAATGAACCCTACGACTCGTATGGGAGGAAGGAACAACCGTCGGTCGAACTAACGGAGCGTATAATTTCGAGTTTATAGCGTCATTAGGCAACAGGCCGGCCAGACTTTTTGTTTAAACGCATCGCAATTAAGCGTGGAACGATAATCGATCGTTTCTTGCAGACGAGAGGTCAATTCGGGCTGACATGCGTTAATTCTGAACGGGAATTGCATTGCAACTGTGCAATGTGAGCCCGATGTGTGTCTGTGTTGGTAGGCGATTTTTCTGCCTGATTTATCAGGAGCTCGGGAGTTGGTGAGTACGAAAAATGCTGATAATGATCGAATAACTTGTTACGGCAAATTGTGAATGATGTTGAAAAATGCTTTAGGTACTGAAAATAATGTAGCACCTTTCACGATCATGAATCACAATTCTGCTATGTCGTCTCATATAAAATCATGGCCGGAATGCCATTGTACCTATACCTATTGTAAACATAACTTTTATTTTCACAAATTCCGTCTACCTAAGAATTGTTGAAAACTCCCGCTTCCCCTTCATCATCAGCCTATTATCTAATAACCATTTTATAAGCTTCACGACAAATGACAAAGAAGTGGCCTATGGTCATTACGACCTCCACATACTAATTTGCTTGACAACATCCATGATCCAGCCTTAGCTACCCTATCGCACCCATTCCTTTATTAATCATCATCATCATCATTATATCAGCCGAAAGACGTCCACTGCTGGACATAGGCCTCCCCCAAAAGGGGGGGTTTGCCATAATCGCCACGCTTGGCAGGCGGGTTGGCGATCGCAGAATAGCTGTTGCAATGTTCAGAGAATGCTGCTGCCCAATCTCTGGTGAATCCCTAAGTCCCTTCGTACGACACCCACGGGAAGTGACGGGATGGTGCTATTCTTTTACGTCTGACACCATACGGAACCCCTCTATTAATACCTATTGCCAATAAAAATACATCTTCAAAACCCCACCCCATCAGTATTCCAATCATCATTGCAGGATTGTGTTTTCACACAAAGATTATCAGTTTCATGAAATCGGCGGAAACATTCAATCACGTTCGTTTTTTCCTCTACTCCGAGATAAGACGTCTTTAGACGACGTCGGGGTGTGAGGGGGTGTACGAGGCGGGGCGGGGTGTAGATCGGGAAGTGGCATTTGGCACGGGCAATTGACGCCACTGATAGGATCGCGAGCTGACTTAGCAGATATATAGGATAGGAGCTGGGTGCTTGCTGAGGTGGTTATGTGATTAACTGTAATAAAACGGTAGGAAAGATAACTGCGCTATTGGATAATAATACCCTCAGTTAATAAATTTATTGCAATTCTCGATTTTTTAAGGAACGTTCACACTCTAAGCTGAATCTCAATCTATCAAAAATACTACCCTGCTTCTGCGTCAGTCCAGTAAAATATCTATGGTCCCCTACACTTTCAGATGTTCTTGGCATTAATTGAGATGAGATTATGATTTCAAGTTTTTTTCCTCCATCCGTCATAAGGCAAATAAGTTGGCATTTTCCCAAACACTAGAATTTTTCTCTTACTAGACCTCCTAACATCATCATCATCATATCAACCGAAAGACGTCCACTGCTGGAAATAGGCCTCCCCCAAGTGTTGCAATAACAACCGGTCCTGTGCGTCTCGCATCCATCGGTTACCCGCGACTCTCACCAGTCATCAGTCCAGCTTGTGGGTGGCCTTCCAACGCTGCGTCTTCCGGTACGTGGTCGCCACTCCAGAACTTTTCAGCCCCATCGACCACCTGTTCTGTGAGCAATGTGCCTTGCCCACTGCCACTTCTGTTTGGCGATCCTCCGGGCTATGTCGGTGACCATGGTTCTCTTGAGGATATCATCATTACTGATTCGATCACGCCAGGAAACTCCGAGCATTGACCTATCCATTGCCTTTTGGGTGACTTTAAGCCTTCTGATGAGGCCCATTGTGAGCGACCACGTTTCGGTCCCATAAGTCATCACTGGCAACACGCACTGGTCAAAGACTTTCGTCTTGAGAAAGTGTGGTATGTGAGACGAGAAGATACCACGCAACTTGCCCAACGCCACCCAGCCGAGTCTATCGTATTGGGATGCCAAATTGAGGAGAAATTAAATTAATTGTTTTTTTTTCTGAAAATGGAACTAAAATGCGTATAAATTACGTTATCTTACCTGTAACGAAGAGAGAGAAAATAGCAGTTAAATTACATTATCTTACCCGTAAAGAGTGGAGGATCAGTAAAGAGACCTTTGCCCTTCTTGAGAAATTCCAAGCTAATAATAAATACTTGTAAAGAAAAGCTGCACTGTCTCCTGGACTATACTGAATGTACAGCGGCGGTATCGGCTTCCCGCGACACCGCTTCCGATCCACGTGAGCGATATTCCGCAACCTCACTGTCTTTTGCGTCTACCTACTTCAAGAAACAATGTCGCTTTTAGAGGAAAATATCTGAACTTCGGTATTGGGAAGCCAAATTGCTAGAAGATAATTTGAAGACTTTTTTCGGAAATTTTGTTTTAGGAAATTTTGATGAAGGTTAAGTGAAGAGGTATGATTACATTATAATATTCTAAGTTTATTTGAATGAAGATTACTCCACTGTGTTCAACGACAGTGAAAAAAACCTTAATGATTATGAACAAATAACACGCTACATTGTCAATAGTGAGGCTGAGTCGAATGGAGGAAATTACTTAGAATATAGGGATCTCAATCAAATGCTCAAAAATATGGACGGCTCGACTTACATGCACCTACACTATAATCATAACTAGTAGTTATATATAAACAAGTTACTTTGATAACTTCGAAAGAACGACTCCCAACTGTTGCACGATAACTAACCAACGAGAGCATTTTTTTCTAGTTCCTTTAAACAAAGTTAAGCTATTGATCTTCTAAGAAAAAAAAAGCTAATTTAACTGCTTAATTAAAAAAAACAAAACCTTCGTTTAATAAATTGACACATAACAGCAGGTTGGATGCTAAACGTTGATAATTACTCAGGGCTGCCTCGCCAACTGACATAAAGGAAAAAAAGAGGCCAAGTGCGAGTCGCGCGGTCTCCCATACGTATAGGGGTCAGAATGAATCATGTTTTAGAACATGTAAACCATAGACTTGCATTTTTATTTATTTTTTAACAGGTAGATTCACAGCTGACAGTAAATAAATATGACATTCTTAATTCAAACATTACGCCAATTACGAAGTACACAGAAAATAATCATTTTAAAGCAGAGAGTGACTCGAATTCAAAATGTTTTTATATATTATGCATAGGTACGTGTTGGGGTCCTTCCTGGTGAGGGTAGCTGATGGATGTGAGACGCACAAGGACCGGTTGTTATGGTGACACGTCTTGGGAGACAGCCTATGTCCAGCAGTGTACGTGTGTACGTCTTTCAGCTGATATGATGGTGATGATCCGTGTTTGGATTACAGAAGTTCTTTGTACCAGAAAATTGGCTGTTACAAACGAACAGACAGACAGACGCACGAGTGATCCTATATATGTTCCGTTTTTTCATACCGACGCGACGTTCGGAACCCTAATAATACAGATAATCCACCTGTTACAGTTATATTTCACAGTTCCGGAACGTTTTATTTGTTTAGAACGGTTAGACGAGCGCCGCCATTAGGTAAGCCGCAGGAGACGCGGAGTTTATGACTTTATTGACTTTTTATTATTACGACTGCTAAATAACTTGATGCCATGACGCCTAATGTTACGCAGCTGACGGTTGAATTGAATTTTGTTTTGTTAATCATATTCTTAGAATAGAATCGATAACTTTGAACACAGCAACAAACATTATACATATAGTAAAGGAGAAGAATAATCAATCTATCTGTATTATGTATGTACATAATGACTATAATATACTATATAATAATAATATAAAGCTGAAGAGTTTGTTGGTTTGTTTGAACGCGCTAATCTCTGGAACAACCAGTCGGATTTGGAAAATTCATTGTATTGGTATGATAGCCAAATTCATTATATGCGCGTACGACTTTGCAGGCAAAAGCTAGTATTACATAACAACGATACCTACTGTAAAATTTCATTTCATGTGATGACATTCGGGAGATTAGATACGAACAACGTATCTAAGCGGTTTTCCTGAATCCAACGCCCCGGATTATATAACTGCTTAGTCTTTTTCCAACTATTTCAGGTTCGCCTTCCAGCCTTACCGTATGTAACTAAGTGTACCAATATACCAGTCGTACCAGTATTTTGCATTAAGGAACTGCTTATCTTACCTCTACAAACTTATGGTTAGTTTACACAGTGCGAGCTAACGTGCGAGTCAGCTTGCCGAGTCGCTGCAGTGCAGTAACTCGCATCGTATGGACGTATCTTCCGAGGCGGCTTGCTGTCACCGCTGCGATCATGCGAGTGATACTTTATTTTTGGCAATTATTACTTATTCTATGATATTATGATGATGATGAGTCCAATTCAGTCTCAATCCCACACTTACTCAAAAAGTTGGAAAGGCTTGGTGTTAGAGGTATTCCCTTGAAATTGATGAGGGACTACCTTGCAGAAAGAAAGCAAAGAGTTCGTATTGACGGTAGGTTAAGCAATGAGGCACGTGTCGATTACGGTGTGCCCCAGGGCAGCATACTCGGCCCCACGTTGTTTTTGGTGTACATCAATGACCTCTGCCAACTACAGCTCCAAAGTGGCAAAATTGTTACTTTCGCAGATGACACCGCCCTCTTTTTTAGTGGACAGAGCTGGGAGGATGTTTTTCAAACTGCTCAAAAGGGTTTTAACCTTGTCTGCGAATGGCTACGATTCAACATCTTGACTCTGAACATTAGCAAAACTAAATATGTTACGTATGCCTACAGGTCAAACCTACTGCCTCCACCCTATCTTAGTATTGCCTGTCATACTTGTGCTCCTGGCACCTCCTTGTGCTCTTGTCCCGCTCTCCAAAGAGTCAATGATACCAAATATCTTGGTATCATCATAGACCAATTCCTGACTTTCAAACCGCATATAAAAGCCCTGGTAGCCCGTCTGCGTAAATTAATCTACATCTTTAAAACTCTTAGACATGCAGCAGACAGACGGGTTACCAAGATGGTCTACGATTCCTTATGTCAATCCCTTATCGACTATTGTATTACATCCTGAGGAGGTGCCGCCAAAACTCACTTACTTGAGGTCGAGAGGGCACAGCGCGCTATTCTCAAAGTTGGCGCAGGGCTTCCTTATTTATTCCCTACTGTAGACCTCTTTAAAGAGTGGGATGTGCTTGCCGTAAGACAGTCCTTCGTACTGCGTACAGTGCTTAAAGAACACTCCTTACTGCAATACAACCTGAATCTCCAAAAGGATAAACGCCGTAGGGGCAGGATATGCCAGACCCAAGCTTTCAACTGTGCCCACTCCCATAATTTCTTCATGTTTCTCGGACCATACCTTTATAATAAACTAAACAAAATTCTTAATATATATCCTCTAACAAAATATAAATGCAAAATCTCAGTCACTACCTACTTAAAAACTCTGGACTATCAGAGAACAGAAAAACTGTTGATCCCCCTGAGATAGACGATGGAGATCTCTACTAACTAATCGTCCTATCTGCTGCTTGTTACAAACACCAATAAGATTTTACTCGAACCACACTATTCCATTAAACATGCTCGCACCACAGTCTCTCATACACACTCTTCAGCTACTCACACACATACTGAAATTTTTACATTCAATGTGTAATTTTATGTTTATTTCGTTTATTTATTAATCTTTTATCTATTTTTTCTACTTAAATAGTTATAAGTTATAATGCAACCTAATTTGGATTCATGCACTCCTACTGTTCAAACTTTGTTTCTCTAAAAGTAGTACATGGCAGGCTAATGGCTGCGCGAGGGCCCTGGTGACTTGTAATACAGGTTTTTTTTTTAGAAGCCTACCTCAAGCACCAGTCTCTCACAAAGTTAATTTCATGTTCGTGCACGACTGTAACCCTAGCATTAAGTAACTTGTGTAGAGAAAATAAATTATTATTATTATTATTATTATTATTATTAATTGGAGTTCAAGATCACATCAAACCATACTTTTATTCCCAAGTTAAACAGATGTTCAGGCTAAAGTACCAAGAGTTTGACAAATACTTAACTACAAGTTGTTCATTCAAAAAGCACAGGTAGGTAAATATGTAGTCACAGCGTCAATTATTTTCGAACAAGGGGTTTTTTTATCCATCTAGTCTATCTTGTATGTTTGTCACTGTTAGGCAAAGACTTCACTCTCCCAGCTCCACACCACTCTCCGGGTCAGTAGCCTAATTTCATAGAACACGAATTAATGCAATGTTTTTTTTTAAACATTGCCCCAAACACTTAAACTCACATACACAAACAGCCAGATCCGGAAGAACTATCTGTAGGCCATAAAATATTTGTTCCGTGCATGAATCGAACTCGCGACAAGCAGCGCAGCAGCCAATCGCTTAACCACTGCGCCAACAGTGTCGTCGAAATGGAATCGATTGCAATGAATCTTAGAATTCCTTTCGATAGTGAAGAAACGATTTATGACTTACACAATTGATGTGCAGTTCTTTTCTACAGTGATACACTTTTAAAAAAATATCTACAACCGAATTGAGAACCTTCTCTTTTTGAAGTCGGTTAAAAACAGCGTAAAACATAATTGTCTTCAAAAACTGCATACATTCACGCCCTCAAAAGTATATACTTACCACATAGTTTCTTATATGGTCACAATAAATGGGCCTGTGACCAGCAGGCCGTGGCAGCATGGTCACGTACCATTACCTCAGCCCGGCACCATTTTGACTCGGTTTTAACATAATTGTACGATACCAATTGATGCTATTTATTTTTATTTTAGTACCTATGTGGGTGAAGGAAGGGTCTTTTGAGGGGTTGGTACGGTCATGGTAATTTTACGTTATTTGATAGTTTGGAACTGATTTTATGTGCAGTAAATTCTGGTACTGGTAAGTTTGATGTGAGGGGTATCTCCTTTGAGACCTAGAGTAATAGAAGATTCAATATCTGGCGCTAATCGTAATCACAAGACCATCAGAAATACTTAGTATAGTATAGTTTTGGCCTATGAAATTTCCGTTTTTTTTCGGACCACTTTGACCTAAGATTCTTTTGAACTATAACATGCTGGAAATTTTGTATTTCCAGCATGTTACTCCTTTCTCAAAAGCTAATATTAATTTGTGGTTTTGTTTTTTTTCATAGGACCTAAAACATATTTCCACTCTTACCTCATGAATTCATGATACATTTGTCCGCATTCATGAAAGCGGTGTTCGCTTATCTACTGACTATTTAGTACACCCGTGACACATCTTGTTAGTCGAATTAGCATGGTGATTGACTCAGCCAAACATTATAATCCTTCACCTTATAAAAATCTAGACTCCACATCACAAATTACCAAGATTAAACCCAAAAAATAAACAAAACCACTTTTCCCGTACCTACGTCAAAGACACACGTACAAAACGATACTTTGAAGTCAAAAGCAAAATGTATCAAGCATCCACATATTCCACATCCGTTGAACAAATTCGACGCTCCTAATCAAGATAATTAAGGGGTGCGCAAAACAAAAGTCGCATTCAAAGGCATGACGTCACACGGCGCGGACTTACAATGACGCGACGGGGCGTCGCGGCGCGCTTGCCCACATTACACCAGGGTCGCAGGGCTGGCGCGAGGGAATTATGAGTGGTGACGTCACTTTTGATTAGCGATGTGGATTGGATTTTTAGTGCGGCTGTGTAGGTTTGTGTTAGTGAATGAAATTATGTTGGGTGTAAATAACGTAGAAAATAACTTCGTAGTAGGATAAAATTCTGATGTTCATAGGTATTTTGGCTTTCCTTAACAAAACTAATATCTATAATATGTATGTATTTAGAAATATATAAGTATGTTTATCAGTTGTCTGGTTGCCATAGTACAGGCTCTGCCTAGTTTGGGATCAGATGGCGGTGTGTTGGTTGTCCCAAGATATTATTATTATTATTAAAACCAAAATGTATGTCTGTTTAATAATTTTTCTGATGTTTTTTTGCCATGCCACTCGTCGTCAAATTGGTCTCCTATTTCTGGCTAGCGACGGAGTCAAGATGGTATTCCCAGTTTGTAGTGTACGGGTCATGGTGATCTGATAGACAATGGCCTTTGTGAAAATAGCAGAACTAAGTCAACATATTACCAGCCTGCTAATTTTCCAATACAGAGAACACTTCCTTGCTAATATTATAAATGCCAAAGTGGGTTTGTTTGTTATATCTTCGGTTCTTCACGTCATAACGCTGAACGGATTTGGATGATACTTGGCACGCAGGTAGACCAAATCCTGAAATAAAATATAGCATACTTCTATCCTGGGAGTGTGCTAGTATTTTAATAAATGCATTTGTTAATAACTCCTAATTGTTATTTGTTTACATGTAAAAAGTGTTATACCTGTAAATGTATTTAGGATGTAAAAATAAACAGCACTAACCCTAACCACCAGCTCACAAGGATACGAACCTCACAGTACCCAACACCACACACACGGAACCAGTGACATTAGGGGTGTCAGCGAGTCCGCGTGCTCCCAGTTTTGTTGGTGGCCAGCGGCGCGGAAACTGCGCAGCATTGTGACAACCCTGGGGAGCCGCACCCGCCCCAGCCGAGGATTTGATTGTAAAAAAAACAAAATGATTGTGTCATTATTTTTATTATTTTTTTAAATAGTTTTTGTTGGATAGAATGTGTCACCCTGTATAATGTGATGTACGTATTAGTTTATATATTTAAGTAGTTATTAGCTGGAATCAAATACTAAAGAATCCTTGTAAAGGTGGATATTGGCCAGTGTTACGGGCGTAATCTATTAACATGTTACAAAGCGATCATTCGTGCAGTCAGACGTGGAAACAAGCAAAACATGCGTACCAGTCAGTTCCGAGTTTTAGAGGTGTCTCAGTATTTTGATACTACTGTAAAATCTAAAATCTGAATATTTTTCTTTTAATAGACCTCGATCATGAAAAGTTGGCCAAAGTACCTTACACTGTTTATCAATTTGGTAAGTAATTGTCAGGTTCATGACGCTTACCGTGATCGGTTCGAAGATGGGTGACCATTCATTATAGCGGCACTTCAGTGTACCTTGGAAAACACATTCAGTCCCGGCTGTCATTTGTAGATTTTTGGTAGTCGTTACGGATTGTCAGAAGCCAGGAAATCTGACACCAGTTTTACCAAGAAGTACCATATTACCCAGTTACTGGGTTGAGAAGATCAGATATGCAGTCGCTCATAGCAAAATATTGGCTCTCAGCTGCATCCAGTGAGACTGGAAGCCGTCTCTATTTGGGAAAAGGCTAGGCAAATTGTCAGGTTTATGAATTTGAAGATATTTTTCAAAGAGTACGTGGCATGACGAAAGGAAACGGTTATTGCAATTTGACTTCGTTGTTTCATCCCAAATTGAAGAAAAAACAATCTGAATCTCTTCACACTTGATAGATAGTACATAAATCTTCTTACGAACATAACACTAAATATATAGGTAAAATAACATACTCGTAAAACCTATGCAGGTACTCTTCACTAGGTACTATTTTTAACCCTCCACACTGACTCACAACAGCATCCATTTCTGGGCACATGACAATGTCAGCGTCGACAATGTGCTCGCTGGATGGATGAGCACAACTTTTAGCTGATGAGGCCGAGATGAGAGTACCTGCTGCGTCAGGGAGCATTGTGAAGGTGGAAAAATGGGTTAAAATGATAGAGGTGATGTTTTCTTAGGTATGGTTAGTGCTCGTGAGATGCACTGTGCGTTATGCTCACGGCAATTTGAACCTTATGACGTAAAAGTCACGTGTGTTGTGATTTGCAACGACTAAATTGATTGATTGGTTGAAGTGGTGAATAAAAAGAATACATGTATGAAAAAAAAATACCACTAAAACGGCTAAGAGCAATTTCGCACTGCATCCGAGTCCGAAGTAGCCGTAGTACTACTTCTAGGAGATGTTACGCAGTAGATCCGAACTCCATCCGTCCGAATTCAGTATATATCTGTCGCAGCCAATTAGCTTAATCAGCCGTTTAATTGGTTGTCTAGCCTTTTCATTTAAATGTGCCGATTTTTTAGCGACTTAAGTGACATCTTTTGTTCAATATCGTTTAATGACTTGCCCATGACACTTATGTCGCTGATTAAACGGCACAGTTCAATGAAAAGGCTAAAGTTTTAATGAAACGGTTGATTCGGGTGTGAGACCTGGTCACTTACTAAACATCACTGAGAAAAGCTAGAACGATGTCAAAGAGCTATGGAAAGGAGCATGACAGGAATAAGAAAACAGGAGAAAGTAGAAGTACCACAATTAGGGAAAAAACCAAAGTTACTGACATGCTCACACACATAGATAGGCAGAAGTGGAGACGGTCTAGGCACACGATTCGGGACACACTTAACAAATGGAGCTCTATTGTCTCAGACTGGTACCCTAGAGACGGCAAACGCAGCAGAGGACGCCAACAAAAGAGATGGGAGGATGACCTGAAACTGACTGCTGGCCACCACCGGAGAAGGGTGGCAAAAGATCGAACCCAATGGAAATCGTTAGAGGAGGCCTATGCCAAGAGGCACACTGAATTAAGAGATATTTTGTAAATAGCAAAAGAAGAAATGAATGTACCTATCAATTCAGTTCCAAAGGCTTTATTATTATCTCTTTTTTAATTTGCTGTTTCTGTATCAACGTCAATGCCAGCTTCCGTTAGTATGACGCAGTCAGGTTGTGATCCGAAGCATACATCCTGATTGAGATTGCGTTACCATGGCAATTATGTACTCGTGCGAATATTTTTTTCTATAAACTGCTTGTCTCAGAATAGAAACAAGCTTACTATAATTATACTAACCTATAATAGTTATTCGTTAGTAATTGAAAAGTTGCGTGAGTTCGCTAAAAATAACTCTCGAAATTTACAAAAGGAAAATAAAACAAATCCGAAATCTCAGTCTCAACGGATCTATTTAACGTTATAACAACACGTCTCGTTCAATAAAACACCAAAAAAAATCGATTACTCACTTTAATAAAAATCGTACAGAGGGGAGGTTGGGGAGAAACGCAGCAGTTAAAAAGCGCGGATGCGAGCATTTGTAGCAATAATTTGGCCCGCAAGCCCATGGGGTGAGCCACGGCTGGCGTTGAAAGAATGATACATCATCAGACCAATAATAAATCACACATGATTCAATTAGAAAAATACGGCGGGTGTGAACGAAAAACGTCGGGTTTTGTCGCAGTCCGGGCCACATTTGTAGGGTAATTTGACGTTTTGTATTGCGTCATCAATCAAATGCAATTAACAATGACTGCTGTTGAAGTGGCGTGCCGTATATAATTGTTGGTGGACTATTATGATATCAAATTCTGAAAGGCTGTTTTTTGGTAAACTCAAATAAAAGCTATACAATTTTAAAACCGTAAATTGAATTTCCCAACATTTTAGTCACGGCTTGCTGTTTTATTATACAAAATAAATACTGTAACACATCTGATGTGTCTATAATACATAAAATTTCAAGCTAATTACATGAACTGTAAAGTAGATGAAGGTAAAATAACACAGCACGTAATCCTCCTAAACCCTCTCTTGTTGATAAAACAAGGAAAATCAAAAATCACTGATTTCAACAAACATTTTTAATGTTTCCATCAAAGTCAAGCATTAATACCGTCGGGTTAACACATGAGCTTTCGGCGGACTCAATAACTCATTGGCGAAATATAACTGTGTCGGGGGAGAGTGGGCGCGGTGAGGCCGTGTCACGTGCCAGTAATGAGTTCCACTCTGCCCCGGCCTCCCCGACATGTTACTATGGAATTTCGCACATACAACGCATACTTCTGATTATTTGGATTTATGATGTCACATTTTTTACTCGGTATGCGAGGCACTTCATTGGACAATGATTTTTGTTCTATTTTTTATTACTTTAATTAAGAGTGTTTTGTGAACATTGAATTGTTACATAGAGTGTTTATTACTCATTTTTAACCGACTTCATTCTGTTCATTTTCATCATTTGGACCTTTGGGCAACCGAGCTTTTTTGTTTTGAATACCGGAAAGTCTCATGTGTACACCTGTACAGTGCATGAAAACTTCTTTTGGTGACAACCAAAAGAAGTTTTCATCAGGTTCTAAACTAAGGTAGGTACAACCTTCTTTAAATGATCTAAAGTCATTGTTAACCAAACGGCACCTTCAATGCTGAACATAAAAGCGGATGCACGAAATTATCTAACGTGTTTTTTTCACTCAAACCTTCAACGAAATGGCCAATATAATACATATAGGTACTACATCAAGAAAAGATTTCTTAAAAAAAAGTTGCATCAGAAAATAATTATAAAATTATCGGATTACCGATTCCATAATTTCGCAGTAATTAGGTACTTCCTTTTCAACGAAATGCACTCAAAATTCACTTCCTACAACTATTGTCGGGCACCCTTCACCTGTAATAAGGGACTCGGCACACATCGCCGCGGGCGCTTACCGGATTTACTTTATTTGCACAATACTTGCCGCTAGCTGGATCATAGGAACAGAGTTAGGAGTCTATTAGAACAGGCATGGCATGCGGCAATAATTAATATTTTTAGATGTTTATTTTATTTTTTGCTCTTTATTATGGAAAAACAAGGGAGAGTTTTTTTGATCCGTAGTTAACTCAATCAATAGTTACGAATTGTGGTTAAATTTGGTTAAAATGCGTTTTTCGAACCATTTTAATTGAAGTAAGTATGGCATTGTAAGTAAAATAAAACGCCTAAACTACTGAAAAGAAAGATCTTCGCAAGAAAATTATTGGAACTATTGTTATATGTAGGTAATGTTTTTTTTTGTCTTTTAATTGTCACGGGCCAATCTAAGTATGCTGAAACAAAAGTAGCATTCAGTAAGACTATATAATGACCGGCTTAACAAGATTGTTACTTTCACAAAATGCAAGGCTTAATTTTATAATCCTTAAAAAAACTTCGGTCATCCCTTTGCGTAAAAGATTAACTTTGTTCTACACTTGATCCTCCATCTTTAGTTTTTTGAATAAGCTTAGGCGGTTTTTGACTCATTTGGGTTTGCCGAACAAATGATCACGTCGGTCACGTATTCAGTTGCTTCAACGCCTTAGACTACAGAGGAACCACAAATCGAATCTTTTAAAATCTTTCTGAAAATATGAATAAGATCAACTAAAAAGCTGTTACCTGCATTAAGTTTCCAAACACAATCAGTTTTCAAAGTCTTAGTTCAGACTCAGATTTCATACCAACTACTGGAACCGACTACTTTAGAACAATCTTGTTTGTAACCATTCTGTTGTTTTCTACGACATGGAAAACATAACTTTCCTTCTGCTTCAGTCGGGTTGTTGGAGATTCTCAGAGGGGTTAGAAATAAAATAGCGGATTGTAATAATAGGTGGTTCATTATTATATTGGACGTATAAGAACGCGCGCCTATGTGGTCCTTGATTTCTTTTGGAGTGTCGTGCAGGTTAACGGCCATCGGCGTCTCATCCCCCGCTCCCCGCTCGCCGCTGTCCCACTCCTGTGGTCGCAGTGGCGGGCGATGCTACGTTTTGTCTCCGACACGGGTAAATATAATTCCAATATAAATGTACCATCTAAACCTTCCTAACGCTACATCCGGAATGGTTTCCCTTAAAATTCAAGTGGCCAATTACAGAGCTGCGTTCGGTCTTCATACGCGCGTACTCAAGGACCATTCACAGTTTTGTGTGAGCTCAACGTTTAGCAACATTGCGGCCCGATAGCTCAACAACTCAGCAGGACCAATTCAAGGACTAAATTGATGTTGAGCTTTTGTGTATGTGCAACGTACTTTTTGTGACACCTCTTGAGCATTAAAAGGTTGGGTGAATATTGTATTAGATTTTATAACTTTTTTGGGTAATTATTTTAATGTATTTTGAAGTGAAATGGGTTGTAGGACGTCTCAGCTGTATTTTTAGATACATTTTAAAATGTTGCTGTAAAGCATGATGTTTTACAAAATTAACTTAACTTGGCACAGACAGGGCTTTAAATGAAAACACATGACGTAGGACAGAAAAATGGATGCCTACTGAACTTACGCTGAAGTTGGTTAAAAAGAATGATCTATGATTCTAGACATTGTGACATTCTATCAGTGACAACGATAATAATAATAATAATAAATATCTTGGGACAACTCACACACGGCCAAGCTAAGCAGAGCTTGTGTTTGGTAACCAGACAACTGATATACATACTTATATAATTTATAAATACATACATATTATAGATAAATTACACCCAGACACAGAACAAACAATTATGCTCATCACACAAAGTTTGTCCTGAGTGGGAATCGAACCCACAACCTCCGGCTTTGCAGTCAGGGTCACTAACCACTAGACCAACAGGCCTGTCAAACAAAACAAAACAAAATGTCTCCAGTATAAACTGTTTGAGAGTGACATGCCCTATGGTCGTCGCCAGATAAATTTGCAATAACGGTCATTGACCCACCTACATTTATTGACGTACTTCATTCCGAAAACAGCAGTGCGATTCTGTAAACATGTCGAAGTAAAAACTTAAGCGTAGTGAACGACAAGTGAGCTGTCAAACTATACAAACAAGACGGAATGACAGCTCACTTGTCGTTCACTCCAACTACACGGTGAGATGTCGACATAATAGACTGGCTGAAATAAAGACATACAGCTGTCCTGAATCGACATCTATCGTGATCCTTTACATTTTCTAGTAATGAAAAACGATTCATAATTTATTGTCCAGAGTACTTACCTACGAAGAGATATTAAGAAAAAGAGCAATGACTGTTATTGCAAATTTATCTGGCGTCGACCATACTAAAATGTTACGTGGTGTTGACGACCAACCATTGGTTGACTGTTGTCATTGACGGTAGAATGTCACTTTGCGTAAACCTGTCATCAAAAACTCAGAACAGCCAAGAAAATCGACAATACTAATTAACATAAGACCCTACACAAAATTAATCTCCAATTATACAAGGCGTAACCTCATTTAAATACCCCACAACTGCCTTCCAACTTTCAAGACCGTTTAAAAGTATTTAACCCTTCAAAGCAAAAGAAACATTTGTAGGCAATTAAGCGATCGTTATTGTTCGGAATCGAACCCTTAACCCTGCCGTGGAACTTCCGTCCGACGATTATGTTGTACCCAACGCTTCGAACACATGTTACAAGATATCATGGTTAAATGTGCGTGGATTTCATAATTCGAATGGTGTTTTAATTCGTGAGCTATTTTGATAAAAAAACTTTGTTTGTTTTCATTGATAATTCTTCTTTGGAAATTAAGATGCATCAACCTATCATAATTTTATTGCGGACCTCAGGAACTTTCTACTGTAAAACATATTTTTATGATGATTTTGCAATGAAGAATTTTTATCAGAGTAACTAGTTACGACTAGTTTATACAAAAACTGGATCTGGTAGTATCAGTAGACTTATGTACGAGTATATCAATTTCGTATGTTTTTTATTAGGACAAACGACAACGGCTCGATTCTGTTTGGTTGGTTTTATAACAACCTTATTCGTTATTACAATGTTATTGTTATTCGACTTTCTCACTAAAGTGATGTACAGTCAAGGGTAAAAGGTGTAGTCACATTTGCTTAATAGTAATGTGCCTCGAATTTATCTCTAGAATAATTTCAATGGTCCACAACCAAAACTCCATAGTAGGTACCTATAGACATATCTATAATAAATATATATTATAGATATATCTATAGGTATTATCCAGTGTAGGTATAGTTAAACTAGCAGTGAACATAATTCCTTCCTAATTAACATAACCAAAAAACATACAAGAATGGTTCCCTTAAATAGTAACAACTCAATTAACTTATTACTCAGCCGTCGATGGATCTATTCAAAGCACAGAGATCGAGAACATTTTTTCTGTGAGTTACCGAGCGGCTTTCTGTCAGCATCCCCTTGAATGTAACAACCCAAAAGTCGGTAAATAGGTAACAAAAGGGCCCACAATGCGCCAATGCCAATGTTTGGCCCAACATAAAAGGAGTCTTAGAAGCCGAGCCTGCATTGTGCGCAGGCGCATTGTTTGCGGGACTTAGTGCGCTTGCACAAAACCGCTCGGTAGCTATCGGCGCGAACTTCAAAGTGTCCAATGTTTTGCTACAATATTATTTTTATTGCTGTAATTGAGTGAATTTCTTAGGCAACCCCTGTGAGAACAGCGGTGTCATCAACCCTAGTATTTGAACTTTCTAAATTTTATGACGTTCTTTTTGTTGAGATGTTATTTTTAAACTTGATTATGCTCTACAATTGGCTTTTTATAGTTCATTTTTGAAGATTGACTTTTTCGGTTTACTTGACAGTGACAACTTCTTGGTTAGGGAAAATAAAATGGGTTGGCAAGTGTTCGATATTTTGACTTTGTTACAAAAACTTGTGCGAGGTTTCATCTCTTCACCACATTTGGTTGTCTGATATAGAATGCCTAGGACATTGTGTCCACCTCTGTACCTACAGCATGAAGTCTGAATGAATAAATATTGAAGTCATCTAATTTACATAATGTATTTGCCATGGGGTCCGAGTCCGAAATCAGCAAGCAGTTAGTCTTCACGTGACCAGAGGGCTGACCTTTTCTTTGGCCAACGAATCAGCATTGCCATTCAACGTGGCAATGCGGCCAGTGTTATGTTATGGGCTCTTTTTCCGTTGACAGCGATGTGGAAGAATTTTAGATGCCCTGCGAGTTCTTCTCATCCCCTTTTAAAGTTTTAACCTGCTTGTATATTTTCCAATAGTTTGTATATAGCATCTATAAGTTTTATGTATTTTTAAATTTATAATTTCCGTAAACATACTCTTTAGACATTATATCATACCTGTATTCCTAGAAGGGTTAGAGATACCTGCAACTATATACCATTTCACTAGTTATGTTAAAGTACAATGAAGATATAAAAAGCGCGGCCTATAACAATCAACCAGTTCAAGTCTAATTTTAATTCCTCCTGCTTTACCTAAATAAGAAAACAAAGAATACGTCATTTCTTTAGAACAGCCAAACTCAACTCGCGACTCGCGGGCCACAAATGGTCCGCCAAGCTTTTCTGTGTGACCCTGTAGCCTAGCGCATTATTGGTGCAATATCGTCGCTTTTAGTTCTAACACCGCGGAAGAATAGAATAGAATAGAATAGAATACTCTTTATTATGTACACCATATAAGTTACAGAAAATAAAAGAAGAAAAAAAAGAAGAGAAGAAGAAAAAGTAAAATGAAGAAAAATTTTGAACGAAATACGTTTCGTATTTAATTTGATAGAGAATCGAATCAAACATGAGATAAACCAATGGAGGGACGTTATTCAAAAATATAGTGTATGTCAGCACTGCGATTCCTACATACAGAAAACCGTAGCAACAGCGCGTAACTCAATGTTATTGCCATAACAACAGCGCGTAACTCAATGTTATTGCCATAGCAACAGCGCGTAACTCAGTTTTTTTTTCACTAAACTAAGTTACTTACTGCTAAACAGTTTATTTGCTAGGTATCCTGAAAATTACAGATTTTCACATCAGCGATATTAAAACTTAGGCAACGATATTAAATTTGCCTCAGTAACAGTATTGAGTACTAAACTACGCATACTAACTCGTATGATCTATACTGCACAGATCTCAATCTTGGCTTCTGATTCATCTTGATGATGTGCTGAAATCCTCTAGCAAAACGAAAAAGTTGGCCTACAAGTAGGTACAACATTTTGGCAGGCAGACATTTTATCGATAAATTGTCCATTTGTCACAAATTCAGAAATACTAATCACGTAGATATTATTACCTGTATCGTTTTCTTTTACTATGGGCTATATGCGGCCCATCATGGTAAAGAGATCTTCGTGGTCCAAGTCGTAAAATGTGTATCAAGGTATAACTACCATATTTATTATAATTATTTATTATAAATATACTTTATTGTACACCTCATTATAAGAACAGGGCCTAAACCACCAATTAATAAAGCAGTATTCCTTTAATATTACTTCCAGTGGGAAAGAGACGGAGCTATACGTCCTGTATAGGTCCGTCTCTTTCCCACCGGAAGTAATATTGAAGTAATACTGCTTTAAGAGTTGGTGGTTAGGCCCCTGGACAAACATTACCACCATAACCATAGTACAAATTTATAATAATCTGACGAAAAATACATTAAAATTAGTACCTATATTGAAATAAGAAACTGATGAGAGCCTGATGTAGTCATAGTTTCGTCATTTAACAATTACAAGAAGCTGTTGCATGATAGGTATACTCGTATAGGTACTTTGAATTATTCAATGGTCTCGACTCTCGTATATACGAAATTATTTAGGGTAACAGCTTCGATCAAGATGGAAGCAGTAACAAAATTACTATGGTAGGCGCCAGATAAACTTGCAATAAAGTACATTGAACTTTCCATAATATCCCTTCGTAGATACCCGAACAATAAATTATGAACCGTTTTTCATTTCCAGAGTACGTGAACGAGATCACGATAAAAGTAGACAGCTTAATGTCTTTTCACACCACCTGATCGAAAACGTCAAATTATATGTCATGCCAACCTAACCTAAAGTGAGTCATTTTTGGCCGGTGACACAGCCGGGCAATAATATTGTACTGGATTTCATGACCCGCTGGTCAATAATGTGATTTAAATTTGGAACCTCATCTGTCTGCTCAATTGGCGGTATATTAGGTACTTACAACGCCTTCTGTCACTGTCTCTCTCTTTCTGTTCCAGAAAGAGGAAAGATATTCTCGATACTCTTACTACTTAGGGATGATATTCTCGAAGTTCTACAAAATCATAAGGATTGACCAGGGTCCAGGATTGAAGACAATATTATAAGAATAATTGGTTATGTACGGATTATTGCATTTATAGTCGATTTATTAATTTAAAAACTATTTTCTCGAGCATCTCCTATGACGTTCTAAATTCAAATTGCATACAGCCAAGCGTCCGAACCCATTCTACCAGCTGTTATAAAGCTCTGTATAAAGCTTTGTGTACACATTAATTGTATTAGGTTGATAACAATAGGCCTGCACATATTTACTTACCCACAGAAAAGTAAAAAAAAAAAAAGGAAAATCGAGTTGGTCGTGGCCGTTATGTGGTAGGTAGGTATACCGAGTGGAACACAAAAAAGGCGCGGATATTGCAAATCCGTCTGGTATTAAACTAACCTTTTTTAAGTAGGTATACAGTATGGTTCTAAATACATATCTCTACTTAGTGTTTGTAAATTTAAAATACTTTGTTTTTCGTATTATGGCTTCTTATTTTCTCACAGGAGGTGTGAAAAGTAGAGTATCCTCCTCGGGGATAAAGGTGTCTTTGCCTTGGGCTAGCTTGAATCCCTCGCTGCATTCAGGATTCTTGTATTAACTCCCTCGCTTCGCTCGTGAGTTAAACTCTAAACTCCCTCGCTACGCTCGGGAGTTAACTTCCGAATCCTTCATTGCGTTCGAGATTCAATATGACGCCCGTGACACAAGACACTGCTTTATCCCCTGGGTGCATAATCTACTATTATTTCTGTTTTTGGTATTAAGAAAGTCTTTACATGTAATTGGGTCAGTGACCGTTATAGCACATTTATCTGGCGCCTACCATAGTTATTATACAATTCATCTGCAACCACACAACATCCTTTAATCAATAAAACACAAAGTATTCCCATTACAATATTTCACAAGAACTTAGCACACGTCGATAGTACATAATCCTATCCTTGCTTGCCTATTTTATCTATTCCACGACTCCGAATACAGAAAAATGCCTATTGAACAGGATTGCTCTGCACTATTTCTTAAATATTTCTTAAATACTTTTATATGCGGAAAGTTCTATGAAACAGCCCGTATCCTCCAGTGATCCTTCGTTTGACTTCCTCAACTTGACATGTATACTCTCCCAATACCTACAAATCTTAACCACCAACCACATAAAACTAAATGATTTTATAACCCCCACGAACATCGAACCGACTGTAATGACCTCTAATTACCGACCAAAAATTGTAAAAAAAGTAATAAAATAATTACAGAACTCTTTACCCGAACATAAAACCATACGAGTATCTACCTATCGACATGCCGAAAACCGTTACAAAACAAAAAATACCGATACTACCCACAAATGTGCACGGCAGTAAAAATCTATACCTACTTTACGATACCTTGCAAATTGTTTTATTCGCAAAATTCTAACCATAAAGTGTAAACTTTACGGCAGGAGCATAGACAATAGACATTCTCCATATATTGGTACAATAGACAGGCCTTCAAAGACACCGCCGTCCATAAAAACCATAAGTTTTCGTAAAACAATGGGATTGTTTTGGGTCTACCTCGTTTTAGATAAAAGCAGTAAATGTTTATAACATTGATAAGAAGAGTTTGGCATAACACAATAAATTTCAATTATTCGTTCGTTCGGGAGATGGGTGTTATTTACTCATGTGGTTCTTTATCAGTGGGTAAAATTCGGCGAATTGGGTTTTTAACACCTGATAAGGTAGTAGGAAGGTAAGTACCTACCTAAACTTCTGAACAAAAGGTTTTCGTAGAATAGTTATGATTTTACACTGTGAATGCGTTGACTTTTTTATTATTATTGATAGGCACGCGCTTGACCTCTATCTCACCTGATGGTAAGCGATGATGTGGTCGAAGATAGAACACTCTTGCCTAGAAGAAACCCATTCACTCTTGACTTAAAGACTCCCAGATTATTAGCTACTTGATGCACAATACTTGTCTTGATATTAGATCATTAATCATGTTAGGACAACCTATCGTAAATAAAAATACTTATTATTACCAAACACTACAATTTCATTACATTCAAAACTGCATCTATTGCAAAATTAAGTGAACAACTTTCTTATAAAACTAGCACAGTAAAAGAAGGGATTGCAATAACAAACATAATTAACAAATGTCAAATAAAATCACAAGAAAACAGTTCCAACACATTTTTATTTAATTTCACAAGACACACGCAACATAATCCGAAACGCGTGCATCGTCGCGCGTCGCTTCGCGGAAAGCGCGGGAAACTCGGAAAACTTCGCACCAAGTTTCCCGACCCGCCCTGGCCCCGCCCCCTCACGCCGTCTTCCTCGCGCGCTGCACCTCTCGCTCACACCGCAACACGGCGGCTAACCGCACGCGGACGCGGCCCGTATCAACTCTTTGTAGTTACGCAATTTTTTTGACTTCTGTTTAATTCTTTTTCATTTTTTTGCATGTTTCCTTGTGTTAGTTGTCATAGTTATTTATTGCTATTAGGACGAAGAACTACTCTGTATCCTCTTATGGATACAGAGTAGTTTATCCGAGTATTTATCAGAGTAGATAATTCCCTTATCAGAATTTGGAAGATCTCATGAAAAGCACTGAAAATATTATCCCTTGCAAAGAAAGTTAGTTAAGAATACGCTCATTTTTTTTTAAGAAAATTGAGCACAAATGCTGCATTTGACACTCATTTGTGTTACAAAAATAATCTACCAAATATCAGGCGTGATTATAAGTGTCAGTCAAAACCCCTGTCATCAAAATTCCTCGCGTGCTTTAGCGAAAATGAAGTGCCACCCCGCGAGCGGCGCCGACTCCAAACATGAAAATCATAATTTTTCATGAGCTCGTTGATAGGTTTTCGCGCCGGCCGCGGTTTCCCGCCGCCCCGCGGCCTAATTACCGCCGCCTCGTGATACGTCACCGCGGTGATTCAAAAAAATCCACCCATCCCTCTCCCACTAGGCGGCGGAGAACGCCGGCGTCCCACTCCAACGAGCATTTTTATAAAAACGCAGACAGGGACCGCGGCCGTCCCGCTCGTTCCCGCCGCAACACCGCATCACCCGCACCCTTCGTCTCCTTCCCGCTTTTTACGAGACGTAGGGGCCGCCACCCGGGTGGGGGCGGCGACCGCGCGAACGCAAAATATTGACCATCGGAAAAAGTCGCGTCGTATCACAGTCATCAGTTGAAACTGAGTTCTCGCGAGCACGCGTCCCTTCGCCACGACTTCGGTGCGCGTCGTGAGTCTTCGGCTTGCGGTGTCGACGAGTCACCCGGTCGCCGTTTATTTTTCCGAGTCCCCCGCCCGGCGTCTTGCGCGCCCAACAAGTGGTGGAGACGCTCTCGCCGCGGCTCACACGGAGTCTCGCGCCCGTACTTCGCACAACTTTCCGGAGCTCCGCGCACGCGACGCTCACTTCCCGCGAGTTTGCAAACCGATCGCGTGTTTTGAAACTTTTACCAAAGTGTTTAGAGACTACAGTGGCGTGACAGAGGACTTCAGTGGCGTGTCGAGAGTCGGTGCGGTGTTCGTAGAGGGTAGACTGAAGTCGATGCACCTACCGCACGCGAGCCCCCCGGCCCCTAGCATGGCGGACGTTTATGCTCATATCCATGAGTACTACCGGCAGAGCCACGGCGAGCTGGTGCAGACTGGCTCCCCGGCCGTGCTGTGCTCGGTGCTGCCCGGACACTGGAGGTCCAACAAGTCGCTGCCGGTGGCTTTTAAAGTGGTGGCCCTGGACGATGTGCAGGATGGCACTCTGGTCACGATCAAGGCTGGCAATGATGAGAATTCTATGGCAGAACTGAGGAACTGTACGGCGGTGATGAAGAACCAGGTCGCTAAGTTTAACGACCTGAGGTTCGTGGGTCGCAGTGGACGAGGGAAGTCCTTCTCGCTGACCATCACCATCAGCACGTTCCCTCACCAGGTTGCCACTTACATGAAAGCCATCAAAGTCACCGTCGACGGGCCCAGAGAACCCAGAACCAAGCAAAGTAAGTTTTTAACTATCTAGTTTCCTACTTCAAAGTTACTTTCAAAGTTTTATGTTGGATCATTAGTTTCGTATATCTCATTACAGGCACTCTTGTTTTTTGAAGTAATTTTGTTCGTACTCTATGGTTAAATAGCTTTAATTTTACTATAGGTTCTTATTGACATAATTTTTAAGTAATTTAATTTCTGAAAACCATTTGATAAAATCGCCACTAGACTCTAGACCATACTTAAAGTCATCTGCTAATTAATTATTATAATTTGGATAGGTATTTATATTCAATAACATGTTCAATTTCTTAAAAATACGTAAAAGTATTTAAGTAGGTACATTATTTTCCGAAATAATTATCTGTTCAAATAAATCAAAACCTTTAATTCTGAGTTACACCAAAAACTTCGAGCCAAGTAATCAGCTAAGCAAAAACTACGGCATCCAAAATTAACCAACACATCGACCTACATTTTTACTTCCTACACTAAAAAGATTGACATTTATCGCCAATTGTCAGATATCATGCAGAAACAATAAAAAGATGATCAATCTGTATAAAGCGTTAGTGGGCTGCGCGTGCGCGAGTCCCTGGCTCACTGCCAGTCCACAGAGCCGAGGTCGATTTTGCGGCGCCGCAACATTCAACCACATTCAAACTAGTTTTATTCCTGATACATTTAAAAAAAAATCTATTTTTTTTCTCGCGCAACAATTTTTTTTTTTTGTAAATATAGTGCGGGGAAAAATTTTGGCCGACCGATTTAACATCTGTGTGAACGAAATACAGACACTCAATCATTGGGACATTAATTGCCTCCTCAGTTTAATCTCCTCACTACTCCAAGAATTACGGCTAAGACAGCTCTCTCTCGAAATAACACCGATTGTCTGCTTTTATGTGAGTAAGGAGTTAACGTTAAGGAACGTCATGTTTTGACGTGGGGCTTATAAATGGTTATTGGTGTTTACAAGAACACGCTTTTATACTTTCGTGTGCTGTGTAAATGTCTAAATATACGAGTCAATTAATATGAGGATGGTGAAGGTCAATGCTCATGTAGTTTAATATGTTGCGTTCGGGAAATTTGCTGATTTTAAAAATATTGAATTATTAATAAAACCTCGTTGTACCCTAAAAGTAACTTAAAACTCTAAAGTCCATAGTAACAAATACTTGAGACATGAAGTTACAAAAACGTTAAAACACAACATTTGGCAGAATCAAAACGAATCAATCCAATCTTTCAAATCACCTAAGCATACGCTAGTAAAGACATTCAATCTATGCTAATAAAATCTCATCTAGAAACAGCTCCAACAATTTAGTTGCCTAAAAACAACCGCTACATCTGCGACAGACGCCATCAATTACAATCATGGAAATCATAACCATTCGACTAGCCAAAGCTATCAACAAATTAAAGTCAAATCATAATGTTTTCACACCACAAATCTATTTTAGATGTTACAACGTTCACGAGACGTCTGTGTAAACAAACAGTTGCGCCCAAACTTCGACCAATAATAAAAAGACAGTATGCGGAAAAACTAACATCCTTGGACCGTAAACTTCAAAGACGAAAAGTTCATAAAGCGATCAATGGAGCTGCCTTAATGACCGTACGCTCTAATTAACATGTAGTTAGTAAAATAACTAACATTTAGACACATTATCAAAGCAAATAAACTTTTTGACGCGGTCTAGCGAGGTATATATTTAGTTTTCGTTTTAATGCGGATATTAAGATTACATTTTTCGCATCACTATTTTCTTTGACGTAAGATGATATCAAAACTATCTTGCGGATTACGATCTCTAAAAATTTGCCGTCTCTAAAACACTGTTATTAAAATAATCTAAATAGTACCAAAACTAGTCCAAAGTTCATAAAAGCTACATCTGTTTAAACAATTAAAACACACATGTCGAAAAATGTGCGTGCAAATTGTAATAAATGAATTTGCGAACCGCGAGTATCATTTCTAATTCCGAGATAGTTGTCTATTTCTGTGTAATAGAGCGCAATTTTCTTGTTCAGAATAATTGAGGCATATTCTAGAATGTCGTCGGCATGGTACGTCGCGCGTCGGTGTAATAGTTGGTGTACCAGCGCGGCAGCGGTTACCAAGTTCGCCGGTTCGTCGGTGCGGCGGTGGCCGTAACAGATGTAAACAATCTCGGGCCGCGTCGTAAACTCCCGTTTGATCTCCCGCCTGCACCCCAGGCCGGTGCCTTTAAAATATGGATTTTATGTCTCTGCTAGCTGCTAAAATACCGCATCCATACCAGTGACCCTCATAACCACCCGGCTGCCAGGACCTTGCCAACATTACCAAACGACTTATGGAAAATTTGAACTAAAAGTCATTGAAACTACTTGAGAAGTTTAGTCGTATATTTCCTTCCATACCCTCAGTATACAGACCGGTTCTATGGTTCGTGAATCGTAGTTAAAAGCTGTGTTGACTAATATTCTTGTAAAATTTGTGTCTTAAGCTAGAAATATCAGAAGGTATAAATAGAAAATCAGAAGCCATTACCAAGTCTTTTCTTAACTTCCAAACACCACATCCTTATAAAATCGCGTGTTCCCCTTCACCATTTCCTCATCCAGATCACGTCTTGATAGCACTAAATCGCCATAAACCAGACAATTAAACAAAGACGTATAAATGCGGTGTTAGTTATGGAGCATCGTCGCCACCCTCCAAATTATGAGCCATAACTCTGATTCCATTTATTCAAGAGTCTCCTTAACATTAATTTACGAGTGACAACCGGCTCGCATCTCATCTTGTCGAGATATATAACGCTCATTTTGACACTTATATGTCGTATGGTCCGTTTATTGTTTCGAGCGGTACGAATCCGGCCGCGACGCGTTCTGATCCGAGCCACATTCTTAACCATTGTACATTTTTAGGTCGGCGGTGATTAACGGACGCAGAAATAACTTTATACATAGATTCACAAAACTTTCACAGTGCGAGTGCAGTATTTTTGTTTGGAATTCCGGTTCGAATATTTGGATTTGGATGTCGTCGGAAATTGAACGGCGAGTTTCTGTTATATTGTATCGGAGGATCGGAGTTCGGTGACGGCTGTCATGCGAAAATCAATGGTCGAATCTACCTTTCACAAGACCCTAAAATTCTAATACCTATCTGTCGGATCTTGCTTAGAGATACCGTAAGACAAATTAAAATGTAGCATATATTTTATAAGTCCTACAGAAAATATTTAGTAGGTACATCAAATTAGCTTTAAATGTACTGCGAACAAAGTCTGTGTCGGTTAACGTCCCCACTTACCCGAATTAATATTAATTCAAGCACTCAGTAATCATATACCACTTCTCAGCATTAGAAATGCTCTCTTTACCGCGTTAATATTCAGAGCCCCGCATATGCAAAGGGTCGGGGAACTGAATTTAATTGAATACTGGCATTAACAAATGGAGCGGCCCGTTTCCGAGTTCCACATTTAACTTATTATTGTTCCATGATGGCGGAGCTCCTCGCTCCTCGGCTGGGATCGGCGTGACAGCGCGACGGGCCATCCATCAAGTTCTTAATTTAAAATGCCCGCGATCTGGGAAACGCTCTCACGAAGCACTCGCTAATCTCCCCGCGAAAGGGGTACGCTTCACACAAGTAAACTAATTGTTTCGTCAACATTTTACTACGCGATAAAATCCTCATCTACGTAAAATCAAAAGAGTGTGTGCCCCATCATGTTTAAAATACGATATAATTAGGCTACTCAAACAAAACTCGCAACAACAAACTTCGTATAAGAGTCGGTAAGAAGCACCGCGTATACAAAGTTCTAAACAAAGTAGACAAAGTGCTCGTAAACAGTTTAATCCGGTAATAAAAACGTTACACCTGATCGCATCAATTGGGATGTCTCAAGATTGGATTAAAAATGTAGTAAAAACACGAAAATAGATGATGGCCGCTGTCTTCAGTAGTGTATCGATTAAACAAATAAAAAGAGCGTTTCGCTATGAAAGGCGAAAGGCAACGTGACGTTGTAGGGTCGTAAAAACGTATGGCACAGAGGAGCCGGCTAACTGCAGTAGTAAACTGGCTCGTTTTGTATACAGAGCCCTTGTTATAGTCTTCGGGCGGTAAACAGAGCGCGAGCCGTGTGTCGCCGCCTTTACGGCCACCCTTTGTGACTTTAGTGCTTGCGGACGTGGCTCAAGACGTTAGTGACCTCGCCACGGCAATATCTACTTAATAAGCCATTCCTCGGATCCGTACCATGACTTAAATTGTCGTTGGCGGCGACTGCGGATTCCGGTTGTGATAAGCCAGATCAATAGGTCCGACTAGACACATAAAACATGTTTGGCATCCCAAATACAAGTTCAGAAACCAACCAACCAGACCTACTTGACCTAATCAAATCTTCTAGCTTAATTCCCCCTTTGTGTTCTCAACAAGACATTACATTTTTTTTTCTTTTGTCGCAGATTACGGCTACGGTCACCCGGGTGCATTCAGCCCGTTCCTGTTGAACCCCGGCTGGCTGGATGCGGCCTACCTCAACTATGCGTGGGCTGACTACTTCAGACCGCCGCAAATGCGAGACCAGACCGCCTCGCTTGTAAAAGGTAACGTATATTTTTGGTGTCACTTCTAGTTTTTTTTTTTTTTTGATAGGAAAATTTTGTTTGCGTTCGTGATATTGTTTAAATGGAAGCTACCGGTAATAGTTGCAAAGAGGAGGTGCAGAAGTTTCTTTGACAGAATATCTAGAAATGTTTGTTGAAAACTCTCATGAAACGCCTGAGTAAAAGAATTGTATTACAAAATCAGAACATTCGAGTACTTACCTCTTAAACTTCCGTCGGCGTACAATAACGGTATTTGTTAATTTAAAAATTCCCGATTTAGCAAACAGCACTCAAAAACATGTTGCTCGAAACAGAGTACCGCCCCTCAAGGCCGTACAACGCAAAAGCGGCTCAAATAAAAGAAGCGACTCTTGAACTCTGCAAAACAACACCGGCTCGACCGAAGCAAAACCACCCGCTGAAGTCCGCACCACGGGGGGAAGTGGGGGGTGCTACTAAACGTACAAAAAAGCACTGCCTTCACGTTCGAGAGAGTGTGGAGTCAATTTTATTCCAATGTAGGCGACCGCGCCACCAGCCACTTTTTGTTTCCGACGCTGCAACGCGAGGAGCGATGTACTCAAACACCTACAGACTTTTATTAAACCTACGTAGTAGCGCGCTCACAAACGTGAGACGTACTTTGAATTGATTTGCGCTTTTTGCACAAGGATATGATGGAAATAAAGCAAAAGTCTTCGGATTATATGAACTTTCACAACGGAGCGTTTCGATCAAAGCGTACGGCGGAGGTATTACATCACAAAAATTAAAAGTAAATTCCTCTCGTACATGTGATATTCATACAATGCTCTCCACACTAGGGACCGGACCCGGTTAACCCAATAAATGCTAATTAAAAATAACGGCCAAAGCAAAACAGAATCAAATTCAACGATCGGGAATCACCTCAATCAGATGCGATGCCGATATTGGCCCCCACCTCGCCAAATTACCCCCTAGTTACGACCCCTCCCACCCCCGTTGCCTTTTAAAGTGGTCTGCGCACTGCCACTGCTGCAAACAGAAAAAGTGCAAAGAGAAACGAACGTAGCACCACCTCCGAGCTCTTTGTGGCCCAATCTGCGCCTCCGTCGTGTCCCTTTTATGCGCCAGCTTCTCTTACACGCTATCGAGAATCAAAGCTTCCCCGGGAAGAACTTTTTGAACACAGCTGCTAATGAAAATTTCACATTTCGAGCTCTCTTTGTCCGGCGTGTGCGGAGATAGGTGTACTTCCTTATCGCGATGCTCTCGGCTTTGTGGAGTGCACACGTGTAGTCGTGTACGTTGCAACACCTACACACGTGCCCTGCATCAATAATGCGCCGACAGATACTGTGACAGAAAGAGTCGTATCGTGCCGAATTACGGAATGCCGTGTCTGTGTTGCAAAGAAGTACGTCGTGTTCGGATAAATAAATATTGCACCCTCACCCTCCCGATATCGCACTAAAAAAACATCCCTTTCGGTGATGCCGCCTTTAAACGCCTACAGATTGTACATTATCCTTAGTACGATTATGCACCCCCGTTGTTCAGGGAATATACGGAGTGCCCGAGCGCCGCGGGCCATCCCCAGGGGCTCGTCTCTCATATTACGTCATGTTAGAAAATCACCCAAGCAACGGTAGCTCGATATATTTCAATATTTTTTCCATCACCATCGACATAATGTCTTACCACTAATAAACTTGAAATTTTATGTCATCATCACTAATGTTTTTTTCCTTTGTCAACAGGTGGTCCAGGCTCAATACCAACGCCTCCAGTAACATTACCTGGAGCAGAACTGTTCCCATTTGGACCTGCGATGGCAAGCCTGCCAGCCGGAGGACTAATTCCTCCTCCTGGTGCCTTCTTACCGCCCAACGGTCTCCTACCATTTGGTCCACATCCAGCAGATCTAGCTATGAAATCGTTACCACCTGAACTATCGCTTAAAAATGGCATTAACCCATACGAAGCTCTGAGACACTTACAAAGCAACGTATCCTCAATGGACACATCGAGCGCTCGACTGTCACCAACCAGCAGCAGACAAAGTGGTAGCCCAAGAAGCTTAGTCAATGCCAGCCCGGACAGATCGAAAGCTGACTCAAAATCGGAAGTCAATTCGATGCATGACGCCACGATCACTGATGAATCAGACGAAGAACCTATTGAAGTGGTGAAATCTGCTTTCCACCCGACACGACCAGCGAATGTGGAGTTGCAAGAGATGAAGAGGGTTCAGGCAGCGGACTCTACGGTGGCAGACAGGCCGCGAGTCCGAAATGAACTAAAGGCTCCTTCACAACGCACCACAAGAGTGTTATCTTCTAGTCCAACTTCTACCAAAATCTCTAACGGCACGATACCAACACACAAATCCGTGTGGCGGCCATATTGACTTTATAGTGCTAGTGCAAGAGTTCTTAGTGAAGTATCCTTCGTGATGATGGATCTGTTGAAATGTGATAAACCAATGAGCTTGTACATAATATAGGTATTAAAAATCCCTTGATTTATATCAGATATTTATTGTTAGATTTATTTCAGATCACTAGAGTTTAGATTAGGAAAGTAAATGTTGATAGATTATTTGTTACTTTTATTGCAGATGTGTTCAAGCTTAATATTATTATGATAATTATCTCGTAAATATGATACTGTAAATTGATTTGTAAATGTATAAATTGATAATTTAATATTCTTCGAGAAACGACTGATTACTTTAATGGATAAGAAAGACAAATGTATAATTGTAAATAGTATTGAAGGGTATTTATTAAACGAAAAAAATGTACAATAAATGTTTGCCAGTTGGCAAAGTATAATCGAAATGTATATATGTATCTAAAGGTAACGAGATAAAAGAAAGATTCTGAGAAATTAGCACTGTTTTTTTATTACTTCGAACACAAACTCAAATCAAAATATTTTGTTTCATTCATTGCGAATTGAGGACGATTCCTGTTAATTATAGGGTTATAAATAACCATTCTGGCGTTAAATATGACTTTCTATAAAAAAAGAAGTTTTTGTTTTCAGAAAGTCGGTACCTACTTTACTTGCACATGAGTTGTTTGATTAGTATCCGCACACTATATTTCAACTAAAACAAGATGACTAATTCGTATATTCATCATTAATGCTTACATTATTTTAAATTCGTTATTTTAAAATGTACGTATAAAAAAAAACTTTTAAAAATTTAGTGGCTTGCCGGTATCAGGACCAAGCACCGGCGCGGTCAGGGCTCCAGAGAGAGAAACCTACTAATGCGAGCCGGGCCAGGAGTACAGCTTTCCAAATCAAGTCCTTGACCCAGAAGCCTAACGAGAGCTTCCTAAGGTGTTGGTCGAGGCTCGTGTCTATTGAGCCATTGGCTGAAAGGGCAAAAAAAGACATGAATACTTTATTATTACGATCTGAACTCAACAATGTAATTAATTCACCTTTCATGCATTTACATGGAAATGCAAGTTTATGAACGATCTTAATGTGCATCGCACATGATATTGTTGTGTTAACCGTGAAATCGTATAAACACTCACACAATAAAATGACGCAGGAAGCTGGATGAATCAATGCGAATTCATTGTTGTAATAATGTTTAATGAATGTTTAATACAATAATATGGCAAAGTCTCCCCTCAAATAATATGGCAATTACGCGAGCCCAGGCATGATATCAGTGCACAGCCCAGAATGTCGCAGGCTCAACCGCTACCCAGGCAAGGCTCTATGTCAAAGTCTCCCATCAAATGACCGAGGGGCACCTAATGGGTAAGGAACGAGTACTGATCCTTACTCGTGCTTAGTTCGAGTAAGAGACTTAAGAATGCTATTAATTCAGGATACTTAACAAATAAAAATGTATGCTTCAAAAGTATAAATGAATTAAGACTGGAGTAACATATTTTTGGTTGGCCTTCGACAATATATCACCAACAGTTTCATGTTACAGCATTCACAGTTCCAACCTGCATAATGTATTTATTTGCATAGTGTATCTTTTCGAGTCCATGATCGTTTTAGATGAATTGGGTCCAGTGACTGTCCATTAGCGTCAATTACTTCCTTAAAACTGCAGATCTATTGGCACATGAGACAGTCAACGAGTTAAATGTTCTGAACTGGGGAACTCACTCACATTGGATTTTATACGGGTCTTTAAAACAATTTTGCCAAGTTTGTAGCGGCCCATCTGAACTTTACGCAAAGTGACATGATACATAACAGCGAAAGTGACGGTTGAAGTGCCAGAATGTTTTGATTTGACAACGTGACATTTTGGCTGTGCAAGTCACCACCAGTCGCCCGTATATTTTTGGCAATCGTTTTTGCTAATAGAATGTCACTTTAGCTCCGGTTGTGCAAATAAAGATTAGGGCCAAAACCTCTCAGGTTACAGTTTTACCGGCGAGGTGTATAGTTTTGACACTGACTTCGTTAATTTTCAATCACAACCCAGTGGCCGTGAGCTCGGCTTCTGATGGCACTATAAGCGTTGGAAAGTGAGAAAAATTTAATCCCAACGCTACGGCTAGCTCCGAAGTTGGTTCTAGGCTTATAGGCGTCCGGAAAAAGTGGGCGATACGCGGACAAAATGCAATGTTCCTGAAAAAATATGAATGCGACGGATAAACTGTGATGCATTTGTCAGTATTTTTTACAACAATCTGTGAGTGTTATACTGGATTTTAAGATATTTAAGAAGTTGTTCAAAATATGTATATATATATTTTAATGTAAGTAAATGAAATCTTTAATATATAAAGGCTAGCTTGTGTGTAAATATAACATTAGATATTTAGAGTTAGTTGTCTATGGACCGGTATATTTATTTTGACTATACAAACTTTTAAAAGCAGTGGTCATAAAGTCGTTGCAAATTCTGTGGTGGTTGGTTGGTGGTGTGGTTTACACATATTTTACGCAACCGTCTCATTACATAAATAATGTTTGAAAGATTATTTAACTAGGTAGTAGAATCTGAGGGCACTGTAGTGCCCCCACCAAGACGAGCCAAGCGCAGCGCAAGGGTACTACCTACCTTTTCTTGAAGAGCTTCGTCGTTTTTTTTTATTCTACACCAAATAGTTACGCAATTGTTATTAGGTATTTAATTTTACTGGGAATTAAAATATTAGAGATAGTAAAAATCTGTTAAAAACTAGCAACATAGCTCGCTCCGTCATAGACCTCATCTATCGCTTTCCATCAGGCGCGATCGAGGTCAAGAGCAAGCCCATTCCTCAATAAAAAAATAAAAATAACATAGTTTTCAATTTAAATTTCCACTGTCCAGACAATCAAAACATACAACCATGTTATAAAAGATAAAATGGCGTCACAAAGGTGTAAGGGTATTAGCACACAGATGCGTATGGGTGGCTGGCTGCTATCAATTGTGTTTGCCTCCAACTGATCTGGTTAGCTGATTGCAGGCACCCGCGGTCGCGCCGCTCCTCAAACAACCGCTTGGATAACTGAAACTTTGGATATTCCACGTTTTTGTAAGATGGAATTGTGTTAACGCTTAGTGCAATATATTTTATTCTGAGTTATTTTAGGTGACTGGCTGTTTTAACGAATATGATAAATTTTCTTACAATTCGGTTCACTGATTTAATTAACACCAATGCGACTACGGTTTCATGCAGCGGCGTATAGGTGCGCATGAGTAATCCTGATTAGAATAAGATAATCCCCTTAGCACCTAATTTTTAGGTTAATTGATGAAATAAAACTTTCGATTCTCGATCTTTTTTTTCTTTCCTTAAACAGAAATCTTATCAATGAGATAATTTAATCAATTACTTACATTTTTTTATTCTTCTCATAATCGTTCAAAAGTAATAAACTTAGCAGTTATTTGTCCTAGTTATTTGAACAATGCAAGAAGACTTTTAAATTAAAACACCATCACACGAAAAACCGGTGCTCTTACAACAAAACGAATTCAAAACACAAATCATATTCTGTATCATATCCAGCTCTGTCGCATACATTAGTGAATAGAAGCAGCTCATTACATAAACCTTTGATTCGCGCACTCGTTACGTTATGACTTACTTTTTGGTACAACCATTTTCCATACAGTGTACAACCATCCTATTTGGCCGTATTAAAAACTTGTGGCCAGACAGCCGCGTCAGTGAATATATTCTGAATTTGAAATTTTGTTTGAACCAATGGACGTATGTTTTCAATGCGCAAGTGATTAAAGTATGAGGTTTGTCTATGTGTGAGTGGTGGTCTCTTTAGTACCTGCCAGTGTGTTTGTAGAAACGAATATCAGGGGAAAATTAACGAAGAGCCCGATGAGTGCTAATACATAGGTACCTACTTTTTAATTTTGTTTTATTGACTCGCCATGACATCCTTTGTAAGATAGTCTAAAACAAAACTCCAATTTGCTTAGTGTTCAGGTTCACCTTTATATCTTTTTTTTCAGCTGCTGCACCGACACGAGTTTTCATATCTACTATTTTCTTTATCTTCCTTATTCTGAGAGCGCCATTTATGACATGGCTGTGAATGAACTAGGGTAGCATTATTTCATAGATATCTAGTCTGTAGGACGCTTTTGAAAGAATGGAAGTGCCGGTCAATTCTTGGAATTATTTATTATAGTGATCCGTGCTTCACACTAGTATTTTTGGTCGTTTCCTCGAAAACTCGACTCTTATAAACGTTATTCATAGAAAAGTCGAGTATGTTTTTGATAACTTCTCTCCTTGAAGGCGTTGAGTAGAGCTGATGAGTTTGTACAGTGAATTTCTGTGTTAATGTGAGATTTGATATCTAGATTAAAGTTAGGCTAGAATTAGTCTAAAAACAAAATAATATCGACGATAAACGTTCAAACTTTTAAGTTTGCAACGCTGCAAAAAATGGACGTCGAGGTGACATTTTGTTAGTCGGTATGCGCGAATGGATAGATTGATAAATTATTTATTTGGTCCAACAAAAAAAAACATCTCGCACAAAAGCACAGTTACCTACTCTAATCATAACTAACTAATAAAGAAACAAAAACTGGAAAATACAAAAACAAATTAAAAAAGAAGTTGCAACTCTGTTTAAAATTTCATTTTTTTTGACGTAGCTTCTTGCAGTTTCAGCACGCTAGGACTGTCTACTGCTTAGCCGGAAAAAATATGTTTATGGCACAGGTACCAAAATAAATTCAACATGGATCAAGCAATGTGCGTTATGCTGCTCCGAGTTGCACCAAATGGGCGTCCAGAGGTGGCCCTCTGGACGCACATTTGGTGCAACTCGAAGTAATCATTCGCATCTTAGTGGCAATCAAAATGTACACAAATTAGTTGTGTTTTTGACAGATTGCCTCTAATTGTAAGATGCGAGTGCAAACGTTGCTTAAAAAATAGGGCCCTCAGCTCAGAACTGGTTGAAAACATAAGAAGAAGAAAATATTACTGGTTGTCCGTATTAGAAATACCACATGCTCCAGAACACAAATTACCGTCGTAGCTCAGACAAGTCTGAAATGGGACTGGGTAAGCTATGTCTAAAGCTGTGAGCCTTCATATCGTAAGACAGAAGCCTTGACATAGTTAAAAGGCGTCGGCGTCGTGGGAGACCGAGCAGTGGGTGGTGGAACACACTGGATGGTTTCCTGGAAAATTGGCGTGAAGAAGAATACAAAGAGATTCATGAAAGGAATCGGTGATAGGGAGTGTTCAGGCTGATAAAAAAAAAGTAACATTTTTCGTGATCTCGTGCTCATCCTTTCAATTCGAATAGATAACCTGTGGATAACGTAGTTAGTTGCGCATTGATATACCTAGATTATAAGCTTATGTTAACCATGTATAGTGCGCAATTGTTTGTTTTCCTGAATAAATAAAATAAAATTAAACCTTTATTCCGGATGTAATTTGCGAAGGTGTGTAACCAAAAAGTTATTCCACGCTTCGCAGTGGCAGTTAGGAGCGCTAGACTCTTCAAAACTCCTTAAACAATATTGATTATATATCAAAATAGGTTTTAAGTGAGATACTAGCCATCTGCAGTATACAATGTGTAGTTTATGATATGAAGAATAAAGAGATGTCAGTCTGTCGTATAACACAAAACATGGTAGTTTTATTAATAGGTTATTGGCCCAGATTTTGCCAGTTAAACTAATTAGTTTGAGAAAGTAATAAGTTAGATTATTGCAGTTCGATATAGGATCGAGTTTCTCAAAATTAGTGAGGCAAGGTTTTGTATACAATATACTGAACGTTGTTTTGTGTTTACCTGCCGTTTTTTCAAATTGACTATGGCGGCGAATTATATTGTAAACGTGCTTAAGTTGCGTGGTAGAGAAAACTACGACGAGTGGGCGTTTGCGGCAGAAAACTTTCTAGTTCTCGAAGGCATGATGAAGTGTATTAAGCCAGAAAGAAATGAAACTGGTACTGAAGTCCCAGTACCGGCCGCTGAAGACGCCAAGACAAAGGCGAAGCTGATACTTACAATAGACTCATCATTATATGTTCACATCAAGACTGTCAAAACTACGAAAGAGCTGTGGGAAAAACTCAAGTCACTCTTTGATGATTCTGGTTTTACTAGAAGGATAAGTCTTTTACGGCATTTGATATCCATTCGGTTGGAAAGTTGCAGTTCCATGACTGCGTATGTTACGCAGATCATAGAGACGGGTCAGAAGCTTTGTGGGACAGGTTTCGCAATAAATGACGAATGGATTGGTTCGCTGCTACTAGCTGGATTACCTGAAAAGTATGCGCCTATGATCATGGCGATTGAACATTCGGGCATTCAAGTAACGGTGGACGCTATTAAAAGCAAGCTTTTAGATATGGAAACTGGAAACGGAAGTAGTAATGACGAGGGTGCATTCGTTGTTTCAACAAAATATAGCCAACATAAGCGGAAACAAATGAGTGGGAGCAAAGATGGTGGTTCCAATCAATCAGGATCAGGCAGTACCAACATGAAAACTGTTAATGTTAAATGTTATAGATGTAAACAGATTGGACACTATCGGACGCAATGCCCAAATAATTATAAAAAGAATGCATTCTCAGCTGTATTTTTGAGTGGAAGTTTTAATAAAAGAGACTGGTACATTGATTCCGGTGCTAGTGTTCATTTAACCGCTAACCCAGATTGGATCACCAGTAAATATCGTAAAGTTCAACAAGAAATACTGGTAGCAAATCAGGAAACTGTTTCAGTTACGTGTGCTGGCGATGTTAAGGTTGTAACCTCAGTCAAAGGCGGTGAATTCGATATTAACATTGAAGATGTGTTTTGTGTTCCAAAATTGACTACAAACCTCATTTCAGTGAGCAAGTTAATTCAGAAAGGCAACAAAGTGATCTTCACAGAAGATAGCTGTCACATCTACAATAATTGTGGCGAATTAGTTGCTACTGCTTCTTTGACAAATGGTGTTTATAAATTAATTGTACAAGAAAAGTTGGTTGCAGCAGTGACTCCTACAGGACTCACTTGGCATCGCAGATTAGGTCACGTGAACAGTGATTGCTTAATGAAAACTAAGAATGCAGTAGAAGGAATGAATTTTGATGAGAAAGTCAATGTGAGTAAATCATCCTGTAAGACTTGTTGCGAAGGTAAACAATGTCGACTACCTTTTACAAGTAGTAGTACAAGAAGTACCGAATTGTTAAAAATCATTCACAGTGATCTGTGTGGACCGATGGAGCAGACTTCACTAGGGGGTTCATCCTACTTTCTATTATTTGTTGATGAGTTCAGTCGAATGACATTTATATATTTCTTAAAGCATAAAAATGAAGCATTTAAATATTTTAAAGAATTTAAAGCAATGACTGAAAATCAAACTAATAGAAAAGTGAAAGTCTTTAGGAGTGACAACGGGAAAGAATTTTGTAATTCAGATTTTGATAATTACTTGAAGAAATTTGGTATAATACATCAAAAAACTAACCCATACACACCCCAACAAAATGGGTTATGTGAAAGGATGAATAGGACGATTATTGAGAAGGCAAAGTGTATGTTATATGATGCCGAGTTAAGCAAGAAATTCTGGGCTGAGGCCTGCAATACAGCTGTATACTTACATAATCGTACTGTTTCATCGGTTCTGGATGGTAAAACACCATATGAACTATGGATGGGAGTTAGACCAGACGTAAGTAATTTGAGAATCTTTGGGTCTCCTGTTATGGTCCATGTCAATAAAGAAAAGAGATCAAAATGGGATAAGAAATCAATTGAATGTATACTTCTTGGATTTCCCGATAATATCAAAGGATATAGACTATATGATCCAATAAAGAGGCATATATTCACAAGCAGAGATGTGATCATTATGGAAAAGCAATCAGTCACATTGGATATTGCATCTGCAGAGAGTGGAAAAGAATGTGTAACTGAGGAAAACATGTCAGAAAATCAGACACTACAGGATTCAGTGGGGGATACCACAGGCTCAACATTGATGGAAGAGTCAGTGACCAGTTCAGACTCAGACTATGTTCCAACTGACTACGAGGATTGTTTGGATGCTCAGGGTACAGGTGACGAACAAGCTAGACCTGTCAGAGAAAGACGGGCACCAAACAGGTATGGTTTTGGTGGTATCTGTTACACAGAGAATAATGTAGATAATGTAGCTGATCTTACACTTAAACAAGCATTGGAAGGGCCTGAGAGTAATCAGTGGTTACAGGCAGTACAGGAGGAGTTGAAAAACTTTGAAGAAAGCAATGCTTGGGAGATAGTGGATGTTCCTAATAAATCTACTATAGTGCAGTGTAAGTGGGTGTTAAAAAAAAAGTTTGAGTGTGACAATAAAGTGCGTTTTCGTGCAAGGTTAGTGGCTAAGGGTTTTACCCAACAACTTGGTGTAGATTATAATGAGACTTTTTCACCAGTAGTAAGACATAGTACTCTTAGATTACTATTTGCTTTGTCAGTAAAACTTGGACTTGATATTGTACATTTAGATGTAGTCACAGCATTCTTGAATGGCGACCTTAAGGAAAACATTTACATGCAATTACCTGAAGGATTTAACTGTTCAGATCCTAGTAAAGTTCTAAGATTAAAGAAAGCTATTTATGGGTTAAGGCAGTCATCAAGAATGTGGTATGAAAAAGTAAATACTTGTTTAATTAAGAATGGATATTCAAAGTCCAAATATGAACCTTGTTTGTACATAAAGAATGAAGGTGAAAATATTACTATCATCGCATTGTATGTCGATGACTTTTTTGTTTTTTCAAACAATTGTAATGAAACTAATAAGTTAAAATCTGCATTAGCTTCTCAGTTTAAAATTAAAGATTTGGGGCAAGTTAAGCAGTGTCTTGGTATGTCAGTTTGTTATGATAAACAAAAAAGAATTCTAACGTTGGATCAAAGTAATTATATTGATCAGTTGTTGTTAAAATTCAATTTAGTTGATTGTAAATCTGTCGACACACCAATGGAATGTGGGTTAAAATTAACTAAGGATAAGAGTTGTGATAAAAACTTGCCGTATCAACAATTAATTGGCTGTTTAATGTATCTAGCAATACTTACACGTCCAGATATTGCATTTGCAGTTGGGTACTTAAGTCAATTTAATAATTGTTACAATAAAGAACACTGGACTCAGGCTAAGCGTATACTAAGGTATCTTAAAGGAACTAAAGATTATTGTATTAAATATTGTGACACAGATAACAATATTAACAAAGATATAGTAGGCTATGTAGATGCAGATTGGGGTAATGACATATCAGATAGAAAATCCTACACAGGGTATTGTTTTACTCTCTCAGGTGGTGTGATATCTTGGGGAAGTAAAAAACAAAAGAATGTAGCATTGTCTAGCACTGAGGCCGAGTATATAGGTATATCGGAATGTTGTAAAGAGGCTATTTATCTAAGAAATTTGAATACGGAAATCACAGGTTATTTAAAGTGCATTGTAATCTTTAATGATAACCAGAGTGCACATAAGTTGTTGCTTAATCCTGTTTTTCATAATAGGTCAAAACATATTGACATCAGATATCATTTTAGTCGAGAATGTGTTAATGATAATATAGTTAAAGTTGAATACTTAGAAACAGCTCAGATGCCTGCAGATATACTTACAAAATCTTTAAGCCATGTGAAACATTGTAAGTTTATGAAACTGATGGGCGTACAACAAAAGTGATGTTATTGATATGATTTTATTTTGATATAGTGGGGGTATTGATTATATATCAAAATAGGTTTTAAGTGAGATACTAGCCATCTGCAGTATACAATGTGTAGTTTATGATATGAAGAATAAAGAGATGTCAGTCTGTCGTATAACACAAAACATGGTAGTTTTATTAATAAACAAAAACCATTACCTCCATTATAATGGGCTCTAAGTGAAATCCTACGATAAATCCATCGACATTTAGGATACCTCCATTTAGAATTGTTGTCCTGTGATACATTGGTATCACAGAACATAAACGATCTAAACTGTTATTTTTACCTGAAAGGCTAGGCAGTGTATTGACACTGCCTAGCCTACTACTTACTACTTTTCCCAGCTATCTTGGGGTCGGCTTCCAGTCTTACCAGATATAGTTGAGTACCAGTATCTATCTATTGAGGTATGGTTTACGCACTTAGTCTTGATGTTGAACCGTTGTGCGTGAGCCATGGCAGCTGTCATTCCAACCAGTCAACCTCCCTCCAGAAGCAGATCAGTCCTCCTAGTGTGTTCAGGATATCTGAAAGTGAATTCGGTGTTTCTATTGTTTGCCGCCATATTTCGGCGACGCCTGTGCACTTAAAGAGCACGCGTGATACGGTTTCTTCCTCCTCCATGCACGATCTGCATAGAGGACTGTCCGTTATAGTGAAAGTGTTTGTTCAGTGAGCAGTGTCCGATGATGGTCCCCGCCACCATTCGTGGGCTGCCCCTATCCAGTCGCAGAAGGCGCCTGGTAAGTTTCCTCAGTATTTTACATTAAGCGACTTACTATCTGATTTTCACAACCCAGTGACTGGGTAACGCGATACTCCTTGCTAATACTGGTGTCAGATTTCCTGAATTCTAACTACCAAAGTGTGGACTGTCACAGATCTGCAAACGACTGCCAGGACCAACTGCTTAACCTGTTTTCAGGCATGGAGGAATCCCCGTATGGTAACTTGGTCACCCATCCTCCTAATGCCCTTTGCATTCCAGGGCCGCAGTGACTCTTTCGAATAAATTCCGCAACCCTGGAAGATCGTTGGTCGATCTTCCAGGGTTACGGCTATTATTGTGAAGCCACTATACCTCTTCTTTGTCCAACAGAACAGTGTTCTATGTTACTAATCATTATAACATATACTCAGAATCCTGAAATCACGAAAAACTGTCTCTTATTCAACACATCAGCTCTCGCAACTTACCCTTAAGGATAAAAGCGAACAGTGCCTACGTAACGTAAAAATAAAAACGTTTTAATTCCACCGTGTCGCAATGCAGGAACCGCGGCTTAACCCGCCGCTGCCGCCGGCTAGCGCGCGACAGCACATATCGATAAGATCGACATCGCACCTGCTTTTATTGTTTCAACCCGTTCAACCCGTTCCAACCCGTTGTACCCGTTAAACCCGCTCAGCGGAAGATCGCCGCGGGCGCGACCCTGCAAAAATTCTAAATGGAGGTATCCTAAATGTCGATGGATTTATCGTAGGATTTCACTTAGAGCCCATTAGAATGGAGGTAATGGTTTTTTTTTAAGGATTTTTGGGAGTGCTTGAAAAATGCCTACCTATTTAGCTGAATTGAAAAAAGGAATTATCTCAATTTACCCAGTGTCAAAGTATAAACGTCATTCACAAGTATCATTATTCCATATCATTTGTTTCGTAATTACATAATAACCTAACTTTTCAATCAAACTAAACGTCTATTCTAAACAAGCAATTCTGCCGATTACAGTCAATAATACCAATAGCTACTTCGCAAAATTTCCAAAAATATAACAGACAAATCCCTCGTCATCCCACTCGAAAGTCAAAAAGGGGCGACAGAGCCATACTGGACAATTCAGAAAGAAATCTCGCTGATAAAATTTTAATGCCTGTATAAAAAGGCTATAAATTTGATTTACGCGCCCCCGGCCGCTGTAACGGGGTAATATCGAAAAATAACATGAGATAATGTTGGCTTACAGAGTGGGGCCAGGGTTGGATGGTCGGATTAGTTGATATTTGCGTTGGGAATGTGAAGGCAGAAGCCGCGACGCGGTGTCTGAACCGCGCGTTGACGCGGTGGCCACGTGGAATAAATGGAGTGGATCTGTGGAATGGTGAGTGTTAATTTGAAAGTTGGTATCTTGTAAGCAATGCTGTTACGAAGTAACTACCACCCATTGCTGAAAACTTGTAGTGGTTTTATGAGGGTTCCATAAACAGCGTACAAGTCACGGGGGGCATTGAGATATCTGAATAGAAATGGCGGAAATAATGTAATGCATTTAAATGCAAAAAATAATGCGTTGTTTCTAAAAAAACAAACGGGGGACGAGAACTTACCTCATGAAGCACATAAAATATTCGCAAAGAAAGCACTTGGATATAATAAATTCCTTATTGGGCCGCGGAAGGAACACAAAATGAGTAGAAGAAGCCACTTAAAAAGATTGGCACTCAACGAACCGGCATAATCTATGCAAATTACGTCAAATTAGGAGTCGTCAACACGTTTTGCCTCCTCTCCGTAATTTTGAAGGCAAACCCTCCTTTATTATTAATATTTATTCCTCTCTTTCCGTCCGAGTTGGGGAAAAAAATAAATCTCGCCGAAACACTTCGATCGGCTAATGAATCGGATAAATAAATTGATGGAAACATTTCACGTGTATGAAGGTTTTCCTCGTAAGTATTCTAGAAATGTTCGAGAGGGTTAATTGGATATTATCAACTTTTATTCCGTAAACAGTTGGTACCTACAGATATTATAACATTAGTCACAGAAGATGAATGTTACATCTATCCATTAAGAGTATTATCTTGGCAATGCACGTTTGATTCCAGTAAATCTGACTCCAGTTTTACCAAGAACAACTGTGTTACCCAGTTGTGGAGGTCTGGTAGGCAGCCGCTCCACGTAAAATATTGGCATTCATCTGAATCCGGTTTGACTGGAAGCCGTACTAAACATAGTTGGGATAAGGCTAGGCAGATGATGAATGCACGTTTGATTCCTGTTTAGCTGCATCTTCTGCACAACTCTCTGTCAAAAGGCAATTAAAACCAAAACTTATTATATAGCGTCCCCATTTATAGAAGAAACAAAGCTGAAAAATAGTAACAAACTATTTTAAAATAGCATATAAATCCGTGTAAAATAGCCATCAAAAAACTCATAAATTCAAAGCTACAAGTTCGTACGATACGTTCCTATTCGGAGAATGCTTGTTTCAATATTGGAGTACTAGTGCTGAAGCGCCAATTATTTGCTGCTCTACACTACGTATAGTTTAGTGGTCCCTTTTTCTGCACTGACTATCACAAGTTTAGAACTGAATGTTTAGTGTGCTAGTTTTTGTGCACTATCATAGCTTGTACAAAGTCTTTTGACAAAAACATTTTGTTTTATTCTTGATTGCTCCATGAAGGCATTGTTTGCCTAAGGATCAATGCTATAGCATGTGAAAGCAGGATTTAAAATTTTGAAAGCAGAAAAGGTGTCGATAGTGACTAAATCGATTAGCTTTTATTGAATAAATCGTTTGATTGTGTCATGAATAGCATTTAAATTAAAATCGATAGCTACGTAACTTCGGATACTCATTTTGAGCGGCGTAAATATCGAAAGATGTACGTTAATCGTCAGATTAACGTTTTCTCGATATTTACCCCTTCGAGTTCATTGTAACATTTTATCAATTTTTCTCCTCGCTTAATAATGACATGGTTACATTATTCAATATTAATTAATATTGCGAAACTTAATGAGATCATGAATTTCAGGTTCACTATGACCAATAATATAGTGTCATTGTACCCTGAAATTTAATATTTCACTACGTACTTACCTAATTACATTAAAATTGAAATATTAAGTTCAGTATTAAACAGTTATTGCTAATTAACAGGGATGTAACAATTTATGTTAAACTTACTTCGGTTACAAAATGCATGAAAAATGCAATCAAAATTAAATTACACGAAATTTTCAAACGTTTTTGCCAAACTTTTATAATAGTACAGTTCAGTGTTTAATCCGGGCGATGAAAATACTGTAAAAAGTCAGTCGTTACACACGTTCCTATTTTTTGATCCTATGTAGGTATCACATCTGATTAAATAAAATCCTTTTGAATAAGATCGCTTTTCCAATGCTGTAATAAATGTATTTCATCTATCTATACACCTATAGTATATAAACCACTCGGCTAAGAATTATGACAAGAGTTGCTACGAATAGTGATTTTGCCGAATACCGAATATTCGGCTAGGCTCTCGGCCGAAGCGACGAATATTCAGCGACACTTAGTACATTTTGCGGGAGACAGGTAAAATATCGTCATTGATATTCCTTCGGTTAAAGTTATTTCACTGTGGCACGAGCCCATAGATCAGCCCTAAGTTAATACTTAAACCACGGTTCTGCAGCTCTAGTCAAATTACCTTCCTTAAAACACCACATCTGCGGGTTTATGACTTTATACAAAACAAAACAAGATCCTACATAACCAAGAGATGTTTAAAGAAAGTCGACAACTAACGAGCCGACAAGCGGTAAAGATAAAAGAGCGAACGCAATAAAAAAACATAAAATGACCCAAAATATTGTTTGTATAATACCCGTAACTAAACAGAGTTATAAAAATATTCCCCTAGCCTCACAAATGCTACTGGTTTTGTAAGAAACTTACCTTTGTGGTGATACAATCATTTTCTCTAAAACAATTATTTTTATTAGGCACTTTCTTAGGTAGGTAGAAATGGTTTTTTTTTGGGCTTGTACCTAAGGCCATAAAGTAATAGAGAAATGTTGATTTACAGAAAAAGGTAACAGTATGTACTTCAAAACGTATTTTATTTAAATTTAAAATATATATTATTAGGTAATAATATTTATGAGATCGTAGACCGTAGCCTTCCGTAGAGGTTACGTAGAAGTTTGCTACGAGAGGCCTTGCTACGACGCCTACGCGCGTAGCAATCTCGTAAACGAATTAAATAACTTGCTCAAGTTGTTCTGTGTATTCTAATCTAGTTAACTAATCCGTTAGTATCTCAATGATGTGCAAAGGCCTCCTCCACTCTTTTCCACACAGGCCCTTCTCGTCAAGTCAAGTTTATCTTTCCTCGTTCGTTTTGGTCTGCCGCTATGTCGCCTGGTATTCTAATCATACTAAATATTAGAAATGATTTATTCGGTACCGTTTTACCTACATAATATTGAAGTGATAGTCACAGAATTACTAAATAAAAATAATTATGAAATCAACTCAGAAATCACAACAAAATATCTCTTCCGCAGCATTAACCGACCCCCTTTAATATAACAACCAAACTACCACTAAAATCTTAACAACTCAATTCTCACATAAACCTCGATTTCAACGATCTCAGAGCCCACAGCTCATAACCCTGTAACTACCGCGTCACCAAATCCCGACCGTCTAACCCAGTGGCTCCCAACCTTTATTTGACCCGACCACTTTAATTTCTTTGTTGTAAGCAGGGACCAGAGTGCCAATTCTACTTATCTTTAAACCGCTCAAGCACCGGCAACACCCGGTGTATTGCCGGTGCGCCCAATTAATCGCGAATTTAATGTTTATTACCAATTACATAAGGTTTAATTTTTTTTGGAAATTTTCACATGTCGGGGCTGGAGCGGAGCAACGTTCACATTCGCATGTCAGTTGCAATCTGTCAAAATGTGTGGAAATTAAGGTTTTTAAAAAGCTGAACGTTGCTAAAAATGCCCTCAGAAATCAAGACGTAAATGAAACTATGCCAATTTAAAAGTAAACTTAGTTTCCTCCCTTATTATTTTATATCTTAGATATTCGAAACTCGTAGCATATTTATTTTATATAATTAGCTTTTACCCACGACTTCGTACGCGTATATCCCGCTGTTTCCCGTTCTCGTATAGCCTGTAGCTTTCCTCATGAATGTGGCGATTACATACAAAACGAATTTTCAAAATCGGTTCAGTAGATCCAGAGATTACCCCTACAACCTCACAAACTTTACCTCTTTATGATATAAGTATAGATTTATAATTTTACACCTCATAATAAGAATGGGAAAAATATTTATAAAAAAACAAGTGTACAATAGGCGGTCTTATCGCACACGGCAATCTCTTACAGACAACCTTTGTATGGACTAAATAAAAAAAGAAAGATTCATTGCTATTCTTTGTAACCAAAAATATCGAGCATTGATAAAAACTTAAAACCAATACATAAATGTTATTTTGAGATAATAAGATAGACATTTTTAATCTTTCGCAGACCATATTTGGCGCTTGCTTATCACCAGTCTTCCGCGGCCCACAGTTACAGAACCACTGGTCTAACCCGTTGCACATACGCAAATTGCACACGCCTAAATGGGTTTCGGCGTCCATCTACTGGGCGGCTAGTCATTAACTCACGGAAGCAAGTACAGCGGACCAATTTCCCGAACCGGTTGCCAATTAACAGCACTTGGGTGCCAGCGGACTGGCCGGCGGGTTAGCAAGGCGGTCGAAGGGTTAGCAAGATGTTTGTTATGATTTACGATTGAGGAAGGGTTCGGCCCGTTTCGGAGTTCGTGTCGCGTTTGAGGGTTAGAATGTTGTAAGTTTTAGGTGGGGAGGTGAGTTGATGATGTTACTTTTATGTGTTGGATTAAGAATTGGTTTTAGTCTTGGAAATATTAATTGTGAGTAGTTTGATTTTGGCCACACAACAAGGAAATTCAAATTCTTAACCAAAAACAGTGCTTTTTTATCTCTTCAATATACTTTTGGTAACTGATAGAGAATACACGGACTTATTAGTGCACTTTTGTACCTAAGCAAAAAAAAGAAATAAACTAAAAGAATATTGTTTGTTTGTTTGTTTGTAGAATGTTTGTTTTCATCATTCACCAATAAAATGATACACAAAAACGTTGATTAATAACCTACTTTTTATCTTGTAATGTTCACAATTCCCTTGACAAAAGCCACTGAAGTAAAGCTGAGGGTAAAGCATGTTAACATGTTAACAATAGACATTAAAAACTTGTATCCTAACTATTCTTTGAGTTGCGGAATTTGATCGAAAGAGATAAAACTTAAAATCAGTTTTGCATCAATGTTAGATTGAGGTAAAAATATTTAAATTTCAAACCTTTCGTGGACCATATTAGCCTGGAACAATTCAAACCTAGCGAAATGGTCAACTCTGATATACAGGGTTATTTTTTAATGACCGGCCAAATTTTCACAGGGTATTCTACCCATGAATATGAACAACTTTCACTATGGGACCAACTCTGAAATCACGAAAAAAAAATCAGCTGTTTCATACAAAAGTTCAATACCTACTCGACTAAAATGCTGATTTTTTTTTTCGTGATTTCAGAGTCGGTCCCATAGTATAACAACGTGGTATAAATAAATTGATTAGTTACACATTTCGTTAATTGCCCGATATAATAAATATCATCATCCACATTAAAATTATCAATTAATTTGTCATAATATTGTGGATCAATACCTAGGGAATAATTATTCTACTAATCTTTAAACAAGGTTCACAATCGCGTGTCAGTCGCAAACTGTCAAATAAGCCTCATTCTTCATACATTTTTGACAGCGACTGAGTTGCTACGCTGCTAAAAATTAGTAGAATGCCGGCACTCTACTCATAAAATGATGATGGAATTAAGGTTTAATTCGATTTAATTACAAAGTAAATGCTATTTTAAGTTTCGACGTAAAACTTATCGAATATCCAGTATTTCTACCGATTTACAACGTAACATTTATCCCAACGTTGTGCGGTAATTGGGCTCGCTATAAACCTTAATTTATTTTTAAAGCAAGTTTAAATAAAATCCAACGTGTTTGCGCTCGACTAACGGTGAACCTTTTTAATGCAAAAATTTTACTGTGCCATATAAAAATGTCTTTATTGACTTAGGAAAAAGTCGGGCCCAAAGCAATTGGCCCAAATCGGTAAAAAGTAGAGCCCAAAAGTGATGCATTTTTTCACAAGGGCCTTTCTACGGTTACAGTTATAAATATGTAAATATTATGCAACTTAAATGGGGCAAGGAAGAAATTGTTGCAAAAAATTCGGAACGGTACTTAGACAATGGTCGTTCGCAGTAAAGAAATGCAGTTAGAAATGATTATTGTGTAACAGTGTCATTAATTTTTTTACGAAAAAAGTAGATCTGTAACACTGCTTCTTTAGTGAATGCCCGTGTTTTAAAACACTTAGCGTCTGGCGAATTTTACGCTACTTTCTTAGAATGTTTAATGGAGATGTATTGTAATATACACCGACTTTCTCCCGGTCTATTTAACAAAGAATATTTCTTAAAAATTAGGTTTGTGCTCTACTGAGCACGTGACCTTCCTTTATCAGCAATACGAACAAAACTACTGATTTCTCAGAGTTTTTTAAATTATAACTTTACAGATACAATAACAAAAAAAAAGTTATCATACCCAAACCACTAAATTTTAATATTTGCAACATAAATATACAGAAACAGTTTACCTGTGGAAACTGTATTTCTACGGATTACTGGGTAACAGTAATCAGTATTTTCATATATTACACTAAATTACTCGTATAAGTAGATCATTCAGAAAATCAAAAGAAAGTTACCTATAAAGACTAAAAATGAATCATTATACTCACAGTGGTTCGAAAACTCTGTCGTGTACCACGGTGTGGCCCGAAGCGCGGTTTGCAAGCAAGCAGAATGTCACCCCAACACTTCTAACTGAGGCTGTCTCTAAGCGGTATAGTTAACTATTCGGTAGCCTTTGATTGTTGACGGTTCAATAATATCTTCCGAGTCGATTTAAAGCATACAAAACCACTGTTTGGCTTTGATATACCAGAACAACTTCGCGACTTTCAGATAAAGTTTCCTCTCGCAATTTATTTCAATCAGCGATAGAAAATACCATGAACACTATTGTGTTCCATAGTTATAGCACGGGTGAAAAATCATGTTTTTTTTTGCATGTTTTGATGAATACTAAAAATGTATCAAACTTGAAACTCAACCCAACATAGGTAGAAAATTCCCGCGTGTCCACCGCGGCCCGGAGCGCGGGTGACTAGCGGGCTGAATATCACCGATTGTCACCCTAAAATTTTGTAATAAGGCTGTCTGTTAGTATTCAGTAGCCCTTGATTTATTTATTTATATAAACTTTATATACACGTACAATAGTGGTAAATGGGTGGACTTAATGCAACAAGGCATTCTCTACCAGTCAACCTTTGAGTTAAAAAACTTGTGGAAGGTGTACAATAAGTAAATAAGATTTATAAAAAAAATTGTTTTGGAAATAATAATACAAATAACAAAATTATCAATGAAATACATCTAGATGCTAAAATAATAAACCAATAAACAAGATGTTTTATAGTATAATAATCTTTCTGATTAAGAGAACTCTGATTAAGAGGCTTTTAAGTAGTGTTTTCGGAATTACGCTTATAGGAAAACTTAGACTCAAGTCTTCTTGAAATCAAGGTTTAGCATATTCCTGTGTTTTATGGTTGAAATAGCATTGGAATTATATACTGGATAACTTTTTTTCCAGTGCGCAAACTTTGAGAACCACTTCTGCCCATGTAAATGAACAACTTTCCCCAAGAAAGCCAAGGTCAATTCCTAAAAAAAAAATTAAACTTCCCATACATAATTGTCATCAACTGACCACAATTTGTATGGGAGACTCAATTTTTTTTTAAGGAATTGACTATGGCTTTCTTGGGGAAAGTTGTTCATTTACATGGGCAGAAGTGGTTCTTAAAGTTTGCGCACTGGAAAAAAAATTACCCAGTATAAACCCGGTACGGTGAGAAGATTGTTGCCGGTTCCAGAAAATTATAGTAAATAGAATTAATATAAAAAGACAAAAATTGGATAAAGTGACATGCTATCAGTGACTGTCTATGTTTGGGATTGTCAGCGTGACATGTCGGCAGCGCATGTCAGTTTTGTTACATTAAGGACCAATTTCACCAATGAAACTGAACGCGATCAGCGAATAAACCACGTTTATGAGCTGTCAGTGTCATTATTTTTCTATGGAATATTTACACTGACAGCTCTTGAACACAATTTTGATGCACTGATCGCGTTCAGTTTCATTGGTGAAATCCGCTCTTAATAGTTTAACAGTCGCTAATAGAATGTACTTTGTGTGGGCCCTGATGGCCAATTCTACTCATTTTTAAGTATGTATGGAAATTGAGGCTATTTAAACTGAGGCTTTTTGACAGATTGCGACTGAGATGTGAATGCGAATATCCCCTTGTCTCTGTAAATAAAAGAAAGCTTACTTGCAGTTCTGCTTTATCTGAAACTGCGTATAAATGTTTCTTTCTATCAGCTTTATTTATCACGTACCAAAACCTAATGACATTTAAAAAAAATGCATTTACAACACCGTCAGCCATCTTTAAAACCACGTCGCAGCCCTAAGCCGCCATTTCTTACCACTCGCATTATGATAACTTTCCTTTCATATTCCATTATTCAATTTAGTAACAGGTGTGTTCTCGAATATGAATGAGTTCTTCACGGTTTGTCGCGGTTCTTCGGGTTTCTCGCGGTTCGTCGCGTTTGCGGCAATAGAATTCGGTTTTATTTGCGTATCCACTCAAGTAACTGACGGGAAACACGCGAGTAGTGTGTAAACAATTTTTGTTGGAATAAAGAAATATTGTGTAAGGGTTGGGACTTGGGAGACTGTTTTTTTTATAATCTTTTGGATGTTTTTATCAATTGTAGCGGTGGCAAAGTGCTGACTTTCAAGTTTTAAGTCATGGCTATAAACTTAAGCAGGCGCTCTGCCTTTCGTAATTTAGGTTGTTTATCACCACTGCTCTCAAAATGATGAAGGAAATCGTGAGGAAACTGGCATTCTCTAGAACTAAAAATTCAAAGAGACATATGACATCCCGCGTGGTAGACTTCGGCCTACTTCTTCTCACAGAGAGCAAAACTGCATCACAGCAGTGAGAACATAATACTCGTATCTAACCAGTCAATGGATTTTGTGTAAGGAATTAACTTCGGAGTTTTTTTCAGGGGTACAATATATTTTACCAGAAACATGACTAGTGAACCACGTAATTTTCATGTCCAAAACGAAACACACATTGCGCCCCAAAACAAAACACAAGCGCACACAGCGCAAAAGAGCAATGAATGAAGCTAGCGAACGAATTAGTCAAATAAACACCTAGTGAGCCAAAACAGTCGACGCTCAGGCAAAAATTCAACAAAAATAAAACGGGCAAGTGCGTCGAACCACGCACATTAAAGGGTTCCGTAGTTGAGATATTTTTACACATGTTCATGCTCAGTATTGATTTTTTGACTCCATAATTCTTATTCTAGGTGAGCCAAAACATTTGACGCTTGGGCTAAATTTTAACTAAAATCAAACGGCCATGTACGTCAGACTACGCACAGTAAAGAGTTCCGTAGTCCTGATGGTTTAGACTATAGAAATAATTTCATAATATTTCTCGGAATAAACGATGAAAAACTGAAATATTAATGAGCTTATAGAAATTTCTTTTCTCAACGACTTTGTCATTTTTCCATAGCCCGATTTCGCCCACTGCTAGGCTCAGGCCTTCCTTTTCCTGAATCGATCTCCACGCACCTATACCACCCTTAGGGTCGCCACACACGGGCCACACGCGACAGCCACAAACGCCGCCACGAGAAGCTAGAAGTGGCCACAAAGGTAGCTGAAGCGCGCGATGTCCACTTGTAGCCGGTGGTCGACACTTGCGGTCGGTGGCTGCTAGTTTTTAAACCTATGCGCGCAGTATCATAATGGACTCTGACGACGAAAGTTTAGGGTGGGGAATCGTGCGAGTGGCGTGTAGCGGCGTTTTGTGTCGGTGTTTAGTGGTCGGTGCGGGCCACAAGATGTGAGCAGCGACGATTTGTAGCGTGTGGCGGCCACCGGCGTCAACCGTGTATGGCGAGCCCATATAAAATGTATGAAAACTACAGGAAATGGGTATGCCGGTGACGGCGTTTTGTGGTTGTTGCCTTTGGCCCGTGTGCGGGGACCCTTATATTCTACCTGTCTTAGCAACAATGTCTAGGTAATATCTTTTTTTTTTTGATCCCTGAAGTTTTTAGAAATGTACAGAATACACCGTACTTTCATCAATGTATACAAACCGTTTCCGTGTAAAATGACTGACAGACGTACAGACTGAAACTTTAACTGTTCAGTTTTAGCCATTTCCGTACGGGTCCGCACAAAATATACCGCCTAATACTCAACTGCAACGATTTTTTCCACACTCGTCCGCGGCTAACAAATTGAAATTCATTAGTACGTGGTGCGAGCTTCGGAGGAGGGCGTTAAGGAAAATTAACGAGCTATATATGAATTAACACTCATACCGTACCCGGCTGCAGATCAATACGGAATCAGCGACAATTTTTTGAAACGGTTAACCGTATCGGGCTACACTTGGATAACGAGTACGTTGATGGATTTTTGTGGATGTTGTTCGTATGGTAGGGAAAAGAGATTGGTATACAAGCAGAACACTGTACCGTCTATAAAATGAGTTAAACACTCAATCAAGCTAACTGCTGATTATTGATATTTAAAAATCTGTCTAATGCGGGCCAAACACGTTCAAGTAATTTGATCAAAAAGGCTGGTTCAAACAATTTTATCAAATTGGCGGGAAAATTTGACCAAAAATGAATTGTCAAGTGGTATCAACTAATATGAAATTTCCTTTTTCTATTTGATCAAAAAGTTTGAACCAGCCTGTTTGATTAAATTACTTGAACGTATATGGCCCGCATGAATGTTGTACGATTTGGTTTTGCCACTACATTCATTTGAACTAGCAATCGTAGAATTTTCGATCCAATCCTGGCCTTGTAGGAGCTAAAGTTTATTCAAAAGGGAACCAAATAGTACAGTAGGATGCACGTCTGTGGAAGCATTTTAATTCAGAGTAGAGGGTGTAGCAGGGAGTTTCAATAAAATCTGGGCCACTCTAGACTTTGACACCACTGATGTGCAACCTATCGTAATTTCTTCGCAGCGCTCATTCTTCATGATTTTTCTCATGAGAGATTCTATTGAGTCTATTAATAGCCATGTTTAGAAGAATAGTACAGGAATAGCCTTTTCTATTGATTCTTTGTCAATAGTTCCCGGCTGACTTTTATCCGAGTACCTAAGTACTACGTTGATTTTGCTTTGTTTACATACATACCTATCTACACATCATTTGCCCATTGTACCTGTTTAAAAACCACATTTTCATGTAAGCAGATACGATTTCCATTGTTGACTTTTCTGATCAAAGTTAATTAAATTCGTCATTACTCTTAATTAAGTTAATTAGCAATTTTCAACTGTTGGGACTTTCAGAATATTACGATTTAGTGTAGGTTTTCATGGGATAATCATAACCTTTTAGTCGGTTATTCATTATATTTATAAAGTCATTATTTCGTGCTACTTGCTGGCAGCTTCACCCACGTGAAAGTCTCAATATCGATACCAGAAGTATCAATTAACGTAAGCGACATTTTAGATTATTTATAAATGCCACTTTAAATAATCGCTGTAAGGTTCACTTTGGTTTTTTGGGTTCATATCCCTTACGTTAACTGATACTTCAGGTATCGATATATACAATGGGAACATACTTCAATGATAACAAATCCCAGGCTCTATTTTAGGACATGGTCTACCCGTGTGACAAGTTTCATACTCAATACTCAATGCTCAATTCTTTATTGCATTCCACAATGTACATGCTTAGGTGAATTAGAAGTTAAAAATATTAGTATGGAAGTAGATACATCATTTCCATATTGCTTGTTAAATACCGATCAACAAGATTTTTTTTCTAAATGTGAACCTTTTGTCGTAGTATCAAAATATGGGAAGCTGTTTAAATATCTTAGAATAAATCTTTACAGTCACTACAAGAATATTACTGACCATGTTAAAATATTAAAAAACAATTAAATAAACAACATACAACCAAAAAGAAAACAAGATAATTAACAAGTCGTTAGATTGCATGACACATTTATGTCTAAGCCAGTTCACAACAAGATTACGGCTACAAAAAGAATCCAGTCGCACGGTGAATGGGGGCCTTTAATCTATCCAAATCCTTCCCCAAATAGCTGAGATGGTGCATAGTCGGTGCGGATTAAGCGCGACTTTGTCTTACTCAACAGCTTACGCGTTTAACGCAAGTCAATCTGTTGTTAGGATCTGGGACATGACTCCCCCTTGTACCGAATAAGACGAAGCATTATCTCACTGTTAATGATTTTTATTAAACGTTTGAGATTTGGAGAGTCTTTAAAAATATTATTTTATTGAGATTCATGGAGATGAGTAGTTAATGTTTTGGTTCCTATTGAGGGTAAATATGAATCACAGGACTTGTCCATGTGCTTGAGGTAGACCCAGCAGTGAACGTTATTCGGCTGAAATATTTTTTACTCAAACATGCTTGGAAATTTGAGCATTATTTTGACAACCTTCTTCGAATTAAATCGAAATTGCTGTACTGGCCAAAAACATGCTAGCATCGGCCAGCAAAAGTTGTAAAATCCATATCTGTGGTGATTTAGTGGCCAAATAAATTACATTACAAAGTACGGCGCCTTCTGCATACGTAGTGTTATAGCTTTCAATATTTTACCACCACACCTGGAAATCGATTTATTTTGTACCAGCGCACATAAAATTAAAATGATTTTGAACAAGGAGTATTTTGGTGACCACCTAAAATAGCTTTTAATTTTGATATTGCACAAGAATATTGGTACCTAATATCTTGACATACCGAGTATAATTTGTTTACATTGTAATCTGCTGAAACCTAAATTGCTGTAACTGGTCAACGCAAATAACGCGTTAACTATATGTAGATACATACATGTGGAAGCTTGTTATTAGCAAATGTCCCTACATAGCATGATCTTTAAGTTTGTTTATTAGTCTGTAAACTTTCTTTAAAATAAAATAAATAAATAAATATCTGTCGTGTAATTTAAAAATAGAACGTTCTTTACTCCAAAACATGGCAACCCCTTGGTTACCATGTTTTGGAGTAAAAAATCGTTATAGGTAATTTATCAAAAGTTTTACCCACTTGAATTTCGAACTGGCTTGCAAATAGAAAACTGTTTAATGAAAAAAAAAAACAAATGAACGCTTTAACGCGGGAAAAATTATTGTTGTTCGTTGTTCGCCAATAAAGTTAAGCCGACAACACTATGGGTCATCTATTCAATGCTAAAATTCACAGGTCTAATGAAACATAACGTGAATTTAAAACAATATGCAAACCTGACTTTAATGCTCAAAAGACAGTCGGATGAATACAACTGTAAAGTCAAAAGTTTTCACTGCATCAAACATAAAAATGTTTATGTTTGTAGCACCAGACAGTGTATATCTGGACCTCAAAGTAAGTTTTACTCTTGATAATATTAACCTCCGTTTTTAGGAAAATTATCTATGTGAACGTAAACTACAACGTACTTTGTATTTGTTGCAAATCATTCTTATTTTCGGCATTTTTGGTGCATGCAATGTAACGAAATAACAAATATTACTATAAAAGACGTAGAAAATCACGAACGGTGTGATAATTTTATTGATACTCTACGTGATACTAAAACCAAGAATGATCGCACATTTGTTATCAGAGATGAATCAGCTGAAATCGTACAAAAGCACATAGTGCTACGTCCAACAGATATAAAGTAAGTATAGGTTTTTTCTAAATTATAAAAATAACAAATGCACAAAACAGTAATTGGAAAACACAAAATTGTGCTGCCTATTTAAACTTGCCAAATCCGGAATATTATACTGGGCATTGCTATCGTCGATCTGCAGCGACTCTTCTTGCTGACACAGGTGCGAATTTAATTACATTTAAAAGACATGGCGTATGGAAGTCTGACCGGGGAGCTGAAACTTACATAGAAGGATCGATTGAAAATAAAAGTAGCATTACACGTAAAATCAACGAAAGTATCTAATCTCGACAATCGACCTCCTATCAAAGCTTTGAAATACAGAATCACACTGAAGAGACTACTATACAACAAAACTTCGACCTCGTTAGAATTATCCCAAACCAACATAATCACGGGAAAGTCCACTTTAAATTTCAAAAATTGTACATTCAACAACTGTATTTTCAAATAAAAAGTTCTGCCTAGATATTAATACTTAGTTTTAATTTCCGCGCATTATTTGAGAACAAGGCTTGGCCACAACTAAACATTGATGGACAACGTATGTGTGCCTCGGCCCATATTTACAAGTTTACAAGTTCGTTCATCAATGCCTCTTTTGCTGGCCGCTACAGTAATGTATTATTACAGCAGCAATATTCAGCTACGTTCGAGGATCTCAAGAATCTTGAATTATTTTAGTTGGTTTAAATTGTTTTTCATTTTTTGCGCCTTTCATTTATAGTAGATTAACTACTCTTAGGAACATTGATTTGCGTTAGAAAACTTTGACAAAACGTGCATTAGTTTGTACTTCGTAGCGTCTATTATGATATGGATTTCGTACCAACGAGAAATTTAGGCATCCCAGGAACACATTACTAGATCCCAACACTAATCTATTAGTCCTGTTTGTGGAAAGCCAGGATGAGGCGTAATGTCATCACGGTAATGTGCTGCACTGGCACTGTGGTAAGCCTGGCTAATCGCGCTGTCACATCGGCCTTCAGATGCGACTGCATAATGCTGATGCTCATTACAAACTCATGTCCAAAGATCCGATATTCTGTGATACAAGGCTTCTCTACACAAATAGGTACTACAGTTATGTCTAGATGTGTACCTAACTATGGTAGACACTAGATAAATGTGCAATAACGGTCATTGACCCATACATACATATTGACTTTCTTAATATCAAAAACAGAAATAAAGACATAAGCTGTTCTGAATCGAGTTATATCATGATCCTTTACGTTCTCTAGTAATGAAAACCGGTTCGTTATTTATTTAGAAAAATCAATGTATCTGTAATGTAGGCGCTTACAATAAATATGTAAAATATATGATTAGGTACTTACTATACACGAATTTTCGGTACAAATCCATACCTACTTTTTGGGCAATTTGACAATCGCTGCCACTGATATATTGAAACTTAATTCAAAGACCTTCGAAAGGTCTCTGATAAAGTTTCAATGTTTCAGTTTAAACCGAAATTGAGCAATGTAGGACTAGTCCTATATTGCTTGATTTCGGTTTAAGACACTGCAAAAGAGTAAATTTTTGTAATAAGGTTTTTTCCACTATTACGTCACGTGCTTAATAACTTTTTGAATAGACCTTGAAAACATGAAGATTATTTTGAAACAGCTACACCTTCTACTATTTTTTTTTATTTCATTACCTTCTTTGCTATAATGAACAACTACAGATATTCGTAAATCGACGTCACCTCCACCAACTGTAATGTCATCAGATAGACTGGGTACAGACAGACGGTAATCCTGTCTAATCGCTGTGTCAAACGTACTGTCAGATCTACATATTGGTGTGATTACGTACTTAGATGTGTTGATTCGGGTTAGTGCTATACTATTCTTAGTTTTTTGGTTGTGTGCATATTATAAAGCTAGTATTGTGAACACTGTAGAAAATTATGAACCTTTTTCTTTCTTTTCTTTTATATATTCCTCGGTGTTAATGTTCTATTGGATTACCAATAGAACATTCACATTACATATAATCATAATCAATAATATCAATAATATTTGTATGGCCTACAGTTTGTTGTTCCGGGTCTGGCTGTTTGTGTATGTGAGTTTGTATGTTTGTAAACGCACCCACGATTCAGGAGTAATTGCTAGTTTAGGGCAACATTTTTTTTTTTAAAGAAAGAAAGAAAAAGAAAATAATCACCATTCACCTTTTTGAAGGTTGTTAGTATTATAAACGTAGTTCGTTCAATTACTTTTGAGCATGTGGTCGGTGTATAGTCACGCTACCATTATTTTATTTCTCGACTACAAGACGGTATTAAAGCCCAAACTTTCTTCTTTTCAAACCAAAAGCCCATTCGATCACTTTCAATAAACTCCCAAATAAAGTAACTGTGGTACAATTTGAAGTAACAGGACCCAACAATGGTGCACCATTGGTCACGCTCACGAGGAAGTGACAAAACCCTTTCACGGAGAAAGTCCTTTGTACTTTCTTTCTCAAGGTTAACTAACATTACTCTTTGTGTAACCGACCTGATAGAGTTACGGTGCCTTGTGTAATTACGTATTCAAAGGGTTGCCCGAAAATGGTTCATCTTACCGTTATCCAGCGTTTATGAGTAACGGTATGTGATCTAGTGACGTCAGGATACAATGTTTCCCGTTAACAACAGTTATGGTAAAAGTAAACAAATACAATTTTGAGTAATGAGTGAAAGATTCCGTTACTCTGATTTATGAAGTTGGTTTTTGTGTTGCGGGAGTGGGGTTGAGGTTCAATTATAAAGTTGTTTTTAGAGAGAAAGATGTTTTGGGATTTTGAAGTAGGGTTATTGACAGGACAGGCTTTCTTTGGTTGAACGTTGTTGACCTAGGTAAGGTTGCAAGAGGAATGGTACTTTCAAGTAGACCGATTAATTTAGCAGTATCTCAGGTTCCATTAGTTGCATCAATGCCCATTGTGAAATCACAATGATCATCAACACTAACAAAGCCACAAAGGTTTTTTATTCACGCACCCTTTTTTACTTTCTCGTAAAAATAGTGAATTACCTAATTCTCAGACAAAACTCCGAACATCACAATTTTGCGTTTCGTCACTTTTTTTTTTGCTCGTAATTTTATTGTCAAACAGCTTCTGTTGTCATAAATAATATTGTCTTTGGACGGCCACTGGTGTTACCCTATATTGTTTGCTTTTGTTAAATTGGCAACACAGTCCCAACTTTAGGTTGGAGTAAAAACATGACCCATTTTTGCTATTGTTTCTTAGTCATTACGGACAAGGCCAAAATTATGCTCTTATGCTTTTCAAAAAATATACGGTGTGTTTTTTCAGTTCATGCTTAATTCTGTTTAATTCATTTAAAATAATTTTCTTGGATAGTTTCATAGCTTCTGAAAGTGTTTTCAGTGAACACGATATTTTTATAAAGTACGGATTTTATCATCTGTACCTATCCTTTCTATATAGAAACTGTATATTAGTGTTAATTTGGCAAATAATATCTCATAGGAAAAGCATTAAAAAAAAACATTTGTCTGAATCAAACAACGCCACGACACGTCTACACCGGTTACTAATTCACCGCATGCCATCGTGTCCTGCCTCCTAAATACTTAACTAACACGAACACATTATCGCGCCGTAGGATGTAATGCACTCCAACAGAGATGACTAATAAACGGACACCTCAATCACCAGGACAGGTCCCGTCGTCACTAATAAACAGCGATTTAGAGACGTTACGGATTCTATGCAACACCATCCAAAAGGCGACACGGAGCTCCGTGAAATTGAAACACAAAACCAACAATAGACTTAACTACATTTAACTTCCTAACAATTATACAAAGAGCAAAATAAAAACAATACGACAATATAGAGACTGGACAAAGACGGACGTTCCCGGTACCATGGACACAAAGGCAGATTTCTTTTGCTAATGACATCTCAAGCCGGCCGCATTGTGGGCCCTTTATGGCATCCACGCGACACCATAACATGCATTAGTTCCAGTATTTTGCCAACACTGTTCTCTCTGGATGTGTCAATTCTTCGAATGGAGTGAAACTGGGACGTTGTTTGTCCTAAAAAACGTTGCGCGTGCCTCGGATGCCGAATCGTGTTATTGGTTAACTTCCAGTAACTACTCGGTGGACGGATCAATGTAAAAAATCTGTGTTTCATCTGTTCTATCGAATGCCTTTGTTTGATTTTTTTGTAGTTGCCAGTAGGACATGCATTGCGATGTTCGTACCTACAACAATATATATATTGACTTTAGATATTTCCAATACGTTTTCATTACACCTACCTTGGTTAATTAAGAGCGAAATATTCCCAACTATATTTTCCAATTATAATCATGAAAGCATACCTATATCAAACGGCAGTTAGAATCGTAGCATCGTATTCGTTGGAAATATTGGCTTTAGTTCATTTAGTTTTGTTTGAACTCACTCGCTCGTTTGGTTCACGAAGAGCACTTGTGAAACATTTTTCCATTTTATTTATTCCTAGAAAGATCTGGATTTTAATGAAACATATAAAAATGATAAAAAATTAAATGAAATGATTTATCATCGAATGCAAGTACTGCTCTAAAATAAATATTTAATAAAGCATAAACACATACTCATAGGAAAATGCTTTTTAGAATAATAAATTAATTTAACTGACAGATGAACTGTACTTGAGAAAAACAGAAAGAGAAGTTGTGGCCATTCTACCTACGAATCATTCAAAGAAACAAAACCAACAACGAAACACTTTTGAGTTCGTATATCCCAAAGGGTCCAACTCCAAGTACATTTTCGTCAGGGTTCACAATCGTACGGTCGTCTACAGACTTTTTACGCTCATCCGAGAATGCCCTATGACGTGGACATTAAAGCTCGCCGGTAGCGCGTGTAATTTTCGACGCGCTGCACTCGTTAACCCCCGGCCTTCCGAATGTTTGTCGGGTGACGGCGACGCATGTCGAAAATACTTAGTGGGGCTGCGCCTCATTATAATCCCTGCATCCCGAGTCCCGACCTCCATCCACCCTCTGAGCTTGATTCGACCGATATATTAACACGTCCACATTCGATACATCTGCGTATGGATATGGCTGGAGAGAGAATATTTTTGCATGTCGCTTAGTGAATTTTCGTTTTGAGATTTTCTCTTTTAGGTTTGTCTGGTTCAAACTTCTCAGTCTAATCAAATTCTTTCGGCTGGCTACCTTATTAATTATGTGGGTGTTCTTTTTGAGTATTATTCAGAATTACTTCTATTACTGGTTATGTTTTTACTTCATGTTCATTTGAGATGTTCAATCATACTTAGGTTTCTTAAAGATACCCTCTCCCTGGTTTTCCTTATTATCTCGCCAAATTCGTTTCGAAATAAAAACGAAAGAGCTGAACGAAAGCGATCGTAAAGATGCTATCTACACACACATCAGATTCTAATAACCATTACTATTGTTCCTTTCCTTTAGAGCGCCATTTTGGTGTCTATGTGCTTGAGTGTATTTCAGAGTTATTTAGCATCAGATATGAGTTTATTAAAGTTCATATTGAATATTTTATTTTTTGGCATATCCACAGTGCGTTGCCGAAATCAGTGAGTGTTAAGAGGGCGCAGAAAGCGCGGTGTTCCATTGTTATAATTTTCAATAAGGGGCGCGATGAGGGGCATCTATCGATCCAGCACTACACACGGGGGGCATACAGCCGAAAGCATCATTCAGCTTCCTTTCTGTGGTGTGCATCCAACTATAAATATCCGCAGTTAGTAAACAGTGACTGGAAGGAAACGTTAGCAACTGCTCATGTATTTCTTTCTTTGGAGAAAGATATAAATTCAACAGTCGAGGCTGTAAAACATTTTAAAGCATTAAAGGGTGACAGCTATAAATCATGATAAGTATGAAATTAAATAAATCATTTCTAAATATTCTTCACAAGTTAGTCTTAAAGTTAACGCAATAAAAATATATTACATCGTTCCCAAAAACTATGTTTTAATAACATTCACAGCTTTATAGATAAAGTTTATCTCTAAGTCTCTAAATTTTATTCACTGATAAATGTATTTATTTTTATTCTTTATCTTATCCTGTTACTCATCCACAGTCTTGTTACACTTTTCTTTTAGATTTTTCATTTGGTTGAGTTATTAGCTGTCCTTATCCATATTCGGTCTTACGTTCAAATGAGGTCGTTCTTCTACGCTAATCAAGTAAAAACTAAATAAATTGGAATATCTTAAGAGACTTTACATTTGAAGAATAACATACTCATTATCTAGCCCTATCTTACCCCATCTCAGTAGTCACCCTTTCTAGCTACATACAAACATCATATTTCACCATAGTTAATCCATCATTTCTTTGGTCTTCCCCTACTCTTTCTAACCATTGATGTATAAATGAACAATTTTCTAAAAACTTTGACCTCATATCTAAATTCAACATTCGCCTCCGTATAAGTATCTAAATTGGTTTCTAATCAATCGAGCCAAGTTCATTTCAAGAAATGTACGAAATTCCACACATCGAGACCAATAACGAAGCAATAAGTTTTCCAAATCAATTCCAAACACATGCGTCAAGGTACCGCATGTTGTCTACGACGAACAACAAACGTGTAAGTATACCCAACCGCCCGGGGTGAAGCCGAATTCTATTAAAATCCAAACAATGCCGACATCCCCAACTAATATCTGGACTAAATCCCTAATAAGTATGCCATTGTGTGAGAGGGACGTGGCAAAAGCGACAAAGAACACGTTATAGCGATCTGGTGAAACCCCTGATATGTATGCAGCGTATTGAGCAAAATTTTGGTGATGTAAAATTTACTTTTGTAGCTATCGTTAAGGTTGAAATTGGGTTGTGTTTCATTGTGATCTTAGGGTGTTTTGTTGATTTGTTAAGCGGGAATAGTACACGCCGGAGTGTGGTGAACGTCTGGCCATGGAGGCTCACCGTACTTGCCGCACTCCCCTTCCAAACTTGATTTGCAGTCCGGTTATAATAGTGTGGCCATTCATTACACTCGCGCTACTGTTTGTCGTGAACTTTAAAGTTTTATTGTAACGTTTTTGTAATTTGTTTGCAGATTAACGATAATGGGTATAATTTATCAACGGATGTTTTTTGTTATGTTGCGAATGAGTATGGGGAATGACTGGATTGGTTATGTACTGTAGATGATAATTTATATAAAATTGGGTCATGATTTCTTGTTATTATCCCGTCACGTCAGTCAATGTTGTCAGTCCGAGTTTTTTTATATTTTTTTCTTCATAAGTATGAGTCATCATCATCAAGATATTTATTTAAACTTTATGTACAATAGTGGTACATGGGCGGACTTAATGCAACAAGGTATTATCTACCAGTCAATCTTTGGGTTAAAAAGACTATACTGCGGTAGGTGTACAATTTTTATTTATTGATTATATAAATATAGGCGTAAAAGTGATTGTTGAAAAAATTTAATCAACACATTTGATTGTATAGTTTTGCAGGAATACAAAATAATGACGTCCACGGATTAATGATGACGGGATAATGTACCTGTTGTTGTTTATTTTTTCTCCTAGTCACATGGCTTCATTCATGTAGGCCATAACTAACTCAATAATTGATACTGGTAGTTAAGGTTCTGAGAACTTATGCATTTCATTGTTTAAAACGTTTTCGGAATTATTTCGATTCCAATTTTCTCTACATAATATATTTCATTAATTCTTGATGTTATGGGTGCATTTTTAAGATATGTGCTTCAATTTCTGAAACAATCTGTACTTTAAAAAAAATATAGAAGAAATCAAATTTAAAAGGAGTTCATTAGAGCCGCTACTGATTACAAAAAATGCAACTTGACAGTCCCTAATATATCGCTTTGACAATCATAGAATCGAAATGTCGGGCCAGAAGATAGTTAATATTGGAAGCTTAGTAAATAAAATTCCTACATACATTCAGATCTTGTTTCTCGTACTTACTTCGTCAAAGTTTTAAAACGTCATTCATTATTAGGTAAAATGGTTATGTTAAAATGGTCACCCATCCACAGACCGACCTCGGCAAGCGTTGCTTAACCTTGAAGATCGACCCGTGCGGCTATTATTCTTTAGCCACGAGCTTTATAACGTTACGATATTTCTAATTAAAAAATGCAATTCAGCTAGGACCCACTTACACAAACCAAAGTTGTCTTTAACTTAAGTTAGTTGCTACCCGGGGCCATAATCTAAGCCATTTTTGTTTTCTAATCTCGTGTTAGCAATTAACTTGAAGTTTAAATGTAGTACATTATTGCAGCGGCCACCAAAAGAGACATTGATGGACGATCGTGTAAGTTCTAAACAAATCGGTATTTTATTCTAAAAAATAAAAAATACCGATTTTATTTTAGGTATATTTACTTCTTGGTATCGTTCCACTTCTCGTTTTAATTACAAAATGCAACTCAGTCAAGTGTCAGAAAAAGTACTAAAATAAAGAAGTTCATTAACGCTATTTCTAAATAAAAAATGCATAAAATATAGAAGTTCATTAACGCTGCAAAAATGCAAGTTGACAGTCTCAAATGAATCGCAATGACAATCGTAGAATCAAAGTGTCGGGCTGGAGTAGAATCAGTGTAAAGTGTAGTGTCAACAAGGCTAAGTGTTTTCCGTGTCGTCTTTGTGGGGAGGCCGGGGCACCGCGCACCACCGTGCACGCTCCCCTACTGCTGTACAACAGAACTGGGTATCGCCGTGTAATAATAATTGCTGGTACCTAATACTAGTTATTTCTCGGTTCTGTGTTTTGGTTTTGACGTTTGAAAAGTATTTTGTGAGTGGTAAAGGTGGTTGCCGGATTTTGATTCTAGATCATATTCCTTTGCATTGATTTCGATCTCTCCCTGTTTATACAGTAATGAACACGCCATGTTGTATGAGTTTCTATTGATTGCATCATATCTATGAGATGTTAAAATCAAAAAAGATATGCTTATATTGTTTCGCGTTATTCTTTTAGAAATTATTCAGAATTTAGTACCTTGTGGCAAGGTGAGAATTTTTAGCCCACCTATAAATTTCAAAATAAGAATACAATGGGAATTATCTTAAGCTAAAATCTTCACTGCTCATGTTTGTGTCTGTCATTGAAATAGTATCTATACTATTTTTAACAAAAAATATGGAATAGGATTTCTCCACAAGCTAAAATAACAATAGTAATAATTAAAGTGGTTGCTGCATCAAACAAATTCATTAACTATGTGTTTTGCTAAAATCTCAATGTCAAATATCACAATGCTAGCTTAATACTAGTACACGTTGCTATCTCGTCAGGGATACTTTCTCATCTAACCTAAAAAAAGCACACAACCAAAAAACTGTAACCAGACACTTCCCAAAAGACCTCTTACGACTAAACGCTATATCCAATTCCAGCCACAAAACTACTTAAGAACCTAATTATATACTTATTTTGACGTTTAAAAAAAATGTCACTTATCCGGTTCTGTCGCAGTAAAGCGGAATGCAGCCGTATTGGGCAGGAGGGCTGGAGACAATAGCGGCTAACTACCCCTTTCTTGTAAGCCCGGCGGCCGCGGGAGGCGCGGGCCTAACCAAGCATACACTGCGTTTTGGGGTACCCACTGCGGGGACGCTCGTGCGGTAAAGTGTTGGTTGGACTAGTTAGTTGAGGCTATATTTTTGGTGATTTTTTTGTTTTATTTTTGTGTTGTTGAAGGTTAAAAGTTACATAGGTAGCCGTCGTTGTTAGATTCAAATAAAAGAAATGCGACCTATAAATAATTTATATTTTAGGTCGCATTTGTTTTAAAATTAAGTAGGTATGACTCGAATAGTTGCTGTAATCGTTTGATTTGCTTACTTGAAGAAAACTCAATTTTTATAGAAGTGTAATAAAATCAATAAACAAAAACCTCTTTCATTCTGATACAGAGAATAAAACAACAGACATCAGCATACATAATCTACTGATTTAAAAAATCATTTTTCCGATTGGAGCGAAATTATTTACGAACAAAGGAAAGCAAATTAACATCGTAAAAACAAGCAAAAAAATACACAGAGGAGCGTTTTTAAAACAACAAACAGAAAATGAAATAAGATATCCCACTTTCCACGCTACTTTGCCGCGTGCATTTTTAACGAAAATGAATAAACAAAAATGGCAATCGAAAAAGCTTATAACGCGACTGTACCCAAAACTACTAGTGTATGGGGTCCCACAATGCAGATTTGAAACGGGGGCTGGGTAACCGGATCACCAAATTGAAATGTTTTATATCAGCCCCTTGCAGCATTATGCGGATAATGCCGACTTTTAAATTGATAACCAGCCCATGCGTATGCGCTCACATGACAAATATTCTTTCTTTTTTTGTTCAATATTATTTGGTTAAAAGTTTAACCGTATCGTCGTTTAGAACTATTATGCTCGTCGGTATAATTTGCATACGTCACAGTGTTGTCCTTTGTTGGAAACGTTTGCAAATCTTGTTTGTCAACGTTTTACTGGGAAGATGTTCGACTATGATTGATAGATACTATATGGCATTTTGTACTTCATTAAAGTAAGGTGTGTTTTGACAGACCTTCATTGCAAATGCTACGGTGCGTAAAATTGAGATGAATTTTATGAAGTAATAATAATAATAATCTTTATTTGCATAAGAAGTGACAGATACCCAGAAAAGTACAACTTCCTTCTGTAAGTAATGCTTTATAGATTTACCTTAACATTCATGATGTGCGCTTCGTAATCTTGTATTTGGAGTAGAAAGTTTCTGGTAGATTTTTATGGTTGAGTCTGTAGGTAGGTAGGCCTGTAAAAATCACGTTTATCATACCCAAGTAAGTATTGTTTTTATTGCACTAACTAGTACTCTTTTAGTGAACATACAGAAGTGATCATAACCGGTAGGTTGCGATAGAGGTGGACGATCGCAATCAGATTAACCGTGACACCTGTGAACTCTGGGGTTTTAAGACTAGGCTGTATGTTGTGTAAGGTTCGTAAGAACAAACCACTGTTCTCTTCTGTATATTGTATCTTAAAGCACAGCACTTGATTGGACACGCCATATTTGGTCAAATAGACCAAATATGGGGTGTCCAATCAAGTGCAAAGTCATTAAGATAATGTTACAACAATTAGCTAGCAAAGCAGGAAACAAGATAAGCACAGGCTTACGCCTAGTACGCTGTAAACGTCTTTACGACTTTTACTTCAGCACGGTGCGGTTTTCTAGTTGTTTCCTGGCGTCTCGCAGTACTCTTTGCATGGCGTAGGCGAGTAGGGCATGTGGACAAATTTTCTGCGATCACGGTTGATCTGGCACAGTAGTCCGTAGCAATTCTTGAGTACTGTAAAGGCTGCCCTGAAGGGAACCTAACAGTATACAAGCTGCCAGAAGAATAGTTCTGGCTGGTTTCATTCAAGTATCGAATCAGTTTTAAAAACATAATGGGCTGACGTTGACACGTTGTACAATAGTATAAAAACAATTAATAATAATCCTATCCTAACGCCAAGTACGTTTGATACTGTGACCCTAACCATAAAAACATTTCGATGCTCTGAGTATTGAACCAACTTGAAGGAGTTAAATCAAAGAAGAAGAAGTAATAATTAAATAAAAAAATAAATTAAAAATTAAATAAAAAAATTGGGCCTTGAATAAAAACGTGTTCTAACTATGAAATTGGCCTTCATAAACCAATGGAGGTTTAGACGTTTTTTCTACGTAAACTTCCTATATCTTTTAGACCTTTAAATTGAATGTACCTATACGTGCAATAATTAGCTGCGCTCACGTTTGATCATCGGACGCAGTAGTTGTTAATGAGCAACTTGAGGGAGACCAAACAAAAACGAAGTCATTTTGACTGTGAGAACAATAATAAATGGTATAACCCTTGAACCCAAGTTCTTATATTCTTTTTGACTTTGAATTTTGAATGCTTTGATAAGCGGCGCCCACGGTTGATCGGGCGCAGTCCAGTCCGCCATATTTCTGCCGCTGCGTGACGGAACCGCGCGCCGATTCCACTGCCGCTATTATCGCAATGATATCGCGATCAATCGAACGGGAGCAGGCAGAGTATGGGGAGGTGGAAGCAAATAAATGTATCGCTGGGCGGCGGGTGGATAAATACGCAAATAATACGAAACTACAAAAATCAAAACCCATCCGCCACTCCGATACAGTTGAACGGTTTGGATGCTGCTCTACTTTGATTTTTTTTTGTTTTCGTCTCCACCAATCTGTAACGTAACTTCTATAACAATTTTGTTATAGCGATAAAACGGATATTCTCGACGAGTTTTTACTCTTACTTCAATTGGGCTTTCACATAATTTTGTCAAAAGTAAATTGACTTCTACTCTTGTCCTTTCAGGATTGTTTTTCTAGTTAAGTATAAATATTACTCTTTAATTTGGGATTGTAAACACAATCATTTGGTGACAAAAATCAAGTAGGTATTAGCCGCAAGTTCTTCAAAGATATTCGGGGCCTCTTATAGAAGAGCCGAGGCCGTTTTTCAGTTATCCAACACTTTGCATCCTTATCACAAATCAAACCAGAGCCCCTTCCAGCCCATACCGCAGCCCGCGAGGCCATTATCAAGCCTATAGCTATTTGCCCCGAAAAACAAACTCTCGCGGGATGTGTCGGGTCTGCGCGGGGGTGAAGCGGGCCTGCGGGGCGGCACAATGCAGCCAACTGCGCGTTCACAGTACACCCCACCCAACATTTGCATTCAAGCTGCATGCAGCTTCGAACGGCTTTGATTTTGACTGGAACTATATACTGATGGGTTATTTAAATATTAAATAGGCATTTTACTTGCTAAGCTTGATGGGCAGTGTGAGTAATGCGAGAGAACTAATCTGGCTGCTGCTGGAATGGATATCTGAAAAAAACATCTCTCAGTATAGAAGACTCTGAAGTTACTGCTGGAAGTATTTCCACCGGTACCAGTGAAAATAAACGCTAACAGAGCAATTAAAACGCGTCCAAGAGCAGTCAGGGTTAGCATTGCGAACTTCATACAATCGGTAAGTACTCTTCATGATCCAGCTTAAATGAATTTACTCCGAACAGGGACGAGTAGAAGGTTATAATTATGCCAGAGGGTTGAAGAATGACCAGCACTTTAAAATCATAACATCGTTTGAATTGCAAAGATAAAAACAAAACAAACCTGGAAACTGGACCGACAAGAGTGACTACAAAGCATGAAAACTCCTAAATATGAACTAGTGAAAACCATTTGTAGCAGCGATGCTTGTGAGCAGTTTTTGTTCAACAGACCAGTGCTCCTTCAGGCATGCTTATTCCCATAAAATTTTGTCTCCGATATCGAACCCAGAACCCCACGCTGAGCAGTGACGCTTGCGATCACTTGACTAGAGGCTACAGACAAAGTGACAACTCCTATTACTTTGTCTACAGCTTTAGTGCAAAAACTGTTTCCTATTTCAGATACAAAACGGAAATAAATTTTACATAAAATAAGCCGATGAATTCATAAAAAGCTACAATAATACGACTGAAAGCGACCGAGTCGCGCGTCGCGGCGACTATTCGCATGTCAATTAATTGGAAGCGAATGTTGAATACTAGTAGTTTCATTTATTTACTGCTAACAAAGCTGCCCACTATTATTAGCGAGCTATTTGAAACACGCTGTATATAGACATTTTGGTAGTCTGTTTGTACTTATTTAAAGATGGGATGGAATTAAATTAAGAGTTGGCATTTATAGGATTGTTCCTAAAAAAAAATAATTATTAATTTACACTCTGATAAGTAGATTCCAAATTCAAAGATTCTATAAAAATAAAAGAATCCTTTAATCAATATATAAACTAAGCATGTGGATTTAGTAAAACACTTTTATAAATAGGGAAGTCAATACATGTTTCCCGTAGAAATTCACCATTCCTGTAGGCTGCGGGAGCGACGTCATGGAAATAAGCTAGAAAACAATAATATTCTTTTAGTGTTTTTTGGTTGCTACATTTAAAGCTACAAGCTGAATTATTCAATCTGTCACCCAAAGGACAATGGAGAGGGCAATGCTCGGAATTTCCTTGCGTGGTCGAATCAGGAATGATGATTTCCGCAAGAGAACCAAGGTTACGGACCTAGCCCGAAGGATCGCCCAACTGAAGTGACAGTGGGCAGGGCACATTGCTCGCAAAACAGATGGTCGATGGGGCCGAAAAGTTCTGGAGTGGCGACCGCGTACCGGAAGATGCAGCGTTGGAAGGCCTCCCACAAGATGGACTGATGATCTGGTGAGGGTCACTGGTAGCTGATGGATGCGAGATGCACAGGACTGGTTGTTGTGGTGACACTTAATTGGGGGAGGCCTATGTCCAGCAGTGGACGTCTTTCGGCTGATATGATGAATCAGTCTACCTATTTTCCCAACTATGGCGCTGGTTGGCTTCCAGTGTAACGCAATGCAATTGAGTACCCGTACTTTACATTAAACCTATCTGACCTCCAGAACACAGTAACTGGGTGACACCAGTCTACCAACATGTTACCCAGTGACAGAATCTGTCTAAAGCCAAATAATCTGATTATCTGGCTCTACAAATAACAGCCTTTCACTAATTTACTATACTTATGCGGTATGTAATGGATGTCACCCATCCACGGCCTGATCTCGGCAAGTTTGTTTAACCTCATAGATCCTATTACTATTAACTGATTTTTTATTAAATAAACGTTGCCCCACACTAGAAATTTCTCCTGTATCGTGGGGCGTTTACAAACATATAAACTCACATACACAAACAACCAGACCCGGAACAACTATCTGTAGGCCATACAAATATATTTTCCGTGCGGGAATCGAACCCATGACACGGAGCGCAGCAGTCGATCGCTCAACCACTGCGCCAACCGTGTCGTCAAAGGACGACCCATGCAGCTGCTTTTATAATTTAGCCACGAGCTCCTCTCCTTCTTAATTTCATGGCGAAATCATGCCAACGAATAGCAAACATTAGAAAACTTCCTACCAACTATTTTCTAGCCCAAAAACCGTATCAATCTACGAACCCCACCAGATTTGTCCGAAAGTATTTGTAAGCTGTATAGCCCGCACTAAAAGTGAAAAACACTTTTCAACTTGGGTATTTGTTTTTAATTTATTACAAAGGAAATTCATAACAGTGGCGGCCGAAAAAAAATGTCGCCCTGAAATTTGTCTATCGGTAGTACAGTGTCGGCCATAGGCGGTTCAGTTATGGGTGCGTAAAAAACCTGGCTCAACCGATTCCATTGCAACGAGCCGAGTCGATATGACGGCTCAGCGGCTTTGGTGGCGCCACAGAGGAGGTATGGTGTAGTAGATCAACTGATAAATAACAGAAATAATGCTTAGGTCACAATTCAGCGATGATTTTAATAAAGCTGGTGGTCATCCAACTCTAGGTAGGTAGAGGTGAAACAGTCGACGACACGTCAGTGGTTTAAAATTGATTTTGAGCTGACTTATAGGCGTTTACGTGAGAAGACAATAGTATATATTCCTGATTGAATTATTTTTACATCATTATTAAAACCATGGCTTGACAGTCATACTACTTCTGCCTATCAATCTTATATAAATCAAATTTGTGTTTAAATATTTTTTATTTATTTATTTGGGTCTCCAACAAAAGAAACACATTTACAACTGAAGTCAAAGTGATAAAATTAATTAATTCAGGTGTGCCCCTTCAGTTATAGGAGACCACAGCATTCACATATAACTAGGTTTTTTATTCATAACGTGCCATTACGTTCTTAAACCTCTAAAGAGGTCCTAATGAAAGGCAATCTATACAGTATAATATACTTACAGAGTTTCAGTAGAATGAGATGAAAAGAGGGAAATTGCACCCACATGTCTCATTCACCAAAAGTAAACTTTTAGCAAATACTGCCTGTTTATATAGACGTGTGTGTGCTTAAAGTATGAAATAAACAAAATTATTTTAAATCGTAACTCTTTAAAACTAATTTGTCTTACACTCTTACCACTCGTGCCATCTATCGATATTAACCAAAACTATTAACTCTTAACTCAAAAGAAAGATCATTGAACTTTCGCCCCTATGAATAAGTTAGCACACGGAGATGAACACACATTGATATTCATGCACGTGGACTTGAACACACAAAAATTACTGCATCCAATACTTCCTCGTTATTTACATGAAAGCTCTCATTTAGCTGAGATTTTTACAATAATTTACAGCTATACTTTGCAGGAAGATTCACGCCAGGCGAGATTCAAGATTGTCTGCTTTAAAATCGTAACTTATAACGTAAACATGTCGTTCAATTATGTAAATTAAACTAAAAACGGAAAACATAAGTCTTTTGACAAACCTTTGAATCATTTTAGAAAACCCTAATTACGTACGCATTTTAGTGATAATTTAAACCAGTATTAGCTGGCGTTAGCCAGTATACTATTGTAGTCTTTGGCTGGCGTATTTATTGAAATTCCGTGGTGCTCTGAACCAGCTCAAGGTTACCTAGTGCAAGTGTTACCACCGAAGCATAGGGTCGACTGTCATATAATAAGGCCAAGGCAACACAACATTTAAGCGATGAGATTGTAGAAAATTCAAAAACTTCCATTTCTTGTTCGCTACTGAAATGTACCAGAAGACCAATTGCCGCACGGTTGAAATTCAAGTTGCAATATCATCTCAACGACTATCAATGTCAAAAAAATGTCAATATATAGGGAAGTTAGCGGTATTTTGACTGAATGGGAACGCTCCTAAAATAAGAGAATTGCCTTCAAGTCAAACTAATCAATGCCAAACGTTTTTTGTGTCAATCATTCTCCACATTGAACTACTGTTGATAACAAATACTGTGTCACGGCAGTTGAAGCCCAGCTGAATAACGCGGCTTGGTCTTATGGTACACAAGCTCTCAACGTTCTCGGTTTGACGAATAAGCCAGAATAGTTGAAACGACACAATAGTACTCGCAATAGTGTACAATACATACAGGGTGTTCCAGAAATGCGTGGTCATATTTAAGGGAGATGTTGGGTAGCTGATGTACTTTAAGGAAAAATTTATCAAAACAAAAAATTGCCGATACTCTTACGCCATCCGATTTGCCTAGCTCTCCGTGCTGTGCTGGCGCGGCTGCTGCGACTGCGGAGAACCTCAAGCGTAGGAAATATAATAACCTCGTTGGTAGTTATATTTCGAGCCGTTTGGAGTTGAACCTCTGGGATCGTGGGGTCCGAGTGCTCATAACTTGTCTAAAGATCTGTCAAAACGATTAGTTGACACTTCGAGTGACCAAAGGGCCAATGCCAATACTTTACCATTGTCCAAGGTAAAAGCCAACCTTGGACAATGGTAAAGTATTGGCATTCAACGTGGCAATGCTGCCAGCCTTTTGGGCACATTACCAGTAGCCTGCGATGCGTAAGAATTTTTCGATGCCATATTTTACATTACTTTTAGTTTTAGTCAGTTATTATGAGTTTTTTTATGAAATTGTCTGTTTAATTATAATATAAGTATTTTTGTCAAAAATAATTCTTGGAGTGATTGACCCGATTACTAAAAATAATTCACTGAAAGAAAGCTGCAATATATCTGACTCTCAAGGACTTCTTCTGCTTCTTTTTATCTCGGAAAACATCACGCTTTCTGGGAGAGGCCACGTTGGCAAAATTGCAGATAGCTTGTAGCATCAGCCGGCCAATTCTGTCGACATCTCACCATGTACACGGTGGAGTACACGACAAGTGAGCTGTCAGTCCACCTTGTTTGTATGGTGTGACAGCTCATTTGTCGTTCACTTCGCCTAAGTTTTCACTTCGGCATGTACAGAATCGCACTGCTGGCATTTAAAATGAGAACACTTCCTCAAACGAACAAAACATACAGGTCCACAATAAACAAAACTCAATAAACATTGCAACAAAGCGTCCATAAACCGCCCTCTCCACAGCATTCAATAAAGGGAAACATACAAACACACATAAATCTGGACGTTTTACGTTCCTTGTACCAAATTATGCCATCAAATTGTACCTCCGGATGACTGTGACACCCGTTCAGTGAGACGTTTCATACAAATTTCCATACAAATCGGTTCGCTCCGGTCGGACGTCCCCGCTAGTCACACTTCATAAATTTTCATTTTAATATTTGGATTCACCCCTGGCTGTTGTCGATTCTCTGTTGTGCGACAAAGCTGTATATGCTGGGTTGTCGTTATTAAAATTTAGCTATGATTTGATATCGATTTTTAAGTCATTATTAAAATAAACATACCATGTATACAGCAATGTCGCTCAGTGTTCTCGGTTTGTAAACAAAGCTTGCGCACTATAAAATTACAACCGAAACTTTAAATTTTTCGCACCAAAACAGTTCTTTCTGAAGATGAAAAGGATTTTCAGGAAACAATTTCACTTCCAGCTTAGTAATATCCTAAAAAAAATGGTAAGTTATTTACGAAATAAATGCTAAATGGAGAAGAAACAAACAAAAGACAACCAAGATAAAAATCTCTGCACCATATTTATGAAACCTTTCCACAACGGTTGCAATCTCGCATTCAAAGAGAGTAAATCAGAAGAGGGATCTTGTTTAAAAACACCTTATTTCCTGACGCCCGGTTCATTTTCCTCCCGACCATAAGCCGTGTGCACACAGGCAATAACAGAGATAAGGTGCCGGGTATGGAGGCGACGGTATCTGGCCTTATTGCTATGTAAATAACCTCCATTGAGACGCAGATCGCAGATACGCCGCCGATGTGGCATCGCCTTTATAGCTCTCATTATTGTCCCGCCTTCTCTGGGACGCTCATAAACAATTCCTATTCACAAACATATGACGTAGGCATTTTATTGCTGGATTTTATGGATTTATCCTTTAAGAGGCTGGCTACTAGTTCTTTGATGATTTTTGAAGGTTATTGGGTTGTTTTATGGGGAATTTTTAATGTAAGCAATTGCGACATAGACTGTGATCTGTGAGACGTGTCATGGCAAAGAAAGAATACGTACACAAGTGTAGGCGTCTGGCCAGTGTGCCAATTTTACTAATTTCTAAGCAACGTTAGAATTTGCATCTCAGTCGCAATCTGTCAAAAATGTATGGAAATTGAGGCTTTTTTGACAGTTTGCGATTAACATGCAAAACGAGAGTTGTTTTAAAAATATTAGAATTGGCCCTCTGATTCCAAATGGAAGTTTTATACCAATACCACTGCAGACAGGGTTGGGCAGTATTTCAATTACTTCTTAAAAATGTAATTGTAATTGGTATTTCAAATACCTACCTGACGCTGAGGTAGTTAGTATTTCAAATACAAAATATAAATATAGTTTGTAGTTGGCTTCAAAATACATTTGAATATAAATACATTTTGCAAAGATATTAATGGGTGCGTTCTGCACAAAATAGCGGTCGATAGCAAAGTACTTAATTTAAAAGCTTTTTAGAATATTATACCAACAAGACAAGGTAGGTACTAACATTTTCGAGTTCGCTTTCCTTCTTTAAGACTCTATCTATGCATACGTCTGAGACTAGTTCTGCCGGCGCCCATGGATATTGACCATTATGATTCTATTTTTATCAAGTTTTATCATTCAATTTTGAATCATGTAAGCTAAGTTTTACATCGTAATATCTATGAAGTAAATACGTCGCTGTATTTTACCTAAAATTTTTAGTTTCCATAAAACATCCAAAACTAAACTAAATGCTCTATCAACGCCAAAAAATCTACGAACTCAAACAGACCCCGCTTATTCATACAGCATATCTCTTCATCAGTGTAGATATACGATAAAACCGTATCATTTGCTTAAAATATCCCATAAAATTAAACAACGCAACAATGACCCGGAATACAGACTGCAAAAAAACGTTACAATAGCCCCGTGTTTTTTCCCGTCCGCATTACGGGATGATCCGTCATTGTACGAGGACAGATGCGCTGATATGTGCGCATCGCTTTATTAGTGTGATACAACCATTATAATGCGACCTGCAAAAACTATCACAACACCCCTGAAGTTCTCTATAATATTTTTGCTAGCGAAGGGGGAGGTGGATCATCGAATATTGGTATGATCTTGTAACAACACTATCGGAGGTCCGATCAGTACTCCATTGAGTACGCGGTGTGCACTGATTCGAGATATTTAATACCTTCCCACGAGGACTGTGGCACACGCGCGTACGTGGGAAATAAGCGAGTAATACCTATTTTACAACCTCCCCTTAATTTTGACGTAATTTGTTTGGACTCTCACCTTTGAAGTGACGCTATCCGTGCATGTATATTTTACGGCCATCGGTCACCACCAGTTTTAGAAATTGACACCGAGCTATACTTATATAATGAAATCTACCCTTTATTTTTGTAGAATTCAACGAATGAGTTTCCTTCTATTTGGTATTAACGCTTTTAAATAATATAATAATTTAACCCTGCAAAGTTTCATCGAATACTTTCGCTGATGCGGATAAAGTATCCCCAAATGTAGGTGCCATCGTATAATCTCTACCTACATAAGTATACATCTACGTAGGCTATGTAAATGGCGCTCTTCGAACATTTATTAAAAGTTACAGGGGTTGTAGGGTAGCCGCATGAGGCCCTAATTAAGCCTCTTTTTACAAAAAGGCCGATGCGTCCGAGGGACCAGACTTTTTACCCTTCTGACTCCTTAATGAGCTGTTGCCAACCACCTAGTGTGGATTTCACGGGACAGTACCTTTGTTTTGATATTATGCGGTGAGTACCTGCCGACAGAAATTTGCAATAATAATGCTGGCCGGAAAACCTGGCCGCAGCCGTCGGTCGCCTTACGAGATGTACGAAACTAGGGGAGGATACACGCGGATGTAAAGACCTTTTCACTGATGCTGACTGGTTTTTTATTCTGCAAAAAGTATTTCCTGAGACTGTTTACGTAGTCTGTTGTCGAAACGATTAAATAATCATAAAGTTTTTTCGCCCCAAAAAAAGTCGAGATGCTGATCAATCCAATTGGAATTATTGATAACCGTAAGTGAATGTTCCCCTTGCGTTACAGAATCCTAGACAACCGAAGCCACAACAGACTAGCCTAATCCTCATACTTCTAATTTGCTTCCCAAATTCCGTGCCTACGAAGCCATCTAAATTAAGTACCAAAGTACACAGCAGTGACCAAGCCAAAGGCATCCCTCTGTTTAGTTTTGGCCGGAGATCCGTTTAATTGCGTACGACGTAAGTCCGAAGCTTGCCGGAGAAAGCCGAATGAGGCCGGACAACTGGCCTGAGGCCCAAGGATTAACTTGAGCTCATCTTATAATTAGTCGCATCAGTCGTTACTGTAGGATTATGCGCCGTACCTATGGAGACGGCTCGTGGAAAACTGATTCATTTATCTTCGTTTGGTCCTACTTATTTGAATTTTGTTTGGGGAAGAGTTTTGTGGAGTGGAAAATGTTCTATCTACAACCCTGTATTAGGACCCGGAAAACAGTCCGTGATGTTAATTTTTCCCCCATACTTGAAACTTATGTAAGTAAACAATGCACAAAATAATCCATTAATTTATATTATGTTTCTGTATTCCGAATTTATTTTAATACTGAGAATTTTAAATCATAACAATATTTTTTCGCGTTATGTGAAAACAACACAAAATCTGCATTATATGAATTACAGTAGTGTTATGTCTAATCATAAAATAAAACACAGCAACAAAAACTTATAAAAAACTTAAAACTCAAACATATAATATATACAAAAACATACTGGTCGAATTGATAACCTGCTTTTTTCTGAAGCCAGTTAATAAAACTTGTTGATAGTAGGTAGCGCCCTCGCGTCGTTGAGGGACGTATTAATCGTCTTGCCCCCACAATTGGGCTGAATGTGGCCAAATTACCATCCGTTACAATGAAGACTTCAGCATTTCTTTTAGGCACTAATAAATTACAAATGCACACAGCACAATAACTATGCTCTTCCAATCCAATGATTAATTATTTTACTTGCATGCTTCTAAACCTTAACAATGTTTTCCGCATAACTTGCAATTAATAAAAACTGCATTAAATACATAAAAGTATGATTATGTCAATTTTAAATTGTTATAATTTAAAATACATCACTAAAAACCGGTCATAAATACTCAACAAGTACATAAAAGTATCCTTATGTCAACTTTAAAACACATGACCAACATAAACCAAAAAATCTAATATAAAACGTGTCAAAAGTCGCGCCGTCAGGGGAACGTCTTGCCCCACTATTGGGCTAAATGTGGCCAAATTGTCAACCGCTACAATAAAGACGTACAAGATTTCTTATAGATGTAAAAAAAAATACCTGGGCACACATATATATAATATTTACTCGCAATATCCTAATGTCAAATCATCATAATCAATAACGCCACAATAAACCAAAGGAGGTCCGTATCGCCAGTAAGTCGAAATAAATAGAAATCCAACGTGAAACGTTATATAAAACAGCGTCAAGACTCGCGCCGTCGTCGGGGGAGGTATCAAACGTCTTGCCCCCACTATTGGGCTGAATGTGGCCAAATTGGCCGGCCGGAAGCCGAGAGCGCCCGCGACTTGACCGGAACTGCGCCGCGCCCGCCCACGGCCTGCCCGCCTTGTGGACTGTGTCCATTGTACGAGGTGGTTATTTGATTTTTAATATTTTTCTTTAAAAAGTAGGTGAGTAGTTCATCTTTGATAAGGCTATATCCGAGTTCGCTGGTCTATGACTGACCCAGGCGTTTTAGAGTTACGTTGAAATAAAGTAATACTTACAAACAAACATGCATACATACACAACACACATACATGAAGGCTCATGAAGCCTGAAAACATAACACATCTTTTTGAACAGAATTAAAAATATGGTCAATATTTATTTATTACTTTCATTGCTTTCTTTCCAAACTGACTTCCTTGCCACAGAAAACAGTCCAAAAATATAGGGTACAATTTGGTGTACAAGATGGTGTACAACAACATTCAACATATTTTAAAGATAACTCGTATGGCACACTTTTATTTACCACTCATCGTCTTCATATTTAGTTATCTTGGGATCTCGTGGCTATCTTTGAAAATCCTTACGAGTAGTCCAGAAGCCCCAAGGTCTGACAACCTGTCCTACTAAGAAGTATTTTGTACCCATTAACTGGGTTGTGGACGTCAAATGGGCAGTTGTCTCATTGATCAATATTATTTAGGGTTCAATTGAATCTAGTTTGACTAGAAACTGACCCCGACATAGATAGGAAAAGGCCACAGATTTATGGAGAAGGCAGGTGTCAACATTTATTGATATCTTAAAATGTTGTTCTTTTTAAATTTCATGTTTTTTAGACATTTTGTCGTTGGGCATTTCCCAAATAAATATAGTTGACGTAACCTCAAAAATACCGTGACGTACGCCAACGCACCCGCGCGCTCCACCCCGCGGGAGGCAGTTTGCTCAGGTGAAGTAAGCGAGTTTACCATTCGTAGACAAGCGCCGGCTTATTGAGGTAGGGTAGTGCCGCCATCATGGCTAATCATATCACCACCGACTGCTGATTTAAGCCACTTTTATATGTGTCATGTGTGTGCGAGTATGTTTGTTTTGTATGAGAATGTGACAAATTAAATGTAGGGTCTTAACATCTCACTCCGTCAGCGTTTCTCATCTTATTTGGTATTGTTACAGCAACGACCATATTGGTTGTTCTGTTATAGATTTGGAGCCAACATCAAGATCGCTTGAACAGAATTAACCATAAGCCTATGTAGATATTATGTACTTACCACCATCCATCCGCTAGACAATTACATATTACTTCCTCCGTAGTACTTTAACTACCCAATCAGATTTAGATAGTAGATATGTCATTAGATTTTTATGGGTGCTCCGCGTAGCTATGTATACGCGGATTTATGACGTCACGGAAATTGTAACATGGCAGCTTGGTCGGAGTTTGATATCAAAGGTTTGATGCACACACGTTCCAAGAAATAAAGTTAAACCTACCAACAAAATCACGATTTACCATAAACTTATCGCAAAAATCATGATTTTTCGTTTGTTATGTAGTCTTGTTTTGTTATTTGTGCGCTCATAAATAACAAAATTGCTAGTGATATGATGTGATGTGATAATGTGATCATCAACACGTACTTACAATACAATATTAAGGAATGATTAGTTTAAGCGCTACTTGAAATTAAATAGTTAAGAAAAAACACGGCACCTCAATTATGTGAAGAATCAGTCAAATAACACTCCTTTTTTCGGGCAGTCTTGTAAAAACGTAGAAACGACCGACTTAATCACCAAGATCCAGCTAAAATCCCAGCAGATATCAAGCCAAACATCCTTCAACGCCTTTATTATGGACATAAATCGAGCCATCACAAAGATCGTTTAAACAAAGCGGGCTCCGTGAGTAAAGACCCGTCAAATCCTTGCAGCCATTGCTTGGCGCACGAACCCGGCAGATGTACGGCCGCACCACTGGACCGGCCCGTGTGCTTCGACCATTCAATGCCCACTTTTGATTGTGGTCCACCGTACTTAGGGCTCTTCAGAATAAGTCTGATTTATTCGAGGATTAATACTGGTGACTTTTGTTTGAGATCGGAACTATTGAGATGGTAATAGAAGGTGTTATGAACGCTTCTATGTGCTTGTTAGTTACTGTGGAGTTCTGTGTCGTGGGTGTCTTTACAAATATGTCGTAAGAAATAGATAATCAGATTTGATTCTAATAAGTACGTGTTGAAGTATTTTTTGGTATAGGGAGGAAAGTCCAATCCAAGTAAGTTCGCTGCGTTATTTCCACCAAGTTTGCTTAAAGAAGGTATGTTTAAGACTTTTAGAGTTAAGAAAAAACTTGTTTAATACGTGTAATAGCAAATGCTCCATCAGACTTTTCCTATAGCCTCCTCATAACCTCATTGTCATGCCGTATCTACATCACCGTCGCCCGTTAAGCCTGAAAATCAAGCAAAACCTTTATAATACTGTGATAGTGCGTCCGAAACCCTTTTAACGCCGGCGATCGACACAAAAGCCCCTCATCAAACGTCGATCTCCCAGCCTAGGAGTTCGCGTCTTCGTTTTGGACGGCCCGGGCGCTAGCGGTAAAAAGACTAAGAGTATGTGCTGACCCGATCATTAAATAGATTGATGGTACCTGGGCGCACGGCTCCAGCGATAAATAGTGGCGATTCGGGTAATCCAGCCGGCGGCCGGTGGCGGGCGATGGGCGGCATCCATTCTCTTTATTGCACTGTGCTTTATACCAGCCCAGGCGGCCAGGCAGCTAGGCGGTATGGCCCGGCAGGCGGCTCTGTCGCCTTCATGCGTCGGACGCGGAGGTGCGCGTAACTTATTGCCGAGGCGTTATGCAAATACAGCCCGGGGACTAGTCGCTTCCGATATGTTGGTGACTCGATGTATTGAGACCTTTTGGGGTTAAACTTTGAGCTTTGTACGTGGAGATATGGTTTAGATATTGTGCTTTGTAACTTTGAATTGTTCAATTGGTTAGATGAGCTTACGTATGTGTTATTACAAAACAAGGAACTCTGTGGAATAGTCGGCCAGCTTGCCATGATCGCTCGTCAGTTTACCTTGCTTGCTTTAATATTTCCATGTTGTTCTTCACTAAAACTAATAATTTTTAAAAAAGCAAGAATCACAGTTATTCTTGCTGTTGTATTAATACACCAATCACCATTTATATAAATGGATGGAATAATTATATGCTAAATAAATACTTCCTTTATTTCTTTACATGAAAAACACAGTTCATTCCATTTTTTACAACACTTAATATTCCTACTTTATTAAATAAAAGATTCCTCCACTCCAAATAAAACCATAAAATAAATGACTTGCTAAAAACGTGTTAAGATAAATAACAGCCAGCAATCCAACATGGGCCACAATACTAGGATTCATCATCGAACAGCACCTTAACGTTTATAATCAATTAAGGATGCCCCAAACGACAAAAACTTTATCTATTTTATGGTTTTTAGCAAAAAAGGTGGCGTCAGGGGCAAAACAATGGCAAATTAGCGCTGACGGTTAAAAATGACGAGAGTATTGGTCGGCCGGTTATAAATGTCGGACGGAGCGGCGACGCGGTGGCAGGCGAGGATATAGTTATTAATTTATAACTTTTGACAGCCCTTCGACTGTTTGTATTAATTAATATTTGGTTATGTGAGGGAGGTGTGTGTATTGATTTTATTATTTACCTAGAACATAATTACTTACCTATCATCTTAATGTACCGTTCATGTCTTCGAATCTTCTTTTTTCATTGTTTACTTTACCCTGAGAAAAATCACATCTGCTGAATAACAAAATGGTTAAAAAAAAATTCTATAATATTCTTCCAAAGATTAAATATCACATTTTAAAGAAGTTTATTTGAAAAATAATTTTCAAAAGGTCTTCGAGTTTCACGACAAAAATAATTTATCATCGAAAAATTCAAAATTAGAACTCATTACGACACAATAAAAATAACCGGCCAAGTGCGCGTCAGACTCGCGTGCAAAGGGATTCGAAATAACATCGATAAGTAAAAACCTATTGTCTGTATTTTTTTTTAAATTAGGCTCAGCAGTTTCAAGGATAAGGGAGGGGGAATGGTCAATTTTCATCTAAAAACTTGTTCGTTTCGCTTCCGCGTTTGAGTCACAGAAGTACCTACATATTATGTGTACCAAATTTCAACTGAATCGGTCCACTAGATTCGAAGAAAATCGGCTGTGACAGACGGACAGACAGACAGACAACCAGGTCATACTATAAGGGTTCCGTTTTTCCATATAGAGGTGCAGAACCCTAAAAACGAAAGGTACAGACTACCTCAAACATCCTATCCTCATACCCAGACAATATTACACAAAGTTCCAGACCACTTAATTAATGACCGGCACATTACTGCGACTTTTTTGTCGCGATGGCACGCCGATAAGGCGATGCAGACATCAAGATCGTCGCATGTCGTCTTATTGATGTCACCTTTCAACTACCGTGCGCGGAAGTTTTTGTTTAACTTTTTTATTTATATTTGACATTAGGTTAATTGTGAGTTACTTTGATTCTATAAAACCCACTTGCACAAACCAGAGTTATCTCTGTGTTAGTTATTTACTAACCCGGGGCCATTTTATATGAAATACTAGCTGGCGCCCGCGGTTCCACCCGCGTTAATGTCGAAAATTAACCCAAGAGATCATACTCCCGGGAATTAATTACCTATTCTATAGGTAATTAATTCCATTGCTTTATAATCTACCTCAGTGCTAAATTTCATCAAGATCCGTTCAGCCGTTCCTACGTGATTGAGTAACAAACGTCTATCCATTCATCCAAACATCCAAACTCTCGCACCTATAATATTATATTAGTATAGATTTGACATTTAACCCCGTGTTAGCAACTAACTCTAGGTTAAAAGACAACCCGATTGTGTGCAAGTGCGCCATATATTTTCAAGATAGAACATTCTCATAACATGTTTTATTAGAAGTAGGTAAATAAAGTCCGGGAAGTAGCGGAAAAACGATGTGTGACCCGGACTCCATAGGTATTTAGTCTCGTTTCGAATAAGTCTGAAATCAAATTTAATGTGCACTTGGAACAACATTATTTGATGATGTGAATTAAATTTTGTTACACAAATATCTGCTTTACTTTTTGCAACACCATAGAAGTTAGATAGCTTTTGCCTTTGCCGCTACCTATTCAACACTTTCACACTGAGTATTGCTTATTTCCTAAAAATCACGCAACACAATTACCAGAATTTTCTACTGCACTGAAAACCTTTCATAAATAACCCAATCGCGTATTCACGAGTCCTTTATATAGCCAGCTATATCTCATTTTTCGACCGACTATTGTTCAGTTTCAGTGCCGAAAAAAAAACAGAAAAACAGACAACTAACAACGTTACGATTTGATTCTCTTGTCGGAATTCCCGATCGCGGTCAAAATAGTCCGAGAGCAAGTTTCAAAAGCCAGCACTAGGATACATATTTTATAACTTAGCTTCGATTGTTCCGACCGCGGGCTTTTTCTTTTTTTTTTTCGTATCATACACAGGCCACCGATGTGCGTCGATCGACACATGGCTGGAATTTTTTCTTGTTTTAAAAATGTTCTTTTTTTTTAAATGTCGAACGGATTGTTTGTTAGTAGCCAGTCTCTATAACGTTGAATGCGTAGTGAGGTGACTTCTGTTTTAGATTTCTAAGCCTATGCATTGACGGTTTTCTTTACAGGTTTTTCCGGGAAAACGGGTGGAGATGAAACATTATTTCTTCAGTATAAATACCTTGATAAAGTTATAGTATATTCCAAACTGATTTAAATTTCAATTCACGTTTCAATTTCCGAGTTATTGTGATAATACCTACGCTTCATGAACATTTTTCTCAGTAAAACATTGAAAAAATGTGTGAGGATTAAAAGCAAAAACATAACACATATGTGATTCCTTTTATTTAGTCCCAACTGGATTTATTATTCAGAACGCTATCATCGCACTGGTAATTAAACTCAATATTTTCTGAATGAAGAAACAAAAATAGTTTTCGTCGACGAGGCAATTACGTGCGATGATTTAAAAATACAACGATGAAGTGATGAATTGTGTAATATTTGTTGTTAGTTTGGAATTTTGAAGTGAAATACTCGTTTGTAAGTTGAGAACGTCAATGAATACAGTATAGCTATCAATTTGAGATGAAAAAAACAACAATGGTGGATATCGATGGCAAGATATGGCCGGGGGCATCGATCCCGGTCGATGCAATGCACCGGAAGCTCTTCCTTCTCACGCGGCATTCATCGCCCAAACAAAGGATGCAGTTACATGACAAATTCGACGCGGCCGATTGTCGCCTTCACAATTGCACCCACCTTTGTATATCTTTAATAAAATTTATTAACAACTATATACGTATTTTTTCATATTTCCAAGTTTTTACAAGTGTTTACTCTAGGTGGAGCATAAAGACTAAATCCGGCTTTTGTTGCGATCGCGATGCGAGCCAGATATTAAAAGCACGTGTGGCCAAACAAAGGTTGCGTTATGCGGGGGATTATTTGCCAATTTATGGCGCTTTTTGTAAATTCCGTTGAAAGCTCGCCCCGGAAATTTGGCTCCATTTCAACAAAATGATCTTTTAACTATAAATATTGCGTAAATTGTATATTTGTGTGACAAAAACATTTGGAACGATCTCGTCCACCTTACTCGTGGGATTTCTTTTGTTGTTTTTTCCTCGGAATTAACTATATTAGCCATAGAATAAGTACCTAGCCTAATTGTATGAAATCAAGACATTCAGCATAATACTATACTACGGTCACTCCTCTCAAAGTAACAATGGCAGTTCACTTTTTGCAACTACTCATACGGCTTAAACCTGAAAATAAGTATAATATTTCCCTGTAAACAAAAATTTAAATCTTTCTGAGTACGACATTTTTGACTCGTCAAAAAAGCTTTTGAACCGAGCTTACCAACATGTTGCAAAACCTGCATCTTTTAGGACAATCTTACATTCATCACATAAAATAACTACGGCCTTCGTCAACATGATGTTAAATTAAACGCTACACGAACACGAATGTACCTCCAAATTAACAATGTACCTGTCTGTCCAAAAATAGATCACCCCTGTCGTTTCAAAAACAATACATTGAGGTTTCATGTGAAGTAGAGGGCGTTGTCGGCGCGGCTACAAATCAGTGCCATGCGCCCATTAGAGACGATAAAATTTTACGATTGTTCGCTACTTTTGAACGCGTCGCGTCGCTCCGTCGCACCGTGTGGCGCTAGACTTATTAGGAGTTAAGCGTGGTTTATATGGTTTGATGGTGTTTGAGAATTGGTAGGGAAAATATTAAACAAACTTATGAGTGCTGGCACTATTTTGTAAAAATTAAACCCGGTACTGGCTACTTCAGATCCTAAAATTTGCAAGAAGTGAGCCCTTTAGGAACATAAGATCCTTCTGCCCATTCTTTCAACATGGTCTTTACTTCCTGTCCAAGACATGAGCATTCATATCCCTACCTTAACAAAATTCTATATTAATTTAAAAACTGGAAGAAATTATTTAATTTTTTTAACGCACTAGAAAATTACTATAGTACAGTATTCTACTACAATAATATGTTAGGATGCAGAACATAAAAAAACACAAAGTAAACGCGACAATGATACTAAACAATCAAAAGTTTTCATACAACAGTTGTCAGCATACCTGCAAACGATGACCCACTCAGAACCATAATACTCTAAAAGTGAAACTAGCACTTCAAAAGACGTCATGTGAACACATGCGTTTAGTAAGTCACACTCATTCCAGAATGCATTTAGTCGGTGATTATTTCGGTAATCGGCGTAGCGATTCACTTAATTATACACAATTGTTTACACCATTCATCTGAACGGTCACAGTTTTAATGCTTTTAAATGTAGCTCCAAATAGCTCGACGGTGGTCTCTGAATAATGGTGAAACATTAGAAATAATGTTACTCACAGGTTTGTTTTACATTCCATTGCTGGCTGTCAATGACTTCTCAAAATATTAAAGTCTCTATCTCAAAGTAATGCAGCAATGTATGCAGAAACCGGGACTTATTTTTTTCACATTTTTGTTTTCGGAACCTTATGGGCGGGGTCAACGCGATCTATGTTTTCCGAGTCACATAAAATTTTATGTTATTGAGCCGTGATTATAAGGTAAAAACTTCACTTTCGATGTATTTATGTATGGAAGCAAAAAGTTGAGCGTATAAATTTATTGTTACTGCCACTAATGTTGGATTTAAAAACCAAATGATATGATTTAGATTGCTTTCTTTTTAATTAGTAATAAAATGTCGGACTTGAAAGGATGTTATACAAAAAATACAGTTCAATGAATAAATTGAGATGACATTTTTCGATATATTAACTTTTAAAACATAAATCTTTCACGGTTTCATTGGTTTCAGAACCGTCTACAAGTACCTACGTTCATGCGAATATTCTAGTAAAAATGTACAAATATATAGAGACAGAATTATTATTGTTTGATGAGATTGTAAACAACATGTTTTTTTTCTACAGGTATTAGAAAAGAACACACATTGTTTTGTTTGTTTATAACCATTATACTGTGCGTACCTACACTTGTTGACTCCTATCCAACCACGGTTCCACTGTGTGAAACTTTCTCAACACTTGCTTGATATCTTTATTACGACTTTACTCGACACATCACTAATAACGACACTTTATCACCTTGACAACTTCGTCGAAATTGTCGGAATGCGAAAAAAGTCCGACACTCCGACAGTCGGACGCAAGTCAACCCCCCACTGCTAAGGTCTTGCGGTCACAAAATGTCTCAATCTAGAAGCAAGCCATTAAAGAAAAAAAACTTATAATACTTTGCTTTGGCATCGCCGTTCTAGTTAACGTCCCTGCTGCGTAAGGAGATTTATTTCCACTTTTTTTGGGGTTGAGTGAGATATCAATTAGGTGTTCGAGATTTGAAAGTTGGATTGCTGTTTCAATGATAAGGTTGTCGCCGATTTATTTTGCGAATCTTTTGTAGTGTAGATTTCTATTTTATTAACTGCTTCGCAAAAAGAAAGCTATCCTTTTCCCGTTACTAATTTTATTTTACTTGCAAATTTTTTGCACAACACTAATGAAAGGATTCGCTCATTGTTTCAAAACTGTTTATTTATATCGTCTTTTTATTTCCCACCCTAAAATGAAACGGTTATGGCATTTGCTAAAAAACGCAATTTGCTAAAATTAAACAAAGAAGTTTTTTCGCAAAAATTGCGATTTCTACTTTTTTCGCTCAACCCTGACAATTATGAAGGGGTGGTAAGAAAGAAAGTCCCGGCAATAAAAGTAAACCTTTCGGCGGCAAACGCGCCGCCACCGAAGGGTTACTATTTATTTCTATTAGCCGACGGTTTAGGGTACGACACATTCGGGTAAGGTGCTCGTAAAATCAGAAAGGCATCTGAACGCGGCCGGGTGACTTCGACTGTTGGACGTTCGGTCTCGCAGCAGTCGTAAACGACAAAAAACTCGCAACTCAATATTGAAAAGCGCTCATAAAGTAATTTGCACAAATTTGCAAAAGGGTGAAAATTCTGCAATAGAGTTAAACTTTTATTACAAACACCCGTTATGTATAGAATACGCGATAAAAAGTGCGACACTGTTAGACTTTTAGTTTAGTAACTCGTTTACGTCGTTCGTTTCTGTGTAATTCCACGCCTTTGTTGGAAGTTTGGCTCGATCGCGATAGAGTTTGGAAACGGATTATGTATCTGCGAATAATGAGGGTACATTCGCGGGTTAATCCGGCATAATTAGGGGTAGGTAGGGTCCTGAAAAAGAAATAAACCGTTTTATAACTTGGACTTCTTTAGCCGTGGGTAAGCCGGCAGTAAAACTCATAGGAAGATGGGATCGGCGATATGAGGCGGAAATAAATCGCCATTTAAAATCAATTTGTGTAGAGGGCGTAGAGAGAGTAGTTGGCTTTGGGGTCAGTGCGGGCTCCCGGGCCGGGCGGCGGTCACGCGCGGCGCAATCACGCCGATATTGTAACACAATGTCATTTGAGATAATAGACGCCGATAACAGATACGCCGCCTACATTTTATTGCTAATTTGATCTGGATTTTTCTTTAGAATTTACGAGTACGTAATAAAATGGCTGATACATTATTAATTCCAAGTAAGGTTTTAATTGAATTTTAAGTAGGAGTACTTATTAATTTTGCACGGGGCGGGTTTTATTATCATAATGATGTATTAAAATGAATAGTTATAACAAATATTTTAGTAAATTCACAATTTTTTCATGCTTGATTAATAAAAATATCTAAGTTTATCGTAGCGGCGTAGCCTCGTAGCGAAACCATAGCGCGTAGCGTTTGAGTTTCTATTTGCCTATAAATAAAAGTAAGTACATCTTGCGTCAAACAAGAGTTGAGAAGATGTTTTAACCATAATCATCATCATCATGATTACAACCGAAAGGCTTCCACTTCTGGACATTGGCCTCTCCAAACTTCGCCGCATGACGTCAATGATGTGCTGCTCAGGCCGCAAGCGAGTGCAGTCGCTCTGAGGCCTTCATCAGGTCACCAGGCCCGGGCCTTGCAACGCGCAACGCTGTGTCTCCGCTATGGCCACTCCAGAACCTTTCAGCTCCATGAGTCAACCGTTGCACTACAAAGAATACCAATATGTACCGAGTTCAATCCACAAGAACTTTACCGCATCAAACGTTCCCAGTAAACAGTACGCGAGAAAGCTCGCGTCTCGTTTATTCGTCCGGATATCGCCTAGGTGAACTTAAAGGGGTTACAGGGCTTACCAAGCGGCGTCGCCCCGCGTATTGGGGCTTACAGTGATTTACTCGTTATACCCCCGTTTCTTTTTTTTCTGTTTATTCGACGGATCAGGGGTTACCCTTTATTGGGTAAAGTCGGAAAACTGATATTCCTACGTTAACTTAGACGCGAGTTTATAGGCGGAGCCAGATTTGTATCGGATTTGTTTGACGTTCTTTTGTTTTGTCTTGTGTCTCACTGTGGGATGGGGACGGTGTTGTATTGTAATAGTTAAAGTGGACTCGACCACATCATCGCTTGAGCTGAATGGTGCTGATGCACTCGTCATGTTCGTGAACGGGCGCCATCAGTGCAGAGTGGTCATCTCTTAGCTGTCACTGGCATATTTCAATATTTAATACTTTTTGGATGCTTACAATTATTTTTTTCTTACATTGTTCTCACATATAGATGCAACAAGTAACTATGTAACCAGGAATTTTGAGAAACATAAAATTGTTTAAAAGAGTGTCCGTGGAGTTTCTTGCATATTCTTCTCCATAGAGATCTACGCTTGGAACGTGCAAATAGCTTTATATTTTTGACTGACTGACTTTGACAATTCAAAAGTACCTGTGAATGGTTTATTTAAATGCTTTGACTTTGACTTTGCTTACCATCAGGTAAGATAGTGGTCAAGCGCGTGCCTACCAATAATAATAAAAAACATACCCAGTAATTAAGCCTCATCGTGATCTAATGCTTAACTAAGTTCGTCCAGTTTATCATTTATGATAGACAGTGAGTTTTTTTACTCTGCTAATTGGCTCGTTTTTTTATCCTTTGCAAATTCTTGTATTTTAAGCTGTGGTGGTATTGTAACGGGAAAGTAAGAAGAATAAAAAGTTTTCAATAAGTTCGTTAATTAACCGAGATTATTCATATTAAGCTTCATGATTTCGTATCAGACTTAATTACGACATCAATTCTACTGCCTTATCTATGGTGATAATATTACCCCCTTATTATTTTAAGTTTTTTTAGTCTATACAAAATATTATCTGGCAGATATCGTTATCAACGATAAGACCGCCATTGTTGTTGCTGGAGAGTTTGTTGCGCCACTTCTTCTTCCCAGCTAAAACACAAGGAAGTGGTGACGGGTGGGCGTTTTGGGGGACTGTCTTTGTGTATAATTTGACGATCAAAAAGTGCTGGCTCTCAGCCTAATTTGAATCTTTGACTTTTTGACTTATAGGATTAAGTTTGCTTATCAGAGTTGTGTAACTATTTTTGGTGTACAATAAAATATGAATATTCCTTCTATCTATCATAACCAGTGATCGGATAATCGTGTGCTTATACCTATACCTAAACTTCTTTCCGTGAAAGAATAACAAGGACATTCCTTTCTGAATAAATAAGTTATCCAGGGTTCCGAAGTTAAAACAAATTGTAAAAAGAACCATAACAAACTTAATGAAATTATAGCAGTGGTTATTTTGATTTAGTATCTTTATTTGATTCAAAACAAACAATAGGTCATTTAATTTTTAAAAATTAAAAATTAATAGTTCCATTAGATCCGACTTTTTAAATTTAAATAATTACAATGAGAGTTCACAACGAGTTCTAACAATATTTTGTACTATATTTATACTATATTTTTAGCAATCTCAGGAATTTCGAACGTTCCGGGATCCGGGATTCTGAAAATCATGTCCGTATTATACTTTCGTGGGAAGTTTCGGTATATTAGCGCCCGATTATCCGATCACTGATCATAACCTCCAAAAATCTCACAATAAAATGTGGACCACTAGCTACAATACATATAAAGCTGCAACCACATAAATTTAACACAACACCAGTAGCGGTGAGTTGAAAGTTATAAACTCGCGCTCGCACTGCGTTCACTGTAAAGAGCTAAAAAATTGTCACTGAATTACTGACGGTCTACCAACCAGTTAACTAACTCCTAGCAAAATTTCTTTACATTTCGTTTTTTAGTACAACATATTAACACGCTCATTATATTAGCCATTAACGACTACTTACCGTATACATGTATAAGTTGTATATACTAGTTTAATATTCTTGTTCTCAAAACTATCGAAACCTTGGTTTGTGGTATTAACGCCCTCTGTTCACTGCTTACTATTTCTATAGTTCAACGAGCAGGATTCGAACTTACGACTCGCAGGATGCAAGTCAGTGCCAAACTCTCACTATGAAAAGTGTGCCACTCGTTCCAAAACCTATAAAGCTGCAATCACATTTGACATAGCACCAGAAGCAGTGAGTTGAAAGTTATAAACTCGCGCTCGCACTGTGTCCACTGTAATGAGCTAACGACTTGTCACTGAACTGTCGGTTTACCAACCAATTATCCAGCTGCTAGTAAAATTCAATTAAGTTCTATTTAGGGTTCCGTACCCAAAGGGTAAAAACGGGACCCTATTACTAAGACTCCGCTGTCCGTCTGTCTGTCACCAGGCTGTATCTCATGAACCGTGATAGTACACAGTTGAAATTTCAACTTAAATGATGTATTTCTGTTGCCGCTGTAACAACAAATACTAAAAACAGAATAAAATAAAAATTTAAGTGGGGCTCCCATACAACAAACTTGATTTTTTTTGCCGTTTTTCATAGATAATGGTACGGAACCCTTCGTGCGCGATTCCGACTCGCACTTGGCCGGTTTTTTACGATTAAATACATCAAGTGATATGTAAGATATAGGTATTGCACATCTACTACTTCAAGAATGAAAAGGAACGGTTTTAATGTCACCCGCACCATGCTACACTGAAAACAATGTAAAATCTCAATTCAACAGCCTTATCTCTACAAAATATACAGACTGACCTCCAAAACTCTCACTATAAAAAACGTACACAAATAGTTTCAAACCCCATAAAGCTGCAACCACATTTGACACAGCACCAGTAACAGCGAGTTGAAAGTTATAAACTCGCGCTCGCACTGCGTTCGCTGTAATGGGCTAACGGCTTGTCACTGAACTGACGGTTTACCAACCAGTTAACTCTCCACTAGTTAAATTGGATTCCTTATCTCAGTTATTTAAAGAGCACCTACTATACAGATGGACTTATTATTATTTGGCAGTATTTCAGGCAATATGAAGAGCTTTTACAACGAGATACATTGAAAAAAAACAGCATAATTTTCGCATTACCTACTCGACAAAATACAGGAAACTGTAGTTTCGGGTTTGGCCCTATTGTAAAATTTGTTGTTATTAAATGGGATGAGCAAATATGCAAAATTTTTAAGATTGCGATATGGACAGGCTTCGACCACGTTTTAAGTAGAACGGGCTGGATTTAAGCCGTTCCGGAGCAGCTTGACTCTGCTTATAACCCAGTTGTGGAAAAAAAAGCTTTTCTTTTAGTCAATATAAATCATTTACAATCCGAAGTGAACGTTTTCATTAAGGCCATGCATTAAGGAATACAGAATCTGAATTTTGATATACTTAGCCCATCACTTCTACCTAGTTTTCTATAGAAACTACTACTATCCTCTATACAGAAGAGATATAGAGCCTAACATTTATCCTACTTAAATGACCAGCAACCTCAAGTAGCCACATAATCATCAATCACAGAGAACATCAAAAGTCGTCCAACAAGTAAAACACGTCATTAATCATGAAATACACCGTAAATTGCCCATAAATGGCCACAATCTTTATTTACTTTCAGAGGAGTACCGTGAAATTCCTTAGAAAAACTCCAAAGATATGTTCGCACGACTTTAGAAGGCCATTCAGGGAACACAATGATATTCGTACACACGTAACGACTGCTTCATGACATAAATCAAAGTTGAACAAGATATTAACGAAAAGGGAAAAGGTATAATACAGGTAGAGGAAAGAAGTTTAAGTTCGCAAAGCTTACAAAATGATGAACTTGGTAGAACGGAAGAGGTTTCGACAGTCGCATTCGCTAATGGCCGCTTTCTATAACATATCTCAATCCCAATCTTGATCCCGATCCTTGTCTGTAACCAATCAACGGCCGAGTTTGTGTCCTCACCCTTGATTGGTTACAGACAAGGATCGGGATCAAGATTGGGATTGAGATATATTATAGAAAGCGGCCGTAATTGAATAGCACTTTGTCTAGGGCCTGGAGTAAAGTAGGTTAGTCAGTTAATGAGAAAGTTGAAATTTTCAACTTTGATTATCTTAAATGTTGCCAATTGCTAAACGTAAATCTCTATTGAGAAGAATGTGCTACAAACTCCATGGACAATCTATAAAACTAAAGTATTTTAGTGAGAACAATTATTATAACAAAACTTCTGCAAACGAAAAGTTTGTTCGAACTTTGCTAAATGATTTGACTCTTTCATCAACCGTGGCGAACAAAACATCCAATAGTCCTTTCACAGATTATTTTTATTTCCAAAATTACCTAAACTCTTCAAAGTTTTAGCTTTAAGCGAGGAAGCTTTGCTTTGATGCATTTTATTTAAGTGAGAAACATCTTTACCTACCTATTGATGTTATTTTTATAAACTAGTCGAAGTGGTGACTCCAATTAACTCTCTTTAATTAACTCTCTTTTTCTCACAGTAAAAAAAACACTGCTTTCCTATAATGCCTCAAGGCATCTTCTGGGTGTGCTAATAACGGCCCCATTTTGCCTACTCCTCCAGATGAACGTCAGCCACTGCGCCGCTCAGGAACTGATGCTCCTGAGCATGGCGTAGTGATTGATGCCTGCGGACGGCGAGCACTGGGTAGCTCGCCGCCCGATCCGAACAGGCCCGGGTCGACGGCACGCTGTGTTCCACGCGCGCCGAATAGAGCAGTCAGCAAAAAGATGGGGCCCGTTAGAGCTAGAGCCTACCAAGGTTGCGGATTTTGTTCGAAAGAGTTACCTCGGCCCTGGAACGCAAAAGGCATTAGGAGGAGCATGGATGGATTTTAGTCAGTAAGAGTCTGACACTCCCTCCCGCTCCACCCAGAGCGGAATCATTTGATGATTTCCCATCCTCAAAACAAAAAAAAGGCATCTTCTGGGCACGCTCGCTCCATCATAGACCTCACCCATCGCTTTCCATTAGGTGTGACCGAGGTCAAGAGTAAGCCCATTCCTCAAAAAAAAATGTACAAAAATCGAAAAGAGGTCGAGTCACTGCTCTACTTGGACTTCTGTCCCATCTCTGTCAAACCAAGGTGACAAAAACTATTGTAGGCGGTTTGAATAGGGTTGGCCACTGACTCTGCGGTCGTCCGGCCTTTGCGGATAGCTCCAGCCTGACATTCTATTCAACGCCGACTGGATTACCGTGGGTACCTACTAATGAATGGATACAGACGGAATGGGATCACTTGTACGTTGTAATTTATGTGACATCGATCTGGGATTTATTAAAAAAAATATTGTTATGACGTATGATCACGCCTGTGTTCCACGTAGAGCTAGGCAGTGGTGTAAGTATCTGTACTTAAGGGGAAACCTCATTTTGGTTTTTATTTTTAAGCCCAAAGGTGGTAAGCCTTTTGTCATTAACCGGGAAAAAATACAGACTCCACACTGCGTACTAGGTTATAATCCTGATGAAAACAAAATAGCACTACCTACTATTATTATAATTTAACAGCAGTTTAACTACCTACATAGGTTCTAGTTAAACATACGTACAACCTATTTAACTGTAGTAGTAACACCGTCGGCACGAAAAGAAGAACTACGTATTTTCTCGTATACCATAAAGATGTACATGTCATCGGAAAATTGCAAACCCCGTAAGATTGTAAAATGTTTTTCTTAGAAGATAAATTCATAATATATCGAGAAATTATAATCTAATAAAGATTTATTAAAATCTTACGGAATCTCCAATTGTCCGGTGACATATAAAAGTACAAACAAATAAGTCACTTTCCCCGCCCCGTGAATCTTACCCTTGACGTCATGCTCCACTGCGACCACTTGACCAATGAGGTAAGTAGGTACGATCAGCGACAAAAATCGATTAACATTGCTTCTTTTCCTTATCATTTAAATTGAAATAAAATGATTCGATATTTGCATTTCGTATTTGTCTGTAACTGCCTGACTGTCCTTTTTACCAGTATTTTACGAGTTGATGGTTGGGAGGCGAGTAAGTAATACGTGGAGAGACTGCCTGCGTCAGTAACTAATTAGTAATTATGTTTTTGATACTTTTTCAGGGAAACCGTACTGGTAACTACGTTCGCCACAGAGCGTATAGGTAATCGCCCTTAACTATTAATAATTCCAAACAATATTGTTGTCAAGTTATGAGAACTTTAATAAAGTCACATAGCATTCAAATTATCTGTAAAGTCTGGTTCCAAAGCTTGATTTGGCAAAAAATGTAAGGATTAAATTGCCAAAACCAATTTAACAGCCAACCTGACAATCACTCGTTAGTATACCGCCACGCCAACTACCTCAAAACTAAAACCGCATGCCTACGTAAAAAAAAAACTTGCAAAAAGTCAACCCGACCCCCAAAGCGAACCGCTCCAAAAATTTTGCGTACCACTACGCCTAACGCCATCTATCGGACGCACTACGTCCTCATCAAAATCAAGACCATCACCCATCATCCCCTTGTTTGCCCACAACGGAAACCCTGCGGCGTCACTCTTTTTACAAATCAATCACAATACGTACCACTGCAGCGCAAAAAATCGTTTTTTTTTTAAGGCGACATGCCTCCTATAATACCTAGCATAAGTGGATATATACATTCTGTACATTTCACGTCACATTTAACTCTCTATTGTCTACAATGTGTAGGAGTTTGAATATAAACTTTTTATCCTCACCTTTTTAGAAGTGAGATAAAAATGGACATCTGTCTCGCTTTGTGGATCCGTTTGGCCAGGATCTTTATCAGGTGACGCAAAAAGAGCAGTTTTCTATTGCTGTTTTTTATTGCGAGATACATATGTCGTAGGGTGCAATGTTTTGCTCGGCTAATCGTCTTAAGGTAAGCTGGGGCTAAAAGAATGGGTTTTATTTGAAGTAGACGTGTATGCCGACAGTACTCAATGGATCTAGTTAAGGTAAGCTTTTGTAAAGATGTTACATGGGTACTATTTCAAGATTATTTTGGTTGGTAACTTCAAACACACGTATTTTATACAGCCAGAGACCTATTTTTTCCATAAATAGTGTACCTACTGACCTGAACTTCTTAATTCCATACTCACAATTCTATTTTACATAACATTAAAAAGGCAATAATGCCAAGATAGCTTTAGACCACTAAAACAACAGGAAAAACAAAATATGTGCGTACGAAGTCGCGGGCAAAAGCTTGTTATAAATAAATGTAGTACCTACTGCATAATTAACCCTTTGAATTCTCTTGGGAAACCAAATGGAAAAGTAAAAAAATATATTGATCGTAGTTTATTTTGTCTGTTGCAATTTCCGGTGATGCACTTTAATAGTTATCTCGAATGCAACTGACAGATTATGAATATGGTGTATTCATCCATACGTCGTTAAGTTTTGGAGCAATGTAAATTTTTCAATTATTTGTCAATTTCTCGGTAATCTATGCTGCTAAAGAGAATAATATCTAATATACTTAATAAAGATTATATGTAAGTAATATAAGTATTGTTTGTTAGTTTTTTTATATGTCTGTGAAAGGTAAACCTAATCTTAGAAAGTACTACTGCAAACGGTTTCAAAAATTCTTTGAAAGAAACTTGTTTTTCACCATTGTACCTAATGTTTGTATGATATGTTTCTCAGGTTAATATTATAATTTTTACATGTTCAATCTCGGCACCACCAGGTCGTTTGCTAAAATATGCCTAGAGACTAGGCATTTCCTACGAATCGACCTTAAAACCTGGACTTCAGGACGACCTAATTCCTATGGCCATAGAGCAAAGGAAGGCCTAGGGAATAGTAGGGAAGTCTGCCTTTGTACAGTATTGTTTTTACTTACAGTTACATAAAAACTTATAAGATTCTCTAAGTAAAATGTCTAAAACCTGCAGAGTTGAATATAATGAATAGGTTACATTTACACAAGCATGCTTCATTGTCGTCCTCATCATCGTTGACAATCAGGTTATATAGTCAGCAAACCTAGGCCTTATCATTAATATAAAAATATATAATATATATAACTATGAAGTCTGTTATAAGGATGATCATGATGAAGTTGTTATTATTAGGTTTGCTTCACTATTGCATTGGGTTGTACCTACCTGTAATAATAGTTCTATGTGATGATTATATCATAAGTACATAAGAAAAGTTTATTGCAACTATAACTATATACACACACTTAAATAAAAGACTCAACTAAAACTAATCTAAAACATGGCGTTGAAAAATTCCTCCGCATCGCAGGCCACTGGTAATGTACCCAAAAGGCTGGCAGCATTGCCACGTTGTATGGCAATGCTTATCCTTTGTCCGAGGCAAAAGCCAGCTCTAGGGTCACGCGAAGTGTCAACTAAGCGTCTTGACAGATCTTTAAACAAGTAATGAGCACTCGGACCCCACGACCCGAGAGTTTCAACCCCAAACGGCTCGAAAATATAACTACCTACAAGGTAAAGGCAAAATATAACTACTACCTTATTATATTTCCGCCGCTTGAGGTTCTCCGCAGCCGCAGCGGCAGCGCCAGCGCAGCACGAAGAGCTAGGAAGATGGGATGGCGCAAGAGTATCGACATGATTATATTACATAAAATAAATAATCATCAATATTTTTTATGAGACTACAGTTAAAACTTTCAAGACCAATATAGATCTAAAAAACTCGATACAACTCAATCGAAGGCACATTGTATCTGATACCTTCCACTACAAAGCCAGCTACCATCGCTTCATTCACCATCCAACAGATAAATATATCAGCCACTATTATCGGCTGTCACTTTACTTTCATCCCGAAGGCGTACCGTCACAAACACGTGCAAAACAATCGCAGTTTTCGCGGTGATCTGCTATAAATCACTTATTATTATAAAAGGGCATGTTCGAGTGGCTGCATTGTCGCTTTATGGATGTTATGCTATTCATTACAGGCCATTAAACGCATTATAATACACTCACCAGTGCAACAAGACCCCCCTCGTCCTTCCCTTCCTCCGTAATGTCGAAGTTAACGAGATCTTCGTCATAGAAATCGAAAGGTCTGTTTAAAATGGTGGAGTGATACCTCAGAAAGCTTTGTTTGGGCGCGATGCGACAAGCCATTCATGTAGTGATAATAAATGGCGAGTGATGATAGAATGGCGGACAATGAGTGTGTGATGATACACCGAATCTTGGGCGCGGGATTCTTTCGCGAAACTGAAATAAATTATTTGGTGAAAGGTCTATTGACCTACACGTAAACAATATTTATTTCAGGAGCTTACAGTGTGTATTTTTTACCTTGGGATAAATGCTGAATCTAAAACTAAACTGCAAGTCCTGAAAGCCAGAATCAACAGTGACATCTAACAGAAAACCGAAGCGATATATCGTGATGAGACCTAGAGAAGCGATTCTTTTATCATGGATTCAATAGCAAAATTAACTAGATAGAAAAGAACAGTGAAGTACCCAGAGTCACATCATTTTCAATTTTCGCACAGTGTGTGTCTAGTAGACAGTCCACGTTAACATCGAAGTATAAGAATACGTAGGGCAATGGAGAGGGCAATGCTCGGAGTTTCCTTGCGTGATCGAATCAGGAATGATGATATCCGCAAGAGAACCAAGGTTACCGACATAGCCCGAATGATCGCCAAATTGAAGTAGCAGTGGGCAGGGCACATTGCTCGCAGAACAGATGGTCCATGGGGCCGAAAAGTTTTGGAGTGGCGACCGCGTACGGGAAGACGCAGCGTTGGAAGGCCTCCCACAAGGTGGACCGATGACCTGGTGAGGGTCGCGGGTAACCGATGTATGCGAGACGCACAGGACCGGTTATTGTGGCGACACTTGGGGGAGGCCTATGTCCAGCAGTGGACGTCTTTCGTGTGATATAATGATGATAAGAATACGTTCCTACAGTACAATTACTATTTTCTTAATGTACCTCGGCAATCATTGCATTTCCCAATACATACAAACGAATGCTAATTTCCTTATGAATTCAGAACTAAGAACTAAGGTATTATTACACGGAAATCAAAACACAACAATAAAGTAGGTACTTAGTTCTGAATTCAAATTATTATTATTATTATACACGATTAATCTAATAACTAAGGACATGGAAATTAGCATTCGTTTGTATTCGGAAATGCGATGATTGCCGAGGGACTTAAGAAAATAGTTGTACTGTGTTTGAAACGCTCTGCCTCTATTAACTTTTAAACAATTTATTTTTCAACCATATTTTCTTAGTTAAAATTTTGTTTAAGAGATTCTAAATTCAAATTCTTCTTAAAAAAATAATTTGAATATAGAATCTGCTTAACAGTATTTTAGCTAAGTAATATTATTTATTAAATTTTAATGAATGTAAGTTTATTTTCTGTTACAAGTATATTTAGGGGTCTTTATCATTTTCGATGAATTTTTTCACTGACAATTCGTTTGCTGCTCTTCGTCGAAAATACAAGTATAAATTCAAATAATGATGTTGGTTTTCTTTTAAAAAATCTAAAAGTTTACAAAAGCAAGGCATCGAATAAAAATCTATAAAATCCAAAATAAAACATGACTTTTTACAACATCTGCGTTCCATAGACAAGATTAATAGCTGACGCAACACACCATTTCATTCACTTTAGCATTAAAGAACAACTTTTAGAAAAGTTTATCGTGTGGAAATAACAATTTGCAGTTTTGGTGGACCTAAGAAGAATATGGCCCTTTTTATTGTGACGCCAGAGGGCGTGACCGCGCAGAGCCCAAAGACATGGCCTTTCAAATGTTATGAGATCCACTATCCAAATATTTACTTACACAGAATCCTATTATGTATTTATGCGTATTCTTTTGATAAAATTGTGGGCGGGTATGGTATGTTATTTGGCTTATGTTGCACAGGTGTGCGGCTAGTTTTTTAATCGCCTTTTGAATTTTATGAATGGTGACAAAATAATCTCAGCCTATTACTGTCTCAATTTATCTTATTATACGGAGAAAGGTCTCACTCAATGCACATCATTGTAGGCCTTCTATCCTCCTATCGATATCTCAGTTTAAACTAAAGTTATGCGGGTCATACACGTTCAAGCAATTTGATCAAACAGGCTGGTTCCCCAGGCTAGGTCCATGCTAGATCCTGGTGAGGGTCGCTGGTAGCCGATGGATGCGAGACGCACAGGACCGGTTGTTGTAGTGACACTTGGGGGAGGCCTATGTTCAGCAGTGGATGTCTTTCAGCTGATATGATGGTAATGATGATGAGGCTAGTTCAAACAGTTTTATAAAATTGGCTTGAATGTGTGTAGGAAAATTTGATCAAAAATGAGTGATCAAATGGCATCAAACACACATGATCAAACAGTTTGAAACAGCCTGTTTGATCAAATTACTTGATCACGTGTATGGCCGGCATTACTTAATTATTACGATACCGCTTTCGCAATGATTAACCAGGTATCTATCCCAGATAACCCATAACCAGGTATTTATGGTCAAGGTTTCTAGCGAATTCATTCGCATTTAATTATAAGTAAATAACTTCTGCCAGCGGCTACCGGGATTAAAAGTATCCTACTTTTATCCTATTCCGGGACTACCCCGGTTTACCCGTAAAAAAACCAGTAAAACCCAGAAAAAAACACTCAAAATCATAGCTTAGATATTTCTTACATTATCACGTAACTAGGTTATACCTGTAAAATGGGTGTAAATGGGTGTGTGCTGTAAGCTGGCCGCTTGGCTTTCTTTTGTGGATTTTATAGATCAAAAGAGCCAAATAAATATTTATAAGTTTATTTTAATAAAATACATCATGTTTATTAATCGTCGTCATCCGACATGGAACTTGCGTCTGATGAAAAACATTTATTTCCTTCGACATTTTAGAATGTCCGAAATTCTGGGAATTATAAACGGCGAACACCAAAGTTCCACACACACAAATAATCGATACTCGATAATCGAAATGTTGCGTTATTGCAATCACTAGTTACATCTGTCAAGAAGTGATTCACCTGGAGGACAAGGTTAGGATACCGATAATATATTATTACCTAGACACTGTTAATACACAATGTCGTTCTTTCAACACGTGTAGGTTTTGCGTTAATTCATTTTGTAGTTTTTAAGACAAAATCTGAGTTAGGTAGGTACCTACTGCTTTGAGATTTTTTTGAGATCTTTCGATTGATGAAAGCTTTGAAAATTAATTATTACCTACAGATTATTAAAGATACACTTTCTGCACCGACACTTAGACCTTTTTTCAGAAAACCTAAGTGCTGTGTGAGTGTTTAAAAAGGTGCGCGCTTTTGCCAAGATATTGTTTCAGTAGAAAGTCTCTAATCCTAATCTCTTCAAAGTTAGAGTGAACAGGGGCCCCACCGGGCCGCAGGCTTTTTTTGGGTACCTATTAAGCTCACTCCATTGTCGATTTGGTCTCTGTCGCCTCTGACCTAGACTAGAATCAAGAGCAAACACATCTCAAATAAAAAACTATGTCAGGCTTTGGGGACTGCCGACAGAAGTGAAAACTAAGTAATATTGTATTGTCTGTTCATGGAAAGCGTTCGGTAACGATGACGCGAGTTTTATGATTTTTGGTCACCCAAAATGTACTCAACGCGCCTAAAAAAGTTTTCACTTCAAAAATAACAGCGTACCCAATCAAGAAAAAAAAAATCCTGCAATCCTAATAGCAGACTACTTTTGAATTATTTGAAGACCTACCCTGCCTTACCCTGCTGCCAAAAAGCAGCTGGGGTTGCAGCTGAATAACCAAAAAAAAACTATTTTTTTTTCTGACACACTTCACTGAAAACTTTTCTTTTGATGTCCTAAGTTCTCTGTAGCATGACAAATCCAATACTTTTATTACTAATACTTAATCTATGACAAACATTGTTACAGTCTTATTACCTATATGTTTCTCTCGTAGCTTTTGCTGAATCTGTCGGCGTTTCTTTAGTCAAAATAAATATAACTCAAACAAACGCAAAGTTAATCATTCATATTCAGAATTACCGATACCCAGAATTGAATTGTTTCATTCTTTTGCACCATTACCTAATAATAACTCGCTGCCTAATGGACTAGTTGACCTACCGGGAATTTTGCTTTTATTAACAAAAAAGCTAGCTACAATGTTATGTATAAATATTTACATGCTATCATAGTACGGCGGAATGTGTTCTGCATCAGATACATTATGTAACATCTCTAAACCACATTTTTCGCAAATAAAAACTAACAACAGGAATAACTTTAGGTACAAAAATAGAGAATCTCCTTTGGAGAAAGGAAATACTGGGTATATTTCCTTTTCTACTAGACCCACATTATCGGTGTAAAGTTTCAAGTGGTTATAATATTTCAATTCCTTTTCAAAACTTTCAAGCAAAAACTCGTTTCCTAGCGCCATCTGTAACTTTTTTTTCAAAGTAATGTAGTGCTGCCATCTGCGATTTGACGAGGGAAACTACTAGAAAGATGCTTTACGGCATGATACTTTACTACGCAGTATTAATAGTCGACGATAGATGGCGCTTAATTAAATTGACTTAACCAGTCTAAGGCGCTAAAGATGGCGTTGAACACCTACCTACATACATAAAGTAGGTATTACTCAATAGCCTTGGGGTAAGCAGTTTAGCATCAACTAGGTAAGTGAATTCAATATTATTTTCTATTCGTTAATTCGTTTGTTGCCTTTCCCGCCTTTCGCTGTATATTTTTATCGCGGTAACTTCAAAAATCTCTAAATTATAGGTTAATTTTTAAGAAAAATGGTTATCGTTTTCATACCTACCTAAAATCCTAATACATTTTCACATTATTGAGCCAAAACTTCTGTTGGCTTATTAAATGAAAATATTCATCAACCAAATTATGCCATTCAGGGTCGATTCTCGTGACCATTAAATGTTCACATTGAATTTTGAAATATAATGCTGGAGTCTAACTGAATTTTTTTACTATTAACAATTTAAAAAAACGTAGCTCTAAGTACCTATATTAGGATTCCTCTCCTGTATTGTGGGTGCGTTTACAAACAAAGTGATTTAAATAAGTAAACAAAATGCAAAAGTTTGGATGGAACTGGATGATATTTCGCACAGAGGTACCTAGATAATAACGTGGCATAGCACATAGGTAGGCTTTTTATCCCTTGGGATAATAACTAATAACCGACACTCACACGGGTGAAGCCGCTGGCAGAAGCTAGTCCCTAAAACCCCTAAAAACAAACGGGATTAAATATGATTATGATTAGGATTAAATACCACCATAAAATGCTTTGATACCCTTAGTTCTTTTACCAAAAATATATATTTGACACCAGAAAAATGAAGTCTAAAATTACAATAGTACTAGCTATTTTAGTCACGACTGCACCTCAAATTGTATTCGAACACCAAATGTAGTAAATGATCACCAAATCTTAGCGAGCAAATTAATGCGCTATTTTTGCCTAAATAAACTACTGTGATTGCCATAAAATGTAGGCTTGGGGTTACAAACTGGATAAAATAGGTTAGGTTAGGTTAGAATTGTGACCAAAGTGCGAGCAGAGCGAGCGAAGCGAGCGGTGCCGCGGCAGCGGCCGGCGAGCGCTACTTCTCGAATATTTTTTTGGAAAAAGTTATTTATTTCACACTTTTTTAACTCCAAACACCAAACAATAGCTGCCAATAAAAATGAAAGAAAGCTTATAAATTAAAATAAAGCTTTATATTTACTTAAAAGTTTTGGATTAACAATGATTTGTTTGACATTAGTTTGCTTAAACAGGATAGCATGATGTAAAAACTTTGATTTTAATTTTACATTAAAATGCTGGTATGATTTTGGTGATCATTTACTACTTTTGGGTTTACAATGATTTATTTGGAGTCATTTTGCTTAAATAGGATAGCGAGACGTTAAAATTTTGGTTATAATTTTAAATTAAAATGCGTGTTTAATTTTGGTGATCATTTACTATTTTTGTCTCCTAAATGTTACTATATCTGGTGGTAAGTTAAACATAAGCCAAAACAAACATGATTAAACAAAAATCCCACTTAAGTCCATAATCATAAGATTATGAACTTAAGTAGGTTTTATGTAAACAAAGGACATCCCCTAAGCATAAGTACATTACACAAGCATAATATTTCATAAATCAGAGTTCATTACAGCATCCCGCTGCATTGTTTTTCCGTCAATGAGATTAGTCTCGTCGGGAGTTCATTAACAACTTAAACCGATTAACTGGCCAATGGGCGGCGCAAGACGGCTCGCTAATAACATAGGGGACACAACATTTTTGCATAAGGACAATACAACAGGGCGATTATGATCTGCGCTTTTCGTGTTGTTTGTTTGAATTCGTTTTGAAGCTTTTTTAGGGTTCCAAATCTCCGTATAGAAAATCGGAAGACTTAAATAAGCTGGGTACTGACCAGTGCTACGGGGCTTAATGTAACATGAAAAAGCGAGCATTCGTGCAGTCAGTACGTAGAAACGAGCACGAACACGCGCAAGTTACTATGACAGGGCGTATCGTAACATACTCGCTGCGAATGGTACAGACGCCAGAAACGGCGACATAAAGCTACCTGAAACTGTAAAATTTTCTCAATCAACCTTGAAACTAATACTGTAGCAATAAAGTTAAAAATCTATTAAAGATATTGTTTTAGCTTCATGTGCTGGCGACTGTACATTACGGCCCATAACATCGCCCACCATCACTCGTGTGTCCGTCTATACGGAGTATAATATTAAAAAACATAATTATAAGAAGCTTATGGGTTTAAAGTAATAGGTCTACAAACAATATTACCTACACCTTCGGAACCCTTGATTTCTTTATCTAATACTTGGGTGCATTCATTGCTTTCCCACTTTCTGGAGCAGTGAGGCAGTAGCTACCTACCTAGAGATTAAACAAAAATAACTACTTAGGCGTTAGTCAGCATTGTCCTAACTGTTCCTCATCGACGTCATTTGGCAGCCTTGTTACACTAACATCTGCATAAGCCTCTTCCCATTGTGACATATTTTCCTGGTCTTAGACGCGAGTCTCATCTAGTTTATCCTACCTCCTGTAACTACGTTAAAGTTCTCTTCCTCTTGTACCTTGTATCTTCGACCACAGCATCGCTTACCATCAGGTGAGATAGTGGACAAGCGCGAATAAAAAATATATTACTTAGATAGTGATGTCAACCTACACCAAGCATTTTATCATTTATTGCTAAATTGGTTCGGTGGCCCAATCTATTGTGTACCTCTATTGATATTATAAAGCTAAATAATTTGTTTCTTTGTTTGTGTGGTTGAGTTGAACGCGCTAATCTCAGGAACTACTGGTTCGAATTGAAAAAATATTTTAGTGTTGGATAGCCCATTTATCGATATAGGCTATATAAAATCTCGCAATCAGCGGAGCAATAATGAAAAATGTGATGCAGACGAAGTTGCGCGGGTTGGACAGTATTAGATTTTAATAATACACCATTCCGCATAAGACTACCGAGATAGAGTGAACAGGCTTAGGCTTCTGGGTAAGCTCGCTCCATCGTAGACTTTGTCTCTGTAATCTCTGGCATTGACTAGAGTCAAGAGCAAACCCATTACTAATAAAAATAAAAAAAAATGCACTTACGATATTCCTTACTCTGATTTCAGAGTTTTCCCTCGTCTGTAGCTAGTTAGTAACTCGAAGGACGATCCACGTGCAAGTAGGCGACCTACTGTATCGCGTCATGACGCAAGGAACAAAGAAACTTACAACTGTGGTTTTCAATATTATGAAAATTAATTACACAAGTATGATTACTCAAAAAGCTTAATTACCTAGAATTTTGTAACAGAGGATAACAGTGATTTTTGACAATTAATTAATTAAATAAATAATTTAACCACACTGTGGCTATTCTAGACAAATGTTTTATACGTAGTTCAGACTTTTCGGAGGCATTGAAAACCGCATGAAGAAGCTGCAATTAATCGAATATTCCTCAGGAGCCTACATAATTATAAAGAAATAATAATATCCTCGAAATATCCTCAGATGAGAAGTAAGAGAGTTGTAAACAGTTTGAAATGAGTCAGGATAAAATATTATAAAGAAAAAAACATGGTGTTCCTTTTAAGTAAATGAGTGAATCATCATAAAGCATTGACTGCCAACGATGCATTGTCAATGATAGGTATATTTTATTAATATTATAATTATAACTTTATGCTGCCTAACCAATGTTACACAATAACAACTTGTATTACCAAATATGGCATTGATTATTTATTACTCAAACTTAGAAATAGAACCAAACAATATAAAAGTTTTCCTTATAGTGGGAGTCCAGTGAGTGACGATCACAATCATCAACTGAGGGAAGGAGTCGAAGTCGACGTCAAGATCATCCATTCGTTAACGCAGCCATAGGTTCTCACAGGGTACAGGTGGCAGGGCATGCGTTCCTGCGGACGGCGAGCGTTGGGTGGCTCGCCGTCCGATCAAAGCCAGGCCCGGGTCGACGGCGCGTTGTGTTCCACGCGCGCCTCAAAGAGATGTCAGCATAGTAGACGGGGCCCGTTAGGGCCAGAGCCTGCCAGGATTGAGGATTTTGTTCGAAAGAGTTACCGCGGCCCTGGAAAGCAAAGGGCACTAGGAGCACGGATGGGTTTTAGTCAGTAAGAGCCTGACACTTCCTCCCGCTCCACCCAGCATTTGATGATTTCCCATTCATAAAAAGAGGGCATGCGGTGCAAGACGAAGTGGGCCATGGACTACGGAGAGAAGGCACTCAAACACCAAAGATCGGAGACAACGAAAACCTTGACCTGACGGGGTTGTCTACGTTTACTATAATAATAATAAAACATTAAATAATAAAATGAATGAATAATAATACTATGTTGTTATATACGATTGGGGTCGTCGTTTCCATAGACAATGACAGGAAAATGACGATGAAGTTTGACTTGATTTGGAGTCTATAATAGACACCTAGGTACATTTTTTACTTCTAACCAAAACTCTAACCCTAATCAAACCAAACCAACAGACCAACATATAATCTCTGGAAATCCTAAATCGATCGCGAAAATTCACTTTCTTAAGTAATCTTATGTAATATAGATAATATCCGAGTTGCAAAGAATAAATAATGTTCTATTGGTTTTGTTTCATTAACGAAACCACAAACAAAAGCTAGTAGTACTAGTTAATAAGGATAATACAGTACCATAAATATTTATTCTAAGCAAAACCTACCTACCACGTAATACCGACGTAAATGAAACATACTAAATGCAGAAGTCTGAGGCTCACTGCCTACCTACCTACGCCTAGTAGATACGAATTATATATAATTATGTACTCGTGTTGACAAACAATCAAGCTTGTTAGACCAACCAACTATTGTCGTTTCCTGCATAGTAAATGTTTACTGGAACTAGGGCCGCCATCACCACTTTGGTGATGGTGGCGGACAAAACTTTGAAAACCCCGGATATTTGGGTGAAATTTAGCTTTTCACAATCTCGAAAAAAATAAAGTTTTTTTTAATAGAAACATTGTTTACATTGTATTTTTTTTGTAGTTTCTTTGCGATTTAAACTAAGGAACAAATTAAATATCAACTCCAGTACACACTATACACTCTTCTCTTTCTGAGATATAAAAACAAAATAATGATTATAAGTTTTGGTTCTATCAATATCAATTAAGGTTACTCCGACGCGGATCCTTGGATTTCGCGGGGGGTGGTGCAAATATTTGTCTATGTTTTGTGTACGCTTTTACAAAAGTAACCTATGCCAGCGTTTTTGTTTTAATTCGAAGCTCGCTGTCGATATACACACCCTTAGCTTATATCCCCTAAAAACTTAGCTATCCCTATGGATGGCGAGGTTTTTTCACCGTTTGAATAGAAACAGGATTAAGTTAATCGACTTATGCGGAAAGGCTACAAAAATCTAGAGAAGTCCAGATGCGAGGGCGAACGAAGCAGATTCGTTTTCTGTTTATCCATTCACATCTTCTTCGATAAAAGTTTCTTTGTCAACTCATGCGAGCTCAGAGCGAGCAATGCGAGCTCAGAGCGAGCAAAGCGAGCTCGAATATTTTGACACCCAGTCTTTGGTAGATTTGATTTTTTTACCAGTTACATCTACTTCTAAAAGTTATAGAGAGACAGGCTCGAAGACTACTAGAGCTCAATCCGGGGTTTTCAAAAAGGGTCCCTGAACACTTTTTGTGTTCGGGGACCCTTTTTGAAAACCCCGCTCGGACGCTCCCCGGACGTCCTCCAAACTAGGACAAATCCGGGGAAACCCGGGCGGATGATAGCCTTAACTGGAACCATCGAGCTACCTATACGTTTTTGATTTCAGAATTCGTAATCCGAGATATACGAGTATACTAAAACTCCCCGCAGGTCAACCTACTAGTCCAGGCGCTGAAAGAAAAAAGGTTTTTTTTTAGGATTCTATACCCAAAGGCCAACGGAACCCTTATACTAAGGCTCCCTGTTCGTCCTCATCATGTACGATGGTACGGAACACTACTCACACTCGGCCGGTTTTTTCCAATCTGCAATATTGATTTTTATGTATTTTAATTTTATGTAATATTTTATTACTATTTTTAAAGCACTTTATTTCATTTATTGCAACTTTAACTATATACACACACTTAAATAAAAGACTCAACTAAAACTAAAAGTAATCTAAAACATGGCGTCGAAAAATTCCTCCGCATCGCAGGCCACTGGTAATTACCTACCCAAAAGGCTGGCAGCATTGCCACGTTGTATGTAATATTTTTAAAGGTAAGTCAAAATTTATTGACCACATGCCATTACGATAACGCATGTCTCCAATATATTCTTTGAACGCATGTCAATAATTTTTGTCATTTCGACAGCCATTATCGCTGATAGAATGACAGTGTCTATAAGCTAAGCTTACAAAAAGTAAAAAAATCCATTGACTGAATTAGGACCTCATAGTTTGCATACTGAACTACCTTCAGCGCCTGCACTTTAAGGAGGTTGTCATCCAGGCAGCCTTAATAAAAATTGAAAGCCTCCAAAGGGCTAAAAAAAGGTTATAACTAAATAGCACTACGTAAGATGAGTCCACCTAAAGCGTAAGTGTCTACGTGCTCTTCAATTAAATTAAAAGCGTAGACAATGCATAGACCCAAGTTAGTATCTATTGTGTTTGAGGGTGATAGGAAACTCCCGTAGTTTTAATCGTACTCATCATGAATCAATGGCCCATGAATAATGTTAGTTTTATAATGTGAATAACCGATAGACATCACGTTATTTCACTAGGTTTATACCTGTTAGTAACAGGAATATATTTACTTACGTCACCAACTGTAACATCAATCGTTTGGTTTCCGGGAAAATACCATGCCGAATTATTGCAAGAATACAAAAACCTAGTAGAATGTGCTTCAGAAAACCAAGAAGTAAGAGAAAGAAAAGAAGTTCTAGTTTATGCCTATTACATGAGAGAAGAAGTTTTAACTTTCCCAAAAAAACCTAGCTTGTGCCCGCGGCTTCGCCCGCGTGATTAGTACATTTATTTGCATGAGTTTTTATTTTTTTTTGCATAGAACCCTTTACCTATTTCTATTATATAACACCTACTCTTTAAAACATAAGCTATCCGCCAGTGAAAGTCCAATTTATTGGTCGTTAAAAGAGTATCCGTGGAGTTTCTTGCACGTTCTTCTCCATAAATAGCTTCGTCTCATTGACTGAACGACCTTCACAATTCAGAAGTGCCTATTCAAACGGGTTTAATTGAAATACATGCTTTCGGCTTTTATTACAAATCGCGTTCTAACTTTAAAACCAGGTTTAAATCGACAAGCTATTTTTGAATTTCGAACTAAAACAAACAACATAGACCGGGATCTAAAATATTTTTTTGTAGTTAAAAATGCAATAATGGGCTTGAAAGTTTAGGCTTGGACTAAAGTTAGAACGCGTTTTGTAATAATGAGTTTGTCTTTCACAAACGAACAATTATATAGGTATTTTTATAACATTAGCTTAGCTTACATAATTTGCTTATTTTATGGTTTTCTCCAGATGTTGTGTAACAATAATCATAAAAAGTAGATAATGTACGTGACAGCAAGCATGTCTATGAAATATTCGGGATTCGGATTTTCCACAAAAGCAGTTAATTGCCACCGTTTTGCCCTAATTATCACTTTAGCGTGATATTTGTAACACTTAGCATGCAATTCACGCCGCAAAAGTGGTTCAAAAAACCCATGTCACGGTAATTGTCAAAATAATAACAATAGGTAGGTAGGTACTGAAGGAGGCGGTGAACCTTGGTGAGCTAGGCATCGTAGGGGGCCTCCGGCTCCGGGTCACCATGACTGGGGCCCGGATGCTGGAGATCCCCGGGGCAGCCAGCGGCCCAACCGCGGACGCTCTAGCCGAAAGGCTTAGGGCGTCCCTAAGCGCGGACGATGCCCGAGTGTCCAGGCCCACCAAGCGCATCGACATGCGCATCTTGGGCCTGGACGACTCCGTCACGGAGGCGGAGGTGGTGGCCGCCGTCGTTAGGACGGGGGGGTGCTCAGCAGAGGAGGTGAAGGCGGGCACCCTACGTCCTGACAACACGGGCACGCGCACCATTGTGGTGAGCTGCCCCGTGTCGGCGGCCAAAACCATCTCGGAGGGCCGAAGGTTTTTGGTGGGTTGGGTTTCCGCGCAGGTCAAACTGCTGGAACCCCGACCTCTGAGGTACTTCCGGTGCCAAGTGGGCCACCATGTGGGAGCTCAATGCACCTCGGAGGTGGACCGCAGCGGTCTATGTTTCCGCTGCGGTCAGCCCGGTCACAGGGCCGGCTCTTGCGACGCCGCGCCGCACTGCGTAGTCTGTGCGGCAGCTGGCAAGCCGGCCGACCACTGGGCTGGGGGTAGGGCCTGCGCCCCACCCACCAAAGCCGGAAACAGGAGGAAGCCCTCCGCCACCGCCGTCTCTGCCGCGACCGCCGCCGCTGCCGCCGCTTCTTCTGCCGCCATTGCCGGTTCCACTGCGGCTGCTGCTACTGCAGCAGCCGCAGTAGAGCCCCTACAAAGGGCTCCGGAGGGGGCTGAAATAGAGTGCCAGTAATGGCCTCATTTCACCCCCTCCTGTTGAACGTCAGCCACTGCGCCGCCCAGGAACTGATGCTCCTGAGCATGGCGCAGTGACTGATGTCTGTGAACGGCGAGCAATGGGTAGCTCGCCGTCCGATCAGAACAGGCCCGGGTTGACGGCGCGCTGTGTTCTACGCGCGCCAAACCAGCAGACGTCAGCATGGGTCGGGGCCCATTAGGGCCAGAGCCTACCAGGGTTGCGGATTTGTTCGAAAGAGTTACCGCGGCCCTGGAACGTAAAAGGCACTAAGAGGAGCATGGGTGGGTTTTAGTCAGTAGAAGTCTGACACTCCCTGCCGCTCCACCCAGAGCGGGAGGGGTCATTTGATGATTTCCCATCCAGAAAAAAAAAAAAAAAAAAAAAGGTAGGTAGGTACTTATTTATGTACTTATCATACTTGCCTTCTAATATTGGAGGTTAATACTAAAGTCAGTCTGTTTGTGTGCTAGTTTTTATGAATTAAATAAAGTGGCTTAAAAATTGAAAAGGGGAAAGATAATTAGATGAAACTGGCATGTCCAGGAAAACTTCCAAGACTTGGCAATGGACATCTACTTATAAGCGCTGACCTTAACTGATGGATTCAGACCTTTCCTTCTCAAGGACTAATTGTCAATATATGTAAGTATGATATATGTTCACACTTGGTAGAAATATTTTTAAGATCCAGTAAATAAACTCTATAAATGGCGGGTAGGACCACATACACCACAATTGTCTTATACTAATTAAGTATTATAAATCCGAAAGTAATTATGTCTGTCTGATAAACTGATAATTAAAGTTGGCACACGAGCAAACCATGTCTTGGTGGTTGATGTGTTGATGAACATGCTAGTTGTCATGTAAAACTTACCATTATGTTTTCTTAAGAACTAGCTGATGATCTAATAGGATTGCTCGCGATCGTCTTTAGCGCCTTGGCTTAACCTTGATCGGTAACGCAGTAACGATTCGATGTTTACAAATATACGTATGAGGAAAAAGGTCCGATTTTAAAGCACTTTCACCAATAGTTCTTGTGTTGTCATAGGTTACGGAACAAGGTAAACAATATGACGTGTGTTTAATGACGGAATGTGGCTTTCAAATTCGCAAGATTTTTGACTTAAAAATATTATAAGACGGGCATCTAATCTACTACCATTTTGAGTGGGGAAAAATACAAAAGGATGACCCACCATTTGGGGATACCGGAAACCTTCTTATTCCTGAAATCCCGGAAGGCCTAGCTTACAGTTTTCGCCAGTTATATTTAAGGCTATGTAAATAGCCTATTTTACTCTACCTATCGCAAGTAAAAAATTCCATATTCTTAAACCCAATAACACTTTACTCGAGCCGGGAATTGAACTAAAAATCTTGCTGACGAAGATGATGTGATCCCGAACACGCGTCAGAATCTTGCATGGAAAATTTATCCAGACAGGCTCTAAATGCAAACTGGTACCTACGTCTTGTATTTCAGGTAGGAACCCCTTGCATTACAACAAACGTTTTCCCACTGACGCTACAGTATAACGCAGGCGAGACACGTCTTTGTTTCAACGTAATAGACTCGTTCAGGTTTTGAGATATAAGGTATCATTAATTACCATTTTTTCAGTGCTCCTCATTAGGGGTGGTAAGCCAGAACGGCAACGTAGGTACGTTAAGCTGTTCGTCCCCGCTATCATTGTAGATATTTGACAGTAGTTACTGATAGTCAGAAGCCACGAAATCTGTCACCAGTTTTGCCAAAAGGTATCAAGTTATCCAGTTTCTGGGTTTTGGAGATCAGAGAGGCAGTTTCTATAGATTACTTAAGCTGTAGCCGGTTAGACTGAAAGTTGACCCCTACATACATAGTTCGGAAGTGGCGGAATTTGTTCGAAAGAGTCACCGCGGCCCTGGAACGCAAAGGGCATTTGGAGGAATAGATGGGTTTTATACTCCCTCCCGCTCTGCCCACAGTGGAAGGAATTATTGGATGATCTCCCATCAAAACAAAAATGGCTTCCTTCGCGACGACGCGCGACACCCGTCCTCTGGCTTTTACTACGCATATTTTTTTTTTCATTTTCGATAAATTAAATCTACCTACTTTTGTGTGCTGTTATTAGTCATAATGATAGGTAAGCGGGTTGGTGATCGCAGTTAGGTGATAAAATGCATAGGAAACACTGCTCCCCATTCTTGAGGACCAATGCTTACGCTGGATGCGAAAAACACTATTCAAGTCGATGTCGATTGTGGCAGGAATATATCCAGCAGAGCAAGGCTTACGACTGAATAGTGTTTTGATGAACTTGAGGTTACCTGCCAATTAAAATATGTGCGATCTATCAAGAGGCTTGTTCCGTATGGTTTCGGACGTAAAAGAATAGCACCATCCCATCACTTCCCGTGGGTGTCGTAAGAGGCGACTAAGGGACTCACCAGAGAATGGGCAGCAGCATTCTCTGTAGGTACATTGCTACAGCTACACTGCGGTCACCAACCCGCCTGCCAAGCGTGCCTATGTCCAGCAGTGGACGTTTTCAGATATGATGATGATCAAGGAGCAAGGTGTTGAAGAGATAGCTCAATCATCGAGTATTTGGTCTTAGGCGCGGTGAGTAGCAGTATTCTCGCACCAACTTAATAAAACCTAAAGAATCACCGCGGCCCTGGGACGCAAAGGGCACTAGCGAGAGCACGGATGGGTTTTAGTCAGTAAGAGTCTGGCACTCAATCCCGCTCCACCCAGAGTGGAAGGAGTCATTTGAAGATTTCCCATTCTTTAAAAAAAGGCGGCCAAGTGCGAGTCGGACTCGCCCATGAAGGGTTCCGTAGCAGCAAGTAAAAGGTAAATTGCGGTTTACGATTTATGACGTATTAAAAAAAACTACTTACTGGATCTCGTTCAAACCAATTTTCGGTGAAAGTTTACATGGTTATGTACATCATAATTTTTTTTTTAGTTTTATCATTCTCTTATTTTAGAAGTTACAGGGAGGGGGACACACATTTTACCACTTTGGAAGTGTCTCTCGCGCAAACTATTTACTAGTTTAGAAAAAAAAATAATTAGAAACCTCAATTTAATTTTTGAAGACCTATCCATAGATGCGCCACACGTATGGGTTTGATGAAAAAAATAATTTTGAGTTGCAGTTCTAAGTATGGGGAACCCCCAAAATTTATTGTTTTTTTTTTCTATTTTTGTGTGAAAATCTTAATGCGGTTCACATAATACATCTACTTTCCAAGTTTTAACAGTATAGTTCTTATAGTTTCGGAAAAAGTGGCTGTGACATACGGACGGACAGACAGACATGACGAATCTATAAGGGTTCCGTTTTTTGCCATTTGGCTACGGAACCCTAAAAAAGGACTACATGCGCAGCAAGTATTTTAGTAAGTAGGTACATATAATATGTTGATACCTAGCGTTACCTAGTATTATCGACTCTTATAAAGAATACAACAATCTGGAATAGGGGATTTCAACCACAATGGGCTCTCCATGGTATGCTAGAATCTTTGATAAATAAGGAAATGTGTCTCAGAAGTAAAGTTGTTTTACAGTTATCTTCTTAAGGGGAAAACAGACTGATTATAGTAATACATAAAATGAAAACAACAACACGTGCGGAGTTAATACAAACTAAACTTAAAATCTGCGGCTTTTCACTAATTCAATTTTGCCACAATTACAATCAAAACCAAAAATCATTTATTAGAGTTTGGCTGAGTCAGCACTTTTTGAACGTGTTAAATTCGGTTTAAAGACATTTATTTCTCAAAGAACAAATTACAGTTCACTTATAGAGAAACTTAACAAATTAACAAAATAGGTTGTAGTTTACATTCCGACGCTCAAGCCATCCAAGAAGCAGTGCGACTCCGTAAACATGTCGAAGTGAACACCCGAGCGGGGCGCACGACAGGTGATTTGTCAAACCATACAAATAAGATGGAATGACAACTCTATTGTCGCTCACTCCGCCCAGGTGAACACCGTGAGATGTCGACAGAATCGACCGGCTGCAGTGCGACTCCACAAACATGTCGAAGTGAACACCCGGGCCGAGCGCACGACGGGTGAGCTGTCAATCCATGCAAATAAGATGGAATGACAGCCCACCCATCGCCCACCCCGACAAGGCGCACACCGTGAGATGACGACAGAATCGCAAATAAAATACAAAATAGTTGAGGCGAAACTTATTTTAAAGAGCTAAGGTGTGTCTAATATAAAATTCCTCAGGCCTTTTTTAAATGTTGGTATGCTTGTACACTCTCTGATTTTTTTAGACAGTTTATTATATAACCGAGTCCCCTCATACTGTATAGTTTTCCTGCCGTACAGGGTTCTCACTCTTGGTACTTCTAGGTCGTCTTGATTACGGGTATTATATTTATGAGTCTTTTGTTTGAATGAAATATTGGTGTGTATGTAGGTCTTGGATTTTCCGGATAGTCATGCATGTATGGTATGCATACAATTGTTGTAGGTTGAATAATTTTGTTTTTTTTTGTAGAGTAATTCTGTAGGAGTGTCGTAGTTATAATTGAAGAGGACTTTGATGATTTTATTTTGTGTTCGTTGTAGGTATTGTTGATTTGTTTTAGCAGCATGTCCCCATATTTGGATCAGATATTCCAGATGTGGCTTGACAAGTGTGTTGTAAATAGTATGTCTTAGGTTGTAGGGTACGCATTTTGCAATGTTAAGTATGGCTCCGGTTAGTGGGAGTATTCGAGATCTTACATAGTCAATATGAGGTCTGAATGTCAACTTACTGTCCACAATCAGGCCCAAATACTTATAAATTACAAAATACATTTCCTGGCCGCCGTCTCCATTTCCAAATGGCTTTATACTGGAAAGAAGAGATTTATTTATTTCAGTATGTATTTTTTTTTAATTGTATTTATTTATTTTAGTACATGGAGGACTTACAACAAAGCTAATAAAAACAAACAAACAAATGAAACCATAGTCACCAGAAAGCTAATTACAAATCCTCACGTATAGACTTATACTAATGACTGTGTGAGTATAAAAACACACCGCTTTAATTACAATGAAGCAATATAATTATCAAGCTTTCAATAAATATAACTGAAATACTACAGAAAATAATAAAAACAAATAAATATAGGTAACCTACCGAACAAACTTCCCAGAAACAGAAAACAGATTTCGCCAAAGTATGATGGTATACTGTAGGAACTATCTCATTATTGACAACTTATTTTAGGTAATATTAATTGACTCACTTTTATTCTGGTAAACAAAAGAATAGTAATTTGTTGGATATTTTATTCCTAGATTTATGACAAATGAGGCCATACTGTCAGAGCATAAAATTGACAAGATACGGGTTAACCACAATTTAATTAAACAATAATAAGTTATAATTGTTATAATACGTAGGTAATAATTTCTGATGTAAGAAGCAAGTCTGATAGTATAAAACGCTGCACATCAATCAAAGCAAGACAGTTCTCCAACAAACTTTGCACGAATAACTACATTTTACCATCGTTAACATTTTGTGTGCAATTGCATGCAAAGTTATAGAGCCACAGGATAACCTCCTGGCAACTTTTTTGTCTGAAGTGGATCTTAGCTGAACTCCTGCTTCTATTAAGAGCCACGATAAGTTTACACTGTTGAACGAGCCGAATATCTGCCGCTGAAACGACGGTGAATTTCCGCTCAGCCTCCACTCTTGAGTGTGAGCCCGCATTTTACCAGATGCCTATTCATCACCATCTTCGGACAGTTCACTCGCCATAATCACCAGCTTCCGCAGACCTTCTACGTGGCAAGACTTCACGGACAACGCAACTTGACCTCAAGGCTCTCCCGAATTGCTGAATCGTCTAGTACCCGAAGCTTGATCGACTTCATCGCTGCACCATCAGCCACGTGTTTCTCCACCACAGTAGAAAACCAACATGTTCGTGAGTGCTTTCTGCATTATGTTATGTTTCACAACCAGCTTCTCTGAAACTATCGAACCTATCACACATAGTCCTGGAATTTATTTCGACCCGACTTTTGTAGCTCGTTTTTACAATGATTACTGGAGTGTCATCACTCACATTGATTTTATACCTATTGAGCCTTACTTGGAAAAAATTGAAAAATCCCTCTCGGATATTTCTTTTACTTGTAACAAGTTTGAGGAATTCTCTTTTTTACACATGGACTGCAATGATACAGTTAATCCTTTGGCAATTTTAATTAGTGTTAATACCCTTAAATATGATTCTCTATCTCATCTTGTTGCGGCAAATGAACCATACAAACAAACGAAACGATACAAAAGAGGTCTGATTGATGTAGGCGGGAAAGTTCTGAACTTTTTATTTGGCACATTAGACGCTGACGATGCCAAAAGATATGATGAAGCCTTTGCTGCTGTCGAAGAGAACGAAGAACAAATTCGTTCTTACATGCAGCAAAACATCCACGTTGTGCGGTCGACTATCCATGCCTTTAACGATACCATTACTAAGTTAAACGAAAACGAAAAAAAAATTAATGAACAATTACAAAAACTTAACGAATTGTTCATAAACCATACTAAAGCTATTGATGAATTAAACAACGGGGAAAAAATTAATTCAATTTTTAATCTGATAGAAAGTTCGTTGATGTCTGTTTCTAATATTTTGGACACGATTTTAAATTCAATTTTGTTTGCAAAAACGAATATTTTACATCCCTATGTTTTAACTCCCAGTCATTTATATGAGGAACTTTTAAAAAGCCATATTAATCAAGAAGATATAAGATTTCCTGTTGATCTGTCGTTACAGACCATTCATAGTATTATCGACCTCTCTAAGTTGACTGCTTATTATTACAATAACAAAATAGTATTTGTCATGAAAATACCTCTCGTTAGCTATGTTAAGTACAACATTTATAAGAATTTACCGTTGCCCACACCACGAGTTGATAATCATTTGGACACATATGTTCTTATTCATCCCACCAAACCTTACACGGCTATAACGGATAATAGATTAAATTACGCGTTGTTAGATAGTGTTAGCGAGTGTCAGGATGTTAATGGCAAATATAGAATCTGTCCGTTACCTTCCATTTTGTCCACAACGAACAATCCCACTTGTGAAACTAAGCTTATGACTGATGTAACTCAAACACTTCCGAAAATGTGTGAGTCGAGAGTAATTTACGGCAATATTAACTTGTGGCAAAAACTCAATAATGGTAGTTATATTTACGTACAATCTAAGTCAAACAAATTAAATATTAAATGCTCAGATAATATTCAAACTGAAGATTATACTATAAAAGGAACCGGCATTTTAAAACTGGAAAAAGGTTGTGTTGCATATTTCCAAACTTTGCAGTTCAAACCATCACTTACTTATATGACAACTTTGCCCAGTCAGGTGAATATTAACTTTAATATTATTGAAGATGATTGTTGTAAATTTAAATTGGTAAATAGTAGTACCCATATGCTTGCCCCGATCACATTGGACAATGTGAACTTAGAATCCTTAAGTTCGGCGTCCGATAAATTGGATCAAATGGAACAGAATATGCAAACGCATCAAGAGCTTGGAATCATGCCTCACATTGTCAAATATGGAAACTTCTATTCTTCGTTAACTATAATCAGTATTGCTGTTGTTATGACTTTCATAGTTTACACCGTAGTTGTTAAATGTAGGAAAGATGCGTCACCAGTAATCCTGCACCAGAGGTTCCCGTAATTATCACAATCATCGGGGTCACCACACAATTGTCACACAATTTGTTTTTGTTGTATCTGAGTAAATAGGATCTAGCACTCGGTTTCTGAATTGAGAATATAAGAATTAAATACTAAAGTTACACGAGCTTTCCTAAGGTAGAGTTTGACAACTTCGTAACTTCGAATTTTTAATTCAGAAACCGAAATTTGATTAAGCTTATAGTTGTCAATTGAATTAAGGTTGTTATAATAATTAAGTTACATGAAAATAAATCTAAGTGATTTAGTTACACGCTCTGTTACTTATGATTTTTAATAAATACACAATTATGATTGGTAGTTTTGTTTTTCTTATTCATTAAATCATCGCAATCCGTTTAATTCAAACGATGTATTCGTCATTTGTGGTATTCTCATTTTAAGTTTGTATTATATTTATTATATTTCTTTGGTACAGACGCCAGCACATCAAGCTACCCGAAACTCCAATTTTCCCAATCAACCTTGAACCTAATACTGTAAAGATAAAGTTGAAAATATAATAAAGAAATTTGACAGATTGTTGTAGCTTGTAGCGACATCTATGCGACCAATTATGAACTACTAAAAACCGGATCACTTTGTTTTCCGTCTGTCTGACTGTCTGTCAAGAACTTTTATCTCGGGAATTTAAAAAAAATATATATGTACTCAGGTCTACTGTCCCTTGAAGCTGTGAAAAAATCAAACTTCTAAGTTAACGTAAAAAAAGAGGCGGCCGTTTATGCCGCAAAAAACGTATATTTGGACACTCTCAAGCGAATCAAAATATATAGGGTGCTTTCCGTTGACCTACAGTCATGAAATTTGGTAGGAAGACAGATCTTACAGTACAAGTACAGGAAAAAGTCTGAAAATTGGGAAATTGTAGTTTTATCATAAAACATATTATAATTATTAGTAAATTTTATGTTTTCAGTCGAAAAATTGATGGTGACGTGTGAACATTTTTTCAACAACAAAGTTTAATGTAATTTGTCCTTCAGTCTTACCTGCCTTACCTACTATATTTTTGTCAGAGTAATGAGAGTGGTACCATGCTTTATAAACTTCCGTAGGTAATATAGACTCGCACATGTCCGGTTTTTTTTTTCATGGCTTGGATGGGATATCGTCAAATGTAGGAAGTGTCAGACTCTTACTGACTAAAACCCACCGTCTTTCGAACAAATTCCGCAACCCTGGTAGGCACTGGCCCTGGTGGGCCCCGTCAATTATGCTGAGATATTGAGGCGCTAACGCGCCGTTGATCCAGGCCTAGTCTTCAGCGGATGGCACTGGCAAAATTATCTATTGAACGGAATAAAATAATATAAGAAACTTTAATTTTATCCTCTATGACCTAACCCCACCATGTGATTATGTAATAAGTATGTAACAGACCTGGGAGGCATACATTAATGTTCTTCTGTGCATTTATTTACCAGTAGACTAGTAGACGTAATTTATTTTGATGCGCAAGTGCATTTCTATCAATGACATTTTATTTAAATATCGGATCTATTCAATGGTTGACTAGACAATTGGTAATCCCGGGATGCGCTGTTTTTTCAAGCTAGGATAGCAAGCTAGATAATATACAATATACTGTTTTGGCTTGTTGTCCTAGCTTGGAACATGCTTTCCACTGTTTACATGATGTCAGATTATTTTAAAACTAGTACCTACTATTGCAGTGACAAAGATATCACCCCGTTCTTCATAGTAATTTCGCCGGCCACATAAGGCTAATACACAAGCCAGGTTAAAAAAATAAGTGGTGGGGTGTGCTACTGGCCCCAAAAAAAATAGAACTCCATCTTATTATACTATCGTAGCTTCAGGCGCTAGCTTACTCTACTCAATTTCCACCCCGACCGTTGCTCGAGCCAGCCCACGCTGCTGAGCCTGTAGTCTTAAATTCACCCCTAAATCTTTGTTCGATCCAGCCCGTCCCTAGCTGTTCTCCCCCCAGCGACGCCCTAAGCCGAGATCCGTATCCCACAAAGGGTGCCCTTAGCATGTAGTCTCTTAGTTAATAAGATTTATTAATAAGCCCTGGCTAGAGAGTTTATATTTTTATTAAGGCTGCCACAGGTAAGTCTGGCTGACCTGCGAGAGGCCACTCATTTAAAAGGCGCTAGCTTACTAGTCTTCTCATTAGCTTATTAGCCCAGAAAGAACAGCGGAGGAGTAGGAATAATTTATATTTTTGCAACGTTTTTTTTCTACCTATCTGCGGTACTTTTCTGATTAATTTCGTTACAGCATCTTAAACAGTTAAATCCTTTCTTCGGGACTCATTGAGCTTCATTCTCTCGGTGCGTGGCGTTTTTCTTGTGGTCGCCATTGATGATTCTGGCTTTCAGGAGTTGCAGTGATTGGAAATAGTGTGGCGGACTTGTCCCAAAAAAAGGCTTTAAATGAAGCTAGATTTGTAAACACGTAGACAGCGTTACTAGATCGAGATTCGAGGTGCATGAAAGGAGCCTCATACTACGACTCCAAATGACCGGCGCACCCTAGACAGCTAACACTCGGTAACGCAGGGTCTAGCTTACTAATCCTTTCAAAACGATGATAAACACAAACGGCTCTTCTCAGAGTCCTGACTATCAACGGCCTTTCATAGGATCAAATATCAAAAACAAGACATCCATGACCTTTCCAACCCCGCACTCACTGTAACCTCAATGATTATCCAAGGTTTTGATTGAAGAAAATAAATCGGATGTTCTCCATCAATTATGGCGGACTACAAAATGCGACATCCTCTGTGTACAAGAAACACATCGCGGTGCCGAACATCTAAGGCTTCCCTGGAATGACCCTCACTTTGGGATCACCTCACGCACAGCATGATAGTGCCATTTTCGTAATCCCACGTGTCACTGTGAAATCTACAAATCCAAATAGGTAATGATAACTCTATAGAAGTCCGCACCGTGGAAACAGAAACCTGCACAATCACCTCAGTCGCGCCACTTCCTCGCTACTTTCCGTTATTTGTAACATTTATATTTTTTATTTATTTTATTTTTGTTTCATTTGCAACGTGCAACTTGTAGAATGTAGGTTTATAATGTTAATTGTTAATGTTGATTTGTAGAATGTTGTTTATATCTTAAAACTATAATGGCCCCTTTACATTCTACCATTACATATGGTGAGCAAATATTTTATTTTAAACTGCACAGTGTTATTATTTCAATAAGGGACATAAAAAAACAAGAATGTATGGGCATAAATTTTGTAAATTGTAATTGATCGTTGCAAATGCGCGCCTGTAATAATGCTGCATCGCTAACGCGCAACTGCATCGATGCAAACAACAGCGTCATCAGGCGTTCACAGCACGACTGTATCGTGTATGTATCCATGGTGTATGCAATAAATAAATATTGGCGATGCAGGGGGTCTACTCTCTAAGCCCGAAGTCCGTAGTTTCGGCCTTACGGACTTACGATTAGTCCTGAACCCGAACTAAGAATGAATGACAACATAATTTGATAGTTGTTCTTAGTTCGGGTTCGGGACTAATCGTAAGTCCATAGGTGATACAGAGTAGAAAACGCCCGACACTACGGCCGAAACTACGAACTTCGGGCTTAGAGTGTAGACCCCCAGAAACGAGGTTACGTTGGCAAAGGTTTCTCAAAGCTGCAAAAGCCAAAACATAATGACATGAGCACAAACATTACATAAAATCACACCAGTTGAACTGAGAAGGTTGGGCAGAGATGTAGGTACCTATCCTACATTCACATTTTCACGAGTTACGTTTAAGTTCCATTAAACAGGGGCGAGTCTGTTGCTATCAAATCCCGAATCCGGCCTGTTAAAAACAAATTCCAGATGAAAAAAAAACAAAACAAACTAACCGATCCGGAAAAGGAACCCAGAACCTCAGCAGTAGCTTTTGTCACACCAGACCAAAGAGGCAATTTAAAATACAAAAGGTCGGCCCACATTCAGCACCCACAGTTCAAGGGTTACCCGACGCGACCACTGAAGTTCAAGAGCAGTAAGAGCACAGTTCGGTTCGCGTTGCGGGCCCCCGGCGCGGCGGTTGCGGCCAATGCGGTCGCTTCCTTGCCGCCGCAAAAATCGACAACGTTGCGGTTATCGGGTTGCGGGTGACGCAACTGTTATGTCATTACGTCACGTGGTCCCTTTGTGTCTCGGCGATGTATGATTAATTAGTCATGTTGTGACCGATTCTTATTACAGACTTAAGAACCGTTATTGGTAAATGCTGGCTACATGATTAAGGGAAGACCCAAAGACAAAGAAGACAAAGACTGAATAGAAGATGATGTGGGCAGAAAAAAGTTAACGACGATAGAGATGGCGACTCATAGAGAACTAAGGAAGAAAACATATTGCACCTATACCAAATAAATTAAATTATAGACTACGCAAATGATTGTTATATAGCGACATCTATACCGCCACATACGAACTGATTGAGACTTGACGTGAAAGAAATCCTACATATCACAATTAAATTATAAAAAAGCTAAGAACCTGGACAAAAAATAGTTTTTTTTTTGTGCTTAGCATTTCTTTTCAAACAAAATTTATTTTGGATAGTTTCTTATTAGTAAAAATACCACGATTATGATAAATTTGATTGATTCGTTTGAATTAAAGTAAAGAAATGCAAAAGCTTTAGTTATCAACCTTCCAATGTTGGAAACCGTGAAGCCCCTTCGAAAATGCAGAGGATTATCACCGTGGACGACGTCTATTCTGTTAAATAATCATCGTGAAAATGTTGGTGAAGAGAGCGTATGAATGGGTGGATAATCATTTTTGGCAGTTCTTTTCAACTAAGTTCTGACGTTGAGATTTTACATAATATCACCACCGGTCTAGTGGCATAGGTACCCCTTTGTCTTTCCTAAAATGGAAAATATTTACAAGAGTTTTCTAGAATAAATAAACATAGAGGGTAACTGGTTATTCGTTAACTCGAAAGATAAATAACTTGAAAAACATCTAAGAACCATAATATCACACCTTCCGTGACAGTAGAAGTATTGATAAGTACTAAGATTTCGCCATGCACCGGAAACGAATCCAAACTGCTACTTCTGCTACTAAGAAAACCCGTTTGTACGTAGCTCAGTCCAGGAACCGATCCCCTCGTAAGAACGAGGGGTTCGATTCCCGGGCTGAGCTATTTCGCGATTTCGGGGTTGGTCCCATTGTAAAAGTTGTTCATAATGATGAGTACAATGACCCCATAAGAGGTATTGCGTTTGTTCTGTTACACGTTGTATAATAGATTAGTATAGATACGTTTAGTTGGTATTTCCAAAATTTGATATTTAGCTCAAAGGAAATCGTCGTAAATGGCCCCGGGACCAACAAACGTATGACGTACGTCATAACTATAATTATGTTTTGTTATACTTAATACGAATTTCTGTATGAAAAGGACACTTTTTTTTTAAAGTATGCGTAATCATCAAATGAACCCTTCCGCTCAGGATGGAGCGGCAGGGAGTGTCTTACTGACTAAAACCCATCCGTGCTCCTCCTAGTGCCTTTTGCGTTCCAGGGCCGCGGTAACTCTTTCGAACAAAATCCGCAACCCTGCCAGGCTCTGGCCCTAACGAGCCCCTACTGCTATGCTGACATGTCTTTGAGAAACGGACACCCTGCGTTCTCTATTGAACTATTAAAAGAGCTTCAACGATTTACGATATTACTCGTACAAATAAAAAATGCTGCCATCTTTGACAATTAGAATTTTCTATACAATTACATAAAAATGTTTTACTGAATCTAGTCACATGACATAGAAATGCAATAGAAATAACGTAAGTGACGCATTTACTAGCATATTTATATGTCGGAGATGGTTATCAAATACAACTGTGGGTAGTTGTCAAATCTTATCCAATACTACTGTGGGTAGTTATCAAAATGTGTTACCTATATTATGCAAAATGAATTGTTTTGTTTGTGTTATTGTTAATTGAAGTGATTTTACTATCAATTATTGTGTAATAAATCTAGGTATGATTTATTGAGTACTCGGTGTACATACGAAAAGTTTTTGGAAACTTATTTCAATAATAGTAATAGTTTGTCTTCATGAATACAAATAATGACATTTGACACTTATCGTTTACATTGTGTGTGCTTTAAGTGTAATAATAAGACTCTGTTATTGATAAACTGTCTTGTTTATCCTACCAAATGGGGACTCCAAAATCCTCCAAAAGCAAGCAAATACCACCGCCCGATCGAAACTCCCCTTGGTCTTACATAAATACTTATATAAATGTTGAAGGGATTCATTCTGACTAAAAATAACCTCAAAATCTTTGTTTTATTTTTAAACAATGTTTTCTTCAAGGTGTCCGTCATTGAACTTTGTTTTCACGAGCATATACTTGTAATTTAGAACACGCAAAGTAAACTTCCTTCGCTGTTGGATCTGGGGCAAAAGATGTATGGATGCAGAACAATCTCCTTTGAGCTTAAAATAATATATGTAGATAGGCCCGTTTTCGCAAACCAGAGTATCTTTTAAATCAGAGTTAGTTGGTAACACTAGGATAAATCCCTACTCCCTACTAATATTATAAATACGAAATTAACTCTGTCTGTTTGTTACGCTTACACACTAAAACGGCAGAACGGATCGTCATGAAATTTAGCAGATATATAGCCTGCGATATGGAGAAGGACATAGGCTACTTTTTTACGCGATAACCGACACCCACGTGGGCGGAGCCGCGGGCAAAAGCTACTAACAAATATTTCATACGTAAAGATCCCAGGCACGTGCCCCAGGTTACAACTAGGTTACAACCAGGTTTGTGCAAGTAAGTTAGTTATTATTTAAAACACATTTACATTCAAACTAAACATGAACAAGATATCATTGTGCTTACGAACTACTTTATTAATATTATCAATTACCATATTAGCTTGTTAAATTTAGACGGAATTTCCGAACGTTTGCTATTTTTAATCCGCAAACACGTCTGATTAAGTCAAAGAGCAACGGTAAATATTAATAATAATAATATATGAATGTGTGGGTATATCGTTTGAATATAACATACTGATAATCGCAAATAAAGATATTCATATTTCCATTCGTCTTACTTAATTAATATTCATTATGTTTAAACAGTTTCTATGTGACAATGTGACTCACAGCGGGTTTTTGTATTTTGTTTGTTTTGTGATTAGGATTCAGAATTTATCACAGATTCAAGGACCTTGGTTAACACGGTTTAAGTTATTTTATTAAATTAGGTTTCTCAAGATATCCGTATAAAGAGTAACTGGTAGCAGTATTGCACAACTATACTGTCACTGAGATGAAACAAAACTCTTCGGCTAATTTCCCATAAGGTCGGGCGTACACTACATTGGTCAACGCAACAAGTGCGTGCGTCCGACCGCGCGATGCGGAGGCGACACGAGCGCGACACGTCAGGCGGCACGGCGCGGTGCGGTTCACAATTTTTCCGACCGCGAGCTCCGTCTTCGCGACAGTAGGCGGGGCCGCCCCGCCCAGCCGCGCACACGCCCTCCCCGCTATCTCAAGACCACTGAAAAAATACACCCACAACATTGTAACATTAAACTTATCAAAACGCAACGAACCAACAAATTGAGCCAATATGTTAATGAGTATATAGTTTATTAGTACAAACGTGTCAAGTTACATACTAATTTGGCAGCCATCAAACCTCATTAGTTCCATTAATTCGGAGCGGCATTAACTTCTAATGTGATTGTTGCTATGTTATCGAATTTCACAATAGGAAACGCCATACAGATTTTCAAATAAACATTTTAATTTGTAAATTATGTTATGAATTAAATTAGATTTTTTTTAAACTTTCATAAAATTAGGATGACATCTACTGTTATAGACATCTCTCTCGACTCCAACCGCAGCTAGCGAACCGATAGAGGGAGATACGCAACCACGCTTTAAAATGAAAAAGCTCATAATATTTCCCTTTCAACAATGGAACTAAACAAAAATGTTTAATGATACAAAACTTGCACGGGTCTCTCTCGCACTAAGCGAGTGCGGGAGCAGGACACCGCACATTTTCCCGACAAATGAAGCGTGGCTAAACCGCAGATTGACCGCAGAGAATGGAGGCAGCGAGTGACAGAATGGCGGCGGTTCAGTAGTAGAGAGTCGCGCGGCAAGCGAACACGCGCCAGCCTCCGCCAGCGCTGACTCACACCACGCGACGCGGCGAGCGGCGAGCTGACCGCTCAGACGTGGCGGGCACCGAGCACAAAAAAACCGCGCCAACAACCGACCCGCGCCGGGCGGCACATTATCATAAATATATCGACTCTCAGCTGATGTTGACATAACACGCCGCGTGATAGAGACTTACAGGTGTTCTTAGAACTTAGCCGGAACTGTTCATGTATCAAATAGTTCCCAGTGAACCCCGGACTAGTGTTGTGACTCATATAAAATGACGAAAGTTAAATTCAAGAAATGCTGCGCTTGTATAGAATGAGCGTCGTTGGATTAAGGAAATAATACAAAATATATTGTTAATAGTGCGACATACGCGGACAATTCGCGAGTGAAACAACGGACGCATTTGTTTATAATACGAAGTTTTAGTTTAATAATAACATTACACGCTAAACGCTACGAAGAGACTGACCAAGTATTAGAATCCAAAGATTTCCTAATCATAGTAAATTATCGTGTTGACGCTAACTCACTCACGACTTACGTCCGAGAAACCTTCTTGGAGTAACGAAGGCGTCGTATTGTCAAGGTGTGTAATAAAACGTTTTGGACGTTTGCCAGAACGAAGACATTCGAAGGTAGTGAAGAGTGCGGAAGCGTTGGAATTTTGGTGTTCAAACGAGCCCTTACTTGCCTAATTTAGCCAGTTAGTATCGTAGTGTTTGTTGTCCATTGCTGCATCAGTGGGACAGTGAGGACTCGTCGTCCGCGCCGACGCGCCAGTGAATGTGATGGTGTGAAGGATGCATCTGCCGTATGAGTCCCGAGGCCGACGGCGGCGAGAGATGGCGGAGCTGGAGCCCTACTGGCTGCAGTCCATCGTGGATGAGACCCTACAGGAGTACCCTGATCTAGGTAACATATCACTATAAGTACTATATTTTACCCAATTTTATCAAGGTCTCGTGTCTGACTGACTCCAGTTAGGATTGTGGAAGTTACATAGGCAGTTGATCCATTAAAAGTACTGGTATTCAGCTGGTCGTCAGCCGACTCCAACACAGTAGGGCAAATGATAGATAGAAGACTTTATTATTAACTACAGTGAACTCAATGATGATCCACCGCGATCATCACGTCAGCTAGCAGATTACTCTCTAAGCCTTCCCATTGACCTACATGCAACAGATTTATGAACTTTAAGCAAAAACCTGATGAATAAGTCGATAAAGAAGCTCCGCTCTTTCCGGTCGTCGTTAAGGTCAAATGTTGTTTATCTTGAATTTGTTACGGTTACTAAGAAACCATTAGATACCTACTATGTAGGGACTTTTGGATAAGTTTTAGCAAAATCACCAGAATGAATAATTTTAATAGGAGAATGGTGTGGTAATATTATTTTAAAGAATAAGATACGTAATTAAATCAATTCTAAATTGATTGTCGTTGATTTTTTAATCAATAATATCCTAAAAGATATGGGTTTAAATAAAGCCAAAAATATACAAATAAAAACGATAAAACAGTGCTCAAGTAAAAGACATCAACGCGAATGTAAGAGAAAGTTCGAGTGAGAGATTTAATGCTAATTCAATAAAATTTTATATCTATGCATTATTAATTCAATAAATAATAATTAATATTTCAATAAATAATAATTATTCATTTCACTTATTATTGTTATGCAAAGTTATTTGGCATTTTAATGGCCGTCAATAACGCGTTTGCTAATTGCATGTTTCTTAATTGTGGACCAAGTATGCTGTTTTTTTTGCATTTTTTCAATTATGGTTAGTAGTTCTGTGTAATAATAATGTTTTATTAAATACTTAATTATACGCGTAACGAAAGGAATATGGCAAAGAAAATTATGGTAGACGATTGACAAATTAAATATTTATTTAAATAAAATCTTCACAATAAAAGATTTATTATGTTTAACCGTTGGTTTTTCAATTATATCTAAACAATGGCGGTAGTAAAGCTATTTGAAATATTTTTTAATAAAATTTTCTCTGGAAAAATAATTCAAATTTTTAAAAAGTTTCAAAATTAATTTCCGAAACCTAGAATGTTTTTTATTGCCAATGGTAGCACAAGCGCAAACAAACTTGAGTTAAAAACGTATATCTTTCGAATTTCCGATGAACTTGTTGAATGCAGTGTTTATTTAGACAGTTATCGTCAAGCACAACACCACTTATAGTTTTTCAATAAGAAGCGAAATCCACATGACAACACAAACGCACGCGATATTATTAAATTAAAACTTTCAGAGATAAATAAATTAAATAGAGATTTACAGAGTTCATTCATTCATGGAAATAATTTAAAAATATATTTTTCAAAAACAATATACTCAACGACGACCAATCATTTAAGCTGTCGATAAATAACTGATAACATCTAAAGACATGCACACTATTCTGATGGTTTAGAATAATTTGCACGCCTTTTAGTTCAGCCGGTCTATTCTGTCGACATATCATCACCGTGTACACTTAGGTGGAGTGAAAGACAAGTGAGCTGCCATTCCATCTTGTTTGTATGGTGTGACAGCTCACTTGTCGTTCACTTCGCCTAAGTTTTCACTTTGACATTTTGTTTACAGAATCGCACTGTTGATGGTCCCTACTTAGTTTATGCATTTTTTTTTCTATTGAATCAAGTCAGTCCAATGTGCCAGCCTGCCATATCACTACTGAAGTTTCTTTACCTAAATATTATTTTCTGAAGCATAAAAGTACGAGCTTGTCTATATCAAACAAACAATTTAAAGTGTCGACTGATAAATAATGGTTAAGGTGTTCGCCTTTGTAGAGATTTTACTAGTGCATAAAGATAAGTGAAATAAATAAATATCCACTGCACTAAAACTATTTTACACCCTATTTCCAAGAGATGAAATATGTAACACCACTCCAATAATTAATTCGCAACTATTTGAATGCTTTAGAGCAATTAGATGTAAGGGTGGAACACACGGCTGGCACTCATTGTAACGAACCTGTTCAGTTCAGCATTGAACATTTTCAATGATGCCTAATGAGTTCAGAATGAGTGCTATTACTGCAATAGGTTAGCAATTGACTTTCATACTTCTAAATCCAGCGGTTTTGCTAAAGCAAGAATTAGTTATAATCCATAATTGGAGATTATGTTTTGTTCTTATCCCTTCGTTGTTCTTTTCTGCAATGATGGATAGATAGAATATACTTTATGTACACCAAAAATAGGGATACAACTTTTTCATAGAAACTTAACTATATGGGTACAATGACGGTCTATCGCTGACAGCGATATCTACCAGACAGCCTTTGGTTGGACTGATTCCGAAACGGGACACAATGCACCTGAAATGCTGCTAAAACCCAGGCGTGTCTTTTTTCCGCTAAAAGGAGCCAATTCAACCCAGCTCCATCTTTTCGAGGTGTAACCGTGCCGATAACCGACCAACTTGACCTTCTTGGTGTTACGTTGACATCTACCCTCAATTTTGGCACATTTATAGAGGCAAAGGCTCAAGTGGCTGCCAAAAAGTTGGGAATCCTAGCAAAGGTGCGATGGTACTTCACGCCGGAACAGCTGCTCAAACTTTATCTAGCGCAAGTTCGATCGTGTATGGAGTACTGCTCGCATCTTTGGGACGGATCTGCCAGATACCAGCTTGATGCCCTTGAGTCAATAGAGAAACGAGCCAAGAGGATCATCGGCAATGATAAGCTCGTCGAGTCGAAGCTCCAAAGCCTCGAGCATCGACGCCGAGTTGCTAGCCTGTCGGTTTTCTATCGGTTGCATTTTGGAGAGTGTGCAACGGAATTGCATAGTTTGATTCCGCCTAGCCCGTTCCATCATCGGACCACAAGACGTACGGCGATGCGCCACCGGTACATGGTGGACATCCCACCCACACGCACAAAGCGTTTTGGGAATACATTCATTGTGCGTACAGCTAAGGAGTGGAATTCCCTGCCGGGGTCTGTGTTTCCTGATAGCTACAACCTGGGAGCAAACGTGCTCCATCTTCGACCACATCGTCGCTTACCATCAGGTGAGATAGTGGTCAAGCGCTTGCCTATCAATAATTAAAAAAAAAAAAAAATGTGTCGCTAGAACTGTTGTTTCACTTAATTTCTGGTTTAAAGTTTAAATTAGTTTGGAATAGTGAGGCAAGCTTGAGCTCGTGGCAAAATTATAATAGCCGCACGGACCGACCTTCAAGGATAAGCAACGCTAGTCGAGGGTGGATCATCTTAACATACCTCTCCTCCGTGCCTCGAAAAGCACGTTGAGCCGTTGGTCCTGGCTGTCATTTGGAGATCTTTGGGAATCGTTACGGATTGTCAGAAGCCAGAAAATCTGACACGAGCCTTGCCTAGAAGTACCGTGTTACCCAGTTAAATGGGTTGTGGAGGTCTGGTAGGCAGCCGCTCCACGTAAAATACTGGTATTCAGCTGAATCCGCTTTGACTGGGAGCCGACCCCAATATAGTTGGGAAAAGGCTAGGCAGATGAGTGAGGCAAGCTTGACTCATAAAATATTTTCACAAATTCAACTGTTTCAGATCTGGACATCCTAAGCAAGAAAGATGTATAGAACTACCTGTCGATTCTGTAAACATATCACATTGAAAGTTTAGGTGAAGTGAGCGTGAAGGGAGCTGTGAATCCATGGTAACCAAGATGGAATGACAGCTCACATCGCGATAACTTCACCCAAGTCTTCACTTCGACATGTTTAAAGAATCAACCGGCTGTCATCCTTCTAAAGCTAAGGATTAACAGACCACTTCACTTTAGTTTTCATGGTGTAGTTTTACGGAATAGCACTACTGAAACAGTAGAAATTGTTGTACTCGAATACTACAGTATTATTAAAACATTTCGATACAGTTTACTATTCTAAAACTTGTTTTACCAGTCTTAATATCGTGTCAGGACAAGAATGTCTTAAACCAGTTTGATGTAAGATTAAGACGTATTTCCACGTATTTTCTACAATTTACCAATGAATATTTGTACATGGGGACTTTATTTTCCAAGGAGTTTTTACTACCTACTGGACGTAGGTTTCCCATCGTCATCATAATGAATAAACCAATAAATGTTATTGTTCCGAAATTAGGCTTCATTTTTGCTTCGACTTATTCATTTTTAAGATCCAGATTCAGCAACCAAGTTATTCGCGTGTTATAAATAGTTTATCGAAAACTCACAGAAAACATTTCCGTAGTTTATTTGAGATTTTCTGTATCTATCTGTAAACATTACCAAAAAGCTTCAGTAGATTTTTACCGTCACATTATGCTATTTCCAGTGATAGCTGACTGATAAAAAATACAATAAGTTGCAAGTTGTCTAAAATAAGGCAAACAAAATTGCATATACCTATAACACTGTATTCCGAACAAATTTAAAACGAGTGCACGAGCAAATTAAATTTCTGTTTTTCAAAAATTTCATTTTAAAATTAGCGTGTAAATTCTATATATATACGTAAAACTCCTAAACATCACAATCTATTAGTTTCATCCATAGGTAAAATTCGATCAAAAAATGTATCGTATGCCACAACATACAATCGATATCGCGTACCGCATCACTATTTCTTGAGTGAATAACTATGTCTACCTACCACCGGACCAGCCGTGCTGCCCCCACTCGGCCGCTGTAGGAACTATTCAGTGTTAAATTACTCAAAGTACCCACAAATAAGATTTATAAATTTCCTTGTTGTTTATAACTAAAAATGTATGTTTTAAAATAATGTTCCATTATCTCGTTTTGTTGTAATGTTTATTCCGCACTACAGCTTTCAGCTTTCGTACTACTTGTGTCAGTTAACCTCTAGTAGTTAAACAAAAGTGAAATGCGTGTTAAGTCAGTACTAAGACTTGTGTCACTTCATCAAACAATATTGAGTGCTACGAACTTTTTGTAAAGAATGTGTAAAATTTATATCAAAATCTGCCAAATGTTTGTAAAGGTAAGTTACCCTAAGAACTAGATACATTTGAGGTTGTACATAATTAGAATAAGATCTAATTGTCTGCAGTGTGAAATTTTCATGGTAATCAAGACTTTCAAAAATCAAATCAATCAATCAGTGATAGCGTGTTTATAAAATTGTATCATCATCATCGGCGTATAACAGTACAATTTCATATTGGACCATATAATTTGTTAAAAACAACCCCGACACTAATAAACTTGTAAAAGCATAATGTATTGACCATATATTCAAATAATTATTTGTAGGTACTCATATTTTGATGTAAGCATCCACGCGTCGTGAGATATTTATTTAGTAAGCTTTAGTTTATTTACTTAGAGCGACAATAACCCAGCGCTAACCATTGCCACTCAACGTGACATTGCTGCCAGTGTTTTGAGGACTTATCACAGTGACAGCTGTCAATTTTTACGCCCAAAGAGATCCTACCCTCCCCGGTTTTGTTCCCGTTTGTACATACTCGTATATATCATTGTTACATTGTGTAAACTATTATATAATGTATATTAGTCCTTAATTAAAGTTAAGACACGACAAAATAAGCTTTATTAACATACACAGCTTTATCATTATTTAGTCCAACTCAGTTCAAGTATTTGCCAATACAATTGCGTGTAAGTCATGCAAGCGTCGGGGAATCCGCGGACAACACACGTCGCTTTGTTTATTCATACTGTTAAGGGTGTTAATTACCGTCATGAGTGGTTCCGACAGTGTAACACGGCTTTTTTAGTTTTCATAACCGATACTTTTGCTGTTTACTATTCAAATATTAGAGAAAAATATGAGATAGAGTAGAGTAGAATTTTCTTTTGGCTGCCATTTGTAGATCTTTGGCAGGTTGTGTAATTTTTTTGAATGTCACCGCGGCCCTACGGAGGATCTGATTCTGAGGGCCTAGCACGTATGTTTTGACGTATAGTAAAGTTAACGTAAGTGAATTTTGAATATAAAAAAACCGGCCAAGTGCGAGTCAGACTCGCACACGAACGGTTCCGTACCATTATCTATAAAAAAACGACAAACAAATCACGTTTGTTGTATGGGAGCCCCACTTAAATATTTATTTCATTCTGTTTTTAGTATTTGTTGTTATAGCGTCGACAGAATTACATCATCTGTGAAAATTTCAACTCTCTAGCTATCACGGTTCATGAGATACAGTCTGGTGACAGACAGACGGACAGACAGACAGTGCTAGGCCCTCTGACGGGTTAAGTAGAATAGTAGATACGCCCAAAATTTTTTTAGATATTTAAGGGTTTATCATAACACGAATTTATGTTATGAGTTTATGACTTATGATCAAACAATTACTGCGCACTGTTTATGGTGTATTAATCTAATTAAGTTGTTACATTTTAATGATCTACATAACATATAATATAGATCTGTAACTCAAAACGGAAAACATATTATTATAGCATTATTAAATAATAATGAAACTAAATATACTATCTTTTCCGCACATTATGTTGACGGATATCACAGCTAAATATTTTTTAAATTACTTTTAAATGGAACAGTTCCATATTTGAAACTCAGTATTTTGTAGATACATTCATTGCTTTCATTCGTGAAACTGTAATTTGATTATGACAAAGTAATTATAAATTAATTATTTATGGCAGTTTAATGTTATCAATTTAATTTTATTAGGTAACCGGTATTTTTATATCTTACTGATTTGTGAAAAAAGTGTAAAGGTGAAAGTTTAAGACTGCTTATGATATTAACACTAAAAGAGCGCTTAGACCATCTTATAAATAAATCTGCTTTATTTATTTAAAAAAATATGGTACCATATTAATTTCAATTACTTTGTTTAAATACTGATTCGTAGATTCTGAATTCAAACTCTCCATAGAACATTGAAATTAAGGACGCGTTTACAGATGGGTAGTCAAATAATTACTTTTTTACACAAAAGTATGTTTATTAAATAAAATGCTTTGCATTCTTAAAATGTTTTTCCCATTAATTGTTGATAGATGTGCATGGTATGGTTCCGAACTATAAATATAATTCTAGATAGGTACAGTTTCTCAATAAATGTACCGAGGTGATTTTTTTTACTTCGGAACATTTATTGAGAAAATGTACCTATCTAAAATTTTATTTAATAAACATACTTTTGTGAAAAAAAGTAATGATTTGACTACCCATCTGTAAACGCGTCCTTAAGGATCTGCTAATCCGTTCTAGTTTTATTTTTTATAAGTATGGCCCAATGTATCTGCACTAACTGCCTGTGAATACCGGAAAACGAACAGATTTTCCTTGAAATAATCTGCCTGATAAGTTAACCAGCACAAGCAAAGCAAAGATCATAAAATAAACCATTGCAGAAGACGACATAATCGCTAAAAAATATACACATACAGCTAATGAATAAACTATAGATAAATACCCGCAACCAGAAAATACCCACAACCAGAAATGGCAACAAAATAAAGGTAACTACCGCGACCTTATCGCCGCACGCGTAGAATCTTGCTAAAGATTAGCACCGAAAGTGTTTGCGCTGTTTTTCAGAGCCGTGTTGTTGGCGCATAACGCGTCTATACCTACATATATAATAAGTACGTCATTGCATACTGCCCTTTTCTTGAAGAAAACGTTAGACTACTAAAGAAACACTAAACTGCACAATCCAAGGGTTAAAGCAAGTCAAATCATAGGAGCGCAAGCGCAATACTGCGAGTAACCCCTCACTCTTCGACCGCGCCTAACCCGCAGTTTGCGGCTCCGTAATTCCTATATACCATCAGTTTCCGTAAATAGTGAAACCGCATTTACACTATTCATGTTTTTATAATTCCTTGAGCCGTTACTCCGTGATTTTTTAAGGTAGTCCGTGAAGGCAACGGTGTGACCGCATCCTAATTTGCGGATTGAGTTGTAGTTAGATGATTAGATAGTGGTGATAAGAGTGTAGATGGGTTAATTCACATTAGCTTTTGCCCGCGGCTCTGCCCGCGTGGAAGTCGGTTATCGCGGTCCTTCTATATCCCAGGCTATATATCTGCCTTTCATGACAATCCGATTAGCCGTTTTACCGTGAGAGCGTAACAGACAGACAGAGAGATTTACTTTCGCATTTATAATATTAGTAGGGATCAGAGTCAATAAACCTGCCTAGGCTTTGCCCAAATATGCTATGGTTTTTGCAAGACTGGCATGTACTTGGCAAGACTGGCGCCATACCTATTACTGGAATCAAAAGTAGCTCACAATTTAGGACCCATTAGTATTAGTGTTAATATATATCCGTGGTGATTGGCAACTGGGCTTAACCCAGTTTTACATGTCCCTTGGTGCCTATTTGATCTATCTCTGTTCTGTATCCTGCTTGATAAGTAGGGAAGTAGAAGTTATATATTTTTTCCTAATCCTCCACCGTAATTTTCTTATTAATTTCGTTGCGGGATCCAAGACAGTTGAATCGTTTCTCCAGGACTTGTCAAGCTTCATTGAATCGTCGTTTTTCTGGTGGTCGCCACTGTTGATTTTGGCTTTCAGGAGTTGCAGTGGTTAGGAAGGTGTGGCGGGGTAGACCCAAAAAAAAAAGACTTGTTAGGTTTCTTGATTTTAGACGACACGACACGACTCAATGATCTACAAATGACGGGATCAGCTGACAGCTTATCGTCTTTTTTAAGGCACGGACGAATTTCGGTATATTATGATGGTCACCTATCCTCGGACCGGCCTTGGCAAGCGTTGCTTTACCTTGAAGATCGACCCATGCGGCTGTTATTAGCCACGAGCACAATAGAGTCAAAAAATATTATAAACCAATTTGAATATGACTAAGGGCCATTTTCACCAAGCCAGACTGAACGCGATCAGCGTAAAAACCACGTTTATGAGCTGTCAGTGTCACTATTTTTCTAAGGAATATTGACGCTGACAGCTCTTGAACTTAGTTTTATTCGCTGATCGCGTTCAGTTTCATTGGTGAAATTGACCCTTAATCTGCAGACAACCTTAATATTATTACCAAGTCAATTAAATAGATAAGTTCTCTATACATAATTTGATGATGATGAAAAGGATTGTTGATATTATATCAACAATCCTTTTGATTTTACACATAGTGGTTGAAAATTAACAATTATCAAATATTCAGCGCTTACACGCCGAAATGATGAATGATGATTCATTACTGACGCTCCTGACATGGACATGGACAGGTATCATTCGACATAATTACTCCTATTTACTCGATTCGAAAACGTTACGAATCGATTTGAAACGTCAAATCAGCAGACCTGCGTTAACACCGTCTTAGGAGACTCGCTTTATGGAAATAATGATGTCAGACAGATTTCAACAATACTTTCAAGTTTACAAGCGACAATGTGACAATATGACAATTCGATAATTTTGTAAGTTTGTTTCATACAGTGTCTGCGTTGACACCTGTGGCGAAACAGTGACAATTATGTCAGTTTAGCGGTAGCTTGAAGAACGCGATTGTCAAAACGTCAAAAATGTATGGGATTGACAAACGCTGTCGAAATATCACGTGTTCAATCCCTTATATTTTGGCATTAGGACAATCTCATTTGGCTCGAACTCCAATTCCATCGGAGTTTGTCATAAATTGAAGTATTCGTGCTCGAGAGATGATTTTTAGCTGAGCAAGCACGTTTACGCATTTGCTGGCTCATCTTTCGAGTACGGAAACGTCAATGAGACAAGCTTTTGTTGACGTTTTCGTACTCATGTTAGAAGTTGGAGTTCGAGTTGAATTGGAGTTTACGTTTTGGAATATGGGCTATGACTGTACAAAAAATATTCATAGCCAAAGTTTAAATACAAAAACCGCATTGTAAATTAAAACTCAGTCCCGCTTTTACGCAGTCATTACATTTAGTTGTTAACTTGTTATAAATAACGGTTTTCCTCATCCAATCTAATATTTTTACAGCAGACGCGTTACAATTTATTGGCTGCCGGCTAGCCGTGTGATAACTCAGTATATATTCATTCTGGCTTATTAGTTGTTTATCCGGTATTCCAGTATTTATCATTCCGTTGTTACCGAGGAGGATGAAACTAACCAAGCCAATTAATCAATAATACTCCGAAATGCGTATTTATTAAACCTACTTAATAAAATAAATACGTCTTTCAGTTGGGCGTCGAACTGTAGTAGCATTCCCATACCGTCACTATGTAGAATGCTACGTCAATGCAGCTTAATCTGTGACGTGCAAGTTATTAATAATACGCCTTTAAATGCATTAGAAACTCAGTGTGTTGACGAGATCGAGTGACGTATTAGTTTTAGTACCTACTTAAATTATAAGAAAATATAACACATACTTAACGTATCTATTACGTATGCAACATTTATAATGCAGAAAATGCAAATTTATCACGACTGGGTTATTTCTACAAAAGAAGAAGCACTGCGGTATCGTATGTTTGTAGACACTATAGCATTACTCACTGTAGCCTCTATCATGGCTAGGTTCTACCATTCTACGATATAATAGGCTGAATGGTAACGAGTGTGATCTGTAGCATAGTTATCGAGAAGTCTTATGCACGCATAAAGGGTTACGGGCCGTACCAGGCCGTACCATTCGCGGCCAGCATGTTACGATACGCCGTGTCCTAAAATCCGAGTAACATGCGCGTGTTCGTGCTCGTTTCCACGTACTGACTGCACGAATGCTCGCTTTGTAACATTACGCCCCGTAACACCGTAACACGGGCTGATGGTCTTGGCTTTTCACTCGTCTAATTGATTTCGTTACGGAATCCAAGACATAAGTTGAATTATTTCTCTAGGACACGTCTTCAGTGCCTCAGCAATTTTCTGTTTGTCGCCACTTTTGATTCTGGCTTTCAGAAATAGAAAAAGTAGCCAGATAACTTCAGATGATTTAGGACGAAACCACGGTTTTGACTATGTAACACTTCATCATCTTCATCTTTCTAATCAAAATCCCTTTGTCGACAGTAAGAACGGGCAGCCCAGACTACATGTGTTCATTGCTGCCACAACACTGGCGATCGAACAAGACGCTCCCTGGCGGCTTCAAGGTGGTAGCATTAGGGGAGGTCCTCGACGGAACCCTGGTTACCGTCAGGGCTGGCAACGACGAGAACTGCTCCGCGGAACTAAGGAACAACTCAGCGGTCATGAAGAATAGGGTAGCCAAGTTTAATGATTTGAGGTTCGTCGGGAGGAGTGGAAGAGGTGAGTGTTTATTTTTATTATTAAGCTGAAGTTCAGAAGGCCGATTCCGGTACTTAAAAATCATTCAAATTCAACTCGCAATATCATCTCAGTGGCAAACAATGATAAAAACTTGTCAAAATGTAAGGAGAGAGGTATTTTTAAAAGATTTCAAAAAAGGAGTTTACTGTTTTCGACCCCTATGTTTGGATGTCCGCGATTTACTCAAACATTACTGATCCGATTGAGATGGGGTTTTTATTATTGACAGACTGCGACTGCGATGCGAATGAAAACGTGATTGAAAAATACGAAAATTGTCCTTCTGTTGGTTTTTATTTGAATGAAATGAGCTTTGTAGTGATATTTCTTATAATTCATTTCGAACGTTCGCTCAAGTGACTGCACACAATACGCAATATTTTAAAATTGCCACAAACCACACAAGACCTGTATTTAATCACAGAAGTCTTGTTTCATATGTCTGTGATTACGAGGAATCTAATAGTACCTAGGTACTTATTTTTGGCTTTTAAAGTTTTTGGTTTATACAGTCAATTCAGCAAAAATAATCTGAATTTGCATTGTCTTGTAAAAACCCGGCAAGTTACCTACCTACTGCATTTTATGTATTTATATTGGAAATACCACTCTTATCAAACAGGCACTTACACATTAAACTTACTACTTACTATTTACTTGGGAATAGTTACATCACACAATTAGTATAGAGACCGTTTTTACATGACTCATATTTTTTTCCAAACCAATCATTACAAACCTCAACAGAATCTTTACATACCCATAGACCACGCATGGTGTGTAAAATGGTAAAAACAGTATTGAAAAAAAAGTTTTTAACCTTTCACGGCCTTATACTTGAATAAAATGATTGACAAACACTTGCAAAATATTTTTTTATTTGTTTGCTTCATCTAGCGGGGCACTACCGCACCACAATATTTGGTCTCAAAAGAGGTTGAATACAATCAACATTCATCAAAAAACTACTAAAGAAGATTGATCAAAGGGAAGGGAAATATCCTTCATAGGTAATTCCCTTTCTTTTGAAAGCCATCATTAAAACAAATATTATTACTATTTAGTTCTGATCTTGGCTTTACAGACGGTCAAACATCACAACCGTCGTGCGTGTTAGAAGCAAAGTATATAGCACTAGCAACCCACCCCGGCTTCGCACGGGTAGCAGAGCATGATATATGTAAGCTCCCAATAGGCATGACTTTTCCGACATTTTAACAATCAGCCATATTATTTCAGCCAATTTACACAAACCTTACTTAAACGAATGAATCCATCCTCTGGCGAAAGCTGTTTGAAAAATCGTTCAATATTTTTTTGAGTTTATCACGTACAAGGGACTTTGTTTTATAATAATTATGTAGTAATTGATGCTATTATATCACTACGATAGTAATAAAGGGATCTTAGCGGGTGACGTTCTATAGTTTCAACCTGCCTTTTCTCATGAGGGTAGCTCAAACAGCATGAGTTTATACGTACGTATGTAATGTCAGATGATAAGATGGCAAAAGCCGATCACACCATAAAATTATTATTGTCAACTAGATGATTAATCGGTCAAAGTACGGGGTAATACCCATACCAGAAATGTTTCTAGGTGTCGTTGACCGTATCACTGGGTGACTGGGTCAAATCATATCATGTCATCAAGAGATTTTCTTGCCTACTGTAGTAGTATACAACGTGTAACAGAATAAACCCAATAACTCTTAAGGGGTCATTGTACTTATCAATATGAACAACTTTCACTATGGGACCAACACTGAAATCGCGAAAAAAAACGACTATCCCATACATTTATGTGCGCACAACTCGAAAAAATGTATTGAACAGCTGATTTTTTTTTGCGATTGTGGTGTGTTCCTCAGCTGCTTTTCTAAGATCATTGAGCTGACAGACAATGCTACGCTTGCCAAATCATGATTTCCTCTCAAGGTCTCATCTGCTCCAACGGGAATCATCGGTTCTACAACAGACATGGCCAATGCCAGGCCATGTTGTGGCCAATTCCACTGGGAAATTTCCAGCCAGTTCCCTTCTGGATAAATTAATTCTGGAAAGGTCAAGTAGCCAAGTAGGCTAGGCTCCAAATATTTGACTGTCTGTAAAAAACCCGTCAAGAAACTCCATACGCGTCATTCTTCGCACGTGATTAAGTTAAAAAAAAAACATTGAGTACTTATTTCGTAATTTGTTTTTATAGCGTACATACATCGTGTGAGTATATTGATTCGGGTGTTTCCAAGCGAGTTATTTATAGATTCCAGTTAAGACTGTTTAATATTATTTCTTGACCTGTTGAACGTGTTTACTCGTCACGGTATTTCATAAAAATCGTCCTTATTTTTGGGAATGTATGAGCCAATTTTAATTAAACTTGATACCCAAGGTCGGTTTTATCTAGGTCTAGGCGTTATAGAAAAAGGGTTTACAGAGACAATAACCAAGGAAGTTTTCCTAGAACGTGGTAATTCACTGTCCTTCTCCCTCGAAACTCTTTTCGAGAAAGTTTTCTACTAAGTTCATAACTAACTTTTTATAACATGGTTTCATGCGTATCATTTAAATCAACGTAACTGGTGTACATAATAAAGAGTATTTCATTCTATTTTATCGTGAGTTTCAATCAAGTTTCATAGAAATCGGTTGTTCCATTACCAAGATTAAGTACTTGAATTTTTGTACAAACACAATGGGAACTAAACGCTATTTAGGGGTCAATTAGGTCTCATTTAACATCTACTATCTGAGCTCAACCCCTAATAATAATACCAGCTTGTAACTGTCCCAGTACTGGGGAAAGGTCTTCTCATATTGAAAAGGCGTACCGTCAATCATCACGCTAACTCAAAGTGAATTAATGTGTTAAATCCCGAATAAGGAAAGTTATTTTGTAAATAAAATTTACATAGTGTAAACAGGAAAAAATTGCCTTGTTGATAAAATCGGTTAAAGTCAGAAGGCTAATTCACATACTTAAAAGGCGATCAAAATCAAGTTGCAATATCATGATGATGAATGATGCAGATAAGTTCATCAAATGACCCCTTCCGCTCAGGGTGGAGCGGGAGGGAGTGTCAGACTCTTACTGACTAAAACCCATCCATGCTCCCCCTAGTGCCCTTTGCGTTCCAGGGCCGCGGTGACTCTTTCGAACAAAATCCGCAACCCCAGTTTGTGACTACGATGTTATTGCGAACTACGAAAATACGAGACTTGCCCATCTCAGGTCATAACTACATTTCTATTTTACATGAGTAGAAGACCACGCATCGTATTTACTATAATTAAGCAAAACAAGTAAAACCAGTTCTTTTAGTACATTTCAAAAATTCTATTTTTATAACCTCCTATTGAACCCACTTGTCGTGTCGAACTACTGACCTGGGTATGGGCAAAGAAAATCATCCGTTTTTAAACTTGTGAATGAGTCTTTTTGTACGGCTTCAGCCGTGTAAAAGTATAGAATTGGACATCTCTTGGAAAAAAACAAAAATGTGATGAAAAAAATTCTGTGTCCAAATCCTGGCTATGGTTTACACGTGTTACAATTTTTATCTTTTGATTAAACTATGTATCTTATAGAAAGCAAAATGTTTCAGTAATAAGAAATCATAAATAGAATCATCAACCTGTCCAAGTATTTAGACACTAATAAATAATAATTACATAGTCACTATATGTAGCACATCCATCCGTAGATAACCGGTCCGTATTAGTCTGTGTATAAAGTATAGACATGCTATTTATCATAGAAATCAATTATGTTTCAATAATAAGACATCATTACAAACGGAATCTTGACGTTCAGTCTTTATCCTGTCAAACATTTAGACACTAATCATTATATAATCTCATCATATAGTTACGCATCCATCCATAGGTAGGTTATAGTAACCGGTCTGTATTACTTCGCGTATAACTATTTGTAGCACCCAGTAGTATAGTTAAACTTTTTGTCATATAGAAATCAATAATGCCACAACAATAAGAAGTGACAAACGGATTCTAGACGCTCATTCTTATACGCCACAGGTCTATCCGTAGATAACTGTAACCAGTCACTACTACCATGCGTATAAATAACTATTTGTTGGTCCCAATAATATTGCTAAACTTTTTATCATTGAAAATAATGTAATCAATAAATAAGAAGTTACAAACTTATTCTTGACGCTCAGTCCAAACATTTATGCACCAATCATGACATAGTCACACATCTATCCGTAGATAATTGTAACCAGTCGCTAAATGTGCGATTAGCAGGGGCACATAATAATTAGGTAAATTGTATGTATCATAAAGAAATCAATAATGCCTTATTAATCAGTTACAAAGTAAATGTTGACTATCAGTCTTCATTCAACCTGTCCAAACCATTAGACACTTATCTTGACAGTCTTACTATGTAGAACCTAATACTACGCGTTGTACATTAATATAGTTTTTTTTTTAATATTTTCATCTAATATAGTTAATCTTTTATCATTTTATCATATGGAAATCAATAATGATACAATAATAAGGCATCATATAAACGGCATCTTGGGGCTCATACTGTCCAAACATTACATAGTAACACATCCATCCGTAGATAACTGTAACCAGTCACTATCACTACGCGTATAACTATTAGCAGGGGCGCATAATAATTGGTTAATCTGGCGCTGAACGCGGCCGACCGCCATGATTTGCTCACAGCGCCCTGTCTAATAAATGGATTACAGATTTTATTGTCAGCGTCAACCTCGTTGTTGGGTCGGTAGGATTCAAAGTGATGTCAAAACAACATGTTATAGTAAAGCTATCTACTCCTACTAATGTTGCTGATGATAAAGTCTTGACATTTGAATGCTTGTTAATCGATCACGTCTCAACAGATTTGAATGAAAAGTTGGCAAATTAGGATATTTGTTTGTGCAAGTGGAATCATCATCATCATCATCCACAGCCCGACTTCGCCCACTGCTGAGCATAGGCCTCTTTTTTCTTATGCCAATCCCCCCGTTCCTCTGGGATAATAAAACATTATTCACGCAGAATAGCCGCGGGCAGAAACTAGTATCCACCTACAGATAATCTTATTTCTATTTGCGTTAAGGAAGGTAAGAACTAGGTAAAAGTTAACTTCACCCTCATACATAATAATGTAGGTGCAAAATAAGTACCGGTTGTTAGATCTAAGCGATCAAAATAATCATCACTTGGTTCGAGGCAAGTTAATCAATAAAAAATATGAATAAGGCTGGCCTTGAATGAAGTTTTAAACTAATTTCACATCGATGTGTCAGCAGCCCCCCTAGACAAAAAACTTTTCTGTAGCGTTAACGTCAGACGCTCACGACAAAATGTATGGGAATGACATTAGGTGATGACGTTTCCTTTCCACACCTAATGTCATTCCCATACATTTTGTCGTGAGCGTCTGACGTTAACGCTACAGAAAAGTTTTTTGTCTAGGGCCCCAGGATTTATTATTATTAGTCGTAACTAAAGTTAGTCTGACAGTTAGTTTGAACATCCCAACAGAGGAAAAGGCAAATTAAAATCTCTTCCGATATCAATCGCGTGAATCATTAATGATAATTTATATTATCTAACACCCACTCTAATTGATTGGCGCAACGAGATGTGTCACGATAAGGAAAACGTTAGATGAGCGCAAGCGCAGCATTCGTAACAACTATGACTATCATTCACTCAGAAATTGAAAAAAAACATTACGAAATCACTTGGCGTACGCAACCGTGACCTTTATTGAACTTAGCGCAAGTCCTTGATTGCTAAAATGACTTAAAAACTCGGGCAATGTAATTTCCCGGTTTTCGATCTAACAAAAGAAACCCGACGTCATTAAAAAAATAGGAAAACTCGAGTGAGGGAATGACGCACTGGTTTGATTCGTTATAACGATGACGACACCAGATCTGCGCGAACGCAGACCGGTTCTCATTCATGGCACGATCTATAATGTTTGTTAAATCACGTCAGGTGTTGGGCTTCTACGCTTATTGTTGGAATCAGTAATTATCACGCGGTGGGTCTCTCATTAATTTACATTGCGCGGTGTTTGGAGTTGAAAAACACTGTTTTTCGATCATATAATATAGAATAGATTAGTTTGTGCTTCTAAGCTAGTTTTACAAAACGTTTTGACTTGTTTAACTATGAGACTGCTATAAAAATGCCCACTTCACAAGCAATATTAGAAGGACTTGAAATGAGACATGTCAGGGGAACACTAATCTCCATTAATTTAGTAGGCACATTACATTTCCATATCATTCAGGAACATTTCGGTTAAGTCCATATGAGACGTCCGTAGCCCTAGTCTACGTCTAAAGACTGTTTTGATGGCTTGAGTCTGCGCACAGCCTTATGAGGTGATGAACTCTTGTATAAACAATAATGGCGTGATAACAGACCACTGATCTTTCTATTAGTTTGTTGGTATATTATGCAAGTAGGTACTTGTGGTCTTGTGGTAGCTACAAGTAAGTCAGTGGTTAAGAAAAAACGCCTGATTGAGAAACGTTTGCTTCTTGTTAATTAAGGATGTCAGTTAGTAAAAGTGTTTGTAATTGAACGTTTTATTACGGGTTTTTTAAGGGACTCTCCCAGACCGATCTCGTATAGGACAATTTTTGTAAATACTTCAAAAGCTAGCATTTGTTTTTCCTAGCCTGTTTCAGCGACAGTACCCTATTATGGGAATAGGCTTTTTAATTTTTTTTTTTTGGCGAGCTAGAAAGCTTTATTTGGAAACAATAGTGATAGCAAGTGTCACTATTGTAATTGATTTTGATGTTATAATTTAAAACTGCGCCGCGCATTTTCAACCCTGAAAACTAATTGGTGTGCTACCCGTCGCTAATTAATGAATCATTTTACGGTGCAATGAGATAAATATTGAAACTTTTGCTTATTATAAAATTAATCATTGACGACATTGGGAGGAAATCTTTAATTCTTGATTACAAGTTATTACTTCTCTATTAATTTTTATTTTAAAGTCTTCTTCTTGCACTACGGGGTCCATCGTTTTCTTAATCGCAATTTTATACAGAAAACTACGGGCCCCGCAAATCCTGTGTGTATGTGTCCCTTGCCTCCTCAGCCCAGACCGCTATTAGTCTCCCTGCTACCAACTAACATAAAATTTTACCAACTCTTCTGTCAGAGCGCTGTAAAAAAATGAAATGTTTTTTTTTTTTTTTATAAAAGCCTATTATGTCCCACTGCTGGGCAAAGGCCTCCCTCTCCCTTTCCACACACATCTGTCCTCTGCCATTGCAGGCTAGTCCTTCCGGTAAGAGTCGAGTTCGTCTCTCCACCTTCGCCTAGGTCTACCGCGATGTCGCCTAGCCTTGTCAGGGATCCACTTAGTGGTTCTTTTAGCCCACTGCTCATCAGACATATGAAAAACGGGTCCGGCCCAATACCACTTAAGACAAGCAGCCTTCCGGGTAACATCCGTGATTTTAGTCTTGGCGCGCAGCACCGTGTTCCTTACACGGTCCGAAATTCGAACTCCTAGAATACTGCGCTTCATAGCTCTTTGGCAAACTCGAGTCGGGACCTCTACTGAAGTGTCGAAGACCAGGTTTGTGCACCGTACGTGTAAAATGTAAGTACCAAAAATAAATTCGTATTTCCGCAAAACAGAACACAGATATAATCGAATAAAAGAAAACTAAGCGATCACGCCATTAAGGCCCCGTTCCACGAGTCCCCTTCATAAACAAAATAATCGTTTGTGGTAAAGAAATAGCATTTTCTAAATCACGAATGTGATCACCCCTGTTTGCCGTTAACTTGCTGTGTCTATGTACCGACAATTTATTAACAGCTTGCGCGAAAATTGCATTATAGTTAATCGGAAAATACCAGTATTGTTTTCCTAAATATTGGTTTAGGTGTTATGACATACCGTAATGGTATTGACATAGTTTTTTCGCGTGGGAAAAGAAAATCTGGGTGTCAAAGTAATTATCGTGTTAGCGTGAGTCAATAAAGGGATTTCCTAGAAAAAACACAAGTTAGTACAATAGCTTTTGTTCAGATTGTATGACTAGGTGTTTGTTAGGTAAATGAATTTATTATAAATCATTTTTAAACAAACACAAGAAAAATGTTCCATTCGGTAGAACTGGATTTTTCCTGTATCTATGAGTATGCATCCCTTACAAATATTCTTAAGAGATTTTTAAACCGTATGGAAAGATAGAACTTCTCTAAAGTATGGAAAAATAAATAAACACGAATGACGTCAAACGTCTTGCATTGTAAAAGTATAAAACGTTTACAAGAGGGAAAACTACGGGAAGTACCTACCAACTAACCTAACCTATACAATTAAACGACGTGTTAATTGTATAGACAATCAAACCTCATAGATCATGGTCAAGTGAATAAATAAAAATGGGTTATTTGTTTGCTGCTTTAATATCATCATATCATCATCATATCAGCCGAAAGACGTCCACTGCTGGACATAGGCCTCCCCCAAGTGTCGCCACAACAACCGGTCCTGTGCGTCTCGCATCCATCGGTTACCCGCGACCCTCACCAGGTCATCGGTCCACCTTGTGGGAGGCCTTCCAACGCTGCGTCTTCCGGTACGCGGTCGCCACTCCAAAACTTTTCGGCCCCATCGACCAACTGTTCTGCGAGCAATGTGCCCTGCCCACTGCCACTTCAATTTGGCGATCCTTCGGGCTATGTCGGTAACCTTGGTTCTCTTGCGGATATCATCATTCCTGATTCGATCACGCAAGGAAACTCCGAGCGTTGCCCTCTCCATTGCCCTTTGGGTGACTTTAAGCCTTCTGATGAGGCCCATTGTGAGCGACCACGTTTCGAGTCCATAGGTCATCACTGGCAACACGCACTGGTCATAAGACTTTCGTCTTGAGACACTGTGGTATGTGAGACGAGAAGATACCGCGCAACTTCCCGTACGCCGCCCAGCCGAGTCGGATTCGACGGTTGACCTCCTTCTCGAAGTTAGCCCTACCTAGCTGGATCGTTTGTCCCAGGTAGACGTACTCATCAACAACTTCGAGTGCAGAGCCTCCAATCTTGATAGGAGTGGGTGCTACATGGGTATTTACCATGACCTTGGTTTTGTCCATGTTCATTTTAAGACCCACTCTTTCGGAAGCTCTACTGAGGTCATCGAGCATTGTACTGAGGTCCTCCGTGGTCTCAGCCATGACGACTATATCATCGGCAAATCGAAGATGAGTGATGTACTCGCCATTGACATTAATGCCTAGCCTTTTCCAGTCCAAAACCTTGAAGACGTCCTCCACTGCTTTAATAATTACTTATTAATGTTAAAGGAAGGTTTCTCAATAGTCAGATAACTCATATCTTTTTTGTCATATTTTCTATACAAAATCTGTCAAACCATTTTTTTTTATTGAGGAATAGGCTAGCTCTTGACTTTGATCACGCCTGATGAAAAGCGATGGATGAGGTCTATGATGAAGCGAGCGTGCTCAGAATATGCCTAGAGTCACTGTACTCCCACGCGTCGACGAAACACAGCAGGTCTTGACGCCGGACTACGGTGTGAGGGTGATCGTGAACCAGGCGGGCGTTAGCCCTACTATCGCAGGGGAAGGATTGGCCAGTCTCGTAAGGTATTAGGTGAGACCGTCCAGGATGCGCCGAGCGCTCGGTTCAATTGAGTGCCTGATGGAGCAAATTGCACTACACGAGGAGGTTCCTTCATGCATCCCATTTTATTCCACATGTAAAACATCAATTTTTTTAAAAATGGCACCTCAAACAATTACGTAATTATATACTAACTTAATTCCAGTTTCAAAATATTTGTCACACACAGTGCTTTACTTATAGATGGGATTTCCAAACACTAAACGATGACTGGAAACTGCAAGCTTACTAATAAAACAATCAATTCTAGGCAGACACAGGGTCAAAATAACGACCTTAGCATATTTATTATTAATTTTGGTAGCATTAAGGTACCCAGAGCCAGACGCGACAGTGCGACAAACATTTTTCATTTCGGTCTTCGCACCGATGTCGCATTGTTTTTTTTTAATAAAATAATAAAGTTTATTTACATAAATATGTAAGTACATTTTTTCACAAGTGCTTAATCTAAACTAGACATAACCTGTATGTTTTATTGCATCTAACCTGTCTGTGTTTTCTGCCCAGTCGGAGCTTTATGTTGGTAAAGCCCTGAAAGGTAGCAAATCTTACAGATAAGCTAGATGCGACAATGCGCGAAACACTCTTCGTGTTGAAAATCACATTGAAATTGTTTTACGGGTAACATATCCGCAAAAAAATGGTTGTCGTATCGATGTCGCGTTGTCGCCACGCTCCCATCTGTGGGAGCACTTATGCAGTTCCTTCTAAGCCTGGCGAGAGCTTTACCAACATAGTGCTCTGCTGAATAGCTACAGAACGAGTTACCCGAAGTGATACAACTCGCCGAATTGAGCGTCACTATATGCTAATGTTATTCTGCGAAAAAGTGTGGGAAAATACATTGTAAATACTCGTATGTTACCAATGATTAATACATAATATAAATTGAATTATATGTATGTTGAAAAAAGCTATTTGTTATATTAATTAAATAATGCTGTATTTTGTAAACTAGAAAACAATTTGCGAAATACGTATTATTTTAGGTTATTATGGTCCAAGTGAGTATACTGTAGTCCACAAAGTATTCTTAAACCTAAAGAAGTAACAAGAAAACGTGGTCAACCAAGCTTTCATTAAAGAGCATCTAAAAGTTGACTGAAAATTCAAATTTAAATACATCGATATTTATAATTAGTAATGAAATCAACGGTCCATATTCCAAGTCAGTTTGAAGGACCTCCACTCCCGACCCGGTCGCCATGACAGCGGAAAAACCAATGAATAACGATTAATGCCAATAAATAACCAGCTATAACTTTAAACTTCATGATCCGAGGTGGAGTGAAGTAGGACAACAAGACTTGAAATATAAGGCTTCGAATCTTTCATAGACAAGGGAGGGACAATCCTCGTATTTTTAAGGAGCAATCAATTCGCATCACTGTCGCAAACTGTCAAAAACGTCAACGTTTTTTCAAACGTTTTTTGAAAACTTATCAAAATACATCTATTTTGATAAGTTTTTCACATAGATTGTCTCTGAAATGATATTTCCTTGAATTTGAACGCTTTTAAGTACTTTAGCCTTCAGAACAACAGACACGAAAATAACTAACATCGTCATGATTCAAGAATTTCCCCAGCTTAAACACTTGAATGCCACGACAAAGTCGGATCAGCAAGTTGGATTTTAATTTCCAAACCACAGTTGGCTATAAACGACGCTGGGACTTTAGTGCTCCATTGTGTTGTGTGCGCAAGCGCAGGCGGCCGCCATTACGGCCCACATGCACCAACAATATGGAAGGGCAGTAAAATCACGGAGATCATTTTAACACACCATCAGTGATGTGACTGGTCGGTATGATGGCTATTACATTATGTACTCTAGGTATAGGTATGTAGGATACACATACTATTACTACTACTATATGTTTACTTATATATTAGCCACATACCTACACGACAGCTAATGATAGCTTTGTGCAACACTAGTTTTTTACGGCGTCATCGCTCCCGTGATCTTTAATACAGGTGCAGTGCATTTTTTCGGAGTGAAAATCTTATGGAAAGAATAGTGCTTTCTACCAGTGAAAGAACTGTTGTCTTCGAAACAGAACTTGTAGAGATTTCTCCTACAAACTCCTCTGCTCCTTTTCCCAACCTTTATGGGGGCGGCTCTCAGTCATCCCGGATTCAGCTGAATACTAGTATTTTACGTAGAGCGACTGCCTAACAGACCTCCACAACCCATCAACTGGTTAACACGATACTTCTTGGTAAGACTGGTGTCAGCTCTGGCTTCTGACAATCCGTAACGACTGCCAAAGATCTACAAATGACAGCCGGGACCAACGGCTTAACCTGCTTTCCGAGGCACTGAGGAATCTCGATATGTTGAGATGGTCAACCTTCCACAGACCAACCTCGGCAAGCATTGCTTAACCTTGAAGATCAACCCGTGTGGCTGTTATTATTTAGCCACGAGATTCCTTCTACAAACATACAAGCAATTAAAATTCTAATATTAGTTTAGATGTAACAGAATAAACGCAAATTGTCAAAGAAGCTGGTTTAGGATTAAGTTCGATCATTGTCAATATGAGGACAGTACTTCAAATATTACCCAAACATTCATGTACCATCAATTAAACCATATTTATCAAATAAATTATTTGATTGGTTGAATACCTGAAAAATCTTTACTGTTGTGGCAAAAAGGAGAGACCCAGCAGTGCGATTCTGTAAACATGTCGAAGTGAACACTTGGGCGTGGTGCACAACGGGTGAGTTGTCAAACCATACAAATAACATGGAATGACAGCTCTATTGTCGTTCACTCCGTCAAGGTGTACACCGTGAGATGTCGACAGAATCGACCGGCAGATCTCAGGGATATAAAATTGAGCTTAAGGCTGCAGTCTTGCAAAATTCACTCGCGGCGAATAATTTGCGCAACTTTAAATTCTTTTTCTTTACAAAGTAATGAAATAACATGAAATATTTTTATTGCCCATAAATAACCATAATATAAGTAATAGGTAGTTATTTTTTTTAAGTTCTTCTAGGTGGATTATGTTAGGTAAATCAAGTGTTAAATACAGCTCTCCCGCGCCCAACATCATTTCGAGTTCTGTTTGGGCGCTCAGTCTATGGCAATGAAGAATTAATTTACAAATCTGTTCAGCGCATAATTAGCTCAATATTCTCGTCTTCAAAATGCGCTGATTAGTTTTTTCTAGTTATGTTTCATTTTCTTAATTCAGAGGTCACACTTTCATCAAAATTCTCTGTTTTCATCTCTTAATAAACGGTTTGTTTCATTATAACTATGCATTGTATGTATGTAATAATTTGATTATTTTAATGCCAAGAGTTCATTAAGCAAATACTTAAAAAAAAATAGCACCTAAATCACATTACCCTAACAATAATAATAATCTCAAAAGACCTCCAAAAAACGAGTTCATAAACAAGAATTGAGAGAGAAATTCCTTAGTGGCCGCTGCACGGGCGGAGCGTTCGGACGTGTGGTCCACGACAAATTTTAATTGTTCCCTCTCGCTCTAACATTGCTCCTGCTCTAACGTTGGTTACGCACTGTTATGTATCTAAAGTTGCTCTACTTTATTATTTTTTGTATATAATTTTTCGGGTGTTGTAAATATTTGTGTTTTAGTAATAGTATTGTAAATATTTGATTTCAATATGGATCGTAAACGTAAAAAAAAATATGCATGCACGAAAAAAAAAAAATTGGGCTCAAACGTAGAAGTGATGAAGAGAAATAGAATCCAAAGGTAAGTAGAACTGTTTACAGTATTCATGTTTAGGGCCTAACTAAAAGGTCAAATTCAATTAGCTAGCGAGACTCCACAGACTTGATGGGTGTACGATTTTATCAACTCACACTTCAAGTAACAATACTACCAGCGGTCCCAAACAAATCATCAAATCTTTACTGTTTTTATAAAATTGTTATAATATTGTATACAGGGTCGAATTAAATTAGATAGCGAAAGTCCGCAGAAGTGATGGGTATCAATATATAAGTATGACAAAACAAAAATTAATTAATATGATGTTCATGCATGCTGTCAGAAGGTATAAAAGAGTGTGGTTGGGGAGGGCGTGAGTGCTTGTGTGGGCATGAGTGTGTGGATGGATGTGTTTGTGGGTTGGTCGGTGTATTTAGTGTCTATGTACATACATAAATAATAAATACACACTACTACTAGCGACCAAAATCGGATCGGCTAATCGGCTAATTTGACCAAAGTCGGATATCTTTTAACCGTGGAATAAAATTAATTAATAATATGACTAATTTATTTTCACAGGTCTGCTGCTGGCTCTCGTCAACCATTTTCAGATGTTAGCAACCTGTCAGAAGCGCTAAATATTAATCCTACCTCTTCTACTATTGGAGTACCAGTGATGATTGAAAATATTGACGGAACTGAAAATGTAACAAACTCAAATAAGAAAATGAACCGGAAGCGAACATTTGAGGAGGCTTTTCCTTTTCGCCGAATTTTCGGAAGGAAACGTCAACAACCTGTAATTGTTAGCGACGACCAACAGCTGCAAATTGATAATGAAACAGAAATGACCAATGATGAGGAACTGTTTTGCCTAGAAGGGCGCAGAATCGTATCGATCAAAAATTTTTTAGAAATTTTGGGGAAGATTGCTGATCATAACGAAAAATCTTTTGGATGCAGGTATACAAATTTGAAATGTATCGGTGAACGACGTAAAGGTTTTATATCAAAACTGCATTTCAAGTGCGAACTCTGTAATTCCGAATTTGACATAAGCACTGAAGATCCGTCTAACACTTGTGATGTGAACCACGGTATAGTTGCAGGTATTATTAGTATTGGCTGTGGGTTGGGAAATTTAAATGAATTGGCAGGTAATGCTGATATACCTGGCATGTCAAAAAATTTATATGCTCAGACAAGCAAAAAAGTTTACGAATGGTTCCATAAGACGGCAGTAGAAGAAATGGCCAAGGCAGGCATCGAAGAGGCAGAACATGCGACAGAAATTGGCAGTGTCGATTGTGATGGTACACCAATGATTGATGTAATAGCTGACGGGTGTTGGTCCAAAAGATCTTTCCGTAATAACTATTCAGCATCATCAGGTGCAGCAGCAATAATCGGTGCATACAGTGGTAAAATTTTATATCTTGGTGTAAAAAATAAATACTGCATAGTATGTGCAAAAGCTGAAAATAAAAAAAATAAACCTGCAAATCATATTTGCTACAAGAACTATTCTGGTAGTTCTTCCAGTATGGAGTCAACGTCGCTTGTTGAAGGATTTGGTAACTCTCTTGAATCTCATGGTTTAATATATGCTAGACTAATATCAGATGGTGATTCAAGTACTCATAAAAAAATATTAGAAAGCAATCCATATAAAAACTGCAAGGTTCAGAAGATCGAGTGCAGAAACCATCTGTTAAGAAATCTATGTAACAAACTGAGAGCACTTACTAAAGATACTCATATTCCTATTCAATTAAGGAAACTTTTAACTGACTTCAAAATCATGAAGTTACGCAGATACACAGTGCGGGCTATAAAGTTGAGGAAACACGAAGACATTTCTGACAGTCAAAAAATGGTAAAACTTCGTACAGATATTTTGAATGCATTACACCATTCTTTTGGTAGTCACTCTGATTGCGATGACGCTATATGCCCAGCAACTGATAAAACTGACCGAAATACGGCACTTGATGTAGCTAACACAGTTTTGTGGAGGAAAATGAGTCAAATTGTCTTGTTTTTGGCTGCAAACGCTAAAAGTCTAATTTTTGACGTCGATAGCAATCCTGCTGAGACATTCAATTCAGTGATTGCCAAATATGTGGGGGGGAAAAGAATTAATTACACACTTAAGAATTCATACCAGGAAAGGTGTTCCGCTTCAGTTATTTCCTTTAACACCAAGCGACCAATAAACGCTATCCATAAATGCATATTTGGTAAACCTACTGGCAAATACACAAATGTATATGAGGTACAAAAAGCGAAAAGAAAAGTTTACAAAAGATTATTTAGAAAAAAAATCCGTAGAAATAGGAACGATCCAGATTATGGACAGAAAGCTCAAAGACCAGATATGACCGATGAAGATTTTCAGATAACAAAAAATGAATTTCTTAAACAAACGGAGCTTTCTGACCAGCAAAGAGACGAACTACAGAAACAGACGATAGACCAAAGTTCCAGTCAAGAATGGTTAGAAAACAGAAAAAATAGATTAACCGCGTCTATGTTTGGAAAAATATGTAAACGTAAAGAAAACGTTAGCTGCGCTCCTTTAGTGAAAGCTATTGTGAAACCACAAAAGTTGTCAAATGTCCCATCGATCACATATGGTAGAGATTATGAACAAATAGCATTAACCCAATTATCTCTGCAGGAAAACGTCACAATTACCCGCTGCGGTCTTTATATTCATAAAACACTCCAATATTTAGGAGCAAGTCCCGATGGTATTTATAAAGACAAAGATGGAAAAACAGGACTGGTAGAAGTAAAATGCCCATTTTCTGCAAAAAATATGCAAGCTGAAGAAGCTATAAAAGCAAAAAAAATAAAATTGTGGAAATGTAACACTAAGAAAAATACGTTTGTGATTGACAAAAACCACGATTATTATTTTCAAATTCAGGGCCAATTAAACATTACGGAGATGGATATGTGCTTATTTGCCGTATGGACTGGAGAGGAGTACTCAATGAAAGTCGATTATATAAAAAGAGACCCTACGTTCTGGCACGAAAAAATGGTAGGCCCATTGTCTAAATTTTATTTGCATTGTCTGCTTCCTGAGTTAATTGATTCCCGCCTTGAACGCTCGATGCCAATAAAAGACCCGCCATATATCATTCAAGCTATTGAGAAAAAAGTAAAAAAAAATAAGAACGCGTCCACGTCTTCTACCGCAGACGCTGTCGTTCAGGATAATTAATTCCTGAAAGAAAAGAAAGAAAGAAAAAGTATTTGTTGTGACTCGTACAGGAAGATCTAAACAAAACAAAGTCAAAAATAAAAAACCGGCCAAGTGCTAGTCGGACTCGCGCACGAAGGGTTCCGTACCATTAACTACAAAAATCACGTCTGTTGTATGGGAATAAAATAAATATTTATTTTATTTTGTTTTTAGTATTTTGTTGTTATAGCGGCAACAGAAATACATAATTTGTGAAAATTTCAACTGTCTAGCTATCGCGGTTCTTGAGATACAGGCTGGTGATAGACAGACGGACAAACAGCGAAGTCTTAGTAATCGGATACCGTATTTGCCCTTTGGGCACGGAACCCTAAAAAGTAACAAAGAAAAAGAGTAATCGGTGCACAGAGTTACGTATAATTTGAAAAATAAGAAACAACAATTTTGTGTTTAATAACTTTTTATTTATTCAGCCATTTTTTTGTCCCACTGCAGGGCAAAGGCCTCCCTTCCCTCCTTCCACTTATCGCCAATCCTTGTGAAAAGGGTCGAGCTCGTCCCGCCATCTCATTCTGGGCCTGCCGCGTTGTCGTTTGCTGCTGTTTGGGACCCATTGTGTGGTTATTTTAGCCCATAGCCCCTCCGGCATGCGACAGATGTGACCAGCCTTCCATTTTAGCTTGGCAGCCGTGTGACCTACATGGGCATTTTGAGTTTTAGAACGCAGTATCGAGTTCCTTATACGATCAGAAAGTTTAACTCCAAGGATACTGCGCTCCATTGCTCGCTGACAGACCCCGAGTGCGGACTTTTGACGATTGGTTAGTGGCCATGTCTGCGCTCCATAGGTGAGGGTAGGAAGAATGCACATGTCCATGAGTTTTCTCTTTAGTGAGAGAGGGAGAGTTCCTTTCAGTATTTGCTTCATCGACCAATAGCTCTTCCAGGCGTTCTCGGTGCGTCGAGCAACTTCTTTATCGTATCTTGCCTGGAAGGAGACTATTTGGCCGAGGTATATAAACTCATGGACATATTCAATACCCGCACCCCCAATTCCTATGTTACCTTGGTCTTCGTCATATTCATCGCGAGTCCAACCTCGAGGCTGGCACTGCTCAGTTGGTCGAGCATTAGGCCTAACTCGGCTGCCGTGGAGGAGAAAAGAACAATATCGTCGGCGAAGCGGTGATTAGTTAATCTTCTATCGCCCACGACGATGCCCTTGTCCCTCCAATTGCTTTTTAGTTTTCTAAAGACTTCTTCAAGCGTGGCTGTAAAGAGCTTTGGAGCAAGCGGGTCGCCCTGTTTAACCCCTTTATGGATAGTGAATGATGGTCTTGTGGTTTTTATTTTTAAAGGCTGCTGTGCTATTTTGGTATACCTATTTTTTGTAGTAGTTTAATTTATGTAGGTTCGATATCTTGGTTTTGAAGAGATTTAAATATGGCGTTGTGCGATAAACTGACAAATGCTTTAGAGTAGTCGACAAATGCGAGGTATAAAGGTAAGTTGAATTCTAAATGTTTTTCTATAACTTGATTAAGGGACTGTAAATGGTCAGTAGTGGATAGGCCATGGCGGAACCCGGCTTGTTCGGGAGTTTGATGTTGATTGAATTGGCCAGAAATGCAATTTTCAAGAATTTTTATGAATATTTTGTAAAGGTGTGAGATGTGGCTGATGGAGCGGTAATTGCCGATGTCGGTCTTATCACCTTTTAATGAAGGATGATAACATTTGAGTGGCAGAAACTACTCGGAAAATCACCTTTTTGTAATATTGAATTAAATAAGTTCCTTATGTATGGCAACAAGATAGGCTCCGCGGCTCGAAGTGATTCGGTTGTAATACCATCTTCGCCGGGACTTTTATTGTACTTCATGCCTCTGAGAGCCCGGTGTACTTCATAGCCAGATATTACCGGGACCTCCTCAGGACATCAGTAAACTTCGGTTGTTTTTTGGGATGTTTGGTCGTTGGAATATAGAGATTTATGCAACTCGGTACTTATCCCAAGAATTTTTGCCCTATCTCCTTGTTTAACACCATTTACCATACCACGCATAGCTGATCTTAGGGATCGGTTGTTTGTCAATGCGGTAGCCAGCAGATTGGTACGTTACATTCTGTCGCTCTTCTATAAGACGTGTTGTGCTGTCAGTAAGTTTTGTTTTCTTTTTCTTGAGGCACACAATTTTTTGACTGGCGATTTTAATAGCTTCCTTTATGTTTTTATACTGTACATGTACGTCCTCTGAATCTGTGTCTAATAAACTGAAAGTGTTTTTAATATTTATGTCAAACTGTTCTTTATTTGCAATTAGTGTACATCTATCTGAACTTTTGATTGTTTTTTGTTGCGATGTAATTTCAAATCAAAATTTGCTGTCCGGTGATCGGAGCTGATAACTACTTCATAAAAAATTATAATAAACTTACTTTACACAAAAATATGGCGTATTCTTTTAACACTCATTGGCTGGCCCCACTATCATTTTTTATGTCTACTACGATACTACGGAACACACAAAAACACTACATCCAGACCCAAAGTACCATTAAAATTTAAATAAATATTGAATAATACTTAGTAGAGCAACTTTCCGACCGTGTCAAATTTTGTTTTAAATTTTACGCTAGGTAGGATGAATGCGGGGACTGCGGGGAGCCCGGGTGCAGACGCTCGGCGCGTGGACTCGCTGCACGCGATTCTTATATTGTGCACTAGAAGACTAAGCCCTTAAGCTGCTTCCAGACTTACTCCATTTTTCAAAAAACTTATCTTGAATAAACAAGACACATTTGTATTATTTTACATGAGCATTTAACAGGTTAACTCCAAAACAGGCTATCAACGATTTGACCTAGGATTTTAATACTTTATGTAAAATTTGACAAATATTAGTTTCTTGGTAAAAGCTTGAAGGCGTTGCAATATGTTTGGATTTTTCCTCTTGTTTTAAATTCGTGTTTCTTAGAACCAGCGAAATCTGTAAGTACCTGTTTGTTATTTTTTTATAAATGTGCATGTTCTTATTTTCAAAAAATTATTTTTTTTCTGTAAACACTGAAATTTGCAGAAGAAGTATTTATAGATACATTAACAATAATCTTGATCCTCTAAATTCGTATAAGTAATATACTTTTATAAAATACTAACCCGTTCAACAATTTAACAAACCTAAAACCTCTGCTAACTTTGAAAGACAAGAATGAAACATAATCTGCTAAGATATTTGTTACTCAAGACACTCCCGGCCCAAACCAGAGCCAAACAAAAAATACATAATTTCCGACCGTAACACAGTGATGACCGCCACACAAAATGATTTGGTCACATTCTGGTCATGCCGTTTACGTCTTGTCCCTAATCATCTGTTCAATTTGTCAAATACGAGGGTACTATCTCTTTCGACATAGCGCATTACGATCAAATTACTGATTTCGAAATTTCAAAACGTGTTGTAATAATTTGATTATTTTTAGCTGTGTCGTTATGTTGTTTGGCAAGAAATTAGCTGAATGTCTTCATGATATTAGTCAGTTTTGAATTACTGGTATTACGCTGTGAACAGGATTTTATTTTGCGGGATGTCTCAGCTGGAAAGGTTGAGTAAACGAGACGCAAGAGTTACCCTACGAGTATTCGGATTCTAGATTATGTGCTTAGAAACTATCTGCTTATGACTCCTTAATTTGATTTCCAACTATTTCAGTGACTTGTTCTCTACAAAATTAGACCCATTTTTTTTTTCATTATCCTAAATAGTATCTCACGCATGACTTCGATATCTCGGATTTAAATGGGTTTACACAATATCTTCTTAGATCCGCTGATTGCGCTTCGAAATCTTAAAATAGGGTTTCACATCCAAAAATTCCTTCAAGACAATGATACCCCAACAAAAAGAATGTAATCTCTGCACTGGACCAGTCCGCGCCTGTCGCATCACATCTCTTCATATCTCGTCACATTATCGATGCCCTGTTATGATGAGCCCGTCACAACTAATGGTAGTTCACGCAGGATGGTGTCCGGTAACATCGTATTAATAGCTGCCGGGGTACTGTGGATCAGATGTAGCCGGCCAGTTTTAAGTATTGGATCGGGATTTTATATCATTTGTGTTATTGATTTTGTATAGTGTCCTGATGTATAGTGCCTGGGAACTTGAATATATTTTGGTTCTTTGGTATAAGGTTCCACTGTTAAGAAAATCATGGGTATTAAACATATAAGAAGTGGACGAGAAGGAAAACAAACTTACCACCTGCAATAACAAGGTAGGCCAGAATACAACAGCCAGGATAAGTTGCCGCTTTTCAAGCGACAACTTATGAAGTCAAACATTCGAGTAACTCAAATCTCCCCGAAAGCTGTGAGAGCTTTGACGAGAGATGTTCACATGTCTCGACAGGCACATAACGTTTCATATTTATGCACGCTGGGCGTTCCATACAATATTGAGAACTCATGATCAGACCTAAGCGCTGAAACGATACATAGCCATCACCTGCTTTCCATTGCCGCTTCGAACCCGAACTATGAGATTATGGGCTATTGGGGACAGCGATAGAAAGCAACCGCAAAATATTTTCCTGAAAATCGTGTCATAGTCGTGTACATAAGCGGAGACGGTTTGCGAGTCGTCTTCACTCACAAATGTCACTCAGAATTTACGTTCGATCGTAAATCAAGATGGCGGCGGGCTCTCCCCCCACCCTTCACCCACCTGCGCCTGCGCACAATAATTGAATATTTCACGCGCCTCTCTCAACACCTCCGGGAGATGGTCAATACAATGTCATGTTTTACGGCTTCACTCGTATTGTGTTAGGTCCTAAACTGTTGATGAGTGATCATATGGAGTGTATTAAGTTTAATGGCAACTTTAGAAGCAATATTTCACATCGTTCGAGACACGCCTTTAAAGTTTAGCGACCAAGGTTTTATGATGATTTGTTTCCGTATTGAGTGGAGCTTTGAGAAAATCATTCTGCTATATCCGTTTTGGTTGAACAAAGTTTGAACTTAGACAAAGAATTTTCAAATACAAAGAAACTTTGATCTCCACCAATTAGATTACGAATCATCAAACTTGAAACTTTGACCTTAAAATTATATGAACCAGTCTATGGAGACTATAATTATTTACTGCAAAATTGCTTCCACAAATTAATGCATGTTGTAAAAAATATACCACCTCATTCTAAAGTATATTCTTTTAACTTGCTTGCTTGGACAGTTTTTTTTTTTGAAAGCTTAAACGAAGCTATAGACACGTTTATTCCTATGATTTTCAAGTTCAAACGCGTTAATTTTTTAAATACATTAATAAATACAATAATATTTAATTCCTAAAGCCATTCAACGAACAAAATATATAAACATGTCTTAACTCGTCCCTAAAACAGGAAGCATCAAACTGAATTCCCTTATCATAAAGAAGCATGAACTGTGGGAAATAATAATTCAATACCCAACATTAATTTAGAACACAAATATTTTAATGCCTATCGTAATAAATAATATAATTATACTTTTTATTTTTGGTTATCATCTCTGACGTTTGATAATGTGTAATGAACTAATTTAGAAAACTAACCTTAACTTTTTAATCATCATCTTAATTATTTGCTCACGTTAATGATACTATTAAGTTTTCGACGATTGAGCACGCTTGCCTAAAAATAATTTTGATTTAAAAAACCCCAGATTGGGACATCAGGAAAAACAGACTACTGCAAAGAATCCTTAGGGGGACCTTTCGAACGAAAAGCGAAAGAAACTATCTACTAAGCCGTCTTTCTCGGTGAGATCTACGTTTTGGAATATATAGGCAAATAGCTTAAAATTTATTATTATTGATAGGCACGTGCTTGAACACTATCTCACCTGATGGTAGGCGATAATCACTCCTTGACAATTCAAAAATGCACGTATAAAGTTTAGTTGAAATACATTTTTTCAACGAAATCATTTAGGTACACTCAAAGTATTCCTTGGTTTTTAATTTGTCACAGTTTTCTCGGTCTTCAATTTTTTTTTTTAATTCACCACATTCTGACGATGAAAGCTACGTTTACAGCTATGATGATCAGTTTCTACAGTTGGATTTCTGTCAAAGGAACACATACATAATGGCCTCCTCAACAACCCAGTAGTAAGTCCTTACACCAAATTTCATTCAAACTAGGAGCACAACAAACAAAAACCCAAATGAAAACGCACCTAATCTCGCAGGCCGGCCACGTTGGAATCAGTCATTTATTCCGAATCGAGTGCTCTACACACGAATTATCTGCATTAGACATGTTAATCCACTCATTTTAACAGTAATTTTATTCGGTATTTATCGGTGCATTCATTACTGGCGACCGCAAATCGGACGCCCAAAAAGCTCGCCATTTTCCACCATACGCTATCTGCATTAGTACCTACATTCCCACACCACCACACGTGTATGTACACACTAGTGCGTAATGTAGGCTATAACAAAACTATAGGTACATTAAACTTAATTAGTTGAAGGACTGTCTGAAAGATGATATATGACTAGAAAGGTCCCGCAGGTACAGTCAGCGTCAACAATATCGGAACGAACAGACTGTTCAAAATTATATAAACAACTATGAAAATTAAATATTAACTCAATGACACAAGGAATATTTCACAATGAAGAAAGTACACGACAACTGTCATTCTGACAATAACTTCATCCAATTAAAATAAAGTTTAATTTTCAGTTGTCATTTTTGACGCTAACGTAATAGAGAAGTATGGAAGAAAAAGACAAGTTGTGTCGAGCTGAATAAAAAGAGGATAAACCAAGAAAAATATGATAATATGGGGGAAGCACTGGGCAGGGAAAAACTATCAAATTAGGTTTAGAAATCTTTATATTCAGAAAAAGGGAAAATACCAAGATAACCTTGAAAGACACTATTAACGTCTTCGACATCAATAGAATGTGTTATATAATACATATTTCCAACAAAAAAACATTGCAACTGAAGAAGAGACTTATAGAAATACAAACATAGACGCCATTGTTAAAAGTGGCTAGGCATTGTTCCTGAGATATGCAGCGGTGTCAGACTGGCAGATTGACGGACAAATGTCGGACTCGGTCTGTCGATGAGAGTTCATTTTTAACCAACTTCAAAAAAAGGAGTAGATTCTCAATTTGTACCTCATATCTCCGTCATTTATGAACCGATTTTAAAAAATCTTGTATTATGTGAAAGGATATACTTCCCGATTGGTTCCATTGTAATTTTATCAAAATCGTCGTTAGTAGTTTGGTTGTTAAATCCAAATAGCAGAAAAAGATATGTTGAAAAATCATCCATGTATACGAAATTGTGTATTCTGCTTTCTTGTGACTTTCCCGTGGTGTTGTTAGGTGTGTGGTACCAAAAGAAAGTGAAAAATAAAAACATTCAACAACCGACTTCCAAATTTTTTTTTTCTGTAAATAGTTTTTTTCGTAACCAATTTTGATACGGAATCCTAAAATACATAATGATGCATAACGGATAGATACTGTATTAACATGGCTATGAAATTACGATGAATATTTCGACTAATAAGTTGATTAATTTGATTGGACCTAGTTCGAGCACTATAAAGGGTGATTGTATTTGAATGTGTAAATTAGTGGTCTGTTAAATCGGTGTTATAATTTACTTTATTATAGCATACATGTGCAATTGTGTTTGACTAATGATAATAAAGTACATAATTATAGAGGTTGTGCCACTGTCCCAACCCTGTAGTTTAGTAATACGAGGAATGGTTATTATGACCACAAAGAAATTGGGTAACGTTTAGGTATTACAAGTCAATGGTAACGTTTTAATTTTGTTGCGGAATTTGTTCGAAAGAGTCACCGCGGTCCTGGAACGCAAAGGGCATAAGGAGGAACACGGATGGGTTTTAGTCAGAAAGAGTCTGACACTTCGCTCCGCCCAGAGAGGAAGAAGTCATTTGATGATTTCCCATCCATAAAAAAATACAATTTTACAAAAGGATTCGACACATGTAACAGCATAAGATTTAATCTAGAATTTAATCAGAAGATCAAACACAACTTTTATATTGTTGTATTTGCGACATAGTCTGTTTTTGTTAACCAAAGTGAACAATAGAATAGGCTTTTATAGGTATCCTCGTGCTTTAGACGAACTCGGTGTTTAAATATGTTTTTTGTTGTTTCAGGGAAGAGCTTCTCGTTAACAATCACGATATCAACGAACCCACCTCAAGTAGCCACTTACCAAAAAGCCATCAAAGTCACCGTCGATGGACCCCGGGAGCCCCGCTCCAAAACTAGTAAGTATACTATCAACTATCAAGACAGTCGTTCTTCTTTGTCTTCGTGTCGCTGGCACGATGATATATTTGACAGAACCAACCTTTCCTAAGATCGATTTGGCTGGAGGTTAAAAGCGCTGGACACACATAAAAGACGTAAGACGAGGACGGGGCGCAAACAGGGCCCAGACGGGGCGCCGTCGCGACTTTTTAAAACAAATAGAAAAGACGAGGCACGGACGACGTGACGCTGGGTGCTGCGAGAGATGACGGTTTTCAAGCAACTTCATTCAACCGTCCCATTTTAACAGGATAACATGTCTTCTTCCGAAGATAGAGATGTGGTTAATTGTGGTGGTGTAATTGTGTGTGACAGCGACGCGCGAGTCCCGGCACCCGCGCCCAACCGCTGGCACCCCCGTTCTCGCCCGTCCCTCGTACGCTCGCGCTCGCGCCCTTGCCCCGTCTTTTCTTTATGTTTTTACAATAGGCAGACGAGTAAGCGTCTTGTCCGTGCCCTGTCATTTCTATTTGTTAAAAGGACGCGGAAGAGACATGTCCGCGCCCCGTCCTCGCCTTACTTCTTTCCTGTTTGTCCAGGGCCTAAGGATTGCCCGAAGAATATTTTTGCATAAGCGCATTGCACAAATGCGTCGGATAAGGTTCAACCACAGATGCTAGCCCAAAGTCATTAAATAGCGTAGTTCACAAAAGGCACAAGTTACGTCACTCGCCACTATGTACAGTGCATGACGGTTAATTGAGGTGGTGTAATAGTAGTATAATAAACACAGTACCTACATGACGTCTTTCAAGTTTATTAATTGTTTTTAAATTTATTTAGTACCTAGTCTTCGATAGGATAGCTTGGATGTGTTCAGAGCTGAGGAGACATCAGAGACATGTTTAGAAATATGTAGATAATAATTCATGCAACCCGAAATTTTTGTGAGTTGCTTATTGATCCAGACAATCTCTTTCAAATAGCCTTAGGAATAAGGACCAGATATCCACCTCGTCTCGTAGGACCAACTATTTGGCTAACCTGTTGCTTCCTTACCTCGCTTAGTGGTCTTATTGACTGCTTCGACGTCATGACATTGCTTCATTAATGATTCGTGGACTCTCCACCGCAATCTTGAGGGTGAAACCACATTCTCGAAGGTGTCAACATCGACCAACAGCATTTGGGAAGTTGGACGATTTTCTTGTTATAAAAGAGTAGCGGGGGTGAGATGACCTAAATGCGCACTACGAAGGCTGTTTGCAGGTGGCACAAGAAAAAAGCATCTGGAAAGATCGTTTCATAGTTTTTGTATCGTCCCACGGCTGAGAAAAGGTCTCCCCCATAACTTCCAGCTATTTCGCTAGTGTGAACCATGCGTGAGATTCTATGTGCGTTACACAATGTATAATAATTATCTATTTTTATCCAGAAAAATAATTAAAACAGCTCTATTATCTGAAAACCATCACATTTACAAATACAAACAATGCGGTTATATCGGCAACAAGCAACAATAAATACATTTGCAAAATACAAAATTACAAGTTACCAATTAATTAAAAAACTAATATGAAAACATAATTCGATCGCGCGTGTCCTGAGCTCGGCCCAATTTGTTATTATTCGACGTCGCGCTACGAAAACCGCGACCATAAACAATTAAAATAATATATGTATAATATTGTGAGCCGTTTCTATTATTATCATGTAGTTTTTATATATTGATAGTGGCGGGCGGCCGACCGCGATATCACAATTAGTAGATAAACTCTTTTCTTCCCACGGGAGTCGGCGCTGATATGACGATTGTCATTTGTTTTTTACCACAACGCACACGACCACTTTGTTGTCGTGTGCATAACGTATAAGTAATGTGAAGGACGTATTTTGTAGTAGGTACCTACTGAGGTTTTGTTAAAGTAGATTTTCATGTTTTTGATGCCAACTCAACTTGATAAAAATATAATTTCGAAACATGGGAAAATTATTATTTATTTACGAGTAACAAAAAGGTCCAAAAAATATATTCAAACATTCAATTCACAAAAGACAGAGAAGCTACAAACCCAAATCTATTCATTATAACAGGTTCCTATAAATATCTGCAACCACCAGCTTAACCTTTACCACCAAAACAACACTAATAAACTTTAATTTCCCATCAATTCCACCCCACATTTAACCGATATCTAATTAATATCATAAAACGATGTCTTCCGTCTGTCAGTCACGCGAGACTAAGGAGTTCCTCAAAAGACTTCGAAGCTTCGAACTATCGACAAAATTGGTCGAAAAATATTTAAAAAAACACGTTACGCCATATGGAGCGTCGGAGCCGGCGGCAAACAATAGTGAAATTATTATCAGTAATAAGTCCGACTCACGCACTGCACAACTGCTGGGACCTTTGTGCCTGCTGCCGCCGTGGCGCGATGCAGTACACACTCAGGGACATTTCTTTATACTATAATATGCTTTTAACATACTCCTACCTAAAGCCTATAATCAACATAATATTGTTTACAACATGCCGCAATTTCTCTCCGATCTTTACTCGAATGCCTGTTGAAAATTTAAAGATTTTTTTTGCCAAATATGGGTAAATACGTTGTACTTGAATGAAGTAGTACTAGTGATTTTAAGATAATAAAGATTCTGATTAGTACCGTACATTTAACAGCCAATACATCAAAATAATAATAATAAAGATTTTATGGTCCTTGGCAATTGGACCAGGATTGTCAATTTAATTTCACTATTATCATGAGACCTCTTCATTAAATGTATGCAATGACCCTCGTTAAAACAAGGCACACTCTCTTCATTAACATCAGATCTTTATCAAACTGCACGAACAGCGAACACCAAAAATCCTTCCACAATATTAAACAAAGAGTAGAAAGGGCACAAAAGGCTAGTACTTAACGTATAAGCCCCAAACTCTGGGCTACAAGAAAGGAAGATATCGTATGCTGGGGGACTTAAAAGTTTGACTTAATAGACTTAATTTGTAGGTAGAACGTAAGCCGCTTCGCAGTGACCCTCGCTAATTGCGCCGTACTCCCACATTACACGGACTATCGACTATCGATAAAATGCAATTTATTTGTAGCGGTCGAAACTGCGAATGATGCTTAAATAGTGTAGTGCAAACAATAATTGCGTTGCGCTTCGAAGATTTCAATTTGAGGTGGTAATATCTAAAAACCGGCCAAGTGCGAGTCGGACTAGCGCACGAAGGGTTCCGTACCATTATCTAAATATCTAAAATTACGTATTAAAAAAAAATACTTACTGAATCTCGTTCAAACCAATTTTCGGTGGAAGCTTACATGGTAATGTACATCATATATTTTTTAGTTTTATCATTCTCTTATTTTAGAAGTTACAGGGGGGGACACATTTTACCACTTTGAAAGTGTATCTCGCGCAAACTATTCAATTTAGAAAAAAATGATATTAGAAACCTCAATATCATTTTTAAAGACCTATCCATAGATACGCCACACGTACGGGGCTTGATGAAAAAAAAAATTGAGTTTCAGTTCTGAGTATGGGGAACCCGCAAAATTTATTGTTTTTTTTCTATTTTTGTGTGAGAATATTAACACGGTTCACAGAATACATCTACTTACCAAGTTTCAACAGTATAGTTCTTATAGTTTCGGAAAAAAGTGGTTGTGACATACGGACGGACAGACAGACGGACAGACAGACATAACGAATCCATAAGGGTTCCATTTTTTGCCATTTGGCTACGGAACCCTAATATACTCTGTTCTAATGTTTTAAAAAATGGTCAGAATTAACAACAACTTTTGAAATGTCATACCTACTCATAGTATTGTAATTTTAGGGAAGAATTAATTGAGTTCATGGGATTTCAGACGGTGAAGGCATTTTAATATATTCTTTAGTAAAACGTTAACTTATTTTAATCAAAAAGAGAGTTAAATTAATTTGCAAGTATAAAAACATCTAACTATTTGTGAGGCAGAAAAAAAATAATCTAAACAAACATCGACATCTAAAACAACAGCACATCACTACCCCATTATTGTAAAATAACAAATAATAATTAACTGGCTGCATTTGTTTGCGTCGATTCACTACATAATTGCGGTATACGACCATCTTACATTGTGTGTGCTCATAAACTAATTTTGTCTATGTATTTTTTTCTAACACAACGCCAAAATAATTAGGGCTTTACCTTTTCGCTGGTCCGACAGAAGGACCGCCAATTTTTGGCCTCGGTTGAAAAAAAGGACCACCTTTTTCTGTACTAAGGTGATTGACACTTTAATATCTAATTGAAGAGTGGTCGCCGGAAACTTACAGTTTTTAGGCTTGTTAGAGTAAATTAAATTAAATATTAACTTATACGGTGCGTGACAGAGGTAGTGGAATTAGTTTTAATTTTGAGCCGTGTAAAATGACAGGCCTGTTGGTCTAGTGGTTAGTGACCCTGACTGCAGAGCCGGAGGTCGTGGGTTCGATTCCCACCCAGGACAAACTTTGTGTGATGAGCATAATAAATTGTTTGTTCTGTGTCTGGGTGTAATTTATCTATAACATGTATGTATTTATAAATTATATAAGTATGTATATCAGTTGTCTGGTTACCATAACACAAGCTCTGCTTAGCTTGGGATCAGATGGCCGTGTGTGAGTTGTCCCAATATATTAAAAAAAAAAAAAAAAAAAAAAATTGGATCTATATTTGTTCTTGTACAAATTCTTCCAGTTAGTAGTAGTCCAGTTTTTATTTCAGCCTCAACTGTCCTACTGCTGGGCAAAGGCTTCCTCACATTCCTTCCATTTATCTTGGTACTTCATCATCATCATCATCATCATCATCATATCAGCCGAATGTCTTCCATTGCTGGACATAGGCCTCCCCAAAGTTTTGCCACAACAACTGGTCCTGTGCAATCTTGGTGCTTAACTCTTGTAAATTCTCGAGGAAGCCATAAAAGGCGTCCTCCTCGGCCGATCGCGACTCCATCAAGCTGTGTAAAGGTTCCAGTCTAGCGATATAATTCGACATCTCTTAGTATAAATGTGTGTAACATACTGGCATTTTTACAGCTACTTTTAATTTGCAATTTGCTAAAAATTACAAACTTCCATGTCGGCTACTTTCTTTACATTTTTTATTAATATTTTGGTCTATTTGGAACTGTGTGAGTAACTCTACACTGTCTTCTGATTCTTATTAACACTATCATTATATGCAAAAAACATAAATTAACATTTTTTTCTTTGAGATTAGAGTCTGTGTAGTTTTTTTCCGGATCTTCTTTTTAAGAAATGATCAATCGGATACGAGCACTTGCTTATGCACCCATGTTATGAAACTATGGTTACATGTGGAACGTTCTTTCCCCCAGGTACAAACGCGTCTCCGCACCAAATCGGGACCTTCCGGCTGCAGCGGTCACTGATCACGTGCGACAGCGCCACCCTAGCTCTGCGGGACATGGAGTACAAGAGCGCGTCCTCCGTCAGGAGCCTGCGGTCCCTCTCCCACGAGGAACGAGAGTACAAGACTAACGCCAACCTACCCGCGGGAGGTATGTACATAGACGGTTAGTCATCCCTTTTTTTACTTTTCTTAGCGTTAGTGTTATCAGAAAAGAATGTTCCTACTGTTGGAACTCAAACCTCCTTGAGAGAGGGAGTGGGTCGTAATCCACCACGCGGCTGAGAAATGGCACCCTAGTAACGATGTTTTTGTTCTGGGACATGCCGATTTTCTTAATGTAATTTTTCCCAAAAACCGTATTATCTATGAAACCGTATTTCATAGATAATACGGTTTTTGGGAAAAATTACACTGGTCTGTATGGCATTTATTTAGATGACTGGAAATTACTGGTGTTTAAAAGCTACTTCTTGATCTATTCCTTTAGTTTAATTAAGAGTGAATAGGTTACTTCTAGGCAAGCGTGCTCCATCTTCGACCACATCATCGCTTACCATCAGGTGATTCAGGTGAGATAGCGGTCAAGCGCGTGCCTGTCAATAATAAAAAAATTAAAAAATTACAATAATTAAATTAAATGCAGCCGCCGCTAAAATTAAAAGCTAATTTTATTTGTTGAATCTAAACTTAAATTTAATTAACACAGAACATAATATGAACAAAATAATTAATTCGTAGAAGACTCATATCAAATCAAGTAGTTTATTTAAAAGTTTAACCTTAATAATACACGGGTTAACCACATGCATTATTTGTCTAAACTCTAAATTAATTCTGTTTTCCTTGTAGTCCGATATAAAACTACCTAATACCGACATAGGCATTCGGACACTTCCTGTTGACCCAAACTCAAATGGTCATGTGTCAATAATTTGTGATTAAAGTTTAATTTAGATCTGAACCTTATCATAAGGGCTTACAGTAAGTATTAGTTGTGTATTTTAAAATGTATAAACGTGATTGTTTGGTGACATTCTTACCTTACAAATGACTTTTAAGCAAATCTTGGAAAGTGATCCAAAGGACCAATTCCGTCTAGATTCGATAAATAATTATCTTGAAACTTACTTGTAAGTTGTTCGTTACTAAAGCAAGTTTTGGTTATTATAAAGAAAACATCTTAGCAAAAACTGAAGCACCAAAAATCATTCAGAGCTTTTGATTTGTAAATCGTCTTTAGTCGCATCAACAAACACTGTCACTATTTAGGTGTACAGTCCTAACTACCTAATATTATAAAATCCATAGCGAGCTTATTTCTTTGTAACGCTTTCACTCCAAAACCACTGAAACGATTTTGGTGCACAGATAGGTGGGATCCTGGAGACGGTTATATTCTTTTTTTCGCGAATATGTATACCATACCCTACTCTCCCAAAATCTAAACAACACCATAACTCCACAAAACCAACTCAGCAAATCATGTAACAATAACAGCAGACGGATAGATAATTTCCCTGACGTAATTACGGCCTAAATAACTGTAAAGTGTCCCGGAGTCGGCTGCGTTAAATTTATTAATATCCGCGCTCATTACGCGCCGCTCACAATCACGACCCTCTAACTGACTGCTGCCTTATTTGCCGACGAGCTGCCGTGAACCGACTGAGGTATCTAGTAGACGAGGTATAGTAGAAAAGACAATATTTTTTTCTGAATTTGAATCAATTACCGTAAGCTGCATTTTGGCATTTTGCGTAAATGATCCTTAGGAAAATAATCGTAACGAGCAATTTGGGATTTTGGGTAAATGGCTCTTACATTAATTGAAAACTGCTTTTGATGGATTTATTGATTTTCTCTAAGTTTTTTTGTCGTAGGGAAAGTTTTGGGCTATAGGGGTTTAGGCCGAAGACCGAAGAAACGATGGATGTATTGAAAGATGTCAATTGAGATGACAGTATTAATGTGAGGAAGAAGACATTCTGCGCTGACCCAAAATACATATATTTAGATAGTTGCAGAAGAATGATGAAGCTTTTTCTTTTATCGAAACACGGATATTCTGAAAAAATATTTTCAGTAAGCCTCAATCTTTGTGGGTATTTTCTTTTTTGTTGTAATTACAAACAGTGATAATTTAAAAGTGGCGTTTAATGCCCAATTCAAGGACAATTAAAAACTACCACAAATTGCTTCTGACGGACCCCGTGAAATTAATAACAAAACGCAATCAGAAAGGTAGTTTAATAATTCTTGATCAAACACCAATTTTGGATGCTTCTGCAATTAAACAAGAATTCACCCGGAATCGATAGCTAAATTTTGTTAGATTTAAATGTTATTCCTTTTTGCAGTATTTAATATGAATTATAAATTCACGTCGTTATTTATAAGTTTTTTTTTTGATGAGAAATTCAAGTAGGATTTGTTTGTTACACACCGCACTCTTATTTTTGTATTCAAAGATACTTAAATACTAATAAGAAACCAACACAAACACTAAAACTGCCCAATCTACCCGTTCTAAGTGCACGTTCATACTCGAGGCGTTTACAAGGCAATCCCAGCGGGTTTCATCAGCGTTGCCAGCAATCTGCGCGCGCGCCGCTAATGACGATCCGCCATTACGCACGTTATTAGCCGCCTGCGCCGCCGACAGCCCATGTCAACTCTAATGCTTGTTGCTAACTGTTGGATTGCTTCGTGCATCTGTATTAGAGTTAATTATTTTGGTAGTTATGAGCCTTTACTTTTTGGTCCTTCGAGTCGGATTATTAAGGCGGACTTGTCATCTTTCTGAAGCTAATCTTGGAATTACACTCGAGGTTCTCTTTGTTTAACTTTTTATTCACTTCAAAATTTACGGTTATAACCTTTAGAAACAACCCTTAACAATTCTGTAACTTGTTGCTTAGTATTGGATTGTTTCATGCTTCTTGAGTTAATTATTTTGGCCGATTTTAAACTTCACTTTTCGGTCACCAGATTAAAATTTAAAAGACAGAGGTTTCATCATATTTTTCGTTGGAATTCCTATGTATACTGTACACTTGCGTTTATTTTGTTAGCTTTTACTCACAAAAATTCAGTTGATGAATAATATCTACGTCTTCTTTTCATCGTTCACCGACTACGTTGATGCGATCTCGTTCCCATTACGAAAACCTGTAAAATTGCTTAGGTAGTATTATAGCTTATAAATTACAAGTTGTTGAATGGAACAAAATACTTAAATAAAACGATCGATATTGCATCGGTAATGGTTTGTTTCCTGCCTAAGAAAATATCTTCGTAATGGTGCAGTTCGATTACGTTGTGATTCACGGCTGTACTCGTATTAATGACATCTACGTGGTTACGGGCACATAGCTTCCTTATGCTCTCGATTTTGGGTTGGAATTTCTTTTAGTGTATTTAGACTGCATTTAGTTGCTTTGATTCTGTAGTATGCACACATAATTTAAAATTAATAATTTCGTATAAGTATACATATTTAGTATTAACTAGTAAATATTTTCATTGAAGCTAGCTCTTCCCTGAAAGTTATTAAATTTTCGGACCAGACCATATCAGGACCATAGATATTACTTTTGATTAATTACTTTCCTGATTATTTTTTACGGACAGATACCCTACCTTAAAAAACCCTATACTCGTACAAATTCTGAAAATCTTACAGAAATATAAAGCTTTTCTGAATTTAATTTCCAAGTTATATTAAAAACAGTGCGAACGCAGACAGGGGCAAACAATGCGGTCATCGGATGATGACGTAGACAGCCAGTGATGGGGGGCTACCGGCTCCCGGACAATCGGAACCGGCCAATTATGCGTGCTGATCGAACACCTTGCAAGCTTGCGCGCGCCAAACAACGCGCTCAAACTTTGAATAATACGGAACGATCACGTCACGAATCTGCTGTCGAATGAAAAGCACGCATCTGTCCTATAACGCTTTAAACAGACATTACAATTTCGTAATCGAAAAAATATGCAAGAGTTTTCGTAGGTAGGCATTATCGGTAGAACATGTTTTTTTTTCTTATTTGAATATTCAATAAATGATTGATGATAAGTCTCTAATCGCCTGTAAAATATGGTGGTAAAATGTTCCCTTCGTCTAAAGACAAAATTTAGTTTTAACGGATTCGGAATCAGGAAAACTTGGCGCAGCAAGCAGGTAATAGTTTCAACGAGCTTTCATTCTCGAGCTGTACTACTTAGTGAAAAGTTAAGTTCCGCCAAAAATTGTTCAACAAATAATTTTTTTTAATTTATTTTACCTGTTTTGTTCATTTTGCGCCTTTTATCGTATGGTGGCAAAATCAATGGAACACTTTCTGCATTACGAGGTTCGGAATTTAAAACCAAACTAAATTATTTTTCTTTTACCGGTTTCCGTAAACATGCTCACGTAACTGTTCAGTAAATCAAATACGCAAAATTCAGAAACAAAATAACGTTGAAAACAGCCAATAAAATAACGTTGTTCAAATTCAATGGCATCGGGAGTTTACCGAAATATATTTTAGCTATGAAAGACTAAACCAATATCGTAATTATATTATTTTTCCTTACGTAACAATTGTTTGATTATTACATCAATGACGTAAACCTTGCCCAAATATGGTCTATTAACTATGCGAATTCGGGATATCATTAATTAATTACATATAACGAGCTGCTATCAGCCCTACATACGTATTCAGGATAAAATTGGAAAAACCCCTACGGATATAAATAGTGGTGTAAGTTTTTCAACTTCCTGTTTTTGCAATATGAAATTTTATTTTTAGTATTTACCTTCTACCAATTCTACAACTCCCTGTTTTGAAAATTTATAAATATAAGCTTCTGCCAGCATTATCACCCGCATTAAAGTCTACCCGTGTGCCGCAAGTTTCATGCAAAATCAGTACAGCTGTTAAAACGTGATAATTTAAGGTAACAAACTGTCCTATAGAGAATATTACTATCGTCTGGCAGCAGCTTCGCTCGCCTAAAAGTCGTATAGTATGGATACCTAGTGAAATATAAAAAAATATTGTACCTATTAGGTATTTACGCTTCTGACTTGCCTAACAAATACGTAATACGTAGATCAACAGTTATTACAAACTAACATGAACTTACGATTACTACTTAGAATAGAATAAAATACTCTTTATTATGTACACCATAATAACAGAAAAGATAAATGAAGAAAACATTACATAGGGTGACACAATGGGCGGCCTCATCGCTAAAAGCGATCTTTTAAAGACAACCTTTGGATGGATTTTGAAGAGAGAAGGAAAGACAGTACTGTAGGTAGTCTTAGGCCGCAAATTCGGAACGAAGTACTTACTTAACAATAATCTTTTCACAACTCTTTAAAAACCGACAATAAGCATAAAAACTTTTCAGCAAGCAACACTCCATCCAACACTCCTTCTCCGTCCAACCAGCAGAAGCTAAGACAAATGTCGTTGACCTCTAGATGGCTGCGAGAGAAAAATAATAACAATAACATCAAATGCGATGAGGAGAAAAAAACGGACGCGGGCACAATGTCATTACGTCGGAGGCTTAACATCGTGCGCCATAGACTAGCGAAGAGGTAGATGGATTTGAATTTAGAATAGAGTAAACAGTTTTGTGAGCTCTATGGTTTTTGATATTGAAAGGCTTCGACAAGAGGTTCGGTGTGTTTAGTGGAAAGAGAAGGCAAACCTTTTTTAAATAAAAATCATTTCTAGTGCAAGATAACGTGTAATATAGTACACGAGAATGCATCCTTGTATAGACAGAATATACCTAAGGATGCATTCTCGTATAGGCTGCCTAAAATGAGAAAGTATATTTGTATTTAAAATCTCGTAGACGCTCGTAGTGTCTTAGAAACGTAGAACGTCTACGACATTTTTCGTAGTCAAAACCATATTATATTACCTAAAGTTTTTTGAGTAAAAATCGTGTCTACGCGTTACGTAGTGCTACACTGTGCGCTTGTCTATCACTATTTGAATCCAAAGTAATCAGAGTGGCGTCCATTCACTGACGGCTGCTATTGCCAATGGCACACCGTGTAATCACTTGTACGTCAAATACTATCAATTTCATCGGCTCCCAACGCTGCCCAATAATTACTCTACCGACACATTGTTTAAAATTGTATGACGACTTCGAAATCCACACAAATACACCTAACCACAAAAAGTCTTAGCAATTTCACACTTTTACTAAAATTGTTATAAAATACAAAATCCATTTTTGAAAACATTCAATTCTAAGAACAACGTAACATTACATCGCGCCTTATTTCCGGTAGATATTTTCGATTTGATTGATCAATTTCGATGATCAATATCTCGGGCGCCGTGATTGGCTACCGACCGACAACCTATCGCATTATAACGATACTTTTCACTGTTTCACACTCCAATACCTTTAATTCAGTAGAGGAGCGATTGAAAAATAGTATCGGGACGGCTATGTATCGTAAAGCGGAGTCAACAGCGTCGGTAATCGCGCGTTAGGTGCAGTTGGCGCGTAGGCCTGCGGTTACACTTACTCAAATAAAGTCAATCTTGGTGCCGGGCTAGGGTCCGTGTGAAAATTTGATAACGAAACTATAGATCGATGGGGCTGCAGAAATCAGGGGCCGCAGGCTGCGGTTTCAATCGGTGTGCTACTGTGGGATGTAATAAGCGGCAACGGATTAGCCTCCTACGCACCGCCCGACGGCCGCGCGGACTGCACGCGCTCGAGCACTGTGTTGCCACCTCACACCTGGCCTAATTTGCACCAATATTGAGTTAGGTGTTTGTGTGTGTGTAAGTCATCATTTTGAAATCTTATTTTTTATTTTTAATTGGCAAGTTGCATTGAAACTAAAATTAGATAAAGCTCACGTTTCGGTCTTATGATCCGCGAATTTTCTAAAAGTTAATGAAGAAACGTTGCAGCTGAATTGAGAAGTTAACCCTAAAAAAACGCGTATCACTAGGAAAACCCAGCTCCTAATCACTCACACCGGATATCAAACATTCTGGTTTCAAACACCTTGATCTATGAAATTGAGCAATAAAACCGAGCCACCCGCGTCCTAACCCTACCCAACAACCAGCGTCCGAAATTATTAGAAAACGACGTCCTGTTGACCTCACACGATTTCCGACCTTCGGAAATGAATCACGTGCGACGTAACGTCTTCATTTCGGCTATTTCATAACTAGACGTTACAAAAACTTATTGGATATATTGGAAGTGGTCTATAGCTAGTGTAATCGGCTACTGAAGATAGCTTCTTGGGGCATTAAAACTATTAAAATATATGGGCGGAGAGCGCGGGTAGAATTAAGTCCGGCCACAAAACCACAGCTCCTGGATCCACTGGTCGGCTGGACAGTTAGCCTGCGACGTGCCGAGTATTATCGATACGTCAATTTTATAATTGCCTTTTTAAAGCCATGTAAATTCTTACTTGGTTTTCTTACAGTTGAATTTGTTGATGTGGTGACTATTTGTGGACAGTGGCAAGTTTTTTTTAAAGTGAAAACTCCTTTAGCGGCGTTGTGCACTTTTTGGGATATGTAAAAAATATTCAACACGCGTCAGGACACGTGACCGCTGACGGTCACGTGTCACTCACGTGTCCTGTCCTGAGACAGGACACGTGACTTGATCGAAAATTCGTAAGATGGATCATCAGCATCTGCCTAGCCTTTTCCCAACTATATTGGGGTCGGCTCCCTGTCAAACCGGATTCAGCTGAATATCAGTATTTTACGTGCAGCGGCTGCCTACCAGACCTCCACAACCCATTAACTAGGTAACACGGTACATCTTGGCAAGACTGGTGTCAGATTTTCTGGCTTCTGACAACCCGGAACGACTTCCAAAGATCTATCAATGACAGCCGAGATCCAACGGCTATTGGTAAGACGGATAATGTAATACAAATTGTCATGTTTGTGTACGATAGCGCAATAAATGAATATTATATTTAACCACATAAATGATAGTACTTTTACACTGATAAATAAAGCAATTCGTGCGAAATTATTCCCTAACCATTCTAAAATATTCAAAAATGCACAACGTTAATGTTCTAGTTTTCACTTCTGCCGGCACTCCCGGAGTGCAGCCCGTTGTTTTTTTTTATTTTTTTTTTGTTTATATTATAGTAAAACAACAGTCATGCTTTTTATGCTTCCGACACTCCCCAAATTTTTTTATTAAAGTTGAAGTCGTCAAAGGATATTTTTAGATATGTACTTGAAACTGTTTCTTGCATTTAGTTTTATTCAATTTTCGTAGCGATGTTAAGAAATTAAAGCACAAACAATGTTCGATACGAAACAGACATGAAAACATCGACAACTGCCACCGATCGCCAGCCCAACCCCCGCCGTGCCACAAAAAGCACGCGCAAAACTTCTAAACACTTAACTTCTGAATGATTTTATCGACGTTTTGCCGACAATCGCTTGTATTATTCATCTAACTTCGTACGTCCGTATGTCCATATGTCCCCCAACTCATTACAGACACTATTTTCCATTGTGGCAATATTCGCGCATTTTAAATGTACCAGCAAAGTGCACTGTAAAAGCGCCAACCACAAAGATTCGACTGATATTTTAGTTGCTTTAAAATCGACCCTAAAATATGTTTTGGATCGAAACACTAGCTTAAATTGCAGACTGCGCTTGAAAAAGTTACGCATTTTCGAATAGCGTTGAGGTTAGATTAAGCCTTTTTGCTGAAGAAGTTATTTAAAGGACTTGAAGCACCTTTTGAAGATGAGTTTTCGTGCTTTACTTTTGCGTATTATTTAAGACCATTCTCAACACTCGCGAAGCTTTTCTTATATAAAACACCATCGGGTAACACGATACTTCTTGGCAAGACTAGTGTGAGATTTTCTGGATTCTGATCTCCAAATGACAGCCGGGACCAACGGCTTAACGTGCTTTCCTAGGCATGGAGGAGTCTCAGTATGTTAAGATGGTCACCCATCCACAGACCAAACTCGGCAAGCGTTGCTTAACTTTGAAGATCGGCTGTTATAATTTAGCCACGAGAAGTAACACTAATCTGACGTATTCTGCCCACAAATCATAAAACAATGTAACACATACGAGTACCTACCCACATAATCCGGATCCCTACACACCCTTCACCCATTTTAAATTGATTCGATTAATTCTCTGACTCATTCGTTCGTCTAGTCCGGGCTATCAGCTAAGTATTTATTGTTCGGTCTGCGGTCCGGTGGTGGCCGCCCCAAACTTTACCGCAGCCGCCGATTCACCATTGAATAAGTACAGTCGCCAAGATTTCTGATGGCTCTCATTAAAGTCAGATTTACCTGGCTATGTTCAAAAGATATGGTGGTGGTGGTATTCGCATCCCGAAATAAATAAGAATTTGGGCTCTTGGCAAAGTGACATTCTTTTAGCGATAGGTAGTTTAAAGATAGGTAGGTACCTAGTCTAAAGACAAAATATTTGTGATTGAAAATGTGGCATTACGGTAGCGCATGACAATCGCACGCTTGCGTTTTGGAGTAATTTTTTAAGGTCATTTCTCTAGGGCCTCTACTTACTGTAAACTCAACGGTTTTCTGCGATTTTATATCGATGATTCAGAATCCGCATTGCCAAGGAAAACTAATTTTTAAATATCTCGGCCAAAAGCTTTCAGCGATAACAGCGATTTTAAAACAAATATCCATCTAAACTTCTGCGTAAGACATTCAAGTTTCTTCCACATCTTTTCTATAAACTCCTGCAAAGTTTTAGCACCTGTAAGTGGATAAATCTTTTGTTTTACAAAACGCAGCGTCTAGTGGCGGGCATGTCGCACGTATGAAGCATTAAGTGCAGAAGCATCGCCTGCATCCCGCTGCGCCCGCGCCGCCCGCTCCGCTCGCTCGGCTCAGGTGGCTCCTCTGATCCGTAATGTCTCGCATTTGCGGTCACGGCAGGATACGCGCTTGTACAGTAATGAGCAACACATAACGAAGCCTTACAAATAATTCCACCCACGAAAAAAACACACCGAATCACGTACTCGTACACCCGTATCCTTCAGAGGAAAACGCATATCGGATAGCATCGTACACAACTCCTTTCTCTTTTCTTCATACTGAAGTCCACGAGCAAGAGTGAGACGCAAAATTAATATTCGCTCCTCATACTTACCGATACATTTTTGAGGTGTCGGCCAGGCTCAATACAATCAATTATTGTTCTACGTGCTACGGCTGCCTTCTGTCGGTAATGTGTTTGAGTTTGTTACTAAAAAATATTGTAAAAATCATGTCGGCAATTTGCGTTTCGACTTACGACATGATGTTCCGAGTTTCGACTACAATTTAAAAGTGGATCATGAAAGATGTTACTGACTAATTTGGTATCGAACGAGCTCAGTAAACGGATAGAAGGACACTTTGTTTTATTTAGGTTTAGCTCTAAATAAGTGCCCGTTGTGTTGTCAGGCGGTAATGATTTGATTATCTCGCTGAAAGAGCACGGGCAATGCACAAAGCTTACAGCACACTGCTCTACTCGCCACGGACATACAAACTGCTAATTTTAGAGTAATTTTCCTTTTGTACGAGCTTTGTTAGATACGTCGAAGAGAATCTACTAGAAAGTATTCGAGGTAATTTGTGAGCTGATGATTGGGCATTATTTTTATGATCGTTCTTATATGGAGCAGTTTCACAAATGGTAACAAACGGCCGTTAATAAGTCAGTAAAGATATCGATAAGTGTGGCTGGTTGTGCGCCCGCGCCGGTCGTACGTACCAGCTATCTAGGTGCGAGACGTGCGAGTAGGTATGTGCGCGAGATAGGTAACGCTAGCCTGCGTATCGCGTGTACGGCGGATAATGTTACGCGCCCGGCCGGCTGTATCAACGATCGTCAATCGGCTGGATCCATTCCGTGTAACAATACCTTCGGTGGAGCCAGTAGAGCAGCGGGGTTGCACAAGCAATAGAGATATTGAGGACTCGCGATTCAAATCCAACGTTTATGAGACCCGTTAGGGCCAGAGCCTGCCGGGTTGCGGATTTTGTTCGAAAGAGTTACCGCGGCCCTGGAAAGCACTACGAGGAGCACGGATAGGTTTTAGTCAGTAAGAGTCTGACACTCCCTTCTCCACCCAGAGCGGCAGGAGTTATTTGATGATTTCCCATCCATAAAAAAGGGTAAGTATATTGTTTTCAAAGAACGCAGAGAGATGACTTTGTTTTTCGTAGATCAGCATGCAGTTAAGCTCACAACATTTCCATTAAAATCAGATACCTATATAATTTTTCCATGCACCCAATCTAACTCAGAGGGTACATCTTTCCACTGCCTATTCAAGTGCTGTAAACTTCTCGGTGTAAAAACCATCGCATTCTAGTCTTCCCAATGAAAATTCTTTTAGCTGCTGATACATCTCTGCAGTCACATTTTCCTTCAGTTCCTCTATAAACTTCCTTATTTACTCATTGTACTTGACATCCATTATTTTTTTAAGTCAAAAAGGATCCAATAATGTACTAAATTAAAAAACTAAAGCCCTCGCGTTTAGTGGCCACGCATCTAATCTCGACAACTTACACTACCCACAGTGGACGTGTCTTAAGAATTGAACGCATTGAACCGGACAATGTTACCGTTTGTACTTATTTACACGACTTTTTACTATCTATCTACTATTATGATTTTTTGTTTATTATTATTTGCATAATAGTAAGTGTAGGTGCGCGTAATTTGGCGGCCCAGTGATATTTCCGACAGTTATGCCACTGTTGAGTAAATTGCCCTAGATTAAGTACCTACCACATGATTTGTAAGAAAAGAAAAAAAAAGAATAGTTCCGTAAAAAACAGCTGGAAAATGTTTTAGTAGGCAAGGTCTTCAATAGTGGTCAGACCCAAAATAAATAACTTTCTCAAGTATCTCAACTGACAAACTCAGTTTGCATTGCTTATTCAAGAACAACATTAAAATAAAATTATAATATGTACCTAGGTAGGTCTATCTACTCGTATGTAGGTACTATAATTTTCTGTTTTGAAAATCCTAAAAATCTAAAACCATTACATGTATTTTTTTCGAATACAACTTCAAAAACTATACTTGTCAACTGAGAGTATATTGACTCTGGATCTAGGTACCGCTTGTTACCTACCGCTAAGCATTTTCCGGAAAATGGAGCTAAATCGGCCATTTTCAGCCGCCATACAAGAAATGCTGTTTGTGTAAGATGAATAAATGAAGCCGGACATCCGGTTGTCCGGCTGTCCGACGTAAGTTTAGACCGGATTTCCCGTCATCCGGCTAATAATTATTGTCAATGCCGTTGCCATTTCGTTCCCGATGACGTTCTAGAGGGATGAATATGCCAAATTGCCAATGTTTGGTTTCAGACATTTTACTAAACGTTTGCCGGACGTGTTTTCTTTCCATTATTTTTTATTTTTAAATATTGTTGAACTATATTATCACACCATAACAGACACATCCAAGGCGATTTTAGATTTACATTTTTGATTGCACTTATTACACCTCTTTCTTTAAACGATGCAGCTTGGGGAAATCATCAAATGACTCCTTCCGCTCTAGGTGGAGCTAGAGAGAGTGTCAGACTCTTACTGACTCATGCCCTTTACGTTCCAGGGCCGCGGTCACTCGAACGTTTCGTACGAATTCCGCCACCCTGGCAGGTTCTGGCCCTAACGGGCTCCGTCTATACTTTGCTGACATCTCTTTGAGGCGCGCATGGAACACAACGCGCCGTAGTAAATATGTACAACTAAGGGATTATTATAACGAGTTTAAATAATTAAAGGGACTTCGACCATACAATTAAAAAGAAAACCTAAAAATATACTGAACTAAAGGTAAATAAAATATAAGGTAATGAATAATAGCAATTCCTTTAGTCCAAAATGGTGACCTACAGGAAAGAAAGTTTGTTCATAATAACACAGGAAACGAGATCCAAATATAGATTTGACCACATACCTTTACTGGTTCTTAAATAAATGAGAAATAATCGATAAAAGTCGAGCCACACTTTTAGTTATTAGCCACGTGATCAAACTTCTCATTTTATAACTAAGCAACGGGAAAATGTGATAGCCTCTAATAAACTAATTCGTCTTTTTTACAACGCCAACTAAATATTCTAAGGAAAGCGTCAAGTAAAGATCAAAACTTGTCCTTTTTATTTATACATTGCCACCTAATTACTAACTCAGCCACGGAATTTATATCTCATCACCATTTTACAGCGAGTTCGGGATTTGGGGCACCCCGACTCGGACAGGTTAGGTTAGTAGGGGCTGTTCGCTCGCTTCGCTCGCTCACTTGACCCCGCCATCCCCTTCGTGGTTATTTTTTTTATGATACTAATGAAATAGAAGCTAATAGAATATCTTTTTTGATGTCATTTAATAGTATTTTAGAAGTTTACTGCTTGAATGCATGTTACAAATTTAGATGCTGAAAAATAACCACCATGCTGAGTTGTATTTAGAGTGGCTTGCATAGAAGATAACTAGTGGCTAAGATAGTATCATTCAGACGTTCGTTAATTGTGGCTGACTTAGTAATTTAGAAGGCAATGTAGATTTTTAGAGGCAAATAATGCTATTAAAAAGATGTCTGTTTAATTAGCACCCTTAATAAATTGGCTGCCAAGCTGAATTATGTCAACACATTATTATGAATACTGGTTTGTTTTGTTAAACTTTTAGATGATATTTGGTTTTCGCTGCGAGGAAAATGCTAGAACGATTAAAATCAAGAACAGCACAATTTTTATATTTTTGGTTATCTTGATCTGAATGAAAGTGAGATTTTCTTCATCATCATATCATCCAAAGCCCGATTTAGACCACTGTTGAGCATAGGCCTTTTTTTGTGCCAATCCACACGCTCATATGTTACCCCAACGTTTAGAACATTTTTAGGGTTCCAAACTTCTGTATGGAACAACGTAACCCTTATGGGATCACTCGGTTGTATGTCTGTCTGTCACAGTCGATTATCTCAGAATTTACTTGACTGATAAAGTTGAAATTTGGCACACATATCAGCTTTTATAACCCATGAAAATGGGGTCACTTTTTGGGAGGCAAAAGAGAAAAAAAAGTTATTTCATTTGTACCGTGTGATATATCAAATGAAAGGGCTTATTTTAAGGGTCTCAAAAGTATTTATTTCATAATTTTAAAATATTCCATTCCGAAGTTATTAAAGCAAATAATGAAAAATTACCATTAGCCCTTATCTCCAAAACTGCTGAGCCTAAAATATGATGACAGATAATATGTGCTTACCGATAGATTACAGGAAAACTTATAGGTAAGAAGTCTACAGTTTTAAAGTAAAATGTTAAAAAAATATTATTCACTCGGAACCCTTTGCACGCGAGTCAGGCCTGCACTTGGCCAGTTTTGAATATAGGTACCTAATTCAACTTTTTAAAGCGTGTTTCGACGTTTGTCCCAATTTTATTATATTATCATGTTACTTTTGTATAGGTTTACTTAAAATACCATATAGGTAACCCCAAACGATTTTGCTGCAATAAAAAAAATACTGCCTACAACGAGAAAAAATCCTCAACCTTTCCCATTGCTCATATTGACCTGTACCTAAAACTGCTACACAATAAGCATGTTCCTCATTTTTTCTTTGGGAACATGTCTGTTAGGCCCTTTCGCGTGGTTCAGCATCCATCGGCCGCCGTCAAGCACAGGATGTATCAAATTACGCCAACTTACGACGTAAGTGATCACCAATAAAAACAAAACGTAGGACGGTCGAGGGGTGAGAATATTCTTGTAGGCAGTATAATGAGATTTATAAAGCTTCATCCGAGTATGTGTTTTGTTTTTGTTCTTCTATGTATTGAAACTTTTAAGGGTTTTCTTAACGATGGGATTAGTTCGGTGGATGATTTTGATGTGGTGATTGCACTTTTTGGATGATGCTCAGTGGCCTTATTAAGGCAGGATATTTATTTAAGAAGCATTGAAAGTAGAAACCTTTAAGTTTTTCATTTTAATCACGCTTCGATGTTGCCAAGTGCTTGAGATTTAATTGGTATTTTATGTGACCACTGTTTTAGCAAGATAAGTCCCCAACTAATTGGTTTGTTTCAGTCGCGGATTAAATTCTGGCTCGAAGCTAAAAATTTTTACATTTCCTGAAATTTTCTTCAGTCTTCTCAATATAAAGAATAACCATCCTAAGGACAACTATCCTAAGACCCTTTTATGAACAAACCCAAAACAAATCACATCTCAAGATCTGATTAGCCAATTACATTACCAGCATTTCCTTGACAGCCCTGAAACCGGAACATCACATGAACCATAGTTCACACCACATACTACATCGATTATATGTCTAATCATTCGTTAAACAAGAACAGACGCGGCGCGATCAAAGGAGCCTAATTACACCCCCTCCGCCCCTAATCAAGGCTCTTGATTGGCTAGACGTGTTTGCATACGACAACCGTGACTTGACGGTGGTGGGACTAAGTATAGGCAATTATTATACCTAATACATATGTTAAAAAATATCGCAGTTACCTATACAAAAGTTGTCTAGTAGATATCGCTATGCAACTTTTTTTTTTAAGGATGGGAAATCATCGAATGACTTCTTCCGCTCTGGGCGGAGCGGAAAGGAGTGTCAGACTCTTACTGACTAAAACCTACCCATGTTCCTCCTCATGTCCTTTGCGTTCCAGGCCTGCGGTGACTCTTTCGAACAAATTCCGCCCTAGAACAAATTGCGCCAGCCGAGATCGATATGCAATGCAACGTTACAGTTAAGATTTTTTTTTTACTGTTTTGATGTACCTACAATTAAGAATATTCTTCTCTGCTCTATTATTGGAATCCCTGTCCAGAGGAATTCTTTGAGGAAGCGAAGAACCAGAAATGTTTACTTGAGTATTTGAAAATATAAACAATATCTAAGGGTCAATTCTACTAATAGTTTTAAGCAACTTTCACATTTGCATCTCAATTGCAATCTGCCAAAAATGTAGGGGAAAATGAGGCTTTTCTGACAGTTTGCGTTTGACATACAAATGCGAACGTTGTTAAAAAATAGTAAAATTATTGGCACTCTTATCATTCCTTCCATCTTAAGACTCATAAACAATAAACACCCTAACTACAAAAAAAAAAACAATCTTTCAGCTAAAATTATCACTACAATAATTCTAAAGACCAACACAAACTCGCAATCACCCGACCTAACCACCTCTCACAACGTTGATTTTCAGTACAAATGGCCAATTTTAATCGCTATTTTCATTTATTTCATACTCGTTAAACACGACGCGATGTTTTGACAGTTTGCACGCGGACGCCTGAGGTGGAAGTGTTAATGTGACATTACCGTGGGTGTCGCAGAGGGGTGTTGGGGGTTGAAGTGGGGGTGCAGCGGGGGACGGCCGGTAATTATCCCACGTCACCGGCAGGCCTAGGTGCCCTGTCCGTGCCTATGTTAACAGCTAGCTTTCATAACTACCCTGCTATGGAGTTTGTAAATTTTGTGTTTTAAGAAAAATTGTCCTGCGAATTTGAAACTTGGGAATTTGCTTTTCATGATCAAACAATTCCTAGCAACATAGAAACCTGCTAAATAATTCAGCGCTTATGATATAAATTCAGAGATTTTTTTTTAGTTAAGTATTATATTCACAAAATAACCCATTTTTAACCACCCCAAATCCGGCATGACGAAACGCTATTTAACAACACATAATTTTACATGGCAACACTGTCGTTACCGCAGCGGGAAACACAGAGCGCTTTTATTTAGACACCTAATTAAATATTAATTAAGTGCATATCACATTTATACATTAAACCGATTTTAATTTCATGTCCGAGCGCGCAAAATTAGGACTGTTTCGAGGTTGCACCACATAATGAAGTGGATTTCGTACTGTGCGGCCGAACCGGTACGAGTGGCATCGACTAGGGAAAATCATTATCGAATACACTTTTGATTAATAAACTGCTGGCTGTAATGATTGCATATGTGCTGGTTGGTTTAAGCTGATTAAAATACACCTGGACTTGGTTTGTACTTGTTTAGACGGGTATTTTGATTTACATAGATCAGCAACTACTTTTGATGCAGGCTTTTTAAAATTTCCAATTTCGTACTCAGCCTTTTGATTTCAATAATTCCGCATTGTATTATTGCGAATCGTCATAGTTTAATGTAAACATATACGCGTTCTTGCCTTGCGCCTCTCACGCAATGTTATCGTGATGATGGGGCTGTAATTTCACTAGTACTATAAGTATGAAAGATATTTTACAGCATAAATCCTTTGCACAAAAGTTAATTCTAAGACAAAGGTTCTAACCTTTGTTTTAGAATTAACTTTTGTGCAAAGGAAGAGATACCTATAGATATTCCCATATCTATATGTGAATATCTATAGGTATCTATAATATAAAAATTAATCCCCTTGGTCACGCCATGACTTGAGAACGACTTTACAGTTTTCTCGGAAACACAAGTGAAGAAAATTGCGTAGAAAACATACCTACGGGAATGGAAAAAAAATGTGCGCGTACGAAGTCGCGGGCAAAAGCTTATAATATAATAATTATAATAGAGGGCTGTTAAGAGATTTGGAAGGAGAAAGGGGAGGGCTTTGCCCAGCAGTGTGACACAAAAGTATGCTAACAAAAAAAAGATGGCTGTTTGTATACAAATTCGTCATTCTTTCCAATGAAAAGTCCTATCGGGTACGTTTGTATGATGGATGACGTATGTATAATCTCAGATCGTACACAACAAGAATGACGAGCAGAAACCGACTCGGTTTCAAATGTAGAACGAATGCGCCTGATCAAAGTATTGCGCGATTTAGTATCTGCGCAAGACCAAGGCTATCGATAGAACCTTGAGGTACTGGGGAATACCAATTATTTACTTCATCTCCGTATAAGGCTTACATAAGTAGCGATGTAATAAATAATAATATGGCCTAAGGTGAGTCAGGATCAAATACATAGGTGCATTGATGAACAAAATTTTAATATAATAGTTATTGACTTATTAAAAAAATGCGGTTGTATTTCTACTCTAATCTAATTTAGCCCGTTATATCCCAATGCTGGGCAAAGACCCCTCTCCTTTTCCACACACTTCTGTCCTCTGCCATTGCGGGCCAGTCCTTCCGGTAAGAGTCGAGTTCGTCTCTCCACCTTCGCCTTGGTCTACCACGATGTCGCCTAGCCTTGTAAGGGTTCTTTTAGCCCATAGCTCATCTGACATACGAGTACCAATAAACACCACCAACATTAAACCAATTACATTAGTAGGTACCAATTAAATATTCTATGCATATGGCGTTTGAGAATTGGTATTTGGGAGCTTAACTATTGATTACAAGCACAATACATTACATAACACATATCCAAGCTGCCTACTTGTCAATTTCAAGAGTATTCGGTTGACGTATAAATCTAAAGGTTACTGAAATAGCAAGAACTCATGTAGATTCTAATCAGAAAGAATTTGGCATCTACACTTCTGAGAAAAATTAGGATCGTCTCTTTACACTGTCACAAAGTCAACTCTTTTAACCGCTGCGGCCCCGACATGTGAAAATTCCCAAAAAAAAAAAAATCTTATGTAATAGGTAAATAAACATTAAATTCGCGATTAATTCGCGACACACCGGTGTGTCGCCGGGGCCGGAGCGGTAAATCGTTTCTATCCTTTAAAATTGTGGTCGAAAATCTGTGAAAACACCCAAGCTATTAAAAATCCCCATTGGCTCTACCAATGGTGATTTTAATGGTAGTTTCGTACTAGAAATCCTTTCACAAACCCATTCATAAAAAAATTACTCCCAATGTCTACTAAGAAAATGGGTCAATGCCTCGCTTCACAATTTTCTGTGAATTAATTACCAAAGACGTTCTCCATGAACACTATCGAATGACTCAGGCGCAGATGTCACGCCATTTGACGTACGTCATACGTACACTCGCGCAGTGATCGTAGTACAGTCAATGTTTTTATGACTATAATAATATAATAATGACTATTATCCTTTACTTTATATTATAATACAGTTAGGTTATGAAGATCAGCAATAACGCGAGGTGTGTTCTGTTAATTGTATTGGTTGGTATTTTGTTTTTTTTTCCTGTACCAAAAATGTTGATACGTATAAAAATTGCCGAGCGCAATTTTGGAATTAATAAATCCCTATAACACGGATGTAGGTACTTAATTATTTTAGGTAAGAATCTTAAATATCGAATTCTTTAAAAACAATCGAGTAATGGGGCAAAGTCATATCTACAGGTTGTGTGTGTTTTTTATTTAGGTACTAAGGAAAATTTTAGTTTTCTTCACTTTTTTCTTACTTAAAAAAGGTCTATACATTCACAACTGTTTACTGTCACTGTTTAAATAGTCAAAGGAATCCCCGATGACTTTCAGTTATTTCGATCCAGGGAGCAAGTGAGCACTCAACGACCATGGGTCGTATGGTCGGTTGTTGGTGGATCTATACATGTTACTATAAAATTCTCATGAGAATTATAATGTACGGTACCTGCTTATACAGAGAATTCATTACCATAATTACATAAAACTCCTATAAATACTCTTATTTTTAATAAAGCGTTATTATTGTAATAGTAATATAGAAAGGAAGATTTATGAATGTTGGGTTTTGCCAGGGTCACTAGTTTGCGTCAATGGATAACTAAGTTCTAGTTACGACAGTTTTATTTAATTGCTGGAATTAATTTACAAGTATTTTGTGGAAACTGGGCGTTTATTAGTCATTTTGGATAATGTGACTAATGTTTTATATTCAAATGGTTTATAAAATTATAACCTACTTGTTTTCCCACGTCATCACTCTTATGGTCGACGCGATCCTTTAAAATTTCTAATAATGTTTTTCATTATTAGAAATTGTAAAGGATCGATTCATAATTTAGTGTCTTGCCTACGAAAAGATATTTATCTGCCGACGACCATAGGACGTTTCCCACATATTTAAGTAATAACCTAACTTATCCTACTTTTAATTCCAAAAATTCACAGTTCCTGGTGTAGCTACAAATCAGGGAAATATTTTTTCCTAATGGAGATCAGGGAAATATTTTTTCCTTATAGAGATCAGGGAAATATTTTTTCAACACACTTACTCGAAATTCGCTCCTAACCCACCGTCAACAGAGTTTAGATTTTTCTAATCTAAACAAAAAAATGCGACAAAAATTTGATGAATGTAGGTAGGTAGGACAAGTCCTTTAACAATCACGGAAGGAAAGTAAATCTATACATATAGGTTTAACTGTAGCTTAACCCATATTAAGTATACCTACCACATAGTCATCAGGCCATGTAATTACCTATGTATGTGTTGGGCACTTGCGGTTTGTGGCACCTACAAAGAGTTGAATTGTTAATTAATTTACTGGGCTTGCCGCTGTCTAATGTGTGATTATGACAATCATAACAAACGGAAATTGTGTAAATACCACAACAATTGATTTTTTTACACCTCCTTGTGACAGTGGTTTTAGTAGCATAAAATATTGCACCACAAGTACGTGTCATCAATCAAAGGGTTAATTCGTTGTTTCATAAACCTACTAGGAAATTAAGTCATTTTCCTGTTCCTGTGTTGCAAAAAAATACAATCACGTATGACGCGGAAAAATAAAACCATATCAAATACTTAGAAATAATTTCAAAAATATTTTCTAACAGGTTTTATATCCATTGATGCATTACATACGATAAGAAGTTGACAAGCCTTTAAATCATGACCCAGTGACTCACTTTATCAAACGCATGTAGAAGTCTGCCAATATTCGCAGTGCATTAACATCGTAAAAGCTTAAACTTTCAACATTTAGTTAACCTATTGCAATATCTAGATAGGTATCAAGTACCTACCTATTAATTTTATTTTATCTAATTACCTGTTGAGAATGAACGCGTGAAACAAATATGTACATTTAACTTTTCATTCATTTTTTTCCTCGTAATAACGCCAAATACAAGAATATAATAATATAAATTATAATTAAAACAAAGTTATTGAACAAACAATCAAATATACATATTATACACTCTTATAAAATTAAACAATCGCCGTCTGGCTAAACAAAAACCAGACGCTTCAAAACTTAAAGAAAGATAAAATCAGTGTTCTTTAATGGTGACGAATACATTATGATAACTCCGAAAGCGCCAAAATTGTAGTCGCGAATTTGAATAACATGTGTGTACGTGCCTCATGTCTTGTACAAATGCATGTGGACAAAGCTAACGTACGAATTAACATAATAATGATTTGTTTTTATCAGTACCTAGTAGTATACTGAGCTGAGTACTGAGTCAGTAGTCAGTAGGACTGGGGACTAACAGAATAATAACGTAAACGACGCACGTTTTGGAAACACCCTCTAAGTTATGCATCATCGTCGACGTAGTTATAACAATTTATTTAGTGTGTGCGTTTTTAGGGTTCCATAGTCAAAAGGAACCGTTGTAGATTCGCCATGTCTGTCTCACCGTCCGTCTGTCTGTCCGCGGTTTAGCTCAGAGACGCTTAGCAATAGAAAGTTGGAATTTGGTATGGGTATACCTATAATATTAATCACGCCGGCAAAGTGGTTAAATAGAATCTTGAAAAATATTTTTTTAGGGTAATTTCCCTACACGTAAAGTGGCGATGATTTTTTTTTAACATCTATCTCTTGGTAAGGTCGTTTTTTAAATATTGAGGGTGTGCGAAAACCATTTTTCCATCCAAGGATCCGCTGGCGAAACATGAAACTTTAAAGTGCTAATTTATGTTAGAGTCAAGTGCCACATGTCCAAAGAAAGTCTACAAAGAACTTTTAACATAATTAGAAATAATTAGGCTTTTAATTAGGTTTTAGATATATTTAACGTTTTAACAACTGTATCAAACGATACACTGACTGATGGTAGGCGCCAGATAAATGTGCAATAACGGTCATTGACCCACATACATTTATTGACTGTCTTAATAACGAAAGCAGAAATAAAGACATAAAGCTGTCCTGAATCGACTTCTATCGTTACCCATAACGTTATATAATAATGAAAAACGGTTCATAAAATTGTTCGGGTATCTACAAAGGGAATTAGGGAAAGGTCAATATACTTTATTGCAAGTTTATGTGGGACCTACCACAGTTCCACTGCGGCCACTACACCACATGAAAAATCTGCTCTTGTCCTCCATATCGATACCACAGGATCTCCATCCCTACCAGCCTTACCAAAAACAAGGGGACATTAACTCATTTAAAAGTCATCATAACAGAACGAAGCACTGCCATGGCCTCTTGGCAGCAAGCCAAGGTCGCAATCATTTACAAATAATGCACTTTCACCAGGATTTCGATGTACTTACTCATAATACGCGTGTGTCAGTGTATATCTGAGAAATAATTTGGAAATCTCATTGAAAAAATCGTAACTTTTCTGTTTACTAGAAAATGTTGAGCAACTATGAGTTTGCATGACATTGCCTTTTTTTATTGATATTTTTTATGTGTTGGGAGAACTTAAAACGTTCAAATTCAAGTCGCAATATTATCATCACGTCAGAAACTTGTCAAAATGTAAGGAAATTGGACGTGTTTTTGAGAGTTTGCGACTGCGATGCGAATGCGAACGCACGGTTATTGCCCCTCTGGCCCACAAATTAAATAGCAATACTTTTACCTATACTCCATCCGAGTAGGTAGTTAAAACTAAAGGTAAACAAAAAAACCACGTGACTTAGTTAACCGACTAAACTTAATACCAGTCTATTCAGTTGTCATGATACGTTACAGTTGTACTCTTCAATTTAGCAACGTTATTATTCGTTGATGAAAATTACAATAATTTTTATTTTGATATTGTTTCTTTACTCTATATCAGCTACAGAACACCACCCTTAAATATGATCACGCTCTTCTGGAATACCCTTAAGTTACCCATTCCAAAAAACCACCTCTTCTTTATCACATTGATCCATTATCTAAACCTAATCTAAACCCACCTGCGTACATAGTACCTACGCAATAAAAGGCAGGTGTCACCAACCTTGAGTGCGCCGATTCGCATTGTTTCGGCGCTGGCCTCACTTTCATAGAGTTCCATCCACTGATGAATCAGCTGGCAATCCCAGACCGTTACGACTAGTTCCGTACGCGTGACATACATAATATATCGTAAATATGATTAAAGTGTAACATTAATATGTGCTAATATTTTCATGGTGATTTTCTTGATTGATAATTCACGTCATTCTCATTTTATATGGCTAACGCATAAAATTAAAAAAAACTAAGTCTTTTTTTATGACTATAAATAGGTATGTTTATACTTATTATTTATAAATACACAAAAGTATTATAAAAGTATTATAAATACCTATAGATATTTTTATAAATACAAATATATCTTTCATAATTATCTCAACCTTATTTGAAAAAAAGTATGGTTTTTTATTGTAATTCACAAAACTGTTGTAGTTACAATCACATAATCATGCAAAAAATATAAGTCACAAAATGATACCTACATCTGATTGACACCTATTAGATGTGAATCAAACGTACATTTAAAATAAATCACTTACTATTTAAAACTGTTCATTAATGATGTTACAGTTTCAAGAAGGCAAAAAAAAATATGATGATGATGATTCTTAAAAGGTATTTCGCACAATAGATACCTACTTAGTCCTTATAAAGTTAGACTTATAATATAATATTATAATCAACTAGCTTTTACTCGCGACTTCGCCGTCTCCAGGTATCAAATCGGGTCGGTGATTGAGCCGTGACAGCGTAACTGACAAACAATTTCACTTTCGCATTAATAATACTTGTGTTGGGATTTAGTATAAGATTAAGGATTTCTCATCTTTAAAATATTCACACCCAATCAAGTCATATATTTATAATACCTTCCTTACTAAGCACTAATGTTTATAAGCGACGCTTAACGACCACCATTAAATGAATGACCCAGCCCAAGCTTGAATATTAATTTCGTTTCACTTACAATGTGACTAATCGTAAAGAAATGTTGCATATCTCTGCAATAACGCTCAGTCAACGGTTCCGGTTGGTGTCAAGTGCAACTTGCAACATTGAACCTTTCACTTGAGGAAGGTCTAGGGTTCTCCCCATTGCCAGGGTTGCGGAATTGTACGAAAAAATTACCGCGGCCCTGGAACGCAAAGGGCATTTGGAGGAACACGGGCGGGTTTTAGGCAGTAAGAGTCTCATACTCCCTTCTGCTCCGCTTTGAGCGGTAGGAGTCATTCGATGATTTCCCACACAAACAAAGGGATTTATGTGGGTGTGCAAGAAGACAAATTCTAGGTAGCTAGTTAAATGTTTTCGTCTATAGATCTAGACCTTACGATACAAGTCTATAAAGTTCTCTACTGAATGAAAGTCGGATGGACTGACGGAAGGACGGACAACAGAGACTATTACTAAGCCTTAGGGTGACGTTGGCTACTTTTCGGGTAGTTTTTACGTATGACCACTAGCAAGTTAACACGCATGGGCTATCAACTGCTTAACCGGACTAAACTGCCGTGATTTTGACCATCATTGTCGTTTTCTTCCGTCCTTGCTCGTGAATAAGTACCTACAGGTACAGGCTCCATACAATTTCATTTAGGCAGAGGTTTCTTATAACAACCATATTTCATTTAGCTAGTTATTTTTGAGTCCTATGCAATAGGGGCGAGCCTCTTGCAATCGACTGGGCACGAACCCAGTAAGCAAAGGCTGCTACTGGAAAATCCGCTATGAAAAAACCGTTATTGGTTTTTTCGTACTGGGAATCGAACCCAGGACCTCACACAATAATAAAATAAGTACCTGATTACTAACATTACCACATATAGGCTACAATACCTACTACGTCAGTATACAGGGCAATATCACGTAGAAACGCGTTATATAGCAACAGATCAGGAATACTAATGAAATTCGATGTTAATTTTTCCTAGATTTAGTGTCACTATGAACACATACATACCTATAGTTAATTTACAATGAATTTGTTTTACGTAGGTAACTCTATTGTTGAATAGCAATAAGGCACTTATTCCAAAATGTATTTGAGGAAATACGTGGTTCGTTATTGAAATGTATTTTTTAGAACCTATCTAAATATGTATTCAGTATTTTTTTTTTATTTGTGCGCTTTTCAATCAATATTTAGACAAACCAATGGTCAGATAACAATAATTATTTGTTAGTTATAGTTGTTAATAACTAACAATATTGATCGAAGACCGCATTTCATTCAACTAATTGTTTATCATAATTTAAAGTATTGGTTGTGTTAACTATGGATCAATAAACTAGCTCTTACACGTTCAATCAAATAATTAAGTACCATGAGCTATCCGTGTTCCTTCAAATGACCTTTGGGTTCAGCCGCGGTGACTCTTTCGAATAAATTCCGCAACCCTGGCAGGATCTGGGGGTCTACTCTATAAGACCGAAGTCCGTAATTTCGGCCTTAGTATTGGGCGTTTTCTACTCCGTACCTGAACTAAGAACAACTGTCAAATCGTGTTGTCAATGTTGTCATTCATTCTTAGTTCGAGTTCGGGACTAATCGTAAGTCCGTGGGTGATACGGAGTAGAAAACGCTCGACACTAAGACCGAAATTACGGACTTCGGGCTTAGAGAGTAGACCCCCTGGTTGCTAGCGGGACCCGACTACTATGCTGACATCTCTTTGAGTCGCGCGTGAATGTAGGTGATCGGTAACTATGTCGAGACTTCCCGCCCTGCTTCCGTTTGGACAGCGAGCTTGGGTTTAAGCTAGGCGCGGGCCTATGGTGGCCGGGAATCGCCCTGCGGCTCCCAACTCCAGACCCCTGGGCTAAAAATGTACCTAAGACCGTTATTTTTGCTCTCTTCTCTGTCTTTTCATACAAACATGTTATACCTACCTAGGCCATTCAAGAAATGCCTAAAACAGCTTTTCAAATAAATTACCAAGTCAGAACTGATCTACTTGTAATGGATGGTAAACCTCGAAGATGGGCCCGTGCGGCTGTTATTAATATTATTCAGCCACGAGCCCTTCTCCTCATGCAGAAAAAAAGTATCGAGTATTAATCGACAGATATTTAGAGTTACAGAAGGTAGGTATATAGTAACTGTTATTGTTTTGAATCAAAACTTATTGGGTTTTTTTCAAATGTACCTTCTTGGAACAGTTTCATGGTGTTATTTCCTTTATATTGCCCAAATCTTTAGGTTATTTACTTTCAAAAACGCCCTAAATGCTTATCAAATATTTTTTGAAACAAACATCCTTGCTGAACATACGAATTCGATGAACCTGTGTACTCCAATAATATTTTTTTCCTCAAACTTGTTTTTCACAAAAATTGGAAATTATTATAACAAAATTATGTAACGACACATTTTGGGAAAGCCCCGTTATAAGGATGAATTTTTCAAGTGGACGCGGATGGCCAAATCCGAAACTACCTATGAGGAATAGCGGAAAATAGTTTCCGGCCCGATTTTAATGAAAAATTGGATTTGATCCCTAATAGCGACATTTTCGGGTGGTTATACATACTACAGTATTAAAAATTAAATAGTTTCATTCCTGGCTAGGAATATTGATTTTTCTAAAATCAAATGATCCAGTTTCAACTCCGTTGAGTAGTTTTCGCTATTCCTCCTGATTTCGAATTTGGCCATCCACGCACACTTGAAAAATCCACTTAGTAGGTTTTCTACTTATGTATAATGCAATTTTATTTATAAGTAGGTAGGGTTAAGTAAGCAGGTACTGAAAACCAAAAACTTTAAGCTTTTCAAATTTTCCAATTCGCCAATACTAGGGGTACCTATTAGTTGCAATGTTCTTCTGAATACTTCGTTCAGGTACCTACTAACTAAAATTTACTCCACATCTATATAATAATATAATAAAGCTCAAGAGTTTGTTTGTTTGAACGCGCTAATCTCTGAAACTACACCAGTCGGATTTGGAAAATTCTTTATTTATTTATTTATTTATTTATTTATTTAAACTCTATGTACAATAGTGGTACATGGGCGGACTTAATGCAACAAGGCATTCTCTACCAGTCAACCTTTGGGTCAAAAAGACTACACTGTGGTAGGTGTACAACAAATAAATAAGATTTAAAGTATAATTTTATTTTAGAAATAATAAAGAAATAATATATATATAATACTAATAAAATACATACATATGCTATAATAATAAACTAATAAATATGATGTTACATAATAATATTTCTGATTGAGAGAACTCATAATAATAATGACGAAGACCAAACTAAGCATGACAGGCTTTTAAGTAGTGTTTTCGGATTTTACGCTTAAATGAAACCTTGGACTCAGCCTTCTTGATGTCAAGGGGTAGCATATTCCAGAGTTTAATGGTAGAGATAGCGTAGGAATTAGACATAAACCCGGTGCGGTGAGAAGGAATATGAAGGAGTAAGTTTTTGGATGCTCGAAGGTTAAGACTGTGAGAACTGCCCAACACTTTAAAATATTGTTTTAAATAATCAGGAGCACAAGGATCATTCATGATAGTAAAGAGCATGCAGAGAGATCTGAGGGATCTCCTTTGACGGATAGGCAGCCATTTAAGCTGAGAACGAAATGAAGAAATGTGATCATATTTACGAAGGCCAAAAATGAAGCGAATACAGTTGTTAAGAAGTCGATCCAGTTTGTTAAGAAGTTCTTGGGATAGATCAGAGTAGCAAACATCAGCATAATCAATAATAGGAAGCACAAGTGATTGGACCAAAGTGGTTTTAGTGCTTGAAGGAAGAAAATGCTTGAATCTATAGAGAGATCGCAGTGAGTAAGTTACTTTCTGGCTAACCTGAGCAATCTGCTTATTCCAACTTAACCTGTCATCAATGTTTAGGCCTAAGTCTTTAACGTGTGGCGAGAGAGGGATGACGGCATTGTTGAAAGTAAGCGGCAGTAGTTGACTGGTGTCCAAGTGACGCAAAAAATATGAACTGCCAATAAGGATAGCCTGGCATTTACTGACATTGACTGCTACCCCAAATCTGCTTGACCAATCACTGATAGCTAGAAGGTCAGCATTCAGCAATGAGATGCAGTTGTCCATGTTGTCAATGTCAGTTTGCGCGTAGAGCTGTAGGTCATCAGCGTAGAGATGGTAAGAGCATTTGAGAATAGTGGTAATAGAGTTTATGAAAAGAGAGAATAAGAGTGGAGAGAGTATACCGCCTTGTGGAACGCCAGTTTTCAGGGCGCACCACTCAGAAAATATCTGATCAGCACGAACCGCTTGCTGGCGACCACGAAGATATGATGAAAACCAATCCCGTGCCGACGAAGAAACCCCAATTTGAGACAGAATAGCCAGGAGGATGTCGTGATCAACGGTATTAAAAGCATTAGAGAAATCAATTAAAACTAACACCGTTAATTTCGAGTTCTCCAGACCATTCCTAACGTCATATATCTTTAATGTGGCCATTGTGATAGCCACATTCATGAAGAGGCTATACGGTAATAGGAAATTCCTACGGGAACGGGAAATGCCCGTACGAAGTCGCGGGCAAAAGCTATAGTTTATTAATAAGGGAGCTATAATTTCTTGACTAGTTTACTTGTAAACCTGACAACGTATCTAATATTACAATATTATCTATTACAGAGACAAGCGGGAACATCCTGGGTGCCAGCGAGTGGAACACGGGCTACCCGTCGACGGCCTCCATGTACCCTGCGTACGCGCCGCTTCAGCCGCCCTACTACAAGCCAGACCCCACTATACATATACCTACAGGTAATTTGCAATGTCTATTCTTCTAGTATCGTAAACGGATAATGGTACAAGAAAAGATATCGTAGCTCTACGGCAGGTTAGGTAGGGCCTTTCCTCCAAATTTTTGCGAGGTAGCGAAACGATGCCAATGAGTTTCCTTTCCTAGCTAGGCTTAGCGCAGCTCCAGTGGAAAAGAGCTAGCAACGCTAGCTATTTTCGGATATAAAAAAAGCCAGAGATGTGTTTGAGGGATCCCGTGTGCAGGCGAAGATTACGTACCCGTACAGCTAAAAAGTATCCGCTACGCATCCTCGCACACATGATTTTGTTTTTGCTATGTGTAGACACGCGTTTGACCACCATCTCACCTGATGGTAAGCGGTTTCAAAGCTTCCCTCGCTACCCCGCCCATCTTTGAAGCAAAGCACCCAAGTAATTTACTCAGCTTCGTTACTCGCACATTTCTCGTGAACAGGCACCCTTAAAGCTCGAGACACGGCCTCTCCATTAAGGAGCAACAACGGGAATAAAAGCATATCACCACGTTGTTATCCGGTGTTGACGATTGCATCCAATTTCTTAATTGTCTTCAACGTCAGTAGAGTTGAAAACTACCTGAATGAAAAAGTCACACTTACCAATAAAATCTCACACCAAAACTACTTTGAGAACCAGGAACTAACCACGATTATCCGGGTAGCTACCGGTATCCACGTCGCCGTCAGAGGATCCCCCGTTTGGAAGGAAGTTTGCGTGACCTTACGCCCTGTTTCCGCACACCTCTATATCCCCTGCACCACAAGTATAAACTGTTGACACTTATTCATCGTTCAATTTTCCCTATCTTCCCTTACACCATCTGGACTAGAGACAATGTAGCCATAGTTTAATTTCGCTATCTCTCACTAATCTGTAGCAGCTATTTCTATAATAATAATAATAATACCTCTATTAGATTAACCTCCGACACCACGAGGGCAATATCGTATTAGAATAGAAAATTACAATTTAATGTTTATGTCGTGTCCATTCATAATATAACTACACACATACCTACCTACGTAATATATTATTATGTATTTCTATTACAGAGTAATAAGTAGAGAGTAATAAAACACATGTTTGTCTTCGAGTAACTGTTGTTAAATAGTCATTAACTAACAAATGACTCAGTCTAGGTAGGTACTTTGATGCGATTCGTATTTTGAACTCCTCACAGAAAAAACATGAATTACGAGTAAATGTAGACTACGAAATAACTTAAAAGTGAGTTAATTTTAATTAATATACCAAGTTAAAAGAAGTAATTAAGTCTTTTAATTTTATCTCAGTCATCTTCACGGGTCCCATTATGCATAACCTATCCACGAGTGTTGTGAATGTGTAAGTGAGTAACGGACAAGACACGACGTATGACGTATGTGCGTAAAAGTAGGTAGGATATTCTGTATACGCCAATTCTATTTATTAACTACCTACGTTGCCAAAATATTGGAGGGAAAATACAACGGAAAAATAAAAAGCCTTCCTTTAGAAAAAGCCTACGCTACGACAGCACTGACAAATTTTTGAATGATAAATTAAGTACCTAATCTAATTTCTGTATTCCTATATTACCTACTTTGACATTTAATTGACTTGAATTTTATTATCTACTAGATTCTGTCCGCGACTTCGTCTGCGTGGACTTCAGAATTAAATTACATTCATCTTAGTTGTATCCCGGTAGTTGTTACGTTTTACCGTACATTATTTTTAATTTCGCTTATTTTTTCTAGTTTTTCTTTTCATAAGAACCTTGAAGGCCGAGGGGCTTTAAAGAATATTTGAAAAAAAAAAAATAGACGAATTGGTCTCGCCGATCTCGAGTTTTGCGCTCAGCAACACATTCAGCCATTTATTTTTATTTATAAAGAGATGACGCGTACGACACTGTTCTGTAGTATTTTGATTATAAAATATTTGAATAATAAATAAATTTATAGTTATTTGATATTTATGTAATAACCTACCTATTTATATTTGTACGCCGGTTAAGGCAAAACATGACTGATATAATTGAACTGTAGGTAACATCTTGCATGCCATACTCATGTTTTGGACAAATAAATGATAATTATTTTCTTATCATATGACAGACTGTACAATAGAACATAATATTCTGGGTCTCCGTCATTTTTAGCAGAAGTTTTATCACCTACATTCAGAAATGAGACTCAAGGATCGTAGCTTCACGCTTTTGTTAGATTCAGCCTACCCCATAAGGACATGGCGTGAGCTTATTATAATGTATGTTCGTAAATCTTGACCAACTGTACCTCATCACAATTGTTTTTCTAATACCATTACATTTGCGTCACACATTGTTAAATACTGATAAACGGACTTCCTCCATTCAAGCCGTGGTCAGCCGTAATGGAGCGGTTGACCACATGATAGGGACCAAACCACCACGTACCTATAATCCTTGTATTATTCAATATTTTATGAACTAGAGCCCTCGCACCTCATTGTTTGATCGAAACCGGAGTGCAAGATATAATAATTTGTGTTTATTTCACATATTTTCCTATGTGGCGAGGAGTAACTAGGTATCACAGTCAGGAAACATGTCGTATTAACCGCATTCTCTGTGATCCTAGAAATTTTGCTTCCGTGCGTGTTTCACTGGGTCACGGGCGGTTGCGGTAGTGTTGTGTTCCATGTTCAGCTGTGGACAGTTAAAGTTTTGCTCGTTAAAAAAAACATTACAATCGTTCTCTTACCCATGGTGACCACAGCTCAGTTTACGATCCTCCAACTCATAAAAACCGGAATATATATTAATAATGGTCTTTATTTCTTCCGCAGTGCTACCTGAAATCCCGCTGGGCCACTCCGAGTACAGCGGCTTCCAGCCCAGCACGACCGGCTTCGTGAAGGGCAGTCCGAGCGGCACCGGGTCCGCGCTCACCGAGCTCAACTCGCCGCCTGCCATGCCGGCGCAACGATACGACCCCAACTACTACAACTCCTGGCCCAGCAACACCTACAACTACAACAACTATCAGTACAACAACATGAACAACAATCCAACCTGCCTACAATCACACGCGCCATACATCAACCCCAACCCTCAGATGATACTGCCGAACCTCTACTCAACAGTCAATCAAAACCAAATACATGTGCATCTACACAGCTCGGGCGACAAACACAACCTAGATCAGTGTTTCCCGAGCGAAATTAAAATTAGTGATATAGACGGAGGAATCTCTATAACAGCTACGGAGCTCCAAGGGTCTGGTGAAGCTAGTGGCATGGGCCAGAGCTGCGAAGCGAACGACGAAGTGAAACACGGCCTCTACGGGGCGGGGAACCAAGAAGTGTGGAGACCCTATTGACATTCGCTATTTCGTTCCCCCGCCACATAAGACATTCCATTAATTGTACATATTGTGATATAAATAAATGATCTGTTCTATGATTCTTAATAGTGTATTATAAGAAATTCCAACTAAATTAATGTTAAACATTAATTAGATGTTAATTGTTAAATTAATTGATTAAGTAATAAAATATTAAATTAAAAATTACTGGTGTTCTTTCATTCTTGGTGACTAGTGTTGGAATTTTAAGTCTTCGCTAAATCTTCTTTCATGTTCTGTCTAAACATGATCAGCCGGTCGATTCTGTCGACATCTCAACGAGTATACTTAGGTGGAGTGAACGACAACTGAGCTGTCATTCCATCTTGTTTGTATGGTTTGACAGCTAACTTGTCGTTCACTTCGCCCAAGTTTTCACTTCGACATGTTTACAGCCGGTCGATTCTGTCGACATCTCTGACGGTGTTCACCTGGGCGGAGTGAACGACAATAGAGCTGTCATTCCATCTTATTTGTATGGTTTGACAACTCACCCGTCGTGCGCCCCGCCCGGGTGTTCACTTCGACATGTTTACAGAATCGCACTGCTGCTGAATCGCACTGCAGAATCAAAAAACAAAAACGCTTATTACGAAGGGAGAGCGTAAAGGAAACATAAGGGGTAAGCGGAGAGTTCATCAAGTGTTTCGACTCTCTTCGCAGTACCGGCTTCAGGGTCGGGCGACCGGGGTGTCCGCCCGGGCGCCGGCGACGGGAGGGCGCCAAGACATAGAGGGCGCATAATTAACTACTTAATTTGAATATCTCTAGCGATATTAAGAAAAACAAAACTCAGCGGATTAACTTTTTTGAACTTATTTCGTAGGAGTGTGTTAGCAGCATTTATCTGTCATTTTGTTGCTTCTCTTGTCGTATCCCTCACTAACTTATGTAGGGCACAGAGACGCACTGAGCAATAGGCGAGAAATGGCAACTCGTATAGGCTACATGTAGGTATACATTCCTATCTACCGGTAAAGAATCTTTTGATGAACCAAACTTACTGTGAGCAAAGTTACCTACTTCTATTTCAGTGTGAATAAATAAAGAAAAATTCAAAGCCATCCGAGGTCAGCACTACAAACACTTCTTCTTCACTTAAAAAGTTACAATTACAAACCTTACTAACAATATTATGAAAAGAAAATGAAGTAGGTATTTCGATTTAGCACACGAGGTGATCGGTATGTGAAATGTGGACTCGGCTGTCATTGTTACGGCCAATGGCTTAGTGGACAAAAGCTTCGACGACCATCTGTCGAAGCTGGCGTTACGTGGCATAGATATTATGTATTGTGCCTTAGTTGCCTGAAATAAAGGATAAATAAAGGGCCTGGAGCCGGCGAAAGAGGAAAGAGGAGATCTGTCTTTACGATACCGGTGGACTACTTACTGCCTTTTATACATATTTTTAAATGCTATTTTTAATCTTTAAAAAAAAAATGTAAGCTGGTATAGGTATGAATATAGTAAAATGAATACTGATTTTTATATTTCATTAGTTTCTGATGTTATCCAATCTACCATTCAGTATAGAATCCCGGGCCCCGGGCTTGTTGGGAGTCAATCGGGCCTTTCCAGCTCAGTCCGACCCTGTCGAAGACATTCAGGCAACACCTACCGAAGCATTAAACTTTATCAAAAAGCACTATCTTCAAGAATAGTTATATCGACCCACTGACACCTGGATATCGTTGGGTATTCTGTTAACAATCCAAGTGCGAGTGGCGAACGCAGTTTTACTAAATTAAAGTTGATAAACCGGAAGTACTTGCGGTCCACAATGTCCCAAACAAGATTAACTAGTTTGGCCTCGCTGGTCATCATTGGCGTATCTAGGTTTTTTTCGAGGCCTATGGCTAACTATTATAAAATTTTGAAAATGAAGGATAGGTAAGGACAAGAACGAGCCAAAAGATCTCGAAAAATTTTGAAGGGTAAGAGCCGCTTTTTACCATCCTCTTCTTCACTCCCACGTCCTTGAATAAATAAAATACTAAACCTAAAAAAAAATAGAAGTCGAGAGTTGAATGAAACGACTGAATACAGTAGGTACCTAAGAGTTTCACTCAAAAATATTGTCAATTTTTAGGTTGTACCTACGATTTGGAATCGGTCCCCAAACATCCTGGGGTGGGTATCAGACGTTTCTGGGGTGGGCACGGCACGTCCCACCCGGATCCTTCCTTTACGCCTATGATTTTCAATGAAAATCACGTTGCGGATAACCTATGTAGAAAAACACGTTTTTAGTTGTAACTAAAACGTATTTTTACTACTGCAATACACCATACAGGGTATGTGCCTACATTATTTATTTATTGAAAGGGTAAAATATGTTATTATTAATAATACCTAATAAATACGGACATAAATGTTTGTTAATATGGCACAAAATTGAAAATAAGTTTTTTTAAGTACTTATAATGCAAGTAAAGGGACGCCAAATGCATGCATGACTCGACCGGGGCACCCATCCAGAACCATTGCCTTAATTTTTTGAAAATTCGTCTGCTCAACCATGGCTCAACCACGTAAAACGAATACGGTTGTAATGTCAAAATTAAAGCAAGCAGCTGCACTGAATGAATTAGGCTGCTGCTGCACTCACTAGTGACAAGTAGATGCAGATTCTTTTCAATCCTTCTGTTTTAATTTCACGCTTCAATAGCAAATCTAAACTTTTTGATTTGATTACTTTAACAAACTATACCAACCTATAGGTATCTGTCTACCTACATAATGGTTTCTTTGCTAGATACAGCTTGGCAAAAAAGAGTATAATGTGGTGACAAGTGGAACTAAATATTTTACTAAATGGAAACCTATGATGTCGACACTACTGGGCCGACAAGTGTTAGATTTTGAGTAACGTTTATTGTTCCACATATTTTATTTTTAACGATTTGATTAAATTCTCATACTGATTTCCCATATTATGGTGAACCTCTTTCGTCCATTTGGATCCAGCAAACCACGGCTAATTTAATTAAACTTTATTTTTATTATGTGGGATAATTGCGCCCTCATTTTTTCCAAACTCTTTTTTGCCAAGCTGTACTATTCTTAGTTGGATTTTTTATTTGAAGTAACATTGCGTAGCGTTTGCAACAAGATAATAATATCCTGTTTTACATTCTATTTTTCGAATCCTTTTTTCTGCGTCTTGGTAGCCACCTACATACACACTCACATTGTGGGCCATGGTTACGTATGTAGTATTTGATATCTAAATAAATCCGGTTTACTTTCTGCAACACTCTGCAACATGATAAATGAATGACGCACCCAGATCGTTTCCAGACATTACCGGCAATAATTAAATCGCAGCAAACGGTAAGCAAATCTTGTGTTTTGTGTTGTGTAAAAGTTTCATCAAACAACACAAAAAGTTTCTACACTTTTTTTCAACGCAGTCGGGTAAAGTAAAATAAAAGATATTTAAAAACAATCCACCGCCAAATTACTGAATCGATTTATTGACAAAAACCGTAACCATAACGTACCTACATAAATTGGACACCACTTTAATGTTACCAAGTAAGAGAGTACGCAGCTGTCAAAGTCGAAACAATGATGATTTTAGATTTAAATCCATTAACTAACTCAAGGTAAAGGGTGGGACGTGATCATGATTATAAAACAGAAATTTTGTTATGATAAAATCCGCAGAGTTTAATTTTGTATTTATTTTATTACTTTGATTAGATTAATTTACATTTACAATAATTATTTTGTGCTGGTCACACCGAAGTGGTATGTGATAAAATGGCGTCTGTCTTGTCGTGTTTCGTTTGATGACCTCGTAAAATATTAGAGATAGTTTTAGTGTGTGATAGTTATTGTAAATAATAGTAATTTTCAATTAAATTAAGTCTCCATCATTACACTAATTATCTGTAAGTAACCAAGGCTATTGTTGATAACCACAGTTTACGTTATAATACAGGTTTCTGATAACGGCGGAGAAATGCAAATGAATCTCTTTGTAGGATTTAACTGTGATAATTTGCTTACAGTTGAAAAGAGACTCCTAAAGTTATAGTAAGAGTGAAATGTCCGAGGAGACAGAGCGGCATGGCGAGACGTCGTGTGAAGGCGGAGCAGGTGGCGGAGGGTCGAGCTTAGCCCGCGTGTTATTGACCCCGCACCAGCTCGACGCCGCTGCGGCTGACTCGCTCCGCGCCGCGTGGAGAACCCAGGACTTGTACATTGACCATCTCGAAACTTTGAACAAACAGTTGGAAGGTATTTAAGAAAGTTACATCGGCTTGGTAGCGTCAGGTCGGCGACGTTACGACGCACGACCCGCGAGTTGTAATGTTATCTCTATATCGACAATACTTTAACTAAAATTAACTAGTGATACTGTTATGACATATTGAAATGTTACTGTGATACTGAAAATTGTTTAGTTATTAAACGGATTGTGGTACGGGGTGTATTTAGGTGTTTTAAGTTCTAAAAGGTGAAGACGAAGAAATGGTGTTTTGCTGTGTAAGAGAGGTGCCAGTGGAGTGTTTAGTGGAAGTGCAATTATCGGCACAAGGCCGTGTGATGACTCCAGACGATGCTGGAGCTGTGTCCATGTTCAGTGGTGTTCTGCTAATCTCAGTAACTGAGAATGTTGCCGAGTTATCCGGTCTTTGCTCATGTGAAAAAGTAAATATGTTTTCATCACTTCTTTTGCTGTATAGATAAGATTTTGTTTTTGTACATGCTTTAATATCTTCTGTCTTCAATTATTGTTGATTGTTATTTATAAAACTTGTTTATATTTTAACACCTTATCTGTTTGTTTCTACCATCAATCTAGAGTTGTTGATTAAATGTTTGATCAATCTATTGCTGTCTTTGATAATAAGCTTGATAGCAGAAGATGTATCAAATATTTGTTACCAAGGGTAGAGCATTTTAAAAACAGGCTAATATTATAATCAGGACGACAAGTTTAAATGAATTTATATCAATTAAGCTTGAATGTAACTATGTTTATAGCCTGCCTATACCTCTTTAATATAATCTGATCTTAATAAACTCAATATATATTTCTCTTGCCAGCTTTCCAACTAATGCTCTACATTGCTACTCGGCTTGAGTCATTGCATGTAACTCATAAATAAATACATACCTGAACCATGTTCATGGCTTATCATATTATGACTAACACATCTCAATTTCTACTTCGACATACCTACTTATTTATTTCTGTAAGTTTAAGGTTTAAACATAATATTATTAAAAGAAAACTTATTTAGGAACTATTTACCTACTTATATTATTGTGTAATACACTTATTTTAAATGTATGTAATACAATATGGAATTTAGAAACAGAGACCAGAAAGTTAAATGTGCAATTAATTATTCTTCATATTGTAGACAAGTTTATTATGGCTATACTATAATAGGGGATTATTTAATAGTATCTGAATTTATGACCACAGAACACATGTATTTTTAAGATGGTCACTAAATTATTAATAAGTTTTTATTATGTGTACCTGTTAGGAAAAAATCTAGTTAGATTATCCATTATCTGGCCAATGTTTATAATTTTGTACCACCATCAATTGAGTGGTATATGAATGTATGGTTTGTTACCATACGTCTTTTGCTGATTGATATTGATTGATAGGGATGCTAAATGCTACAAGTAAAACTATGCAATTCACTTGATACGTGTATTGAGTCCACGACCTTAACTAACGATAAATGAGGTGTTGCTATGACGCGGTCGGAATGTGAACTGAACTAAATTTGTAGGTACACCTATGATAGTATAGTTCCCCACCATCTTATTTTATTTATTTAATAAAATCCTAATTTAATAGGTAATGAACTGTAAAAAGCGAAATTATTATATTCACTTAAAATGTCAATAGGAGTAGAAAAACTTCAAAGCACATATTGAAATATCTATGATAATTATTATATTTCATCAAAAAAAAGGTTTCCTGTTGTAAATTGTCACATTATGTTTGCATTGGTCATACACACAACTGCAGCTAACATGAGAAGGCTCAGAAGGTTTCCTTATCAGGATATTGGAAAAGGCAAAAAAGGATAACACACACTCAAGTTCATGTGCTGAAGTTACTCTGAGAGGCCTACGGCTAGGCTAGACTTTGTGTGGACCTGTTGATACCTGGCCCTCATGGTGCAGCAGGGATATTGTGATTTACAAACCTTCCATAACTTTTGTAGTCATTATAAAAAAGTTGCTATTTATTTTATCAACTTACAAATTAGTTTGAAGTAGGCATTTTTTTTAAATCAATGTACAATTCAAATTGTAGGTACTGTTTTTGTTGAAATTTGTTACTGTACTAGAATAATGTAATTCTGTATCCTAATACATTCAACATGATTTATCATGGAAAAAATCTCATTGTTGAAATCATGTATCCAGTAAAAACAGCATTTCCTTATTTAAAATTATCCTGTCACTCCCTTGTTTAAAATCCAACTTACCTTTTGGCAGAAAAACTGTCATACAGATATAATTTACTGATTTTATTTAACTGTTAGCCAAAATAAATCTAATTAGGCCTCAATTGTTGTTATTGTTTGTATAATTTAGTTAAGGTGTTGTCGATTATAATATTGTAATCCTTTAAACAAAATAAATCACACTATATGCATATCATTCAGTCCACAATACTGTTACTTTTGTGATAAACTTTTGTCTTATCAGTTGTGGAGTATAAAACTATCTCATGCACAGATTGTTATGCATCTAAAAGTGGTTTATGGATATTATTAGATTAGTAAGTTAGCAACATAATGGTGTCAAAAAATACTGTATGATTGCAGGCACAAGAAAATCTAATGTGATATACTAGTACCCCATGTAATGTTAACAAAAACCAGTTATTAATTTGTATAATTGATCTGTACAGGAAGCCTGGAAAAGGCGAAAGAGGTAGAAGATAGGATAAAACAGCAGTACGCTGAGTCACAACATAGAGAGAAGGTGTTAGTTAGAAGGCTTGCAGCTAAGGAGCAGGAAATACAAGATTATGTAGTGAGTATTCAATTTGATCGAATGCTTAAGTCCCCTTGGGCTCGAGACAAGTAAGATTCTGTCAACGGTAGCGTGGCAAAGGGGATGGTCAATACGTCAAAAATGCATCAGATTGACATGCTATTAAAATGTCACATAATCAAATTCCTACATTTTGTTGTTTCGCTAATTGAATGGCACATTGTCTAGGGCCTCTTATCCTTCTTAGAAAGATGGAATAAGATTACATGTAAGACCAACATTCATATCAGAATCATTCTCCATTTTCAGAGTCAAATAACGGAATTAAAGTCTTCCCACGCCAGTCTGAACGGACGACCGACGCTGTTAGATCCAGCTGTGAATGTACTAATTTTAAGGCTAAAACAAGAACTAACATCAACTAAAGCAAGATTAGAAGAAACTCAGAACGAATTATCGGCGTGGAAGTTCACGCCAGACTCAAACACAGGCAAGAAACTTATGGCAAAATGCAGGTTATTACACCAAGAGAATGAAGACCTCGGGCGAATGACTTCGAGTGGCCGGATAGCGAAGTTAGAAGGCGACCTGGCACTGCAGAAGAGTTTTAGTGAAGAAGTTAAAAAGTCACAATCAGGTGTGTATGAATCCAGATCCCTTAATATCTGTGGCTGTACTGGTTTCGTGAGAATTAACAGTGTGACGTGTGTTTCCAGAACTGGACGAGTTCCTTCAAGAGCTGGACGAAGATGTGGAGGGTATGCAGAGCACGGTGCTGTTCCTGCAGCAGGAGCTGCGCGCCACGCACGCCACGGTGAACGGCAACCGGCCGGCCTCGCCCGCCGACAAGCGCACGTACTCGGGCAGCGACTGCAGCGACACGCCGCTGGGCAAGAGGAGACGCGCCTCCGTGCTGTCGCTCGACTACAACGAGGACGAGGAGCCGCTCACCGTGCCCAACGGCGACGCCGACTAGCGCAGGAGCGCGCGCTTCACATTCAGAACACGCTACTTTAATATCAACTAGTGACTTGTGAAACGCTCTCCTTACTATTTAGCCCTACGGCCATTTCGTTGACTCGAAATTTTTATCGATGAATTATTGTGAGTGATCATTGATGTCCAATATGAGGTGAAACGCTGGTTCGGTGTCTAATCACTCATTTCAAAACATGTGAGATGCTTATTTATTAGCATATAAAGTGTATTCTTTAAAAATCAATGTACTTTCATTAGAAGACATAATAAATAGACTAATATGTGTCATTTCCATTGACAATTGATTGGGGTGATTGTGTCTATCGTGATATGAGACTAAGAAAACATTTGGTAAAGCATAGTTTGCGTTTTTATGCACAACAATGGACCACGTGATCAGATATAATAGTGAATCGTTTTTGACATTATTTTTACACTGAAATATTAAGACTAGACAGTTGACGATTTTATAATTTATTTATAATAAGTGAATTTATTGTGATACTTATTAGAGACCCAATAAGGAGTAATGCAATGACTTGTGTTGCGAGAGTTAAATGTTTGGTGGCATTTATATTATTTATATGCCGTGGATGAAATAATGTCGAGCCTGTTGGTAGCAATAATGTGTAACACCAAGCCTAATGTTTAAATAATTGTCATGTTTTTAATAAATTTATGTGAGTTTCAATATGAAATGTTTCTATTTTCAAATTACAATGATTGTATATAGTAATGTTAATAAACATATATAACTTGCATCATCTTTGGCGTATTATTTGTGTATAACTAAAAAATATACATTTTCACTAAGCCAAACTGTTAGGAACAACACAATCAATAAAAACTTTTATCAGAGTAGTAAACTATACAATAACATTTATTCAATTGTAATAAAACGAAATGAAATGCCTTTTGTGAAAACATATTGGATTTTGTTCTGTGTAGGTAAGTTAAATTGATAGAAAAAAATGTTGGAAATGGAATAATTTTTTGAATATTGATTGTAGTGTTTAATTCAAGCAATCCATGTGTCGTCTCCGCAAGTGGATAAGAATAAAGTGACATACGATGGATCGCAAGTGTGGCAAGTTACCCTTCGTGGCGCCGAAGACATGCAGCACATCCAGGAACTCATCAATAGCCAAGGTTTAACTTTGCTAACTAATTACAAGTTTATCTGGGTGAGATGTGGTTGAGAATTAGCGATTTTCTATTGCAAAATCATGAAAATTATTTCATGTTTTTGCCACAGAAAATCGCCATGAAATACGTTGTCTACAAATCTCGTTTAGAACAGGAGGCCTAGCAACTACAGTTATAGTAAAGATACGCTAATTCACAATTGAGATGTCTCATCCCTTCGTTATGGTAATCAGAACCTTAAATACTCCACGTAAGGCTCAGATTCCCTAACATGTTTACTAGAAAATAGATAAGACTAGATAACTGTTTGTCTTTAGTACCTACGTCAGCAATTTGTGTAGATTTGTGATAAAACTTCAACATATTGACTAGAGTACGATACGTAACTGAGTAGGTACCAACTTAGGCTGGCTAGAAAAGTCTGTACTTAAAATGTAGCCGACTATAGAAGTATTCGTTCAGCTGAATAACTGCTTGTGGCTCAACAAACGAATTTATGTGGGATTGGCAGCTTTTTTTTTCTATGGCAACCATGAACCTGAAAACTGCACCTGGAGAAAGTCGCTACCTATACATAATTATGTATGTACCTACGTCGAAAACGAGTCGCTTCATTCCCATTTTACATAGACAGGTAGGTATGTATAAACTGAAAAAAATATGTCGTTTAGATATTATTGTTCATGCCTACGGAAATTGGAATCTTCTAAATTTTCCTGTCTGATACTACGTCCTTTTCTAATTTAAACTATTCTGGCTCTGTTAAAAGAAACAAGTTTCAATATGACACCAGACATATCAATATGGAGCCTAAGCCCGACTCGAGCGGATTTCCTGGTCAGCGGCCAGCACAAGATGAATGTACACCGGCAGCTGGTCGCCCAGAACCTCAACTATACGGTGCTTATAATGGATGTCCAGCGAAGGATCGACATAAACACCCAACAGGTCGTACCCACGCTGTGGAACGAAAACACGCTTCGTGTCGGTACGTATGAATAGGTGTAAATATACAATATACCTACCTAAAATGGTGCCATGGAGCGATCCATTGCATGATATAGGTACTTATCTAAGGCAAATAGACGGAGTTCGAAACATCGAGATCCAAAGAGGAACAAAGGTTTTCGATATCTGGAAACGAGTTTTGGAACACAAATCAATTTCGGCAGGTCACCCAGTAAGTCGCGATGATGATAGCTGGACGCTCGTCGACAGAATCGACCGGCTGAAGTACCTACAAATTGGTTGTTGGTGGTGAGATGTGGACACTGGACACGACATTGTTGCCATCGCCAGGGCTCGGAACCGGTTTAGAAATACCGGTTAATATTGTTCAAAAAACCGTTATAATACCGTTCATCGATTAACCGGTTAATTACAAAAACGGTTTCAACACAACCTTAATAATTTTGGTTACCGGTTAATGCAGAGAATAGAATTTGAAAACTCACGCTAACCTGAATAAACCGGTTTAACTCAGACGCAAGCCTGCCGCTGCCGTTTGTCACATTCTCGCGCGCTTACTTTTGTGCGTGTTTGTTTTCTTTCGTCGTTTGCCGAATCGCCGCAGATACAAATGTCGTGCGGCCGCTATTTAATTCGTGTTTTATATAACATAGACATTATACTAACATTAACCATGGGAAGAAAGAAGAAGAATAGTAGTTATTTATGATATTTGTGCGGTAAGTTGGTTTTTACAAACGAGTAGACGAATGTAAGCCCGAGACGAAGTCAAGGGCTTATCATAGTCACGAGTTTGTAAAAACCAATTTCTGCACGTATGTCATACAAAGTTTTTCAATATATTTGCGAGAGAAAAGTACAATAGGTAATAAAACGATATTTTTTTTATAGATATCAGTCGGAAAGTCGCAACAATCTTTGACGTTTCTAATTTAATATGAAAATGGCGCGAATTTGCAAACAATTGCGTGGTGAAAATTAGAAGTACATCTTTCATTTATTTATTTTTATTATTCTTCTCTCATTTTTTCTTTAGTATTAAAGTGAGACAAACGTATTCAGCAAAAGCGCTTCTAAAGAGGTTCGATCATTCAGCTTATTTATTCTAGGATTGTGAAACTCCTTGGTGATATTCTTATTTATTTTTTATGGAAATTAAAAGGCTTTAAAGTATACCTAAGTACATATTTTACCGCACATTGCTTAGTGTGTAAATTTTAACTTTCGAACAATGTATACAGGCTTCGTAAATGCATTTTTTATTAATTATTATTAAAAGCTTTTATTTAACTTGACTTGTATGTATGTTTACAAATCTTGCAAGTTTAATTTGACCCACTTCCCGGTATCCGATTGAGCTGAAATTTTGCATGCTGGTCCAGAACCGATGACAATGCATGTTAATCATAAACGTGACCTGATGATGCTGCAACTATGGAACTCCTCAATATTCAACTGCTGGGACCTAAAATTTTGAATACGCATTCGTTAATGATAGGCATGATAGGCATATGCCACGTCCAGGGTTGTCTTCGAACTATGGAACTCCTCAATATTCAATTGCTGGGACTTGAAATTTTGTATACGCATTCGTTTATGATAGGCAGTTGGTAGGCCCACCATGAAATAGATGCCACATCCAGGGGTAATAGTTTTCCCCGTTCCTTTAGTTTTTCTGTTGAAGGACTCTCCGTTTTATAGATGGACTTTCGTATTGATCGATAACTATCGATTGAAACTAAAAAATATAAAATAAAATAACGATAAAAAAACTTTTAAAAAAACTTTTATTTAAGTGCCCTAAAAAGATCAAAATAAAATTTTAAATCACATTAACCACATTCATTTATGACTTTACAGAATTGAAATTATAATAAAAGCTTGTCGCGATGCCTAGAAGAAATCTACATATTCAGTCAGATGAAATTTAAATTAAGTAACATTCTGACAGATCAACTAGGTACTGCAAACCCGAAAAATCCTATGTGTGCAAAAAAGTTATTCAAGGTTAAAGTTCCACATTTTAAGCATTCACGGCACATTTATTTAATTACAAACATTATGAATTGCTTACAAGTTTAGTAGGTGCCTCCCTAATTATAAAATTTTAATTACAAATTGAAATTATCGCGACAAGCTTTTGTTATAATTTCAATTCTGTAAAGTCATAAATGAATGTGGTTAATGTGATTTAAAATTTTATTTTGATCTTTTTAGGGCACTTAAATAAAAGCTTTTTTAAAAGTTTGTTTGAGCAAATGTGTTGAAAAATATATTATATGATCTGGGTTGTATACCCAGAGACAAAAAAAAATCAAAGTGTTTGATGGAAGGCTATGTTACCAATACATCAAGAAAGTTTTAATGTTTATCAAATATTGCAGGTATGGTAGAATTAACTTAACAAATTGATGTGATTTTCACTAGTTTAGTATGTATTTAGTGTTACGATACGAAAGACTTGTAAAGTGCGGTGATGCTAACCAGGCGCCGTATGTCGGCAGAATAGGTACATAACAAAATATCATTTTGCGAGTAGAAACTATCGTTATGTTAACGTGAATCAAGTCGTAGTTTCGTGGCAGATTACAATATTACGGAAATGTTCGGGGAGGACATCCACAGGGAAGCACATTTCGAACTCAAGGAATGGTCATATCTCTCTACCGCTCTTCTTAAAGCGCTAGGGGATGTTACTAAGACCGAAGACACAATTAAGCTGGAAGACAACATCGAGATAGAACGAGTCCTCGGTCTAATATACGGAAGACTCGCTTGCATTCAATTTGAATCTGTTATCGTATACCCCAGAGCAGCTTACAGAACGACACGCCTACTAAGAGAGAAGCTCTTAGAATAGTAATTTCCCTATTTGATCCATTGGGACTTGTATCACCAGTAACCATCAGGGCTAAACAAATACTTCAAGAAGTTTGGCGACGTGGAACAACACTTGGCGCACGCCTATGCGCGACACAAATACACGAGTGAACGCCAGTGTGCATTCTGGACCGACAGCAGAACCACGCTTTCATGGATCAGAAACAGTTCCAGATCCTACAAACCGTATGTCGCTCATCGCATAGCGGCAATCGAACAATATAGCTCCACTAACGAATGGCACTGGCTCCCAACCAAATTGAACCCAGCAGACGACGCAACAAGAGAGGTACCAGAGAACTACAGTCAAGAGCATCGCAGGATCAACGGTCCAGAATTCCTTCTGGGTCCCCTGGGAAACGTGGCCAGCTGACGAGAAGAATCATGTCATAATCACAGGAAAAGAGAGAACCTTTAGCTTGATTGAAGAAGACAAGAACGAACAGATCAAATAAGCTATACCAGACGTAAACAGATTCTCACCCTGGGAAAGGTACCTACGAGCAACAGCACGAGTTCTACAGTTCCTGCAACTCCGTCGCCAATCAGGACAGAACATCAATTACAAAAGAACCAAAAAGATTGAACTGATTGGAAAAAGAACAAACAGACACTGCCAACCAAAACACAAGAGAGGCGAGAAAACCACGAACACGAACAATCACCTTCTTCTCACCGCTGAACTTCTGCATAGCGCCGAAAGTCTAATCCTTCGAGCTTCACAAGAGCAAGCCTTTCAAGAAGAGATGAAAGCTCTAAAGAACGAGAGACCCATACCACGAAAAAGTCGCCTGCACGCCCTGTGCATAGAACTCACAGAGGGAGAGATTTGCCTGAAGAGCAGAATAACCACCATGGCAGACGTCACAGAACGGCTAAAGAAACCGATGGTACTGAATGGAGATCACCTTGCAGCACGATTGTGGATCGAACATGTCCTCCGCCAATAACATCACGCAGACGTCGAGATAATAGTCAACGAATGTCGTCAGCAACATTTGGTGCTCCGTCTGCGACCGACCGTCAAGAACATCATCAGCAGATGCATACGATGCCGTATAAAAGCAGCCACTCCACCACAACCGATGACATCCCATCTCCCTTCCTGTCGCTTAGCACACCACCAGAAACCATTCACCTTCGGCGGTTTGGATTACTTCGGGCCGTTGACCATCACATCGGGACTAAGTCACCAAAAAAGATATGTCACCTTATTCACAGTCATGCCTCACGACGCGAGCCATTCATCTTGATCTTGTGATATCGCTCAATACAGATTCGGCAGTCATGGCATTGCGACGTATGATAGCGCGCCGAGGATGCCCAGTGCAACTGTGGTGCGATAACGGGACGAACTTTCACGGCGCCGAGAAGGAGCTACGAACCGCCATCTTCGCAGTTACAGCTGAAGCCTTGAGAAAGATTATCGACTGGTGATTCATCCCACCAGGTGCACCTTTCATGGGAGGCGCCTGGGAACCCATGGTGAGATCCGTGAAGACAGCACTCGCCACCACTTTGAACGAGCGATTCCCGAGCGAAGAAGTGCTCCACACGTTACTCATCTAAGCCGAACACACCGTGAACAGCCGTCCACTTACCCACGTGTCTGCGAACCTTGAAGTTCCTGAAGCCTTGACACCCAATCACTTTATTTTGGGAGGTCCAGGTTACATCGCGGCACCAGGAGAATTCAATGACAGCGACCTGCATCTACGAGCCAGTTGGCGCGCGGCTCAGAGACTCGTCGATATACTTTGGGCCAGATGGCTTAACCTGTCCGGCCCCGGCGACACACCGGTGTGTCGCGAATTAATCGCGAATTTAATGTTTATTTACCTATTACATAAGATTCACTTTATATTAGGGAATTTTCACATGTTGGGCCTGAGCGGTAGAACACCTTCCAGAACTACAAAACCGCAGAGAGCCACACACCAAAGGCAATAACCAAGGTCGGCGATCTAGTACTCATCGTAGACGGCAACCTCCCATGGATCATGTGGAACAGAGGACGCATCTGTGCTACTTTCCCCAGCCCAGATGGAGTTGTGCGTACGGTGGACGTGAGCACGAAAGAAGGAACATTGCGACGTCCAGTGATGAAGATAGTAGTGCTACCCATCGGGAGCGGCGATCCTGCACCGTCTTCTGCAACTGCGATGTCAGCGGCGGACGTCGAACGGCGGGAGGAATGTGCAGGACAGCCCTATCATCATTGCAATGATCAATCATGAACAATTATTAGTGTAAATAATAACCTGTAGTTATAAGTTTGAATATTGTGAATCTTTGTTGTTGCTGCCTTGCTGCTACTTCCAACCATGTGATTGTATTAAAGACCTAGATCATTTTGAGCATTCAGTTCAGTTCAGCTCATCACGTTATTATGTAAGTCAGTGAATAGTTTCAAGTGAACAAGAGTTTTATTGCACAAAGTGAGTGTCCTCCAACAGCGGCGGCCTTTACCGTTGCGAGGCCCCGGGCGAAGACCTTCGCGAGGCCCTTTTAAATTTAGGTAAGGAATATGAATCGAAACTAGGTATTTCTGATTATGATTGCGGCTTTTCCGAGTAAAATTTTAAGTAGAATCATAATGAGCTACGAAATAACTCATTAGTTAATGAGTTGTGGAGGTCTGGTAGGCAGCCGCTCCACGTAAATTACTGGAATTCAGCTAAAGTCGGTTTGACTGGGGAAAAAAGAAATGATGAATATCGAAATAACTCATTTCATTGTTAAACTCGAGTTGCGTGAGGCCCCTGCAAGAGCGAGGCCCCGGGCGGTGGCCCTGCTCGCCACCCCCTAAGGCCGCCACTGTCCTCCAACCCAGCACACATACAGTAGTAGTATCAAACTCCAAACAATATTGAAGAGTTCCACTGTCTATCTCTGAAAAATATTCATCAGATCCTAATGATAACCTTCCTTGAAAAATATGCGTTTGAATAACGAAAACCTCATCCAATTCGGATCAGTAGTGTTCGAGAAAGTCGCGGACAAACAAGGTACACACATAGGTACGGTTCGAATACAGGACCTCCTTTTTTAAACTTCGTTAATCAGTACAGTCTATTGTTACTGCACCTGAATCAACTACATTTCTGTAACGCTTCTTTAATGATATCAAAGACCGAGAATCTTCATTATCTAGAACACAAGGTAGATTGTACAAAGTTGATTTCATAGTACGAATACGAATTAAATGTTATGTTTAACTTGCACTGTTTTTTTACCTACCATTCTCTGCATTAGAATCAGAAATTGTATCCTCTTCAGCTGTAAAAAATGGTTGACTATCCGGTAAGTCTTTTATTCGATAATAATATTTTTCAATAAGTTAATCACAATGTACACCTTATATAACAACGCAATTCATGAAATTCAAGTGTTTTGTTACACACACGTCTCACAGAACGTACTCCGCCAGCAACGTGGTCGAATACAATAAGTTTTTGAGTGCCTATTCGTTGCCGTAGAGCGAGAGCGTTGTTATTGTAGGTGTAAGAGAGATGGTGTCGTAGGTAGAACTCGTTTATACCGTCGAAACTCAAATTAACCGGTTAATTTCGCTCAACAGAATCGGAATTTGTGAAAAAACGGTTATTCCATTAACCGGTTAAAATATCGGTAACCGAAACCTAAACCGCAATCGTTTCTGGTTCGAGGTCAATGACCAAAACCGGTTTGGAAAATTAACCGGTTTCCGAGCCCTGGCCATCGCACACAGAACCTGGATAAGGCTAGCACTGGTGCGCGGGTCCACAAGAAAAGAGGTGGTCTAAGTTCAACAGTGTCCGAAAAGTACCTAATTGATGTCCAGCTGTGGCTACCTAATCTCCAATATCACGACTACGAGTCCAATAAAATTATAATACAGGGTCAATTATACTCGTAAGTAGGTACCTACTGAAATCGTCCTGATTGTGCCTGTGTCCAAAAATGTCCTTTTAATTCACTTTGATACTTTCTCCTAACAAACTGCAGGTCATCGCTTGAGCTGGAAGAAGTATCCTACTTTGAATACAATTGAAGAGTATTACAATTTCTTGGCTGAAGACTATTCTTCAATATGTAAAGTACAAACTATTGGATATACTGCCGAAAATAGAACAATAAAGGTACGAAACTGTCCATTAGTTTTTGTGTGACATTTTACAATCTCACGGCGTCTTGCAATTTGCCGGTGACATCTACCTTTATGCTGTTAACACCATTAAATATGAAGACGCCTGAAAAAATCCTCCGCGCAGCGTCTCGCTCGATCGTCAAGCCTACTCACAGTTAAGATTTGTAGGTAGGTACGGGTACATAAATATGGTTAATGCAATTCTGACAGATAAAAGAAGGAAAATTTAGCATAAGTGGAGTAGCTAAATGCGGGCTTTCTCTTCATTATAACAAAATCTAAGTCAAGGTTTATCTACCTCTATACCTTTGTGAGAAATATGAACACTTGAAAAAAGCAAGGACTGGTTTAGTTAGGAAGGTCCCCAAGTACATCATGCAGGCATGTGATGTTCCTTCTTTTTTTAAGGATGGGAAATCATCAAATGACTCCTTCCGCTCTGGGTGGAGCGGAAGGGAGTGTCAGTACCTCCTAATGCCCTTTCGAACAAATTCAACCCTGGCAACGGTAAGCACTGGTCCTAACGAGCCCCGACTACTATGCTGACGTCTCTCTACAGCGAGCCAACGCTCGCCGTCCGGAGGCGCGATGTGATATACTTTTCTTTTTTAAGCTCGCTAAAACGTCACCTTTTTTCTAGATGATCAACATTACAAATGGAAACCCAAAAAACAAAATAATATTGATAACAGGAGGGTCCCATGCTCGCGAATGGGTCTCAATAACATCTGCCTTGTACATACTTAATAATATCGTCACCAAGTTTGATACACAGAGCAATTATATCAAAAACAAAAATTGGTAAGTAACTTGAGTCTCATTAAACGCTACACGACATCGTGGCAATCCAAGGCAAAGATCGCGGGATGAACTTGACTCGACCGAAAAGACTATTCCGCGCTATCCGAACTGCCTCCGTGGTCGAGTGGTTTCAATTTTAACTGCCTCCGTGGTCGAGTGGTTTCAATTTTAACTGCCTCCGTGGTCGAGTGGTTTCAATTTTAACTGCCTCCGTGGTCGAGTGGTTTCAATTTTAACTGCCTCCGTGGTCGAGTGGTTTAAGCGTTTGCCTGAGAGGGGTCGTGGGTTCGATTCCCACGGGAAGCATATTTTGTAAAGTTGTTTCCAGTTTGGCTAGGAAATTGCAGGCTTGAATCACCTGATTGTCTGATAAAAGATGATTCCGTGCTTCGTAAGGCACGTATAAGCCGGTGCAATGGTCCCGGCCGCCAAACGGCGGTCGTCAAATAAACCATGTCAGAGGCACTTTTTTTTTTTTTTTTTTTTTTCTAGGATGGGAAATCATCAAATGACCCCTCCCGCTCTGGGTGGAGCGGCAGGGAGTGTCAGACTTTTACTGACTAAAACCCACCCTTTAGTCCTCCTAGTGCCTTTCTTCCCAGGGCCGCGGTAACTCTTTCGAACAAATCCGCAACCCTGGTAGGCTCTGGCCCTATTGGGCTCCGACCCATGCTGACGTCTGCTGGTTTGGCGCGCGTAGAACACAGCGCGCCGTCAACCCGGGCCTGTTCTGATCGGACGGCGAGCTACCCATTGCTCGCCGTCCACAGGCATCAGTCACTGCGCCATGCTCAGGAGCATCAGTTCCTGGGCGGCGCAGTGGCTGACGTTCAACAGGAGGGGGTGAAATGGGGCCATTACTGGCACTCCATTTCAGCCCCCTCCGGAGCCCTTTGTAGGGGCTCTACTGCGGCTGCTGCAGTAGCAGCAGCCGCAGTGGAACCGGCAATGGCGGTAGAAGAAGCGGCGGCAGCGGCGGCGGTCGCGGCAGAGACGGCGGTGGCGGAGGGCTTCCTCCTGTTTCCGGCTTTGGTGGGTGGGGCGCAGGCCCTACCCCCAGCCCAGTGGTCGGCCGGCTTGCCAGCTGCCGCACAGACTACGCAGTGCGGCGCGGCGACGCAAGAGCCGGCCCTGTGACCGGGCTGACCGCAGCGGAATCAAAGACCGCTGCGGTCCACCTCCGAGGTGCATTGAGCTCCCACATGGTGGCCCACTTGGCACCGGAAGCACCTCAGAGGTCGGGGTTCCAGCAGTTTGACCTGCGCGGAAACCCAACCCACCAAAAAACCTTCGGCCTTCCGAGATGATTTTGGCCGCCGACACGGGGCAGCTCACCACAATGGTGCGCATGCCCGTGTTGTCAGGACGTAGGGTGCCCGCCTTCACCTACTCTGCTCTGCACCCCCCCGTCCTAACGATGGCGGCCACCACCTCCGCCTCCGTGACGGAGTCGTCCAGGCCCAAGATGCGCATGTCGATGCGCTTGGTGGGCCTGGACACTCGGGCATCGTCCGCGCTTAGGGACGCCCTAAGCCTTTCGGCTAGAGCGTCCGCGGTAGGGCCGCTGGCTGCCCCGGAGATCTCCAGCATCCGGGCCCCAGTCATGGTGACCCGGAGCCGGAGGCCCCCTACGATGCCTAGCTCACCAAGGTTCACCGTCTCCTTCGCCTTGGTGAGCACGTCCGCGTACGTCACGCCCCGCTTCGCCGCGTCCGGCTGTAGTGTAAGCACTACAGCCGCGGTTTTCGGGGAACGGAGCGCAGCCGCGACGCTTCGCGCCTTCTGCCGCCGCTTCCTCTCCCGCCTCTTGGCCGCCCTGGCTGCCTTTCCCGCCTTCTTCTTCTCCCCGGCAACTTGCCATCGGCTTGAGCCGGGAGAGGAGCTGAAGGCGAGGAAGCCGGGGGGAGCCGCTACTCAGACGGCGCAGGAGCCTTCGCCGTCCGCGCAGCAACCCCACCCTTCCTCTTCCTTCCCGGGGCCGGGTCCGGTTTTTCCGGCACCGGCTTCGCGGGTGCCGGCCCGGACCCTTTGTCCTGGCCGGACGACCCCGGTGTGGCAGCCACGGCGGCCGCATATGACGCCTTTTTCTGGCCTTGGGGGGCCTTCCCACTCGCCGCTAACGGAGGGCGCAGGACAATGCCCTCCAGGACGGAGAACCGCGCCTGGAAGGCTGCCATCTCCTGCCGCACGAGGTCCAGCACCTGGCTCTCCTGCGGCTGTCCTTCTTGCGCCCCCCTTGCGGCGCCCCCTGTGGGCCGGCTCCCCGGAGCCTGGCCAGGTCTGCGCGGAGCCCCTCGTTCTCCTTTCGGAGACGCTCCGTGGCGGCAGCCAAGCGGGCGACCTCCGCCCGCAGCTCGGACACCCCGTCCGGCGGAGGCCCACCTTTGTTAGCTCCGCTGCCGCCAGAATGGAGGCCATCGCCTCGCTTATGGCCTTGTTCTTAGAGGACAATTTCCTCTTCAAGGCCACATCGCGAAGCGCGGCCTCCACCACCTCCGCAAACCCGGCCCTCCGAAATCGCTCCTGTCCGGAGTCATCCGGCTTACCGCCGGAGGACTCCGAACCAGGAGCCCTGCGACCGCCCTCTACGGGGGGTCGTCCGTCAGCGACGAGCTCCTCGGCTCGCTGACCAGCCACCTTAGAGGCGGGCAATCTCCCCTTGCCTCCCTCTCGGCCCTTGCCCCGCCTGCTGGTGGGGATCTTGCGAGCCGAGGCCACCTCTTCGCTGCCAGACGACCCCCGGTCTTCCTCCGTTCTGGGCCGCTTGCGGAAGGACCTAGATTCCTCCGCAGCAGCCCCCGCTCTCACGGGTTCAGAGCTCGCCGAGCTTAAGGTCGCTAGGTCGTCGGAGTCCAACTCGGACTCCGACTCTGCACCCGTGCGACACTCAAGCGAGCCCTCCTCCCAATATAGAGCGCCGCTTCCCGCGCTCTGCCCGACCGACACTTTGTCGGGTGAGCTAAAATTTAACCCGATTAATTCCATGTCAGAGGCCCTTGAGGCGGTTTAGAAACTCTGACACTAGGGTGTTTGGGGTAGACCTTACTGCCTCCACGATAAAGAAGAAGCTACCCGAATACAGAATTGTGTGGAAAAGAGAGAGGTAGTAAAATTAGATGAGAACTTTTAAGAATTCAGTTTCACGCATCTAAGGGCACTTGTCACTCTGGAAATTTCTAATCACTGAAATACACAGCCAGCGATCATAGACGACAACCACGTAGTAACCACAGCCGTATCTACAGCGCTGGCTACTTTATCTTTAACGGGACATCGCCGAAATAAGTGGTAGGTACATACCTATATTTTGAACTACGAAAAAAAAGTCAAATCAATTGTCACAACACATTTCTTTGAAACAATCGAACCAAAGACCCCAGTCACCCGTATTATGAACATTGGACCAACGAAAAAGTCACGCTTTGTTCTCAGAGGGTAAGAACGACGTAAGTAAACATAATAATCAAAGGATTTCAGCACTTTTAAATTTCCTATTTCTTGCTTTTACAGGTTAATAATTCCAGTACTGAACCCCGATGGATACGTATATACGCATAATGTTGACCGGCTGTGGCGTAAGAATCGACGCAACTTCACGCGCTGCAACGGAGTCGATATCAACAGGAATTTTGAGTGAGTGATCGGTAATGTAATAGCTCTCAAGACAAAAGTTTCTCTAGTAATTTACCTATAAATACTTGCAGTATATGGGTTGCTATTGTACGGGCTATTCAACGAGAGACATTGAAGAGCAAAACGTCAACTCGCGACGTGGAGGTGGCGCCCAAAGAGTACAATACTATACAGGCCTTGCGCCTAAGCAAGCCGCCTGACATGGCGTTTTCGGCCAAACGAAAGTTAAAACTATAAAATTCTGTTTTCAGCTCAGACTGGGGTATCGTTGGCATAACAGAAAGCAATGAATGTAAGGTTACCTATTCAGGACCTTACGCTTTTTCTGAAAAGGAAACAAAGGCAATACGCGTAAGTCACACTATTATCATCATAACAAACGAAAGACGACCACTGCGGGACTTCTTCAAGTGTCGCCACAGCGACCGGTCCAGTGCGTTTCGAATTCTGCCTTCATCAGGTCATCGGTCCACCTTGTGGGAGGCCTTCCAACGCTTCGTCTTCTGGTACGCGGTTTCCACTCCAGAACCTTTCGGCCCCATCGACTATCTGTTCTGCGAGCAATGTGCTCTACCCACTGCAATTTTAGTTTGTCGATTCTTCGGGCTATGTCGGTAATTGGCGATTTAACTATGTATTTAAATATGATTTGGCTATGTATTTGGTGTGAAAAGATGATTAGTTTTGTATCTAAAACATGGCTCAGGACTAACTTTGCCAAATATAAACATTCAGAAGTATTGAGAAATTCAGAATGAAATGAAAAAACCTTTTTTGAGAGGTATGTGCCATAGGTAGCACATACCTAATGATGAACCACGAGTGCCTTGATCCCTTCGATTTTTGAACAAGCTGTTCATATGAGTACCGTAAAGTCAGGTTACTTTAGCTCTGGAGTACAACTTTGGCCTATACTTTTAACCAATAGAGGAATACAGTAAACACATTGTGTGGTGTTCCTTCCGAGTTAGGGCCAAAGTTACTCTTATAGAGGTATGTATGCGGTACGGAGAGTAAAGTCTCGCAAACCTCCATTGAAAAGGGAGGATCCTCCGACCGAAAGGTTGTTGTGTCCGATGGGCAACTGTCCGATAGTTGATATTCGGACTGTTGTATATGTTCAAATCACACGGTAATCTCTGATAACGCGATGCAGGATTTCGTTCAGTTAATTCGCAACTGTCGGGATAGATGGCGTTGCGATGTTGGTTTTTTGTGGAGGCTTTGATGCCGCTACACTATCCAGGGCCAACGCAACCCGACTTTACCCGGTACCTTCATAAAAATTACTTGTCTTTGAAAACCAATATTTCATTTCATGTTTAAAAAGCTTGCGTTCCTAATAAAATAAAAAAAATTGCAGGACTTAGTAGTGTCTCTACAGCGAAAACCCGTCGCCTTGTTGGATTTACATTCGTACGGCAACCTGATCCTGCTGCCCCGGAGCGCGCGAACCGAACCCACAAAAGATTTCGATACACACGTGGAAGTGGCTAAGATAATGCAAAGCGTAAGTTTTTATTTTTTTCTATTCAATGAAAGAAAGAGAGACGAAGCTATAGATATATATTTGGTCGATAGCAGTATTCTATTTTCGGAAAGGTTCATCATCTAATAATTATATATTATCATCCGCCTAGCTTTTTCAATAATGGTGGGATCAGCTTCCAATCTCTGGATGCAGCTGAATACTAGACCAGTATTTTACATGGAGCGACTGCCTACCTGATCTCCACAAACCAGTTACCGGGTAATCCGATAGTCCTTGATAGAACGGTTGTCAGACTTACGGTCGTGATAGATTAACACCGTACTAACCCAATTACCCAACCGTAGGAACCCAACAAAGCGCATCACTATTAGTGCGTCAAAAACGCAACCTTGCAGACGTGGGCTTATACATCATTCAGATGGACGAAATTATACAATGTGTAACAGAATAAACGCAAAACTTCTTAAGGGGTCATTGTACTCTACATTTGTCGAGTTACGCCGCGCACAGAAATGTATGGAGCAGTCGATTTTTTTTTCTTGACTTCAGTGTTAATTGCATCCATAGTAAAATTTTGCGTTTATTCTGTTACACATTGTACCTTAACTACTTTCTTCAATTAGTGTTCAATCAACGGTTTTTTCTAATTATTTTCAATGTTTATTCTAGGCCATTTTTAAAACGTCTAAAGAGAACTACACATACGGAGCGGCTTACCATAAAATCTACCCAGCTACAGGAACCTTCCTAGACTGGGCATACTCTGAAGGGGTGGTACATTCATACGTCATTGAGATCAAAGACAAGGGAAAACTGGGGTTTCTGGTACCGCCAAAGGAGATTGAACACACTGGCAAGGAACTGTTTGCTGCTGTCCGTTCCTTAGCCAAATATATTACCAGCCATAAGAAAAAGATAGAAAGTCATGATAATCAAACATGGTTTTAATATTTTTTTAAATGGAATGGTCCAAAAAATCTATAAGCCCTTAAGGAAATTATTCTTATTATTTTGATTAAAACAAATGAGTTTTTATTTTTTTCTTTTATTGTTACGTATCTTAGCATAATCTCGGACTCAAATAACGTACATCAGGTGGCAGCACTGAGGCGTCAGGTCCAGGAACCTGTCCAAATAGATCCCAGAGACGTTACTTATTTTCTTATGATCAAATGTGTGGGATAGAGTAATGTTAGCATTTAATGTACTCCTTTGAACGTACTCACGAGGGCGGGTCAAAAAGTTCGCCGAATGGAGGGGTTAAAGTGGGGAGGGGCGGACTTTCTTTTACCTGTCACTACTTGGTGACTCAATACAACTATAAATAGGTACCTACGAAAGTTTCAGCCCGATCGGTTCATTTCCTCAGCAGAGAGACGACCAGCGACGTAGGGAGTCGACTTTGGGGACGCCAAAGTCGACTCCTACGTCGCTGGTCGTCTCTCGCTGGGCCTCCTCCGGGCAACCGGAGGTCTCACGTGGCGAAGACAGACCGCCTAGAGTCGTGACGATATTACACTCATAGGCAAGCAGCGTCTTTTTCAAGACGCGCCTGCCATGTGCTAGGTCTATATGGCACGCCCCGACGCCACGGGATCAAAAGCCCTGCTTACGGGCCTGCCGTGTCCCCTTGCGGGGATGCCGCGAAAACCCGACTGATCGGTTCATTACTAACATAGGTTAAGGAATACTAACAAATTTATGGGTTCTACCCGAGTTAAAGATAAATAAATGAATTAATCGATGCCGCCACAAAAAAAAACTAACGTGGCGAAATCTGTACCGACACAAAAATGAACGCAGCGACATCTATACCGCAAGCAACGAACTACGTCAAAGATATCCTTCAACGCGGTACCAGACACAACCGTCTGGTCGGAGGATCCTCCCTTTTCAATGGAGTTTTGCGGGACTTTACACCCTGTTCCGCAGACCTCCATAGACTTCTCTTCTAAGTAGCGCCAACTGGTGGCATGAACTTTCCACAACCCAGTTTTCATGCAACTCTGTCGGCTTATCTCACGATGGAAAACCTGTGTCTGTCTGCTAATCTAATTATGCCTCAAGAGAAACCGCACTTAAGATGCAAACTAGTGAAATGTGGGTACTGCAAGCACAGATTCATTTAACGCTTTCTTTGTTGACGGCTTATATTAAATAGCAACATTGTTAGATTATGCTTGAAATAAAACTATTATTTTGATAAATATACGCACACAGACTCTTTAGATAAAACATTTTTTTTTTTCGTTTTTATGTCGCTTAAATTAATGATAATAAAAACCGTTTTTTTTTTTTCATTAAAAATGTGGTCTGTAATAATGGTGACGAATGAAGCAGAGTTAGTTAGACCGTAGTATTTGTCTCTCTTAGAACCATTTGTCCCCGAATGGGGATAAATGTGAATTTTTGTGTCATCTGTCCCCAAACTTATAAATGGGGACAGATGTGAATGAAGTTTTATCTGTCCCCGAAATATTTTTTAATTAAAAAATATTTCTCACAATTCTAGACCTGGAAATTCTTCAACATGTTTCTGGTCTCCGGGTACTCATATTTTTTTTTGCACTAATCCAGCCGCGGCTCTGAACATCAACTTTCTCCACCATCTCATTTTTTTCTGATATTTTAATAGTTGTTGTGCTCTTCGGGGCGGAAACGAATCCAACAAATCAGGGATCTTTAAAATCGGTCCAGGCATTCTTGACTTATAAATGGTGGAACTAAACACTTTTTTTTAATAAGTACTAGCTGCCTCCCGCGGCTTCGCACCCGTCAACTGGCCGTGTTTGGCATAATTGTCTCATTCCAGGATATGAACTACATGTGTGCCAAATTTCATCCAAATCCCTTCAGCCGTTTTTGCCTAATTGTTACACAAACATACAAACCTTCACATCCTACTAATATTATAAAGGTGAATGTTTGTATGTTTGTGTTTCAATCAGGCAAAAACGGCTGAAGGGATTTGGCACACATGTAGTTCATATCCTGGAATGAGACATATGCTACTTTTTATCACGGTAAGTGGCATGGATCACTGAAGACTGAGGAGGAAGTGGAAATTCAGAGCCGCTGCTGCCTTAGTACTACAGATTTACAAGTACCAGGAGACCAAAAACATCAAGTACCAGGAAACCAGAAACATGTCACAGTATTTTTTGGGCTGGTTAGGATAGGTGTAGGGTAGGTGCAGGGTAGGTGTAGCGTAGGTGTAGGGTAGGTGTAGAGTAGGTGTAGTTACAATACAAATCAAGAAACCTCCCTATTTCCGATTTTCACGCGGGCGAAGCCGCTGGTAGAAGCTAGTTTATAATATTAGTAGGATTTAGATCTGTTCATGTCATAGTTGAGAATAAGATTTTAATAAAAACACATTTCGGGGGCAGATAAAACTTTTAATTCCCATCTGTCCCCATTCAGGGACAGATGGGAATTAAGAGTTTACTCCGTTAGACCATATTATGGAAGAGGTTTGAACCAAAAAATAATACCTTATAGGTGAAGCGGTTTTATAAAACAAAGGGCACTAAAAAACTACTGAAATTTAACACAGCCTTACACAAATATACTTATTTATTTAATTTTACAATAACGAAGGCATCACAGTTATGACTCGCTCGGTGGGTTAAAAGCTTTTTAAACACTCACGAAAATATGACTAGAATTTTTTTTGTTACTCTTAGGAACCTCTCAGTTTCGAGTATTCTTATTGTTAGTATTAGGTACAATAATAAAACTATGCTATTGTGCGTTATCTAATTTCTGCTAGTTACAACCGACGATCACAATAATCTTAAGTAGACACTTCTGTAGGCACTTGAAGCTAGATTCCTTATGACTAATTACATGGTCCCACTGTATAAACTACGTATAATAAACCTTGACATTGTTACAAACAAATCATAGTAGGTATATATCAAATCATCAATATTACAGTAATCAAGATCTCTGAAAGTTTTTGTTTTATTTTTCATGGCAATTAATGGTCTATTTTATCATAATTTTCGATGTGATTTTCTGCATCGAAGTTTTGTACGTTTAGTAATTTGGTAGTGTCTCATATAACTCTTTGAATGTTGGATGACCAAAATACTGTAAATCTTCGTTTCCTTATCTGTTATCGCGTAGCTCGCACGCAAGATTTGTAAAATTGAGGAAAATAGTCTTTTTTATTCTACTCAAATATTGCCTTATGCTCAAACTCAAGTAAACTTGACTAATGCAAGTTATTTGCAGCTTGCGTGCTCTCTACTTGAAAAACAAGACTTTTAAAATTGAATCCATCATTGCACTCGTATACAAATGTTTTATCAAATCAGTATGAAGCATTCGATGTATTTTACAGGCGTTCATCGTTTCAAGAACTTCATGGAGTATTAAAAGTTAACCGAAATAAGTAATTACCTAACTATTTCCCCGCTTATATTTATCACGATTTAGGGATGATTTTTCAATAGCCAGATAACTTTTGTCTGAAGATTTATAATAGGGTAGATGACTAAAAAAATCTAATTAGTCCGTCAGATAGATTTCCAAAAAATATTCGACACGTATTTTTCTTTTTTCACATATTTAAACAAAAAATTAAAACAATACAGAGCTTTGAAAACTCGTGTGACGTCACTTGTAAGTACACTTTTTACGTACACGTGACGTCTCAACCCCCCACTCCTGATCTTTGATGCGGTTTATTATTGTTTTGAGACAGCAAACAATACGTATATTTTTCTACGGACGGACTAAATAGAATCATATTTTTTAACCAGGAGTCATCCCTATTAGACCAGATAATTTTTAGATACAAATTATCAGGTCTCAGTATAATAATTATTATGTTTTCCTATTTAAGGCCGCGTTTACACTAAGCGTAAAGGCAGCCACCGACTGTGAGCGAGCGTTACGCAGCTCGCTGTTTTTCCATGCATATTAGTCTTTTCGTGTACCTACACCGAACCGAGATTACGTTAGGTACTTGAATTTTAAAATTCGATATAATTCAATCCTTCACCAAGTACCTAGGTACCGACATTAGTTTATTGTTTTTAAGGCACCATTTTTACTAAAAAAAAACAGCCAAGAGAAAGTATGGGTTGCACTGGAATTTGAACTTTGTCATGTACGGCATAGTTTATTATTCCAAAATTTGATAATTATCTCGAATACAAAATTGACATAACCTTCACGCTGGGGCTCACAGTGAGCCTGCTCACAATTGGCGGCTGACTATACGTTTTATGTGAAACAGGGAACCTTATTTTAACAAAATACATATGTATACAAAAGACACAGAAAAGGCACATCAGTTTGCCAACAAATCTTCTAATACTAACATTATTTCTATTTCAATTCCCTAATTTAAACTTATCGTAAATGCAACAACTAATTTTAATTCATAACTTATCAATAAAAAATACAACTTGCTTTTATCCAGAAATTGTGGCACTTCTGATTTTGACATTGAAATCCTCCATAAAACTCCATAGAAGAAACTTTTTTCAGCATTTTGTTCTAATTACATAAATATACTATCAACCAAAAACAAATATTTTCTTTATATTGGGTTCTCATGACACCGACTTCCCAGACTTTGAACTCAGAACAACAAAGTCTGCAAATAAATACAATACCATTTTTTATTCAGAGTTCAAAGTCTGCCCAGACAAAAGTCGGTGGTGTGTGGAGGGTCCATTATTCACATATTATTATTTCATTCCTAATTATTTGTCTTCGCGAACTCGTAAAAACTCCGTTCCGGCCATCGACTTCACTGCGGCAATATTGAACACTTCAACGTGTCTTCATAAACTGTCATCAGGCAATCGTTGCGCCTGCGTCGATTGCATGTCCAATTCCGATGCAAACGAACTGCCCACGATTTAGGCGATCTTGCACGCCGATTAAAAATTACAACGTTACTTGTGTTTGCTATCTCACTCTTTAACTTTGGTATAAGTAAATATTATCTTAGTTATTTTAAGTATTCTTTTCCAAAACCAAAACAACAATAAAAATCAGTGTAAAATTTCCTAATTTGTGACAATTGACTTTCTGTGCCAGACAGACTAAATCTAAACATTTTCTGGACTAAGTAATTACATAAAAATCAAAGTCATTAAATAAAAATTTACAAAGAGTTCGCTTTTCTTTGAACTGCACGAACCTCAATGTAATTAGGGAAATGGGCATGAAAGATGACCCAGTTTTCTCCCTAATTGCTGATCAACCAAAACAAAGAAGGCCCGTAACTAGGGCCTTTTAACTCTACTTCGATATGCTACAAACAGTTCTACCAGTAGTGCTATTTTGTAAAAATCACACCATGAAAATTTAGGTTTTCAATAATATAAATAATAATGGTAATACACTTAAAAAAGATGAAATGACAGTCAAGTTCAAGCTCACTGCACCTAAGTTTTCACGGTGACATGTTTGCAGAATAGGCCGTCTGTATTTCTGTAAGCCATAACTGACTACAGGCCCAAACCTAACGATCTCTTTTGTTCTTAGTATTATTATTGTCACCACCAGCCAGCACATCCTCTTTCATGCCAGCCTGGTACCTCACTAGCTTGTCGTCGGCAGTTCGCACGCGCTCCTGAAGAATTTCCACCGTTCGGTTGAGGAGTTTGATCTCCTCCTGCAGCGGGTAGACTTGCATGTTCATCTGCATGAGCTCCTTCTCGTGTGCCAGTTGTAGAGTGTGAAGCTGTCGAGAATGATTTTACACAAGTGAGTAGGTACATGAAGTTTGATAATAGTAGACCTACAGAACTATGACACAAAAAATATAATATTTGTAGGCAGGATAAAGGTGTTGGGCAAAAAGGCCATGGATTAAGACTGATAGAAATGATGTATCACTTTATCAGGCATAAAAGCCACACATTTTCTGTCGTATGTACTGGGACTTCTGTAAATAACATAAATAATAATAATTAAAAACTTTTTCACAAAAAAAAGAAACCGACTTCCAAAAAACACTACAAAGTTCAAAATAACTTTAATTTCGGTATTCGGTGTTTTTGGTTGCTTCTTCGTTCTTTGACACCGACTTCCGAAATTAAAGTTATTTTGAACTTTGTACTTAGTGTTTTTTGGAAGTCGGTTTCTTTTTTTTGTGAAAAAGTTTTTTATTTTCCACGTTTTAGTGGTACCCCACACCTAACAACACCACTGGAAAGTCACAGGAAAGCAAAAATTCGCAATGACATGGATGATTTTTCCACATGTGTTTTCCAGCTATTTGGATTTAAAAACCAAACTACTGAACCGATTTTGATAAAATTTCAATGGGACCATTTGGTAAGTATACCCTTTTCAACAAAACAATTTTTCAAATCGGTTGGCAAGCGACGGAGTTATTGGCGAACAAACCAAAAAAAAATACAAACATCCGAATTGAGAACCTCCTCCTTTTTTAGAAGTCGGTTAAAAACTGCCTAACACTCGTAAATATGCGAAATCAACCAACTCAAAACATTCATCTTAGCTTCAACGAGATAATTGAACACCTAATTTTCAACCGGATAACTTTATTTACGGACCCCAATCTTGACGAACAGACTCGTCATACGATACTTACGTCAGACAAGATTTTTCTAATGTTTTGATCACAGCTCCCTTACTTCTGAGTACATATACATTTATGAGGTACTATTTGGATAGCAACAAAATTCAATAATACTTTATACACTAGCTTATCTAGGCCTGAGGATTGGTCACGCCGCCGCGCCGCTAGTATAATTGTGTCGACAAAGAGGGGACCCTTTTTGAGGAGTGGTTAGAGAGGCGCCACGGCGTCCTCACCTTCCGCCTGACGCCGGTACCTACTCTCCGGACACGGTTGTTTCGGATTCGGTGGGAGGACACACCCAGGTGTCATCACTGTGAGGATGGACACGGTGGAGCATACGGTGAAGGTCTGCCATGCTTGGGTGGAGCACCACCGTGTCTTCGTAAAGGCCTGCGAACGGCGAGCGTTGAGTGTCTCGCCTTCTGATAATAACCAGTCGGGCCGGGTCGACGGCGCGTTTTGTTCCACGCGCGCCTCAAAGCAAAGTAGCAAAATAGCACTGGCCCTAGCGAGCCCCACGCTCGCTAGGGCCAGTGCCTGCTAGTGTTGCGGAATGGGGTCGAAAGAGTCACCGCGGCTCTGGAACGCAAAGGGCATTTAGAAAGAACACAGATGGATTTTAGTCAGTAAGAGTCTGACACTCCCTTCCGCTCCGCCCAGATCAGATGGGAGTAATTTTATGATTTCCCATCATTAAAAAAGGCCTGCGGATAACCTTTTGCTACCTCCGTCTACCTCTCTCTTACAAACTTAAAGAAAAAATAATGTTTATTGGAATAAATGTTTTGTGCAGTCTAACACTTATGAACAACTTTATGCATCAAGAATCAAGTCAGCAGAATTTGTAGGTAGGTATTGAATTCTGGTCTCCAAAAAAACATTGAACTGGTGTTAGTTATGGATACCAGGATTGTCACGCTAGTTTTTCATATCAAGCTACATCAGAAGTAGAAAGTAGGTACCCTAAGAAATGTTTGAAAACGGAAATTGTACCAAGCTATATTAATTATGTTTTATTTATGTGACATTACCGTATCATTCTCCTCGGTTACGCACTAACCAACCGAGCACAAAGAATGCGGTGAAAATTTTATGTTCATAGTTACACGTTCTCATTGTGTTAATATGGCATTATATTGTTGAAAATATTTATTATACGCGAGTATAAATGACCGTTTATAAATAGCAAAACGTCCTGATTTCATCAGTTGTGGACATTTTACTTTTGTACTTTTCATAGCATCGGATAAACTTTCAGTGGGAATTATGGTGTGTGTATTCGTTTACTGACTAATGACGACGAACTATGGACATCACTAGTGCTGGTTCATGCTTTAGCAATTTTGATCTACTGCAATACTTAGTGGATTTCTGCCCAGGCATCAAAGTTATGACACCAAACTTATATCCAATCCAATGCTAAGCTAAAACTGCAAATAGACAGATCAGGTAAAGGAGCAGATCAGCAAAGGAACTTGAGAAAAAGGCTCAAAAAATTAGGAAAGTACATATAGATCATTTCCAGAATCTGAATCAAGCATTGTTCTCTTCAAGATCTACGAAACATTCAACTAATGGGTTAGTTGAATGTTTGCTTGCAAAGAACGAAGCATCGTTCTTTGTAAAAAGATGCAGGGTGGGTACTAATGGAATCCAGGCTTGATATTTTTGCTTGAGAGTGAAAACATAGCCGAATACACTACCTCTTGCACCCGCTTAATTATACGGCTTACCAAGCAACAGTCACAAATTCACAAGTTTTAATTATCACCTACCCAGTCCCCAAAAGTTTTTAACGAGCAAAAACAAATATTTCTTACGAATTTTACAGCCCAGTAGCGTAGCGTTACAAAATTCGGTTTCAGTACCTATGTAGAACGTTATAGATTGATCTATAGACGGTTGTCATGCGTCGACATTTTAAAGCAGACGATTTTCCTTAAAAAGTTGCAGTTAAAATTCTTTGGACGTGGGTAACTAGAAATGGTGAATTATTGCTCAGCACTCAGAACTACCTACTTCCTGTGTCGTTAATATCGGTGGTTTCCCTGTACTGTTTCTTTCTTACCAAGCTGAAGAAACTGTTGAATACAACACTGAAACATTTGTTTCATAGACCAGCAGTTACTTACATCTTGAATCCTCTTTTTCTTCAACAATATGAATTCCTCGTTCGTACGCTTGAGTGAATCTAGTAACGTGTTCCGTTCTTGCATTAACACTTCCTTTTGCTTCCTTATTTCCGCTAGTTCGGCTTCCATTTCCGTGTTCATCCTTGCCAATATATTCTCCGTCGACTTTGATCTATTGACTGTCTTCTTGTGTGGATGGAAATTTAGCAACACTACAATAAATAAATTAGTCACTAAATGGGAAGCAAAGTTAGTCAAAGTTTTTGTTTGTTATGTATACGAATTCATAAATAATTTATTCCTATCCAATGATTCTCAAAATTTTGTTTACAAAACTACTTACTAGGAATCAAAATAGTTCGCGTAACATTGACAATTTTAGAACGTAAAAACGAAGGTAATCCATAGCTTTTTACTTATTTTGTCAGCCTTCCAAACAATGTCAATATACGACAGTTACTTCACTTAAATGTACCGTTTTCACAAATTTTGATACCTACAGCTAATGTTTTATATGCCAAAGATGTCACGTGAAAAGCACACGCAACACTGTCGAAGAGCGGTAATTTATTGTATGTAAATTAAACCAAAGAGGTTCCACGAAATGTAAAAGTGAAATGGAATTTTATGTTCTTTGTTTGTCAACAACTAAAAGAAACGCCTAACAAAATACAAATGGTGGAATGAACTCATCTGTTATTTACGTACCTTCTTTTTCCTTTTGAAGATTGCGCAAGTTTTTCCTTAGCTCCTCAGTCTCTCTGTTGATCTTAGCAATAGTTCGTTGTTTGACTGTCAGCTCGGATTGCAAACCTTTTATTGTAGCTACTAAGTAACTATCTTCTTTCAGTCTATTCAAAATCAAGGCTGAATTTTGAGTCAATCGGCTGACAGCTGACGACGCTCTGTCTGGCTTTATAAATGTTTGCGTCGAAATAGTATGCTTGTTCCTAGGTACTGTTTGAGTTGCTACATCAGTTCTATGCGCTCCATTCAACTTGTGCTTTAACACAGTGTTGACCTTCCTATCATCCATCAGCTGCCTCTCTACGTCTATAATGTGACTTTCGTATTTCTGTTTCATGTCGCCAAACTTTTCTTGTAACGTCATTAATATTCCTTGGAAGTGACCTTCTTTGTCTTTGAGCTCTTGCTCTAGTCTAGCAATCCGTTCTTCCAATAGCTTTTTCTTATTATCTTCCACTGTTGACGATTTTGAAGCGACTAAAAAAGGTTCAATATTAAAAGTCATCAACAATTAAAATGAAATGTTTTTTTTTTCTAGTAAACACTCACCTATCAAAGCCGATACAGAATCAGGATGCTTCCTTCTTAATATCATCTCCATTTCTTTGACTTGTCTTTGTAAATCATGTATAACAACCATATCTTTCTCATGTTGCAGTGTCAGATTTTTCCTGTCATTCCGTTCTTTTTGTAGTTCCGCGAGAATTTTACTTTCATTTTCCGTAACAGACTTTAGTTCTGTGTTCTTATGCTCGTATTCTTTACTTAGTCTACCTACAAACTTTTCACATTCAGCCAATTTTAAATCAACCATATGTTTCTCTTCAGTGATTTGGTTAAACTTCTTTCTTAAAATTTTGTTATCCTCGTTTAATTTAACATTCGTTAATTCCAAACCTTTTGCCCTTTCTGTTGTGTCTTTTAATTCTTCAACCAAGTTTTCGTGTTTACAATTAATTATTGTCTTTTTAGGCGAATTAGTCACTGACTTGACAATCTTATGTGTCTCTCGTTTTTTTGAATCGATGACGCCGGCGGAGAAAGGCCTTAACTTTGGTTTGCGACGTATTTCAGTGTTTTCCTTAGCATTTTGTTTAGCATACTGGTTAGCCTACAAACACATTTTAAGATGATTACAAATACAAGTACATAATTTCTCAGCTTTCTTAACGTTATGCTATATTAAAATGGATATAAGTGGCATCTTTAACACTCCTGTATTAACATATGAAAGCTTCAAACACACTACTCGTTACTTAGACATTACCAGATACAGAGCACAGGTATATTTAAGTCTAAGTGCTATTCCCATAAAGATAAACCAAACTCCGGAACGGTCATAAACCGTGAAAAGAACATTAGATAAATAAATCGTTAGAAGCGTGTTTACAGTAAACAAGGTTTGTCTTCAAAGTTAAATAACTGCAACTTGGTGGCAACGACCGGGCACGGCGCCAGCGCAGGTCGAGAGAAAAGTTGTCAGGCTGGTTCCAAACGAATACTGTACCTATAGGCGGTGTGACGCCTTTTTGCAAACACTGATCCGAATCTAATGCGGTTATTAATACTTTTAATATTGTCGTTTAGAAATACATGTAAAAGCTTTTGATCGTAAAATGGAGAGCCCTGTAAGTTGCTCACTTTATGAGGCTCCGCAGTCGTCATGTAATTGAGTTGTAAAAATCTGTTTAGTCGAAGACGAAGCAGGTACTCAAGGGTACTCAATGTGTCTTAAGTAGGATTTAACGAGTTAAAATAATTTGTTGAAACTAGGTTACCTTTGATGGAAATAAACGTACTGATAGAGACACGTTTGTTTCCATCAAAGGTATCTTTCCGTAGAAATGAATGTCAGAGAGAAAATAAATTCGTGGACCAAGACCACTACGTTGCGGTAAACCTCTGCAGGAAATCCTAAAAATAACTCCAAGAGATCTCCATACGACTAAAAAACCAAAGGCTTTGAACTTTGAGAGCAATAACATTTTTTTCATAATCAATAAAATCATGTAATAAACATACATAAGAACATAATTATAACCGGAACTCAATATCCTCACAAAATCTAGGTATCTACAATTCCATTAACTCCGTCATATTAAATCTCATCAAGTCAATTTCGTATCCCGAGCTATCAATACCGACAGCTTGTTTATCGGAGCTTAAAAGAGGCAATCGATGTGCGTAAGCGCATCAGTGTGATCACCTGCGGCAGAGCGCCCGCACCGCAGTAGCCATGGGGTCCTTGACGAAGACAGTCGTGTTCCTGTACGTCACTTCCTCGGTTTTATGTACGCCGTTCATCAATCAACTACAGCCAGGACAAGGTATGATATGTTTTTTTAAAGTCACTTTAATAGATGAGTAGATTTTTAGTTAGATTTTTAAACTACATCGGTCAACACTCACACCCTTTAAAGAACGGTTAAATGTATAAAATACTCTCATAATTTAATTGGTTTTTTTTGGTTTGATTTCTTTCAAAAACACATTGTTTTGTTCTCTATTTTTTTGTTTTTTTTTAACACAATATCTTGGCGGACTATACATTATAAAAAAACAGAAGCTACCGGTAGAGCCTAACCGCTATAAAAGTCTTCCGAATATTTTTATAGTTCAAAAACAGGAAACGAATGCACACAAATTGAATGAATTCCATGTTTATTATTCTAAAGTCCATCTCGATTCCGATCGCGATCTCGCCTTCGAAATGCGTGATCAAAATCAAATATCGAAAGTCGCGGAAACCCTTGGACGGCCGGCAAGTTCAGTTCAAGTTCGACATACAACACCGTTAGACTGGCAAAGATATTGGCCAAGTTAGACCGGCCAGCCACGAATGGAAAACAAGCCGTGCCCAGAGAAAGTCATTAAAACATGTCACAGGAGATACGAGCCTTGCATTTTAATCTATTCCATTATCAATTCGCTCTGTGTCGCTATCGATACTTCAAAACTTAACACATAATGTGTGAATGTGAACGCGTATTCGTATCCGTAGTAAATCATTGTAGAAATCGCTCATTAACTTTTATGTACGCACTTACATAAAAGTTGATAGTATTTCTTTTATTTAATGTATTCTTAATGCGTACTCGTTGTAGGAGGAAAAGTGTTTAATATTTTCTTTGTGAATCATCACTAGTAATATCTATTTTTTTTGTCGATCGCCTGCAATGCCTACACAGTCGCTTGAAATATAAAAGCTCAATTTGACCTTGTTAGTTACTAAATGAATCCATCATTTACTCATACCCATTAAAATGAAAATGTATACCTACTCGACATATTGTTTTAAAACAATGCTCACACAGAACTATGTCGCTGTGAAAAAATAAGGCCATGAATAAAACAAAGCTTGTGTGTTGTAATCTGTGCATCTAAATACACAATTATTTCTAAAAACGTGTATATATGGACGGCAAATAACGACATTAATGCAATTTTACCACTCATTAAGATTGAATCAAACGTAAGACAAATTGATGATACATAATAAGTCACGATTCTGAATCACTTAGACGCAAAAATGCAGATGTAATCGTAATTATCGCTGATATAAATGACCTACTCAAAGTAGCTTCCTAATGACTTGTTTCAGAATGGCCTACACGTAGTTCAGTTAAACAACCATATCATCAGCTAGCTCAAAATGAAACCGACTCTAAATCAGACTCAGTTGCAACTGAAGTGGTAGCTGAAGGAGTAAAAGGACCGGAATTGGTAGCTGAAGGAGAAAAAGTGCCTGAAGTGCCTGATGACAATAAACCTAAGATCGCATTAGCAGAAGAAGTAGAGAGGATTGACTACAGTGGTGCCCAAGTGTGGAAAGTCTCCACAAGGAAAAGTAGCGCTCAGCGTCTCATTAACCAACTCGCGTCCGAGAAACGTAAGCTGAACATTAAAAAAAGACACAAAAAGCTTAGTATTTAATTAAGGAATACATCAAAGTAACATTTTATTTATTTTGCAGTCATAGCGTCATGGGGAGGTAATCACTCAGCTATTGATATCCTTGTCAAACCAAAAGCCCTTGACAACGTTACAGCTGCATTGAAAAAGAAAGACATTGCGTACTATGTTATGATTGAAGATCTGCAACAAAGAATCAATGAAGAAAACCCACCGCTAGATGAGAACGAACTGGAACTACAAGACAGACGAGGTTCGTATTGATAATGAAGTAATTTCCTGAAGCTTGTGAGTTGTGAAGATAGATTAACAATATTCCAAGGGTCACTGTAATTTTGTTCCAGCAAGAGCTTACAATTTTTGGCGTTACAGGGAATCTCATCGCAGACTAGGTTTTATAAGTGCCTACATGGGGTACAATTCTCTCAACCTTCCCATGGAGTATTGGCCAAATGCAAATTGGGGTTCGTTGTTGTTGTTCGGCACCGAATCTTTATTGTTATGCACTATGTTTGTTTTAATACAATTGGTTTTAAATTCTCACATGACGTGTCTCTAACCTTTTGGATCTGGATTGTGTTCATTAACATTTTTACGATTTTTGTTTAAAGCTAACAGTTGAAAGGTCAAAATTTTCCTTTCGTCACTAATCCGGAAGCAAGAGAACATACTCGCAAATTGGGAGAGTCGTGTGATTTAACAGAAATTATGGATAATGGTAAGATAATATGTTTCTTCGTCATTTTGATATAGGATCTCTTTTCAGGTCACCGTATGACATGGAAGCAGTATCATAGACTGGAAGATATTCACGGATTTATGGACTACTTGGCGAAAACATATCCTTCTATCGTCAGTGTTAATACAATCGGAAAATCTTACGAAGGCAAGGAACTCAAGGTAAATGGGCCGTTCAAAAATATTTTTTTCCTTGAAGAAATAATTTTATCAAAAGTTTCATAATTATTGTAACATAATTTGAGTTATAATTTCAAATTGCATTTGGCAAATTTTCCGTTATACAGTTTCAATATTGACAGTCAAACGTTAATGAGAAGTTTTCACTTTTTATACAGCAGTACCATATTGTTAGCGTGACGAAACAACAATCACACTCATTCGCGGTATTGTTCATTTTATCAGTACTTTATCACATCAAGCCATATGCACAGAGGAATGAATTCGCGATACGTAATAGACTTGATAGATGAAGAAGTGGCTGATAGCGTTATAGGCGCTTTAAGTTTTTGTGAGTAAAAAAACTTTGAAAAGATTTGTGTGGCCAAGAATTAAGATTAAACATTTGATAAGTGCTATTGCAATAACCCAATTTTTTTGTCTAGACTCCTATCTATCTATTCCATATCTTTAAGCACTTGATTGCTCAAGTCTCGGTTTCTCCATCGGAAATCCCCAGTTTTCAACAATTGCCGATCAATAACGACAGGGTTTATTCTTCATGCAGACTTCACTAACGGTGCTGGGGCCTAACCACCAACTCTTAAAGCAGTATTACTTAAATATTTCTTCCAGTGGGAAAGAGACGGAGCTATGCAGGACGTATAGCTCCGTCTCTTTCCCACTGGAAGTAATATTAAAGTAATACTGCTTTAAGAGTTGGTGGTTTAGGCCCTGGAGTTTAAAGAGCGCCATTGCCACTTTGCACCTCGCCCACATCTAACTGCATCTTTAATTTTTCCTCCAGGTTCTACGCATTTCGGACGGAAAACAAGGCAACAAAGCAGTATTCATTGACGGTGGCATCCATGCCCGCGAGTGGATTAGCCCTGCTGTTGTCACTTACTTCATCAACCAATTCGCAGAAAACTTTGACGTCGAATCTGATGATATCAAGAACATTGATTGGTAAGGAACATAGCCTCAATTCTTCTCTCTTCTTTGTCAAGTCACACAATCCTAACATTCAGAACCCTTTTTTTATGGATGGGAAATCATCATATATAATAATTTCGCAACCCTGGAACATTCCTAACCCTCCTAGTCAAACTGTAGCTATGTAGGTACTTCGGAAAATTTTAAGCTGTTTGTCTTCTCGATCTTATTCTTTTTTTTTGTTTCCAGGTACTTCTTGCCGGTAGTAAACCCTGACGGGTATGAGTACACACATAAGTCGGACCGTCTATGGAGGAAGAACAGGAAATATGGATATGGTCCCAGCACTTGCACTGGTGCGGATCTTAACAGGAACTTTGGGTAATTCATAATATTCATCAGAATCGTACTTTGGAAGAAAATAGTTTAGGTACTTGCGCCAAGATCGATCAATCTCTCGAACTTAGAGTTAAGTTCGCCTTTGTACATGAACTTTTTTATCTCTGTTATTAGTATAAGTTGTTATGGTGTACGGTAAAGAGTTAGAGCTTCTTAACTCTTTATGTATATGTTGCAAGTTATGATAAGATACAACAGAGCAACAAGACAAAATCGCAGATCGGCTATTACCTACTCTAGTTTATTTAGGATGTCCACCAGGCTTAATGGACGAAATGATTGTATTAATTAAGGTAAATGGGAAAACTGGGTACGATAAACCGGCGTAACACCCACCCGGTTGTGTTATAGCGCAACTTGGGACAGGCATCTGCCCAATAGTGGCGATAGGCTGAGTTGATTGATCAAAATCGATCCCATAATGTACCGGGCCAAGGCTAACTATGGACACGGGCCAAGGGTAACTAAGTAGGTACTAGTTCACGATAGCACGATGTGCCCACTTAATATAATAAAAGTTTAGCTAGGAAGGAAACTATTTTGCTTTGTCACGGAATACGGAAATTAGCGTGCAAGAAACGCATTAAAGATCACAGTGCCATATAAATGGACATTATCATTTGAACATTATAAGGAATGAATTAGTGTTCGGTTTGTCCCATTCAGCTACGGTTCTGGGTTAGGGTTCCCAATCTGGTACTTATAAAATCGAAGTATGTATGTCAATCAATGTTGGCGTTTGGGACAACTTGGTATTTTTCGCTTAGTCGCTAAAATCGCCAGCGTTTCTCTTCTCAATCGATGAAAACAAATAGTTAAGTCCCTAATCGAAAACATGTTTGTTTGTAGATATCGCTGGGGAGGAAAAGGAGCGTCAAGTTATCCGTGCAGTGACATATACCGCGGCAGTGGACCGTTTTCAGAACCAGAATCTAAAGCCATCTCTGTAAGTGATTTCTTTTCTACAGCCTGTATACATACCTATAGAATCAACTACCCTACCAACTATAGGATCCTATCTTAGGGATATTCAGGCCGACAAACATGATGATGTAACGAACTTTGCTTCGCCAGTTCATTTGGTCAGTTGGTAAAAGAAGAAGCTTCGGCAAAAACGTCTGCTGTACAGTTTGGCGGTCAATTGGCCCATGGAATTCCTTACTTATCGAAATACTTAATTTTATCGCCGTACTAGATTTAATTTATATTTTTCTTTAATTTGCTTGCAAAAACTACACAAAAGCACTACAAAGCACCTTGGATGTACATGCCCTAGATATGCAAACCATTTAACCATAGGTAATTAGGCCAAGTAACTGACACTAACTCCCCATGGCCATCCACACCCCCAAGGTATTTTGTTCATGTTGGACATGCAATTTTAAGCATACCTGTATATCTCATAACATTTTCCTTTTCTTTTTTCAGGAATTCTTCAAGAGTACAACAAAGAAATTCTCTGCCTATCTGACATACCATAGTTATGGGCAGTACTTGCTGTACCCATGGGGTTATGATAATGCATTGCCTCCAGACCACAAGGACCTTGAAACTGTGGGCAAGCTGGTGGCTCAGGTAAGTCACCAACCAGACCAAGTCCATGTTTTATGGTAAAAGTTAGACGTGCAATTTTTTCATTACCATAAATAAGCCTTTGTATCCAATTTTTTTTAAATTCTTAAATAAAATCAATGGCATAGTTGGTATGAGACACAATTTCCTTTTGTGCAACACAGTAGGATTCTGGTACCTACCCATGCCTTTGAATAATACTTAAATATTTTAGTAAAAAATAATTTTCATGCTGGTACTATAGAGCCATTCTATATCTTTTTTTTTCTTACAGGCAATCCAAAAGACAGGTGGATCAGAATACAAAGTTGGATCATCAAGTGGTCTGCTCTACCCAGCTGCTGGTGGTTCTGATGACTGGGCCAAGTCTTTAGGCATCAAGTACACCTACACAATTGAACTGAGTGACACAGGACGTTATGGCTTCGTACTACCGGCTTCATACATTGAGCCCGTAGCACGAGAGAACTTAGCGGGCTTAAGAGCTTTAGCTAGTGCAGTGAACAAATTAGAATAAATTTATTTGCCTACTAACTATGCATAAATTATTTATTTAAAGTTTTTCTACTCATGAATGTACAAATGATACTTAAGTTGAATAGTCTCATTTACAGTTAAGATGCTTTAAAATGTAATAAAAAAGAAGGCTGATGCAAGAAATGTAAGGCTGTTCAGCAGCAGCATTATTTCTAAGAATAAATACTTAAAAATTATTTTGTTTTCATTGTTCCTCAAGCCGAGTTTGCTAGTGAAACTGGACAAACATCCTTATTAAAGAAAACTCATTTTTATGATACAGTTCTTGCACAAGATAAGAGTATCTGAGACATCTACAATCTAATGTGCTTTCAGAAAGCATAATTAGATACATCTTTTTGTAATAAAATGAATAAACTACCTTATTATTATTGAACTCCTTATGCTCCATTGAATCTCTTTCATTCTCACTAGGTTTCGTGACTTTAATTTGAGGAATAGCACCAGATTCACTTTTATTTGGACTGCTAGCATTCAGTGCAGTCGATATAGGGCTACTTTTTAGCAAATTTTTAGTCTCCTGTGCAATATCTTCTGCCCTTTTGAGAATCAAATCTACATCATCAATATCTTCACTTAATATCTTCTCTTCCTTGTTAGCTGCAGAGAGCTTCTTGATTTCATTAAAAATCATACGAATTTCTTCATCATCATCCTTGTAAGCTTCACAACTCTTTTCAAATTGCAAAAATTCTTTTGTCGAGATACTGTTGTCATTCGACCCTATGTCCTGCGTCATCGCAATTAAACTTTGCGCCATGATTTAAAATTAGGATATTTATTTAAGCTCAACAAGATTCGCAATTGTAGATGTCTAGATGATACCAAAACAGTATTCGCCGAATTCTTCGATTATTTTCCATTCAAATACAACTTGCGGTTGCTAAGCAACAATCATAGACAAACTTTATCACAGAATATAAATACCCCTAAAGGGCAACTTTATGACTTTTGCAGATTAGAGATGAGGTGGAAACTGCGGAAAAAACGGTTTTACCATACATGTTTTCGTTAAAATAATATGTGGGACATGCTTTATAGTATTGTGTTGCCAAGCATTAAACAATGTAGTACAAAACTGGCAACACTTTAATTAAAATGTCAAGTATGTCAAACAAAATTGACAAAAATATGTCAAAAAGCGTAGCTGAGAGCTAAGAAAGTAAAATTGAACGATAATATTTATCAGAAAACGGGCTTAAATTGCATTTTCATTGAGCAAGATAAGTGTGTGCATAACTCCAACATGTCGGTGCCTCCACAGGCATTTGTTAACAAAAACAAAAAACATTTCCTAGGGATCCCAGCACCCTTAGGTTATGTTGCTGGTGTTGGTCGAGGGTACGACATTGTTTATTTACCAATCATTGAAAAATATGAACTTTTAGATGGGATGGATGTGTCAGTGATCTTTTAATTTCTTTTACAGTGCTACTGGATTCACCACACGTTCTGATATTGGTCCTGCGAGAGATGCCAATGATGTGTCGTAAGTATCTTGTTCTCCATTTCAACACATTTAGAAATAGTACTCAAAATTATTATACAATAATATTGTAATTTGTACAAAAAAAGATCTTTGATTTTATGAAATAAAAAACAAGAAGTTTCTTGATTGTATTGAATGTTATATTGTAAGTTTTAAGGCCTTTTACTTATTTTGTCTTTCAGGGATGATCGCCATGCCCCTCCGGCTGCTAAACGCAAGAAGACCGAGGAAGAAGATGATGATGAAGATTTGAATGACTCCAATTATGATGAATTCTCAGGATACAGTGGCTCATTGTTTTCAAAGGTTTGTTATCATTGTTCTTATTCTTTTTGATAATGTGTTCAACATACATACACATACTTGAATTGTTTAGAAAGCTAAATTACACTGCTTTTTGCCTGCTAAGCTTTTCCGTGTGGCCCTGTAACCTAGCACATTATTGATGCTACATTTAGTCAGTGTATCAATGTGTATGTGTGCTGACCCACTATTAAAGTGAAAAAGTTGCCCTAAGCCATATGAAAATAGTCTTTTTGTCACAAATTCAAAAGTCCCATTCATGTAGACACCATTAAATGTAGAATTTTATTTTACTGTAAGTCATTGTGGCCCTACATGACAATAGCAGAAGTGCAATGTGGCCCAGAGAAAAAAAAGGTTGAGTACGGCTGATCTACATCATAACACTAGTACGGTCTATTTTCCCTGGGACTCATAGCCTGTGCCACAAGTACCGTAACTAACTGTATTGTTAGAGCTTCACAGACTACTACAACCTATTTAGCCTATCTGTGAGTAATATTTTAAGAAACTTATGATATTTTTACTTGTAAACCTGCATATGTTTTACCTTTTTTTTTTGTTAATACATCAACATGGACACACTCCGTCTGGGGACAATGGAGTCTTATGTTGGACTCCTACTAACTAACCTCCACAGTTCCTACTGCTACTGTAAGTCAGGGGCCTGGGATACAATTAAATTCATGTTTGTTCTGTAAGTGCCATTGCTAAACATTAAAATATGTAATGTAGTAAGCTGCAGTGTAAATATTTTTCAGGATCCTTATGATAAAGATGATGCTGAAGCAGATGCTATATATGAGTCAATTGACAAGAGAATGGATGAGAAGAGAAAAGAGTACAGAGAGAAACGCCTCAAAGAAGACTTGGAGAGATACCGTCAAGAGAGGTAAGATTACTATACCTATCAAAGTCCTCTTAATAATCTTAATTGCTTGTTGATGTAATTTCTTGTTGGAGATGCAATAAGTATTGTATTAGTTTTCCATCACAATACTCGTAACATATTATACAAAAATAATTTTCCAAATCTGATTGGTACTTTACTTTCCTTTTTTTTTTAAAAAAAAAAGTTGCCCCACACTAGGAATTCCTCCTGTATTGCGGGCGGGTGCGTTAACAAACATAAAACTCACATACACAAACAGCCAGACCCGGAACAACTATCTGTAGGCCATACAAATATTTGTTCCGTGCGGGAATCGAACCCGCGACACGCACCACAGCAGTCAACCGCTCAACCACTGCGCCAACCATGTTGTCGTGATTCCAGAGATTAGCCCATTCAAACAAACTATTTTTTCATTACAATCCAACTAATATACACAACTAACATAATTATGTTTTCAGGCCAAAAATTCAGCAACAGTTCTCAGACCTTAAACGTGAATTGAAATCAGTATCTGAAGATGAATGGTCAGCCATCCCTGAAGTAGGTGATGCTCGTAACAGAAAACAACGGAACCCTAGGGCTGAGAAGTTCACTCCATTGCCTGACAGTGTGTTGTCCAGGAACCTCGGTGGAGAATCATCGTCATCTATTGATCCTGGGTCTGGGCTAGCATCTATGATGCCTGGAGTTATGACTCCAGGAATGTTGACACCTTCAGGTAAGCTGATTTTTTTACAAGCTTTTATTTAACTTGCAATGTATGTATGTATCTAACTAAATCCCGTACGAGTTAACATGGCACCTGGCTGGACACATTTCGAATGACGTTTTGAAGTTTTAATTTAAATTAAAAAATATATTTCGATGAAAACAATATGAGCGCATTACCATCACTGTTACAGTTGCGTTTAAATTTTTTTCATCAAAATCGAATGGTTCAATTAAATTAAATTGCCAAAACGTAGGTAATTTGAGCCAGGTGCCAAGTTAACGTGTACGGGTGGTATGTTTGTTCGGGTAGAATCTTACAACTCAGTTTTGAAGCAGATATCTTCAACCGATTGAGCTGAAATTTAGTTTAGTTTAGATGACAATGCATGCATGGTTAGCTGTGTGACGTCATCCTAAATCCGACATGGCGGAACACCCAAGATGGCGGACTAGTTATTTTTAATGCACTCCTACAATATGAATATCAAATAAAAGGGCTTGCTGAGAATATTACTATTTACTATATGCTATGTAAATAAGCTCTCTAAAACATAGATCCTAGACAGCTGGACATGTACTGCTTGCATTGCTTGCCATACTAAATGATGGTACCATCCAGATAATATACTCCATTTAAATAATTCTGTTCATAAGAATCTGATGTCAGACCAGTTACATTTCTGAGGTTCTTCTTTGAAGTTACTTTACTATCCCAGAATAAGGCTGTTTTGGTTAGCATTATTTTTAACAAACTGTCTTTTATCCACAGGTGACTTGGATTTAAGAAAGATTGGTCAAGCAAGAAACACCCTCATGACAGTGAAACTCTCCCAAGTATCTGACTCAGTGACCGGACAGACAGTGGTAGACCCCAAGGGCTATCTGACAGACTTGCAGTCTATGATACCGACGTATGGTGGCGATATTAATGATATTAAGAAAGCTAGACTACTGCTGAAGTCAGTGAGAGAAACTAATCCTAATCATCCCCCGGCTTGGATTGCTAGTGCCAGATTGGAGGAAGTTACAGGTGTGTATCATTTTGTTTTATTATTATTATTTTATTTTAATTTTGAACAATCTCAGGACCATGGGGTCCCGGTCCTTTGGTAGGCGTATGAGGGGCCGAAGCCAACTCGCAGAGGCCCTGTTAGACTTTTTAATGGAATGAGACACCAGCCGACGATTATCCCTGTATGCACTATAAATGTATACCCAAGGATAATCCCCGGTTGGTGCTGGACTATTGCAGAATGTGGAAACAAAAAATAAAAGGCTATGGGTTTGGGTGGTTTAGTGGACTGATTACCGTATACTATGGGAAAACTATTGACCCCTGCCTGACCACTAATAATGTACACAGCTTTAAAATGGCAGGGGTGACTTGCACACTCAATAAATGGGCCCCCGAAAAGGGTCGCTAGCACAAAGTGACGTTGCGCCAAGGGGGCAACATATCCTGAGGTGCTAGAGGAGTGGAGAGGTATACCAGCATCTTACTGGATTATACATTTATTATTATTATTGATAGGCACGCTCGTGGTCGATGATGGGGCACGCTTGCCTAGTGTGTAGTAGAATATTTACTCCTCTCCTCTCCTCCCTTGACAATTTTTTTTTTTTTTTAATTATCAACCATATCACCTCTTACTGTATTCTAAGCAGGACAGAAGAGTGTTCCAGCCAGAACTCTGTATCATCACATAATAATTCAGCAACCCACTTCTTTCAGGCAAGGTTCAGTCAGCCCGTAACCTCATAATGAAAGGCTGTGAAGTGAACCCAAGCAGTGAAGAGCTCTGGCTGGAGGCGGCCCGTCTACAGCCTTGCGACACGGCTAGAGCGGTCATAGCGCATGCCGCTAGGAACCTGCCGCACAGCGTGAGGATATGGGTGAAGGCTGCGGACTTGGAACAGGAGACTAAGGTAAGTTTTAGACGGGATCTTCACCTCTGATGTTGGACTGCATGATGTGGTGACGGCAGCTCTGTGAGTTGGGCCGTCGAACTTTGCACTATGTGTTAGTATAATGTTAGCAGCTGAGAGGAGAATAAGTACAATTTTGTTAGTTTTGCATAATTTATCTCCCTTTAAATTGAGGCATTAAGACACAAACTTGAGTAGCATATTCAGACTGATATAAATTATGGCGTTTATGATTTCGCACGTAATTGTGCTCAAAGTAGTTAGTAACTGCGCTTTGTGGAACATTTAGTATGCGACCGTTGGTGTGGCACATCGTATTTTGGTAAAAAAGTAAAGGGTATTAGAGCATTTTTTCTGTCTTCCATTGTTACGACAGTCTCTTTCTAAATCGTGGTGTGTGCACAAAATAACGACGAATTGAACATTCCACACAATATATTTTCAACTGATATCACAAGGCGTACCTGATTAGTATGTCACAACTTCCAGTATACCAGCTAGGGACATAAAATTTGAGCATTCACACCAGTAAAAGTTAATAAACATTTTTCTGACACAGGCAAAACGCCGAGTCTACCGCAAGGCTCTAGAACACATTCCCAACTCTGTCAGACTTTGGAAAGCAGCGGTAGAGCTTGAAAACCCAGAGGACGCCCGCATCTTACTCTCAAGAGCTGTAGAATGTTGCCCCACTAGCGTGGAACTGTGGCTGGCGTTGGCTCGACTGGAGACTTATGAGAATGCGAGGAAAGTGCTTAATAAGGCCCGCGAGAATATTCCCACTGATCGACAGATTTGGGTGACGGCGGCTAAGCTTGAAGAAGCTCATGGTGAGTAGATTTAATTCTAAAGTAATGAAGGGTATTGGTTATTTGGTCTACATTTTACTTAAAATGAAAAAAGAATACCAAAAAACCTTTGCTCTTACATTAGTATAATAATTAATTTTATTTAAAATTTTATGCCACTTTTTATAGTCGCCAGCACATCAACCTGTCAAATTTCTTTAATAGATTTTCAACATTATTGCTACAGCATTAGGTTCAAGGTTGAATGGGAAAATGAAACAGTTTCGGGTAACTTGATGTGCTGGCGTCTGTACCAGTGAGATGGCAAATGGTATGATGCAGTGGGTTCTGAAGTAGTGTGTGGTTTCTAAGCGCAGTTTTCCAAATTTTTCTATTCAGTTTTTCGTTGAGTATATTAACATTTTTGAATGAGCCACTTTGTGCCAGTGTTAAACAAAATAGTATGATCCAGTGAGTTTTGGATTAGTGTGTGGTTCCTATGGACTGTTTTCCAAATATTCCTGTACAGATTTTGCTGTTTTTTTTTCGTTTTTTCTATTTTCACCTTTTTCTTATCTTTTCGTCGCCAGGTAATACCCACATGGTTGAGAAGATCATAGACCGAGCGATCACATCCCTAAGCGCAAACGGTGTCGAAATAAATCGTGAACACTGGTTCAAAGAAGCTATGGAAGCTGAAAAGTCAGGAGCTGTTCATACTTGCCAGGTAAGACAAGAACGCCTTTTTTTTCATGCTCCTCCGTTGATCTTTTCTGATTAATTTCGGGTTCCAAGACAGTTGAATTGTTTCTCCGGGACTCGTCGAGCTTTATTTTATTGACTCGGCGTTTTTCTGGTGGTCGCCACTATTGATTCCCCCGCCTTATCCCATAAAAAACACCTTTTTACGTTATAAATGTGTAAATTATCTTACAGGCCATTATACGCGCGGTGATTGGTCACGGCATCGAACCTGAGGATCAAAAACACACATGGATGGAGGATGCGGAAGCCGTAAGTATATTTGACTCAATTTTAAAGTTTCACCACAAAAAAAAACCAATCGAAGGCTTATCATTCAAAATGATTCGTTTGGTACACAAATCTCGACCTTGTCCAAAAGAAAATAAGGTTGCTTTTTAGTTGGACGAAAAAATTATCGCTTTAAATTGTTTATTTATACACTATACCTTTTCTATCTCCACCAGTGTGCCAACGAGGGCGCCTACGAGTGCGCGCGCGCAGTGTACGGGTACGCGCTGTCCGTGTTCCCCTCGAAGAAGTCAATCTGGCTGCGCGCCGCCTACCTGGAGAAGCAGCACGGCACCAGGGCCAGCCTGGAGGCGCTGCTGCAGAGGGCCGTGGCGCATTGTCCCAAGTCGGAGGTGCTGTGGCTGATGGGGGCTAAGTCTAAATGGTTGGCAGGTGAGTGGGACTATAACTTAATTATTTAAAAAAAACACTGGGCAAGTGCAAGTCGGACTTACACACGAAGGTTTCCGTATCGAAAAAAACATATTTATTGTATAGGGGTCCCCTTTTTTATATTTTATTTTATTATTTGTTGATATAGCAGCAATAGAAATACACACTCTGTGAAAATTTCAACTGTCTACCTATTACGGTTCATGAGATACAGCCCGCTGACAGACCGACGGACGGACAGACAGCGTAGGCTTAGTAGTATTGTCCCGTTGGCCTTTGGATACGAAACCCTAAAAAACAGTTGCATTTTCGATTCCATGTTTCTTGTTTTAACCAATAATTAATAATCTTAATGTCGTCCAAGTACCTACCTGATATTTTATTGTTTTTGTAATGATAATACTTATGTCTTCTTGTCAGTTCATGCCAACCACCACAAACTATTAATAAAGAGCTTCAAAAGAGGTGGTTATTACCAAACTACCTGTCAACTTTAATAAATAGTATAAAAAGGACATAATTAGTGAAAATAAATACAAATAACATAAAAAAAAATTTGCTCTTAAACTCTCTTACTGCAGTGGAAAGGGCCCATTAAAATTTTAAAACCAAAATATACGAGTATTTCAATCATTTTCATAAAATTACAGACATCCTAACAGGTTATTTAAGTTCTGAATGACACATTGCTTCTTCCTATTTCTTAGGTGACGTACCAGCAGCCCGAGGTATCCTTTCCCTGGCTTTCCAAGCCAACCCGAACTCCGAAGAGATCTGGCTGGCGGCCGTCAAGCTTGAGAGCGAGAACAAAGAGTATGATAGAGCGAGACGACTGCTTTCTAAAGCCAGAGCGTCTGCTCCTACGCCACGGGTGAGTCGAATACTTATTTTATTTTTATCTAAAACTAGATATTCTGTGCAATATAGCCATATTTTAACTTATTCAACCTTTGGTAGCTAATTAAGTTAAGTTTGAAAAAGGGGTAAAAAGTATTCAAAAGAACAGATTTGGGGTTTAATCCCATAGGTGTGTAAGGGTTATCGAGTTTTAATAGAAGTTGGACAAAAAACATTTTCTTGCTCTACTTCAAATGACACATACATACAATAAAACTACGAATGTTCTCAATAGGGTGTTTTACTGAAAAAATCTAATTAGTCCGAGACTATGATGGTACAATTTTTACCAGCGACGTGACGTCACGCGTGTTTTCAACGCACTGTATCGTCTTAATTTTTTTGTTGACGTGAACAAAGAAAAAATACGTGTCCAAGCTTTTTAGAAATCTATCTGACGGACTAATTAGATTTCTTCCGCAAAATATCCTATTCCGCCGAGTCTGGATGAGATATGACCATTCTCCTTTATTAATTTTATATAAAACAATACAAGTACTCAATATATTTGTTTGTAATTTTTCTAAAGGTAATGATAAAATCTGCCAAGCTGGAATGGGCTCTAAACAACCTAGACGTAGCTCTAAAGTTACTTGAGGAGGCTATCAAGGTTTTCGCTGACTACGCCAAAGTGCACATGATGAAAGGACAGATTGAAGAACAGATGGGCAAGGATGAGGAGGCGCGGAATACGTACTCTCAGGGGGTGAGGAACTACGAATTTTATTTTATTTTTATCAAACATCGACATAATATGAGACACAATTTTAACCTACTTATTGTTTTAGAGACTCCTGGGAGTCTTGTGTCCCTTTGTAAAATAATTTGATGTCAATGTTTGGTCATCAAATTATTTAACAATACTCAAGGATAAGCAGAAAAAAAAACAAATATGTTTTGACTTGATTGCTGGAATCCACTTTAGCGTAAAGTTTCGCTGTAAATCATAATTTGAGTCTAACCAAACACTTGTATACCTTTTTGATGAAATATAAAATGTCGATCTATGCGAAGGCAGGCGCATGTCTTGGTCCGAATGCAAAGCAAATGATTTTGACTCTATTCCGTTAGCATAAAGTTGGAGTTCGAATAATTGTAAAATGAGTACCTTCAGACTTTGTTCTTATCAGTTTGTTAATGTTTTAGCTCAAGAAATGTGCAACCAGTGTGCCAATGTGGATATTACTAGCGAGACTCGAAGAGAAACTAAAGAATGTTACCAAAGCGCGATCAGTATTGGAAAAGGCCAGGTTAAGGAACCCTAAGAATGCAGAATTATGGTAAGAACTTGACACTGCTACTGTTTTCATAGATTTTATTACTGAGCTACTACTACTGAGCCGGGGTTACATTATTGTGTTGTGTCGTGTCGTCTTCTGACGCACTTGATTGGCTACAAAATTCGTTGAAATATGACGTAGGCTTGAATAGATTCGGTTGATTGGTGTATCCCTCGCTATGACACACCCTGACACAGTAATGTAAAACTAGCTTAAATAGTATTTCTTTACTTATTAAACGCCTGTATAACACACGATACGTGACAAGATTATTAATTTTTTGAACATTTCTCTCACTCAGGTTAGAGAGCGTAAGACTGGAAAGGCGGAATGGCAGCGCTGAAATCGCTAACGCGGTGATGGCTAAGGCGCTGCAGGAATGTCCCAGCGCTGGACGCTTGTGGGCAGAGGCCATATTCATGGAGTCGCGGCCGCAGAGGAAGACTAAGAGTGTAAGTTTTTTATAAGTATAGGGAATTTAAGTAACTGGCGAAACTTCACCAGATGAAATTTTCGAACGTGATTTTTTTCTTGACTCTTGAGTTTTGCTACACAAAAGACCTCGGTAAAAAATTTGAAGGGAAGCCTATGCCAACAGTAGACAGACGTCTTTTGGCTGATATGATGATGATGATGATGATGAAAATATTTGAACGTCATACATAAGCTGTTAACATTGGTTGATCTAAATAGAAATAGTTCAATTGAGTTTTGAGATTTTGAACTAATTGATCTGGGCTGTCCAAAAACTAAAAGAGACTTACTTGGGCCATCAGAATACCTATTTTTTTCTAAAAACATAACTAAGAATATGTAGGGAAAAAATTAAACGCAAAACCTGAATAAGGCATATTTTACCCATTATTATTATGAACAAATTCAACCATGGCACCAAATTTCATGGCGCGAAATAAAAATCAGCTTCTCAGTACGGAGGTCGTGGGTTCGATTCCCACACAGGACAAATCTTTGTGCGATGAGTATGATTATTTGTTCTGTATCTGGGTGTGTAATTTATCTATAATATTTATGTATTTAGAAATATATAAGTATATTTATCAGTTGTCTGGTTGCCATAGTACAGGCTCTGCCTAGTTTGGGATCAGATGGCGATGTGTTGATTGTCCCAAGATATTATTATTCTCTTTATTATTTTGTCGAGTTAAGCAAGCATAAATGTATCGAGATTCCTCCGTACCTCGGAAAGCACGTTAAGCCGTTGGTCCTAGCTGTCATTTGTAGACCTTTGGCAGTCATTACGGGTTGTCAGAAGCCAGCAACTCTGACTCTAGTCTTGCCAAGAAGTAGGTACCGTGTTACCCAGTTAATGGGTTGTGGAGGTCTGGTAGGCAGCCGCTCCACGTAAAATACTGGTATTCGCTGAATCCGGTTTGACTGTGAGCGATCCCCAAAAAAACGGCTAGGCAGATGATGATGATGCAAGTATGAGGTGATTGTGTTTTTTTCTTAATGCTACCCGGTTTTTAACATTGATATTTTTATGTAGGTGGACGCGTTAAAGAAATGCGAGCACGACGCGCACGTACTACTGGCTGTGTCGCAGCTGTTCTGGACTGAGAGGAAACTCAACAAGTGTCGGGAGTGGTTCAATAGAACGGTAAGTTAAGGTTGAAATCACCAAAAACCAGAAGGAAAATCTCATTTTTGACGTTGATTTTCGCTTAGATGATATTGCGACTTGAATCACAACGCTTTTTTAGGTAAAACAAATGGCGATCTGCTCAAATATCTCCCGGTTGTAAAAAAAAACATGATCCAAAGCGTGAATTTATTTAACTTCATTTGACCTATATTCGTGAAATCGTGACAATCTAAATAGTCGGCAGCTGTGTAGAGAGGGATAGAAGATCGCTTTAACACAAGTAAGAAAGAGATTTATTTCATGTCTCTTTCATAATTACTAAAATAGTAATATTGTATCCTGCTGTCCGACTGTCTCAGCAAATCATCGTAAAAACAATCGTATCTTTCAATTGTCATTATTTAACCATTTCTTCATTTACAACCACGGCTCCTGAGCAGTATCATCTAAATTGTATTTATTTAAATTATAAGTAAAAGAAATGGATTAATTTTAAATTTACGTTACACACTATTATAGAACAGTATACCCTATACTATCCTATTTTGCAATCTCTATCGCAATAAGGCTTACTGTAAGAAAACCCAACTGTTACATAAGCTCGCTAAGTACATAAGCTGAAAAACAGTTTAGAGGGAGAGAGAGAGAGAGAGAGAGCGATTTTAAGTTTTCTATAGAAAGTGAAAAATCACGCTATCATTCCCCTGACTGAACTCTTTTTCGAAAATGTTCTTTACTAACTATTTAGACCTGGATATCTTGCGTATGCATACCAAGTTTAATAAAAATAGGTTCATTCATTTCGAAAAATAAGGACTTGAAAGTTTGTATGAAATGCCGTAGGGTGTAAACGCTCTTAAGGCAGCAAACAGTACTCGCATCAAAAAATACACCTTAAGTATGCTCAAAAATAATCCCTTACAGGTAAAAATCGACCCTGACCTCGGCGACGCCTGGGCTTACTTCTATAAATTCGAGCTCCTCCATGGCAACGAACAACAACAAGAAGACGTTAAGACACGCTGCAAAGCCGCCGAACCTCACCACGGAGAGTACTGGTGTACGGTATCTAAGGATATCGCCAACTGGTGCTTCAGTACCGAACAGATTCTGCTGCTGGTGGCTAAGAACTTACCTGTACCTACTTAAGGTATGTTAGTGTTGAAAGTTTCAATAACAGCCGTATTTATGAAATCTTTTAATTTTTATTTTTAGTTTAAATATTGATTAGCAGATTACAAATTAAAATTCTCGTTAATGAGTATTTGAACTAATCATTTAGTTAAAAAAATATAGATAAGGCCCTATGTTGAGAAATATTGGTACTTAGACAGATTTGTTCACAGAAAACAAATGAAATTGGAACTTATAGGATGCACATTAAGGTACATTATTTGTCTTTAGAACCGCACAGATGAATGTCAGTGGCACCATTTAATTCTTTATTCGTATGTAATTATTTCAAATACCCAATGTTACATTTAAGCATGTCAACACTCAGTGTCCCTAAACTTATTTATGAAGTAAGTAAAACATATAGGTTTCAGTGTAAAAGTAATCATAGTCCGGAGTTGCCATACTGCAGTTCAGGACGCTACGGTAGCTGTTAGAAGACTCACATTTTATATTTCTTCTTGGTACCAATAATAATATTGCGTGATGACAAATCATATATTCAATATCAAATTATAAGCTCCTATTATTGATGTAATATCAACCACTGAACCACTGCATTCAATATTGTTAAAACAAAATCCTTGTCAGTCAGTATTGTGCGTTTGTTACTTGTTAGAATTATAATTAAGATCAAATAAGACATTATTTACTCTAAAATTCATTATCACGCTGTTGTAAGTTGTAATTCTGATGTGAAATAAATTTATTTAGTTAAGCATGCATATATTTATTATTTAGACCCCTAGAACTTTCTGACTTTCTCACAAATAAATGCTAACACGTGCATCGCTATCGTCGTCTGACATAGTGCATCATTTTCAGATGTTTTGAAAATACATCCTGATGCAATATGATGATGTCTCACACGCCGTTATAACGAAGTAACAAAACTAGTACCTACTTCAATGTTTACGACACAGTCGTTTAAAATTGTAACACAATACATTTGAACGTTTCAAATGCCAAAGAGTTAAATTACTAGCAAAAAAAATCATGTTTACATTTTTCAAGCTACTTCCGCTTCTTTATTTACGCCAATAGGTATATAAATGAACGCAAAACACAGGACGATTAAAATTACAGTTAAATTCAAACATAAAAATCTATCATTAATATTATACTCGCGCAGTATGTGTTGTATCGTTCGGCAGATCTCAATTTTTATCTACGGAACAGTTTATAATAACAATTGCATACCCCACTAGCCGTAAACACCTTTTATAAAAGTTCTAAAAATACGGCGCGAGTTGTGTGAGTTTGAATTATAAACGTGCGCTGGCGCCGAGCCAGCCGCGCGGGCGCATGCGCGAGCTAAATAGCACAACCATTTTTCACTTCTTTCTCTTCCCAAAACTGAAAGCCGCAGCACTGATACTGCGATGCTCAATTAGTGCGACTTTGTGCCGTTAACATAGTGAAAGTGATATTTTATAGTAGTTGAACGTTTATAGTTTTGTGCAAACATGTCGCCCAAGATACCCGTGCCGCCTCTACAGGAGATCACACTGTCTTTAGTGGCCAGACAGTTAATCCACGCCCTCACTCGAGTTTCATCCGAAGAAGATGCAGCGCTGGAGTTCGCGATGGTCTCCTCCTACTACGAGAGCATGGGCGCAACCAACGACATATTCCAAGATCTCGTTAACTTAATACTTAGCTCGGAATACCTGGAACCTTCCGTCAGATTCTACACAATGAAACTGCTGCTCAAAGAAAACGTCAAAAGTTTGGCGACGGGGATCTTCCCGCTTCCCTATTATAGAAAAGTCCTCGAGCTCATTATGGAGCAAGGCCACCACTTGACTGCTCTCAATTTGAAAGGCGTGTGGGTTAAGGACGATCATCTTACAATAATGTACCAGCTGCTTAAAAACCTGCCTAATTTAACGTGTTTAAATATTCCCTACATTGCTAACGATGAAGTGCTCAAATATATCGGTAAATACAATAAGGTGTTGAAACTGTTGGACATTTCTGGTGAAACGGACATTACAGAGATTGGTATAGATGCGATGTTGTCTGGGAATCCGCAGTTAACTCAAAGTCTGACCGTGGTGAATATAGGAATGTACGGCGAGGAGAACATTGATCACACAGACGTCGCTTTATTAATACGGCGGCTGCCAAACCTCACTAATCTTGGCAGTTACTCGTTTGTTGGTAAAGCAGTTTACTCCATATACAGGACTGATCCAGATTTCAAAACAAAACTGCAATACATGCACGATGTGCAAACAAATATGCGAACAATGAAAGCTATTACTGCTCTGTGTCCGATGATAGAAACTATTTACCTTGAAGAGCCAGACCAAGGAGTTTTACAGCAAATCAAGGAGTTAAACAACGTTAACAAAATTAAATTGAATAAGTTCCAATGTCATGAACTCCATCAGTTGTTAGACAAGATTGGACATAGAGTGGGAACCTTGATGCTCTCAGGATCGACTGGGTCATTCAACTTTACTAGGGTAGCAGAAACCTGCAGGAACCTGGAAAGCTTAGAGTTCTATCAGATTCAGACGGCGACACATGAAGAGGAGATTCCTTTCAATAATTTGGAGCATATTGAAATTATTCATGGGAATTTATCGTCGTCGTGTCTGAAGTACCTGATGACTGGTAGTCCTAAGCTAAAGAAGTTGATTATTGGTGATGAAATCAAGCTCGATGACAACGATATATCGCGGTAAGTGTTTTTATTACTCGTTTTATAAATAAACTATCCCCAATAGCAATATCAAGAGATGATGCACAACTTGGGAGAAGATATAAACTTGAGAGGAGACATAAACTTTAGAGGTACACGGTACACCGTACCGATACCTCCCACTGCCTATTAGATCTTGTCATTAGTCCCCAACAGCAGCAATCGGCAACGCGGTTGGCCCAGAAGGAGATGGCACAAACACCTGAGTCATATTTAAATATGTTATACCATCCAGCTACGGTGTTCCCATTCCTTAGCGGAACACATTCCTCTTATCACATGCGTTGCGGGGCGACACCGTTTTCTATTATTGGTCATTAGCATCTTAGCATTTTGTATCATGTCCAGTGTTATACCTATTAAAACCAAAATAAGGCCCTTTTAAGTTTCACTAAGAAACTAGACTCACCTCTTGAATTGATTCCAACTCCGTCATCCATTACATTGTTGTACATTTCCCTTTCCAGCATGCTTCGCCGTTACAAGTTCGAGAACCTAGAAGGCATTTGGTTTCCCAACGCCCCTCGCCTTACAAGAGACACAGTGGACTTGCTCATCGAGTGCTGTCCCAAACTCCAGAGCCTGGGTCAGTTGAGCGGATGGCAGTTCACTCCTGATGATATGATGTTGATGAGAGCCATCACAGCGAGTACCAATACAGATATTGTACTATCGCCTCTTGGTATATTTCAACAAGGACATTAGGAGTACTGTCGGTATGGTTTTGTGCATTTGTTAAGTGTACCTACCCTGATCAAAAAAATGTGGAGATATGTGGCGTTTCTTTAGTGATACTTGTTTCTTTCTAGCACAGCAGTAACGGTCATTGCTCTTTTCCTAATCTGTCTTTCTATTTCTCGGTGTATAAGTCTATTCGATATCTATCTTTTCTGACCTCCGATTTGTTAAAGAATCTAAACAAATGTAGGTGGGTCAATGACCGCAACTGCCAGGCTAAAACGTATCAACTATACTTAGTAAGTGTTGCTGCACTAGATGTTTTGAGCAGTGTATTTTCACTTCACGTCAAAATGTATGAGCCAAAATGTTGTACAATCTAACTAAAGGATGTATAAAGTCACTGTGTAAACTACTGATCCTTTTACATTTTACGAAAGCTATTTATAAGTATTCTAGTCAATGAACGTAAATTTAATTTATTTTAAAAGGTAATCAACAGCAACATGTGGAAATAACGCAAATAAAATATATTTTATTACGTTTTAATCAATTTATTAAAATCATTTTACATTATAATCATAGTACAGTTCAAAGCACAGTATTTAAAAACAATTAATTAGTAAACAAAAACAAACTCAGACTGATTCATAAATAAACCTCATCATAGGCTATACCATCACCCCAGAATGGTCTGGTTCCTACCCCAGGATGTTTGGGGAGCGATTCGAAATTCTAGGCTGGGCACTTCTAAACGGTGTATTTTACGTCAAAAGTCAATCCTTTTTTAGTACAACCGTATTCTGTAGGTTTGTAGGTATTGAGTATTGTAGCAAATCAGACTAGTCCGACACTGGTCATACATTCGAGGTGGCGTTTACCAGCCGGGCCCAAACCTACGCGGGCCCCCAAGGTCCTGACTTGCGGGGCTTACCGCAAGCCGGGCGTTAGGAAAGGTAGCCCGCGCAGTCTTGGGCCAGGCTTCAGCAGGGCTATCGAAGACTTTTACTTGCTACTTATATTTAAAGCCGATAGTTTTGTCTACTTTAAAAGTGTACGGGTTGACTTTTCACGTAAAATGCACCGTTTAGAAGAATTAAGCCAAAATCTTAAAAATACTTAGGAACTAAAAATTTAAAAAAATTCTGAGCACCACAAATTAAAAAAACACTTAAATACTGAGCAGATTTTAAATTCAAATTCTCTATCGAAAATGATAAAGAATCTGATAATATTAATTAGTATTTAAACTAAGCATGTGCTTAGTTATTTATTTTTAATGAATAAGTCTTTGAGTTAGACATTATTATTCTTAAAAATAGTTACAAAAAATAGGTAAGTACAATAAAAGCTTTTAAAAAGGTCAAAACAGCCAATAAATCATTGGTGACTATATTTAGAACATAGTGGTCCAGCTACACATCGTTCTGTTCTTCTAAGTTATTATTTGTCGCTGGCGGCATGTTCTCATTATTATCCTTAGGAATCTTCTTATTGACACGAGTTTTCCACATTTTACATTCGTCTGCACATTTGGTTGTGATAATACTCCTGCAATGAAACATCAATAAATTGTAGTATCTTCCGTATACCTTCTAGCCCTAATATTAGCTAATCCAGGAACCCATTTAGGGATCATGAAGGTTTGGCTTATATTATGTTTATTTGCTGGATGTTAGCCATCAGTATAGTTATACACAGCGTTCGTTTAGCGAAAATGCTACATTCTTGCTTAACGAAAGTAAGTCTTTTAGCAGTAAAACATGTTTTCTATTTTAATTTAGTACCTAAGTACCATATAAATGGACATTTTGTAGCATCTACCCTAAACGAACCTTACCGAAGGACACAACCATTCGTATCGCGTTGGAATTATGTATGAATAGCTAGGTATGCTATTTGTCAAGTACCTATGAAGACAAAATCGTGAACATCTTGTCCAGCTTCTGTCTTTCTGATTTCTAAGTCCATAAATCCATTTCATATGACATTCCAATACTGAATTTTGAAACTTGTAAGATTCCAGTAGGTACTTAACAAAAAAAAAATATTGTATAAGTAGTGAGTTTTTACTTTTTCCACAAAATCGTTTTCTCAATAAAAGGCCATTCTACTTTTTAATCCCTAAAATGGAAATGAAAGTTTTTGAACACTTTTACAAAATTTACACAACTGGGCCTCAATGTTTATTATGAATTTCTTCTATGTTCTGGGTGTTTTATTACAAAAAAAATCTCATTATTTACTAAAATTACCACTGCATTACCACTCCTCGTGGACTGGTAATGGAGTGGCAATTTTTAAATTTCATTTAAAGTGTCCACTGCGTTACCTAACCAACAAATAGTTTTTTTGTATTCTTAGCCCACATATACACATACACATATTTCGATAAAAGTTATCATTCAGGTGAGCGTGCGTAATTCTGAATTAAAAAATAATAGGATTTTCGAAGATTATCCTGAGTTAGAAATTATGCGTTAAAATTTACAAAGGAAGTTTTTGTAGGCATCGAAAATCAGAATGGCCCAAAAACCTGTTAGTGACCACTTTACGCTCGGAAACGAATACATTTATTTGTGCAAAATGCATTAAGAGTGAGTGCAAATGTAATTTTCTTCGGTAATTCTACATTCAAGCCTAGCAACTGTTAAATATTGAGAACAAATCTCTGAACATTCTAACCGTCTCCGCTTTATTTAATTTTGTCAATAGTATTTTTACCCGACTACCCCAGAGGGAGGGTAAATTGTTATTTTTACCCGACTACCCCAGAGGGAGGGTAAATTGTTATTTTTACCCGACTACCCCAGAGGGAGGGTAAATTGTTATTTATGCTTATTATTTCGTAACACAAAAATAGCTCTAAATCTTACCTGACTAGATTTTCTCTCACATTGAATCTTTCCATAATTTCTAGTATGACGTCAGAAGTAATCTTTGGATCCAAGCACATCTTTGCTGGTTTGTCTTGAAAGGCTGGTGACCTTTTCCCTGTCAGTGAATGGGTTGCAAGAATCCTGTGAAATTAAGATAATGTTAGCATTTTTTAGGAATTATGACGTCACATTTTATTTGGTTCAACAGGTGTACCTAAGCATTTTACGTGGGATGCGAAGTCAACAGTGTTTTAAAAATAAATCTAGGTTTGTACACAGCTTTTTTAAGTGTGTTGCTAGGTCTATAAGTATTCAGATATCCAATTTACATAAGATACACATTTTGATGACACCTATCTTATCATATGAGTTTGATTTAATTACCTTCTTGGAAACACAGCAAGGAGTAGTGTCCTGGTAGCAATTGTGTACGATTTCCAGTTCACTCTCTTGAACTGGTCTTTATGTATCAAAGTCTTTCCACTTCCAATCGGTACCTGAAATCAGCATCATCATCATTTTTTATTTCTAACACGATTTGTAAAAATACCTACATTAAGTCAAAAATTAAATATACATTGTTGGTAAGCAAGCCCAAGATCCGTACCTAATATTTTAAGAATAAGTCGTGGTTCTTCCGAAACTTTAAAGCAACATGTCGGAAACACTACAATAGTCCCATAAAATAATTTACTTGTTGCTTTGAAAATTCAAAACAAGGCAGGCTGGCAGTTGCCATTCAACTTTCCTAAAATCTTTTACGCCCTTTGTTACAAAATATTGTATGGAGAATTTGAATGTAGAATCTAACTAAGTAATGGTTAAAAAGTTTTTATAAATAATAACGGTTTATCTAATAACTATACAAAAAAAATACATACCCATTCATCTTTTTCTGGCTCATTATTCTGGACTGTCTTCACAACATTGGTAAACTTATTGGTTATTAAAACATTATCATCAGATCGATTTAATTCCGTATCATTGCTGTTTGCTTCCTCATCCCCCCTTACATCTCCAACAGACTGATTTTCAGGAGTTTGATCCATATCTTCAGGATTTAACGGCATCGGGACATGTTCATTGGTATTCTGGTCGATGTTCGCCGATCGCTTCAGATCAGCGAGCATTTTGAATAGCAGCATGAAACTGACCTTCATCCTCGCGATTTCACGAACATCTATTGCCACGGTTTGATTTCCTTTATCGTTTTGAAGATTATTCCTCTTAGTTGAATCTGGGTAAGATTTGTTGATAGATATATTCCTTGATAGATCCAGACTGTCATTGTGTGCTCTTTTGCGGCTCATATTTGTGTTATTGTTCGTTTGCTGCGTGTTTTTCGGTACAACAGGAGTAGCTCTGTGTGTAGGAGTCATGATCTTTTTACTTGACCTATTGAAATATTGACGTTTGCAACGTTCCAATTTGGATTTTTTGCTCCTTAACTGCAATGAAAATGAAAAATGTCAACTAGTAGGTACCCAATTAGCGATAAGACTAGTATTATAAATACAAATTCATAACTAAATTAGTCTTCTCGTGTCGGCAGTAACTAGAATGTTCGAACTACGAATCCAAACCCACCTGAAGTAATTAGGTATATTGATGTTACGTGTTGTATTAATAATATTAACGAAAAAGAGTGTTTTGAAAGATAAGAGGGTGGCTGTGTGGCCTGTGCCCAGCAGTAGGACGCTAAAGGCTATCCAAAAATAAAATTTTTAGTGTACCTAACTATTATTATTTACCAGTAAGTAAGAACTTAGGTACCTGTTATGAAGTTAAAACGTACCTTAGAATAAGAATCTACAGACTGTGTGCTGTCATCGCTGGGCACCCAAGACGAAGCGCTGGAGGAGAAGTCCTCAGGCTCCTCTTCACGCTTCATGCTGGGACCTGCTACGTTCCTCCACTCCGATCCCTTTATCATGGCGTCCAACCTGGTACGTTGGCCTGTGTCAAGGAATATAAATTTATATTAGGTACCCTTGTTTCACCAAATTATTCTCATTGATTCGGAATATTCTTACTTTATTTTTTCTTAATTGGCCTATTAAATACCTTATCAAACTAATTGGAGATTCGCTTGAACTATAATATATTACTTTGCCTTGCAACACTCCATGACTAGTCTTATTTTTGAAAGCCATTTTAAACAAAATAAAAGTGTTTATTAAGCGCCACATAAAATATGACGCATGCCATAAAAAAAGGAAAGAAAATTATCTCTAACAATTTAGGTCCAGTCTCTTTTTAACCGACTTTAAAAAGGAGGTTAACCATTCGGATGTTTAATATTTACAGGGTGGAATTTTGTAATGCCACCTGAAGGGAAAGTACCTACTCTTAATATTGTTGATAGAAAATTTTACACAATGAAAACATTCCTTTATTTTTTAATAGAAAGAAAACTGCATTAAAAGATTTTCGAAAATTCGCTTGCCACACCCGGGAATCGAACCGACTAAAGAATGTAAAAATTACACCCTGTACTTTTATTGCATTGATCGTTAGGATCAATTTATAAGGAAGAAATCTCTGTAACAAACTTTATAAATTGAATGATAGGAAAACCATGAAATCTTGAAATCAGAAATGAAAAAAATGAAATCAGATTTTAGTCGGTTCGATTCCCGGGTGTGGCAAGCGAATTTTTGAAAATCTTTGAATGTAGTTTTCTTTTTACTCAAAAATAAAGGAATGTTTTCTTTCAGTAAAATTTTCTATTTACAGTATTAAGAGTACTTTCCCTTCAGGTGGCATTACACATTCCACCCTGTATACTTAAATATAATTTTTGTTATATATGTTCGAGCATAACTCCGTCGTATGAAGACGGATTTGCAAAATATTGTTATTGCATATATATTATAAAATATTGTTATTCGAAAGAGGTTTAGTCCTTAATAGTCCCATTTAAATTTTGTAAAGATCTGATGAAGAACTTCGGAGATGGACAGCTAAATAGGTACCTATGGTTGATATTGGTTGGAATTTTAACAGGGTAGCACTAAAAAGTGAAAGCTAAACTTTTTTACAAAAAAAAATAAAACCGATTTCGAAATAAAAAAAAACGAAAAAACCACACGGGAAGCACCGACTTCCAAAACCAAAATTAAAGTTATTTTGTGTTTTGTATTGGTTTTTATTTGGAAGTCGGTTGTATTTTTTTGGACCTATGTAAAAAAGTTTTTTTAGAAATAAAATCTGTTTCTTCGTGAACACGGCTAAACTTTCGATTATGGGCCGTCGCTTTGGAAGTTCATTTTTTTTTTGTGGATAGTACTCATAAATAGAAAGCTTTTTACAAATTTTCAACACTCGGAGACTCACGGTTATCGAGTTAAAAATCTTTGAAGTTTCCATACAAATTGGAAAATAATACGCCATTTGTACATTTTTAGGTTAGATAAATTGTCATAGTAGACGTCAAAGTTGACATTTCACGTTCCGTTTATGGTAGAGGTGTATTTTATTCAATTTAATGTCATGGTTTTTACATAATTTACATTTTATATAATTTTATTTTCACGTATTCACATATTAAATTTGGTGGGTAATTAATGTGCTGAATAACCGGGCTGTATCATGCAAATACATTGACTTTTTCAAACAAGAAATAACAATTTTTTTTTTCACTGAGGAACGAAACGTGAAGCGACGCCATTTTGCTATAGCTGTGTTTCGATCTGTCAGTCGTGACTGTCAGTCAGGACATGGGGCACCCCGACTCGGACAGGTTAGGTTAGAAGGGGATGGCGGGGTCTAGTGAGCGAGCGAAGCGAGCGAACTGACCCCGCCATACCCTTCGTGGTTATTTTTTTTCAAACCCTTGAGCCCCGCGAAGCGGGGCTCCGACTTGCTATTAAGAGGACTAAGGATGCAAGAGGATTAGGCTTCAAAAAATGTTTTTTTTTGGAAATGGTTAGTTACCTTTTCATGATAGTGGTGCCAGGGAGGAGGGGGGGCACCCTCACCCCCTCCCACCTGCCTCTTTCTGCTACTGGATACGAAATTTTAAGCAAAATTTTTATTCTAACCTATAAACTTTAACCATGGATATCTCCATAACCATGGGGCTCCGAGTGGTGGGGGTGGTAGAGGGGGTAGCCCCCCTCCCCCCCTCCCCCTCCCCCCCCTCCAACCCCCCAAAATCAGCGGCCCATAAAGGAAAGTTTAACCGTGAACACTCGCGCCGTGTATGTACCTACGTTGAATTTTTAATGTTACGTGGTCTAACGTGGTAAATATTTCTAAATGCTTCTGAGTGTTGACCTACACACGTTAAGTTTTTGTGAAGCTTATTCTAAATTTGTCAAACTCTTGTTGGTATCTTATGATTTCAGAGAATTCTACTCTCATTTTATAGAATTAATAAATCACATTCTTATTTTTGTAGATAAAAATATTATTATATTTTTGAATCATTGATGTAGATTTAAAAAAAATCTACATTAGTATACCTAACATAAAACTCTATTTATAGGTACTTCAAACACAGCTGCAAATGTAATCAAATCTATGCCGCGAAAGCTTCTTACAAACCGTTACATACGGATTACCTGCGCAAGGGCAACAAAAATTAAAAGACCAATTACTCACGCGCGCGCGCAACCAACGTCGCCAAATCAGGTTCCCCGCGCCGGTTCACCATAATCTCATCACCTATGTTCAGCTCCATGTTCAAGGGGCTCACCACCGACCGAATGTACACCACATCACGACCACCACTTTTCCACTCCACAAGCAACCAGTTGCAACTATCACTTTGCCTTGATGAAGACATCACGATCACGATCACTCAAACGTGCGAATACTCCGAGCTGTGGTTTAAGACTGACTAGATCGTCCACCGCATTGCAACGCTCAGGTAAAAGTTTCATTACAACGCACAACGCACCCTTACTGCAGTTATTACTTCCCCCGCCCTCCGAAATGAACAATGGTTTTCGCCAACGGCTCGGGGCGAACAAAAAACGCATCCTTTTTTGCAACCTACTTCCCAGTAAGTTTCTAAGCGGAGATTTATAATCTTTTGTATTGTAAGCCCCGGTTGTCTTGACGAAAGCCATAAAAGTTTGTAAAACAATTGACTGTCTTTCTTTTCCTAGTTTGTTATAGGAACAGTGGAGTGAGTAGGTAAAAAGAAAAGGAATGGACGAGGACCTTAAATATTTATAAATCCTTGAAAGACAAAAAATAAATTATATTTTAATTCATTTCTAATTAGATTTATCATTTTTTATTACTTCTGGTACCTACCTATCCTCATGGGCGCCCCTCTGGCTTTCAAAAAAAACATAAGAAAATATTTAAAAAAAATTAGGCAAGCGGAATGTTAGTAGTAGAAGAGACCTTGCAAATCCGAGGCCAGCACATCAAGCAGCACCAATCTGTCAAATTTCTTTAATAGATTTTCAACTTGATAGCTACACTTTTAGGTTCAAGATTGATTGAGAAAATTTGTCAGTTTTGGATAGCTTGATGTGCTCCGTACTGTGTGATCTCTACTTCGAGCTCCCTCGCGTTCGGCCTTATTTCCGTCTTCTTTAGTTCTGGGCAAAAGAAAACCTATGTTATTCGAGGCGGGGTTTTGAAGATGCAACCCCCGAAAATAGACCTGCTCAGTAGATAAGTAAAAAAGTTAAAACCTAGCACTAAAAACACGAGTAACAAAATCAAAATCATCCATATAAGGGTCGGCAAATGAAAAATGAAAATCGCCTTTCATAGACATAGAGGCTTGTATTTTGAAGAGTCCTTTTTTTGGCCAGAAATGGATTCTGCTGATCATTACTATTCTATAAAATGTCGTATGAGGCAATTGCGTGTACAAATGAAGGAGTTATAATTTTTTTTAAGAAAAGTTGTATGGCGCTGACATGAAAAAACAGGCTATCTCTGGAATCATAAGGTAGGCCATTATATCCTTACACACAGATATAGTACCATTTATTTGTGATTTTTTGACATGCTTCTTATAGTATGTGTAGTAGATATTATCTCACATAGGTATAAAACAAACTTTTGTGATTTCGTAGATTGTTTTGGCCTATGATATAAAAATATTGTAAACTAGACTTGGCATACTTATATTTTAAAGCTTAAGCATTTAAATGAGTCATCAATCATCCCTCATTAGGATGATACTGCACTAATAGCAAAATTAACAGATACCCTAATTATTTTTTTATGTGTTTCCTTTTAACTAGTTAATTCATTAGGTAAGTACGTAAGTATTTAGAAATATGTGATGATTACCTCAATTAGGTCATTATTAGCTAATGAGGACTTGAATAACTATTAGAGATTACATGCAAAAGGTATCTAATTCATAATTACATGTCATTTCAATTTAGTAAAACGAACTTTTGTGATTTCTTCGACTGTCTTGGCCTATAGTATAAAAAATATTGTGAACTAGACTAAGCATAGGTACTCATATTTAAACCATTCAAATGAATCATCAACATTACATTTTTTTTTTTAATTTGCGGATTTTTAAAAAAAAATCACAAATGGTGCCGCAACATGAAGTACTTATGTCAAAAAATCATAAATAAATGGTACTATATCTGTGTGTAAGGATATAATGGCCAACCTTATGATTCCAGAGATAGCCTAATTTTTCATGTCAGCGCCATACAAATTTTTCTTAAAAAAAATATAACTCCTTCATTTGTACACGCAATTGCCTCATACGAAATTATAAAGAATAGCATTGATCAGCAGAATGCATTTCTAGCCAAAAAAAAGGCTCTTCAAAATTCAAGTCTTCGTCAGGTTCAAATCAAATCCGACTCGGCCAGGTTAGGTTAGAAGAGGACCTCGCCACACAGTGGGAAATCTATCTTCATAGACTTAGTTATTTAGGGATCAACTTAGTAAATCTTTTTTGGCAGAAATGGGTTTAGGTATCGATCTATATGTATTGATCTATTTAATGCTATTTAAGTTTTCAATAAACGTTTTTCTTTACTTTATAGCACTTGGTTGAAAAAAATGTATGGAGATAATATAATATGTATAATAGGATATATTTCGACTTTTGTACCTACTTTCCTTTGGCACGATTAGGTATACCTCTTATTTTTCTGCATTTTTTGACATATCGCACAATGCGCACACGCGTTATAAATGGTAGAAAAAAAATGTGTTTTTAGAATATAAAAAAGGTTTGAATCTGTTTATAATTGACATTAGGTACTTAGTGGTTATAAATAAATTATATAAACAGGAATGTAATAGCTACTGGTAAAACAACAAATTTTATGGAATTTAATTCATATTTTTTTGTAATTTAATAGCGAGGATGGTTAAATAATGAGATCTTATGATCCATTAGCCATTATCTATCATAATGAGATCTGTGAGATAATTAGATCTCATTAACTAACTACCCCCCTTTCTACATATTTTTTCGAAGCTTAAGTACGTACTTATAAATCGTGTGCATTTAATTACTATTTTCAATCGTCTTTGTTTTTTTTTTCATAGAGTGATGATTACCCTTTTTTTCTAAAATGGAACAATTGAATTTAGTTCATAACCTTGACTTGTACTTATGTTGTTTTCTAGCAGTATGGCAAGCAAGCAACTTGAAAAAAGATGGCGAAGAAAATTTGGAAATATCCTGAAGAGGTAGCACTTTTACCTACTCCGGAGAAAGCGCTTGGATTGCTGATATTACTTAAACTATCGAAATGAAAATACATTATTGCGAGAATCTAACAATCCGCGAGGGTGCATTTGATATGTATTCATTATTAAAAAGTGCAGCAGGCTAAAATAGTATGTTACCCTCCAAAGGAGGTGTTTAGTATCTCTTCAACTGTGCAACGTTTACTCGAAAGTCTACCAGACAAGCCGCCTCACCAGTCCTTTAATTTATTGTTAAAATGGGGTTTCGATGCGTCATCAAAGTTTTTTTTAAAATTGTTTACGTAATTTTTTTAATTGTAAGTCAAGTAATTTTTTTGTATTTTAATGCATGTATTATAAAATAATGCAACGAAGGGCATCAATATAGTGAATAATATACTACATTGTTTGTGTGTACGTACAGAATAAGAAATTTCCTTTAAAATGGAACTTACTTTGATCGAAAGTGTGTTACGCTAATGGGGTGCACACAAATTCAAGTTATTTATTTCATAACAAAAATACATTTGTGTCGAAATATTTGCACAGTAGGTACACCCAAAAAAAGCAACATAAACAATTAAGTATAATATTTAAGCAACCTCATTCCTCACCCATCATTGAGTTTTGATCGCCTAACCAAATTAAAAATACCTACTAACTAACTTAACAAACATTAAAATTATAGTCATTTCATACAAACAAAGTCCTTCAAAGCTACAAGAATACATTCAATCTTGAAATATTAAGTACTTATTAGAAAAAAAAGCAATATTTATAATAGGTACAACAAGTCAAAGAGAAATGGGTACCTACACTTATTTACTTCAAGTACTATATTTATTAAGTTTTTTGTCATTACAAAATTCGTCAATGCTGTAATAGGCTTAGCCCTCAGAAGCTTTTATTTAACTTGACTTGCTTAAACATGTTCACATTCTGAATATTCTTTAATTCTGCTGGCAATTTGGATTGCACGCTTGACGAGTGTTTAACATTAAGCTTTGCCTGCAGAATAGTAGGAAGATCTTGTCTGCGGGGTATCTACTCAATTTTTTCTTTCATCGTCTGTTTCAAACTCGTTTAAGTTTTTGGTTAAATGAGAAAGGAGAACTAAAACATAAAGACAGGTAGGTACCGTTAAAATTCTAAGTTTAATAAAGTACTCCTTACATGATTCTGTCTGGTCTAAACGAAGCAAGGTTCTTAATGCTCGCTTTTGTATAGTTAAGGCTGCCTCAATATTATATTTATAGATGTTTCCACAAAATTTAATGCTATATATCTAAGTTTTGACTCACCTAGAGCAAAATGTAGAGAAGAGAAGTTGGGCAATAGACAAAAAATCCCTCATAGAATTGAATTTAATTCTGGCTTCCAATATAGTAAAGAGTCAATCTGTACCTACCCCTAAAAATTTTAAACTTTCTACTATTTCAATTTAGCTGCCTAAGGATTCTACATCTACTAAAGCTTTGTTCCTAACTGTAGATCTAAATATACATTTTGTCTTACTTACATTTAATTCATAGAAAACCAGCTACTTACACCTTAAAATGTAAATTAAGTGTATTGATAGCTACTTGCTATCAATACATTTAATTTACATTTTAAGGTCTCCATATTGTCAGCAGCTATAAAAGCACTCGTATCGTCAGCAATTTATATTATCAAGTCAGCATCTGGTAATAGTTATTTATGATATTAGTGCGGTAAGTTGGTTTTTACAAACGAGTAGACGAATGTAAGCACGAGACGAAGTCGAGGGCTTACCATAGTCACGAGTTTGTAAAAACCAAATCCGCACGTGTGTCATACAAAGTTTTTCGACACATTTGCGAGAAAACATTACAATAAGTAATGAAACAAACTTTTTGTCTCTAGAAATCAGTCGGAAAGTCGCAACCATCTTTGACGTTTCTAATATGAAAATGGCGCGAATTTGCAAAGGGCGCCACATGCGCGTGGTGAAAATTAAAACCACATACTTTATTTTTTTTATTTATCTTCTCTCATTTTCTCTACAATATTAAAATGAGACAAACGTATACAGCAAAAGCGCTTCCAAGGAGGTTCGATCATTCAGCTTATTTATTCTCGTGATGTGAAACTCCTTGGTGGAATTCTTATTAATTTTTATGGAAATTAAAAAAAAAACCGTAAAGAATACGCACGGCGCTATACAACGGAGTTTGCGGTAAAATATGTACTTAGGTGAGAGTACCTACTTTGCCGCACGCTCCATAGTGTGGTGCATAATTTTTAACTTTCGAACAATGCATACAGGCTTCGTAAATGCATTTTTTGAGCAAATGTGTTGAAAAATGATTTTAATGTATTCAGTTAGGTCGTTAAGAAATATTATAAAGAAGATGGGGCCCAACACTGAACCTTGAGGAACATCTGTAGTTACAGTAAATAATTTCGATTTATGAATTTGTTCCACACCTTCTTAAAGTGATTTAATTTCGACGAACTGTTCCCTATTGGTCAAATAAGAACTAAAATGTTTTAAAACATTACACAATAGACATTAGATGGTATTTTTTTATGATTTCTAATAAGTTCTTCAGTTCACTACACATTATTATAATGTTAAAATAAAAATATCATATACACGACATTTCTACAACATTATACACCCACATACAAAATAAACATTTAACAGATAGGTATTTAAACCTGATCCTCATGACGTATTGTAAATGTGGGGTCCATGTAGATCGCTGTGTTACGCTATGTTAACATGAAATGAACCCCATTTCATGTTAGTCTGGCGGTTTGAGTTTTTTTTATGTGGCCTACCCAAATGTCCTTACTTTGGTATTGTTCGTCAAATCGTTGAGCTCCTTAAAGTTCCAAGTTTGAGTTACAGGATAACTGACAAATGCTTGCACTGTCTGGACAGGTCCACTCAAATCTGTGTGGTACTTTCCTCAAAAGATCACCGCAGGTATCAACCTACATGGTTCTCATATGATTTGAATGAATACCAGTACAATTGTATGGACTTCAAAAGAGACTTTGACCTCTGAGTTTGTTACGCTGTTTCTTCTCAGGGTAGTCAGCTAGGAAACACCGGCCTCATCTAGTTTAAAAAACGTCCAAAAGGATTGACGTGTAAAACTGTTATTTACAACCTACTTACAAAATAAATATCGTTATCATTTAGTAGCCCGTGCAGCACCTTTTCATATTAGGTACCTACCTACAGGAAACCTGTTTGTGTCTCAATCATTCTAATTTCAGTTCTAAGATACGTATCTTCTTAACATAATTAGTTGAACATTTCTTGTTACACAAAAAGTGTTTTATGCTAACCAGTGATCTATTCACAAAATTTTAGGATACCTACTAAAATTAAAGAATGAAAGTACCTACAAAGGACCAGTATACTTACCTACCTATTGTTTTTAGTGACTTGTGACTTTGTGAGCCGACTTCTTAGAATGAAGAACAAAACGTACTTATATTAATTACATAGGTAGGTACTGTTCCGAGAAATGCGTAAGTGGCTAGGTAGATAACCAGTGAAAATGACGAGCATTATTATAATAACCATGAGAAAGTAGCCATGTAGGTACCTACTTTATACGTAAAATACCTATCCATTAAAGACATGGGTCAAACCTAGTCAATAGTTTCGAATTAGGTTCTTATTTTAAGAGAGAACGTGTGAAGATGTTTATTTTACAATACTCAAAAGTTTTTCTTGAAAACCGCGGGAAAGCTTAGGAACGCGTAAAAATGATCCCAAAGAAACATTCGTGCTCCTCCTAGTGCCCTTTGCGTTCCAGGGCCGCGGTGACTCTTCCGAATATATATAGGTATAGGTAATTAGTTATAATTACTTTATTAAACAAGTAAAGATCAAAAAGTTAATTACAACGTAAAAACATTAATTATCGCCGAAATGTCGGAAATTAAACTCATTCCCAACAAGTTAGTTTAACAGCAATGGATTTGTAATATTCGCGCCTTTTTTGCGTTCCACTCGTTAGACCACGTAGTGGCCACGACCAACTCGATTTTCAAATTTGTTTTTTTTTGTTACTTTTCTTCGGTTTTGGGTGTGCCTAATGTTAGCTACCTAATAAAATTTACGAAATTTGGGTAAACGAAGCTTTATAGGTACAGGGCTTTATATCTGCTGGTAGAATAGGGTCGGACACTTGGCTGTATGCATTTTGAATTAAGAACGTCATAAGAGACGCTCGAGAAAATTGTTCTAAATTAAAAACGTAATAAATCCACTATAGATGGGTTTTAAGTGTTATTCTAATCGTTTTATACAATGTTTCGTACTTTTACAATTATTCTTACAATATCATGTCTTTGAAAACACATCTATGATTTGAAAAGGCAATCCTTATGATTCTGTAGAAATTCGAGAATATCATCCAATTAAATTGCGTTAATGTATGATCATTTTATAATTATCATTTAATCTGATGTTGCTAAATGTACCTACTGTTTTTTTTTTCTCTTCATTTTTATTGTAAACAGGAGTCAAGGGTTTAAGCTGAAAACCAGCGCTTAGCAACCCACTAGGGGACCTAAGCATAATGCTGACGCTTGAACCTTTTGCTTCCGGTATTATAGTTTTGTGTATAGTTCCAATACTAAAAGCTGTAATACTGGAGACAATAAAAGTTTATTCTATTCTATTCTACCCATACGTAGTAAAGAGTATCGAGAATATATTTGCGTTATATGAACTATACGTGACTATACCGCCAATCAAGCTGACAGGTGACTATTATCTAACAAAGGTATTACGGATTTTGCAATTTATTATCCGGTGACATTAAAATTAAAAAATCACCAGTCCTTGGTAATATTTACAGTAGGTACCTATTAAGCATGGTATTTTATGTCGGTGATTGTTTTTATTGGGACTTAGTTCCAATGAGTGACGAACAGGATTTTCGAATATTCAGTGGCAAAGTTAATCCTATTAACTTTGTTTCGTCAAAATATGGCCGGTCAAAGATGCGGGCACATCATTTAGCTAAATTACCATCATTGTTCTTTCGATTTTACAACTCGACCGATTGTGTCTAACAAAAGTTAAGCTTTCACAGGTACCAAAATCTTGAATGTAGTTGTAGACAATAAGTTATCAGTTCGTGGGAAAAGAGCTTTACTTCAAGTGGCCTTTCACGTGGTCTTTTTTTTATGAATTTTATGAACTAACGAGCTACCTAAAAAGGATAAAGAATAACCTTGAATCTTAGTTGTAGACAATATTATCAGTTCGAAGCCCGTGCAGGTTAAGGTTTGGCGGAAAACATGTAGGTACTACCCGTACGCGTTAACTTGGCACCTGGCTCGAATTACGTTTTGGCATTTTAATTTTAATTTAACCATTCGATTTCGATTAAAATAATATAAACGCAACTGTAACAGTGATGGCTAACGCGTTCATATTGTTTTCATCGAAATATAGTTTTTCAATGTAAATTAAAACCTCAACACGTCATTCGAAATGTCTCGAGCCAGGTGTCATGTTAACTCGTATGGGATATAGGTAAGTTACTATTAAATTGGAAAGCAATCATTTATAACCGACTTCAAAAAAAGGAGGAGGCTCTCAATTCGATTGAACTTTTGTTTTATTTGCTCAAAATCAATTTTTCCACCATTTTGAGTATTTATGCGAAAAAAATTGTTAAAAACGAGTATTTATCCTCCGCCCATCACTAAATTCAAGTTTCAATTCAATTCAATTCTCACACTCAGCAGTAACGGAGAGAAACGCTTCCGATTATTTAACCAGACCAACGAGGCCCGGCCGAGCCAGATCCGGAACAACTATCTGTAGTGTCTTCTTTGCTTTGGGATTGACATAAACTTGACAATATGTCACATTACTATATATAAATCATTCCCTTCGTTAACGTTCTCATTACCGTCTCATTCCGATTTTCGATATGATAATAATTTCATTGTTAGGTATCTATGAAGGAAGGTATACTTAAATCACAAAATATTGAAGGATGCGGTGGTAGCGCGATGATTCCGTCTTCTTATTGGTCGAAGCCCGACGTTAGTACCGTTATTATGTCAATAAATTAATGATATGAGAAAAAAAAACAAAGATATAATTAATTTGAATTTTAGGAATGTCATGGAATTTGCACGAAATATGCGAAACACCCTTCAATACAAATGCAATATCTATACTATCTATGCTAATATTATAAAGAGGTAAAAGTTGTAAGTTTGTATGTAGGGGGTAAACTCTGGAACTAATGATCCAATTCTAAAATTTTTTTCACTGGTAGAAAGCTACATTATTCCTGAGTGCTATAGGCTATAAATTATTTTTATAACATGTATATTAACCGAGCTATCACAACTTTTGTCTAGCAAGTCGGAAATAAATCTATACTACTAATATTAAAAAGAGGAAAGATTTGTTTGTTTGAAATGAATAGGCTCCGAAACTACTGGACCGATTTGCAAAATTCTTTCACCAGTAGAATCGTACATTATCGATGATGGACATAGGCTATAGAATATTTTCAAAAAAGTTAGGGATCCGTATGAAAACTTCGATAATGTAACCCAAGGTGTGAGAAAAAATCCTTATATCGCGTACGCTGCGGAATCTATTGACAATAGAGCAAAGTGATGTACTACAGTTTTATAGAAGTCATCAATGTCTACAAAAAAGTCCGCGATACCATATGTCTAACTATTATTATTAAGTCACCATGACCGCTTTTTGTTCAAATTATTCAAGGAAATCCTTGGTGATATGAAAAAATGGTGATTTCGGTATCATGATATTAATCCTTATCCATTTAAATGGATGTTTGATAATTAAGGTTGATTATGTCCGTGTAAATCACACTTTAAATTATTCAAATCGGACTTTTCGTTCAAAAGTTACGACGGTAATAAACATGCTCGGAGTAAGAAAAATGTCGCGGCTTGAGCGAACTGGGAAGAATCATATCAATGCTTGGTCCGATGAAGTTGGAAATGATTTCGATAAAACAATAAGAATAACAAATGTTTGGAATTTTCGCAAATAAACTACATACATAACAGGGGGTGAAGCAGGGGTGATTAAGTTTTTAGGGGAGGACATTATTGCTTGCTTTAATTTACGTCGGAATGCTATGAACAAACTAAAAATGGGATTATTGAAACAGATGTACCTAACAATTTTTGCATAATCAACTCCTGACGGGGTGAACGGGGTGAACAGTTGCGCTGAACCTGAGACCAAAGAATAAGTAGAAATGGCTAAGTAATAAATGTTAATAATGAAAATCGTTGTGCTTAATTTTCCAAAACTAACCTTTATAAGGAGGTACTCCACAAACTTCAACGCCCCCCCTACAGGTACCTGTAGGGGGGGCGTTGAAGTTTGTGGAGTACCTACTAAATCCGCGCGGACGAAGTCGCGGGCGAAGTGCTAGTACCTCAATAAAATAAACTTATTTGCATGCATGTATGTGTAGGGTTAGGGTAGGTAGGTAGGTAGCCAGTTGACAGGAGCGAAGCCGCGGGAGACAGCTAGTAGCTATATAAATAAACCCAAGCAATGCAAAAAGAATCATCAAGATCGGTTAATAAACAACAAAGTTATAATTCTAAAAAGTTTCTTTACATTTTGACGGCACGGTTGTCGCAGTGGTTGAGCGATTGACTTCTGCGCTGCTTGTCGCGGGTTCGATTACCGCACGGAATAAATATTTGTATGGCTACAGATCGTTGTTCCAGCTCTGGGTGTTTGTGTATGTGAGTTTATATATCGCATTTCCTCTGAAAAACTGTCATAAGACGCTGAAAGCTAGTTTTAAGAAAAAAACGATTTAAATAATTTTTCGATAAATTAATGCTATTGTGACTTTTAGGTTACAAATTTTTACCTGTTTACTGTTTTAACTACAATTGTGGCGGTTTCATTGATCGATAGAGAATGAAAAACTTAATAAAACTGTATTTAAATCTGTGTCTACTTTTTCTTATGTTACGACAGTTTTTTACAGGAAAGTCGATATGTTTGTAAACGCACCCACGATACAGGAGAAAGTCCTAGTGTAGGGAAAATATTCTTTTAACAAAAAGAGACACAAATGTATGGCGAAATTATTTTTAAAAGTCAGAAAAGAAACTACAATCAGTTTTTAAAAAAATGTGAGCTTTGTTTTAGGACTTTTTAATATAAAAGGAAAGTTGAGTATCCTGACGTGCCATCTGCTACACAACCAATCCTTTAAAATAATAATGTGGCTGCACTAGAACCACCTGAAAGTCATTCATCAGTTTTCGCCTCTAAGCTCTACTTCAAAATCTACAGGAAAACTGTTCGTGTCTCAATCATTCAAATTTCAGCTCTAAGATAACGTATACATCTTCTTAATTAACATAATAAGTTAAAACATTTCTTGTTAGACAAAAAGTGTTTTGCCAGTGAAAGTGAACATTGAAAGGGAGCGTAGGGCTCTGGCGGTCAGGGGTAATATGTTGGTACGAAGATTTGCTCGGTGTACTGATCAAGTAAAGATAACGCTTTTTAAAGCTTATTGTCAGAGTTTTTACACCGGTAATTTTTGGGTCAACTAATCGAAAAGATCGCTGGTTATCCTGCGCGTCCAATAAAATAATGTTTTTAGCATGCTGTTGCGATTGCCTCGTTTTTGTAGTGCCTCTGAAATGTTCGTGGGAATTGGGTTCATGCTATCATCCGCAAGAAAACGGCCTCGCTCCTGAACAGAATAAGGGGCAGTCACAATAGCATCCTGAAGGCAGTGGCGGCCGATACTTCCTCTGCCATAGTAAGGCAATTTGTGAGAAGACTTTACCTTAGTACCTACTTCTTTGTTCTAGTTGATGGGTGGTCCTCTCATTAATTCGTCTTTAGTTAAGTTATTAACAATAGTGTTTAAGTGAAAACCTATTACTAACAATTTATGGATTTTTAAGTTGTCCGAAATAAAATTATTTTATTTATTTACAAAATTTTAGAATAGATACAGAATAGAATATGTACAGATAGTGAAATAGAATATGTACAATCAGCGTCAGAGAAAAGGAACCCCCTTTGGTAATGACATCAAACCCTTTTAAGTTTTTTGTAATGTATGTAATTTCGTGATTTTCGACAATGTTAAAGTGGGTACGACGTTTGTATGAAAATCTAGGCATGTTCCATAAACGATATTCATTAATTTCTCTAATTACATTTCTAGGACTTCATGGAATCCACTTCATGGTTGAATAGACAGTTTATATTTGTGTTAAATTGGGGTTATTTACTTATAATATTACCTTAACATAAAATAGATACCCTGGGTGAGGTTTGGAACGTTTAACATTACATAACGGTTCGTTTATAGATATTTCCGCAAACATAACTAAAATATTTATTTATTTAAAGTTGTGAAAAAATTATTTTGTTAATACTCTGTATGATATTATCGGAAAAAAACCTGGTTAAAGAATAAAATGTCGTAATTTGCGCCTGTGAATTACAGAGGAAGAACCAACATGCTAAACTGTAACAGTAGGTATAGCAATATACATCTTTCTCTTTTGTCACATTTTCTGATAACCCTCTTAACACAACATTAGAAAAATACCTATGTGAGGTCAGATGGTGCATCGTTAATACATTAGTAAACTAGCTTTGGGGGAAACCGGGCCTAAGGCATTGTCTAGATGATCGGTTGACGCCTGAATGCAGGTTCGTATCCTCACCCGCACGTAAAGTGTCTTTTTGTAAGTAATTCTTGGTATACAGTAAAAATACCAAATAATTATTATTATTAAAACTTGCAAACAATTATTATTTGAGTAGAATCGGTGGATGTTCGGGCAGAGGTTGGTGCGGGCAGCGGCGGGGGAGGGAGCTACTCGGGGCCAGAGTCACGTGACGCGCCCGTCGTCCGCGTCGCTCGGGCGTCTTTGGGGTTTCTTTTCTATGACGTCTGCACTTAAATAAAAGATTGAAAGTACAAAGGACCAGTAGGTAAACATACCTATCTATTGTTTCATATGTGAGCCGACTTCTTAGAATAAAGAACAAAACGAATATGAATTAGTTACTGTTCCGAGAAATGCGTAAGTGGCTAGGTAGATAAGCGGTGAAAATGACGAGCATTATTATAATACCATGAGAAAGTAGCCATTTAATTATAAATAAAATATCCATTATTAGACATGGGTTAAAACTAGTCAAAAGTTTCGATTTAGGTACCTACTTATTTTGAGAGAGAACATGTGAAGATGTTTATGTTACGATACTCAAAAGTTTTTCTTGAAAACCACGGGAAGGGTTTTCCCACCGATTATTATTACTTAAAAAAGGTTTTCACGCGTAAAATGATCCCAAAGAAACATTAGTACCTTTTTTATGGATTGGAAATTATCAAATGACTCCTTCCGCTCTGGGTGGAGTGGGAAAGAGTATCAGACCCTTACTGACTAAAACCCATCCGTGCTCCTCCTAGTGCCCTTTGCGTTTCAGGGCCACGGTGATGAATCCGCAACCCTGGGTAACACTGGGTGCTTAACTACCTACCAGAATCCAAGATTGCAGATCATGGGCAACAAGTTTCATGTTCAAGTTTGACAAGTTTCATGTAAATCTGTTCAATCGTTGAGGATTAATGTTTATCACTATCAGACATAATAAACAAAAACAATGTACCTAAACCAGGAAAATCACTCCATAATGTTGGGTGTAAACATTTCAAAATTTAACCCGCAAAAATATTACCCCGCTTTTTACGGAAAACTAGTTATTTCTTTAACTATCGCCGAAATGTCGGAAATTAAAGTCATTCGCAACGATATATCTACTAATATAACATTCTCTCGAGAAGCCTTTCGTAGTGATATAATTCCATAGACAATTTTAATATAGAGACTGACCAATTTAACTAAATTACGACTAAACCACATAAATGATGAAGAAAAAGTATAGTAGTAATAGTTATGTGAAGAATTCAGAGATATATTGTCACCAAACACCTTTAAACTAGGGTGTGTGGACAACGCCAAACAATCCCAATACTACCGCCGTCTAAGAGCAATTTCACTCCACAATTATTATTATGGAGTTAAATAGGCTAGCAAAATATGAAATTACCTACTTTGATATTGCCCTATTCCGTAATGGCATACAATCACACTATACCTAGTGTAGGTATAGTGAGATTAGGATAGGATTATCACCTTTTGAAGTAGCATTTGGACATACATTGGCGTAGACAAGGCGTATACACGACAATAAGTAAAAATATGATGCAAAGCGCACAAAATACCTGTGCAGGTAATAGCTGAAGCGAAACTGAGCTAAGTTTACAAAAATAATACCTACAGTGTATTGGAGAAAGACAATTTAGATATTACTTTTGGAGAGATAAATGATGATTTAATAATAAATTTAATGGTAACAGGAAAATATCCATTATTTGACGAAAGCATGTTACGCCTAGACAATAAAGAAAATAATTATACTCTAGGTACATGTTTGCATGTTTGATATATGTTTGTTAGTAATTTTAGGACAATATTAATGTATGTTAAATTAAGTTTATGTTGTACAACAAGCCATTGTTGACTCATCTGAATTATTATCACTGTTAAAACAATATTTCTAAACTGAAAGCTTAATTTATAATTATTATCAAATTACAGAAAAAGACTTTACCGATGTTAGAAGAAACTATTTAGTCTGTTAGAGCTATGTAAAAAAAAATCAAATAACTATTCATTAAGGAAATTGAATACTTACCTGTATAAATTTTCCATAATGCTCGTAATAGATAGTAGGTACCTACGTACAATTCTTCAAAATTTATTAATTACCATTTTCTAATGAAAATTGTTTAACTAAACATGAAAAAACACACGTAACTAACCTTTTTTTAAACCACGGGAAGGGTTTTCAAGAAAAACTTTTGAGTATCGTAACATAAACATCTTCACATGTTCTCTCTTAAAATAAGTAGGTACCTAAATCGAAACTTTTGACTAGTTTTAACCCATGTCTAATAATGGATATTTTATTTATAATTAAATGGCTACTTTCTCATGGTATTATAATAATGCTCGTCATTTTCACTGCTTATCTACCTAGCCACTTACGCATTTCTCGGAACAGTAACTAATTCATATTCGTTTTGTTCTTTATTCTAAGAAGTCGGCTCACATATGAAACAATAGATAGGTATGTTTACCTACTGGTCCTTTGTACTTTCAATCTTTTATTTTAGTGCAGACGTCATAGAAAAGAAACCCCAAAAGACGCCCGAGCGACGCGGACGGCGGGCGCGTCACGTGACTCTGGCCCCGAGTAGCTCCCTCCCCCGCCGCTGCCCGCACCAACCTCTGCCAAAATAATTATACTCTAGGTACATGTTTGCATGTTTCATATATGTTTGTTAGTAATTTTAGGACAATATTAATGTATGTTAAATTAAGTTTATGTTGTACAACAAGCCATTGTTGACTCATCTGAATTATTATCACTGTTAAAACAATATTTCTAAACTGAAAGCTTAATTTATAATTATTATCAAATTACAGAAAAAGACTTTACCGATGTTAGAAGAAACTAATTAGTCTGTTAGAGCTATGTAAAAAAAAACCAAATAACTATTCATTAAGGAAATTGAATACTTACCTGCATAAATTTCCATTATGCTCGTAATAGATAGTAGGTACCTACGTACAATTCTTCAAAATTTATTAATTACCATTTTCTAATGAAAATTGTTTAACTAAACATGAAAAAACACACGTAACTAACCTTTTTTTTAAACCTCGTATTTATTTTAGACACTAATCTTTTTTGCCTTGATTTTATTCAAATAAAAGCGTTTTTATCCATGACCTATTGGAAAATGTTTCATTGTTTGTTATTCATAGGAGAACTAAGTTCAAATAAACGATTCAAGAAATGAAATGAGTTAAGAACACTAGCAAGGCTGCAAGGGTAAAGCTAATTTCCCCGGCCTAATAGTTAAATAGCAAGAGTAGAATACGCTGGGAGGCCCGGGTAAGCCCGTAAAGAAATCTTTAATAAAAATTAAAAGAATTAATAATTTACGACACTAAGAGCGGATTTCACCAATGAAACTAAACGCGATCAGGGGCCTAACCACCAACTCTCAAAAAGCAGTATTACTTCAATATTACTTCCAGTGGGAAAGAGACGGAGCTATACAGGACGTATAGCTCCGTCTCTTTCCCACTAGAAGTAATTTTAAAGTAATACTGCTTTGAGTTGGTGGTTTAGGCCCAATACAACTGCGTTCAAGAGCTGTCAGCGTCAATATTCCATAGAAAAATAATGACACTGAAAGCTCATAAACGTGGTTTATTCGCTGATCGCGTTCAGTTCCATTGGTGAAATTGGCCCTCAGTATCCTATTTGAATGTGACAGGTATCTTCGTGATGTAAGTACCTAGGTAGGTACCTATTTAACAAAATCGAGCGAGTTATTTAAGCGATGCTTCATCTGTTTATCCAAGTCAAAGTCAAAGTCAAAGTCAAAGTCAAAGCATTTATTTCAATTAGACCATTTACAGGCACTTTTGAATTGTCAAGGTCGGTCGGTCAAAAAAAAGATGAAGCTATTTGCACGTTCCAAAGCGTAGATCTCTATGGAGAAGAACGTGCAAGAAACTCCACGGACACTCTTTTAAAAATAAGTTGTTGTTACAAAATTATGGTTACATCATTCATATTGAAATTATACATACAGGGTTACTGGTAATTCGACGTATATCCGTCAAGGGCTGATAAGGGGGCCAAAATGCAACAAATTGAACCCCCCATATGTATGGCCGAAATTCAATAGTTTTCGAGATATTTGAATTTTAAGGGTTTTTCGAAATTTACCCAAAATTTGACATTTAATTCCAAATAAAAAAACCTACATACCCATTCAAGGGTACCATTAAAAATGATGTTGTAGCTGGCACTTCAATTAAGCTATGGGCATCATTAAAACTACTTAATTTAACATAATAATTAAAATAATGACCGAAGTAAGAATATTATCTTACCAATATTTTCATTTTACGCTTCAAAAATGTTGTCTCGTCAAAAAAAATTCTATGACATTAATCGTACAAATAACTAAAACAACTTGCCTATTCTGTAGGCTTTCCAAAAAGGTATAAAGCTCAATTTTAAAATACATAATTCGTGGCATGGCATGTGTTTGAACCGGCGCGGGGAGAGAAATCATCTGTGTTCTTAGTTTATCATCCTCGCTAAAACAACCGATTTTACTGGCGAAATTCTACCTGATGGGGCGAGGTGTGCGGGCGGGGGAGTGAGTACACGGCGTTTGCTGCGCTCGCATCGCCTTCCTTAGTACAGTTCGCGTCAAATAACTATGCCCCTCTGAAGTTAGCCATTTGCAAAGATCGCGTAGGTGCAGTCACGTAGACGGGAGCAAGCGGGACGCAAGCATGCATCGAACGTAAACGAGCGACTGAGACATAAAATCGCGCCGTCATAATCCCCGCCCCGCGCATGCGGTTGCTGTGCTGTTTTTTTATTTGGAATTAAATGTCAAATTTTGGGTAAATTTCGAAAAACCCTTAAAATTCAAATATCTCGAAAACTATTGAATTTCGGCCATACATATGGGGGGTCCAATTTGTTGCATTTTGGCCCCCTTATCAGCCCCTGACGGATATACGTCGAATTACCAGTAACCCTGTATATGTGCGAACGATGTAAAAGACGTGCAGGATAGTCCGGAGTAAAAAAGAAACAATTCAAAGAAATAATTAAAATAGACCATGGCAGCCGAGAGATGACCAGTCTCAGCTGACGGCGCCCGTTCACGAACATGACGCATACGCTAGCACCATTCGGCTCGACCATTTTTAAGGGAGCCAAATGATCCAACGCAAACGCCACCATCAGCCAGACTTTTGAGTGAGCATGACATCCCCAATCGCCAGGGTACATTCAAGTCAAAGACCTACCCAAAATGATCATTATAGTTTAAATTTGAGGGACCTACATAGTACTCACACATGTGCCGTTAATGCATGAAATTATACAATGCTAAATAAATTGAGTCTTTACAATAAAAATAAAAAAAAAATATAGCATTCTTACAATCTTCATCCGGTCCAACAATATTTCCAAATGCTAACAGATTACTTTGTGCGCCCTAATGGCTGTGGAGCAGGACCAGCATTGAGCCAAGCATTTTTATCTTCAATATACTCCCCTAACTTATAATATGCTTGCCTGCATAGTGTGCGTTTAATACAAGATTTAAATTTAGTCTCATTTAGTTCTAATATATGGGGAGGTATTTTATTATAACATTTTAAACAGTACCCCATAAAAGATGAGGCTACTTTAGCCAGTCTGAAACCTGGTTGAACTAATTGGTCCCTATTTCGAGTACCATAATTATGTCTGTCGCCTCTTTTACTAAAAAGATGTAAATTCTTTCTAACATACATGATGTTTTCGTAAATGTATTGACAAGGTACCGTCATGATGTTAATATTCTTAAACAGTTCCCTTAAAGAATCGCGCCGGCCGAGTTTGTATACGGCTTTAATGGCTCTTTTCTGCAGAATAAAAATAGACTCGATGTCTGCAGCCCGTCCCCATAGTAGTATACCGTAAGACATGATACTGTGAAAGTAACTAAAATAGACCAGTCTCGCGGTATCTACATCCGTAAATTGGCGGATTTTCCTGACAGCATATGCTGCTGAACTTAGCCGTCCTGCAAGAGATGTTAAATGAGGACCCCATTGTAGCCTTGAGTCAAGAGTAATTCCCAGGAAAACCGTTTTATCGACGAATTCAAGTTTTTCCCCGTTCAATACTATGTCACAATCACTGCCTCTGACATTTGGTAAGGCAAATCTTATGCATTTCGTTTTCTTTTCATTTAGAACTAAATTATTGGCAGTAAACCAATTTTGGACTTGCATTAGGGCGTTATTTATGACGTCAAGATTATTGGTTCGTCTATTTATCTTAAAAATCAAAGAGGTATCGTCGGCAAACAACACCATATCAAGTTTTTGTTGCAATAAATGGGGCAAATCATTTATATATACTAAAAATAAAAAAGGACCTAAAATTGAGCCCTGGGGAACCCCCATTTTCACATTTAATCCCGACGAATTGACACCGTTTACTTGAACTAACTGCTGTCTATCATTTAAATAAGATTTAACAAGGCTTAAAGCTGTTTTGCCCAGCCCGTAATGCCCAAGTTTCAGAAGTAATGTTTCGTGATTTACACAATCAAACGCCTTAGATAGGTCACAGAAGATGCCTATGGCATCTTGTGCCTCTTCCCACGCATTAAAGATGTGCTTCAATAAGGTAACACCAGCGTCAGTCGTGCAACGTCCTCTGGTGAAACCATACTGTTTATCATGCAAGATGTTATTGGTGTTAAAATGATAAAGCATCTGATTAAGCATCACTTTTTCAAATACCTTGCTGAACACTGGCAACACGGATACTGGTCTATAATTGTTTGTGTCTTTACTATCCCCGGATTTGAAAAGTGGTATCACCTTACTGAATTTCATTAGGTCCGGAAAGACACCTTGATCGACACACAAATTAAATATTAAAGCTAAGTAAGGCGCTATAGTTTCAATAATTGAGGTACACACTTTGATAGACAATCCCCATAAATCCTCGGTCAATTTAACCTTGATTTGTTTGAAAGCTTTCATTACTGTTATGGGGTTTATATGCTTGAAATTAAATTCAGTCGGGCAGGCTGAAACATTTGCCTGTAACAAATCAAAAGCAAGCGAAGGTGACGAATTCAAGGCTTCAGTAGTTTTAATTGGAATACTGGTAAAGAAATTTACAAATTCTTGAGCAACTTGTTGGTTATCGCTAATAAGACCCTGAGTGGTCTCCAATGTGTAATCAGTGTTATGTCTTTTGTTCCTGTTTGTTTCATTATTTATAATTTTCCAAACAGTCTTTTTTTCTTTTTCTTCCAAGAAGCGTTATTTATTTTTGTCACCGGGATATTGCAAACACCTTTTCCCATTATGAAAGATTAAGTAAATGGAAACTACCGAGTTTGGATGGGATTTGTTGCTTTAAAAAGATCTGATTACAATACATCGATAAACTATTATATAATAAAGGTATTACGGAGTTTGCAATTTCTTATCCGGTGACATTAAAATTCAAAAATCACCAGTCCTTGGTAATAATAGGTTGGGGAAAAAGTTTCTTCGCATTTTTTAAGAAAATTCAAAACATTTTTAATATAGTTTATTTACATTTAACTAAAGTATGTAGGTACCATTTTGTTCGATAACTTTTTGCCATCTTGTAGGTAGGGGCATGGTCCCATTGCTATTGCTATTGCTTTTTTTCTTTTTTTTTTTTTTTTTTTTCTTTTTTGGATTTAGGGTACCTCCGTTGAAAAGGGAGGATCCTCCAACCAGACGGTTGGTTTTGTCTGGTGGGCAACTGCCCGAGAGTTGATATTCGGGCTTTTGCATGTGTTCTAATCGCACGGTAAACTTTGATATCGCGATTTAGGATTTTGTAGTTAGTTCGTAGCTGTCGAGATAGATGGCGCTGCGAGTCTCATTTGTTGTGATGTTGATTCTGCTACGTTGATTTTTGTGGCGGCATGAATACCGCTACATCACTCCCCTCCGGAGACCGGAGGTCGATAGTGGATGAGTCGTCCATACATCTTGAGATGCTTGCCAGGCCAGTGGAAGGTTGGTTCCAGTGAGTCGGAACCGGAAGTCGCAGAGTTCTCGGTGAGTCGGAACTGTCTGCGTCGCAGAGTTCACGGTGAGTCGGAACTGTCTGCGGTGCCCCGATGCTGCTGCTGGCGTGACTGCTGGCGTCGACCAGGAGAGGTTCTTCAAGGCTGTTCATGTAACTGGCCGAAGGTGCAGTGTGCTTGCCAAGGTGGGTCGGAGCTGTGCGACGTGCTGACGTGACTGCTGGCGTCGACCAGGAGAGGTTTTTCAAGGCTCTTCATGTGACTGGCCGAAAGTGCAGTTTGCTTGCCAAGGTCGCTGATGAGGTTGATGATAGAGGCTAAGGATGCTGACCAGGAATGCGCGTCCGCTGCATGCTGGTGGTCAGGATACCCGTAGAAGCCGAGGGTACTGGCTGGCTGTATGACTCGCTGCTCGAAAGCTTGAGGTCAAGATGAGGAGAAGTGATGATGATGATGACGTCATGATGAGGTAGCTGCAGGCTGCGCTGACGTCCAATGTCGAGGGTCACTAGTTTAGAGGTAGCGGAACAGAGAGTAAAGTCCCGCATACCTCCGTTGAAAAGGGAGGATCCTCCGACCAGACGGTTGGTTTTGTCTGGTGGGCAGTTGCCCACCAGATAAAACCAACCGTCTGGGGAAGCCCGAATATCAACTCTCGGGCAGTTGCCCGAGAGTTGATATTCGGGCTTTTGCATGTGTTCTAATCGCACGGTAAACTTTGATATCGCGATTTAGGATTTTGTAGTTAGTTCGTAGCTGTCGAGATAGATGGCGCTGCGAGTCTCATTTGTTGTGATGTTGATTCTGCTACGTTGATTTTTGTGGCGGCATGAATGCCGCTATTAGTGGTTTTGGCAGTCCTCTCGTGATGTTAACCTGACACTGCCTAAAGAATTCTGAAGAGGCCGAAACAGGTGGAAATCTGAAGGTGCAAGGTCAGGACTATACGGCGGATGCATTAACACCTCCCAGCCAAACTCTCTTAATTTTTGCTGAGTGGCTAAAGATGTGTGAGGTCTAGCGTTATCATGATGCAAAACCACACCCCTTCTGTTGATTAATTCCGGCCGCTTTCTCTCTCATCAGTTGTTCGCAGTAGAGTTTAGAATCGATGGTCCTGCCGGGTGGTAACAGCTCATATTGAATAATACGCTTCCAATGCCACCACACACACAGCATCACCTTGTTGCGAGTTAACCCGGGTTTCGCCACAGCCTGTGAAGCCTGACCGGCCTTTGACCACGACCTTTTTCGCGCGTTCTTGTCGTACGTGATCCACTTTTCATCACCAGTTATCAGCTTCTTCAAAAATGGTTCGGTTTCATTACGTCGTAATAAATAATCACAAATGAGTACACGGTTCATTAGGTTTCATTCAGTGAGCTCGTGAGGTACCCAAATATCGAGCTTATTTGTGTACCCAGTTTTTTTCAAATGCGCCAAAACTGTTTTGTGGTCAATTCCCAGTTCTTCAGCTACGTCGTAACTACTGATATGCCGATCTTGCTCCACTTTTTAAAAAATGGCATCCATTTTATCCGTAATAGGGCGACCAGAGCGACGTGCATCTTTGACATCAAAATTTCCGGATTGAAAACGCTTAAACCAAATTTGTGCTACTCTCACAGACACTGCACTAGGTCCAGAAACATCGCAAACTTTTTTCGCGGCTTGCTTTGCATTTTTACCTTTTTTGTAGTAAAATTTTAAAATGTATCGAATTTCTTCATTAGATTCACTCATCTTGACAGCACGAAAAACAAATGAAAATCACACATTTTCTTAATTTGAATTTTGAATAATGTTCTTTAAAATTTAAACTTTCAATGATACTAAAACCAGCCAGATACAGTATAGCCAAAGAGATTCTATTACAAGTTTGACTTTTTCCCCAAACTATTATTTACAGATATCTAAACAGTACTTAAGCATGGTATTTTATGTCGGTGATTTTTTTATTGGGACTTATTTCCAATGAGTGACGAACAGGATTCTCGAACATTCATTGGCAAAGATAATCCTACTAACTTTATTTCGTCAAAATATGGCCGGTCAAAGATGCGGCACATCATTTATCTAAATTACTATCATTGTTCTTTCGATTTTACAACTCAGGACCCATGTGTCTAACAAAAGTTAAGCTTACACAGGTACCAAAACCTTGAAGTTGTAGACAATAAGTTATCAGTTCGAGGGAAAAGAGCTTTACATCAACTGGCCTTTCACGTGGTCTTTTATTTGATGAACCAACGAGCTACCTAAGGATAAAGGATAACCTTGATTCTTAGAAAGTTGTAGACAATAAGTTATCAGTTGTAAATCGAGTATTCTTTATTTGTGTGTGTATTCCCAGCGGAAAAAGGTCGATTTTCTTAATTATTTATTTATGAATGGGCTAGCTCTTGACCTCGATCACGCCTGATGGAAAGCGATAGATGAGGTCCATGATGAAAGCGAGCATGCCCAGGAGATGCCCTGAGGCACTGGTACTCCCACGCGTCGACGAAACACAGCACGCTGCTTGACGCCGAACTCCGGTGGGAGGGTGGTCGCGAACCAGGCGGGCGTTAGCCCTACCACCGCAAGGGAAGGATTGGCCAGTCTTATAAGGTGTTAGGTGAGACTGTCCAGGATACGCCGAGTGCTCGGTTCAGTTTAGTGTCAGATGGAACAAATTGCGCTACACGAGGAGGCTCCTTCATGCATCCCATTAATTTCAGTTAAGCAGATATTTAGTGTATGACGTCGTGTAAATGTGTATGGTAAGTACGAATTTGTGCATCCAACCATTGGGGAGTTATTCAACAAAAACTGTTTCCGCTGGAACTACGTCATCCCAGCGGCACTTTTTATTTCCTATGGACGTACAAGAAAAAAAATACATGCAATAATTAGTGTGTGACGAGAGGTAAATGTGTATGTTTAAATGAAATTTGTGTGTCTTAAAACTTCGAAGATATTCAAGTTTCCGCTGCGCTGACGTTTGGCTATTTGATGGAAATCATATAAATCGGTTTAGTGCAGAGTTGATTTTTTTTACGCACGTTGCTATGAATTTGTGTATAATGTTTGTGAAAACAGATTTTGAAAAAAGCATACCGTTTAGGAGATATACACGTAAAGGTGAAATATGGTTATTAGGTCCAAGTACTTAAAATAGGAACTTTAGAGCCTAACTTTTAACGTTTATTTGTATCTTGTAAGGGTCTACAACGTCTTGCCAAGTTTCATTTATGTGCGCTTAGTAATTAATGAGTAATGGCATAATTTACTACGAATGGACCACTATATTTTGTGACATCCGATTGTAGGACTTTTTAATGGAAAAGCAAAATAAAACATATTCCACTATTTAGTGTATTAATTCAACTATTCATATGTAAAATTTCAGCTCATTACACTCAATTATTAAAGAGATATAATAAAAATACCAAAACAACCGAATTACATGGATAAACCGACCAAGTTTGAATGGCTACAAAAAAGCGGCCGTGCAGTACATAGAGCTCACGTTCTAGAATTTTCAGTGTTTTACCATTATTGGACTAGTACAGGTCGGAACACAATTCTTGACCTGGCTCGATGCGTTTCGAAACGCTTTACTTGGCATCACTGTTACCATTGCGATTATATTATTTAGGTACATCGAAATTGAATTGTTCAATTTTAATTAAAACGTCATTCGAAATGTGTCGAGCCAGGTGCCAAGTTAACGCGTACGGGTAGTAGTTATGCGCGCGCTTCCTGTTCTGTTTTGTTTATCAGTCTCGAATGTGCACCCAAGGACAACGTGCGTATGCGCTGTTTATTTTGCCGCAACGTAATATTATGTATCTATTGGACTCGGTTATTGACATAGTGTAAGTGACTGACATACTTATTGAGCCAGTAGTGAGAATGATTAAAAGATAAACAAGGTAAGTACTTCGTAATAAAATACCTCATGAAAATGTTATCTGTTGGAAGGGTAAGTATATAGGTTCAAGTGACAACTGTATTTTATTACTTACATCTCGACGACGCCGAAAGCCTAAAAGTTGTCTATATCTGCTATGTACAGATTCTAGTGCATACAGTGTTTATGACAGCCATGTAAATACCTATAGTTATTTGATGAAAGTTGGTTCAGCTGTTTAAAAGTTGCAGTCTCTTATTAGGTAGGTACCTTTTTTTTTCTAGGTAGGTACTTTGAAGTGTGAGACAAGAATTTCGTTTGTTCTTGTTTGCATTTATTCAAACCACAATTAATAGGTATAATCCCGCAATAATATTACGTAGGTACCTACTTATTTTTAACCTGTTAGGCATTGCAAGCGCGAAACACAGAACAACAGTCAAGCCCCGCCCGCATTTTTATATAATACAAGCTGTTGCCCGCGACTTCGTACGCGCATATCCCGTTTTGTCCGTTGGAATTCCCGTTCCCGTAGATATTCACGTTCCCGTAAGAATATGCGCTAGAACGTAGGTAAGTAGATCGGTACTGCACTAAACTATAAACCTACCTTCAAATTGAGTCAATTACTTCGTACTGATCTGTGATTCTGTGATTGTAAGACATACTTATTTGTTGCTGTAAAAGCTCGAACGAGAAGACCAACTTCCGAAAATTTACTAGTAGGTACTTAATAACTAAGATTTACCTATACATACCTAAGTATTTGAGCTTTTACAGTAGGCAACGTATTTCTTATTTATTCAAGACTGATTCTTTATATCAATGTGTGGTGGCGTTGTTAGCGGCACAATAAATCTAACAATAATTTGATTTTATTTGATGTTATTATTACTTTGTTAATAATGTTTTTTAATTTTAAAGTCAGTAACTAATAAATAATTTTAAGAGTACAACGTTAATGCAGTTGTTTTATTTTCTGCGAAACGATTGTGTACGCGCCTGTACGAATCTATTAAACACGATAACGATACTATACTGGAAATTCTAGAACGTTAGCTCTATGTACTGCACGGCCGCTTTTTTGTAGCCATTCAAACTTGGTCGGTTTATCCATGTAATTCGGTTGTTTTGGTATTTTTAGTATATCTCTTTAATAATTGAGCGTAATGAGCTGAAATTTTACATATGAATAGTTGAATTAATACACTCAATAGTGGAATATGTTTTATTTTGCTTTTCCATTAAAAATTCCTACAATCGGATGTCATAAAATATAGTGGTCCATTCGTAGTAAATTATGCCATTGCTCATTAATTACTAAGCGCACATAAATGAAACTTGGCAAGACGTTGTAGACCCTTACAAGATACAAATAAACGTTAAAAGTTAGGCTCTAAAGTTCCTATTTTAAGTACTTGGACCTAATAACCATATTTCACCTTTACGTGTATATCTCCTAAACGGTATGCTTTTTTCAAAATCTGTTTTCACAAACATTATACACAAATTCATAGCAACGTGCGCAAAAAAAAATTAACTCTGCACTAAACCGATTTATATGATTTCCATCAAATAGCCAAACGTCAGCGCAGCGGAAACTTGAATATCTTCGAAGTTTTAAGACACACAAATTTCATTTAAACATACACATTTACCTCTCGTCACACACTAATTATAACACGTATTTTTTTTCTTGTACGTCCATAGGAAAAAAAAAGTGCCGCTGGGATGACGCAGTTCCAGCGGAAACAGTTTTTGTTGAATAACTCCCCAATGGTTGGATGCACAAATTCGTACTTACCATACACATTTACACGACGTCATACACTAAATATCTGCTTAATTGAAATTAAGAAAATCGACCTTTTTCCGCTGGGAATACATACACTCTTTATTTACGTCATTTATAACGTTATATAATTTTAGAGTTTATATGTAAAAGTAAACTTGTTGTAGGTACCATAAGCGTATAGACCAGGGTAGAAGCCTTTAAAAATAATAAAAAGTGAAAAAAATAATAGTAGGATGAAACCCATTGGAAAAGGAGGGAAATATTATAAAAATGGAAGGAAAAATAATTTACGGGCGATTTGAGGTCGGGAAGGTGAAGGGGGTGAGTTTTTAAGGGTAAAAAACGGTTTTTCTCGATTTCCAGCAAAACTAAAAGTCCTATCGAAAAAAGTCAAATGGCAAAGTTGTAGGTAATAAAAAGATCTAAAACTTTTGTGTTTACACTTTTTTCACATAACCTCAAAATTTATGTGAAAAATCCAAAAAACCAAGTTTTTGGTTTTTTATTTTTATCTTTTGCAAAAATTTTTTTTTTTAACGAAATTTGGTGAAAACTAATCTTTTTATGTCCCAACCTACAATATTAAACTTATTCGCCTGAAACACAGGACCCTCCTAGTTCAGGCGACAGTGATATTAATACCTTTTGCTATTTTATGTACTACAGTGTATTTTAGAATTAAGAAATTTAAATAAATGATTTTGATTTGAGTTCGAGGCCCGTGCAGGTAAGGGTTTGGCGCAAAACATGTACCTAGGTAGGTAAGTTATTATTAAGTTGGAAAAGCAACCATTTATAACCGACATCAAAAAAAGGAGGAGGCTCTCAATTATATTATTTTTTTTATTGCTCAATATCTATTTTTCCACCATTTTGAGTGTTTATCCGAAAAAACTTGTAAAAACGAGTATTTATCCGTTGAGTATTTATCCTCCGCCCATCACTAAACTCAAGACCTCATGTGACCTCACACTCAGCAGTAGCGAAGCGGAGAGAAACGCTTCCGAATATTTAACCAGATCAACGAGGCAGTCGACATTATAAAATGTATGTAAGTAAGTAGGTATTATCTTGTTAACGACAAAATGTTTGTTTTTACTGTTGAAATGGAACAACAATTATATTTTATGATAGCTACCACATTTTTATCCATAATCGGTTTTACATCTGACTATTGCGAAGGTCGTGAGTTAGCCGAAAATATCATAGACAAGTATTACAATACATACCAAGATCTCTGCCCTACCTGCTAAGATTACCTGTGCGCGCAAATTCCGTGATGTTTGAACTTACCGCCGCCCCGGGGCCCATAGAGAAAGTGCAACTCGCTCATGGATATTTTTTTCTAGATAAGAAACAAAATGGATCATACTTGAAGTCTGTTTGATCTCATAACTATGAGTAGGAATGAATGGACCTAACGTGTATTGTTGTGTAGGGCGAATCAAATCAAACTTAATGATGCCTGTGAAGTTCGCTTTTTGAGCTGTAGCACGCTCAATTGAGGAAGGATAGGCTAGAGCATAATAGCATCTAGGAAAGGTGTTTTCTACGTGTATGTATTCCCAGCGGAAAAAGGTCGATTTTCTTAATTTCAGTTAAGCAGATATTTAGTGTATGACGTCGTGTAAATGTGTATGGTAAGTACGAATTTGTGCATCCAACCATTGGGGAGTTATTCAACAAAAACTGTTTCCGCTGGAACTACGTCATCCCAGCGGCACTTTTTTTTTCCTATGGACGTACAAGAAAAAAAATACATGCAATAATTAGTGTGTGATGAGAGGTAAATGTGTATGTTTAAATGAAATTTGTGTGTCTTAAAACTTCGAAGATATTCAAGTTTCCGCTGCGCTGACGTTTGGCTATTTGATGGAAATCATATAAATCGGTTTAGTGCAGAGTTGATTTTTTTTACGCACGTTGCTATGAATTTGTGTATAATGTTTGTGAAAACAGATTTTGAAAAAAGCATACCGTTTAGGAGATATACACGTAAAGGTGAAATATGGTTATTAGGTCTTAGTACTTAAAATAGGAACTTTAGAGCCTAACTTTTAACGTTTATTTGTATCTTGTAAGGGTTTACAACGTCTTGCCAAGTTTCATTTATGTGCGCTTAGTAATTAATGAGCAATGGCATAATTTACTACGAATGGACCACTATATTTTATGACATCCGATTGTAGGACTTTTTAATGGAAAAGCAAAATAAAACATATTCCACTATTTAGTGTATTAATTCAACTATTCATATGTAAAATTTCAGCTCATTACGCTCAATTATTAAAGAGATATAATAAAAATACCAAAACAACCGAATTACATGGATAAACCGACCAAGTTTGAATGGCTACAAAAAAGCGGCCTTGCAGTACATAGAGCTAACGTTCTAAAATTTCCAGTGTTTTACCATTATTGGACTAGTACAGGTCGGAACACAATATTCTTGACCTGGCTACGGATACGTTTCGAAACGCTTTACTTGGCATCACTGTTACCATTGCGATTATATTATTTAGGTACATCGAAATTGAATTGTTCAATTTTAATTAAAACGTCATTCGAAATGTGTCGAGCCAGGTGCCAAGTTAACGCGTACGGGTAGTAGTTACAAACAAAGACTACAATAGTATAGGTACTAGTGTGCACCCAAGGACAACGTACGTATGCGCTGTTTATTTTGCCGCAACGTAATATTATGTACCTATTGGACTCGGTTATTGACATAGTGTAAGTGACTGTGACATACTTATTGAGCCAGTAGTGAGAATGATTAAAAGATAAACAAGGTAAGTACTTCCTAATAAAATACCTCATGAAAATGTTATCTGTTGGAAGGTAGGTTCAAGTGACACTCGTTGTTACTTACATCTCGACGACGCCGAAAGCCTAAAAGTTGTCTATATCTGCTATGTATAGATTCCAGTGCATACCTACAGTGTTTATGACAGCCATGTAAATACCTATAGTTATTTGATGAAAGTTGGTTCAGCTGTTCAAAAGTTGCAGTCTCTTATTCGAACTTGTTTCGAATAATAATATGTGTAGGTAGGTACCTTTTATTTTCTAGGTAGGTACTTTGAAGTGTGAGACGAGAATTTCGTTTGTTCTTGTTTGCATTTATTCAAACCACAATTAATAGGTATAATCCCGCAATAATATTACGTAGGTACCTACTTATTTTTAACCTGTCAGGCATTGCAAGCGCGAAACACAGAACAACAGTCAAGCCCCCGCCCGCATTTTTATATAATACAAGCTGTTGCCCGCGACTTCGTACGCGCATATCCCGTTTTTTCCCGTTGGAATTCCCGTTCCCGTAGGTATTCACGTTCCCGTAAGAATATGCGCTAGAACGTAGGTAAGTAGGTCAGTACTGCACTACACTATAAACCTACCTTTAAATTGAGTCAATTACTTAGTACTGATCTGTGATTGTAAGACATACTTATTTGTTGCTGTAAAAGCTCGAACGAGAAGACCAACTTCCGAAAATTTACTAGTAGGTACTTAATACTTAAGATTTACCTATAGGTACATAAGTATTTGAGCTTTTACAGTAAGCAACGTATTTCTTATTTATAAAAGACTGATTCTTTATATCAATGTGTGGTGGCGTTGTTAGCGGCACAATAAATCTAACAATAATTTGATTTTATTTGATGTTATTATTACTTTTTTAATTTTAATAGTCAGTAACTAATAAATAATTTTAAGAGTACAAAGTTAATGCAGTTGTTTTATTTTCTGCGAAACGATTGTGTACGCGCCTGTACGAATCTATTAAACACGATAACGATACTATACTGGAAATTTTAGAACGTTAGCTCTATGTACTGCAAGGCCGCTTTTTTGTAGCCATTCAAACTTGGTCGGTTTATCCATGTAATTCGGTTGTTTTGGTATTTTTATTATATCTCTTTAATAATTGAGCGTAATGAGCTGAAATTTTACATATGAATAGTTGAATTAATACACTAAATAGTGGAATATGTTTTATTTTGCTTTTCCATTAAAAAGTCCTACAATCGGATGTCATAAAATATAGTGGTCCATTCGTAGTAAATTATGCCATTGCTCATTAATTACTAAGCGCACATAAATGAAACTTGGCAAGACGTTGTAGACCCTTACAAGATACAAATAAACGTTAAAAGTTAGGCTCTAAAGTTCCTATTTTAAGTACTTAGACCTAATAATCATATTTCACCTTTACGTGTATATCTCCTAAACGGTATGCTTTTTTCAAAATCTGTTTTCACAAACATTATACACAAATTCATAGCAACGTGCGTAAAAAAAATCAACTCTGCACTAAACCGATTTATATGATTTCCATCAAATAGCCAAACGTCAGCGCAGCGGAAACTTGAATATCTTCGAAGTTTTAAGACACACAAATTTCATTTAAACATACACATTTACCTCTCATCACACACTAATTATTGCATGTATTTTTTTTCTTGTACGTCCATAGGAAAAAAAAAGTGCCGCTGGGATGACGTAGTTCCAGCGGAAACAGTTTTTGTTGAATAACTCCCCAATGGTTGGATGCACAAATTCGTACTTACCATACACATTTACACGACGTCATACACTAAATATCTGCTTAACTGAAATTAAGAAAATCGACCTTTTTCCGCTGGGAATACACACACGTTTTCTACGAATGGGTGAGTATCATTATCAAATGAAATTATCTGTTAGATAAGTCGATCGGAAAGCGGCAATTTAAACGCCTTAGCAACTGTTGGTTGGTGGTAAGGATGACTGACGAATTTATGACGATACAGATGCACATTTTTACATGTGTCGTTCACTTATTCGTTCTCAGCTTAAATATGCATAATATCTGTTATGGGATCCGTTATATAATAAATATAAAATATTTAGCCATTGAAAAAGTACAACGAAAATTCTTGCGAATTATGTAGGTATTGCCGATTGCCGATTGTTTGATCAGCGGTCAAGCATCGCGCGCACGAAATATAATAGGCACCTACCTATATATAAAATACCTTAGTAAAGTTTTGAAGGAAGAGTCGGTTATAATTGTAGTTTTAAAACGCGTGAATCGGGCGACACACCGGTGTTTCGCCGGCGCTCAATGATATTTTCAAATGCCGGACAAACGCAGGTAAACGTGCACCCCTTCGGCGTCTCACGCAAATGTACTTACAATGGTCATTTCATTGATATTTTCGAAGTACTAAAGTTATTACAGGTACCTACTAGATATTGTAGGTACTGAACAACTTAGATACATCTTGTGGTACCTAACTGATAAGTTTGTTATTTGTTAGTTTATACCTATATATAACGACATGTAAATAATAACTAGCCTACCGATGAGTCCTCGTGGGCCGTGAATATGATAGTGTAGGCACACTGCGTGGTGCTCGAATTTTTTAAAATTTTCGCTATTTTTCAGATTTTCTTATCTTACAAAGTGCATTTTACGTCAAAAGTTAATCCGTGCACTTTTAAAGTTAACAAAATTTTCTACGATTTCAGTGCAGCTGTAGCTCTGTAGGTTTAATTATAGATATTGAGGTAAGTACAGCACAGCAGCACTTCAAACATAAGCCATTTTTTCCGAAATAATCCAAATTCAATTAAAAAAAAAAATACTTTGTGTATTCCAGGACTATCGAAAATGTTAATATGATGGTAGGGAAGCCCTAGAAGAGATTTTGGGATTTACTCGAGCGCGTCAGATATAATACGGTAGGGATCCCTTCTTTTCGCATAATGTTCTTTGTTCTAATATACTTCGGCATAACGATTTTGGCACAATTTGTTTTGGCATAATAATACTTCGTCATAATTTTTTTAGGCATACATTTTATGTTGGCATAAATCATCTTAAAGACTAATTTGTTTTGGCATAAATTTGATTCGCATAACGTTAGTAGGCCTAATGACTATTAGCATAACTTTAGTAGGCCTAATTACTATTAGCATAACGTTAGTAGGCCTAATGACTTTAATATCGACTGAATTTAATATGCTGTGCAACAAAAGTTAGTGGCAGAACCGAATTGCTGCAAAACCGACTCCACGTAGTCTTGTTTGTCCTACACCTAGAGTGTAATTTAAAATCGCGTAGGCGCGTAGGGGCGAGGTGGCCCGCGGGCTGAGGAGCAGGCGGATGCGAGCGAGCCACCACCGCACACGCGGTGAGCGAAGGCCGTCTGCGACGATTAGCACGCGTGGGGCCGCCGGAGGCCCGCAGCGCCGGAGCCGTGACAGAAACCCTGCCTGCTGCATGTTGCATGCTCGCTTGAATGCTGCATGCCGCATGCTTGCTTGCATGCTGCATGCTTGCTTGTTTGCTGCATGCTTGCTTGCATGCTTGCTTGCATGCTGTATGCTTGCTTGCTTCATGCTTCCTACAGCGAAAAAAAAACCCACAAAATTGTTCAATACGTTATATTATATTAATATGTTACCTATATATTACCTCATTCAGGAGATATGGCTTTTTTCCAATCGTAGAAATAAATTGTTATACCTATAAAAATATGTTTTAATATCATTATGCGTAAATAAATTTGTACTTTAGGATATTATGCTTAAAAAAGTTATGCTTAATAAATTTATGCTTTAGAATATTATGCTCATTATTATGTTTAGAGAAGTTATGCTTAAAAAATTATGCGTAAGCTGTTAAGCGTAACTACATTATGCGAAAATATAATTATGCCAAACAAAATTATGCTAAGTTATACCTATTAGGTCTTAAAATTTTATGCAAATGGATAGGGAACCAGTAAGGTAGGATACCTCACATTGATAAGTACCTTCAACCAGTATGAGCCTTTTTTTTTTTTTTTTGAGGATGGGAAATCATCAAATGACCCCTCCCGCTCTGGGTGGAGCGGTAGGGAGTGTCAAACTTTTACTGACTAATGCTCCTCCTAGTGCCTTTTGCGTTCCAGGGCCGCGGTAACTCTTTCGAACAAAATCCGCGACCCTGACAGGCTCTGGCCCTAACGGGCCCCATCTTATGCTGACGGTTGCTGATTCGGCGCGCGTGGAACACAGCGCGCCGTCGACCCGGGCCTGTTCTGATCGGACGGCGAGCTACCCATTGCTCGCCGTCCACAGGCATCAGTCACTGCGCCATGCTCAGGAGCATCAGTTCCTGGGCGGCGCAGTGGCTGACGTTCAACAGGAGGGGTGAAATGGGGCCATTATTGGCACTCCATCTCTGCCCCCTCCGGTGGGGATTTTTCGAGCCGAGGCCAGCTCCTCGCTGCAGGACGACCCCCGGTCGTTCTCCGGTCTGGGTCGCTTGCGGAAGGACCTGGAGTCCTCCGCAGCAGCCCTCGCCCCCTCGGGTCCCGAGCTCGCTAAGCTAATACCGGTCGCCGAGTCGTCGGAGTCCAAAAACTCCAACTCTGCACTCGAACGACGCTCAAGCGAGCCCTCCCTCCAAAATTGCGCGCCTCTGCCCGCGCTCCGCCCGACCGACACTTTGCCGGGCAAGCTAAAATCGAAACCGATCATTTCCGCGAAGGATGTGTTGGATCGGGGGCCTCCTCGGCCCTTGTTGCCATTGGCAATCGAAGATCGGATAGCACCGTTGCGCCCCCCAGAATACGAGGGGCTTGACGCATAAAGCGTGGCGGATTCCCGGACTGCTGTGCAGTCCGGACCGCCCTGGGGTAGTGTCTCTTTATTGGCGCTATCCATTGTTTCCTTTTAGAGGGTGCGATCCCTATCTCCTCCTCTCTCCTTGCTCGCTGCCCTCACAGTCACGTCTGACGAGCAGACGCGTACCAGAGAGCAGCGAGCAAGCCAATGAATCGCACACCGTCCGAGGACCCGAACACTGCTCAAGTCTCCGAACGGTGTGCCCCTCTTGTGTCTCTCTTGGTCTGGTCTCTCACTTGGGACCTTCCGGCATGAGTGGCTCTACCGGCAAAGCCCCCAAGATCACTGAGACACGCATGCGACGGCAACGTGGAGACACATTCGGTGGGGACCAGTATGAGCCCTTAACATATAGGGGGGTACGCTCAGAAGCCGTCAGATTGGTAAAAAAAATCGATCATTCTGAAATACTCGAGCGCGTCAGATTAAGATATGAATGAAGGATTAATTACTAGCTAAGAAGGGTCAATTTTGCTTATCTGACGATTTGAGCGTAACCTAAGGAGGCGGGAGGGTAACAAAGTTGCAAAAAAAAACGATGTCTGGACTTACTCGAACGCGGTTGTTTTTTTATTTATTTTAAAGGTAATAATACCAGAATAACAAAAAACAATCTGGCGATTTCCGCCACTATGGCTGGGACATCATGATGACCCTTCAGTATGCTAATCTGACGCGCTCGAGTATTTCAAAATGGCGATTTTTTTACATTTTCAGGAAATCGCTGCGAGCTTGCGTCACTGCCAAATCGTCAGATTAAGAAATGGGAGCATCTGTAGGGTTCACTGAACACCCTCTCTGAAACCATGTGTTTTCACCCTTCCCGCATGGCCACCCCCACCATGAAAATTATCAGGGACATGTTGAAGCATGAAAGATATCAATATCTAGAAAAAAAAAACAAAAGGAAAATATCTTCATCACACACACACACTTCTTCATCATCACAGTTGATCACAGCCAATCTTTTTTACTCTTATTATTGCTTCAAATACTACACACCATCTTATCAATATTATTCCTGTTACAAAATTTATATGTCTATTATTTTAATTATTTTACATACACTCTTAAAAACAAATATACTCACCAGACAGTTCATGCGTAACCACTATTCACTTTTTCACGTTTAAAAACTGTTCTGTATCTGCTCGACATCCATAAGTCACTCTAAGGATCCAGCAGAATACCAGCGTCAGGTAGATTTCCCTGACACATGCTGAGCTGGACTCCCATTTGGTGCAACTTGGAGACACGCACCGCACAATTTGTTTTAAATTCCATTTTTATATAAAATTATTAAAGTAGGTAGGTAGTTTTAGCAGTTCTGCCTTCTGCCACAGATTCATAGTGCTTTGTCTTTTTCTTTAGTCTTTTTTTTTCCATTGTCTTTGGACGGTTTGTGAATTTAGCCAATCACGTTTTAGATTTGCTTTGAATAAAAAAAGGTAGGGAAACGAAATAGGAATAACTAATTTAATTTGAACGGAATTTGGGGTAGGACAGATAAATAGGATCAGTATATTTTTTTTTTCTTTTTTGAAATGAGTGAGAAATTACAATAATGAAAGAAAGAAAGAAAGAAAGAAAATTGAGTTTATTGGCATTAAAACACGCAAGACCTTAAAATTAAACAAAATTACAAAGCTAATAATGCCAAAAGGGCCTCAGCTCAGCATTATGCCAGATGGCAACACAAGGTATACCACCTGACGCTGATTTTCAGCTGCAACCCACGAGTGCCATACGCTCGAAAACATACACACAATTATTAAAATAGTCTCAAATATTTTGTACAAAAACCAACTTTGGTAAAATTGAGTAAGTACAAAAAATTATAAAACTTTAAAAATGTATAAAATAGAAAACAAAGTAAAAAAAAAAAAAAAAAAAACAATAAATTTGATAACAATGCCAAAAATTAATAATGTATAAAATCGATAACAATGCCAATGCCAAAATTTAAAAATGTATAAAATCGATGACAATGCCAAAATTTAAAAATTTAGAAAGTTTAAATATGTGCAAAATCAATAAAATGCCAAATATGCACAAGGCTGTAGGTAAGAATCATACACTCAATATATTCAAATGGCTGACATAATGAATTTACAACTTAATATTATGAATGGTGATGAATGAGACTATACATTTATATACAGGAAAACTATTTGTACAAAGTAAAGAGAGTATTGAGGAAGGAAAAGGGATACCAAGGGATAAGAGGAAACCGAAGGAAGAACGGTCGTATAAGGGACAGGAGAAAAAAATGTGATTTAAGTCACCTACGTCTGTGCCACACAAGCAAATGGGGAAAAGAAAGAAGAAGAATTATATGAAATTTGGCAAGATGGGCTGGGGAACAAACATGACCCATTCTCATCCGTATTAAAAACGGAGGTCTCTTTTTTGTCAAATTTTGCCCTGCCAAACCATGGTTTATCCGGAATCTCAGGTTGAATAAGAGAAAAATAATGTCCCTTCGTTGTTACTGATATTCCAAACTATCTTCCAGGTTTCCCGAAGAAATCCCTTAGGCAACGTTAGCAGGTCATGAGTAAAATTTTTATATGGGATAGATCCCCACAACATACCGCATCACCGGCCAGAGCGTCAGCCACTTCATTGCCATGGATTCCAGCGTGGGCCGGAATCCATGTAAATTGTAGTGAGTTACCCTCAGTGATCATTCTGAACGCAAATTCTCTTATTGAATAAATTATAGCAATCTGTAATTTGCTTTCGTAAGGGGATTTATAGGCTAGAAGAGCGCTTCGAGAATCAGTAAAAATTATAAATATATTCTATTGCTTTCAAAATGCCGAAGCATTCCCCTGTAAAAACCGAAGTCTCCGGAGGTAGTTTTATTTTTTTGTGCGATGTTGTATTGAGAATGGTAAGTACCTATCCCAACACAACATACCACCACATTTTTACCGATGCTGCTAAACGTACCCAGAACGGAAACAGGTCTACATGTCGAATACCTATGTTTTATACCCCAGGGGCAGATGAACAGTTGTGTCGGCGAATCGCTCGCCGGTGAAAGGTTCTGTCGATGAAATTTTCAAAAGTGAATCGTTCTGTCGGCGAAGCATTCGTCATTGAAAAGTTCTGTCCGAGAAAAAATGAAAAGTGAATCGTTCTGTCGGTGAACCGATCAACGGCGAAACGAATGTCGGAGAAATGTTTTAGAATCCTTCATCTGGAGCTGTAAATGATTTTTGTACATGTATCAAGAAAGGCGGGCTATCACTATTTTCGTAAGTATTTCTGCCAATCTGGGTGGCAGGAACCAAAGAAGGAGCAGGAATTACAGGGGTAAAATATGTGTAGGTATAATTTCAGGACAAGTTCAGGACATTGGGGCACCGATTCAGCAACTTTCGAATCCATGCAGTTACAACCGGAAGTTTCGGAACCATGATTTTTACGGGTACGGCGACGTTTATTACAGTGTTTGCAGACATGTTAACGACTCTTTTTTAAATTTCGAGTCGAAGATGAGCCATCGGTATCCATGCCCGATTCATTAGAATTAATTGTCACGAAAACGCCTGCCGGGGGAACGAAGTCCCCCGGGTCGGGCGGGTCGTTCATTCTTAGAAACTAATAGATAAGTAGTAGAATTTTAAACTTACCACTACCGAAGAATATCCACTAAACTAAAGTTAAAAATATCAATAAAAGAATATACAACGCTAAAACTACTGCTACTGATCCTATAATATACGATTTAAAAATTTTAAACTCCAATTTAAAAAATCCGCGTCCTTCAAGATGGAAGTTTCCCGCGCTTTTTCCTTTTCTTTAGTTTGTTCTTTTTTTAAAATATTTCCACATTTAGCATCATGGGCTCCCCTACCATGAAGGACAACTCAGTGGACAATAATAGTTCTACAAAATTAGGTAAGTACCTCAAAAAATTCTCAGTGAGACTGTGACCGACCAAAAAATTATTAATAATTTTTCAACTGAACCTGAGTAATTTATGCGCCGTCGTGTAGATGTTGAAGTGCCTCAGACGTTTTGTACAGACGCCAGCACATCAAGCTACAACAATCTGTCAAATTTCTTCAATAGATTTTCAAATTTATTGCTGAGGCGTTAGGTTCAAGGTTGATTGGGAAAATTTGACAGTTTCGGGTAAATTGTTGTGCTGGCGTCTCGTCTGTACAAAGAAAATACGATGGTGTAGCCACAGAACAGAAAAACACAGGTAGCAATGAGGATCGGACTGGCCATGCATTCGAGGCGGCTTTTGCTAGCCGGGACCAAGAGTAAGTAAGGTAAAGAGCCCGGTTAGGGCTAAAGATTTTTACTTACGACCTATTGTACGTCTGTATAGCGATAGTTCATCCAGGATACAAAAATTTTCGAACTCACTTCGCTCGATCCTGCATTCTACACTCTCTAAGTTATTGAACTTTCCTGCATGGGTCCAACAAGTTTCTTCTATATAGGTAAGTATGAATGGTTCAAGAAAATCAAAGCTTTACGAGGTCGAGTGCAATTTTCGAGCCGGCTACGTTCGCTCTTGTATTGTTTTTGATCTTTCGTGCATCAATCAAGAAATTTACTTCTTTATAAGTATGAATGGTAAATAGAAAATCAAACGTAGCCGAGATGCCGTACCAAAATTTGCGAGCTCGCTTCGCTCACTCTGCGGTTAGTAGAAAATCAAATACATCCGAGATGCAGTAGGTACAAAATATTTTCGAGCTCATTTCGCCCGCTCATGCATTCTGCACTCTCTTTCTTCTTGAGCTTTGTTGCAGTCAATAAAGTTCCTTCTATTTTTAAATATGAATAATGAAAAAAAAAACACCTACCCGAGGTGCAAACATTTCTTTGAGAAAAATGTTGCCGATGTTTGAAGAGATATATCTCGTTACATAATCAGCCTAAAGACCTAGGTACGATTTATGGTCATATTATAGCAAGTTTTGTCTTCTTTAAAACGACCCGTGCGGCTGTGATAATTAAACGACGAGTTCCCCCGCCTCTTACATACATAACCTGGGACTAAGAATAGTTTACGGATTGACTTTTTCCGTAAAATGCACCGTTTACAAGAAGTAGCCAAAACTGAAAAATTATTAAAAATTTAGAAGTTTTTCGAGCCCCACAAATTTGCAGCTTCGAAAGACCTGTGCTAATTGCACAGGTCTTTCGAAGCTGCAAATTTGGTTTCACACTGTTAGTATAATTAAATCCTAACGACATCCCAAAAATCAGAACATTGCAATTTATTTCGACCTTACACGATAAATTTGTGTGTACGGTGGGTGACTGACCGAAAATTCCATGTTTGTAAGTCCAATACAGACTGTACCTACCTACCTACAGATATTAGGCATTGCATCTCAGGATAGGGGCCAGGCTATCATTTAGATACGCCAATGATCGCAGGATACTTAGGGCCGGCGCTCACTGCCGTCATGGCACGGCATGGCACGGTGAAGGATTTTATTACTAATCAAGTTATTTTGAATCTTATTTCAATGAGTTTAGAATTCATGTTACTTTATTTCGATACCACCATGCTGTGGCATGACGGGACGCGCCGCGGCATGCTGCGGTATGACGTGTCATGCCGTTTCATACCACGGGATGCCGCAGCGCGCCATTGCATCTCGCGAGACGTAATGGGTCACTTTGTGTCGAGTAATTATGATTGCTAAGTTAGTTGAAACTTGCGCAGCGGTGATTTTGGTTAATCTGGTCCGGTCGGTGCGCGGAGATGGAATGCCGCGGGAAGCCGCGGCATGCCGCGCGATGCCGTAGCGCAACCTGCCGTGCCATGCCGGCAGTGAGCGCCAGCCCTTAAGTTCAATCTAAGTAATTTTGGCATTATTAAATGAAGAGACTATAAAACTTGATTCAAACAAGGAGATGTTTTAGGTCCATTATCAAGGTATAGGTTAGGTACCTACCAGGCACTCTGATTTAGGAGTGAGGCGTATTTATCGTAACAGATAAAAATAACATATATAAAAACAACAATTGTTCTTAACAATTTATTTTATCTGTTACTTTAACAACAGACCCTAAAACACTGTTACCGCGGCTATTACTATTATTTCTTTATAACAGTCCCCACACATGACTGTTACTACGTTAATAGTTACCACGGCATCATATCTCTCTTTTCCTCACTAAAGAATGATCCTTGCTAAAAAGAGAAACACCTAGTATTTTTTTTCGATATCTGTTTACTTCTCGCTCTTGCTAAAGCAGTTAAACTACGCTAGAAAGAGAAGCTCTTGGTATTTATTAACCTTAAAATATAGTTGGTCTTACAAGAACAAACAGTTTTGAAAACGTGACTCCTAAACTAGGTCGTATATATGCTGCTACCATTATCAAAAAAAAACATGTAATTTATTTTATTTTTCTGTATGGCAATTTGTGAATTTAAAAAAAAATCAAATTAAAAACAAAGAATTGAAAAAGCTTTAAAGTGAAATAGTGATCGTTTCCGAAAGCGTGTATAGTATCATTGGTTTGACGGGATTATTCGCAAAACTTTCCAAGGATTGACACAATTTTTTTGACCAACCAATTCAATTTTATTGAGAGTAATTTGCCTGGTTTGTTGGTTAGTGAAGTCATTTAGAGTGCTAAAAACTCTAAATGACTTCACTAACCAACAAACCAGGCAAATTACTCTATAAAATTACTTCTATTTAATAATATTTTTTTCAATGTTTGCGATGCAACCAAAAATAATTAGGTACAGTGATAGTGTCAGGACTCCTTTATTGTCTTTAGGTCTTTGGTTTGACGGGATTGGTTGAAAAATGTTCCTTGCATGTAATGACTTTATGCCAAAAAGAATAACGGCGATTTTCAATTGAATGGGTTTTGGCTGGTTTCTTTGTAAAAATTTTTAAATTCTGAATTTTTCTGCTTTAAAGAGAACGAAAGTTTGAGAGAGAATTCTGATTTAAAAACTTTTCGGAAACATTTCTAAGGTGTTTACGGCGTACTGTTAGTGTTCAATAATTATTCTAACTAGTTTTTTTACATTATGTTGGGGTCTGTTTCTAGTTACCCGATGACAACAATATAAATAAACGTAATTCTTCTATATTTATGACATAATCTCGACATTCTTAGTCAATAGTTCGGATAAGATTTTCGACTTTTGACAGAATATTATATAGAAGATACTCGATTGAAATATAAATACGTATTTATCGTCTGTATAAAAATAACAGGCTGTTATTATATAACAGATATTTGGAACTGTTATTTTTGAGTAACAGTAACAGTGATAACAGATACCGAGTTTTACCTGTTACAACCCATCTCTACTCTGATTGACTGTAATCTTTGCTCGTGTAGTTTGACACTGTCAAGTAGACATGGGCGTTTTCGTATTTAGTCGCAAACGGATATGTAACCGATATTCAGTTTTCATATCGATATCGAAAACCGTTTTCAGATATCGATATCAGTAGTACGATTTGCACAAGTAACTGTGAAACGAACGAAACGCAAACTAACGACAAACGCAAACTCACAGTTTTATAACTTATGGAATCTTTGTTGTAACTAAATAAATAGAAACTAGACCTTATTACTAGCGCGTTAAGATATAGATATTACGCACGCACTATTATTAACCAAATAACCAATCACTAGCCGAAGTTACGTAATATTCGCTTCATCACTTTTACGCCAGTAAAAAATTGAATGGTAAGACAGAGACAAAGCGAATAAAAACCATCGATGTCATATCGCTCGTTATTCGTAGTTCGTTCTCGTTGTTGCGCTTTGGATAAACCATAACTCGATGAAGTTTTTGTGAAAACGGTTATATATATTTAGATATCGATATGGTATGATAATAAACACATATCCGAAATAAGTTACGTTTTGATCTTAGAATAATAACGCCTAGAAACCTAGTACGAGCATCAAAAGTGAAGCAACTCAGACTACTCCATATACGGAGTACTCGGCGCAGCGAGCCGTCAGTGCTCAAGGTCACGCTCTGTTGAATGCACCTCCCGAGAAATATTTAAAAATGACAGTTTGTTGCATAAAAAGATGCTCTAACACACCAGGAAAACAAAAAAATGTGATAAAATCACGTTTCACAAGTAAGTACTTACATTAAATCCATTATTTTTACGTAAATCGATCTTCAAATTAAAATTTTCATAACCTAATAAAATTTATCACAATGTAGTGTTGCCAGTTGTAAAGAAAAAATACCCATAATACTGTACTATACACATAACTGTTGGAGTCTACCTGTATTATGATGCTTATTGTTTAAAGTTGTAAGTATGAAACGAAAGCTAATAATTACGGTTGATTCAAATAATTTGCGCATTTTTTTAAGTGAAAAGTTCTTTAGGCGCGTTGGGCAGTTTTCATATGGGAAAAAACCATAGTCGCGACACGCGGCGACACCGACACCTGTGTATGTGATCGTGTCTTAAAATTGAAATAAAGGAACATCAGATTGGGCGACCAACCAGGGGGGGGGGGGCAGGGGGAGGCGGGAGCCTTGTCGGCTCCGCGGGTGCCGACCAGTCTTTCATGGGTGTCATTTTCGCGATCTTTGGGGTCGCTAAAACCGATTATGGGGTCAAAATCGAAATCCAAGATGGCGGCGACGAAATTTGCTAACTTTTCGTCATGGGTGTCAATTTCATGGTTTCTGGAGTCGCATAAACCAATTATGGGGCCAAAATCGAAATCCAAGATGGTGGCGATGAAATTTGCTAACTTTTCCTTATGGGTGTCAATTTCATGGTTTCTGGAGTCGCTGAAACCGATTATGGGGTCAAAATCGAAAACTTAGTATGCATACGCCATCTAACCAGGTCTAAATAGTTAGTTGAGAACATTTTCTAAAAAGAGTTTAGAAGGAGAGAGAGAACGATTTGAAGTTTTCTATAAAAGTGAAAAACCACTATCTTTCTTCCCGATGTTTAAAATGTCATGTCGAAAAGTTAGCAAATTTCGTCGGCGCCATCTTGGATTTCGATTTTGACCCCAAAATCGGGTTTAGCGACTCCAGAAACCATGAAAATGACACCCATGACGAAAAGTTAGCAAATTTCGTCGGCACCATCTTGGATTTCAACTTTGACCCCATAATCGATTTTAGCGACCTCAGAAACCATGAAAATGACACCCATGACGAAAAGTTAGCAAATTTCGTCGCCGCCATCTTGGATTTCGATTTTGACCCCAAAATCGGGTTTAGCGACTCCAGAAACCATGAAAATGACACCCATGACGAAAAGTTAGCAAATTTCGTCGGCACCATCTTGGATTTCAATTTTGACCCCATAATCGATTTTAGCGACCTTAGAAACCATGAAAATGACACCCATGACGAAAAGTTAGCAAATATCGTCGGCGCCATCTTGGATTTCAATTTTAACCCCATAATCGGTTTTAGCGACCCCAGAAACCATGGAAATGACACACATGACGAAAAGTTAGCAAATTTCGTCGGCGCCATCTTGGATTTCGATTACAATAAGTACATACCGACAAGTTACGTACTTAACATTTTTTTTTATATTGATCTATGATTAGTCCCAAGTATATTAACATTTTTCCCGATTTTAGGGAAAGTGTTCATTCCTAGCAACATTTTTTTACGTCTGTGGCTGTAATTACATACCGCTCACTCAACATAAGTACGAAAGTTGCTTCATTTTTTGGTAGGGAGCGTGTATGAGACTCTCCTTCTAGGCGTTATTATTCTAAGGTTTTGATATGTCGAACCCATGCCTACTGTCAAGGTTTTTGGCGGGGATTTTAACGAGTGAAGTTTATTGGCCGCATACCGCATAAATTCGCAAATTGATTCCTAGTGGATATTGTGGTGTAAAATTGGTGTAGTTTTATGTCTCAAGTCTACGTAACTGGCCAATATGTGAAATCATTGAAACAGACGCGATCTCGGTGTGTAGTATCTCATGTAGTCTACCACAGCGAAGCTTGCCGAGAAGGCTGACTCGATATATTTGCTGCCAAATACTACAGCAAACATTAGAATGTATTACACCCGCTTTCTAATGCGAAACAAAAAAAATATAAAAAGGACACGACGACGACCGCGACGTAAGCCTAAGCAATATGGCCACAAGACTAATAGCCTTCCTTTCTTTTCTATTCTATATTTTTTATGGCAAGCAAAGCCGATGTCGACTATTCTGCCAATGTCTAAAGTGGATTGGTAAAGCAAGTGTGTGTGATATATGAACGGTAGACAGAGATTGGTCGGTACAGTTGGGACACTTGCTGGGTTAGTATGGGACTGAAACAAACAGAAAATAGAAATACATAAATATGTACCTATTGTAATAAAATTGGTGTGGCGTGTAAATAACCAACACCTATTTTGTACTTGCGTACTAAAAAATAATTTCCGGGAATGCCTATAAAATGGCTACCCCTCCCTGTGAACCTATAAGAATCTAACAAGAAACACAAGTATGTCAATTCGTGCAGTATTAAATGCGCTCACTCACTCACCTTTGTCATCGAACCCGTGTCGCTTCCACCAATACTCGAGAGAAGACCACGAGGATGAGCAGGACTCAGGAGTCGCATGGAATCGCAGGCGAATAGTTCAAAAATGGCGAGTACCTAGTAGATAATAAGATAATAAAGTTCACACACAACAGCAATGTCCACTAAATTAACTCACAAGGCGCGGCCGCGCTATTAATAAATGACACTGAACAGTTTGTATTGTCTCTTGTCTTTAAGATTATAGGATTTTTATTACAGAGAGGTTTTCCGTCGTTCAATTCAATCAACTCAAACAAGAAGTTCTTGTCGGATCATAGATATCTCCAACGCACTATAGAGCGAAGTCGAGGCATACGCGACCAATCACGTCGCAGATAACTTCATCAAAACGAGACTGCCAATGCCATCTCTGGGTTGGATGGTTACAACTCTTGAACGAATCCATCGATAAGTAAAGCGTTGCACAGTATACTGGTGCTTTCTTGTTAAATAAAGGTAATATATGGAATAAAGATAATTAAGAATATTAATTACTGTTTCAATTTTTAAGAAGCGATGGCGCTTCTGCCACAATGCCACAATAGATGGTGATTTAGGGTTGACCCAAAGTTTTATATTATTGCGACTGATAAAAATCATCATCGCCACAACTGGCCACAAGCAATTCTAGAGAGGAATATGTTAAAAGTGCGGGAAAGTTAATCGGAAGAGGGATCTTAAATTTGTGAAGCCGGGCGGCCGTATAAATCGAGTGGGGGATGTTTTTAGAACAATCGAAAATGTATGTGGACTAAGTGCCCTCTCCCATTCCGCATTCGCAGAGAGAGGAATCGCGTATACGTATTTTTTGCAGAAAACCAGGGGTGCAACTGTTGCACCCCTGTTTTTCTGCAAAAAAATGCGTATACACACGTACACTGAACACTGTAGATCGAATTTTGGAAGGGACAACAGGTCATAGCTCAGGTGGTTGTTGTGTGAGCGGTCGGCCGTTACAGATAAACAGGCATCTTTAGCCAACGCATCAACGTATTCGTTACCCTTGATGCCACAATGACTAGGTATCCAAACTAACTGAACATCCTTTTGTCTGTGAGCACAGGAAAGTAAGGATTTTTTAAGGGGAAGGGGATTGGGGACAATCCCCTTCCCCTTAAAAAATCCCCAACACAAAGCACCCAACACAGGGGGGACCCTGTGTTGGGAGCTTTTAAAAGGACCAGGCAGCTAAGAGAATCCGTAAAAATGACTGCTTTTTCAATGTTAGTGTGTGACTCTATAAAAAGACAAGCTTCTAATATAGCCACACACTCACCGGTGAATACAGAAGACTCCTTAGGACATTTGTATTGTAGAATGATTCTGGAGTTTTGGTAATATACCACGGCTCCAGTGTTATTATCTTTATTTAATCTAGAAGCGTCAGTAAAAAATAATTGTAAATTATTCCAACGTTCGCCCACGGCTGCATTGAAGATCGAATTTGCCGATGGAGACTTCTTGGAAATACCAATATACTAGAAGATTTTGGGGGTAAAACATAAGACTTCGAGAAGTTACATAGAAGTAATCTAGGATACTGGACGATGGGACACGTAAAATGTTTAACTTTTCGAAACGCTTTGAGTAGTAAAGGAATTTCCTTGATTTTACAGTTATTTGAACTTCTGTTTAAGGCGTCTGACTCATTTAATTTAGCTATATGGGGATGGGAAGATCTAGATACTAACCTATACAAAAAACGAGAGGCCAGGAATTACCGCCTTAGGGCCAGGGAGGTTCGGCGCATTCGACCTGCAACGCGTTGACGGGAGAAGATTTCATACAACTAGAGATGATCCGAAGACATTTGAACTGAACCCTATCCAGTCCTGCCAAAGCACCGTTGTTGCATGGGATCAGGTGGTATGTTCCATAGTCCAGAATGCTACGGACTAAGGCGTTGTATACCAATTTCATGGTATAGGGGTGAGCACCCCACCAAACACCCGCAAGAACTTTTAAAATATAAATAATTCGTTCACATTTTTGGATCAGATGATTTATGTGAGTCTTGCCAGTTAATTTCGTATCTAAAAAGACGCCTAAAAATTTTGCTTTGCTTACTATGGGAATATTATGACCTGAAATACTCACTGAGATTGGGGGTATCAGTCTTCCGAGAAAAGATCTGCCAAACTTTTGTGCAGAAAGTGATAGGCCATGGCTTAAAAGCCATTGGTTCAAAGAATCCAAAGAGAGGCATAGAGATGATGCAGCGTCAACGATGGAGGAATCCGTCACATATAGAGCAATGCAAGGAACTTCTACTACAACCTGGAATGTGCACAGGCTGTCGATACGCGGTCCGAGGGAGATAGCTTCCCGAGAGCCCTCTGTCCCTTTCATTAGGGTGACCAACCAATATAATGTAGGTTGAGACTAATATAATAGGATATAATATATTAACCAATAATTTGATTTCATAAGTTAATAATAATTATGCTTTAAGGAACTATGTTTTATTATATCCTGGGGCCTGAAATGAAGACTGCAAATAACGGAATATTTTTTTATATTTGAATGACTTGGAATGACATCAAGCCATTTTTTCTCCCTGATTCTTCTCCAGGCAGTCTGAAATTATATTTTTAAAATTTATTTCAAATATACGAAGTAACACACCTAAATCAGCGATTAATATGGGAAGTTGAAACTTTTTTGCCATTTCCGTACAATGTTCCTCGGGAAATGTGAAATTTCATGATCACGTCTTTTAAGTACGGTATTCGGTACACCGTTCCATATAAAGTTTTATTATGCTTACGTTGAAGACTACCTCCTATTGATATGCTGCATTGTGTAAATAATCTTATAATTTCGATCATTATGGGCACCCTACTTCAAGAATTGCAATATACTTACTTGAAGAAAGAAACATCGCATCCTGCATAGGATTCGCTTTTGCAACCGATCAGCTTTTGAATCGCACACTTTTTAACCATCTTTATTACATCCGAATAAAGAAATTGATTGTTTTACAACAAATAAATATGGCTGGTGGGTTACCAGTCTAACTTATATAATTATATATTCTATTAATAATCTTTTCTTTTTTAATTACATTTCAATACAGTATCTAAATTATTGCTAAAAAATGTTCTCATTCTAACAGATAATTTAAAATTATTAGAAATATATCAGAACGAAAGTTAATGTTTTTTTAATGAGACACGACAATATTATTTTTTTCCTACCATTCCTACTAAATTCGGGAGTAATCCTCCTGGCAACACTTTAGAAAGGGATACAGGGCTCTCCAAGCGCTTTCTCCCTCGGACCGGATTTCTCTATGACCAAGTGATTGTCTGTAATAGAACTTAACTTCATAAACATAAGGTTTACTTTTATATTGGTGTCAAATTGACAATGCTCATTCCAGGTTGTAGTAGAAGTTCCTTGGTCAACCCTCAAGTTCGTGTTAGTGTCAATTTCAAGTAAATGTCAAAATCACATTGACAGTCGCATTTGAGGTTATGGTTTCAGTTTACTACATAAACTAAATCTGTTTAAAACTATTACGAAAGTATGAGTGAAGCTAACCCTAAAGAAGCTACTACTATACAGAAAAAGAAAAATACTATCAGTAAAGGTAAACTGAAGAAAACCATAAAAAACGTCATATGCCGACCTGATCCAGTGTTTTGGTAAGTTTGTGCCTTCAAACCAATATTTAATTGAGATTACTACACCAAAATATCGTTATTAATAAACAAGGTATACTTCATAGGCCAGAGCTAACAGAAGATGAAGGAAAGAGGTTAGAATCAGCTCTGAAAAAACATAAAATTGCCATACCAGAATTCAAAAAACCTCATTGGAAGGATCTAAAACTTATTCCTAAGGATCAACGACCTAAACCTCCTAAACTGAAGTAAGGCCCCAAGTTTTTACCCAACTTAAATAGTAATAAATAAAAACATTATGTACTAACCTTCTAAGTTATTTTTTTTTGTTCTGTGCCATGTTTGTTCAGCATTTTACTTTTTCAGAAAAGTGGTTGGTCTTTTACTTGGCATAAGCGAATGCAGTGATGCTGTACAAAATGGAGAATGCTCTGCCATCATCATTGAAGCTAAAGTAAACCCAAGAATGATAGTACAGCCTATTTTAGAGATGTGCACTTCCAAAGAAGTACCTCTACTTTGCTTGAGTGATCTAAGAAAGATAACTGCTGCCAATTTTGGACTACCAACTAGTTGCTTAGGAATAAAGTGTAACTGCCTATTAGATATTAGGGAAGAGATAGTTGAACTAGCAAAGAATCATCCAAAACTGAAACAAAGTAATGAACAGAAGAAAACAATTGACAGTATAGAAGATAAAATGGATGTTGATGAGAAATTAGACACAAGAGAAGAAAAAAAAGTTAGTGATGTTACATCTTTTCAATACTTATACAGAACTAATAGGAAAAGTAGAGTATTTGTGCCAACTGCTTTAGAAAATGTATCAAAACCAACAAGACAATTCATTGGCCAAGACTTCATAGAATTTTCAGACAAACCTGACCTAATGAACAGCAAGGCTTTTATGAGAATGTTGGTAAAGAAGTTTTCCAACAATCCAGACAGGGTTAAAAAGAAATAAACAATTTTTCTAATGAGAGAGATGCTTTATTTTAAAAATATTATTGCTATAATGTCACAATAGACATAATTTTATGTTAAACATTCCACAAGGAATGTGAACAGTAATCAGAAATGTTTGGGATGTCTTTATAATGTTAAGCAAATAAATTGAAGCTATCCCGTAACACTTCTTATTACTTATTATCAAATTTTACCTTTAAACTTTTTCACTGCCATGTTTTGCAATTCAACAATATTTTGTACCTATACTCAACATTTTATTTTTAAGATCAAGACAGTGTAAAGGTTATATTTGTTCCCAAAACTCATCCAGGTAAAACTTGATAAACTAATTACACTAAAGTATCATGCAATACTTCATAAAATGAATCTATACAAAAAATATAACAACTATCATTGTATGAAGTATTGCATGAGAGTAGATATATGTATCTTACATTTTCAATTTATGCATTGCATTTAAGTTTTTTAACAGTTCAATTTAATACAAAATCAAACAACAAATTGGTTCAATGTTATACCTACAATAATGACTAAATAAGTCAATTACAGCTGGCCATTGCTTACATCTAAACATACTACGTAAACCAACACAGTAAATAATAACATGAAAAGTTTTTTGATGTTCCCTCAATAGTCAATAAATGAATGTAGCCATAACCATGGTGCAATATAACCTACAAAACATTCATACAAAAAACAAATCATGATATACACTTTTAATTAAATATAAACTCAACTTTAACGACTTTCATTTTGTAAAAAATATTATACTAATGCTCAATATCATAACATGTTAACTATATTAGTATAAAAATAATAATTGGTACATGGTACCAATAATGATTTATATGATCACATATTTTGCTATTTTATCAATAATTCATTGTCTTATTTCATGTCACTACATGCAACAACTTTATAATCAAAATAATGCAAAAAAATAAATTGTGAAATTATTCACTGGAAGATTACAGGAATGAAAACAAGAAAGCAAAACTTGCACTAGTCAAGCAACAAGTCGTAATTAACTGTACACATGAAAATATGTAGGTGTTTGTATATCTCTAGAAACTATTTAATGTTTATTAAATATCAGCATACGCTTCTCAGAAGCGTATGACAGAAATCATAGAATATGTACAAAATATAAATGCCTATTTATCAGTGATACAACTTCGCGATCCATCGTCCGGCGCGCGCTGCAGGGTGTTCCTTCAACATTACTTCTCGACCGTCGCCTGAGCTGGAGTCTGTCCCGGCTCGATCATCATCGTCAGAGCTAGCGGAGATCTACTGGTCCGGTTTTTATTGCCAAAAACCGGCAGTGAGACGCGGAAGTGCGCCGGGCTCCGCTCAGTGCGGCACGCGCGCCTCGCTGGGCCGGTAGCGGGCCAGGATGATGGCGCACATGTTCTGCGCGTCCGTCTCCTCCGGGTACGCCGCCATGGCCTCCGCCACCTGCGCCTCGGGGAAGATGCCGGCCAGGTGGTAGTGCATGCGGCGCCGCGCGTCCCAGTGCTGCAGCGCGCCGTCCGACGCGCAGGGAGACATCAGCGGAGCCAGCAGCGCCGCCGCCGCCGCCGCGCCGCCCGCTGCCCCCGGCGCGCTGGCCACGCGCGCCGCCAGCGAGCGCGGCTGCAGGCGCGGGTCGCACGCCGGGTTCAGCGTCAGCTGGCGCGCCAGCTTGCGGTGCGTGTTCACATCAGGCGGCGCGCAGGGAGGCACCAGCGGCGGCTGCGGCGGCTGCGAGGGCCCGGCGACCTGCGCGCGGTCGAAGTGCGTGGCCAGCGTGGCGTCGGCGAGGCGCGGCGCGGCGGACTGCGCGCGCGCCAGCTGCCGCTTGACGTCGGCGGGCCGGCCGCCGGGCGGCAGGCTCACGGTGTGCAGGTCGCGGCGCAACGTCTTGGCGGCGGCGCGCTCCGACAGCTTCTCCGCGACCGACTTGTGCGGCCGGCCGGCGCGCTCGGGGTGGTGGAACTTGCACTTGTTGCCGTACGTGCACTTGCGGCCGTACGGGCACGCGGGCGGCGGGTCGGCGCGGGACGGCGGCGCGCGCAGGAAGGCGTCCAGCGTGGGCCCCGAGCGGCCCAGCGGGTCGTCCGGCGGCATGAACCGGTCGTTCACGAACGAGTACATGAGCAGCCGCTCCTCGACCACCTTCCGGAAGTCGGGGTTCTCTACGGCGAGGTCGCGGTAGTTGTCGTTGGACACGACGATGCCGTCGGTCTCGGCGGCCAGGCGCAGGATGTAGCGGTCATCGTAGCACACGAGGCGCTTGCCCCCCAGCAGGCGGCTGGGCGTGTAGACGAGCACGCGGTCGCGCTCGAGGCGCTCCAGCGCGTCCCGCTCGGCGACGGGGTTGTCCGGCCGCGCGGCCTCCTTGCGCCACTTGGGCACGAAGGCGGTGATCTCGCGGTGTCCGCGCGCACGGAACCACTCCACGCAGATCTCGATGCCGCGACACGAGAACACCTCCTTGTTACCGTGGCTGCGGACAAAAGAGCGAGTTTTTGAATAAAATGCACCACAATAATTTGAAATTATATAATTAGGTTAGAATTGTACACCATTAATAATACAGTGTTGTTAAGATAAGATTGTGACAGTTTGTGTTATCAACCGGAACTCTCGGGGTGATTGATATCTAGGAACTCGTACGATGTTGAATGTGAAATGTTTATCTTTCTTTGGCTTATTATGATTATTTATCTACAATAAACAAAATATTTATTTGATTGCTGAAATTAAGCATACAGTTTCCTGCGGTTTCTAAGCTGTTTCAAAAACAGAAATAAGTTATGCCAAATTTAAAAAAAAAATTGACTAGTGATGCTGAGTTGCTACTCGTATTTAAGACTACATGCCATCTCCTAACTAAGAGCCACAAGATTTTAACCCGTCTTTTTAAACTTAAGTACCTTACTATTCAAGAATTCTTAAAACTCCATTCAAGGACGGAAAAAACTTTAAACCAAAGACTACAATAGTATACTGGCTATAGACAGGCAACTCTACCTTATTTTTTAATACTAGGAAGTGGTCGAACTCAGCGCCATCTGGTTTTTAGTTAAGGGAACTAATTTATATAAGTAAATGTATAGGTTGGTAGGTGTATAGCTGCTGTCTGATCCTTTATGATATTAGGTAGAGAGATGAGTGTATCCGCTATATACTACAAACATACGTACTACATAAAGGTAAAAAAACCACATAATTGATTTTAAACCATTTTATTTAGAAAAACATCACACATTTTACAATAAAATTTTATGGTCGCCTTTTTCGTCCCTTATGATGACCGGTAGTGCCGATTAGCCTTTTCTTTCATTGAATCGTTAATATTCCAAAAGGTTATTTTGCCAGTGAGAACATTATTGATATCTTTGCACCAGTTGTTTACAACAACAACACACACAACACAACACAACACAACACAACACGAACGTACGAACGAATTGTAACGCGGCTCAACAACATGGAGAAACGAAAGCTCAACTCAACCTGCAGATGCACTAGCGAAACAACAAAAACTCTATTGCAAAAGGAAAATAATTGCGCACGAGTAGTTACACTCTCACGCAGCCATTTGCAATTCAAGTGTGGCCATTCAAAAACAAACTTTTGCACGTTTAAATTCCAAAATATAACTCCTTCACTATTAAAGCTCATAATAAAAACCTGATTATGTACTAATTCGTATATTCTATTATTTTTATATAAGAAGATCGTGAAATTATATTATTTTTCTTGATTAATGTTATAAAGTAACTCCCGGAAAAAAAAAATATATTTAACCGTAGCAACACCGCAATTTGTTTCCCTTAACTAAAAACTAGATGGCGCTGTTTTCAATAAAAAAATGGAATTTTAATTTTGTTCTAAGTTGCCATAGCATGCTTTAAACCTCCGTCGCGACGCGCGACGCGCGACGCGCGGACGGTCATAAGTTATATACCTCATAGCGACATTGCTGCCATCTATCACGACGTGTCGCAGCGGCGCGCGCTCGGGCGGCGGCTCGGGCTCGGCCGGCGGCGCGGGCGACAGCGCCCTGGGCGGCTGCTTGGCCGCCAGCTTGATGAGCTCCGCCAGCAGCTCGTTGCAGGGCGGGTCGGGACCCAACCGCTGGATAGCCGTCCGCGCCAACCGCTCCGAGTAACCCAACTTCATAGCAAACTCGAGCTTTGCCTAAAATCAATACAGACATTTTGTTCAACTACTAATGAAGTTGTGTCTAGATAAATCCGGTATTGACGTCAAACAGAAGAATGGTAAAAGCACGATGATTCAGCAAAACTTAGGGAAGTGAGCTGTAAAAACTTCCTTCCTGGTGAGTCAAACAACAATGATGGTAACCCAGATTGCAAATCGGGAATTCCACTATTGCTTTGACTGCGTATATAGGAGATTGTTATTCGCAGATTTGCCACTATTACTGATACTTGTCCATCTTTCAATAGAATTATAGGATGACTTGTTGAGTGTCCTTTTAACCTCTAGTACATCGCAATCTCAAGACACAATAGCCATTGTGTCGCGTAGATTTACAAAGGAAGATACACAGGAAACAGTAGTTAGCCGTTAGATATCTACTCTGCTTTATCAAATACCCACTGCAGCTTGGCAGGCATGCCGTGCATATAAATATATTGCTCAATAGAACGGTGAAGGAAAACAGCGGCGTGAGAAAACTGGTGTGTCCCAGAACCAAAACGAAGCCGTGTGGTCAACTGTGGTCTGATATCCACCAACAAACCGCAATACACCGGTGGGTGGACTGTGGCAACGAAGCCAGCGGTGACAAAGTCGGTGTTAACAACTGGGAGTAAAAGTTACATGCAGCTTCGGAGATATCTTACCTGGTTGGGTTGTGGTGGTGTAAGAGTGACATATTCAGCGAACTCCGCGGCAAGAGTGTCGGAGGGAGTCCTGGAGGCAGCACGATGTGCGCTCTCTTCCTCACACTCCGAGTCGTAGCTGGAATCTTCCCCCCTCTCGCCAGCCCACCCCACTGATGACTCCACATATTTCTGAAACAATACCAATACTTTTAGCTTGGATACTAGGTTTTTTAGCTCGACAAAAAAACGGCGCCGAGTGATGGCCAGTCTATGCCTAATTATGTAAGCAGGTTGATTCGTTTTTCAACGAGTTGGCCATGGTACCGTCAAATTACTTTATTTAAAACCTATTGTGATTTTTGGCATAATTATTAATGGTAGGTAAGAATATTTTAATTAGCGCTCAGAGTCCACATAATCAGATCGCTGCCTAAAGTTCAATAAACAGACCTACATCCTATTTGCATTTAGATTCTAAACAGTCAGCATGAAACCTTAAAAAAAACAAACGATTGTAATAATCTATCCTTTCACATACATATGACTTTGCATTTATGCCGGATGTGACGAGAATGCAGTTAGAATTTTCTAAGATTCGCATTGCAAGGTGAGCAGTTAGCTTTAGACGGATCTAAAACATAAACATAATCGCCGCAGTTATGCGTATGATCTTTCTATTATACCATCTTAAAATAGCTCTAGTGATGAATACGTATTTGCAATTTCAATAAGCCTGCGTGACATCGTTGTTTAAGAAAATCCAAAATTGTTAAAGCGTGTGAGTGATGATTATCGATCAATAAGCAAATTTGATATTACAGCGACCGCCACCGGTTCAGCACAGGGTCACGAGGGCGCCGAAGCGGATCTACAGATGATCATTGACCTTTAGCGTGTGCGCAACTGACGGCCGTACCGGTTGGAATACATTATTCTTGAATTGACAAAAATATTTCTGAATTAAAAACTCAAAAATAACCCACCGTCATCTACTATCGCGCACTGGACACGCTTACAGTTAGAAAATTTACTTAATAATGTACAAAATAGCGGTTAGTCATACCCGCAAGATCCGCGTCGAGACCTAGTTGGCTGAGAAACTAAAATACAAATCTAGATTTTGGTTCGATGTAGGTGGATAAAATAACAAACAGGATATTAAGGTAATTGCTTTAGTATTATCTACGATCATTGCTTTTACTGGGAAAGATATCTGTCAATTAATCGCACTAGATTTGCAGACATTGCCAAATATGGTATTTCCAAAAATTATAACGATAAAATCAATATAAATATTGAGGTAGGTAGTAGATACTCGATATAACAGGTATTCCCAAAACGTATACCTACTAATATTTTTTATACCAACTACACATAAACTCGAAACAAAAAGTACAACCAAAACGCTAATCGAATATTTACCGAAACGACCGCGCCGCAATATTTTGTAGTCCACGGCTGGCGAGTTCCTGTTAGAAAATCGGTGGCTAAACGTATAGTCGTGTCAAGAGCAAGACGATAAAGTTTAGTAGGTCTCGGGAGCCTACATCCGGGCTGGGCACAGTGCGGAAGCGCCCCGCCTACAATGCGGAGCCGGATGCGACTTTCTAAAAAAATCGAGCCAACTTACAGTCGGCGGTTAGAGAACGATATTGAACTTATGTTGATTATGATGAGGCGAATGTTTTGGAAAATTTATTGTCTTTATTTATTTTTTAAAAATATTTTTTTTAGAGTCATTTGTAGCAGCTCGACTCTTTCATATCATAAAACAAGACTGGATGTTGGTGTTACAAAATTGTTCTTTTTTCTAAAACAACTCTTTGGATTGGATCCTGGATCTAGAACTATTTGCTGATTCTTTGGACATCTAGGACTTATATATTACGACTTACGAGCTATGAAGTCAAAATTAGATCAAACCAAGTAGGTTACAGTTTTATCAATGCACCGTCCTTCGTCAATGAATAAGTTCATTGTGTCTGTGAAGTGATATAATATGTCCTAAATGCTTCCTACGATAGTGCGTGTTACGTCAATGGATCGTACGATGTACGTGTTTGGGGTCATAATGATTATTATGTATCTCATTTAACAAACAAGTTAATAATAAAGCCTTATCTACTTCAATCTTTTCACGAACTATGCTATCTTGGACTTGGACAATGCAATTAATTTGATGAACTCAAGAGAAACTATAGGGTATGTTTGTAACGATTGTCAAGATCTAAACCCAATTCAATAAACCAAAACGTTGCTAATAGGTTAGCAAAGACGTCGTACTATTTCCTAGTAACAGTGGCAGCAATTTAAGCAAAACAAAAAACCCATCGGATTATCCCACCGCCGCCGTTCGCCACGCTCGTTTACGTTGGACGAACTATTTGTTTACGTTTTTTCAGCTATTCAACTTTTAGAATCTGGAAGGAAACACGCTAGACTTCTAGCAAAACACCAACGAGTCCATAATATAATAAACAAATAACAACTGCGCTTAAGCAAAAAAAATAAAACAATCTTCGCGACAAGAGATGGAGGTCGTGCAAATCAACCGAATCCTTCAATTCATTAGTGTTCTTAGATTTGTAGATACCTAATTGATTTAGAAGGTCTTACTGTATCAAATCACTGCAAACGTTGAAAGAATTTCCGTTTCGCTCATTACCAGCCTGCATCGGCTTGTTATGACTATTTGTTTTTCGGACCTTGTCAACTCATTCCGAACTTTGCTCGCAAAACTCAAGTCTTCCTATACATTGACGTCCCAAGAGTGACTCCATTGATAGTATTGACGTCAGTATAGAGCCTTTATCTCGCTTAGACGCAAATCAAGGAACTAATAATTACGCAGGAAGGTCTTTATTATCATATATCTGCAAAGGTTATCGTACTGCGCAATCTCAAAAATTTAGATGCTATTAAAATTTGTTTACGATATTTAATGGTAGCGCTCTATCTTTCTCTTGATTAGCTTTCGGTTACACTAATAGACTTTCGTTCGAGCTCATAATTCATAGAATTAGATAACCAGCTCACTTTACGAAGAAACGCATACGCTCTGATACTGCGAATGTTATGTTTTGGTTTCCCGAAAACGTCCCCCTGTCTAGGAATCAGGAATAAGACAACGCTTATTCCTACCAGTCAAACTACCGATGTAATTTACATAGAGGCATGCCACGGCGATAAGTTGAAGTCTGGGTGAGTGAGTACAATTAGTTCCGTTTGTAGAGGAGAAATTCTATCGTTGGTTTGTTGAAGAGATAACAACAGCCAATAGGGTGGGAGCATTCGGGCGACGTCGGCGCACGCCACCTCGTGCGATGTGGCGTCAGCGATGAACAGGATGCGGGCACGCGACATACTTTATACAACACACACACACGCGTATCATACAACTGCACTCAACGCAAACATTCGGTTGCCATAACAAAAGTATTGTCTCTCTCTCTACAGTGCAGCGTTAAGTCCACAATCACACGTACGTGAGGTACAAAAGTCAATACTCAGACTTGATTATTACTTTTCTGATAAATCATATTAATACATAGACCTGTTGTCTATAAAACAAACTATCATAGGTAGCCAGTTGTTTTTATAAGGTTCTTAATTGATATTCACGAGCTTGCAATTAATTCGTGACGTAGTTAGATGTTGTGACTTGGGCTCACAATAATAATGACAAGATTAGATGAAAACGGAATATGACGTCAGTAGATCTTATCAGGTCTAAAGACTGAGTAGTCAATTTCATAGTAATGAAATTAATTAATTTAACAAAAACACATTTGGACAAGGATGATAATTGTGTGAAATAAAACATGAAGATTTCAGATTTCAAATGAAAGATATGACACAATTTTGTTGGCCGCGGGTTTAATAGAATTGATAATCTAGATTTTTTGAGGAAGGCATTTCACAGTAACTATCTGGCGGAGGCTGTTGATGAATCTCATTTCATTATAATGAAAACCTCCTCCGCGATTTGGATCAGTTCAGATTTGAAGTAGTGGTGGCGCAAGCCCAGTGCTCGCTTTAATTTCAAGCTTTAAAATTCCGATCATAACAACATTCTAGAGGTCCACTAATCTAAATAAAATGTAGTCGGGCTGTCTACACATAGAATAGATACTTAGAAGGGGCGTGATGCGGTGGCTGCAGTCGATTTGACGACTGTACACTGTAGGCCGCAACTAGCGACATTCTTCCACAAACGTCATGAAGTATTAATAGAAAATGAGCACGTAAAAGCCATAATCTAGTTAATAATAAACTTCCTTGAGAAATAGGATGCTAATAATTTTCCGACTTCAGAACTTAACACAATATGTCAAAAGCATATTATAATAAATGCGATAAAAATGGTAGATGATACATAAATCAGAGTGTAACGTTAAACACATATTGATCAATATTTCAAATCTTCTAATGTGATGGTTAAAAGCAATCTGACCACAAATTAGCATTATCATACCTACGTCACATTAATTCGTTGGATGTCGACCATTTTCGTTGTACTTACACGGATTCTGGCACTTTGTGGGCCCCTATCGTTTCACTCGTTCGCTCAGTCTGCCTGCCTATTGACATTCATTACATCAGAGCATAGCATAATCATACCGGATACTATACGTTTCAAGTCACATTAGAAGGTTGCTTGTGCCACGCCACTCTTTTTATTATCAACCAAATCATTTGTTTGTTTGACTTTTGCAAGAACCTCAGGCTTTGGAAAATAATGAAAAATATTTTGATGGTCGTTAGTTCTCATTAATTATCGTCAATTTAAGCCGATTGCATGTCTAATAAGATTATTACTGTATAGGGTTTCCCTATTTCCCACGTGTCTCGGTTTTTTAATTCTCAAGCAGCATCGCTAACATTGTATTAAAATAAAATGAAAGTGACGTCTTTTGTATTCAGTTTGTTTACGTGCGAAACATCCGTGAGTGTCTAACGTAACCTTCGCAAGTAGTAGATATCTATGGAAAGAATAGTAAGCAAAATAGATCAAAGATAATCCTGAAAGTGTCGATGCTCTAGCTAGTGCCGATAACTGATATTCAACAGACAAACACTTAAAACATCCGATTAGACCAAAAACAGTAGCAAAAAATTTCAATGGAGTTGGGTCAAGCACAGCCGAAATTCTCAGAACACACTTATTAAATTCAAATCCGTGATCAGATGTCGTAGATAACGAAAGAATATAAATCACCAATGCTCTCGCAGGCGAAGTGAAAGTTTGCCATGATACCCGAGCAGTGCCGGACCTGCGACACTTCGCTCAGGCGGCAGATGAAGACATGCACATTCATTAAACATTGCTTTCACAAACTGTTACAAAAACAACAACATTGCGACGTGATGCTGCAAAGTTTCTGATGACGGACGACCACTAACGCATCCATATTCTACGTGATGGCATACTACCCGCACTAATTATGTTCACTGCAATAGATCCATCTTGTTAATGTACATCATCAACAAAACATCATCAACACAATAAACATTTCTCGAAACGAACACTGACGTGCAATCCACAAAAAACTCAGTAATAATTCTCACCCACGAGCACAACAAATCATCTCAAAAAAGAATCCTAGGTATTTAGTCTGTGTTTGAGTACTGTATACAATAATTAGCATACCTACATGACGTTAACGAACCGGCTCTACTTCCGGGATCGTTATATCGGCCGATCGTGAATGAACATCATTACAATGCGATGTACGCAAAGTCGCGGTCACTGTGAAACTCGCGAGGAAACAAGATCCGTATTCGCAGGACAAGCCTGATGCGCTAGCCGGGTGCAACAGGTGTCCTTACGGAGGATATGAGAGTCGCGCTCACCTGGGAGTTGTCGATCGCGTACATAATATTGTATTAATGCGTGCGCGCGTCGCATGGCATCACGCGCGTGTGCGAGCGCGGCGTGCTTCGCGGTAAGACTATTGACTAGCGTATCATGTGGCGCAAGCGCATGCACACCTCCACGCACGAGCCCGCTGAGTGAAGGGGAAGCGGGGCACCGCGAGATCCGGGTTGTGCGCCCACTGCACCCGCCGGGCGGCCCCCAAACAAACCGCGCACCGCTGACCTCTGCCACTACCAACCAATATCGTTTTGGATTTGTCGCATCCATACGCGACTCTGCGACGAATTGTACCCGGAAATAGTATGACCTGAACTTTCTAGCACCATTTTTGTCAACGAGATATTATACAATCTACAGTAATATTTTTAACAGTTGGTTTAGGAGTTGGAGAGGTAAATCTAAGAATCAAACGGTACAGTTTAATGCTCGGTTACCATGTCTAGAAAGTTCTGACTTAGGGCCAATAATTTAGTTCGATTCGATAGGGTTTCGGGGTAGAAATACATAGGGAGTGTTGAAAGTAAAGAAAGTATTATCAGGTGCCTCAAATGTAAACTTCCCTCAAATTTAAGAAAGCAAAAGCGCGGGCTAGTTTCACTTAAGATACTGAAATCAATTTTTAGGATCTTAATCTGAATTTATTGCTGCTTCAAGAAGGCAAGAGTGCTTGTTGGTTCTACGAAGTAAGAAAAAGAACTTATTTGTGCATGAAAGTGCCCTTTTATTGAATGGATCTAAGTACAGGCTTTGACACTGTGAACCTGGATGGCCACCAATATAGTTTGGGGCCTTTTACGTGAATAAGAGGTATTAAAAGGTCGACATTCAGAAAGGGTTGATGAAGTCGCTATATTTGGGAAACTAGAACATCAAACTCTTGGCCACGAAAAAGTCAATGCTGAGAAGACTTGGACTTTTTTGACAGGAAGAATAGCAACGTAGAAAAGATAGATAGAATACACTTTATTGAGCATCAAAATAGTCACACATAGAATAGAAAGACATAGAACGAATCTTAGACTTAGTTAACTGTTCATATTATAAAAATACATTAGGCACTATCTAAGGTGATTAGAGTATGAGCACGTTGTGCCCATCGGACACAAGGTAGCAATAACGGGTGTCTTTGTGAATTAGCAACCATTCGAAAGAAGTATATTGAGTTGATGAGCCCGTGAGACGCGAAATACTAGTTCATGTATGGAAATCAAAACTACACACTGATGGATGGACATCGGGACATATCTCACAAGTCCAAAACCACAAGATTGGTTTAGGCGAGGTCGAATAACGTACGTATGTACTAGATGTCTGTTAGTCCTCTTTTCCTTAACATTACGCCATCGTTTGCTAATTTCACTTGCCAAGCATATCGTGTCTCGAACGACAAGTGACCTTGCAATTACTTGGCTTGACAGCCCCGAAAAAACGACGTCTAAACAGCATTCCAGCAAACAGCTGTTAGAATGCATAGCAGCCTACCTAAGCCAAGAAGAGAATTGCATTTTGATAAAATTTGAAAGATTTTATCTTTTTAAACATAAATATAATTTTTACGGATCCGACCGTCCGTAAAAAAACCTAATCAACCAGCAGTGCGATTCTGTAAACATGTCTATGTGAACACTTGGGCGGGGTGCACGACGGGTGAGTTATCAAACCATACAAATAAGATGGAATGACAGCTCACTTGTTGTTCACTCCGCCTAGGTGAACACCGTGAAATGTCGACAGAATCGACTGGCAGGATCACTCGTGTGGTCTATCTGTCCGTCTGTCACACAGCTGACTTTCGTTTCAATTTCGGATTTGGTTGAAATTTGGTAAACATAAATGTGACCACGGACACATTACGTGCATTTTATAAATAATTTTGAGTATAGAGGGGTCACTTTTAGGGGACAGGAAAGAAAAACAAAAAAAAAGTTTTGCTAAAATTAAAAAAAATATATATGTATCTAAAAGCTTTATCTAAAAATTACAGGAAAACCTGTCAAAAGTCCCCGGTTTTACCGCAACATGTTACAAAAATGAGTTTCGTTTGGAACCTTTTCCACGCGAGTCCGATTTTTAGGATAACTCCTGGTCCAACTATGAGCTACAGTCGAATAAAAAACAAATCGGTGTCAAATAAAGAAGTACCTAGGTTATAGGTATAAAGGTGAGGTATGCGCTTTTGAAATTATTTTTCTATCCTTGTCATGCAAAACATCATTCGAACGGGATGGTGCAAAGTCACTATGGCGTGACTTGCGAGTGATGTCACACGCAATTACTGCTGTCTGTTTATCATAGATTTTAAAACGCACACAACTCCTTTATTTTTAGAGATTATATAAATGTATATTGCGTCTTGTCTCTAGGTTTTGATAAATGTAATTAAAAAAAACAGGCAAATAATAAATGGTTCCTTTCTATAGTCAAACCTGGGGGCCTAGACAAAACAGTTTTCTGTAGCGTTAACGTCAGACGCTGACGACAAAATGTATGGGAATGACATTAGGTGTGGAAACGAAACGTCATCACCTAATGTCATTCCCATACATTTTGTCGTGAGCGTCTGACGTTAACGCTACAGAAAAGTTTTTGTCTAGGGGGGCTGAAGTCCCATCTTATATTTTTTTTATATTTTTCCCATATATTTTGCCCTGAGTATATTAATATTTTCCTATGTGAAGTATCATTTTTTTCACTGTCTACCAATATTTCTCCCTTGTGTAGTAATCTTATCCCCTGATATTATTTTTTTCATCTGTGTATAAATAATGTTGCCCGCGTTGCTGTTCCCACAATATTCTAAAAAGAAATACCAGTTGAAAAGTACGTTAATATTAAATAGTTCGAATAAAAATAAATTCCCATGATCGGGGAATTTTCCCGGAATTTTACCAACATTGAATTTTTTCGGGAATTTACCGGGTAGAATCCCATCTCTGGTAACTACCAGTCGGATTTCGAAAATTCTTTTTGTATACGAAGGCCACAATCAAGAGGAAGGCTCTATGCTATACGGGAACGGGAAAAAACGGGATATGCGCGGGCAAAAGCTAGTTTGGAATAAAAGTTGTCACTTGTTAGTCGTAGATCGTACGTTGTATAGGTACCCCGCCTACCGCAGTTAGGTAGTTAAATGTAAGTGCATGCAATGCTCCGGCCCGTTTTAATATGCCGATAATTCGGATACTACCAAAACACTATCCGGATTTATCCGGATATTTCGGTAATCATCGTAAAAAGATTAAACGAAAATAATCAATCAATAATTTTTATTCCAATTTTAATTATTGATAGTATGAATAAATTCATATCATTGTCACAATGTTTTCATTTCATGAAATAGTTTATGAAAACATTGCCCCATATGCCTAGGTTCATTAGCCTGATGGCAGATGCTGCCTTCTGCTGCATGTATAAGTGAAGGGGTACCTATAAATTGCATTATCAAGCAGCCAGTGAAATCGGAGCAGGCTAGTCTTTGGAACCGTTGATATCCGGTCGAGTGTGCCGTCCTCGTCCACCAAATTAGCGACATTGGCCTGATCGCGTCTGTGTGGCCACAACGTAATCTTTGGGAAGAGACTCCATGTTTTGACTAAAATTGGGTGCCTGAAGACGGACGTCGCAACCGAGGCAGGCCTAAAAACGCCTGCGTAACGATTTAGACTCATTCCCGTCGGATTGACTGGAGATGGGAACCGATAAAGTTAGCTGGAAAAATATGGGGGAGGCCTTTGCCCAGGAGTGGCAATCACAAACTAACCATCAAAAAAAAATTTCTTATGCCATGTTTTTTTCAAATCTACCCTCAAAAAAATTTGTGCAGCTCCAATTGCATTGTTTTGAATTTTAACAATCCAAATTCATTTTTGCTACATTTGCGGAGAATATGACGTGTTTAAACTCGCCCATGAAGGGTTCCGTAGCAGCAAGTAAAAGGTAAATTGCGGTTTACGATTTATGACGTATTACAACAAAACTACTTACTAGATCTCGTTCAAACCAATTTTCGGTGGAAGTTTATATGGTTATGTGTATATCATATATTTTTTTTTTATTTTTATCATTCTCTTATTTTAGAAGTTACGGGGGGGGGGGGGACACATTTTACCACTTTGGAAGTCTCTCGCGCAAACTATTCAGTTTTGAAAAAAATTATATAAGAAACCTCAATATCATTTTTGAAGACCTATCAATAGATAACACAAGTATGGATTTAATGAAAAAAAAAATTTTGAGTTTCAGTTCTATAAATTTTTTTTTTTTTTTCTATTTTTGTGTGAAAATCTTAATGCGGTTCACACTGTTCACAGAATACATCTACTTACCAAGTTTCAACAGTATAGTTCTTATGGTTTCGGAAAAAAGTGGCTGTGACATACGGACGGACAGACAGACAGACATGACGAATCTATAAGGGTTCCGTTTTTGCCATTTGGCTACGGAACCCTAAAAATGACATGCTTTAGGCACCTGATTGGACTTGGACAAAAACAAACAATAAATAAAGTGTGCGTCAACTTAATATTTACAAAATTAAAACGCATTTTTTTTTTTTAGGTATGACCACTAGCAAGTTAACACACTTGGGATATCAACTGCTTAACCGGACTACCCTGTGACCTCAAATGAATTTAAGGCCCCCAGCCAAGGCAACAAAACTAGCTACAAGCTAAAAACTACTGACCGCTCGCTAAGGGCGTTCCCTGTGGAATAAGACCTCGGCTTAGCGGCGTCAGTTAGGGACAGCAAGGGACAATCAGGCTGGGTCATTTCATTAATTAGGGGTTATTAAAGCTAAAGGCTTAGCGGTGCGGGCTGGCTCGTTAGGCAAAAGTCGGGGAGGGTTTTGAATGGGTCGTCGCGACGGACCCCGGCGGCGAGGTTGGTATACGGAACGCGGTCTGTTTCTGTATTTTCTAAGGGTCTTCCCTACAGCTTTCCTGAATCTTTGTGATCTCGTCGTCGGACTCGACGAGTGTATGCCGAGGACGGCGAATCTTACTAATGCGAGAGGGAGTGTACTGGTTTGCATTTGAAATCAAATGGTTTTGGTGCTTTTCAGCGGATTCGAAGAAACGCTTTCTAAGGCGCTTCATAAACTGTTTTAAGGTCGGGATTTTAAGGTCGACATGAAGTCGTTCATTTCGTACATACCACGGGGCGCCCGTGGCTTTGTGATGTGTGTGAGAAATCTGTTTTGGATTACTTGCATCCTGTGGATTTGCTTTGGCTTTGTGTGTGCGAATACAGCACATGCATGTCATTATAGGTCGTATGCACGTAGTGCAGATAAATTAAAACGCATTATTTAAACACCCTTAAATAGCAACAGTTAGGTCCAGTTAGGTATGGCTAACTTCGAGAAAGGTCAACCGTCGAATACGACTCAGCTGGACGGTGCGGGCGTTCGGGAAGTTGCGTGATATCTTCTCGTCTCACATACCACAGTGTCTCAAGACGAAATTATATAACCAGGCGTGTTGCCAGTGATGACATGGAACCGAAACGTGGTCGCTCACAATGGGCCTCATCAAAAGGCTTAAATTCACCCAAAGGGCAATGGAGAGAGCAATGCTCGGAGTTCCCTTGCCTGATCGAATCAGGAATATCCGCAAGAGAACCAAGGTAACCGAAATAGCCCGAAGGATCGCCAAACTGAAGTGGCAGTGGGCAGGGCACATTGCTCGCAGAACAGATGGTCGGTGGGGCCGAAAAGTTCTGGAGTGGCGTCCGCGTACCGGAAGACGCAGCGTTAGAAGTCCTCCCACAAGATGGACCGATGATCTGGTGAGGGACGCTGGTAGCCGATGGATGCGAGACGCACAGAACCGGTTAATGTGGCGACACTTGGGGAGGCCTATGCCCAGCAGTGGATGTCTTTCGGCTGATGATGCTGAAAATAGCAACACTTTCTGACTAAATTATGTCGAAAGCAATAAAATAGTGCAAAATTAGAGCATTGTTTATCCCATTACTGGGTCTGAATAAATCAACAAATCTATTGTGTTGTTACTTGTCATGTTTCTGTTTTGAGACCTCCTTACATTGTTTTTTTTTTTTTTTAAATACAAAGTATTACCAAAGTCAAAAATTGTTGATTTGAAAAAATTAAACAAATCATTTTTGGTTAAAAAGTTACCTAATTTTCTTGAAATCTTTTATTTAAAATGCACATTTGGTTCAGAAAACATTGCCAAAGAGAAAAAAAAGATTGCTTGCCACACATAATACTTACTATTATGTCACTAGTGGTGATGATGTGGTAACTGCCAGAGAAGGCATGGCTCTCCATTTTTTATTGAAATTAAATTCAAGATTTTCTTTTCAATATAAAAGGTGTAAAACAAAGTTTGTAAAATGAACTACCTAGTTGAGTTGTTAAAATTAATTAATATGAAATTTAAATACTTTTAATTATAATAGGTTTGAAAGTAGGCTGACTCTCCACTTGATATTAGGCACAAATAGATGGATTGCTTTCAATACTAATTTGTAGGCCTTTTAGAAAATTTATCTTATTAACTAACATCAAAAAGGAGGAGGTTCTCAATTCATCAGAACTTTTTTTTTTTGTGATGTTCCCTGATTAGGATTTTTTTTTTGTTTGAAAGGGTATACTTCGCAGGTGGTCCCTTGATCATCAAGTCAGGATCTGATGATGGGATCCTGGAGAAATAAAGAGAACTCTTCAAATTTTATAGGAACACTTGAAGTGATTTGGGTAGTTTTTGTAAGAGTTCTTTCTCGGAGTGGTCCCATTTAAATTTGGTGAAGATCTGATGAAGAACTTCAGAGATAGGCAACGAATCTCCTCAATAAATGATAGCAAATGAACTGGGATTGCTGAAATCTCATGTCTGTCTATTGCTTACACCATTTCATAACATAACATCACGGCAGTACGCTGTGAAGGGGTAAGCACATGTGAACCACTAAAAATGAAAAAAAAAAACTTTTTTACAAAAAAATACAACCAACTTCGAAAAAAAAAATACTACAAAGTATAAAATAACTATAATTTTGGAAGTTGGTGTCAAAAAACGAAGAAATAACCAAAAACACTGTATTCCGAAATTATAGTTATTTTATACTTACTTTGTAGTATTTTTTGTTTCGAAGTTGGTTGTATATTTTTGTAAAAAAGTTTTTTTATATGAAATTGTTCTTGGCAGTACAAACTACTTCTGAACTTTAATTATTTTTAAAATAAGTTTTTCAAAATACACTATAAAAACAATTTGAAAGCAAATTCAAATCGAAAGACTCATTCAAGAAAGATTATCATTTTTTTTCAGATAAGACTATCAAAGATTTCATTGAACATGTTGTTTAGAATTAAGTATATTGAAATAAATGAAAAGATAAGATTCTCAACGTTCCAGTTATAGGCTTCATAGGTAGTAAAACTACTGCATATCAAGCAGATAATGGCATTACTAATTAGCAACAATGATTCATCTATTATCACTACATTATATCAACAAAATATGATGAATACATATACTGCAGGTAATAATAATAATTCATATTAGTCAATTTTAATATTAATATTCCATAAACTAAATTTATCTATTTGATAAATGTGTATGTATCCAAATGTGTACACAAATTGGGAAGTTATAGGAAATGAGGTCATTCATTGAAATTGGAGGCAGTTTTATGTAAATGTTTCTAAATATTTAAATAAATATTAATGAAGACATTCACCAGCCACACACACACAAAATTATGTTAATAATCTATCACAAAAGGACAAGAAACCGGAGAAGATATTATTAAAATCTTGATATCAACTAGATCCTAATAGGATGTAATATGTACTAAAAATGATGATGACGGTACACCTCAATTATTCAATAGATCCTTTGTTACATTTCTTTCTAGAACAATAATAGTTGACATTTGTGAAACTACTATACAGTAATTAAGTAGGTACCTGTATTCTTCCTGCTAATTCCTTGGGATTAAAACTTCCATCTGCTGGATTCAAGTTGAACGTGACGTTGAAATACACATAATCAGGTTTTTCATTCGCGGGACACAATTTACTCTCGGACAGAGTGACACAGTAAAATGTTTCAACTAAATTGTAATATTTGCAATAAAATTCATTAATACGTGAACGAGGCACCGATATTAGAAGATCCGTATCGTGAGACATTGTTTGCTATGTGTCGCAATAATAATCACACGCGACTCTCACAATTTTATTGCATAATTCGTATCAAACAACTGCGACAAACTTCCATCCATTCCAACACTGAACACAAATTATTTTAGTTTGACACTGACACTATTATGGTTTGACAGATCACCAGTCACCACAGATTCAAACATCCAGCATTGCCAACACCAATTTGTCATATTCCCAATTTAGGGACAAAAATCTACAGATTCCCAACAAATTCCCTTCATTTTTTTAAATTAAATTCAATTTATTTTCAAGTAACTATGACTCTTTTGTAAGAAAGAAAAAAACTTATCCTACGTTAGTAATTAAAAAATATTTTCATTAACACCATAAACAAATTCCTAAATATACAACGCGGCCACACCATTCTATGAGAAATGGCGCAGCAGCGATTCACGTACGGACAGTCCAGCCTGCTCGAAATTAGAGACAGGATACTGTTGTTGCTGCCCTACACCACACGCACCAGAGACGCACAGCGCTTACGCATTGTGGCAAAGAAACTATCCATTTGTGCGTCCGCGTACTGCTTTCTGAATCAAGCCCTTGATCAAACTGCCTAACGAGAGCCTCCTGAGGTGTTGGTCGAGGCCCGTGGCTATTATACCGCGTCGGCTGACACGACTATCGGTACAATGATTGCCGAATTCACATTCCAGATGTCGACAACCTCGCGAGCCAAGTCGAGATATTTGATTTATTTATCTATCTCAGCTTTCATGAGGTTCTCGTCATGCGGAACAGTGATTTCTACAATCATTGCACGCCTCTCGATTCGGTCCACTACCACTTTATCAGGCTTATTGGCAACAATAGTCCTGTCTGTGATGATGAACCGATCCCAGTACACTGTGATACTGCCATTATCGAGAACTGGGTCGGGCATATACCTATAGTACGGCACCTCCGATTACACAAGAGAGTATTTCAGAGCAAGTTGCTGATGGATAATCCTGGCTACAAGGTTGTGTCTATGCAAGTACGTTATTATTATTTTGGTTTTTTTATGTTTATTTTTCTCAGGTACCCAGTACCTGGTATTTGCTAGAATCTCACGGGTGTGAACCTAGGTGAGATCCTAGTTATTATTATTATTATTATTTGATTGAATATTACTCTATACTGCAGTCAAATTGTTGTCTAAATCAAGTTGTAAAAATTTCCTCACTATCCGGCGAGTATTTCAAATCACAATCTATCTAAATATACATATCCTTCACTACAAAAAGCTGCCATATTAGCTTTTTGTAGTGTAAGGTATGTATTTTTAGATAGATTGAGTGCATTAAAACTGTTGAATTTTTTTTGGAATAACACCTGTTGTTGATACTACTATTGGGACTATGGTGACTCTATTCATTTTCCAAACTCTGGTAATTTCTTCTTGTAACTCTCTGTACTTCCTGATTTTTTCTGTGATGATTTTCTGTATGTTATTAGTGTTTGGGACTGCTATTATCTATTATGTATGTGTGTTTGTTTTCTTTATCAACCAGTGTAATATCTGGTCTATTGTTATATATTGCGTGATCTGTAATTATGGTGCGGTCATAGTATACTTTGTAAAATTGGTTTTCTAAAACCGCTCTTGGTGAATATTTGTAACACGGCGTGTATGGGTTCTGTATGAGTTTAAGTTTAGTTGCGAGTTTTTGGTGGATGATGTTAACTAGTTGATTATGTCGGTGAGTGTAGTCGTTTTGAGTCAGTGTCATACAAGCTCGTGTGATATTTTGTATTGTTTCGGGTTTGCTGTGACATTTTCTACATAAATCTTTCCTAACTGTACTATCTTTTAGTATATGTTTTTTTTAATTTTTTGTATTTATGACTTGGTCTTGAATGGCTAGCATAAATCCTTCTGTTTCTGGAAACAGGCCACTTAATTGTAGCCATTTGTTGGAAGCTTCCTTATCTATGTGTGTTTGATATAATTCATTAGGGTGTCTACCGTGTAGTTCTTTCTGTCTCCATATTTCTTCTGTATGTCTCGATTTATCTATTATATCTATATTATCTTTGCTAAGGTTCAGTGGTGTGTATGTTTTATCTATATCTATTATTGTTTTGTGTAATTGGCTGCTATTCTTCTTCCTATTAAAAAATTGTCTGTTACGGAGGAGGACCTGTCTCATGGCAAAGCCAGAGACAAGGCTCAGTTTCAGTATCAACAACTGAAGCAGAAATAGTGGTTCCCAGCGAGGCGACTTGAGAAATTATCTGGCTCAATGGGGTTTTTGACAGCATTATGGATATGGAGAAGACACCACTACTAATGGTTGAAAATGAACAGCAAGTGAAAAATAAAAAAATGTGTACAAAAAAAACAACCAACATCCAAATAAAAAAAACTTTTAAAAAAATACAACCAACTTTCGAATATAAAAACACTACAAATATGAAATACTTAACTTTAATTTCGGAAGTTAGTGTTTTTGACCCATTCGAAATCCATAAGCACCTAACAAAAATATTTTCTTCAAAAAAGGGTTCGGTCTTGGCCTGGACTATCGATTTTCAACATTCCCACATTTTCCCCACTAAATACCAATCCCCAATAAATCACCAATCAACTTAAGATTCCCCTCAGTTTGGAGAATTCTCCACACGTTTGCAACGCTGAAAACATTAAATCTCTTTTTTATTATTTAGTTTTATGGACTGGTTGCTAAGACCTTTTAGCCTTAAGTAGCTTAGGTTATAATTTTTATATTTCTTCAAATGTAAGTTTAATATATTTATAAATTGGTCGAAATATGTTCTTCTTTTTCAATAATTCGATTAAGCGGCGGGAGACATTATTTGAAAACACTTCATTTTCACTACAGTTATCACCTCTATTCTATTTTTGTTTATGGCAATGATGACGATGTCGATTGTCGACTATGTCAAACGCATAGACAGACACCTATAATTTCTATCTCAAATTCTCAATGGAATGGAAAAACGAGTGAAACACGTGTGAGACCGATTCTCTCCATCTTGTGCGTTTTTGTCATGTGCGCTCAGAATTTTGGCTGTTTTTTGACTTTTTAAGTGTTATTGTGTTCTCTGTTTCTTGTTATTGTGTTTTCCAGTGTGTTGTTTCGTTTACAAAAGTTAATTTTCAAGAATACAATGGATTTAAATAAAAATAAACCCCCCGATTCCCCTGATATCCCTTCTCCTTCTCGGTCTGTTATGCGATCATCAAATTTTAGTTCGTCTCACAGAGTACCTACTTTTATATAGGTATATGTTCGTCTGCCTTTCCGTTGAGCCAATTTGCTGATGTGGTAGGTACTTCAGAATCCCATACTCCTCTATCCAACCGCAAACGCTCCGTAATCGAAACAGATTTAGTGAACCGGCCTCCAAAACAACCTAGGACTCATATTGGTCGTATGAGATACTCTGCTTTAGACAAAGGCCCTTTCACTGTTCACGTTTCCCGCCAAGAAACCCAACATAACGCTGCCGCTGGAACTACCCTTCACCCAATTTCATTTGGAAGATTATTAACCAGTAACAAAATTCCTAGTAAAGTAGATACTAAGCGAGTCGGCAGAAACCACGTTTAAGTAGAGTTTGCATCCTCTCAGGATGCAAATGCTTTTTATCAAATACTTAATCTTTAGGTTCACACTTATTTGAGGCTGCTATCCCATCTTTTAATATAACCCGTATAGGGGTTGTAAGTGGAATTCCGACTGAATTTTCAGATGAGGAAGCCATTTCCTTCATAAAGGTCCCGGCTGTGGCCCAAAAAAAAAAAAATCCGTCGTTTAAATAGAAAAATCATAAAAATCGTAAATGAGTACAGGCCTACAGAATCATGTGTAATCAACTAATCACTTTTGATGGTCAAGTTCTTCCGAAACGAATCTTCTGCTTTTATACATCCCTTCCTGTAAACCAATACGTATACCCTACAATTCAATGTCGCAAGTGCTACGTGGAGTCCCTCTGCCGTTCCAAATCCCGCTGCAGCAAGTCTGGCAATGATGATCCCGGTGATAGTTCCAGCATTGTTGAGAGCGAAGCTTTCTGCGTGCTGTGCTCTGCCACTTTGCGAATAGGAAGGTATGCCCGGAGTATAGCAGACAGAAGATTATTAAGATTATTATGGCTGAAAAGGTTATGTCATATTCAGACGTTAGCAAAACCGTTCCCATTTCCTCCTGCAGTTACGCGGACATTACAAAATCTTTGAGATTTGGTAATCTCCGCGTAACTGCGTAACTGCGCGTATCAGTCGTATCGTAAAACAGTATTTTTAAAACCAAACATCCATGCCACTCTCTCCCCTTCCTATGATACAGCTGCTCACTAGTGCTCACCTCCAGTTAAGTAGTTCTCCATCATCTTCTTAACCTAACAGCTGTGCTCTCAGCAGTCAACCAAATGAATCACCCGAAAACTTGTCTTTAATAATGGATCTACTAAGTAAACTACTTTTATTTTATCTTTAATTTCCTCCAATAAATCCCAATTACCGCACAACGTTGCTTCATCACTTATAAATTCTTTTGCTCATCATAATAATGGCGCGGTGCATGTTCCTTTAATGGAATGTGAGGAGCGTGTGGCATAAGAAACACGAACTCACATTCCTCTTGAATAAATTCAAACCTCTTGCTTGTTCCCTCGCCGAGATTTGGTTAGTTCCAAGTCTCTCTTTTCGTTTACCTTTTTTAATATTCTCAGATGCGATCGATCTGATGGCTATGGTGGGTCAGCACTCTGCGTAAACAACCGTGTTCCACTTGTACCATGTCTTTGCCTCCTTTAGGTGGAGATATTAGCATAGTGGCTAGTAAAGTTGAGGGCAACCCTTTCATCCGTTTACACTGCACACCCAGAGAATCAGAGCTTCCTCCCAATTCTAAAACGGATTTTGGAAAACATAGTAGGCCCTGTACTCGTAATGGGAGACTTCAACTGCCACCACGTTAGGTGGGGTTCTGAACGTTGCGGACCGTCTCTTCCTGGTCAGCATAAGAGTTGCGTTGTCTTACCTTTTGTTCATTGGATATCGCGGCGGCATGTCATTGGTAATGTACTAGTTTGACACATGGTAGTGATCACTTCCCTATTATAATATCTTTGACTGATAAAACTTTCTTAGAAAAATCGAATCTTCCACTCTTGAGGTACAATTTGTCTAAACCTGACTGGGCAAAGTATTCTTCAATATTGGAGGACAAAATTGATCTTATGTTAGTTATGATGCTATTCAGCGTAACGTTACTCCTAAGCCATGATTTTTCCGCAATAAAAAGATATCAAAAAAGGTTATTTCCACTGTATGTCGCCTCCGAATAGGTCATTGTTGTTCTCCGGTGTTTCTTCATAAAATTCGGGTCAGAGATTCCTCGCACTTTGAAGCACATTTTCTTTAATTGCCCCAACAATAATCCATCTCATGATTTGTATAGACATCTACCTAAATTAAAAATCCCTGTCCCCATCAACTTTCCGGCTTTATTAACTCACTTCTCAGCAAAGCTTCTTAGGGTCCGTACACATCTGACGGAAAATGCGTCGCGTATTATCGGTCGCGTAACGCCAGAACAGACAATATTATATGATAAAACATTCAACCTTGCACACTCAACCGATGATGCGTTATACCACGTTATACCGAATAGACGCGACCGTTGATACGCTCGACTCATCTTCCGTCAGATGTGTACGGACCCTAATTGTCTGTTCTGGCGTTACGCGATAATGCGACCGATAATACGCGACGCATTTTCCGTCAGATGTGAACCGACCCTTAATGCTTTGATGATTTTTATTCGTGTAAATGGTTTCCAATTATAGTTATATACTATATGTTTTATCGCATAATTATTACCTTTTATTTATATCTGTTTTTATTGTTTATTTTGTAACTGTTTAAAACTCAGCAACAAGGTTTTTATTCCCCAAAATTATTTAAAAAAAAAGTTTGTTTGTTGTCTCACACATTTTTCCCTAACACATATTCTGACATTGGCATAATTGTCGACATCCATCGGCACTGTCTACGATCGGCACCATTGCCAAACAATAATAGAATAGAACGTGTGAGACCAAAGACAACAGTCAAAGTTTTTTTTAGTTTTGAAGAATAAAAACTTTATTGCTGAGTTACAAAGTACCTAAACAATTCAGGTAACTTAACTTTTGTAATCGCTTCTGTATTTCACTTTTACATTTGTTTTTCGTAAAATTATGATCATACCTACGTCATTTTATTAATAGGTAGGTACGGTTGTAGAAACGAGAGCTTATAATATTTGTATAAAAACTTCTACTCGCTAGACCAGTTCTATGTGACTGTACGAGTATATCACATACTATTATCCTTCCAGCGCTTGTTATTGGGCCTGTATGGGATTGTAACATGCTTACGCAAGACTATCTGCAGCACAAAGAGCTGTCTAACTGTGAGTACAGAGCACTCTTGGTACAAGGTAATTGTGGGGTATCTTATAGGCTTCTGTAGGAGCACTTTCAGGACTGCTCTTTGTGCTCTCCCCACTCGTAGCATGCTTGTGACTTGTGGCAAACGTACAACCCCAAGCCAGTATGCAGTCCATAATTATTGATTGCGCTAAAGGGAAATACGCTAGTTTTAGCGTCTCAAGGTCAGCTGAAGATCTAAGTTTTTTAAAAATTTAGAGGAGTTTTCTAGTGCGAGAAACCAAATTACTAATAATTATGTTTGTCCCAGCTAAGAGTCGATTTGCACTCCCAAATATCTCATGTCAGGTGTGCGTAGCAAAGGTAAGCAGTCGCAATTGGGCCTGGAGCGATGGCTGGTGCGAGCTTTTATCATAAGATTATTTGGTGGTTGGTACGCGGAAGAAGAGGAAAATGTAAGTAATATATTTGATTTTATTTGTATTAAGAGCGTTTACGCCGTACGGCAATTCATACAAACTTTCAAGTCCTTATTTTTCGGAATGAATGAACAGATTTTAATTAAACTTGGTATGCATACGCCATCTAACCAGGTCTAAAAAGTTAGTTGAGAATATTCTCGAAAAAGAGTTTAGAGGGAGAGAGAGAGATCGATTTTACGTTTTCATTAGAAAGTGAAAAATCACTCTTTCTTTCCGCTTGAACTCTTTTCATTTGCCATATATTCACCACTCCGAAACAACATTTTACGGAATATTATTTGGTCACAAATATATAGCCGGTTACTTGTTAGCATTTTCAATATATTAATTGAAATAGTGTCCTAAAAAGTCAATATGTTGTGCTACAAAATTTAGTGACAGAAACAAATCGCTGCAAAACCGACTTCACGCAGTCTTGTCTGCCCTACCCCAAGAGTGTAATTTAAACCCGCTTAGGCGCAGAGGGGTGGGGCGGCCCGCGAGCTGAGGAGCAGGTGGTCAGCGTTAAAACCATATGCGACGATAAGCTCACGTGGGGCAGCCCAAACCCCGCAGCGCGCGGAGCCAAGAAACAATGCTTGCTGCATCATGCATGTTGCATGCCTGCTTGTATGCTGCATGCTTGAAGCAAGCATCCTTGTTTGCATGCTTCTTACTAGAACCACTTAAAAGCACTTTTGTTCATAATCAACTGTTTTATTATGTGCCATTACATTTAAATAATAAAATTTGAATGTTCGGAAACATACTACTTCTAACAAATGTTATTTCGGCTAAGTGTAACTTCGGTAAAAGTTTTTCGACCAAATGAAACGTCGCAGTAACGAAAAAAATCGAATTGATAATAGGTCAACTGATAAGTGGCAGACGTGACTTCGATGAAGTAAAAAAAAACGAAACGATAATAGTTGACAAGTTTTAGGTGAAATGAAATTCAATATTTGATTTGTAATTAATAACACTTTTTAAATACTTTAATTTGTAAATATAGACAGATAACAATTATTTTATTTAAATGACCCGACAGTAACAATATTCCAATTTCCTTTTTAGACTTTTAAATTAATACTTAAATCGAAACAATACTTAATTTAATTAGATTTTATAATGTAATGCAAAATCACTTAATTATTGCATTGATTCGTGTTTCCGTTACATCATCAGCCGTTATGACGTTTGTTATAGTCTGTGGTACGGGTTTTATTTGCCAGCGTAATTATTTTTCAGTTATTAATTGAAAATTGACACAGGTCATTGATGTACACTAAGCATAAGGTCAGCCCAAGGACACTGCCCTGAGGTACTCCATACGTAAGAAAAACTTCATCGCTGATGTGATTTCCAATTTCCAATCTTCACACATTGACTACGTCCAACGAGGTAACTACTAAGAAAGTCTCACACCGTGCCTCTTACACCTACCTATAGCGTCCAGCTTGCTTAGAAGAATGGGAATAGAGACTGTATCGAAAGCTTTTGTCAAGTCTAAAAACACTGCTACGGTCTTCAGTTAATTATTCAAAGATTGAACTACAGTTGTTGTCAAATCGATAACAGCGTCTTCAGTCGATTTACCTTTATTGAATCCGTATTGGTTTTTAGAAATGATATTGTGTTTGTTTAGATAACTGGTTAGTTGTTTATTTTTCAACTTTTCAAAAACCTTAGAGATTGTTATGAGAACTGAAATTGGCCTATAGTTTCCGATACAGTCTCTTTCGCCACTCTTAAAAATTGGTTGAACAATGGGCTTTTTAAAGACTCTAGGGAAGGTCCCACTAGTTATTAGAGGTTTAATATGTGTTTTATAGCTGAAATTAAAATAAGTCTTGCCAATTTGAGTAAGGATGCCGTTATACCATCCCAGCCGACTGCACAGTTGTTTTTTAGACTGAAAATAACGGATCTTCTGGTGGATGGGTATCTTTGAGGTCTTGATCAGTGACCTCAAAGATACCCATCGAGAAACACGGGCTTTTCACGGTAAGTGACGTCACGGCAGTCGCAAGTTCATTTGGGATTTGGCCATTATTTGGGATTTTGTCAGCTAATGTTTTCCCGATGCTTGCAAAGTATTTGTTAACTTTGTTTATTGAGTCTTTGGAGTTTTCACACGAACCCAGTAAGTCGTTTGGTAAGATCTTTTGTAGCCTCGTGTTAGTAATACTTTGATGGCATTCCAAGTCGCCTTCGAGTTACCCTTGGCCTCCTAAAGTAAACTTTGATCATGTATGACTTTAAGTTTTTTCAGCTAATTGTTAAGAAACGTTTGTAGGTGGTAGAAAGTGTTACATTTCCGGGAATTTTTGTTAGCCTTATGAGATGATGCAAAGTGTCTTTGTCTTCTCTTCTCTTCTCTTCTATTCTATTCTATTCTATTCTTCGATTATTTTTCGATTTAAACAATGCAAAATGTGAAAAGAAAAGAACAAACCAAGTCGTCAGCATTTATTAATATTTCGGATACCAAGTACTTTCGCAGTATTCTTGTTTTCATTATATTTTTCAGCGTTATATTTTGGTTTTATTTTTTCGGCAGTGTTTTTCGGTCGGTAAATGTTTCATCCGGATCAGAAACATCACTGTCGTCCATAGTCTGAAAATAAAAGAATACATTGTCATGACCTATTTTCTCATTTAGTTTACCAAATCACGAGAGTCAACTTTCTAAGTCCCGTCATCATCATCATCATTGTCAAAATCTTCATCGTTATGGTCCGACACATTTTGCTGTACCGTTTCTGTAAGCTGTGAATTTGCTTTGATTTGTTCTTCCAACGATTTAATCCTCTCACGATGTTCGGATAGCGTGAATTCCATTTCGACACATGAGCAAATACAAAGAAAACGTTTTCCTATGAATTCCTTAACTACTAATTATTCTTACCGTAGTAGCCACATCAGTCATCCATTTCGTCGCTGTATTATTCGTATACGTATTACCAACCACCGACCGCATAAATGGGACTAACGGTCCCAGCTTTAGGTGAAGTCACAGTACTTTGATGGTTCTAAAATAAAGAAAAGTTTACGTAAGAAATTTCACTATGAACCAACAGAATACACTTTGGATTTAAAATCTTACCGGTACGTTAGGTGATATGAAGCAACTCATGAAAAGCTTTCCAGTTTCCACAGATTCGTTACGGTCATCTGCAAATTAAAAAAAAACTGGTTCAAATATAGAATTGATCGGAATCTAATTAAAAATCCAGAACAATAACTTATGTGTATCTCCAACGCGGCTTCGGACACCTCCGCGTGCGGCAGCAGCGTGACGCCCGCCTCGCGCAGGCGCCGCGCCGCCTCCGCCGCCAGGTAGGGCGGCAGCACGGCACTGTTCGTATCTCGAATATTACTTTTCAAGTCCAAAAGTGCCTGAGCAGCATCATATTCTGATTTGGCGAAACTTATGCCAAAAGCCGACATTCTACTCTACTACTAATACTGCTACTACTTTGCTGCTACTTTTTGTTGTTTCCCGAGTGCGGAACATTTTGCTTTCATCGGCACATTTTTTTTACAGGTTCTGTTGAAAAATAGAGAATGCAGTTATAAGTATTAAATCTATCTTGAATCTTTGTTCAAAATTTTCTTGAATTTAAATACTTACCAGATTAACTAGATTTTCCGGTACGCAACATTTGTCAGCTACCGTCTGCACAATGTCACTCACCAAAGCGGACCCCACTTTCTCTTCAACTTCTTCTTGGCAGGTTTGTTCGGAAAAGCTGGAGATGCCTTCCTATGAGGGAATAGGCCGCTAGATCATTGAAAACCAAAAAAAGGCTTAGGCGAGATCCTTAATTTGATTAAATCTCGATGTTGAGACTATACCTAAATCGAAGTCAATGAATACCTGCGAGTAAAAACGGCTTTCAACAATTTCCGTGTTGCACTTGTGCCATGTTTCCTAGTAACACAGTTAAAAAGGGGATAAATATATCGACCACCAAAAAGAATTTTCTCTCCATAACCTAGGTTTGTGCTTGTTTATCTACATACGGTGGAGTCATCGGGAGTGACGAGGGTGTGCCTTGGACGTTGAATTTTAGAGATAGGGGAGAGTTCGTATCGGGCGGCCGATGCGATAAGGGGGTTGCGGTGTTTGGCAGCAGTGTCGATGAAACGCTTGGTAATGCGTTTCATGAACTGCTGTATGGTGGGCACTTTGAGATCTACGTGTAGAGTCTCATTACGGACGTAAAAGAGGGCTCCCGTGATCTTACGGTGGAAACGGTTTTGGAGTGTCTGCATCCTATGGAGGTGGCGAGGCTTTGCGCGTGCAAAGAGGACGCAAGCGTACCTACGTCATAATGAGACGGATGACCACGGTTGAACAGTCGAAATTTGCACCTGAGAGACAATTTGCTACGTAATGAAGCGAAGCCTTCCCTGAGCGAAAGCGGCACATGAGCGGGCCTGCCTGCCTGCTCAGCTGCTGCCGAATGTGAGGTGGTTGTCCAGGATCATCATCTGCCTAGCCTTTTGTTTCCCAACTTTATTGAGGTCGGCTCCCAGTCAAACCGGATTTAGCTGAATACCAGTATTTTACCTGGAGCGGCTGCCTACCAGATCTCCACAACCCATTAAATAGGTAGCACGATATTTCTTGGCAAGACTGGTGTCAGATTTTCTGGCTTCTGACAATACGTAACGACTGCCAAAGCTCTCCAAATGACAGCCGGGACCAACGACTTAACGTGCTTACCGAGGCATGGAGAAGTTTCGATATGTTAAGATGGTCACCTATCCACAGACCAACCTCGGCAAGCGCAGCTTAACCTTGAAGTGGCCTGTGCGGCTGTTATAATTTAGTCACTAGCTCCAAGAGGTGGTTGTCCAGGATGACCCCCACGTATTTAGCTCGCTTCGGTGAGGGGACGAGAGTGCAGGGTGCACTCACGCGATAGCAAAAGGTGCGGTTCGACCAAAGTCTCGCAAGATGAGCACGAGACGGTCTGGCACGCCGAGTTGGTATACACATTTAATTAAGCCATTGTGCCAGGCTTTGTCGAATGCTTTCGCTATATTGAAGAACAAGGCGCCCGTCATCGAGCCACGTTGGAAACCAGCGCTTAGGTGCTCCACGAAATTTTAATTGGCAAATGATTATGCTATTTCTACCTAAATACAGTCTAAGTATGGTAACCGACTCCAGTTGTCTAGCACCCGCGCCTGCGACCCGCGCCGCTCTCACCCCCGATTTTTAAACAAATCTATGATGCAGTTTTATTTTTATCAACATCGGGCCCGAGTTTCTACAACAGAAGTAATTTGTTAAAAATGAGCACTTGCCTAAACTCTAACGAGTGTATTTTATGCTGCCTCTTAAGTTTTTCATGTATAATTAAGCCCAGAATTTGATCCTTAGTAGTGACAATTCGGATAGTGTAAAAATACCGGGTTTTTTTCAAAATCAATAGTTCGATTCCTGGCTAGGAATACCTACCCGTTTTACAAAAATCTATAGATTCAGTTTTAGTTTTCATCAAATCGGGTTCGAGACTCTTTTCAGTGTTTTTCGATATTCCTCATAGATTCGGATTTGGCCATTCACGGACACTTTAAAACTTCAACCTGCATAATTATGTTAGGATCTGTTTGGATTGGCAATACGTCCAGCTGCTTTCAGAGGCAAGAGCCATTCCAATTGGCGTGAAACGTAAAAGAGGACGACCAGCCAAAGCTAAGAAAGTATGTATGTATGTAAGTAAAGTACCTATGTGCAGTAATTTTCAAAATGATTATTTTTAGTACTAGAATATTGATTTTTGACTGATTTTTGTTTTTATTATGGCACTTATTTATTTAGAAGACAAACAGTCTTCAGTATTTAAAATATTTTAAAAATACTTATTTAGAAGACTGATTCTTAGAGAATTAAAGATTTCAAAGATGATTAACATTAATTTAATGTTAATTTCACTTCCTAACCTTATTGAATAAACGCGAAACAGAAAATAAATATTTAGTTAAGTAGTAGGTACTTATTAGTTAATAGAGACATAAAAAGCTCAGACTTTAGTAATGAATTTACAATATCATAATTATGGTCAATCTTTAGGGGTTTTTTTTCTGTTTTTAGATACCTATTTAATGATTTATCTGGAATAATTTACTTTTATAGGATAAGATGATCTCATAGGTACTTATATTTAAACGTCATTTTAAAATACCTACTGTTAATTTTTTTGTGGTCATTATCTATTTTTGGATACGATCATAATTTGAAGTTGGTTGATTTATGTAGGATGACAAGTTGTAAAATTTTTGGTTTTAATTTCACGCTAAAATGAGGATTTAATTTTGGTGACTATTTATGACAATATAAAGTGATTATTGCCGTTTAATTTTACTAGATCTGGTGGTTAATTAAACATAAGCCGTTAAAATCGAGTAAGAAAGTCAGACTCCGGTAAAAACATAAAATTAATGTAGGAATAAGTATAGGTACACACGTCGTGCTTTTTGATCAAGTTCACAGAAAGAACAATGGTCAGTTTGGACTAGGAAAAAACAGAAATTGGCACCGAGATGAAACTATCACCAATATGTAGTGCATTGTTAATGTAATTATTGGATCCCTTCCTTTATTTTCTTAAAGCTGGGGAGTTATAGAAACACTAAGTACTTTATTTATTAGAACGCAGTATAAAATACCTAATTTCGAACGCATCCGTAATTTCTTACGTAACTAGAGATGTCCATACTTTTTCTAAAGTCTAATGATTTAATTTCTTTATCGAAATTAAATCCCATGCAATGTCAACCGTATAAACCCACGTTAATTATTATACTAAGCTTAATCACTAACAGAATTTAATGTTACTTCGTGGTATATTGTTTTAATAAAGCTATGATTTAAATAAGAAACTAAATGATTTTACATAAAAAAATCGACACTGTCATAAGTCGATCGATAACGCCCTTCCCTATTTTTTATTTTTGACTAGTAGTTACCTAAACAAAAGATTGAAGTACACATAATGTTCAAATTTATAGCCGTAACAGACGTTCGAATTTGGTACGGCGGACTAACTCCGCCCACAAGATTTGGTACGCTCCCGGACCTTATCCGCCCGTGTGTAGAGTGGTCCGCCGAACATTATTATTATTAATTGAGTCCGCCGCGGTCCGCTTGTTTGCACAGCGGATTTGGTCCGCTCCGTATCAAATCTGGACGTGTGTACGCTTGGGCCGTACCAAACTACCACAGACTACCATAAAAATTTAAAAAATGTATTTCTCTTAATACAATTTAGCCAATTCTCTGCTTTTTTCCGCTTTTTACGGTGTGGTTGGTACATGGTGGTTGTAATGTTGCTACTATTGTTGCTTCTACCACCATAATTTTTGTGTACTTGAAGGCGTACAATTCAGTATAGTATATATACTCTGTGGCGTGGTGGGTGGAGTTAGTTCGCCGCGTGGTCCGCCGGACCAGGATCCCGTCGTGTGTTGCGAGATCGAATTTTGTGGGCGGAGTTAGTCCGCCGTACCAAATCCGAGCGTCTGTTACGGCTATAATAAATAGGTATGCACCCTAAGTGGTAGACCATGATTAGTTCTGATATTAGCCACGCGCAGACTTATCTGGCGTGCAATCTACCTAACAAGAGTAGAAAACACAAATGCATAATAATATGTAAACATAACCTCAAAAATATATTTCATAGTTTCTTGATTCTCCGACCTTTTAAAAATATAGTGAAGGCCGTACTCAGTTATATTTATATAGGCGAATGAAACGACATCTGTAAAATCTAACAAAACGACACATGTTTCATCAAGTGTCGTTTTGTTAGATTTTACTAAGTAGTCCAAGCATGTTAGCTGAGTGGCCAATGTTCTTTACTCACAAAACAATTAGGCCAAATCTACTTAGGTATTGAAAAGCAATGAGAGCTACAGCCTCACTCGACATTAGACCAAAGAGTAGCTAGGTACCTACTGACGAAATTATAGATTAGGTATTATCCTTTTTATGTACCTAGCTCGTTGGTTCATAAAATAAAAGACCACGCTGGCTGAGCTCCCCTCAGGTACCTACTTGAAGTAATGCTCTTTTCCCACGAACTGATAACTTATTGTCTACAACTAAGTCTCAGACCAACAAAAAAAGGTAGACAGCGCACTGCGAACATCAAAAGTGAAGCCATCTTTTTATCTATGTGTGTCTCGAAGGGTTGCCATTTTTAATTTTTTTTCCCTATGACTTGGGAAATAATATTTTATGGGTGAGCAAATATTGTGCAAGTCAGCATAATTAAGATATTGTTGAGTATGGTTTTGTAACTTAATTTTTTAGAAAGATCTATATCTAAAACAATATTTTTACATCACACATACCTACATACATTCAATTATAAGTTATAAAAGGTTGTCGAAGCGTAAATCATAAATCTTCGTAGGTATGAGTCATTATGTAAATTGTTTTGAAATAAAATAGGTTATTATTGTTTTGTATCAATATCCGGAATCCATCTTGAGTTAAGCACCTGTCTTTCAGCCTGTTGTCAGCGTTTCCTTTGCCTCTCCGCTGGTGGCGCCCTCTTAACTTACCGTTGGTACTAAGTATTTTAAGCGCGCATTGGGTGATGGCCCGATTTACCGACATTATAGCGTCGTTTTTTGCGCCGTTCATTTGTTAGCGTTATTTAAACTTCGCGAAAAAATTCTACCCACTTAATTCATTTAAAAGTTCGGTAGAACAATTTTAGTTTTAGATTTGTGAAATTTTTCACCTCTCCGTTGTTATTATGGAAAATTGTAATAATCACTTAGAGTCGGAAAGTGTTAATGGTGGCTCACTATCGCGTAAACGGGTTCTTTCTCCGGCACCAAGTACAAAAGATAGTGCTAGTGATTCTTCTACGAGTAGTGGACCCAGCCCTCAGAAACGCAGATCGCGAAGAGACTCTCAAACCGTGAGTAACGCACAATTTGAGTTCTTATCACAACAAGTGGCCTATTTAACAAACCTTGTACTATCAAAAAATTCCGACGTTGAAAACGTGAATTCTAGTGCTAAAAACAATACATCCGTTACCACAAACGAATTGAACCTGCGACGACCTGAAAATAACAAACTTCAGATTTTGTCGGAAGTCAGTACAACGGTAAAAGATCCAATTTACCCTAAGGCGAATGAAGCATTTCTTAAAAAAATAACGGAACTACAGCGTTTTAAGTGTGATGATTGGTACGCAGTTCGGTTTTCGGATGCACAAAAGAAATATTCAGCTACCCCCGGTTTTGTCGAGTTAAATATTAACGACGAATTAATTCGTTTTGAATCGGATATGTTGAAAGAAGATTCACGCTCATATTTATTAGAACGATCTTTTGCTGGACTAACGAATGCTTTACTTTCTCAAAAAGATGAATTGCATAAAACATTACGATCACTGGTGGATTGGTCAAATGAGTCTAAAGAAACGTTGACAGCCAACACGTTGTTCGAAAAAGTGGAAACATTATTTTCGAAGGAATCTGAGTATAGTAAGGTAACTGATGACTTGTTACAAATAGTGTGCGGTCGTAGAGCTGATTTAATAAATATACGTCGAGAGGCTATGTTACGCCAGATTTCCGAAGGCTTTCATCGCGATATATTACATAAAATTCCTCCTAGCACAGAATCACTTTTTAATGAGGAGGCACTTCAAACCTACCTTCAAAAAATTGGGGGGGTGGATAAATTAACTGTTATAGCAAAATCAGTAGCTCAAACTAATTCTAAAGATTTTTTTTATAAAAATCAAAAACCGTTGACTAGTAAGCAAGCTGATGATACATTTTTTCGTCGAGACAACTTTAATAAATGACAAAAACATGGCTCACACGCTTCACAACCAAACAAAAATCGAACAAGGAACCATCGAGCAAAACCTAGGGGAAGAAAATTGCAACCGCAGGCTTTCACTAAAAACAACCGTCGCGAATGACTGTCGGACATTTCAAGGCGGTTGTCTAAAGCAATTTCAGTGTGCTTGGAGCAATCTAGGAGCACCAGACAAAATATGCCGGCTGTTGAACGGGGCACGCATACCCTTCATACTGAAACCGCCGCTAATATTTCCAAGTCCTACGGTTCTGAAATGTTACAGAACCAAAACATCTCCCAATATGACCATACAGATTCAAAGCTTGTTAGACTCAGGTGTACTAGAACCCGTGGAACGGACGCCCAGCTACCTTTCTACGTTCTTTCTGGTACCGAAGTCGGATCAGAGACCTTCCGTCCTATCTTCAATCTGAAGCAGCTGAATCAGTTCGTAACAGCAAAACCATTTCAACTATTCAGTCACTTCCGTGTTCCAAATTTTTTGCAACAACAAGATTGGATGGCCAAACAAGATCTGAGCCAAGCATATTTTCATGTAGCCATCGCACAGCAGCATCGCAGGTTCCTGAGATTAAATTATCATCAAGGTTCACATCAGCATCAGTTATTTCAAATGACTTGTTTGCCGTTCGGCCTTTCATCGGGACCCAGAACGTTTGCCTCGATAACCAATTGGGTGGCGGAATTCCTAAGGAGTCACAACATCAGATGCGTCGTGTACTTGGACGATTTCCTTCTAACAAACCAGTCAAAATCGCAGTTGGAAGACGACATCGCATTTACGATAAAGATTCTGCATTTACTGAGCTGGACAGTAAACTTCGAAAAGTCTGTACTGGCTCCGACACAATGCCTCGAGTTTCTCGGCATAACATGGGACACAAAACGCAACGCAAAGTCCTTGTCGGAGCCGAAGTGCCTATCGCTACGCAACGCACTTCACCAACAGCTCCAGACAAGCAAGTCCCTCAAACAGTACCAAACCCTAATGGGGAGACTCAACTTTGCAACATTCGTGACTCCGAGAGGTCGCCTTCACTGTCGCACTCTGCAATACTACAGTCGACAGCTGTCGGTGAAACACCCGTATCGGCTGATTCCTGTTCCTCAACCAGCTCGGACGGAGATGGAGTGGTGGTGTCAAGTTATAGGAAAATCAACGCCGATCCACTTGAGCTCGGTGACGCACCTATTGACTACAGACGCATCAGACATCGGATGGGAGGCACAACTCAGCGATACAAATATTGTGGGAACCTGGACGAATTCACAAAAGACATGGCATGCCAACACGAAAGAGATGTTCGCTATTTACGCAGCTATATGTCAGTACCAACAACAACTCCAAAATGCACAGATACTGCTGCAAACCGACAATCGGACAGTGGTCTCGTATATAAACAAGGAGGGCGGCACAAAATCTAAGAAACTGCTCCAACAAACCCGACAACTTCTTACTGTTCTGGACAAGCAGAACATTCATCTGACGGCACATTATTTTCCGGGCAGATTCAATGCTGAGGTGGATGCTCTTTCTCGGCAGAAGGCTTGCCCAGAGTGGCACCTCACGAAGACAGCAACAACACAAATCTTTCGAATATGGGGCACGCTGGAGATATACCTCTTTGCATCGAGAACAGCTCACATAGTACCAAGATACGCATCATTGAACGTGGACGATCAAGAAGCACAACACCACAACGCATTTTGTCATCAGTGGCACTACAACCTAGCTTGGTTGTTTCCGCCACCAAATTTGATTCCCAGGGTGCTCCGACACCTAAACCAAGCCAGCGGAGACTACATATTGATTGCCCCGAAGTGGAACAAGGTATTTTGGCAGGCAGACGTTCAACGGCGAGCGCGATATCCCCCTTTTCTGATTCCAGATCTAGCCTGCACTCTGATAGACACCAGAACAGGGACGCACCCACCGCAGGTGCTGCAAGACCTACTTGGAAGCATGGCTGATTTCGGGTGGCCAGATATTTTGACGGACTGGACAGATCAAGAACAAAAACTCCTCATGTCAAGCTGGAGAGGCTCCACAATCAATACCTACAGACAAGCGTGGCGCAGATGGAAGCGATGGTGTGAGTCGCATTCAATTAATTACAAATACCCTAACGCGGATCAAGTAGCTCGATATTTAGCACATTTACATTGTGATATAGGTTTTGCATATAGAACTATTTTGGTACATAAATCTGTTATTTCAACTTTCACACACTTAACGTCAAATATAGATTTGTCGTCAAATTTCTTAATAAAACATATATTGAAAGCTATTTCTGTCGCACGAGAGAAATCTGCTAAACCACCTATTTGGAACCCTAAAGTTTTATTACAATACATGAGTACTTACAATTTCGACGAAAATAACATGTTCATTGAAATATTACTATTATTTTTCGTTTTTTTTTAATGTGACTGCAAGCAGTTTGTCATACTTGATGATTGTGATACATTTACATAATTATACATTAATTTATACTAACCCAACTTTTATTTTACATCCATAAACACATTATAGCGTCTTTGGGTTAAGCGCTCCAGGTGATAACAAACACATCACTCAAGATGGATTCCGGATATTGATACAAAACAATAATAGAGAGTTTTACATAAAATAAAACTTACCTATTATTTTTTCATCAATATCCGGAATCCAGGTAACATATATAACTCGAAGAAAGAAATCATTTAGATTTGTTAAATCGAATGGGGAAATTTTAAATCATATTATGGCAACCCTTGCACTTAATGTCACTGCTTTCGTTTGCTGAGGTTTTTTTGTTCCAAGTAACCTAAAATTCATAGTTAAAACGATGTTATTTTAAGTACGTACAAGTGAAAAGTGATTCCGTGAGACTTTTTATGTGATTAGCTATTGATTTTACAAATTTTTACTACACAGGAAGGCATAATTATATTTTTTCTATTAATGTTTCCTAGACGACGGCTCGTGACGTACTAAGAGTGATGAGCATGGTTTTAGTGTAGGTATGTGCGTGAGCCTGTGTATTTACTTGAAGGAGCACGGTTATGTGGCTTCACTTTTGATATTCGCGGTGCGCTGTCTACCTTTTTTTGTTGGTCTGAGAACTAAGTACCTACTTACCTACTATAAATATAATTTTAGAAACAATTTTACAAAACGCTCAAAAAACATTTTAAGAATGCAAAGCATTTTATTTAATAAACATACCTACTTTTGTGTTAAAAAGTAATGATTTGACTACCCATTTGTAACAGCGCTCCTATGTACTGTTTAGAAAAGTAATCAAGACACAAAATAAGAGTAAAGAATAAATTATGTAGGTAATATATCTTACGTACCTACCTAGTATATGTATAGAATAGTAAGAGCCTGACACTCCTTCCCGCTCCACCCAGAGCGGAAGGAGTCATTTGAAAACTTCCAATCCATAAAAAATATACCTAGGTACCTAATATTTCTTTGACGCGTGAAAACATTTTTCACGCAGGTGAAGCGGTGGGAAAAGCCTTCCCGCGGTTTTCAAGAAAAACTTTTGAGTATCGTAATATAAACATCTTCACACGTTCTCTCTTAAAATAAGTACCTACCTAAATCGAAACTTTTGACTAGTTTTGACCCATTTCATACAATGGATATTTTACTTATCTATACATACCCACATGGCTACTTTCTCATGGTAGGTAGTATAATAATGCTAGTCTTTTCCACTAGCTGCTTATCTACCTAGCTACTTACGCATTTCTCGGAACAGTAATCCATAGCCGTTTTGTTCTTCATTCTAAGAAAGAAGTCGGCTCACAAGTCACTATAAAACAATATACTGGTCTGGGTCCTTTGTACTTTCAATCTTTTATTTTAGTATCCTTAAATTATGTAAATGGATCACAAAAACACTTTCTGTGTGCAACAAGACATGTTTTAAGTAGACGATTTATAAATACTTATCTTAGAACTGAATCATCATTTCATGAAATGGTGGGTCACATCATGAAATGGCCAATACTTTCTACGATAGGGCACGACCACACGACATACATAATTATGGCTACTTTATCATGGTTACCTACTTACTTCTGGACAGTAATCCATCATAAACGTTTTGTTCTTAATTCCAATAAATCGGCTCACAAGTCACTATTAAACAATATACTGGTCCTTTGTACTTTTATTTCAATCTTTGGAAGAAGAACTTACCTAGGTAGGTAAGTACTCATTTTTGCTTCGTAAATTTTACCAATGAAATTATGAATTATCAATATTTTTTATTGTATCAATAATTGCACACCACTTCCTTTATATTACTTGGTTATTATATTCTTTACACACCACTGAATGACTGAACACTTACACTTATTTACGTGCTTGTATAAAACTAGAGATTTGAGGGTATTTGTACTTAAATCTGGCTGACATCTTTAGGAATTTCTTTTTACCTACATATTTTTGTACCTAATACTTTTAATTTTCCTACTGTTAAGCAGAGATCGGAATAGGTAGAATAGATTTACCTAAAGTTCGAAGAAGTAAGTAACATAGAGTTGATAATACCTCCTCTAAAATCCCGGAATCATGAACATGGCAATTAAAACCCGAGATTATGAAAACATGAACTATGTATATAGGTACCTAGTCTATATTATATTATAAGTTGGTTATAAGTTTTGTAAATCGTCAACGTACCTTCTTGAATTGCTGTTATACCTACCCGACGTGGCAGAATTCTTACAAACCAATAAAATTAATAGATTTCTCTAAAATCTTTTCGTATTCGAAGTACCTAACGGTTATACTTACTAGAGAATTAACACATTGACGATGTCCCTTGTCTAATGTAAGATTCTATTCATTCTATTAGCATTTTTTTTGCTTGCTACTTGGGTAGGGTGTACGAACGTTAGGGCAAATCTATGCGTTCTATTGTCGTGATTTTTTACCTGCGTAGCCTGCAGACGCAGTAGACACAGAAAGGTTCAGTTTCATTTTGAACATCGTGTGGTAGGTACGGTAAATCTGTGTGCTATGGCTTCAAGGGTTTGGCTCCTCGTTGAATGGATAGACGAGCGTAATACGTTCCCTTCATATGGGGTGGTGAACGTGGACAACTCGGCGTACGATGAATCAGACCTGCATCCTGGGAAATTGATTTTCATGAGTGTAAACCATGAAAATCATCGGCGAGCAAAGATTTTGCAGATATCAGGTATGTTTTAGTTAGTTTGCCTTTTCTTGTTTAGTGTAAGTACTTACTTAATTTCTTAGTTTTCAACATATTGTCCCTAACGAAAAATTTTATTCGTAACGGTATTTTTTGCTCTATTACAACAAGCATATGGTTGAATTTTATAAAGGTGCAAATGCCACGAATTCAGAACATGTGAATTTCAACCCCTTCAATGATTATTTGTTCCCGACCGAATTATAAAGTGAGACTTCTTTAATTACAGACAGCAAAAGACAATGCAAGGAACACAGACAAATCCTAGAGCGTCAGAATAAGCAAGTTGAGAATGTCCTGGAATTTTTTATGCGGACTATGAAGGACATGAAATCGGGTATTTTGGTAAGTAGAAATCCTGTTTTCATCCACGTGCATACCTATATCTGTTGTGTGTACCCTCATAGGTGGAGCCCACGCCTGACCATGACGATGCCAGGCTAATATGGGGCTTGAAATAAGCCAACTTCATGCGGAAATTGCTAATCACAGTTTGGCTAGTTTAAAGTTATTTCAAGTACCTAAGAAAGCAACCACAAGCATTAAGGGTATCCTTGTCAGTCATTGTTTCAACAAACGTAGTCTGGTGATTACTCTACTGATTGACGGAGTACGTTCAGAATAAAGTCACTTTTATTTATCTCAGCATTATTTAGGCCTGTAAGGAAACAAAACAGAAAAAATATTGATATGCAAGTTATTTGTGTCGAAACTTCCAAATCTTAACACATGTTTGGGCTTAAATGAATAACTTATGTAGTACGAAAATGGCAAAATATTAACCATACAGGGATAGATTATTTCCAAAATTAAATATAAAAAAATATTTTAAACAGATACATTCAGTACTTTTTTCATAATACTTAGGTATCCTGACCACCAAATGTCTTTCAATAAATTTTACGGGCTCATTTTCGTTATAAATCATCATAAGCCCGTCAATGAATTCAGCCGTTAGACTAGACAAACAGTGGAGTGGAACCTAGGTCAGTGGGTCGTCTATTTCTAAATCTTGGGCTTTGTGACAATGTATTTCCCAAATTCCCAATCTATCATGTAAAAGTTATAAAACAAAGACAAGGTGTGTAACGTAAAGTGATTTGTCCGCATGGTGTATATCCCCAAAGCCTTTTGTTGATCATTTGTATTTTATGGTCCTTAACGTGGTGTTTTGTGATTACGTACTTAGCAGTTCTACTGAAGTAGGTACCTACTGAGAACTGGGTTACTCAGGGCTGGGCAGTATTTTAAATTACCTACTTGTAATTAAAATACAAATAAGTATTTGGTATTTGTATTTCATTTACTTCTTAAAAATGTAATTCTTAATTGGTATTTAAAATACTTATGGCTTCAAAATACATTTAGTAAACTTATTAATGGGTGCATTCTGCAGAAAACAACGCTCGATAGCTTTCTTAAGCAAAAAGGCTAACCTAACCTAACACCTGTATTTCGTATTTTAAATACATGCGTGATAGTAATTTGTATTTTAATTCAAGCAAAGCATGTATTTTGCCCAGCTCTGTACCAAGCCAAGACTATATTAAATATAAGGCTAATCTAACCTAACACCTGTACCTATTTCGTATTTTAAATACATGCGTGATAGTAATTTGTATTTTAATTAAAGCAAAGCATTCATTTTGCCCAGCTCTGTCCATACACAGCCAAGACTATATTTAATAAAAGGCTAACCTAACCTAACACCTGTACCTATTTCGTATTTTAAATACATGCGTGATAGTAATTTGTATTTTAATTATAGCAAAGCATGTATTTGGCCCAGCTCTGTCCATACAAAGCCAAGACTATATTTAATAAAAGGCTAACCTAACCTAACATCTGTACCTATTTCGTATTTTAAATACATGCGTGATAGTAATTTGTATTTTAATTAAAGCAAACCATGTATTTTGCCCAGCTCTGTCCATACCAAACCAAGACTATATTTAATAAAAGGCTAACCTAATCTAACATCTAGTAACTTATGTATTTCGTATTTTAAATACATGCGTGATAGTAATTTGTATTTTAATTAAGCAAAGCATGTATTTTGCCCAGCTCTGTCCATACCAAGCCAAAACTTTATTTTTGTACCTACTGTAATAATGTTAATTCTTAGAATATAAAAATTAGAATAGGTATATTTGAAACAAAAGGGTTAGGTATTTATTTGGTTATTCTATTTCATTTCTCAGTCTATCCACTGAGTTGGTATGGTCTGGATGCATGTTTGCTAAACTACTTATTAATGGCTTTTTTTACGTATCCACGAAAAAAAAGTACCTAATTAATTTTTTATACAATCGATTTTGAAATCATATTTTGAACAGGTTGACCACCTGTAATTTATTTTAAAACTTAACTATACACGCAAAATTACTAATATACATACTACTAATATTATAAATAAGTATAATAATTATTAATTGATTTATCTATGTAAAAAACATGTCGATGGGCCGTTCTACTTTTCGATGCCTATAAAACGTCCCTTGTTCATAATTTCTGATTCGTTTGGATCATCTTCGAAAAAACGGTGCTAGCGCGTGCGTCATGTTCGTGAACGGACGCTGTTAGTTTGGACTGGTCATCTCTCAGCTGCCACGGTTTATTTTATTTATTTATTTATTTATTTATTTATTTATTTGGCTCACCAACAATTGAGTACACTCATACAATTATGGGTTACATACAGTCAAATTCGGGTCTAGTGTATCAATCCCTTATAGATAAGCACATCATGCATTACATACTGGGTTAATTGAAATTATATAAAGGCTACTAACAATTAGAGGGTATTTAAATACACAAAGAACAATCAGGCTCCTCAAGTCAAATAGAAAACTAAAAATTGAAATAAAACATTAAAAATCATAGGCAGAAACAAAATTAAGAAATAAATAAAATTCAAATCGAATTAAAATCATAATAAAATTAAATAAATTCAAAGTAATTAAAACATAACAAAATTAAAATCCAACAGAAAGATAATCAAAATGAATTAAACAGAATCATAATTAAAAACAAAAAAAAATAACCGAAAAACATAACCGAACTAAATTTATACGGATAACATAACCAAATTGAATTAAAATCACGATCGAGATTAAAATTAGACAGAAACATAATCAAAAATCAAATCAAACACAATCATGATCAAAATCATAAATAAGATTGAAATACAAATTAAAAATAAAAACCAACATGTCACCAAAAAGAATTCACAGAAAGATTTCACATGTCCATAATACTTTTTAATGATTCGTTATTTAAATTGTTTTTTTTTTTACTCCGGACACTTTTACGTGCATTTCTTTCTACATCGTTCTCACATATTATATATTTGTATAATTTCAAAAGGAATGATGTATCCATAAAATTGTAAAGAAAAATGATTTAAAAGAGTGTCTGTGGAGTTTCTTGCACGTTCTTCTCCATAGAGATCTACGCTTTGGAACATGCAAATAGCTTCATATTTTTGACTGACCGACCTTGACAATTCAAAAGTGCCTGTAAATGGTTTATTTGAAATAAATAATTTGAATTTGAAACTATATTTTTTTTATTCAGACTTGCATTATTGCATACGCTCATCAGAATAAAAAAAACTTTTATCGAAATAAGCGGGCTAAAACTATTTTTCGGTAACGCAGTGGCAATTGTAATGGGGGTCATGAGGAATATTAATGCAGTGGTAATTTGAGTAACTAATGAGACTTTTTGTAATATAAAAACCCAGGATATATAAAAAATCATAATAAACATTGAAGCCCGGTTGCATGAGAACTAACGTAACACTGCCAGGAAAATATTTCGATACATCAGCAATTTTGCCTAAGTGTTCATAAATTTTCACTTCTATTTTAGGCACTAAAAAGTAGAATGGCCCAGATAAGCAAAATTACCTTTCATCACAACTTAATTTTGTACAAACTTTGTTATATTTAAATGATAATACTTATATATATTTATTTTCAGTTTAACACACAACAAACGAGTAGTCATAGCCCCTTGCCTCCTGTGTTGGTTGCACAAGATGACAATAGTGACAGCGACAGCGACTCTGAGGTAGGTTTGGAGCTTTCTTCACAACCCTGGCCCCCGTAACTACATTTCATTTTTGTAAAATTAATATGTTCAAAATTCGTTCGTTTTCAGGGAAACGCTTATGTTAAAATTGAACGTAGCAGTAGTCGCAAATCTACACCAAAATGCACTCCTCAGTTCAAGCGTCAAGAGTCAACCAGCAAACAAAGACGTGTCTCGTTAAATGGTAATAATTCAGGACGCCGGTCTATCAGTACTAGCACACCACTCCCAAGTAGCGCTCAGGAAAACAAAAGACAACGTTTCGACCGAGGAACACAGACTGATGAAAAAGGATTCTTGCAATCACATGAATCCCAAATCAAAGAACTGGAAGCAACCCTTAAAAATCTTTACAGAAGATTCAATTCTTTGACATCTCAAGTAAATGCGAACTTGAATGGCTCAGCCTCGATGTCTGAATCAGAGCATATCGGCGAAGCATCATACATTGAGCAGAATGGAGGTGACTGCTGGATAGATCCAAATAATACCGAATATGAGCAACGAGTCAACCTGGTATCAGCTGAAATTCACATCCAGGGAGTCAGAGCAGAAGTAGTAGAAGACAACAATTGTAGAGGAGAACAAGTGAATAGTTCAATTGTTAAAGCTGAAGTAAAGTTCCCCAATCCCAACTCGCCGCGGGTTCGCAAGATGTCAGCACAAACTACTAATAATGTGGAAACTGTGAATGGTAGTGATATGGTAAGTATTTTGAAACTAAACCTGAGGTCTACAGATTTATAAGGATGAATTGATTTAGCAGAGTGACCTCAAAGACTTGTGTCTTGCTATTGTACGTCGATCATCACTATCAGTCAACAAAGGAGTAAAGTGCATGCATGGCCGCTCACTATATTGAATTTTGTATTCCCAGTGTCAATAATTGAGGTTATCTTCTTACCAATTGAAGTAGGTAACTTAAATTAATAACTATGTCCTTTCAGGTACCGATTGGGAGTGGCAACGCTAAAGTACCTGCAAGATTGCTGAATAATATTGACTGGAACTCCTATACTTCCGCTACAAGACAATTATTGCAGGCAATCTTCCCGCGAAGGTAAATGACATGCAATATTTTCATCTTGCTTTTCATTTTAAGAATTCCATGTAGAATAGATAGACTTTACCTATTGAGCATTCAAATTCCGTACGTAATAAATGAATGTAATGGTGTACCTATACTGTTTTATTATAATTTGATTTTAAATTTTCTTTTAGGGTTTTGGCGACGCACTCTCTAACAGGCAAGCAGTCTCCAGCGTTTGTGAATAGACCCCCAAAGAAAATTTTAGATCCTCTACTGGTTGACGATATTGTGAAGACAGTTTCAACAAAATGTGGCGTTCCAAGGAGTTTGGTGAGGTAATTATTCAATCCATGCTTCCTCTTTTTATTCCACTGATTTCCTCCATTCACGAGCGACATCTCTACCCACCGGAAGTCAACCCATTATCTATGAACATTCTCTGTTGTAGGGTTAACTGCCACACAATATTTAATATTCTTTTTCTCTTTTTTTTACAGAAATAGTATTACTATAAAATGCGCTGACGAAGCAAAGTTGTATCGTAATCGGCAAAAATTCAAGCAAGCTCGCAAGCCTCTGCAAGAAAACGACGAAAACATTTCGCCTGCAACGCCCTCATCGGACGAATCTCGCGTTGTTGCTATGAATTTATAACTTTGTAAACATTAGACGAAAAACTTTTGTGGTTTTTCAATTAAATTTAACCATTGACTAGAACCTTGTATATAAAGGTTCTTCGATAGACCGATAGCGCTAGGTTTTGAGGTTTTATAAATATTAAAGTTATTTGTGTTTCGCAAATAGCTTCCGGACCATTTGCCAAACCTAATAGGTACCTACATTACTTTGTGTCATCCTAGGTACTTACATATAGGTAGTTTAGGTAAGTACTTAAGTATTTCGACGCCTCCCGCGCATTTGGTCGTATATGTTTAAATTTGAGATTTAGATTTCAGGAGGGAGATTTTTAACTTTAGCTTTGTGTTGATCAGCCGCAGAACATAGGTCTAAGTATATTATCGGGTTAGAAACTCGTTTTTTTGTGAAAATATGAAAAATCGTTTTTAAAATGTGTAGTATTTTTAAAATAATTTGAGTAATATACTTAGTACTTACTAATAAAATCTTATTTTGCCACAAAAACATTTTGTATGGGAGGCATCGATTTGTCTTTTCGACCAGGTAATAGGCACCTCGCGCACTAGACGGATGGCCGCGACCACAATGGGTGCGAGGCGCCGAACGTTTCTTTTGTTTATCTAGTCGTTGCAGCCACTGGTCGTGGTCGTGGCCGTCTAGTGCGCGAGGTGCCTTACACGAAAATAAAATTAGAGATGAACATTTAACTTTCATGATAATATCGAAGTAGTAACTGATGTATCCCTACATACCTAGGATGTTTTTGGGTCATCTCTGTTCACGAGAATCCTAATACTTGAACTAACCTTTTTTATGTAAGTACTTATGTACCTATCTACTGTTTTAACATACTACTGTGCGATTCTGTAAACATGCAGAAGTGAAGGCTTGGGTGAAGTGATCAAGAAGTGAGCTGTCATTCCTCCTTGATTACTTACATGTTTAGAGCCGGTCGATTCTATCGACATGTCACGGTGTTCACCTAGGCGGAGTGAACGACAAGTGAGCTGTTATTTCATCTTATTTGTATAGTTTAACAACTCACCCGTCGTGCCCCCGCCCAAATGTTCACTTCGACATGTTTACAGAATCGCACTGCAGAAGCGACCGGCTGACCCTATGTCAGTTTGCACTGGACGAAAAGGACACGAACTGGGTTTGCATACGCTGCAGGCTAGATATTCTACTTAATGGTACCATAATTATTTTAGTTATTTTTAATTAATTTTGCCAGTTTTGATTTGATTAAAAATCAATCAATCAAGAAAAATAAGCAATTTTAGATTTTTTTTAAAATATGACATCAAATAGCCCAGCAATATCGGTCTATTAATAGGTAGGTACCTACTTATACTCTATTTGGAATTAAGTATTAGGTATAGTGGTTGTGCACCTTGCACACTCTCAGATTGTGTTCTATGTGGAAATAATGTTTAAGTAGGTACCTAACTTTGGTTTTATTAGGTACTTGCTTGCAAGGTTTTCCTTGTTATGTGTTTAGACAATAATTGTGCTCGTTGATTAAATTGCCATTTTAATTTGACTGAATAAAAATAAAATTAGTTTCCTATATCATTATTTTATTCCTGTTTTACCCCTTTTGGATGATTTTGGCCGCGATTACCTACCTAGAATTCTTGTTTGCTAAGACTTTTTTTTCTAAAGAAAAGGGTATTAAATTTGTTTGATAAATTATTATTCGAGGGATTAATTCGTTCATGAGCTACATCCGTTTAGGTACTATTCAGAGTGGAAGTGATTTCTCACAAATACCCATTTTTGGTCGTGAGGTAGAAAACTTCCTAAAAATATTTAAGTAAGTACCTACTTGTGTTGATTGAATTGGTAGAAAACTTTAATTTCGAAAGTTTGTGTTTTTATTTTTTGGCACCGACTTCCGAATTTAAAGTTATTTTATACTTTGTACCTAGTGTTTTTTATTTGGAAGTCGGTTGAATTTTTTATTTTTCACTTTATAATGTTTACTTACCTTAAATAACTACATTGATATTAGGTAATATTAGGTACCTATTCCCTGAGTGGTTGCGCTATTTGCCGTTAAGAAGTCATTTTGTGTGCCTATGTCACATTATGTGCTAGATTTTATTGATTTTAAATTGAGGAGTTCACTGGTTTATTTTGGAAGTTCAACGTCCAATGCAAATGCAATTTAGGTAAAGGTTTATAACTAAACCCACTGCAAAAAGAATCATCAAGATCGGTTACTAAATATATAATAAAGTTAGGTACCTATGCCCGAATAGATAACCCCAAAAACACGGAAATTAGGTTGACTTGTACCTATGTGTCACCGGAAAATGGCAAATGCTGTAAGATTGTAAAATATCACGTGAAACAGGAAACTATTTTTTCTAAATAATAGGTAGGTACATGGATTGTCACGGATATATTGAAAACTATTGAATTTGGATGGGATTTATTGAACCTATACAAAACGATACCTATTTTCATAATATAGGTAGGTATCAAGAAATTATAATCTAATCAAGATTTATACAATCATACAGAGTCTGCAATTTTCCCTTGACATTATGCATCTGCTTACCCCTTTACAGTGTAGGTACCGGCGGCGGCGTGATGTTATGCTATGAACTACTTAGTGCAAAAAATAAACAGACATTCGATTTCAGCAAATTGCTATCATTTATTGAAGAGTTCCATAGCCTACCTCCGAAGTTCTTCATCAGATCCTTACCAAATTGAAATGGGACCGTCCGGGAAAATACTCTTCCAAATAAAAAAAAGAATCACCTAGAACCTATCGTTTATCGTTGAACATACATTTTTCCTGGGATCCCATCATCAGATCCTGACATAGATGACTTCAATCATTAGCTCAGCAACATGAGACAATGAGTACCAAGCACAAATATATTATCTTAATTGCATTAGAATCACGGAACGAAATGTTCCATGGTTAGAATAGATCTACCCGATATATTATATTCCTCTATGAATAGATCTCATCAGATGCTGACTTGATGACAATGGAGGATAATAAAGACTCGAAAAAAAAAAATGTTGATAATCGGTCCATTGGCGGGGAGAAAACCATTCTAAAAACGAAATAGGTCTTCTAAAAGCCTAAGCTGAAGGTCAGTGCAGTGGTCTAGTCAGTAATTATATTTAACAAAATTAAAACAACACATTTTACGAATAGTTGTCTAAAAAAATGTATCTACAAAATATGAATAAATTATAAAAAAAAATATGCTGGCAGTGCATATTTTTAATTTAAATAGTAATGTTCGACCTTAGACAGTTTTCATAGCATTTGGATATAAAAATTGAAATGTTTTAGTCGATTTTCTGTTTTTCTTTTTTTTATATACCTAGTCTACAGACAAATAAAAAAGTGACAGTGGACAATGACAGTTACCGTGACTAAAATCGGTGTTTCTCATAAAAGTATTTTCGGTCAGTGGGTCGTCTTAGGGGCGGATTTTTAGGAGTTGGAGTATACGCTTAGGGGCACTATGAGCAGCAAAGAAAACCATAAAAAATTTTTTTTGTTTGAAAAGTTTTTTGGAACTTAGAAAATTTTTCCAAAAAAAAAAAATTTTTTGGTTTTCTAGTATACGCTTAGGAGCACTGTGAGAAGTAAAGAAAACAAAAAAAATTTTTGGGACCGTCAATTTTCGAAGATTTTTTTTTTTATAGAATTCGACCATTTTTATTGTAGCAACTGATTAAGCTTGTCCACAGAAACCATTTAGGGTCTAAGAAGTATGGCCCTACGATGCACCGTTTCCGAGTTATGGGTCTTATACGTTTTTTTTGTTTTATATAAAACGATTTATATTTCCAAAATGGTAGCTCGGATGAGATTGTTTTCGGGAAAGAAATTGTTGCTCTACTCAAAAGCCATGAGGTCATGTAAAAAAAATAGCAAAAATCTTGGAAAAGAAAAAAAGTCCTCTGCCCCTAATACTCTAGCTGAACCGACGACCGACACTTGGAAAATTTTTGATGTTTTTTTTTCCAAGATTTTTGCTAATTTTTTTACATGACCTCATGGCTTTTGAGTAGAGCAACAATTTCTTTCCCGAAAACAATCTCATGCGAGCTACCATTTTGGAAATATGGAATCGTTTTATTTAAAATAAAAAAAAGTAAAAGGCCCATAACTCGGAAACGGTGCGTCGTAGGGCCATGCTTCTCAAACCCAAAATGGTTGCTATAGACAAGGTCAACCCGATACTGCAAAAAAATCGGAAAGTTTCCAAAAAAAAAAAACGAAAATTTTTCTAAGTCCTCGCGCCATAGCGCCCCTAAGGCTACACTCCAACCGTATTTTCCTCTAATAAAGGTTTTTTTTGTGTTTTAAAGATACACAATTTTGTGGAAAACTTGAGTACATCAATAGCATGTTGTGATAGATTTAAAAACTGACTTAAGAAAAGAAATAGAATAGAAATTGTAATTTTTAGAAAACACCATGAAGCACTCGAATTATTCCATTGGATGCTTTATAGACTTTCTGCTTACAGTCTGCTAACTCAAGTCTCACTAACGTGCATAGCAAAGACTACAATAGTATACTGGCTATAGACAGGCAACTCTACCTTCTTTTTTAATACTAGGAAGTGGTCGAACTCAGCGCCATCTAGTTTTTAGAAAACACCATGGAAGGAAAGTCGAACGGAAACTAATTTATATAAGTAAATGTATAGGTTGGTAGTTGTATAGCTGCTGTCTGATCCTTTATGATATTAGGTAGAGAGATGTGTGTATCCGCTATATACTACAAACATACGTACTACATAAAGGAAAAAAAACCGCATAATTGAATATTAAACCATTTTATTTAGAAAAACATCACACATTTTACAATAAAATTTTATTTTCGCCTTTTTCGTCCCTTATGATTAGGGTAGTGCCGATTAGCCTTTTCTTTCATTGAATCGTCAATATTCCAAAAGGTTATTTGGCCAGTGAGAACATTATTGATATCTTTGCACCAGTTGTTTACAACATCACACACAACACAACACAACACGAACGTACGAACGAATTGTAACGCGGCTCAACAACATGAAGAAACGAAAGCTCAACTCAACCTGCAAATGCACTAGCGAAACAACAAAAACTGTATTGCAAAAGGAAATTAAATGCGCACGAGTAGTTACATTCTCACGCAGCCATTTGCAATACAAGTGTGGCCATTCAAAAACAAACTTTTGCACGTTTAAATACCAAAATATAACTTCTTTACTATTAAAACTCATAGTAAAAACCTAATTATGTGCTAATTCATATATTCTATTATTTTTATATAAGAAGAGCATGAAATTATATTGTATTTTCTTGATTAATGTTATAAAGTAACTCCCAGAAAAAAAGAATATAATTAAACGTAGCAACACCGCAATTTGTTTCCTAAAAACTAGATGGCGTTGTTTTCAATAAAAAAAATGGAATTTTAATTTTGTTCTAAGTTGCCATAGCATGGTGCATAGCTTATGAGAATTTGTATAGAGTAGCAATAAAATGTTACGATTAATCAAATGTTTAGACTATAAAACTTGTATTATTGTTTTATTGAAGTAACATCTTAGGGTTGTGGGCATGCCTATCGTGCCCACAACGGTGGATCCGCGCTTGAACTGACTAAACGTCAAACACCCCGTTCAAGCACACCGCGAGGCGAAAAATTATACTGACTAAAATTTAATTTGTCTCGTTCACGGGCGTCTACTGGTATAAGTTTTCGCCTAGCTATGATGAATTGTAGCGACCTTTCGCTAAATTTTATCCTGCTGTCAGATTGACAACTGTTTGTTATCATATTTGCTCGATTCGCGCCCTATGATTGAGGATACGTTTATTTTAAACGAGTAGTTACTCATCATGAAATATTATTGTATTGTGCGTGGATCATGAACGAAATAATGATGCAAATTGTTGTAAAGGAAAGGGGCAGAATGATTGACAGATTGAATGACAGCTATCGTTGCATTGATAAAAACCTATGACTCCGTTCAGCAAAACCTCGCTAGTATAAATTTTTATACGGCCAAAATTTCGCAGGTTTAAACGCACCCCCACCCGCACATATTACATGGAACTTTCGTAAGGAGTTTGAGGGAATACAAAATCAGTTAGTGGCAACATTGATTACAACTGACAAGTCAAGTACTGACACAAATTGACAACTTGCTTGGCTTGACACAACGTTTACAGTTTTACTCTGTTACTGGGTGTTTTTGTAGGTTATGTCACGTTAGATTTAGTGCTAGGTGCTTACAATAATATTAAAATTTAAATTGTTTAACACTCGATAGACCAGTGTTATTTTCCAGTAATGGAGGAAATTGAAGAAACAGAATTTGTTGCCACAGAACACGACCGTTTAGTGAGTGCTATATCGAAGTTAGATAAAACTCAACACATAACAGAACCAACACGAAATGAACCAACGAACCTTAGCTCAGAGTTCAGCCTTACAAAGAGGACGAACAGACTAAGTCTCAACAACGTCGCCAAGATATTAGAAGACACTGCACACCATGTACAGATAAGCAAGAAATTAAAGAAGACCCAAAGTGTGTCAAAAGTTCTGAGCAAGCCCTTAGAGAAGCCACAAGCAGATAGAATCAAAAGGGCAACCGGTTACGAAGCAACAAAAAAGAAAGTAGGAAGATGGGACCCTGTAGTAGCGAGAAGTCGAACTGTTGATTATGTGGCCTTCCCAATAAAACATGTTTCCTCTAAACTTGAGCCTACTGGTGATTTCTTAACAAAACTTATGTTGAAATCTGACTTAGAGAAAGAACTAGATGAATTAGATCCTGCTCCAATGGTGGAAGATGAAGAGGAAGAAGAACCTGTGTTTCCAATGACCTATGAAGAGATGGTTGAGCATAGACAACACCTGGCTAAGATGAGAGCACAACAGTCATATAAAGCTGCTAAGGCTAAGAGGCAAAGTAAAATAAAGAGCAAAAAGTATCATCGGTAAGTGTAAAACTTTATTTATAATATGGTCTATCTAAATCATGTTAATAAGTGCATCACTAAAAAGTAAATGTAAAAATTTAATGGCATACACAAAAAAAAATACTTTTGTTTTATTCCAGTGTTCTGAAGAAAGAAAAACTTAAACAGGAACTGAAAGAATTTGAAGAATTACAAAAGAAAGATCCAGAGGAAGCCTTGAAGAAGTTGGAGTCAATAGAGAAGGCTAGAGCTCTAGAAAGACACACTTTGAGGCACAAGAGCACAGGGAAGTGGGCCAAAAACAAGTTGATTAGGGCAAAGTATGACAAAGAGGTAAAACAAATGATTTTACACAGTAGGCATTTTAAAATTTATTTTCTTCTATTTCAACCTATTTGTTAATTTCCAGGAAAGAAGAGTGATACTGACTCCTATTTGATTGAGGGTGTTTAATTTAACCGCTCAAGCACCGACAACACACCGGTGTGCGCCAAATTAATCGCGAATTTAGTGTTTATTTACCAATTACATAAGATTTATTTTTTATTTGGGAATTTTCACATCGGGGCCAGAGTCGTTAAAAAAAAAACTCTAACAACTTGGAATACTATGTTGATAACTCACTAAAGAGTGCAAGTTGTATTGTCGCTAATCTTCTCTTACTTACAAGTTTTCACCATTATTTTTCAGGTAAGACAGCAGCTAGCTGATCAGCTGGCTGTTGGCAGAGGTTTGACAAAAAAGGTACAAGACAATCAGAGCTCAGACGATGAGGCAGATGATGAAAAAACATCTAACATCAATTTATCACAAGATCCCATGAACCCCTGGATGATGCAAAGATCAGACAAGTCCAATATTAATGCTGAGTTTGACTTTGGGTACAAGAAATTTGTACAAAATAAAATGAACAAACAAAAAGATGACAGTGATAGTGACTCAAATGATGAAAACATGGAAAATGAAAATGATACTAAAAATAATGAGCTTGATATTTTAAAAGCAAGTATCAGCAAACTATCTCAAGGAGAAAAACAAGATGAGGAAAGTAGTGATGAGGATGCTGAAGTGGTGCAAACAGAAACAAATAATTACGCAGTCAAACCTACACATAAACGAAAAACACGTCAAACAGAAACTCAACAAATAGAAAAGGAAGTTAACCAAGTTGTTAGTAGTCCATTATTCAAAAAGTCAAAAGAAACAGTTGCTAAAACAAAAGTTAGTAAACCAGTTGCAACTTCAAATTGGGAGGTTGAGGCAATTAATAATACTGAAACAAAACCTTCAGAAGATGTATTATCAGCTTTTGAAAGTCATGAAACCAGTGTAGCACAGAAAGTAGAAAAGAAGCTTGGAGAAATAAGGCGGAACATTGAAAGATTAGAAAAGGCTGGCCGGGCTAACAAAAGAGAAACCCAAAAAATTAAAGAAACACAAGATAGAGACAATTTAGAATATCTGAAGCTCAAAAACAAGAAAGTCAAAGCTGTAATAGATGAGGAACTAATTGAAACATCATCAAAAACAACTGATGGTCAAGCAAATGAAGAAAAAGATGAGCCCGTGTCTAAAATACTAAATACAGCCCAAGCACCTGTACAGGAATCTGCAGACTCTAACATTGATCCTAACAGATTCATTGCAGTGAAGCCAAAATACTTGAACAGTGCTATTTCTCAAGGGGAAAGTGAGTATGACCAGTTGGATGATGACCAAGTAGTGCCTAGAGTAAACATAGAAGAAGTCTTTGAAGAAGATGATGTGGTAGCAAGTTTCAGACAAGAGAAAGAAGATGAAATGAACAAAGATAAACCTGAGGACATCAATCTTACATTGCCAGGTTGGGGAGCATGGGGTGGAAAAGGCGTGAAGACACAGAAACGTAAAAAAACCAGGTTTATTCTCAAAGCCCCACCTAAAATCCCACGTCGAGACGAAAACAAAGGCGACATAATAATCAAAGAGTTTAAAGACCCGAAACTTGCAGTCCATAAAGTAAAAGTTGTGCCTTTCCCGTTTGAAAGTGTCAAGGACTATGAAGCATCTATCAGAGCTCCACTAGGTAATACTTTTATACCTGTGAACGCACATAAGAAGCTGATTCGTCCTAGTGTGATAACTAAAGCTGGTAAGATCATTGAACCAATGGATGAAGAGGAATTGTTGATGCCGAAGAATAGGAATTTCAAGAATGAAGGTGTTATTAAACTTTTAGGACAAAAGAAATAAATGGTTGTATGTAAAAGTAGTTTTTATTTAAATTTAAATTAATCTTATATTAGACACCAACCCTTACAGGAGGAGATACAAGGATAACACCATCACCCCTCACAAATAACATGGGAATGTTCCTTTTAGTTGTTCTGTATACTTCTTCATAAGTTTCTTCATCAATTTCAACTGTTGTTATAGTTTCTTCTGCATCACCAAGGACCATGTTCAAATGTTGATCATAGGCCTAAAATTAAAGGGTTATTTAAAAAAAACAAAAAGTAGAGTTAGTTGTTTACTAAGTTTTTGTGTGCAGCTTCACTTGTATAAATATAGATTTTTGCAAAAAAAGTTGCCAATAATCATCACTAGAGTCTGTCTCTGTACCGAAATTCATGAAAATTTGTTCAGTGATTTAGCAAAGGCGAAACAAACTCACAACTGCATTTAGAATAATAGTTAAGACAATAAAAATCATGTGACGAAAAGGGCCGAGGGGTTCATAATCATGCCACTACTTTACAGAAGATGTGTGAATTGACAAGAAAAAAAATAATTTATATCCAAATGAATTTTGATTAATTTGAAAATCAATAATATTATTAACATTTTTATGGTCATCGCAATTTTTGATACTTACATGTAGCTTTCCTCTCAGTTCGCGCTCATTTCGCATTTTTACGTATATCCTCTCATCTAAGCTGAGTCTTATGAGATCCAGAGGCTCCTTGACTGTCATCACAGATACCTGAAACCAGTTAGCATTTGACCATGGATTTTACTAGGAATGTAACTGCTTTCCAAAGACTGGTGATAAATACCTACATTATTTTTTACTCGAGTACCTATCAATTCTCGTGTATTATGTTTGTCAGTGGGGGGTCGTCTTAGGGGCGGTTTTTTTTATTATTGATATTTGATAGACACGCGCTTGACCGCTATCTCACCTGGTAAGCGGTTAATTCGGAAAACACAGTTGAATTATGAAAGGGTGGTGATAAATAATTTATCAAAGAATACACACTTACATTTTCACCATCATCAGCCATGTCTACCGGTTAGCTTTAGGAAGCGTAGACTAATTTTAAAACTCTTAGATGTTAGATTGGGTGGATCAAAGCAGCGATGTCTGCAATAAATAGTTAAAAGTAAACAATCAATAACGTCGAGGCGGCTAAATTCAGTATTTGAGGTTATGTTATTTTGACATCAAATTCAAGTTGCCTTTTTTGACGTCGTTAGTGTTGTACGAATTTACAGATAGTTTTTCGAGTCAACGTAACTCTGCTAGCTAATGACTATGAGTTTCAAAACCTGCGCCACAACCATAAAATCTTACCTTCTCAGCCTTAAAATTTTTAAGGTATATCTTATTTTGGTGTGGTGAAAATTTGGCAAATAAATCATTTGGCAAATGAAAAAAGTTCAAAAGATGCTTCGGCCAATAGTAAAAAGTTATTTTGTAAATCAGTGACGAAATATAGTTCGGTAAAATAATAACTTAGACACATGATACTTCGATAATCTAAAAATGTGTCAAATATTGCATTATAAAAATTTTATAACAAAAAAGACGTCGGTCAATAGTTTTCGGTAAAATGAAATTCGAACGAAAAAGATGTGGAAAAGTGATTGGTTCCCACTAGGTGCACGTCAACGAAATGCGAATGCTCAGATGGTCCGCGAGGTCTTACTTCTAGATAAAGTGCCAAACGCGTACATCTAAGGCAGCTTCAAAGTGAAATCAATACAGAAGCTACAAGAGATGCGCTTGCAGTGGTACGGTCATGTCATGCGAACATGAAGAATTTTGACGCTTAATGACGAGAAATTGGACCCAACGACGATCCAGAACAGATGCTTCTGGAGAAGAAGGATTAGGAGAACCGACCCCGATTAGACACGGGAAACGGCCAGACAAAAGAGAAAAATGCCAATCCCAATCAACTTGAGTTTCCCCGTAGTTGGGGGAATTCTCCATTCTCGTGAGCAACGCTGTACGAAAATTTTTAGACAGCTACACAATTTTGACACTAGTCGCTAGTTAGGATTTTTGCATCGCAAATAGTCGAAATATTCAACAAAAACATTGAACCTAAGTCACTTACTGGACATCACTACAATTGTCAAACATCGCGTCAGCGTCAGTCAACGCGTGTCACGGATCTTTTAACGCGAATGCAAAAGGAAAGATATATTAGTGGTTTATGACAAAACAAACTAAGCTTCATTTGTAGTGTTTAATGATATTACTATTAGTGTAAGAATATGGTGAGAGGCGGGTAAGTGTTTTGTTTACAGACGGGGTGTATTCCGATGTTTGACATTGTGTGTTCGACTACATTCATATTGTAAATGTTTACAGGCGTGATCGCGATAGAGACCGCGATCGTAGGCGGTCTCATAGTCGGTCGGTATCGCCCGATCGCAAGCGAAGAAGGTCCAGGTCCAGGTCGAGGGACAGGGCCTCAAAATCGACGAAGAGGAAGCGCAGTCGTAGCAGGGAAAGAGAGTCGAAGAGGGAACGGAGCCGGGACCGTAGTAGAGAACGCGAGCGGGATAGGGATCGTGAGCGTGACCGAGATCGCGACAGGGACCGAGATAGGAAAAGGTATGTAAACAAACTGTTATTTCTTTCAATTTATTTAAATTAGCCATGAGGACACAAAAAAGGAACAACATTCTAATTTGACTATTTGATAAGTATTGTGAAGTCTGAGTTCGAACCAGACTGCATTTTCAAGTACTGTTACAAATTACTCTAGTCTGTAATACTTTCATGAATATGACACTGTCATGACCTGTCTTGAACTACCAACCTAGATTATATAATGGATTTTTACTGGTTTACAGTGATAAAAGAGATGACAAAAGGAATGGTGCTGGGAAATCCTCCAGAAAGAAGTCACCCGACAAAGATAAAGAGGAGAGGTCTAAGTCTAAGGAGAAGACTCTCAAGTCTGATGCTGAATATGATCCAGGGACTGTTGATAAGGTCAGTTGCCGTTTTATGTTTGGAGAAATATGCTAGGCTGCATGACTATGATGCCATAGGTTTTGACTGAATCTTTTTCTGGTTGGACATTGAGGTTCTTCAAAAAACATGTGGTTAATATATAATAGCATTAATAGAAACAAAGACAAAAAGCTGATCTGAATCAATCCTTGACATCTTTTACTACTGAACAACAATACATAATTTATTTCTTGGTGTGGGGGGAATCCATGTCTACTTAGTGAGACGGTGACAGTGAGATTCTGTGTTACAAGGTAGCCGTGCTAAAATTTAACAACAGTAGATGCCATTATTCATTTTTCATTCGTATTGAAAGTTATTTCAATGATCTGTAGGTTTTTTCCTTGATTTTATTCAATCCTAGCTCACACATTGAATGATTCCAAAAGGGTATTAATACTTTATTTTCTGTTTTCTAGGAGGAAGAACAAGTTCGTTTAGAAGCAGAAATGCAGAAACGTCGCGATCGTATTGAGCGTTGGCGCGCGGAGCGGAAACGTAAGGAGTTAGAGTCAGCTAAGAAAGAGGTGCAGAAAGGCAGCATTGTTAGCAATATACAGCTGCCAGCTAAGAAATGGTCACTGGAAGACGACTCTGGAGATGAAGGTAGGAAGCATTCAATTTATTCATTAATTAAGTAAGTACTTATTTGCCATCTTGGAGATAGTTTTTAGTCAAGTGTTTGAAAATCTTGACTATTTTTTCTTCCTTACTAAACTGCTGACGGTTGCGTAGATAGTCTGCGAAGAAACGGGGAGACTGAGTTTGCTAAGTTTCATCAGCACCGTGTCATTGTTTACCCTATCAAATATCTTCTGGAAGACGTAGTACAGTATGTCTACCTGACGCCCGGGGTCCAAGCTGGAGGAGATTTAGTCAACTTTTGTCAGGACTATAATATAGACTATGCAGAAAGTACTACATAAAGACTATACACCATTCGAAAGTATCGCTAATAAGGATCAAATTCTGGGAAGGAATTATGGAATTATTTTTAACAAATTACTTTTTAAACCGTAACTGACATTTCTTGATAAATCCAATAATGCGGTTTCAGATTCTCGGGCTCGATATTGATGTAAACAAAACTGCATCATAGATTTTTGAAAATTTTTATGTTCACAATTTTTTTTTTGAAAATTAAAAAAGTATTTTGTTAAAAATTAACGCTTTCCTTTAGTTTGCCATGTCTTATTGCTTCCCAAAATTTAAGGATCAAATTTTGGGAAGCAATAAGACATGGCGATTCCTTCGGATGGTGTAATAATACAGGGTTTTTTTTTTTCGAAATCAACCTGTTCGATTCCTGGCTGGAATGCCGATTTTTCAAAAATCCAATGATTCAGTTTTTAGACCTCTTGCTTCAAAACCATGCTGCTCATAACTTAAATACTCTACTAAATGAAAAATTATGACAAACAGAATTGTATTATTCGTTGTTATATAAAAAATAGTTATATCTACGTAACATTACACATCCCTTAAAAACTACTCTACTCTAGATCTTTTTCATGCATCCTTTGCTTTGCCATAGTAAAATATGGCATACCCAGTGATTCTTTATGTTTTTCATAAAAGCTGGTGAAGACCAGGGCATGGAACCCAAAGAAAAGCCAGTGGTTGAAGAGAAGAAGATCGAAGAAGATGAAATAGATCCTCTGGACGCTTACATGCAAGAAGTACAACAGGTCAGTGTTGCCACTGTTCATATTTTCATTGTTCGTACAACTAAGGAGTGAAATTCCCTGCCAGAGTCTTGTTTCCGGGCAGCTACAATGTGGGGTTTTTAATTTTTACATTTTCGAAAAAGAGTTCAGGGTGAAAGGTAGAGCGATTTTTCACTTAAAATCGTTCTCTCTCTCCATCTAAACTCTTTTCCCCTGAACTCTTTTTTCTTCTGTTCTATAGTAACTATTTAGACCATATCAAGTTTTATTGAATGAAATCGGTTCATTCATTTCTAAAAATAAGGACGTGAAAGTTTTTATGAAAAGCCGTACGGCGTAAACGCTCATAAGAGTGAATATGTTACTTCTGGGCAAGCTTCAATGTAAGTATTTTAATAAAAAATAAAATAAAATGCAAGCAAGCATGTTCGATCGTCACACCACCACAACCACATTATCGCTTTCCATAGAGAGGCAGTCTAATGTGAGCCTATTTACAATAGGTTCACAGTAACAAAAACTCAGTATAAATCCAAAACTATAAAACTTATGTTGAATGGGATTTAATGTCTTACACACCCAAATGGAATTTACAAATCGTCCCTTAGCAAACAAAGCCGCTCAAGTTATTTTGACTAAGTTAACTGTACAGCTAATAAACCGATTAATTTATTAAAACCAATGTACTGTGGCGCCATGACAACTTTTTGAATTCTGGCCTAGGTTTGTATAATACTTTATCGTATGTCAGCTTGATCCACGAAGCGGTCTATCCAATGAAATTAATAAGAGAAAGCTGCTCGATCCACGAAGAGTCAAATTTGACTTGAGCGGTGTTGTTTGCTGAGGGACGAAATGGAAATTTAATGTTTTACAACTATACATTAAATTTATTTATTCCTTCTATCGTTTATGTGCGGCATATATTTTACAGATGTAAATGTTTTTTATTTGCAGGAAGTACGCAAAGTGAATCAAATGGACCAGGCCCGTGGTATTATAAACGTGCCGACCACAGCTGGCGGCACGGTCGTAGTGCTCACAGGCACGGCCAAGAAGAAAGTCACTGAACAGAAGAATAAAGGTAATTAATTTGTTTACTTTCTTTATGCTCAGTCCGGTTAAGCAGTTACCAGTCCTAGCGTGCTGTACTGGGAGTTGCCACATATTTATGCTCCTTTAGATGTTCAATATTGGTCCTGCTTCTGTGGCTCATGGACCTCAAGATTAATCATGCCTTTGAACAGTATTTTACTACAGTTCTTGGTCCACTGGTTGTGTTATACCTACTCCTAACAATCTGTGATATTCTCATAAATAATATCTACTGCTGATGTCTTCAATAGGAATGGCTAACTAATAATAAATTTCCTTTCACATGAAGCCCTAAAACAATTTCTTAAAATATTTTTTTGCCATGCTTTAATATTTACTACTTTATTCATACTTAAATGACGTATTTTCCTTTCTAGGTGAACTGATAGAACAGAATCAAGACGGTTTAGAATATTCATCGGAAGAAGAAACAGAAGATATTAAAGACGCTGCTGCAAACTTAGCTTCAAAGCAAAGGAAAGACTTGGCTAAAGTTGACCACGCCAGCTTGGACTATATGCCTTATAGAAAGGCTTTTTATACTGAGGTAAAGTTTACGCTTTACCAAAATAGTAATACAAAAATAATTGCAGCCTTACTAAGTACAGTCCACAGTGCTGGAAATAAGCCTCTTCCAAGCTTCACCAATACAATTAGGTAGCCCACGATGAGACCAGACAGTTCTTGCCCCACCCTCCACAGTGACTGTCAGCATTTGTTTTGTGCCAAAATATTTGCAGTTATTAAAACGCAATTTGAAGTAGCGCTTCCTAGAATTTTCGGGCTCGTTCGTTCATTCTTCTCCTATTGGCATTTATGACATAGAGTTTGCGGCTCCGGGCTCGCGACATTTTGATCTGCCACTCCAATTTTCAGCTTGTCAGTGGCAGAATTTCCAGTTTGTCAGTGGCCTTTTAGTTTAAGTGGTCCATTAATGGCTCACTTAGCATACCGGTTGAAAATACCATTATGTTTTGCTCCGCTCGACCTTGACAATTCAAAAGTACCTGTAAATGGTCTAATTGAAATAAATGCTTTGACTTTGACTTTGACTTTGACTTTGACTCCAGTATAAATGGGTGCACTGTTCTGCAAGAGAGCCTTCTGAAACTCTTATTACAGATTCAGCAAAAAATTGTCCTAAAAAACATCAGAAATCTAAAGAATGTTTTTTTTTCTAGGTCAGTGAGTTAACTAGAATGACGACAGAAGAGGTAGAAGCATACAGGACAGAGTTAGAAGGTATTCGAGTGAAAGGGAAAGGATGTCCCAAACCAATCAGGTCCTGGGCCCATTGCGGCATTAGTAAGAAAGAGATGGACATATTGAGGAAGCTCAACTTTGAGAAGCCGACACCTATTCAAGCTCAGGCTATTCCTGCTATCATGTCTGGAAGGTAAGTGCCAACCTTTCCTTATATGTATATTGTAAAAGTTGCAACACTAACAGCCTTATTCATAAAAACTTTATAACCATTTCTAAAATACTGATAAGCAGATTCTTTATTCAACATTTTCTATGAAGAATTTGAATTTAGAATCTCTGTTCAGTACATTTTGTCGAGATAAGCACACATAAATGTATGGGGCCGCCATTTTTTTTCTAATTTCAGTGTTGATCTCATAGTGAAAGTAGTTTATAATGATGAGTACAATGACCCCTTGAAAGGTATTAGGCGTTTATTCTGTTACACATTGTATATTTCACAATAAGCCAAAGTAGATTTAAATTGTATTGGGTTTTTAAACTTTAACTTTGATTAAATTTCTCTATTGTTAGAATGACCTTTCATTCCGACCATAGAGAAATTAAATCAAAGTTACTTTTTGGGTACTTCGTGTTCCTATGGATGCAAACCTCATTAAGGATGTTGAAGGTCAAACTATTATGTCATCTCGAAAGTCTTTATATCTGAACTTTTTAGTAACCTTTGAAATTTCAAAGGAGGATATCACACCTCATTAATTCTCAAACCTTCTTCTCAAAATTTATCTTTCAGAGACCTAATCGGCATAGCAAAGACCGGTTCGGGCAAGACCCTAGCATTTATTTTACCGATGTTCCGGCACGTGCTGGACCAGCCGCCGCTGGAAGACACGGACGGTCCCATAGCACTCATCATGACTCCCACTCGGGAGCTGTGCATGCAGATAGGCAAGGACATCAAGAAGTTCGCCAAGTCATTAGGATTGAGAGTCGTTTGTGTATATGGTGGCACTGGGATTTCTGAACAGGTTAGTAGACACAAAAATATGTTACTTACTTATTATATGATAAATTAAAGCAATTGAAGGATTTATTTGCATAAATACACTTTGATGATTCACTCATTTATTTCGTTCCGTAGACAGGTGTTTTGCTAATTTCTTTTTGTTTTTGTAGTAATTTATTTTTATGTCATCATGTTAGTGCAGGAGCCTCTTCTGATTTTTTCTAAATGCAAATCCGCTTCATATAAAGATAGGGCCTCTCATGTCTGCATGGCTTTATTATGGCTTACTTACCTTTATCGAATTTTCCATATTGAAATGAGGTACTAAATTATGACGTTTTGTTTATATTACAGATCGCGGAATTAAAACGCGGTGCAGAAATGATAGTGTGCACCCCAGGCCGGATGATTGACATGTTAGCGGCTAACTCTGGCCGGGTCACCAATCTGAGACGAGTCACCTACATAGTACTGGACGAAGCTGACAGGATGTTTGACATGGGCTTCGAGCCTCAAGTAAGTGGACCAACCTCTGGCAAAAATAATATGTGATATGATAGTTATTGAAGTTTCATACCAACAGTATTGTCTTCAAATTTCAATTTTATCCTGCTGAACACCTATCCTGGATGTTTCTTATTAACGCCTCCATTGGTGCTTTGACAAAAATTACTCCTTTTTTAACCGACTTTTAAAAAAGGAGGAGGTTCTCAATTCGGATGTTTGTATTTTATTTATTTTTTTATATTTGTTCGGGCATAACTCCGTCGCTTGCCATCCGATTTGAAAAAATCTTTTTTTGTTGGAAAGGGTATACTTTCCAAATGGTCCCATTGAAATTTTATCAAAATCGGTTCTGCAGTTTGGTTATGAAATCCAAATAGCTGGAAAAATATGTGGAAAAATCATCTATGTATACGAAATTGCGTGTTTTTGCTTTCCTGTGACTCTCCAGTGGTGTTGTTAGGTGTGGGGTACCACTAAAAAGTGAAAAATAAAAAACTTTTTCATAAAAAAAAGAAACCGACTTCTAAAATACACTACTAAGTTCAAAATAACTTTAATTTCGGAAGTCGGTGTCAAATAACGAAGAAGCATCCAAAAACACCGTTTTCGAAATTAAAGTTATTTTGAACTTTGTAGTGTATTCTGGAAGTCGGTTTTTTATTATTGATAGGCACGCGCTTGACCACTATGTCACCTGACGGTAAGCGATGATGTGGTCGATGATGGAGCATGCTTGCCTAGAAGTAACCTATTCACTCTTGACAGGAAAACAGGAAATACAGACTTTGGCAGAGAATTCCACTCCTTAGCTGTATGCACAATGAATGTGTTCCCAAAACGTTAAGTGCATGTAGGTGGGATTACCACCGTGTACCGGTGGCGCATCGCCGTACTTCTTGTGGTCCGATGATGGAACGGGCTTGGCGGAATTAAACTATGCAATTCCGTTGCACACTCCCCAAAATGCAACCGATAGAAAACCGACAGGCTAGCAACTCGACGTCGATGCTCGAGACTTTGGAGCTTAGACTCGGCGAGCCTATCGTTGCCGATGATCCTCTTGGCTCGTTTCTCAATTGACTCAAGGGCATCAAGCTGGTATCTGGCAGATTCGTCCCAAAGATGAGAACAGTACTCCATACACGATCGAACTTGCGCTTGATAAAGTTTAAGCAGCTGATCCGGTGTGAAATACTGTCACACCTTTGCTAGGATTCCCAACTTTTTGGCAGCCACTTGAGCCTTTGCCTCTATGAATGGGCCAAAATTGAGGGTAGATGTTAACGTAACACCAAGAAGGTCAAGTTGGTCGGTTATCAGCACGGTTACTCCTCGAAAAGATGGAGCTGGGTGGAATTGGCTCCTTTAAGCGGAAAAAAGACACGTCTGGGTCTTAAATAGCAGCATTGAACTTGACCAGATTGGCATCGCCCCACTCAGAGACAGCCTGTAAGGACAAGTTCAAGCGCTGAACCATAACCGAGAGTCCGGATCTGCGACCCACCAGCTCGTGCGTTGGACACGTATCTCTTAGTAACAGTACTGTCGTCTGCATACCCAAAGGTACCGGGTTTTAGCAGATCATTAATATGCAGCAAGAACAATGTTGCCGAGAGCACCGACCCCTGAGGAACCCCGGCATTAATATCCAGCAATCCGGACGAGCAGCCATCTATGACCACTCGGATAGACCGATCCCTCAGAAAGTCTGCAATCCAATCACACAATCCGGCGAGTAGACCGAAGGAAGGAAGCTTACCAATACGGCTATCGTGCCAGACCCTATCGAAAGCTTTCGAGATGTCAAGAAAGACCGCAAGTGCTTCCCCGTGTTTCTCGACGGCCTCGCTCCAGATGTGAATGGCATACACTAGAAGGTCCCCAGTTGACCGATTTCGGCGGAAGCCGTAGTGTCGGTCACTAAGGATATCGTTAGCTTCTACATCATCGAAGTTGTGTCATGACATAATTTAAATATAATTTGTGTGCAGGTTATGAAGATTATAGACAACGTGAGGCCGGACAGGCAGACTGTGATGTTCAGCGCCACTTTCCCGCGACAAATGGAAGCCCTTGCGAGAAGAATATTACAGAAACCGATAGAAGTTCAGGTATGATACTTATAGTTTCACAGTATTACGGATCCGGTTATGATCATCCACACCTGACTCAGCCCACTGCTGAGCAGTGAGCATAAACTTCTCTTTTTCTGTGCCAGTCCCCACGTTGCTGTGCCAGCCTCATCCAGGTTTTACCCGTGATGGCAACAAAAAACTAAGAAAGCCGTTTTTATTATTTAATTTAATTAATAACTCTTTTCATGATCCCCAGGTTGGCGGCAGAAGCGTGGTCTGCAAAGAAGTAGAACAGCACGTGGCTATCCTCGAAGAAGACGCGAAGTTCTTCAAGCTGCTGGAACTGCTGGGGCTGTACAGCCAGTTGGGCAGCATCATAGTCTTCGTGGATAAGCAGGAGAATGCCGACAGCCTGCTCAAAGACCTCATGAAAGCCTCCTACTCATGCATGAGCTTGCATGGAGGTGAGATTTTTAAGACATTTTTTTCTTTATTTTTTCTGATGTTGGATGGATGGTGGGCATATCCCTAATGCGGAAATTACTGTGTCGAATGAAATTACTGTCGGTTTATGCGCACCTGGTAAATTTGCGCAAACTTATTTCATGAAAAGTGGCCAAGATAGTTGTTTTAATACTTACTAAGTACTTACTACAGTTTTTAAACGAAGTAATTCAAGAAATAATTATTATTGTAACTTCACCAGGATCATCATAGAATATCAATCTAGCTAAATAATTTTATGTTATTTACATGAACATCTTCTCTACACCACATTTTTTATGCAAAAAAGGCAAGATATATGCATCAGATCATTTCCAAACGTATGGGTAATGGATCAAAACAACACTACAGGCTCTTATATTTTCTTTTGCAGGTTACCTCTGACTTCGTGAATGTATTAGATTTATTTTTCATCATGAGAAATGGAAAACTTCAATGTATTTAATTATCCTGATTTCTCCTTACTAAAGCAACAGTTTTTCAGGCAGATTATTTTTCCAGTTAAAATTACAGTTAAACAGCAGTTCAAATCAAATTATAAGTTGAGATTGTCAAATGGCAGCTAAGTAGGAATTTTATTATCAAAATCTACTAACGGACTATTTTCATTTCAGCGACCAAAGCGGATGTGGGGAGGCCTCGATTATAAAATCATACTTTAAACTGTCGTCATTTATAAGCGTACTCGCTTTTTAGAAATTAAAATCACTGATAGAAATAATAAATTTGCGTCATTAAAATCGTCTAAAAATTTGCCTTTGTTATTCTATTTCCCGGAAAATGCTCGTTTCGCCTATATTTTAATAATGTCGACCTAATTTATAAGTCCACTTAATTAATTTCGCATTTTTTTATTTCAAAATAATTCCCATTACTTTAGTATCCTATGTAGTTCACGTGTGGGGCAAAATTGTAACTGTTCAATCAATATTAATTCAAGATAACGAAAGAGCAGTACGCTTATATTTGCGACATAATTCCATCTTGTCTAGTGACGAATATATTAATGGTGGCCTGTTACAGGGATTGATCAATTCGACAGGGACTCGACTATCGTGGACTTCAAATCGGGTAAGGTGAAGCTACTGGTCGCTACCAGCGTCGCGGCGCGAGGTTTAGACGTCAAGCAACTGGTGCTGGTCGTCAACTACGACTGTCCCAACCACTACGAGGACTATGTTCATCGGTGAGTGTACTATGTGAAGCTACTGGTCGCTACCAGCGTTGCGACACGAGGTTTAGACGTCAAGCAACTGGTGCTGGTCGTCAACTACGACTGTCCCAACCACTACGAGGACTATGTTCATCGGTGAGTGTACTATGTGAAGCTACTGGTCGCTACCACCGTTGCGGCGCGAGGTTTAGGCGTCAAGCAACTGGTGCTGGTCGTCAACTACGACTGTCCCAACCACTACGAGGACTATGTTCATCGGTGAGTGTACTATGTGAAGCTACTGGTCGCTACCACCGTTGCGGCGCGAGGTTTAGACGTCAAGCAACTGGTGCTGGTCGTCAACTACGACTGTCCCAACCACTACGAGGACTATGTTCATCGGTGAGTGTACTATGTGAAGCTACTGGTCGCTACCACCGTTGCGGCGCGAGGTTTAGGCGTCAAGCAACTGGTGCTGGTCGTCAACTACGACTGTCCCAACCACTACGAGGACTATGTTCATCGGTGAGTGTACTATGTGAAGCTACTGGTCGCTACCACCGTTGCGGCGCGAGGTTTAGGCGTCAAGCAACTGGTGCTGGTCGTCAACTACGACTGTCCCAACCACTACGAGGACTATGTTCATCGGTGAGTGTACTATGTGAAGCTACTGGTCGCTACCACCGTTGCGGCGCGAGGTTTAGGCGTCAAGCAACTGGTGCTGGTCGTCAACTACGACTGTCCCAACCACTACGAGGACTATGTTCATCGGTGAGTGTACTATGTGAAGCTACTGGTCGCTACCACCGTTGCGGCGCGAGGTTTAGGCGTCAAGCAACTGGTGCTGGTCGTCAACTACGACTGTCCCAACCACTACGAGGACTATGTTCATCGGTGAGTGTACTATGTGAAGCTACTGGTCGCTACCACCGTTGCGGCGCGAGGTTTAGACGTCAAGCAACTGGTGCTGGTCGTCAACTACGACTGTCCCAACCACTACGAGGACTATGTTCATCGGTGAGTGTACTATGTGAAGCTACTGGTCGCTACCACCGTTGCGGCGCGAGGTTTAGGCGTCAAGCAACTGGTGCTGGTCGTCAACTACGACTGTCCCAACCACTACGAGGACTATGTTCATCGGTGAGTGTACTATGTGAAGCTACTGGTCGCTACCACCGTTGCGGCGCGAGGTTTAGACGTCAAGCAACTGGTGCTGGTCGTCAACTACGACTGTCCCAACCACTACGAGGACTATGTTCATCGGTGAGTGTACTATGTGAAGCTACTGGTCGCTACCACCGTTGCGGCGCGAGGTTTAGACGTCAAGCAACTGGTGCTGGTCGTCAACTACGACCGTCCCAACCACTACGAGGACTATGTTCATCGGTGAGTGTACTATGTGAAGCTACTGGTCGCTACCACCGTTGCGGCGCGAGGTTTAGACGTCAAGCAACTGGTGCTGGTCGTCAACTACGACTGTCCCAACCACTACGAGGACTATGTTCATCGGTGAGTGTACTATGTGAAGCTACTGGTCGCTACCAGCGTTGCGGCGCGAGGTTTAGACGTCAAGCAACTGGTGCTGGTCGTCAACTACGACCGTCCCAACCACTACGAGGACTATGTTCATCGGTAAGTGTATTACAATAGTAGCGTATTTAGCCTTTGATTAAGAGGGTCGTGACTTGAAGCGGCAGACTGCGATAAGGTGCAAGCCGCCTCTAGCAACCTGCCATGTTTTCATTAGATAAGGACGCATGCACTGAAGTTCTTGTTTGACATAAGAAAATCTGACCTATTCAAGACGGGAAGCTCGATTCATTTTAAATTCTCTTGATTCTGAAGCTTTTCTTCAAACAAGGTACATTCTTTCTAAACCAGCTCTATTTTCCAGATGCGGGCGCACGGGTCGCGCGGGCAACAAGGGCTACGCGTGGACGTTCCTCACGCCGGAGCAGGGGCGCTACGCGGGTGACGTCACGCGCGCCTTCGAGCTCGCGGGCGTGGCGCCGCCGCCCGAGCTGCGCGCGCTGTGGGACAAGTACAAGGACGCGCAGGAGAAGGAGGGCAAGAAGGTGCATACTGGTGGAGGGTTCAGCGGGAAAGGTTGGTACATCATCGTCATCATATGTTGGAAGTCGGTTTCCAAACTAAACGAAGCGATAACTGTATTTTACATATAGTGACTGTCACTCTGATCTCTATAAAATGTTTACAGACTGGTTTTCAGACTTACGGGCATGTAATGACAGCCGAGACCAATGGCAAAACGTGCCCGTGCTTTTCGAGAAACAGAAAGGGTCTCTGTATGTATTGGATGGTCACCCATTCCGACCATGGCAAATGTAGCATAACTGTGTATATGATTGCTAGGGTGAATTGTATCTAAATCCTGTTTGCAGTTAAGTTTGTTTGCTTATAAATAAAATAAATTTGCCATCTAAGACAACCAATATTATGATATGTGAAAAACCTTGTAAAATGTTTGTTTCTATTCTCCCCCTCCGTTCCTGTTCACCCCGTTTGACAGTATCAATTTAGTCGACCGCGCAGTGGCGCCCTCATCGTTTCTTGGTTATTTATTTTATTTTATAATGAAAATGCAGAAAATATGCAAGTTAAGTTGTGCTCCACAAGATTATACGTTAATATTATTATAAACGGTAGTTTTAAATTGTTCAGTTTTATTATAATCACTAAAACGGATAATAGTTGCCACTATTATCCGTTTACAACAAAAACATATTTTCTGCATTTTCATTCTAAAATAAAAGAAATAACCAAACAAACGATGAGGGCGCCACTGCGCGGTCGACGTTTGGTCGGCGCCCTCTTAATTTATTAAGTAATATGCATTCATTACTCGCAGGTTTCAAGTTCGACGAATCGGAAGCGCAAGCGGCTACAGAAAAGAAGAAATACCAGAAGGCAGCCTTGGGTCTTCAGGACTCCGATGACGAAGACGTGGAGGGTGACCTGGACCAACAGATAGAGGTCATGCTCGCTGCCAAGAAGATCGTTAAAGAGATTAAGGTAAGCTGATGCAAATTCATTAATTTTTAATTGGTTTTATGAACGCCTTTTGTGTATATGTATGTATATGTCGCAGCCAACTAGCTAAATACGCCGTTTCATTAAAATACTAGCCTTTTCATTGAACTGTGCCGTTTAATTAGCGATATAAGTGACATGGGCAAGTCATTAAACGATATTGAACAAAAGCTGTCACTTAGGTCGCTGAAAAATCCGCACATTTAAATGAAAAGGCTAGGCAACCAATTAAATGGCTGATTAAGCTAATTGGTTGCGACATATATATCTTAATAGCCCAGAAAATGTACATAGCACATTCTTGAGTGCAAGCCAGTGCTTGCACTTCCAGCTGATAAAATAATATAGGTATTTATTAAACTTTTAGCTCATCATTGAAAATAATTTCTCATATAGTCGTTTAGTTTATAAACATGACCTTCGCTCGTATCAATACTTATCCATTGCAGTTTCTTTCTCACGGTTCGTTCTTAGTTATACGTATGAGTGCGAATGTCTATACCTATAGTCGCGCTTGCGCATGTGCAGTACCTAACGCGTGGACAACGAATAGCGCTCTTATTGGTAGGCAGTAAACGGGATTGTCGAATTTCAATTAACTTCTATCTCCCTTTTATAGTCGTGACCTCGCGACTGACAAATTTTGTGCAACGATTTTGGCTGATGCTGCCACTTCATTTGGCGTATTATTTGTCAAAAAATCTATATGTACAATATGTAAAACTCTTCAGAGTGACCGAAACTACTGGTTGTAGAAAGTTGGAATTTGGCATGTAGGTTCCTTGGGGAGGAGAGGATTTCCCACGAAATTCTTACAGGAACGGGAAAAAAGGGATATGCGCGTACGAAGTCGCGGGCAAAAGCCTTATAATATTCGAAAAGAGGATAGTTATAAATTCGCGTTACTTGTGCGATTGACACCAGTATGACGGTAAACGAAAAATGCAGTTGACGATGAAGAACATCGTTACCTTTGGTGTGCAATTTCAATGCGCGCCTACTGAAATATTTACGCATGATAAGACGAAGTCATGTGAGTGTTTAAACGATTTATTATCTTGTTTGGCATAATGGTTTTGATATGTATGTATTATGCAACGGATTATAAAGATTATCTGTTCGTATGTTTGATACTGTAAATAGCAAGTAGGGTTTCCCTCAAGATTAGAAATAATAACAGTATTTTAAACACTTGGATAAGCTTCTTTAAACATTCAATACAGTCTACAGTCGAATAATTCCTCTACTTAACTATTTAGTGGGAAGACATGATTCAACGAATATTGCTTAAAAACTAAAAAGCTTTTCACATAGATATCGAACAATGATTGGTTTTAGAGACACCACAAGGCGTCGTCCTAATATTTATAAAGCGATCATCGTGCGAATACGCGAACGACTGGATCATTTGTTCGGTAAACCCGAAAGCGTCCGCGCGCTGGCAGCGGGCGCCGACAAATGGTCGCGTATTAGAAGGACGCCGTAAAACTTATCTTGTCACTGCTTGATTTCGACACCAGTCAACAGCATAGTTGACGACACTGTTGGCGCGGTGGTTGAGCGATCGGCTGCTGCGCTGCGTGTCGCGGGTTCGATTCCCGCACGGAACAAATAATTTTGTATGGCCGACAGATAGTTGTTCCGGGTCTAGCTGTTTGTGTATCTGAGTTTGTATGTTTGTAAACGCACCCACGATACAGGAGTAATTCCTAGTGTGGGGCAACGTTTAAAAAAAAAGAAAAAGAAAAGATAGTTTATCAAGTCTCATTACAAAATCAATATCAATTCTTGTAGCCTGGTGTAACGGCCGCTGGAGTGCCAGCCGCCGGCGCAGCAGCTGCTGCGAGCGCCGATGGCAAGCTGGAGTTAGCGCGCCGCCTCGCGTCTCGCATCAACCTGGCTAAAGGCCTGGGCGCCGAGCACAAGGGCGCCACGCAACAAGCTGCTGAGGCCATACTGAAGGGAGCGCCCTCTGCGCATACGCTTATTACGGTGAGTTATGAATAAAATTATACATATATTGAGGTGGTAAGTTAGTCTTCTAATTATTCTCATTCTTCTAATAAAATTGGACATGGACCTGTTGTCTACTTACTTTTGACTAACTAAAACTACTTTACTTTGTTTTTGCACAATTAATGGCCCATGAAATCTGGATCAACATTAGGAGCATGCCTTTAAAATGCATTTGTATGTTTTAGTCTTCTTAACATTGTTTTTCAAATCACCAGGCTAAAACAGTAGCAGAACAGTTAGCCGCCAAGCTGAACACTCGCCTCAACTACCAGCCTCGCGACGAGAGTGCATCGGAACCTGCCGAGGAGGTGTTCCGGAAGTACGAGACCGAACTGGAGATCAATGACTTCCCACAGCAAGCGAGATGGAGGGTTACGAGCAAGGTACACTGATTTTATTGTTCGTATTGTTATTCTTGCTTGGAGGAGCTCGTGGGTTCGAACTTCGAGAGTAAGCTACGCTGGCCGATGTCGGTCCGCGGAATGGTGACCGTCTATCACTTAACGTGTTTCTTCTATGCCTCGGAAAGCATGTTAAGCATAACATTTAAATGCATTTTATCGATACAAATGATGCATAAAGTTCAGCTCGGACGTTCAAAGAGTCACTGGTGCGCTCGTAGTCTTCGGATCCATTCGTGACTCAGCACGCATTGTATACGTAGCAAGTCGATGTCATCCTACGTATCTTCGACATGTCCAATCCTGTTTGAAAAGTCACTTTGAAAACTGCTGAAGTGCTGATGTGTCATTTAGGATTGCGTAATTAATTGCTCATAAATGAAATTCTATTTTATTTGTTGTAATATTTATAATTAATGACTTCAGCATGTGCTACAAATATGCTACACTTCACTCGCAAAAAAGCGTGTTAACACTTTCCTAGACAATGATGAAAGTGAACCTTGTTCTTAAATCTTGTTCAATCAGATGTAATCTTTTTATTAATTGGGACACCTATAACAATGATAATGATGCAACATTTGACGTAAATTTCTGGAGATAACGTCAATAACCTACAGAACTAATGTGATAATTAACTGTTAACGTTTTAATTGGTCGCCTACGTCATTTGATACTATTGATGACGCGTTACAGGCTCTGACACTATTCTATATTCCCTAAGTAAATCGCTTGTTGTTTATGGCTTTAGTCAGCCTAAATATATATATACATGTTTAATAATCTTAATTGATATCATCAAGTTATCAGTCCAGGGTACCATATTACATTACATATATCGAAAGAGTTACTGCAGCCTTTGTACGCAAAGAGCAATCAGTAAGAGTCTGCCACAGCCGTCCGCTCCGCCCACAGCGGGAGGAGTTATTTGATGATTTCCGATCGAAAAAAGGGTACCCTTTGAGGATCACGTGGCACGGTCCTACCTATGGTCCTGCCAAGTCCGTGTACCCTGTGCGGTACACGGACTATGGGCTTTGATGCTACGGACTCACTAGTCCGTAGCGTCCGTATTATTTAGTGTGTTATTGCTGAGGGAACTGTTAACGTGTTGAATTCATTCTGATAGACAAAGCCCAGCCTTACTGGGTCTAGAACAGGGAAGTTAAGGATTTCCGTAACCGAAACTATCGGATATCCGAAATGAAAATCTAGCCCTAACCGTTATCGAATCTGATATAATTATTTTCAATAATTTCGGAGGGGCGGAGACACGTTATAATAAACCATTTATTTTCAGTTTACAAAGACCCACAGATATAGATTATTATGGCAGGTGTCGCGCGCACGTCACTTGCTTTGTGTTTCAATTTTAGAAATAAAATATCCCGAACCGAAACTATCTGATACTAACAGATAATCCAAAATATTTCTGTATACGTATCCAGATCAGAAATTTCATAATTATCCATAACATCCCTGGTCTAGCAGCAAGACATTTCACATTAAACCTCCTCATACAACAAAGGCAACAAAGGCGCGATTTAGAAGGGATTTTAGAAAAACTATGACGGCTTTACTACAAAACGCGTTCTAACTTTAAACCCAGGTTTAAACCAACAAGCCATTTTTGAATTACGAACTTTATTCCAAATGTCGTAAAGTTCTTGAATGCACATTGACAACATAGACCGGGATCTAAAATAGGTTTTTGTATTAATAACTTTAAGGTAGTCGGAATATAGTTCAAAATGCAATAATGGGCTTGAAAGTTTAGGCTTGGACTAAAGTTAGAACGCGTTTTGTAGTAAAGCCGTGAATGTTTACTCGTATAAGGAAGTTCGTCATTTAGGCACACAGCTTGTGTCATAAAAAAATCCTTGATGTGTTAGCAAATCGGCTGTTGTTGCAAATTCAAGGCAAATTTTTATCAGCTTTTAGTGTTATGTAAAAAAAAAACAATTATTTTTATCGGCCATCTCTTGCACTCCGAAGAAATGACCGACAAATCACGCGTCGATTTATTGTCACCTACACGTTTACTTAAACAAAAGAAAAGATAAGAAGGTTCTTTAATAGGTATTTTTTCTTCTAAATAAAACAGAATGCGACCTTATAACCCTTCTTGATCAGTTTTTTATTGAGAGTAAATAACCTCGTTTTCTTACTTTGTTTACTTACTTAGGGGACGGTGCGACCTTACAGTCGATAACCCTAACTGTGTAGATGCAAGCACAAATTATTGCACATTGTATGTACTCTGCTCAGTGCAATTTAAGTTTCCGTTGTGATTAGTTGTCAAGATGTTGCTCAAATTAGCTATTATTGGCGTCTTCATATTCATGTGCGTCAAGCTGCTTAGACGGCAGAGGGCGTATCATGGGAAATGTTTCAACTGTCATTATTAAGCATAAGTCGAGGTAATACGCCTTTTTATTATACTTAAAATTCGTTATTGTTTTGTTTGTCTATCCGGGTCGCTGCCAAAATGTAACCCTGCCATTTCCACTGCGTAGTTTTTTCCAACGGATTTTACTGGATTTGTTTTTTTCTTACATCCAGATAAAACTATTTCATCACTGTGTAGTTTATCTGATATCTCGGCGAGTTCATGTTTCACTACTGGTTTTATGAACCGTTTCTTTGTTTGGTTTACAGGAGGCGCTAGCGTTGATCAGCGAGTACTCCGAGGCGGGCATCACAGTGCGTGGCACGTACGTGCCGCCCGGCAAGACGCCTCCCGAGGGAGAGCGCAAGCTGTACCTCGCCATCGAAAGTTCCCAAGAGCTTGCAGTCGCCAAAGCCAAGTCAGAAATAACGCGCCTCATCAAGGAAGAGCTCCTCAAACTACAAACTTCAGCTCATCACATGATCAACAAGGCTAGATACAAAGTGTTATAAATGAGCGGAATATAACTGGCGCTATTATGTTAACATTGTTTTATTTCCTCGCTGACCCCTGACTGTAGTGTCGTAATATTAAATATATAGTAAATCTGAGTACTATCTTTGTAATTAAACATTGGCCTAGTAAAACTTACAAATTTTAATTTTAGTTTTTGATAAGGCTATGTTTAGATTTTACTGTCGCATCAATATTTATTATACCTATTTCCCTACTTAATATGCGACAGCAACTCTTTCTGTCTGTCTGTTACGCTTTCACGCTCACGCACGGATCTTCATGAAATTTTACAGATATATGTATAGCTTGGGATATGGAGAAGGACATAGGCTAGCTAGACTTTTTTACGCGATAATCGACATCCACGCGGGCGGAGCCGCGGGCAAAAGCTAGTTATTGTATAAATGCGAAAGTGAGTTGGTTCGTTTGTTACTTTTTTACGCCTTAATCGCTGAACTGATTTTGATAAATTTTGGTACAGAAAAAGCCCCTCTATTTCTGTACCTCGTCAAAATCGGTGACGTAACCCCGGAGGCGGTCAAAAGCTAGTTTAATATAATGGATGTATTATCGTTGGCATACTATCCTTATCATTTAAAATGATGCTAAATAGTAAAACAGCATAATTATTATAACATTTGTTCTATTTCAATGTCTGGGCCTAGGCAAGCCGATAAAACTTCACTTGGCTTATCAATAGCGGCTAGATACCACGGCTTATTTCAATCGGATAACACACACTTGAGCGGAGTGACTGTACTCGAATGTGCTAGAATCAGCCATTCTAAAAATAGCATTTAGATTGTGTCTATTTAACAATAACTTTATATATAATCATGCTATGTTGATAAATCTATCGTATTATTATTGTAACTTATGTGCCTATCTAATCATGGAGAAACCGACGGTTGTTTTATAGACATGGGCTGATACGGTAGGTACTAGTCTCAATTTCATTGAAATGAGGAACAAAAAGTGTTATCAATTCTTGCAAGGGTTTTGCAGCAACGGGTACCATTTTTTCTTGACTCAAAAGCACCTCGTAATAGCTTGGCCGTCTTTCTGTTTCGACACACGCCACAGATGGCCGTAGTCTCCGATTTTGTTGATTTTTCGCGAGAATTTATTAAAATAATTTCTAACTCTACTTTCATTTTGCAAAAAAACTTCCGTCCGTGACAACGTTAGAGATGGCACTTTTTGTTCTTCATTTCAACAAAATTGAGACTAGTACCGTTTGTGGCGTGAGCCCTTCTGTTGTGGCGGCTTCAGTTATACGAAAAGTTGATCTGCTTAACTCAGACTGCGCAAGACAAATTACTGCTTAGGTACCAAGGAATTGCAGTTACTGGTTACCTACTTGTACCTCCGCATAGACTCATGTGTGGTGTTGTACATTCTGTTGCTCTTAATTTCGTTGCGAGTTAGACTACTCGTAAGGACACTTGCCTAAATCATTTGTGTTTCTATCCAACTTAAAAATGATAGATAAGTCCTTTTGCGATGTCTACCGGCCTGAACAAATTCTTTGGGAAGCTGTAAATCACGTAGACGAGACACGCTGACACATGCACTGGCAAGCACGTGGCTCACCAATGGAGCAGTGTTTGCCACAATTGTGTCATCCTCTCGTCGATAAGTATAAATAACCGCAAGAACAGGCGTGGTCTCGTGCGCGCCGACCGCGACGCCTGCGATAGCTCGGGTTATCGTCTGCGCGGGAAGATTCCACGGCAAACAACTGACGACAGCACCACTCACAATCTTACTCCACATCTACAAACGATTCTAAACCTTATTGACAAGAAATCAATATGGAAAGTTTGATTAACGACCATTTTTTTAGGAACTGACGTCCTTTACCCCCTATCTATGCTGATAAGAATGTTATCTTAGGGTTTATTTAGATACCAAGGTCAGGCACGATTCAATTTGAATTCACAAAGATAAGTCGAAAAATGTTTTGTTATCTCCGTCGCTAGGCCACCTATTGATCTCCGATGGATGAATTGCCAGAAGGTACCACGAGTTCATCAGATTTTTCTGGTTTTCGCGTGCCGTTTGTTGCTAGCTGGTTATATAATGATAAATAACTTGATTTAAGGTCTGCGGCGTAAAATAAACGTGAGGACGCAAGTTGTAATCAATGTGCGTCAACTTTTTGTTTCGTTTTGTAATAATAAGGTAACTAAATTATATTTTGGTGATAATAAAGAAACTGTTATTTAATGGGTACCTAATAATATTTTTTTTATATTATTATTATTATGATGTAGGAACTTAAAATACAGTGATCGAGTAGGTAGGTATAATGTTGCTTTACCATCATATTTTTCATGTTTCAAGAAATTGTTGAAGGTGCGTTGCAACAAAATTGCGAAACGTTAATGATTCCCCGCTGTCATTCTATTATTTATTGCGTGGCAATAACCTGTTTATATAATTGCACAATTATAAGAAATATTCCTCTTATTTGTTCTTCATAATTGCTTTGATAAACATTATTGTTTATTCAGAAGGACAAAGTAAATAAGTTTAACTGTAATCAATGTGCAGAGAAGTTCACTAAACGCGGAACAAATTAAACACTTTAGGAATGTTGTTTTTACATGTTTATTGACATAAGGGCACGCAAAAAAATATCTGATGTAGGTACTAGTTATGTTTACGTAAACAAGATAAAATTTTCCTATAAGTGGATTTTATCATATTTTGTTAGAACTTAGACGGCATGGCAACAGTCTTAGCTATTAATCACTCAGTAGCAAGTGCTATTACTGAGCCTTGGGTTACCTGGTTCGATTCCACGTCGGCGTCGGTTTTTATGTGTTTAAGGTTCTATTAGGTAGGTAGTAGGTAAGTAAGTTTATGTAAAATATTTAGTTTTATTATTATGACCATAATTTAACTAGTCTAAGTAACTAAATAAACATTGTCTTCCTTCTGCGACACTCGTGTAAAAACATGGCGTTTTTTAGCTTGCTACGAAACCTCGCGTAGCGCTACGAAAGAATTCCACGTAGCAATGCTATACGCACACGCAATATGAAAAGAAAATTCAGCAGTCAATTAAAAATATCCTGACTACATTGTAGTTTGTATTACGCGGATATAAAGTGGAAATGTACCACAAAACGAAAATTAACATATTACAAGTTAACTAAATGACTCAATGGTCTAATTAAATACAATTATTTGCTACTGTCGTGATTACTGCACTTTGCATTTGATTACAAACATACAAATTATATAGAGCCAAGAAGCCAACTGACATTTGACGCAAGACTTCACGGAATCTAGAAATAAAAGAAAAATAATTATAATTCGTTGCCTATGATTATAAATGGTCTTGACCTAACACGTTGTCTTCTCATGTGGATTGTCACATTTTGATACAAAATAATTACCGTTTTGTTCGGGCTCATTGCTTACCTAACACAATTTGAGCACGTTAACGCAATCACAACAAATTGAAGTGGGTTATAAGATCGTTATCTCAGCTTGCTATCACGCTATCAATTGGCAAAAACTGTTATTGTGCCAATATAGGCTTATGGTGCGTGATATCGTATAGACAACAACATAGGCAAGCCTCCAGAGTCACGTTCTGATAAAATTTGCGAATTTATTGGGCGTGACGAAGGCGTGACAGGACTTATCAGATAGGTAACACGCGGAATAGATTATCTTGGCACTTTGCCCCAAAAATAAGCGTGTAAGAAATATATCTTCACTTATCAAAAACATATGATCGTGACATGCATAATTTAAAGTGACGTCTGCTCTTTCTACTGCAATACCTTCGTCACCATCTAAGACGCGGGTGAACCTTAGCATAGCCATTAAGTACTTTTTCCATAGCGGCCTAATCCCAGCTTCTTTCTCTCCAACTTACTCCAACCGTTTTTAAATTATGGTCTACGCCATCGAGCCATCTGAACCTAGGCCGACCTTGGTTTCTCCGACTATCGGGTTTAATATCAAGAAAATTTGAGACCGCATGCAACAAACTGTGGGCCAAAGTAGCACAGAACTGGTACTCTAAAATGGTGAGTCGATCGCGACAGACCACGTAGGAGATGGCGGCACGAACTAGACAGAATTTGCCAGAACTAGAGAGGAAACGCGTACTCGCGAGAGCTGGGAGAAGTGGAAGGAGACCTTTGCCCAGGAGTGGAACAGAATAGGCTAACAAAGAAAATAAACGTTTGTGTGCTCAGTCTTGTCCATTATTACATGACCTCCTTGTTGTCTTACATAATGGTCCCCATGACATAAGGCTCATCGCACCTAGTGCTGGTCAGCAATGCAATGTACGTACCTACAGGGTATACGCTGAAACCATAGGTAGTAGGTATCTTGAAAGTATTTTTTTAGGGTTCCGTACCCAAAGGGTAAAAACGGGACCCTATTACCTAGACTCCGCTGTCCGTCTGTCTGTCACCAGGCTGCATCTCATGAACCGTGATAGCTAGGCAGTTGAAATTTTCACTGATGATGTATATCTGTTGCCGGTATAACAACAAATACTAAAAACAGAATAAAATAAATATTGAAGTGGGGGCTCCCATATAACAAACGTGATTTTTTTGGCGTTTTTTTATTTATAAATAGATAATGGTACGGAACACTTCGTGCGCGAGTCCGACTCGCACTTGGACGGTTTTTTTCATTCTATCAGGCACGTTCAGGCCTACATACAGACAGGTCGACTGAAAAGCCAACCACAGAGATTGTTTCTGATAATAATCCGCTGATAACGCGTATAGTAACAACAAATTATAGGCATTGTAAACTTAGGTGGGTACTTACAAGATAATCTATTTTAGTACTTACAATCTCTCACGTTTTAAATGAAATTAGCTTCTTACCTCTATGTATTTTCAATCTTGCTCAGTCAAGACTTTTCTATGTGCATTTTGTTGTGCTTACATTGTTTGTGATCAATATCACACAACCGAAATTGCCAGAATCATATTTTAACTACCCACTATTCACTAATTTTATTTGCGTCCGGCTTACCTATCTACCTAAAATCGATCTAAGTATCTACCTCTTATTAATTTGCTGGACTCAGTTATCTTAGTGCAGTTTTTAATTCTAGGAAGAAAATGAACAGATTAGTAACAAAAACAATGACTAAAATACACAGTTAAATACCCCGAAATAAATGACCTCGGAGTTGTATTAAAAGTCGGTTATCTGTATGTAAATTGTGACGCAAACATCTTGTATTTAACATAACAAGAGGGTTTTCAGTGTCGACATCCTGTAATGCGTAGCAGGCTGTGTAGGCGTCTATAGATATTATGCACTTTAGTCACCATGTGGAATTTGGTTTATTTTCCTGAAATTCTTTTGATTGGTGTCATGTGACGTATGAAGTACGTAAGTAGTAATGGATCGCCTGCGTGGTCAGTGCAAATAAGGATAGTGTTTGCGAGATGTGCAACACGTAGGCTTGAATTGCTTAGCTCATCAAAGTTATTTTAAGTTTTTAAAAGAGGCGGGTTAGATTCTTTTGTATTATGAATCAATTACACTGGGTCGACAGCCGACTTAAGAGTCTCGAAAGTGGCTCCGTCGAGGAGTAATTTACGCAGAGGCAATTGCTGGCTTTTGCTAGCATCCCAGTTCGTCAGCAATCATCCGTAGCACTTGCTGACGAACTTAGTCGACTCAGATGATTAGGCGTTTACACTGCATTGCTGGACGAACTCGGCGGGCGAAGAACGGATGCAGCCACCTTTTCATAAATAGGTAACGCTTCGAGCCTGCGACCGAGCGACTTCAGCGCGCCGCAGCCCATAGACGACCCAATATAAGCCAACACAGCTTTTTTTTTTTTGGAATGTATTTGCTCTTGACTCTAGCCTAGGTCAGAGGTGACAGAGACAAAGTCGACGATGGAGTGAGCTTACCCAGAAAAAGCCTGTTCACTCGAACTTTGAAGAGATTAGGGTTGTATGCGTTCGGAAATACAGACCCAGGTAGACAGTTGCACTCCTTTGCTGTGCGCATTACAAAAGACGTTTGACGTCGACGATTATAATAGGAAATCTCCCACCTTTGCTAATATTAGAGAAATTTTGAAACATTTCTCTTTAGTCTGTTCCACAGGCAGCCTGAACTTATTTTATGAAAAAAAAAAAAACTCAATCGAAATGTTTTTCAGAACGAATCGAGCGCGGAAATCATAAAATCCTACCAACTTATCAGTGTTGTCTGCCCAGCTAATACCGATGTTTATCGATAAAATCATGTGTTATTCGAATGAAACTTATACTGCTATGATTAATATCCTTATTTACGCGGCCTTATCTTAGGAATAAACTTTCCATTTGTTCATTACGTGGGTCTCGTTTTAATGACGTGCATCTAATTATAGCTTGCTATCGGTATTCGGTCTTGTTCTTGTTTTTTCTTGGCGACTGTAGTAACAACAGGCTTTGTATTGTAGTTCTTTTATTCCTGGCTATGACTAACGTAATAAAAAGAAGCTGTTGATATGAGCCGGATGTTTTCTTCTTGACCACTGCTAGTGCGGTGACTAAGCCATCGACATTTTCAGGGTGCCGCTAGGTTCAATTGCCGCACAGAATGTTTCCTCGTATGACGTCTTGACCATTGCTAGTGCTGTGACTAAGCCATCGACATTTTTAGGGTGCCGCTTGGTTCAATTCCCGCACAGAATGTATCCTCGTATGACGTCTTGACCATTGCTAGTGCTGTGACTAAGCCATCGACATTTTCAGGGTGCCGCTTGGTTCAATTCCCGCACAGAATGTATCCTCGTATGACGCCTTGACCACTGCTAGTGCTGTGACTAAGCCATCATCTTCATTTTCAGGGTGCCGCTTGGTTCAATTCCCGCACAGAATGTATCCTCGTATGACGTACAGATAGCTGTTCAGGAGCAGGGAGAGCAGAATATGCTTACACAACATGTACCTATTTTGTGTTTTTAAATGCCTTTGGCAGCCACTTTTTGCAGAGAACCTGGAGTCCATTTTTATACGCTGATGGTCGCACTGAACTTTGATTCAGTAGGATCCCAAAGTAAAAAACTAGCCGTAAAATTTGTCTTGAAGTTTTTCATGACAGAAATAGGGTACATACCTACCTTCTTTCAATATCATAACATCATCTTCATTCGAGCATTTTGCCAGCCTCTCAAGGCGTTTCTTCAGGGTTGAAAAAACCTTCATCTATGGCCAGCTAACCGTGCATTTATTATGATCGCACCAGTTCTCACAACCTTCTAAGAAAAACACCATGCAAATGAGGATAGAAAAACCAGTTCAGCAAGCAATGCCAACCTGCTCATTTGCATGGTGTAGGTATATTAGTTAGATTTATGGTAAATGGGTGTGAAAAACCTTGATCTTCACAGGTATACAAATAGCTCAGAAGCCTCTCTGTTTCTGTCTTTAATCTGCCTGTCTCTCTGAAGTAGTGGACTCCTATTGGCTAGCGATAAAACGACTTATTATTTTATATTATATCTAGCCCGAACTTTCCCACAGCTGGGCAAAGGCCTTCCTCCACTCTTTCCACCGTTCCCGGTTCTGTGCCTTCATATTTGAATTGTCGGAATTGTCCCAAGGAAGATATCCAAGTCTTCCCGCCATCTCCTTCGTGGTCTTGCGATTACAGGGCACCAATTTTGTGTTTTGTGGGCCCACCGCTCGTGGGCATGCGGCAGATATGTCCAGCCCAGTCCCAGAAGATCCCAAAAATGTTACGTTCCTACCTAAACAAATTTTTGTTTTATTTTGATTCTCGAGCAACAAGACTTGAATGGTTGTTTTATCTTTTGGAGTAAAAGGATTTTTATTTTTATTAGGTGTTACAGCAGCAATCGTTGAATCTAGTCAGGACTAAGAAAACTACCAGGATGCAAAATAATTTTATGAAGGTACCGCTATAGCATTCGAACAGAATGTAACGTTAGCTTGAAATGTCTTCCCTTCTGAATTTTTGTATTACATTCTGATAATAACTTTATCTTTGGCATCCACCAAATGCCGATCCGTCAGACTTATTACTAGGCTATCACTGATAATGATAACGCATGTGCAACAACACCAAAATTATAGGAAAGGACTTTCTACCATGAATTTTGGGAAGTACGGTCCGATCATTGGTCTAACTACTAAAATACCTACTACGATAACACTAATCAGTTCGTCTACCGATCCTATCACAACGATATGATTTTCACGTGGGGTACCAGGCTGTCATGACTTCATGAGTCACGAAGCACGCTTGAAACAGTGCGGATGGTTACATTAGGTACATACATAATGATCATGATACTACCGAAAGATTTGATAAAATTATCGAAGAAATATTTATTTTGAGGATTGTGTTTCGATCTTGGAGCGCGATAGCCTGCCGCTTTTGATTTAAATCGTAACGACGACGTAACGATGTAAATGCGTTGGATAGATACATACATGTCTGAGGTCAACGCATTTGCATCTCATTCGCAATCTGTCAAAAAAGCCTTCATTTCCATACATTTTTGTTTAAAAATAGTTGAACTGGCACTCTGGAGTTGGACTGCAGCAGATTACAGTTCTTGTCAAATAACTTTGCCCCTCTGAAGTTAGCCATTTGCATAATTCGCGCAGGAGCAGTCACGTAGACGGGAGCAAGCGGGACGCAAGCATGCATCGAACGTAAACGAGCGACTGAGACATAAAATTAATCCCCGCCCCCATGTCTCTTGCGCATGCGCAGTTGCAGTTTGTTCATAATTTTGACTACTACGCAGCTACTCGTAGCCAACTTCAGAGGGGCAAAGTTAATTGACGAGAACTGTAAATTGATGCATAATGTAAGTTTCCGTGTCACACTTAAAAATGGATCCAATTACCCACACAAAAAGGATTAAGAGCGTTTACGCGGTACGGCTTTTCATACAATCTTTCAAATCCTTATTCTTCAAAATGAATGAACCGATTTTAACGAAACTTGGTATGCATACGCTAGATATCCAGGTCTAAATAGTTATAAGAAAACATTTTCGAAAAAGAGTTCAGGGGGAAGGATATAGTGATTTTTCACTTTCTATAGAAAACTTAAAATCGCTCTCTCTCTCCCTCTGAAATCTTTTTCAAAAATATTTTCTTATAACTATTTAAACCTGGATATCTAGCGTATGCATACCAAGTTTCGTTAAAATCGGTTCATTCATTTTGAAGAATAAGGATTTGAAAGATTGTATGAAAAGCCGTACCGCGTAAACGCTCTTAATTGTTTATGAGAAACGGGTGAATCAACCATTTTCACAAGTGACAGCGACCATAAAATATAGACGAGCATTTGTTTTTATCTCATCGCACCACCAACTTTTTACTACTAAACTTTGTCTCTGTCATCTCTGACATTGACTAGAGTCAAGAGCAAACCCATCACTAATAAAAAAAAAGAAGACTTCCGGAAAATACCTGCTACTAAAACGTAAGGGTAGGTACCGGTTCGAAACAGTCAACTCTTTCCTCTGTGTTTATTGACAAAATCTCGGAAAAGGATTCAGTAAAATGGTTACGAAAAGTGGCCTCAGCTCTGATCATCACTTTGCGTGACCGGAGGGCTGGCTGGTCTTGCCCAAACAATTAGTAGTATTACCGTTCAACATGGCAATTCTGCCAGGCTTCTAGGCACGTTTCCGGATGACAGCAATGTGGTAGGTACTTTGACGCCTAAGTTTATGTTATTTTGTATTTTTGTACATATTTAAGTAGATATAAACAGATATATAAATAGTCAGATAATGTTTATTTTACCTCTATACATACATACAAAGGGGGCCAAATTATATAGGGCCAAACCCGAAATGGCAAAAAAAAAGTCAGCTGTTCAGTACATTTTGTCAAGTTATGCGTAGAGAAATGATTTCAGTGTTGGTCCCATAGTAAAAGTTGTTCCTATTGATGACGACAGTGACCCCTTTCCAGGTATTGCATTTATCATGTTACACGTTGTATGTATTTTTATTTACTTTTTAAATAAATAGGAGTCTACGGAAAAAGTAAATCTGGTTTTGCTCCCCGTTTATTAAGCAAACGGGAGCTAGGTACACTTACCAAAGCTAATTTACTTATTCAATACGCACGTAACAAAAATCGTGTCATGCACTAGGACACTGCAGACTGTTTACTCAATCACGAATTTACGTAAGCGATGATTGATTAGGTTGCTAGGTAAATTCCTACGAGACGTGATAACCCATTTCTTAGGTCACTCTCTCAGCACAACTCACGGAGGCAATCTGCTGATAGCCCCTGGGACCTGGGACTCTCACATTCCTTTTGCTGTTAGTAATAATGTAGGTACACAATTGTTGTACTGTTGTATTGTTGTGTAGGTACTTCGAGAAAGAGGTCAACCGTCGAATCCGACTCGGCTGGGCGGCGTTCGGGAAGTTGCGTGGTATCTTCTCGTCTCACATACCACAGTGTTTCAAGACGAAAGTCTATGACCAGTGCGTGTTGCCAGTGATGAGCTATGGAATCGAAACGTGGTCGCTCACAATGGGCCTCATTAGAAGGCTTAAAGTCACCCAAAGGGCAATAGAGAGGCAATAATGCTCAGAGTAAAATAAGATACAAAAACTTTTAAAATAGTGTTAGTACTTAATAACTATCTTAATATATTTATCCAATTAAAGTATACCTACACCACAGTGACATATACAACGTTTGGGTTATTTCTCGCTAAATTCGAATTGTAATTAAATGGATGACAGAAGAAATAATGTTGTTTACTTTAGTCTAGAATATATATCAAATTAAAGGGGACCAAAAATCAAAGAACAAAAAAAAACACAAAAGAGCACTAATTCTTTTGCAATTTTTAATTATAAAGTTTCTATCTAAATCTAATAAAAGATATCTATGAATATCTAAATAAAGAAGTAAAATTAGTTGCTGAAAGTACTGATCCGATGACGAAAATTCTTTATCAGATAGAAATGTACAACATCGCCGAGTGACTTTTCACTTTGGCTTATTGCACGGCTCTGGTGGCATAGACGGGAGCAAAGCTGCGAAAAAGCCTAAGTTCGAATAAATTTGATTTTTGAAAGACATAACATATTAGTATGATTTGTAACCAACGGAGAACAAGCCCTAAATATAAAGATAACGTTACTTAACTATAGGTAAAAGATTGCGAAATGATAACACCTAAACAATAAAAAAGACACATTCAGACACGCTTCACAGTTATCAAATGGGAAACATTTCAAAGGAATGTTAAGAACTTCCGGAGCGAAGTAAGACAGATAAAGAAAACTCGTCGACTGCTCTAATTCTTTAGGATTTTCACTAAGACGTTAATTCCGATATAATTATTAATTAATCATTAGTTTCACGGTAGTTATCAGTTGGTAGATAGTGATGCAATAGGAAGACGCGGTGAACAAATAAGCTTATCGCTTATCAGTGCATGAAACCGCCTTCTGACGGGTAAAGTGGATGAGTTGAGTAATGAGACGATAAATAAAATCAGTTTTATTGGGAGGAATTGTGGTTGACTTTGCCCTCTTGTATATCCGGTTTTTGTGTCTACTTGTCTAATTTTCATTAAACATAATTTACTACATAATAATTGACTACTAAACTATTTCAATCATAGCAATGAAATATAATATTTCGTTTCTTGCCTTTTGCTTTCTTCCAATTAAATAAACTAAAAGTGATATTGTATAAAGATTCTATTTCAATGAACAATTCCAGAGCAGTACGCCACCATTTTTCCATTATGAGATTCTCAGCTGTACCTCCTACCTGGATGGGAGTTTAGATTTCTGTCAGAGGCTCGCTTCCTAATAGGTCTATAATAGACTTCCAACATCACTGGATAAATGAGATTGTACAAATTAATATAACTCTTCCTAGGCCTATCCCTTGGTAATTTTAGGCGTGAATTTAAGATAGGCCACATTTAAATTTCAACCACCTCAAGTTGCATTAAATTACGGGCTACTGACGTATAACGTAGTCAATCGCTATATCGTGGGGCACAATGGAGTTAAACTTGCATGCGAGTCGTTTGCAGGTGGAAAAGCGGCCTTAAGTTACTAATGTCAGCAGAAATGTAAAGTGGTACAACAAACCTTACCTACCTTCATATCATAATTATGTTAAAATTATACTTCATCATCATCATATCAGCCGAAAGACATCCACTGCTGGACATAGGCCTCCCCCAAGTGTCGCCACAACAACCGGTACTGTGCGTCTCGCATCCAATGACTACCTGGTCCACTTCAAATTATACTTAACCAAATTCAAACCATACTTAATAGTGGTGGACTTTTCTCAAAAATAATAAAATGAAAGAAAGAAAGAAAGCAAAAGAAAGAAAGAAAAATATTTATTTGGGACTCGCACAAGACAAACATAAAGTAAAACAATAGAATAAAATTAAAAATAGGTAGAAAAAAAAGCCAGAAAGCCAGAAATTACAATGTTGAATTTACTTAGGTGGATCATACCTTGCTGGTTGACTTCAGTATATTCTACAACTTCTACAACAATATTTTAAAGCTTCGTAAGCTCGTATGCATTCTGTGTTCAAAAGATTTCGCAAGTTCCGATGCTTGACGTCAGATGTCACCAGGTGAGATAAAACCAAACCTTCTCGTAGATCATAAGAGATGGCGCTGCCTGTCTCATTCGGTGGTAAACCACCGTTGGTTGCTACGGATAAAATATTGGTATAGGATGTGTTTAGCTGGAAGCCCGGGACCAATCGATTTACCTAATGACAGTAATGAGAGGGAGGTGATATTATAATGAGGCTTAATGCATTCACTGGTTATTTATTAGTTTCGGGTAGTTCATTAACGATTAAAAAATTCATTTTGCCATCGTATTTTCTACAATAATTCGGGTACTTCCCTAATGTTTAACAAATTCATTTTGTCTTCGTATTTTCTACAATTTTTATTATCTTTCCTCTAATTAACAACAATGTTGACAAGAGTGACGCGTCAATGTAAATTGTTTTTATAAATTTACTACCTTGCCTTGATCTGCAACCGGGTTTAAATGTATTCATCGATATCTGCATTGAATGAGGAATAAAAACACTGGATAATGAGGCTCGTACCTTGGACGTGTGATACCAGACGCAGTTTTCTCTGTAGGTACTCAGTAAATTAGGTTGCAGAAGAAAGATATTAAGTAGGTGTCTGTATATGTTTTCATCTCAATTACAGCTCTGGAACATCTATCTTAATTATGGTGGCGGACGTCTTAATAGATAGCTTGTTTACAAGGTTCATGCCCATGTGTATTTGACAGCGACCAGCCTTTACTGTCCGATAGATAGTACTGATAGGTACTAACTTACTAAGTGTGTATCAGGGATGTGCGATGTGTACGAATATTGTAAACAGGAAAGTTACCGAGCACGCGCGGCGGCCGCGTGTCAGAGGTCCAAGTCGTGCCCTTAACCTCCTCGTATTTATCACTGTCTCATTTGTTATGTATGATTTATACTTTGGCAGATTCCAGTGGAATCTATTTATAAACAATTCAATATGTAATTACTTTAATTACATTTTAGTAGATTCAGGGTTTCGTAGGTCAGTGTAATAAAATGCAGAAATAGGGTAGATAATAGTTTTTTTTATTAACTTACTCTTTTCAAGTATTTTTTCACAATTCTGTGAATTCTTTGCAACGATAAAAATATAACAATTCGAACTCGATCATGTTCGATACAACATCTCTTAGACAATAATATTTACTCTTTAATATCACAAGTACACTTACAACCTAATTTTTTATTAAAGCTTTCAAGTTTGGACTTACGATCTATGATTTTTACTTATGCTAACTGATTGTGAGATCTACAGTTATCTTGATATCCTTCACACCACGATTCACTAAACTTTATATGGATTAGCGGACACATTGAGCGCGTGCGACTCCGGCGGTGCTGGAACAGATGTGACCGCGGAGCCGGGTCCGCCAGCTCCGGGCACTGTTTACCAGGGTCGCCACACGGCCGGGGTCTTGCTGAACGAGTTGGTGGTGCAGTCCAGGGGAGTCGCCGTGTGCATGTGCACGGGCGAGGCGGGCGGAGAGGGCGTCACGTAGCCCGAGGTTGACGAGGCGGTAGACAGCGCGGGGCTGGGCGGGCTGGCTGGCGGGGTGTCAGCCGACGCCGCAGCGCGCTGCATGTCATTGAGTCTGTGGCCCAGGTGGGTCATGAGCTGAGTTCCCAGCCTCACGTCCACACCAGGGATTGATGCCAGGCAGCGAGACACTTCGTTGGCAGCATGAGTGAATCCAGCACGGAAGCGGTCAGCATCCACGGTGGGGTTGAGTGACAGGCGGCGCTGGCGGCGGAGCTTGTGAAGATGGCGAACGGTCAATTCCAAAATATCGGCTTTTTCCAATTTTGCAACATTTTCTCCTTCTGACTGAAGAGCGCTGACCATCAACTCCTTGAGCTCGTCGAGGCAGCGGTTGATGCGAGCGCGTCTTTTGCGCTCAAGCATCGGCTTCATCACTTTGCGATATTTATAAGTACGCGAGACTGGCTGCGGGCCGTCGTCTGCGAGCGAGTACGCGATCTCGTAAGACATGTTGGACATTTGTGTGTAGCGAGTGGAGGTGTGCGTTTGCGCTGAGCGTTGAACGCGGAATGCGGTACGAACGCCGGGCGGGGGCTTATATAGGGTGCCGAGGGCGCGCGATCGTGGGAACGCACGGAGCCGTCGAGTTCCCACACGCGCCACCTGTGCGGCGCAGCTGCCGGCGCGGGGCGCGGGGTGCGGGGGGACACGCGCCGGCCGCGCGTGCGCGCCGTAAACAATCGGCGGCGCGGGCGCACGCCGCGACGCCCGGCCCCGGTAACGCGGTAATTGCCGTGTTGCGGACGGATTCTATGCTGCCAGCTACTGACTAAGCTAGGACACTGTTTAGAACTCGCCATATACAGATACTAACTACCGTGGCCAGTAAGTGATGTTGATGTCTGTCCGTAGTAAGATTTATTCAATAGAAATGTTCATAACAGTAGCAAAATAGTTTCAACAAGATTTCTCAATACAGAAGTTTTAACACGGTTAAATTTTTGGAAAGACTTCAAATTTTATTGCTACGGTAATTTGATCAAGGGTCTCGTAGCGCGTAGCGGCGTAGCACGGGACCTGCGTAGCACAGTATTTTGTCATCTTCAATTGCTACGATTGTTGCATCAGCAATTAATCAAACTGTTATTGCTGCTTAAACAGAGCTTATATTTCATCAGCACACATTTAATTAAAGCTGCGTCAAATCAAGATCAGATTTATGCAGGTAATGTCGCAACGTAATGCCGGTGTGGAGCGATCAATCAGTGGCGTACAATGGCGGCGTCGATTATATTCTGATCGGCTCTCGGCTACTGTTGGCGTTCATCAATCACGGATTACGCGCAGTAATAATTATTGACAGACAGAATTACAGTCGCGATACGCTTGCCCTAAATGAGAGTGTGGGCTAATGACATGGAAGTTGGAGATTGAGAAGGTTAATGAAGGTTTCTCAACGGGTTTTGTGTGTTGATGTGTGATGCTGATGGTGTTCAAGTGTTGTGGCGCCAGATACGACGGCGCGGGCGCTGGTGGCGCATGGCGCTCTCTCGGCGGTCGGTAGCTCGGCGGACGTAGGAGGCATAAGTCAGAGCGCGAGTGGGCGGCGGCCTACGCCTGACGCCGTTGAGATACGAGTATGTCCACCGTCTCGGCCGGCGCGCTGCTCGGTATCGACTATCGACACGCGCTCATGATCGCCGACCGCGCTGCATGACTGCGTGCTTTCTCCGAAACACCCACCGCCACACTCCAAATGTTTATGCATCTCATACGAACGTGTAGGTTATGACATTTGCATACTTTATAAACTACATCATGCTTCTGAAGATATCATTTACATAATAATTGATACCGTCTCTTATCTCGTTGGTGTGGGTTTTACTTTATCAGTAACGGCCGCGAAATTATTTATATGATCGTATCTTTCAGCGTTAACGAATGACTCATGCAATTTAAATAATCTGATTTAATTTTTACCCGGAATTATGTGTGAGTACTTGGACAATTTGTGTCCATTAGTAGTTAATTATGTTGTATTACAAAGGTTATTAAGAAAGCATTGTATCTTGATGGGCGATATTGAAATATTCCGCTAGTTAGTGAGCGGACGGAAAAATGTTAATTTGTACTAATCGCTGAGGAACTGTGCCGGGCACGCTCCACGACACTATCTAGTGATGAGTATGACCATTATTTAACAAGATTAATTAATAGTTACATTAAACCGTGGAAAGTTTGGTTACTTAATGAGTATTGACTATTAGTCATACTTTACGTACATACAAGTGTTATTTATTTTAAGGCGCTGTGATTAGCAAAAACCAAAATTATTGGTATTCTAACGTAATTTTAGCCAAATCTGTTTAGTTTCAATCTGCAGAAAATAATAAACATAAATGTTTATTTTAACTATATTTAAAAGAACACTATTGTTTCCGAAACATGTTTAAAAATAAAATCCTCGATAGAAATGATCGTCAGAGTTACCTCTAACTTTGACCTTAGAAAAAACAATCCCGTATTACAAGCCTACTTATGCCGTAAAATGTATACCAAATAATGAATCAAACCTTAGTGCCAAATATTGTTGTTTTAGATTTTTAATAGCTCAACTTAGTTTTGAGTAAATCGATAAAATGCTTCATATTTGGCAATAAAGTGCAAGCATTGTGTCGTCGCGCTTCTCTTTCTTTTCTATACAGTCCGAAAGTGACCGAGTTTTTGCTGATCACATCGCCTTAAGAACCGATTGACTATTGTATGTACTTGAGAAAAAATAACCCGGGCAAGAGCCAGTCGGATTCGGACGCAAAGGGTTCCAAGCAAATCGTGTTTTTTAGGATGATATTTAAAAACATTGTCTTGTCATACTTATGTTTCCTGTTATATATAAGTATAGAACTATTTTCTGTTTTTTTTTTCATAAAAAGCTCAGCTCTTTCGGAGTTCAGAGAGACAGAAAATGAATGATCCTACAAGGTTTACGTTTGTTAGTATTATTTCGGAAATCTAAAAGAAGTAAATGCAACATTTACAAAACTCAGTCTATACGTCTATAGGTATTCCGTTAACTGTGACCCAGACACTGACTGATAACTGATACCTAGACTAGGTAAGTACTTTTACACGACAACATCTGTTATTGTCTGGCACAAGCATTAACACTTTCATTATCAGAGGATTACGGCCCGATAAGGCGTTATAATGAAACCAACATGTATAACAATAAGTAATACTGAGTTTTCAACCTGTAGAGGTATGCACAATGGTATTGCACCCAATGCCTGCTACCTGTCGTCCCTAATAACGGTGGGTGCAATGGGCCCTTACTGCACGCCGTCAGAGAAAAAAAAGTGCAGATAACAGCATTAGAAATGGGGAGAGGGTTCTGCCGATTTTTTTGATGCTTAAATATCAATTAATTAGCTTTGCAATTATTTACTTTGAGCCTGTGTTGCTGTAATTTATTGTTTTGGACTAATGAGAATAAAAAGTTGTTAAATGCCGCTCGACTTACTTAGCTCACTTTTAATGTAACGCTACAGATCCATTCATACTAAATGCATTCTTAATATGATAAATGCAAAAGTTACTCGTGTATCTGTCCGTCTGTTTGTTGTCCGTCCTTTTCAAGGTGGCACACGAGTAGACTATGGCCCATATTCCGAAACTTGAACTCCAACTCAACTCGAACTCCAACTCCAACATAAGCACGAAAATGTCAATGAAAGCTGTCTAATTGACGTTTTCGTACTCAAGAGATGAGAAAACAACTGCAAAAACTTAAATTTATGACAAGCTCCGATAGGCTACTTTTTAACCGACTTCAAAAAAAGGAGGAGGTTTTCAATTCGACTGTTTGTTTTTTTGTATGTTTGTTCAACGATATTTTTGATATCCCCGGGAGTATGTTGCCTTGAGATGATTTCCGATTTACCGGGTGAAGCAGCTTGCATCTGCTAGTATTTCGTAACACTGTCAGTGGTTGGGGAAAAACGTTTTTTGTACGCCTCAATGTTACGCTAGCATTTGCAGCACAACACTCACAGTTCCGTTTTCTCAATAAAAATTTACGCGTCCGTAAAAAAAATATTAGTTACTCAAAAAGGACATGGCCGAAATTAGGTAACATCCACAGCACATTGATTTCATCAAAGTTCTTTAGCACTTTCAATAATATAAGGAACAAGTGTGGGCGACCGGATGCAGGTAATTGCATGACATTTAGTGCAACGACATTTTGATACCATATTATGTATTAAATTGGGAAATAAAAAGGCTATATAAATATAAGGTACAGGATATTTGATTACCTGTTATATTTAATGAAGATGTTCTTCGCATCCTTAAAGGTTGTTAAAATGTTTGTAACTTTTTTGTGCCTTAAATGGTGTTTGTGATTTTTCTTTACGCCTTGGGACACTTTTATATAGAAAATCAAACGATACTAACCAAATTATCTTTACACTGTAGCCCACAAGCCATTGTGTTGTATTGTTGTTAATTAATTACCTAGTCCTTCCACGGTCAATCTTCCAAGTTTTTGTCCAAACAATTTAATCTACTTACTACATCTTTTAAGTATTTGTCAAGCAGAACAATGAATAAAAAACAAGATAAAGAGAGCGGTGATTCACCACCTCTCTAATATGTAAATATCAACTTCAATGATACACACATTCCTCACAAGGTCACACGGGGACCATCCTTGAATATCAAACCACCTAATGAATGGTTGAGTCACTGAGAAAAGGTTAGGTCATTCTGGAAACCTCCGGAATTGGTATTTCATCAGTATTTTATGTAAATCATATGAAATCGTACGTTCTATGTGTCATGGATTGCGGACAGTAACTGTGTTAGCCTGTACCTAATGTTATGTAATAAGATCATTACATACATGCATCACATAGTGACGCACGCCGTATGTCATATTGAAACAATGGAATAAATAAATTATGTTGTTACGTTGGTAGTTATTATTTATTTATTAATTTACACATAAGTACAATTATTTTTAGGAAATGATCTTGTTTGTAGGTAGGCTGTACCCTGCACGTATATTTGCTTGCAAGTGTAGTCTACTGAAAAATGGCTGCTTTTTTCATTTCAGTTTTTATTTACAGTTTATAGGAAATATAGAAAATGCAGGAGGAGCTCGTGGCTAAATAATAACAGCCGCATGGATAGATCTTCGAGGTTAAGCAACGCTTGCCGGGGTCGGCCTGTGGATGGGTGACCATCTTAACATACCGAGATTCCTCAGTGCCTCGGAAAGCACGTTAAGCCGTTGGTCCCGGCTGTCTTTTAAGATCTTTTGCAGTCGTTACGGATTGTCAGAAGCTACTGCATAATCTCTGCTGGTTCTGGTAGGCAGCCGCCATACGTAAATTACTGGTATTCAGCTGAATTTCGTTTGACTGGAAGCCAACCCTAATAAAGTTGGAAAGGCGTGGCACATGATGGCGCAATGAAGAAAATCTTGGTCAGACACGTGACAGAATAAATGATGAAAAATTACGTTGGTATGTCTTCTTTTTAAAATCTTTACTGCCTTATTTGTCTTTTTCTGATAAAATGATTAACATATGATGATAGTGTGACTTCATTGACGACTCATTCGTTGCACCGGAAATACACACATACTTTGCCTGATAATTAAATCAATGTATGACGTATAAATAAGTAAACTACATAGTATGAAAAACATTCGTAAATGCAAGTCACTTCTTCTAGATATTTTCTAAATAAGCGTGTGACAGTTTTTTTTGAGGATGGGATGATTGAGATTTGATGATGAGATTTGATGATTGATTGACAAGTGAGTGTCAAACTCTTATCTTTACTCCTATGTTAGTTAAGAACTCCATTTCTCGTGAAGCGACGGAACACCACGTCCTGCGGTCAAAAGTCCTCTTCCATGACGAGGAAAACATGTTGGTATGCGCACCACGAACACCTTGAAGGTGCATTCTCGGCTTGTAACTGAGAGGACTTGTTACAAAGGAGGCTTGGGTCACAGCAATGATAGGCTGATTATGAATAGTGTTGGAAACTACCGAAATTCAGGTCATTCTTTGGAATCGACAACCAAATGTATCAATACAATAAGGATGGGTTTTTTTTCCGAAATATGTGTATTTCGAAGTAAAAACCCATTCTGTGGGACTGGAAAAATTTACCACGTATTTTTTTAATGATGTTGGTATTAGGTATATAAAGCTAATGGGAATTACAGAATATAAACATAATATCGTGTGATGATAACGATGCGGTTTCGGCAGCGGTTTCTATTACCAAACCCACGTGCGGTTTTGTAAATGTATCCAGTGTTGCACGTCACTAGAATAATACTTTGAATATTTTACAACCTTAGTTTAAAAAGGGTTAGGTGCACTTGAGAGCACTTCATTAGTTCACAGAAGGTTTGGATGATTATTAATTCTGATAAGTGTTACATAGAATTAAGAAAAACCTTTCCACAAAAAACTGGGTGGAGCAGAAGGGAGTGTCAGATTCTTTACTGGAACCCATCCGTGTTCCTCTTTATGCCCTTTGCGTTCCAGGGCAGAGGTGACTCTTTCGAATAAATTCTGCAACTTCCTCAAAAACATACACCTACATTTTATTTCAAAAAGTTCGTTGTACATAAAACATAATCCTTTATTATATGTATATGAAGCATGCACAAAGTAAAAACTGAAAAAAAAAATACACGAAACTTACAAACAACTAAAATATAGCATTAAAAAAATTCGTCCTCAACGCTGTCAGCTGGTAATGTGCCCAAGAGACTGGCGGCATTGCCACGTTGAATGGCAATGCTTAGTCTCTGCCCAATGTAAAAGCCAGCTCTTGGGTCACGGGAAGTTTCAACCAGCCGTTTCGGAATTTCTTTGAAAAGACTGTGAGCACAAGTGCAAGACATAATACATAATTAATATATATACACACATACATATAATACATTAATCATGTAAAGTTGCTAAATATGTCAAATTGTTTATGTGTAATACAAAATAAGACGGTGACATGTATACGACATCTAAAACGGTCGACCGCCGACTACCCAAGATACGAGCATGTCTCAGTTTGGGAGTCGTTGTCTCAAAATAAAATGCTTCTGTACATTCACTTCACAAACTGGATAGAATTTTTTGTTTCTGTTAAAGCTTTTGTACTTTTTGGAGAATAAATATTATTATTATTATTATTATTAATTACTAAATTTTTCACTGTGGGAAGTCATTTTGTCGAGCAAATCTTTCCTAAACGAATAGAGTGTAACAAGTAAAACCTTTACTTTAAACGACTAAGGGTCAATAGTGGCCTTGCTCTATGTAACTGCCCTCTCGCCTTATTCGAACCCATTGCAGTGTATTCCATTATTTCCATATTTAATTACCTTTCCTCTTTTTCTCCAATTTCGTCCAGGGCATTCCCTTAAAGTCATTTTTATCGACCCATCTTGCCGCAGGCCATCGAACGCTTCGAGCTAAGTTATTTAAGTTCAGTTTACTCATTCATGGTGTGACTAAATTCCCGCCATTATGCAGAATGACTACTGTCTACGCAAAAGAAATGCTTCTTGGTAATCTTGGCTGACGAATTTTTTTCTAACTTCCCTGAACTGTAATGACCGTTTTCCGAATTTGTAGATTTGGAGCAAAAAACGTGCCAAACTCTATTTTACCTACTGCTGATATTTAAGAGGCTTACTTTAGAAGAGTATTATTTGTCGAACAACTTTTCGACAACTCAATACAGAAGTATCAATTAACGTAAGCGACATTTTAGATTTTTTTGATAAATGCCACTTGAAGTAATCGCCGTAAGGTTCATTTTACGTTAACTGATACTTCGGGTATCGAACTTCTAACCTTTTAATCTTCCTGTACCACATAACGTTCCTAACGCCATCATGATAGGCCGCAATAACCTTTATTACAATAAATGTTTAGGTACATGTAATAGAAGGTATCTACTTGAATGGGATTTTTGACTTTGTGAGCATATTTCCTCTCAATTTGTCCTGTGTTCATATGTATAATATAATTCTGAAAACCAACTCACGTTTTCACACGCATGTATTAATTACATATTTATTTATTTCGTGTAGTCCACGTAGGTCAAAGGAAACTTTACAATTAACGACCAAAAAGCAATTTTGCTAAATTTTCCTTTTTCTTAATCGTCGTTAACGGGCGAAGACATTAAATATCTATTTGCAATGTTGTCATACAGATAATGTATTCAGGTTAATGTCTGGAGTCATGTTCGTATCACAATTATCTTGCACTTGATATTAATAATAGGAATTTTCCTATTTATACCCAAGCCTTTGTTTATTGTGTGTTAGGAAGCACGCGCACGTAATTAGCTGACAGATAATTATAATTATTTAAATATAACTATCTGATAGCAGTTTATAATGCGGTAGTTATTTTAGAGACACGCGGCTTGTAGTTCTGACCTCTTGTTCTATATTTGTTTCGAGTATTGTAACAAGTTCCTATCCAGTTATTTCGAGAAAATTCTAATTGACATTCGTATATCAACTTGTAAAGTAATATTGGATCAAGGTAACACTCATAATCGTGTAGTGTATCAATACACTTATGTGACATAACCCAACTATATCAACTTTTATATAGATTGCATCATACATACATATAATGTTTCAGGCGTACATGTCACGGTCGTCACAGGCGCCGGTTTTCCCGCGAGGCGCTAACTGATGTCGTTTCATCCTTTGCGCCTGCGTGCCTTGTCTCACGGACTTAGGGCCTTTTTACTTCGCAGTGTAGCTTTTCCCGTGGCCTATACCTATACTATAAGAACTGCGCATATTTCCGGGAAGCAGTCTTCGTCGCTACGGCATCCCTGCCTGTCTGTTAGGCAGGCAGGGATGCCGTAGCGACGAAGACTGCTTCGAGCTGGCGTAAGAATTGAGAGGCCTTTGCCCAGCAGTGCGCCACAATAGGCTACTAAAAAAAGTGGCATTCAGCGAAAATTTAGCTTTCTATCAGTGAATTATATTTTCAAAATCGTATCAGCAATTTCAGAGATAGCTTCTCACTATCAAACAGACAAATTTTACCTCTTCATATCATTTGTTAAGATTATATGTAGGACAGACTGAGTCACCGTACTGTTCGGGGTAGCCCGCAAGCAAAGAACGATGACCTGATGGAGCAACATCTAAGAGAAGGCTCGTATTAATATTCAGCCTCTCACTTTATTCACATTATTAATATTAAGAAATAATAAGCTACTTCCAAGATGAACTGTCTAAGCGAATACAGTTTATTTATTAGGTGTTTAGGATAAAAAAAATCGTTTAGAACAACTTCATGCTCAGTGTTCAATCAGTGCCCGGTAAATAGTATTTATATATATAATGTTGTGAAGCTAAAGATAGCTGGAACTGCCCAAGTCTCTCACTAAACAAAGAATAAAAATAAAAAGGATAGATACAGATCAAGAGATGAATCAATATTAGTGAGTGGTGTTATATTCCCTCACCATATTATGTTGATACATCCTAAACACTTTTCAGTTTCCTTATCAATCTACTACTTAACTAATCCATATTTTCCTCATCCTTTCAACTAGCCGATGCTATGAGACAGCAAAAAAAGGAACATTTTACCTCCATCCAATCATGTTAAACGATGTTGTAACCGATAACAATCGTATCACAAGGTCACACAATCGCGTGCTACTAACACGACATTAAATTGAGAATATGAATGACCTCAGAGCAAAGCATTGTTCACAACGGAACTGATAAGGACGCGATGTAACTTACACACATTGCCAGCACGCGCGTGATCGATCGGAATCACACGCTGGAAAACACGTGTGCCTTTATGCCTAGCGGAAAAGTCTTTACAAGGAATTTTAGACTGGTTTATAGCCCCTTATCTGAAGTAATTTACTTGTTGTTTAAGTAAAAATACTCCAGTCACAATTACACTAACAAAATCAGTAAATAAACAAAGTTGAAAACTGGTGCTGCCAGGAATTCAGAAAAGATAGCGAGCGAAAGGAACGATGCATCGAAATTGGTTTTCTCTGTTAGGTTTACTAACAAATATCCGGTAGTTATTTACATAATATAACATTGTCTATTTCAGTAATAATGCGAACAAAATACTGATTTAATTTTGCTTGGTGCGGTATAACCGTTTAGGTCGTGGCGACGCTAAAATAGTCACGTAGACAATGTTCGGTTTGGCGGAGGTTTATCCTGTAAGCCACGACACTGCGTGGTGTTGTGGTCGCTGAACATTATGCTACGTGCCATGCCAGACGTGTGTAGTTGCCACGCGCTTTGCACTACTGTGATAGGATAGTAGTAGGGTTGGCCCTTCGATTTGTTTGCTAGGATTTGGTAGAAACAAGAAGTAAACAGTTTTCTTCAAAAAAAATGTGTGAAATATGTTTTGTGAAAGGAAATACCCTGATTAGCTTAGTTTTTTACACATGTGTAATGAATAATCAATTGTTAGTTTTTCTTTACGTTCTATAACATCTTATAACAAATTCTTAACATCTAAATCATGTTATTATCACAACTCCCATCTCCAACACATTCACTAGAACCTAACATTAATAGAATAGTTTCAAAACATGACTAGACACAACACCGGAGCGCGTGCATACCGCATAATGAGTCAACAAGTTGACAACCCTATCAATGACGCATGTGCCTGACTTCTGACACGGTACGTCGCACGTGCTGCACCGAGCGTTGCCGCGTTGCGCGCGCGCATGAGGAAACACCTACTTTATACATTTTTACTTCATACGCGGTATTTTTATGGCAACTAAGTACGTTTAGGTGGTCAGCATGAGTCATCATTTTATTTAGGTTTTATATGCGTATGCATTTTCAAGTGGCACGGTCATCGTAATTCATTTAATTTATTGAAGAAATTACATGTAAATTATACTAATTTAGTTTGCGATGTGTTCGCCATCGTCGTCACCAATATTACTCAGTGTTGCTGGCAATCTTCTTCCCTCTTATAGTGCGTCCACACGATACAGACTTCTGTCTGAGCAGACTTTGATCTTTCCATCCCATCACTTCCCTTGGGTGTCATAAGAGGCGACTAAGGGCCTCACCAGAGAATGGGCAGCAGCATTCTCTGTACGTATATTGCAACAGCTACACAGCGATCGCCAACCCGCCTGCCAAGCGTGGCGATTATGGCAAACATTTGGGGGAAGCCTATGTGTGGTCGTCTTTCGGCTGATATGATGAGGCTGATGAGACTTTGAACTCTGAATAAAGAATATTGTATCACACCGACATTTGTCTGCACAGACTTTTATGTAAGTTTGCGCAGACATACAATACCATTTTTTAATCAGAATTCAAAGTCTGCGCAGACAAAAGTCAGTGTCGTGTGGACCCACTATTCCTCATAGAGTCATATCAATCGGTCTGCCAACATGAAAGGCCAATTCTACTAATTTTTAAACAATGTTCGCATTCGCAGGTCAGTAGCAAACTGTCAAAAAAGCCTTCATTTTCATTTATTTTTGACAGATTGCGATTGAGATGCTAATGCGAATATTGTTTGAAAAAATGAGTTCAATTGGCACTCTAGTCAGTAGACACACACACACAGTAACGTAGTCTAGTAGTATTTGGTGTCTGTCAATAGTTTTTTGTTTTCCTAAGGTCTTTTCCTCACTAAGTCAGCCTACCTAACTTACTACTATACAATTACTGGAATTAGTTTGTTGTTATAGCGGTAATAAAAACAAATAAACGAAAATCGGTTCATCCGTTTGAGATACAATACCAAAGACAGACAAGTTAAACTAATAACACCCCTCTCTTTTTGCATCGGAGGTTAAAAGTGGTGGGTTTGGCGCCACCCAATCCTAAAAAAAACAATATACCGAAACTAAGGATGATGTACCCCTTTAAGATTCATTCATAAGTGTTTAAAAAATTCCAAAAACATGTTTATCACATCGAATTCGGTGAGTGGACTTTCCAGTAACCATTCGTTCGGTAATCCTGCACAAATCACGGGTTTTCTTGCTTTATTAGTTTATATAAAAAGCAAATAATCATTTCACTTAGTCATCGGGGTCTACTTTGTGAATTCTGGTATATTCCCAGATTATTGCCCTAGACAGATTTCCGTAAACATTTAATGTATGTTAATGATGAGACCGCAGAATGTTTTAATATTAGTGATGATCTTGTATGATCTTTATCTTTAGGAAAAAAATCTTTAACGACTTCAATACCTACTTAGCAAAAAGTATAGATTATTTACTCGATAATCGTTTATTATTTAAACATTAAGGAAAAAGAGGGTCTTTTTCCTTAATGTTCTACATGTCATGTTGTACATGTCCAACGGATGCAGATCCAACTAGACTAAAGAATGTTCTAGCAAAAATTTCGGGCTACTTGTGGTAATCGGTCAAAGAAAGAAAGAGGAAAAAAGATCTGGAGAGATTCACTTAAAAGCGTCAAAATTCAAGTCGCAATCAATATCAAAAAGTAAACAAAATGTGGAGAAATTTGTGATATTTTTGACAGTCTACGACTGCGTACTTTCGTATTTTTAAAGAGCGTTCTCAGACGTATGTCTGAGAACACTCTTTAAAAATACGACATTCGTCCCTCTGGTTTGCTACGAGGCTACACCGATCGCTACGCCGCGCCGCCCGCTATGAAAACTTTTTTCTCCAATGATACGAAATTTTCAGATACAATAAGATTATATTTAGGAGCTCGTGGCTAAATTATAACAGCCGCACGGACCAATCTTCAAGGTTAAGCAACGCTTGCCGAGGTTGGTCTGTGGATAGGTGACCATATTAACATACCGAGACTTCTCCGTGCCTCGGAAAGCACGTTAAGCGTTAAGCGTTAAGCACGTTAAGCGTTATCGGCTGTCATTTGTAGTCAGCCGGGACCAACGTCCCGGCTGACTACAAATGACAGCCGATCTTTGGCAGTCGTTACGGATTGTCAGAAGCCAGAAAAATCTGACACCAGTCTTGCCAAGTACCGTGTTACCTAGTAATGGGTTGTGGAGGTCTGGTAGGCAGCCGCTCCACGTTAAATACTGGTATTCAGCTAAATCCAGTTTGACTGGGAGCCGACCCCAATGTAGTTGGGAAAAGGCTAGGCAGATGATGAATAAGATTTTATTTGGAAAAGTAGTTCATAATGTCAGCACATTTGATTTGGGACGTTTTACGTGCCAGTGATCAGTAAAAAGCCTTTCGTGCAATTGGGTTATTGGTGTTACTGCTACTAAAAACTAAAACTAAGTAATAAAATATTTACTGAACTTTATTTTGTTATCCCTATTGCATTGCATTCATCTCAAGTTGTGATAAGTATTCAACCCATGACAGCATCATTCTAAAATCCCTCGTTTTAAATCCTTACTCATTGGAAATACGTTCCTTAGAAATAATGACATAAAACATCGTTATAGATCGTTATTCACAGAAATAAGATTCGTAAGAAATAATTCCACATCCGCGAAATTAATTACCAAGTCTACGGACATTCCCTTCCGGTTTTTTATCCGATTAAAAAATAATCGATTCGTCATCGGAATGAGACGAAACCATCACCTTAGCGTCACTTCGCGAAATTCTAATCTGGTTTGTACCCGAGCCCGCGAACCGGTCCGAGTAACGTGTTTATATCACGGATCTTATGTTTATGTTCGCGAGAACCGACAACCGGTTTCTAGGGTGACGAGATCGGCCATGGACCAATGACGCGACCTAATCGCCGCGACCTCATCGTTCCACTAGTGACGTGACTCTGATTCACCAGAAATCCTTTCATATTTACGTCATTATTCCTTTCATATCTGACGTTTCTGCGTGTGTCATTTATACGTCACTGACCTTCCGATTGAAAGTCGCAGTTGTCATAATAATGACGTTTGTTTGTTTTGTTGATGTCATTGTTCTCAAACGTGGCGTTGTTTTAACCTGATTGATTGAAGTACGCTTGATTAGGGATTTCCCAGTTTGTGTCACATTACACTCGTGTAAATTACACGTAATTTTATTCAATAGGTAATTTACATGTTTCAAGTATCGGAAGTCATTTTTGAGCGTAACTTTGGTTCGAGAACGTTGTTTACTAACTTTATTAGATGGTATCTAATGATATTATAAGATTTAGCATTCGAGTGCTAACACTTCAACTCATTGTTCTCCGTAACTGTCCTCTTATATTCAAGATTTCTTGTCTCCTTAGAAGCTCCTTGCTTTAAAGACGTAAGTGTCAAGCCTGTATTGTTAAATATGAGTGCTTTGTTATTGCGTTCTTGACGCCTGGAATTGCAGGAAAATATGAGTTATTTCCTCTAATATGTTGTGTTACCAAGGAATAGAATTACAGATTCGGTAACATCGTTTTTTTTGAACAAAAAAAGTTAAGAGCGTTTACGCGGTACGGCTTTTCATACAATCTTTCAAATCCTTATTCTTCAAAATGAATGAACCGATTTTAACGAAACTTGGTTTGCATACGCTAGATATCCAGGTCTAAATAGTTATCAGAAAATATTTTTGAAAAAGATTTCAGAGGGAGAGAGAGAGCGATTTTAAGTTTTCTATAGAAAGTGAAAAATCACTATATCCTTCGCCCTGAACTCTTTTTCAAAAATGTTTTTTGATAACTATTTAGACCTGGATATCTAGCGTATGCATACCAAGTTTCGTTAAAATTGGTTCATTAATTTTGAAGAATAACGATAACTATCTTATAATTTTACGTGGAGCGGCTGTTTACCAGACCTTCAGAATCCATTACCTGGGTAACACAGTACTTCTTGGCAAGACTGGAGTCAGATTTTTTGGGTTCTGACAATCCATAACGACTGCCAAAGATATACAAATGACAGCCGGTACCAACGACTTAACATGCTTTCCGAGGCACGGAGGAGTCTCAGAATGTTAAGATGATCACCCATCCACAGACCGACCTTGGCAAGCGTTGTTTAACCTCGACGATCGAATCGTGCAGCTGTTATTATTTTGCCACGAGCTCCTCAAGGGGCCACCAACTTCTTCCGTATACTTACACACAAACTACATAGTATCCAAATGACTTGACTTTTTTTTTTTTTCATTTTTCATATCCCTATTATCGGTAGGCTGCTCTAAAGACCCCTTACTGTTCGAAGTTCATTCAAAACATGTCAAGATAACATGACTCATAATCCGGACCCGGATATCTATCGGTATCAATCAGATATTGTTTCCCGATTGCTAACGGATAAGCAAAGATATCCAACGTTGTGCAATAACATCTTTTATGTTCGTAATGTGACGTGTGTCGAGCGAGTCTGATAGTCTCTGTTTTTGTTATACTTAATTATCTGACGTCAGGCAATCGGTTCTCTTTCCGTGATCGAAGCAGTTTTTGAATTTTAGTGCAAAATCTTTACTTAACTGCACATTATCATAAAGTGCCTATTGACTGTAACTGCTTACAATATAAGCATAAAACGGCAAGGGCCTTGACATAAAACCATAAAATCGTTTCGAGAGTAAACATTCAGTTTTGTGCGCATGAGCACTTCTCGGTACCTAATCCAACGGTCATTTGTGTTCATGCAGCGTCTCAGCAAATATTGTTTTAGCTGGCGTTCCTTGAAAGCGGCGCGGGCGTCGGCGTTCGTAAAAGGCATTCTTGTGCCGGTGGCTTGTCGGGAGTCGCCGGTGGCGCCGAGATTTGCAACCATCGCCAAATATTTGAGCCGAGATGTCGGCCCTAACTAATGAGTTACATGTGCACCGCATTTTTTTGCAGTTCAAGAGCGATAAGTTGTGATTTTTTCGGTTGCCACTTGAAGCCATAAAGCTTAAGAGCTTAGTGTTCGTAATGATTGCCACGCAGATGCATGCAGACACGTTGATGTGTGGTATTAACGGTCGGAGATGTTGTGAGGCGACTTCAAACGATGTCGCCAATGAAAGCCAAATTCTTGAAAACATACTTTCTGTAATTTTTGCTTTTTGGAATCTCCGAAGTTGTTGGCATTCAAACATAACTGCACTTTTAAGATGCCCCTATAAAATATTTTCACTTAACTGGATCCTATTACAACATTGTAGAACGTGGTACTTACCTAACCGTACTTCAACCATAAAATTATAGTGGGCAATAAAAGCCAGTGTCTTTCCTCAAAGCATTCCTTTTCCCATTATCCTTGTCGGTGCCTTTACAACTTCTCGAACAAGACAATAGCCTAACTAACACGTGTTCGTGGCTAATTTTCCTCAGAAGTAAACAAAAACTCGACAATGGCTGGCAGAACAGGTACTATAGAGGCAAGTGCATTTTGGAAGTAAACAAAGGAACGGACACTTGAGACAGTAACTGCACACAGGGGGCCGAGATAACACAATATGGCGCCAACTTTTTCTAACTACCCTCTAGATTAGGTTGGGAGGTGTCGGAACAAACGACGTGAAATGTCTGGCTTTTGTATTACAGCCGTCAAGTGTCAGAAGACAGGACACTTGAATGTGGCGGCTAATGACATGCCGAAAATAGGAACGCTTCTCGAGACTCAACGTGACGCGGATAGTCCCGATTACCGATGGGCGTATGATCTATGCATTTGCAACGGACAGTTTTTGTTCAACGTAAGATGTATTTTCCTTCTCGTAATTTCTTTATATGCATTGTGCACCACACAATATAACAACATACAGATTTTCAGCGTAAAATTAACTTATCTTTTACTTTGTACCGATTGAAAAGAAATCCGGTAGTCTGTACCGGATTTAATGGAAATCCATAATTGCTTCCATTACAATTCAGGGGAGCGCATAATTTCCGACTTTGCTTACAATTGCTGGTTTACTCGATGTGGAAGGATTTGTTGTGTTCTGGGGAGATCTATACAAAAGGATTGTTAGTTTCGCCGTAAAATAATAGTTTCGTCCAAAAATACGTGAATATATCAATGAAAGGGCGCTTTTATGTTTTCGGTCTGACGGGGCTTTACCCGGATTCCAGGAAAGATAAAACCCCTTTTCGTGTTAAGTACGCGAACCGTCCACGCGCCGCTTGCCGACAAACGTCCATGGTTTAGGGACTATGCTCATAATTCTGAAGGACGCGCTAAAAATAATAAAATGCAAGAAAAGGCTTTATGGGCACCGCTCAAGAGCCTCCAGAGAGCCTCTCGGCGAGCCTATTCAATAGCAAACGATGTTTACGATTTTAAAAGTCATATTTTATTGTAGTGTCTAGTTTAAATTTTACGGGCGATTTTAATTTTATACTCGTTCGGCCTTTACGTCCGCGTCGGACACTTTGTGGTGTCACAGCAATTTTATGGTTCCTATAGCGGTAATTATCTTGGACAGATACGAAGTTAATGTGCCTCTTATTAGATGCTTTTAGCGTGGTTTTAAATAAAATTTAACATTTATTGTTGTTAATTTATAGTTCGAGAAACTTACCAGGCTGTTTTTCTTTGGTGTGGAGCGGAAAGAATTTTTGGGACTGAAGAACTAATTTTTTTTGACATGTGTGTTGGTTTGCTAAAGTGATGCACTGCGTTTTAAAGATTTTTTTAAAATATTTAACTTTGAGAATACATAATCTTATCTACACATTTACGTAGAAGTCGACTTTAAATTCTTAGTAAAAACAACTTCAATATAACTTAAGAATCCAGAGGTCACGTTAGAGGTCACATAGAAGAGTTACAACAGATCTAAATATTCAAATTAAATTTAAATATTAATCCGATCAAGTTCGCAATGTGTTCATTCACTCGGGGATTTATTTGCACATTTTTCCATAGATTCAAGGTATTAGCGTTTTAGAAAATGTTTTTTGAATTTTTTTTTGAATTATTGATATGCTTTTTGGTAACCGATAATGTGATCGAAGAAAGAGCATGCTGCCTAAGAGTGACCTATCAATTCTTGAAATAAATAATGTACCTTTATTACTATCAGAGGCTCTATGGTCGACGGCAGATAAATTTGCAATAACGGTCATTGCCTTTTCCTTGATATTTCTTCGTAGGAATCTGGACAGTTAATTATGAAATAGCGTTTGTCAATCCCATAAATATTTGACGTTTTGACAATCGCTTTCACCACGCTACCACTGACAGAATGTCACTCGTCTAGACCTCTCTAGAAATACAAACTCTAGCAGAAAATTCCATTCCTTAGCAGTACCTACGTAGTTTTTTCAAAGCCATGTAAATATTTTTGTTCTTTTATTTGCGTACCAAATGTTCACAGGATGCGGGCTCATTGAATCTGACCAGTTGATATTGGTTCCGAAACCGATATGACTAGCAGCCAAAATAAAAAGCCGGGCTTTTCAAAATAATATTTCATGGGTTTAAGAATATGGTATGCCGCCAAAGCTTTTGTTACATAATAATGATCATAAGATTACACAACAACATCTGACATAAAGTCTCTAGCAAAGGCTTATTTATAATATTATCCGTTTTTTGTTTTAGTGGGAGCTTATCTAGATCCGTTTTTGTTTTAGCGGGGCTTATCTAGATCCGTTTTTTGTTTTGGTACTGCAGTTATGAAGATTTAATTGGATACTATCGTGTAATCGTGTAACATTATTCATTATTTATTCATTACAATAACTTTGTAATTATTGTCTGCGTTTGTTGCTTGGTTTTCCTTAGAATTGTCTTATAATTTAAGATTTCTAGGTGTCTGCATAGTTGTAGGTAAATGTAAGGTTTTTCCAAGATATGTAGATAGTACCTAACATACAAAATATAGGGTGTGATAGATAGCATAATAATACAAAAACAGTAAGTGATGCGGCTGCTGCACTCACGGGCCCAGCAGAACCCTTGCAACAGTGGTTCATAAATGCACAGTCTAACCTGCTCATAACTACTACCACTAGATTGTCTCTTAAAATATTGAACTTAGCCAGGGATCTCCGCATATCTCGATATATTGTGGAACACAGATTTCAGAGTTAGTTTCATAGTAAAGCTTGTTCATATTCTTTCGTTTACTCAGAAGTCATCCTGTATTATATTTCATCCATGAATTGGGATTCGAATCGAAATCAAATCATAGAATAACAATTACTTTCAAGCTCTACTCCCACTGTTCGATAGCTCCACAAAACAATAACGCTTCTCGCTCGTATCTCCGATTAATATCAGTACCGGTTATCGGCTGACGTATTTACGATCCGGTATTAATTCTTCACAATCACGGCGGACTACCGCTCGCGGGCTAACCAAACACCTAATCTCTATAATGACTACCGGTCATATTTAGGGTTCGGTAGTAGGTACTGTCGGGGGGTTTCGACGACCGTTTTTTGTTTGGGTCTTTTGTTTTGAATTTGGAAACTGGTTTAGAATGATTGGTGTTTTGTTTTGGGTTAGGTTAGGTCCTTATTTTGTATCTGTTTTTTGTTTTAGGGTTTAGAATTTCGAGGGACTAACATACTTATTGGTTTTTACCTTTTATGTCAAGCATGCCAAGTAGCAAATGATGTAAATTTAATCTCTGCAGTCAGTTTAAGGAACCTACCTAGCCTTTCCGAACGATATTGGTTTAGGCTTCAAGTCTAAAAATATGCAGCTTCTGTCTTCAGACTACTCGTAAGGACTGTCAAAGATGTTCAAATGTCAGCCAGGACCTACAGTTTAACGTGCTTTTCAAATTACCTTCGGAGGAAAGAAGAAAGAAGGAATTTAATTCATAATTAAATCGAGAAATATACCTGAGTGTATAAGTAGGTACCTACTCTATTATAATAATCCTTAATAAACCTTTTGTCTCTTTTAACTGTCACTCAACAATAGGGTATTCTACTGAAAAAGTCTAATTAGTCCGTCAGATAGATTTCAAAAAAATATTGGACACTTTTTTATCTTTTTTCACGTAAACAAAAAATGACGAAGATGCGCGTTGAAGTGTGTTGAAAACTCTCGTGACGTCACTGCGATAGTACAATTTTAACTAGCGACGTGACGTAACTGGCCTCCTATCTTGAATTTTGATGCGCTTTATCTTTATAATTTTTTAGCGATTTGAAATGGCAAAAAATATGCGTCCAATATTTTTTTAAATCTATGGACTAAATATAATTATAATTTTTCCACCTAGTAGGATTTTTCCGTAGCGTAGATTCCCTATTCTACGCTACGGAACCACGAAACTTCTTCTAAGACAAGCCGCAAGATAATCAAGAAGTCTGCGGTTTTTCTATCAAAATCTGACATTCTCGGGGATAACGCGTGCCTGTAACCTTTCCTATAAGTAGGTATTTGTGTTTATTCTCTGGTTTTCCGCCTCGTGCCACGGTTGTGCGATTAATCGTTTGACGTCATCATGTTTATATGATTCTTTTGTACCTACGTAGGTAAGGTACCTTTTAGATGTGGTTTCTAGAATCTTTGTGATTATTTCACGGAGTAAGAACTGCATTTGATGCATTGTCTATAACGTAAAATGATATATGAAATATGCACTGGAAATCTGAAGGATGGGAAACACAGTGCACGCACGAGTTCAGCAGTAGACGTATTTCGGTTGAAATGATGATCCAATATTCTACGTTATAATAACCAACCGGGACAAGAACCAAGGCCACTCTAACGTGGGGTTCGTGGTGGGTAAATTGAAATAAATAAAATTTATGTTAACGTAACACAAATTTAGGATAATAAAAAAAGTCGGTTGAGCCGGGTGTAGGTAAAACATCGAGCGCGCGAAAGGTTTAGACCACCTAAAGAATACTACTATCCTGCAGGTCCTCAAGACGAGAAGAGGTTGTTGGTTCTTGTCCCGGTACCGGTTACCGTTATGTACAAGAACCAAGAGGTTGCTGTCTACGTTATGTAGAATATTGGGTATGAAAAAACATTGCAATAACTTTATGAAGTTTTTTTTCTGGTGGTCGCCACTGTCGATTCTGGCTTTCAGGAGTTGCAGTAGTTTGGGAATGTGTTTCGCGATTCTCCGGAGTTTATAAAGTAATAAAGAATACAAATGATCAAATTATAAAACAATGAAACAAGATGGCAGGGTATCAAAATATTGCTGATGATGTAGGTAGATCTCATCACTGTCAAACGGTAGCGTGTTCAGGAGACAATAGTAATTGCCACGTTGAATGTCAATACTAACTCTAAGTCAACGTTAAGGTTAGACTTTAAGTCACGCTAACGAGTCTGTCAAGTCAACCGTCTTGCAGTGTTCTTGAACATGATAAAATTAATAAAGTAGATAACCCGCATGTCTAGCTCGGAAAGGACAAAAGTAAACACACAGGAACGATGGCAGATTGAAATGAATGGAAGCAGGTGCCTCATAACGCGTCAACAGTCCCTCAGGAACACACTAACTAATTTCACTAGTCTGCAACACCCGAACCCATCGAGTGACGTTGAGTTCGTGTACTGCATAGAGTACACGGACTTTGTAGGACCGTGCCACGTGTACCACATGGGTTACACTGCTGCACTGGACTGTTAACGTGTTACCTACACACGTTTGGATATGGGCAGGAGAATCACAAAGTTAGGGTGTTACAACAATTGATCGAACCATGTCGTTGATTGACATCGGTCAATTGGTGTGTGGCGCTGGCTTTCATTTGGTCTAGGAAGAACTATCGATCTACTCCAAATTGTCTACGATAGATAGATCGATTTATGTTAGTATATTCTAATAGTGCTGTTGTGATTATTTATTTATTCATTTCATCAACAAATTTACATTTGTGTCGAAAGGTTGAAAATTTAACAATATGTAACACAACATTCAAAAACCACAATACTAAAAATTACAATATAAAAATCAATTTATATAGATATACATGCTGAAACAGTAACTTGCCAGGTGAAGAAATAAAATTACATTCCACATTAGTTGTCATCACACTAATATCATAGTTTAAATTCAATAATAAAAAAGGTAAACGTCAATCAAATGTAAATAATGTCATAAAAGTGTGTAGTCGATGAAAGGTTCAAGTTCCGCACGAGACCAGTACAGCATTAGTTTTCAAATCAACTCGATGTATACCCACTACTTGTCACCTAGCAGTCGCTATAGTTGGCAGTGAGTGGCGCCTGCGCCTGCGCAAGTCGTCGGTATCGGTTCCGTTACAAGTTCCGCTAAATGAGGAGTTACGACCGATTATGACTTATGCGTGTGCTGTATTCGCACACACAAAGCCAAAGCAAATCCACAGGATGCAAGTAATCCAAAACAGATTTCTCCGAAAAGCCACGGGCGCCCCGTGGTATGTACGGAACGAACGACTTCATGTCGACCTTAAAATCCCGACCCTAAAACAGTTTATGAAACGCCTTACAAAGCGTTTCTTCGAATCCGCTGAAAAGCACCAAAACCCTTTGATTTCAAAGGCAACCCAGTACAGTCCCTCTCGCATTAGTAAGATTCGCCGTCCTCGGCATACACTCGTCGAATCCGACGACGAGATCACAAAGATACAGGAAAGCTGTAGGGAAACCAGCACCCTTAGAATAAACAGATACAGACCGCGTTCCGTATACCGACCTCGCCGCCGAGGTCCGTCGCGACGACCCACTCAAAACCCTCCCCGACTTTTGCAAACGAGCCAGCCCGCGCCGCTGAGCCTTTAGCTTTAATAACCCCTAAATAATAAAACGACCCAGCCTGATTGTCCCTTGCTGTCCCAAACTGACGCCGCTAAGCCGAGGTCGTATTCCACAGGGAATGCCCTTAGTGAGCGGTCAGTAGTGTTTTTAGCTTGTAGCTAGTTTTGTTGCCTTGGCTGGGGGCCTTAAATTCATTTGAGGCCACCACAGGTTAGTCCGGTTAAGCAGTTGATATCCCAAGTGTGTTAACTTGCTAGTGGTCATACCTAAAAAAAAAAAAAAAATAAAAAAAAAAAAATGAGGAGTAGGTACTATCAGAGAGGTATACTTATATACCTCTACATATGTTCAGCAGTGTAGGTAAACATGATAAGGAAAAAGTGGAATATTAACCTTTTCATAATGATGGAAAAAGATTGCATAAGATTTCAAGAAAAATAATAATTTCTTGGTCAAGACTAACTAATATAATTCTCCCCAGAATTTGTGTTTCTACTTTTATCTCGTCTTGGAGTTCACACAGACAAAATAATTTTTATATTACGTATGTGACCTACCTATATAATACCTTGCTTGCAGCTTTGAAAATTAAAACAATTTCTCAATTGCGCACGCGACGTCGTTTGTTTACCTACTGAAAGGTCAATCCATGGCCAAGATTGTGTAAACACAGGTGGTATAACAATATGCAGTAGGTATTATATCTTGTTAATTACTATTATTCTGTAACTATTATATTATTATTCTGAGCGAGTTTTCGATTTTCCACGATTATAATAGTAGTTTATGCAACGACCATATAAAAAGGGTTATTAAAACACGAGTGTGGGTGATAATAGCATCACACGAGTGTTTTAATACCTAATTATATGCCGTTGCATACACTATTTTATCTTCACTCATACAGTTGAAATAAAATAAGTGGAAAAATAGTTAATTCCAATATGGCGGATATTCTCATTGCGTATTCGAATGACTGCGCAGCGCGCTCAAACATAGACAAAGATAAAAGCTGGCTCATTGACGATTAAGTCAATGAGCCCGCGCCAAAAATTAAAAAGAAAAAGTGTGCTATAAAAATTTAATAGTTATTTGTTATACAAGAGTGCAAAGTTGCTTTTTAACCGCGTGTTCAATTTTGATGACCGAGCAAGCGAAGGATTCTAAAATTGAATCGCGAGCGCAGCGAGTGATTCAAAATTAGAATCCTGAGCGTTAGCGAGGGAATCAAAAGAGCACGAGGTGAAAAATCTTTGCACTCGAGTGCAACACGTAACTTTTCATTCCACCTCAGCGAGGAAATGACTAAATGCAAAAAAAAAACGTTTACAATCACAAGATAGGTACATTTTTATTTCAATTTAGGTATTAATTACTACATTATGACAGGTAAGTATTACAGAATAATCTTTAAATTATAACAAAATAATACTAAGGTATAATTAAGAAAATTTTAAAGTAACGTTGCTACAGTTATTTAAATTGAGTGTAATATTTTTGTTTGGTACTGTAATATTGGTGTTAGTCACTTGTGTACTGTTTTTCGATAAACTATCTGTCATACTTAATAGTTGTACTGATTCATCGGATTCCCTTGGCGTGAATGTTGGAGAGAGAGGGAGATGGTTAGGTGTTTCATAACGGCTTATTTTTGATGTAGAAGGGCCAGTCCAAGGATCCGATTGAGGCTCTTTCAGTGTAATGGCTCCTACGATGCCATCACATATTTTAGACTTATTTTGGATGGAATCCTCTATGTATCCCTCTTCAACTGTATTGGACTTCCAGCCTCCGTGGCGCTTAAGGGACAGGAGATCAGCTCCGGAATCAGCCAAAAGTGTGGCTGAAGTTCGTCGGAAACAATGACCCGTGTACAACAGGGGTTCTGGAAGTCCAAGAAATGTTGCTATTTCTCGTGGGATACTGCCAATTTTATTAGTACCCATAGGCTGTCTAACACACTTTCCATTGCGATACTGTAGAAAAAATCGATTGATTGGAGTGTTAGGCGGGCGTAAGGCTTGATATTTCTCAACAATCGTTACGTATTCCTTGCGAATGACGAAGTTGCGGTCTCTTTTTGTCTTTGTATTAGGTAAATTAATTAAAAGTAAGTCATCTGAATGTTTCTCAATGTTTTTGACATTAAGTTGTGTTAGTTCATTAGTTCGACATGCTCCGTTTATTCCAATAATAAGAACAACCTGTAACGTAAAGAGTATTGTAGTTGATAAATGAAAAAAAAATTGATATGAACGCATAATTATGCCTATCAACATCTACTAAGTATACTATTTATTTGAGATTAATATACTGAAGTAGATACTGAATGTACAACTGACTTACTTTTGCCGCCAAATATACGGAATCGGGTGCTTCGTTAAGAAACTTTTCAATATCAGATAGGTACTGTGAAAACCTTCGATTTTTTTGGTTGATGACCAGATGAGGCTCTTTTTAAAAATGCCACTAATTTAGGATAGGTATCGATATGTATGTCTTTTTTCATCTTTATTGTTGCTTTTAGCATCGAATACGTACTCCATAGAGTGCTTGCTTTCGTGTTCTCGGATAATTCTATAAAATATGCCAGCAAAACGTTTTCTGAGAAAGTTTTGGCTCCTTTTGCTAGTCGCCACGTGTTGAACATATCGTACTGTTTTAAATACTTCTCGCGTGATTCTTGAGGGAGAAGGCTCATTTGCGCATTATTAACAGTTTCAGTCAATTCTGTTGGTGTCAAACAAACTTCCTCGTCGCTAGAATCACTCATTTTAGTTTTTTCACTTGTTTCAAGTTTCTTGTTTTTAATATAAGGTTTAACAATGACGTGAAAAAATGCCGCGTAAAGAACCGCGTACAAAGCAAATTGAAAAAAGAACACCAAGAAGGTTCCGAGTCTGAGTTTTTAACAAATTAAAAAAAAGTTGTATGATATATTCGGCACCATAGAGGTAACAGTAAATTAATAGGTTTAATGTTTTTTTTAATTCACAAACTTAGTGCACACGATGTTCTAAATTCAATTTACTTTATCCTCTAGAGAATAAAAACGGCTTTTCCACTCAGAAATTGAAGATTAAAAATACTCTTTCCGAGATGGTGGGATGAAAAAGTTATTTTATGATGCAGTTGTTTAAAAATCGAAGGAAAATGTTGAACTGTAATGGTTTTTTTTTTTAAATTTTACCTATCCACGAAAAAAAAGTATGTATTTATGCATTCGTTTTTGAACTCATATTTGGAATATTACGTTGTGAGTGTAGATAATAGTAGTTTATGCAACGACCATATAAAAAGGGTTATTAAAACACGAGTGTGGGTTTATCACACGAGGCGTAGCCGAGTGTGATAATAGCATCACACGAGTGTTTTAATACCTAATTATATGCCGTTGCATACACTATTTTATCTTCACTCACAGTTGAAATAAAATAAGTGGAAAAATAGTTTATTCCAATATGGCGGATATTCTCATTGCGTATTCGAATGACTGCGCAGCGCGCTCAAACATAGACAAAGATAAAAGCTGGCTCATTCATTGACTTAAGTCAATGAGCCCGCGCCAAAAATTAAAAAGAAAAAGTGTGCTTTAAAAATTAAAAAGTTATTTTATGATGCAGTTGTTTAAAAATCGAAGGAAAATGTTGAACGGTAATGGTTTTTTTTTTTCATTTTACCTATCCACGAAAAATAAGTATGTGTTTATGCATTCGTTTTTGAACTCATATTTGGAACATTACGTTGTGAGTGTAGATAAAACCTATTAAACCATACCTTCTTTATTAAATATATCATTGTTTTACAGAACAGTGTAGTTCCTTACGTTATGATGTTGATTCTATTTTAATTTGCAAAAGACTTTAAAATATATAAAACTAGCTTTTGCCTGCGACTTCGTTGCTTACACTCCCCAAGGAATCTACATGCCAAAATTCAGCTTTCTGAGACCATTAGTTTCGGCTTTGCGTTGTTAATCACTCAGTAACAGAAAAAATTTATAAGATGAGATTTATTAAGTAAATCTATATCAATATAAAATTATTCTTCCATGTCACGGAAAAATCATTTATTTGTCTTTTCTTCATATTGTTTTGTATAATCTGCTGCATCAGTTCTTGCTGTGTATAATCTGCTTATTCAGCGTTTGTGCTGTTAATTTGATAAGGGTGAGATAAAGTCCAAGCAACAGTAGAACACTGACTCCTAAGACACAGGGTATCCTAGTTTAGGAGGCAGGGTTTAATAAATTTGTACACCTTTCACAAATTGTGTAACAAAACGTCTGATTTGGTACAGCTTACCAAAACCAGCAATGTAAGATTTAGACAATAAACTAAAATGTAAACTGTTTGCGGAGAAATCCGCCTTTCTGCTTAAAAGGCGTGTCTGTCACCCAGTCTCCAGACAGTTGACACAATTGGCAGGCACCAGATTAAGGCCCCCGGGGACAAGACACCGACGTCGCCGACATTTGTCGCGACGCCTTCAGCTTGTCGCCAAGACAATTTCTCTCACGCGCCTTGACTCAACGAGATGAGTATTAAAGTAAGTTCATTCACTTATCGGAGTTTATATTTGTAATTTATCGCTGGAAGAAATTGCTGATTAAATTGCAGGGTGTTAAACAGCTCCTGATTTTTATCTTGGTCTTTGGGTAGCAATATTTATTCACATTAACATAAATCCCATAAGGGGACGTGTCATTAAAATAATAAGAACCATTTTCATGTACTGCGACTTAGTCTTTATCTATCGTTAGAGAATGTTAACTTGTTAATGGTAAATGTCAATAAAAAACACGACTTAAGCTACAAAGACTCCAATCAAAACCCTTACTAAATGAACCGGAATACTCCATCAAATTATGATTAAACTCTTACATTGCACCATAAAAATAATACACACTTACAAAGATTCAATGGAGTCAATAACGAGTATTTGCGAAACGGTATAATTACCGCCACCAATCTATTCGCTTTGATTGCTCGCTCAGCTCCGCTCATTTCCGCTCGACGATAGAAAAATTAATAGTTACACGAAACGGGTAAAGTAATGAGAACTTTAATGATGTTATTTATTCTGTTCAAGTAATTTAAGGCCGCGTCCGAAGGTTTTTTGTAACACTTTATTAGTTTAATGGGATATCACCTTTATACCATGTTCTATTAAATTATGGCGCCGTTTTTGTAATGGTATACTAAATCAGTTTGATAATGTGAAGGTCATTTTTAAAATGATAACTACTGAGATTCTTATGTGTTAAAAAAATACGCTTTTTACAGTTATTATTTATTAACGTGAATTTGTAAAGACGTATGATTCGCTATTTTGCAAGTGCAATTCTAATTAATGTTGTTATATTTAAGTAACTTAGGAATCTTTTTACAATAAACTATAAATTAATTAATTATTAATTCATAAATTTATAGTTTACTGTTAGAAAATTACATGAGAAATAAGGGAATAAATTAAAAAATAAATAAAGAAAATAAAGTAATTGGTTTTCAGACATTCAAATAATTCTGAAAATTAATTACCCTGGCTCACGTACTTACTCCGCACTCGTATTGCAGATAAATGAATGCAATTACTAAGTTCTAAGCTAAGAACGGGAAAATAAGTTATTTCAGTAAACTGTTAATAGCATTTTATAATTCCGTTGATAGCAGGTTATAAGACAAGTTTCTAATCGTGTAACGGTACATTATATTAAGATATGCAATGGTTTATATCCTATAATTTCCTTTTGATATTCATTTAGTTTGTTAATGGCTTGTATTTATTAGCAACTGGGTATGCAGCTATATAATGATATAAAAGTAATCTGAAGTAAGCTTCTGCTTTATCGTGTATTCGGCTCGTTAGTAAGTAAGGCTGCGTTTCCACCTATATACAAGCAAGTCGCAAGCAAATATAATTACATTGCAGGGCAAGTAAGAGAAGCAAGTACCTAAGTAGTGTATTACATTGCGGGGCACAATCGAGCGTTTTGACCACATTATATTTCGGTAGCCTGCAATGTTATGCATTTGCATAAGAGTTGGTCTTAAGTTTGTAACTGGAAACGTATCCTGATGGCCGCGTATTGTTAGGATGTCATTATTATCGCTACGTATCTAAGCATCATCATAATTTCAGCCGAAAGACATCTGAGGCCCAATTCTACTAATTTTTAAACAACGTTCGCATGTCAATCGCAAACTGTCAAAAAAGCCTCAATTTTCCAACATTTTTGACAGATTGCAACTGAGTTGCGAATGCAAATGTAGCTAAAATTAGTAGAATTGGCGCTCTGCTCTATGTCCACTGCTGGACACAGGCCTGCCCCTAGTGTCAACAAATCGTCCGGTCCTGTGCGTGTAGCATCCAGCTAATTCCTGCAGCCTTCACCAGGTTATCGGCCTGGCCTTCCAACGCAGAATCGAATGTATTAAAATAAACAAAAATCTATCTTTATGTTGAACTAGGTGCAGGTTTTGCACGATTCGCCGTAGTGAGCTTTAAAAATCCCCCAAAAACCGCATAAACACTTTTGAATCCTCAATTTTTATATAACAAGCAACGGTCTTAATCACACTGACCAAGATTTATGCGATCAAATCGTGATCGTTACGTGAATTGAAACGTTATTTTCACCGTTTCTCGTTAATTGCGACGTAATCAAGAGATGATATCGGGCGGCCGTCATTCATCAACGTGTCGCCGAACTTATTGCCATTCTTGATTCAATGACGGTTAAGGTGTGGTTTCACTGAGCTTCAATGATTGATAGCGATATAAGTCGATCTCGTATTTGTTTGAAGGTTTAATGTGAATGTTTAAAGGTTTTATTCCCATTTCATGAGGTCCAGCGGTATCGATTTTCGAAAAGTAAGTATAAAAATATGATAATTATGCACATACACCTAATTCACTCACAGACATACTGAGCACACTGAGAGGACTGATCTGCTTCTGGAGGGAGGTTGGCTGGTTTGAATGACGGCCGCCATGGCTCACGCACAATGGTCCACAGCAGGACTAAGTGCGGAAACCACACCCGATAGATAGATAGATGATAATTATGAGATTGACATGCGCTACAGAAATGTGTCGTGGGCGTCAATACTATAACTAAACATGCATTTCAAAACTTAAAAAAGAATTATTATATTATTATCTTATTGTTGAAAAAATATCACTTTGTCTAAAGCCCAAGGTCTATTTCTGCTTTCAGTCTAATGTGCTCGTCATAATATTTTCTTGATGTAAGAAATGATAATGATAGCAGAAAAGATTTTTTTTCGCTTAGTTTCTAGTGCCAGTATGGTGATCATTTAATTAGTTTGGGAGCATTCACATGTTACTCCGTATGAATCATATGAGCTTCTGTGTAAACAAATTGTGCAATTGTTCTTTAACGCCCTTTTTAATGAGACCGGACATCCTTTACACTTGGGAATTAATTGAAGAAAGTATGTTACTTGTACTTTGAATTAATATGGACTTACTTAGAAGGAATACTGGAAGACTAGCAAATGATAGGAAAAAAAAGAAGCTTTTGGATAGGCAGCGAAAAATCAGTGGAAGCGACTTTTGATGATTTTTCGAAACGTCTTAGATAGTCTTTATTAATTATGAACTCCTTAATTCTGGTAGTGTCAACGTGTCACCAATTAAAAACAAGTCGGGATGAATGTAAGAGTTATCAAAATTAATTCATCCAATCATAGCAGCTAAAGCGTGTTTAACAATTTTTCACATTAATTTTGCGAAAAATTTTAGTTCCACAAACTGAGCCTAATTCTGTTGCTGCTTTCTACTTTTTTAATTAATAAAGCAAAATATTTAATAAAAAAAACAGTTAGTGGAACGTACTATTAAATGAGTCCAGTCTCATACCGAGCGAATTAAATATTCAATTATGTGAAGCTGTCGACGCATGACTGATCGTGTGATCTTACTCTTGTTTTTTGTCACGAATATGCGCCTGCGCCGACTTCCAAAGGAATTGATATTGTCGCATAATAAACTTAACTACTACGATTTCTACTTAAACTTTCCTTCAAAAAACACCCTTATTTTCTTAGCAATAAGGAAGGTTTAAAACCCAAAGTGGCGCCAATAAATTGGTTTCCAATTGAAAGTCAATATCCAATTTGAAATGTCGTTAATTGCTTATGAGGGCAGTCTGCGCGAAAATTGAATACATAATTAAATTAAATGTCACAGAACTGGTAAAATCAATTAAGTGCGACAATGATTAATGTTTTAATTGAATGCGTGTTTTAAAAATGTGAAGTGCATCACGGTGTGATCTATAACAGATTAAGAAGGATTTTTAATGGATGATGGCAATTAACCCCGGCTTTATAGAAAAAGCCATATATGGTTGATGGTCGTAGCCTACAACTAAAAAGGAAAGAGTGCCAGTTGCATTCACAATTTTTCATCATCAAAAAATATCATGGACATTAAACTATAATTATTTTGCACAAAATATTTTATTACGCAGCAGATTCATTACTAGTATAGCAACCCTACGATTAAGTCTCAAAACAAAACACAAACTTTATAAAAACAAGTGACTGTTGAAGATTAAAAAGTTCGAATGCATTTAATTTGAAGCCGTATAAGTACATTAATTGAGCAATTTACCTATCAAGATCTGACCGAATAGGTACACATGTAGGTACTGTGAGGGCATGAATGGACGATGCTATTCAGACTGCGCTTGTAACCGTTGAAGCATTCACGCGGACATGCGCAAGCACAGCGCAATTACTGTAGACCCGACTCATGAATGAATTACTATTTTATTGAATTCGTATTATTGTTGTAAAAAAAGTTGTTTCTGATTGCTTTTTATAATATTCTGTTCTAAGTTCTAGATTTGTGGGTTTCGTTAAGTTTGTTTGGTTTGGCAACTTTCAGGAAACAGTTAAATCAATCGATATTGAGATCCAGGATCTACTGTTGTCAAATCATTGATATTTTAATGATTTTAAAAGTAATAATAAATTAGGTTCCTACTGGGGTCCTTTCAATCTAATTAACTTTTAGCAGCTTAGTAGTTTAGCACTAATACTATTATTTCGATAAGCACTATACTGCATAATTATTACACCTAAAAAAATAGCGCGTCATTTAAAACTACATGGCTGTCCACATAAAAATCAATTAGTCGAAACATAAAAAAACGTATCCCAAAACAATTAACGAAAGTTAATCCAAAGTTAAATCCGTGACGTGCGCCCGCCCACATGAAGCGTACGTAAAAAACGTTGCGTCCACTACCAACTCACGTCTCAAGACACTCACACGTAAGACACGCACACACTCACGCGCACCCATTAGTATGAGCGGCGCGGCGAGGACGTTGCGCGTGCTCGCCACTCGTTCCACGGCTTCTTATTATTATTATTTATTGTTGAATAATGTGAATGGTAATGCGTGGTTGTTCACGATCCCGCATAACACCTGCCGTCTTTTCCCACAGTCGAGCTCGGGCTGGAGGCGCGCGCAGGAAGTGTGCGGGAGTGAGCGAGAGTCCCGACTCGCGTGCACTGCACGTGCGTCACTGTGCCTACGCCCGTGCGCTGGAGCGAGACGGCACGAGGGATAGATTTCGTAGTAGCGTAGCGCGCGTAGCACCGTAGCAGTGAAAAAAAAGCGCAATATTGGGACGTAATCACGTAACTAATGTTCGTAGCCTCATTTTCGCGGTAATCGATTGTGGAGCTACGCGCAACGCTTTATTACTACGACGCAATTAAAGTAGATTTAGACACAGATATGCTGACGCTTTGACTTGCAAATTAAATTAATTGATTGGTTATTATATTATGTTAATATACTTATTTATCTGTTGATTATTTTTTTAGTTAACACGGATGTTATGTGAAAAATTTCGTAATGTTTTGACTACGCACGTGGCGCCGAATAGTTCACATAGCGGTAGTTGCAAGACTAATTTGACCCTTTCGGTTTAGAATACGACGACTTACGCTTACAGTAAAGTTTCGAAGCAAAAAAATCTTAAAATATAATATGATGGAAACTAATGACTTTTTAATAACAGTAACCTTGGGCCCGCGGCAGTGAAAGCTCTTAATATCACTAAGTATTATGATCGCTTAATTTGGAGCCAATGGTAATGCACCGGAGGGTTGGATGGTGCATTACGGCATAATGACGACCTGATTGCTCAAATTATATATTGAGTGGTGAACTTTGGGATAAAGCGGACCAAATTTTTGATAAGTTTTGGTATTTTATGCCTTAATATGGACCAAGTGTTTGGTAAAGTGGGGTTTACGTTTAAATGAAGTCATGCAGTGATAACTGTGCTGGGTTCCCGCTGAGTGGTTATTATCAGAGCTGTGGGTGCCCCACATGTGTCCCACCAAATGCCTGGTTAATGTAATTTATAAGCTTTAATGTCAGCAAAAAGTGCTGTGTAAATTATGGAACCAATTCCTGCAAACTTTTTTGTTATTGATTTTGCATAATTTTCGATTCATTTTCGTTGAAAAAATGATGTGGTAGATTGCCAAACATGGGTTGTTGTGATTTGTTAGAATACATTTTCACCTGCCCTTTGTGTCACCTGACTTGCGTTTAATTTGTAACCTCTATTGATGACGACGTCACTTCTGTCAAAAGTGACTCGTTGTGATTTCAAGGTTTTGAAGCTTGTGGCTGGGGTAAGTTTGATAGATTTGGCCGTGGTGGTCAATGGGGAGAACCTAGACTGTTTTTGGTCGTAGATGTTGTAATAAATGAAAGGATTATGTAATGAATGGGATCAAATAGCTAAATCAGTGTTGTGATGACGTTGTTATCATAGGATTTTATCTACGAACACTAAGCATAATACTATTATGTGGATATATAATTTACAGTGTGGTTATGCTGCAGTTAATACTTTTATGTATCAACAATCTACCTTAGACACGTCACGACACTACAAGTAATATTATCAATTCCGAAATTGGAATTTCAACTAGATGCCTTCGTTAGCAAGTAAAACTGACTAATTAATAACTTGCATTGACGTCTATTCTACAACTAGTTGCATTGTTACAACTAAATAGCACTAACTTGTTTAATTGACAGCTATTAGCATAGAACAGCCATGAACTTGAAAAGAAGAACCATCATCAGCACATCATCTACCTAGTGTTTTCCCAACTATGCAAGTCGGCTTCCAGTTAAACCGGATTCAGCTGAATACCAGTATTTTACGTGGAGCGGCTGCCTATCTGACCTCCACAACCCAGTAACTGGGTAACACGGTACTTCTTGGCAAGACGGGTGTCAGATATTCTGGCTTCTGATAATCTGATACAATTGCCACAGATCTACAAATGACAGCCGGGAACAACGACGGCTTAACGTGCTTTCCGAGGCAGGTTTGTTAAGAGGTCACCCATCCATATACCGACCTCAGCAAGGCTTGCTTACCCTTAATATCAACTAGTACGGCTGTTACTATATAGCCACGAGCTCCTCAGCTATCATCATCACAATGCAATAAAATATCACATTACATATTCGGACTACATCACCAAACTTCCTCAACAAAAGACGATGTAATTTTCTCGTTATGCTGTTCATCTTGTCCAATAGATGATAATGTAGAATAGCCGGTGCATCAATAGGCACCCCGGATGTTCGCAATTTGGTTACGTCCAAGCCACTGAATTCTATAGTTGAATTAACAATAAAAATTGCTCATCCTTCGCCTTTGGTAATACTCTCCTTAAGATCCCTCTACCATTCAAATTCCAATTCTATCTTTAACGTCCTAAGGTTTAAAGTCCAATGTGGAACTGTGTGGTCAGTTTTTGTAAGGCAGAGATTGTCAACCGTGTAGGTCAGTCTATTAAATCGGGTTGAGACCGGATGAGGCGCTCAAGTTTCAGTGATTTTAACAAAAACATCTTCTTATGTTACGTCACTTTATACTTTGTTTACGTCGAGGGTGGTTTGTTCTTAGCTTGTTTTAGTTTGCATTAGGGCTTAGCTCTGTGTTTGTGGTTATTATTTTGCTATACCACTGGTTGGTGGTTCTACTGAGACCTTTGTTAAATGAATGTCTTTTTTATCTACTTCGTTAAGTTAACTCCTTTAATCTTTTTCATCATGATTGTAATCTTACTTGTGCTGATGGCTAAATAATGACAGCCGCACGGGTCGATCTTCAGGGTTAAGCAATGTTTGGTGAGATTAGTGTGTGGATGGGTGACCTTCTAACATACCGAGACTCTATGGTGTTTCGGAAAGCACGTTAAGCCTTTGGTCCAGGCTGTCATTTGTAGATCTTTGGCAGTCGTTACAGCTATTCAGATGCCAGTAAATCTGACACCAGTCGTGCCAAGAAGTACTGTGTTACCCAGTTACTGGGTTGTGGAGCTCAGATTGGAAGTTGCTCCACGTAAAATACTGGTATTCAGCTGAATCTGGTATGACTGGTAGCCGACTATAGTTAGGAAACGGTTAGGCAGATGATGATCATGATTGTAGTCTTACGTTCCCGTTGATCGAATCTAATTTATTTAGAGTCCGCGCAGCATGCCTTCTTTTGCACATTCCTGTTAGCCATCAATTCGACCTTCTTGTCATGCCGCCTGTTGTCTTTAACTATTCATAAATCTCGTAAGGTCACGCTTTCCAGGAGCGGCTTTACGGCTCAATGAGCGTCGAACCTCAATGACTGGGTTTTTGCAGCATTTGGCCAACCCAAGAGTCAGTGTGGCCGCCAAATGTGGCCGCTTGGCCTGTAACCCGACCTCGGCTAGCCGATACCTTTCGCCGAGATTCACGCCACATGCTAAAACACATGGCGTGCCAAAGGTCGACCAAGGAGGTATTTTTTATAGCCTTCCTTGTTTACGTCATGTTCAATGAAGCAAAAAAGGCTGTTATTATTCAATAATTCTCTGTAACGACCGTTTTAAAATAGCCGCAAGTTATCACACTCACAGACAGCTAATAAACGACTCGCCACCAATTTATTTCATTGTAATCATGGCTCTCGAGTCGGCCGCAATTGCAAAATAACAAACGGCTCTTAAATACAGTAGCGACGAGCTGGCCGGCAACACCTCGCAGATAAATCAACGTCTCCATTAAAATTTTGTTCTTACTTTCGAATAAATAATACTCGCCTCTGTCCCTTTCACGCTTTGAATATCGAACGCTCACAAATTATTGTTGGTTCTCGTTATTTTATTGTCGTATTATTTTTTTGCTTTCATTTGAATGTAGAATCTTGCAGCGTCTTTGTCTGGCTCATGGGCGGCGCGCTGTGCGTCTCGCTTGTGCTCGTGGCGCGGTAGTAGCGTCTCGAGCACGTGCGACACGTTAAAGGCAGATCGTTCCCACGGTCGGGCTCGAGCCAGACGCGCCCCCCGCGCGCCTCTCGGCCCGCTGCGCGTGATTCGACTCCGGACACTCGTGCCAATGAAATAAAGTGCCCGCACAGCACGTTCCAATTGCAAAATTGCTATTTGAAGAGCTGGAACAATGAAAGTGGAGAAAATGCCAACTCTTTCTCTGAAAGGTCACAGGTCTAGGGATAGACTGACTTTTAGTCGAAAATCTAACCATTGCATTGTATGAAGAAAGTCAAGAGCACATAACATTGACAGTGTGCTCAATATTGGGCGATCAATACTTCAATCAGTCACTTGACGGGACCGCTTATCAAATAGACACGCATGGAAGTGAAAGGACATGAGTGCTCAAATGATATGCAATCTAGTGATCAGAACGCACTGAGAGGTGATCAGGTTGCGCAACAAGGAGCCGTGTTGTCCCAGTCTAGATTATCAGGCTACCTGTCAGCATTTCAAACAATAATTAATCGAGGTGATTGTGCAAAATTTAGAGGCTTGTCAAGTGTGGGCGTAGGAGAAATCCCAGTAGCCAGTAGAGTAGCAAGTATAGTAAGGCAGTCGTTGTTAGCGTTATGTAGTCCAGTGCTAGAATGTCGTTGTTCCCAACTTTCTCGTGTTTTGTTGCCGTGCTTATCTGAGAGCACCAGTTTCTCCTTTTATGGGCACATTTCTTGTGCTGTTAGTTTCAACTGACCAAGGCTTCCTTAAACAAATTGGCAGGTTTAACAAGAGCCGCTTTTAAACACGGAAGGCCATTACTAGAGGTACTGGTCGCTTTAAAATTGACTGGTTTAATTTTATACTTTATTGCCTTTTAAGGAAGGTTATTTTTAAATAAAAATTATACTGATTGCTTGTGATATTTCTGAAGAATGCCGTTACTAGCATAGCGTATCTCTTGATGTAAATGCAAAAGCAACGATGGATTGTCACTAGATTGGGTCTAATTTACTTTTCTCTATTTGGTGATTTATGTAACCACACTATACGGGTGATTTATCACTTCCTCCACAACGAATTCTATTGTTGTACGGAAATAAGTATGTTTAGGAATGATATGGTGTGGAAACAAGCCTATTAGGCCATGGCGAAATTTGACTCGACTCTTACTGACTAAAATCCACCCGTGTTCCTCAAAATCCTCTTTCCGTTCCAGGGCTGCGGTAACTCTTTCCAACGAAATCCGCAACCCTGGCAGGCACCAGTGGCCCTAGCGGGGGGGGGCGCTAGGGTAATTATGCTGCCGTCTCTTTGAGGCGCGCGTGGAACACATCGCGCCGTTGACCCGGGATGTATTTATGTATCTACAATACAACTTAATTTTTTCAGTACCACAAGACCATGCATAGTAGGTACTGCTAAATTAAGTTCCGAAACATTGCTAAAAATTAAACCCTTGCAATGCTTAACTCGTGACATAGTCCACACGTAACCCTGCAACCAGTACCAAGAACTTAACCATTCTAATCTTTATTTTTCTCGAAATTGCAAGCTAAATCCAAAAGCAGCATTTATTAAAAAACCTGACACACAACTTTTCTAGTGCCACCACATGACACAAAACAAGCGCGACTAAAAGCAAGCTAAACTTTAACCCGTGTAATGCTTGTGTCGCGTGTGTTCTCGTGACTCGTGACATTGTGCGTGCGCAACCCTGCGCCCGACACCGCGTGTGCCCGCTGCGCAAGCGCCGCGCATGTCACTTCACCGCCATAAACAGAGATGCGAGCCTTATTTCATAGAATATCATAAGTAACATAACTCATATAAGGTAAGTTATGAAGTGTAGAAAAAGGTGGGATCGCTTAGAGGATTAATGATTGTGATGTACTCGTATTTGTAGAATTGCATCTATATTTATGAAGGCATCAAGAAAATTTAAGGATAGGAAAGCTAACCGTTTGGCGAGTAGAAAAATAATCAAGCACAAATCCTATGATGAAAAATATGTAAGGGAAACTCAGCAAAATTCCTTTTAGTCACGTGTCTTTCGATTTTTCGATATTCGACACAGCAAGTAAATAATTTAAGCTTCCCTTACCTGTGACTGGTCAAACCTGTGCTTTTATGTCTGTAACAGTACTTTAAGTGCCAAGATTATGTAAAGGAGATAGCAATCACGAAGATCTGTGCGCACGCATACATAGTGCGCTCGTGCTATTTGACCTCAAGTGCGCGTGCGACTCGGATACGTCATGAATACTGCAACACTTGCCGCCTATTTCATGGAATATCATTAAGTTAATTCAAACGCGGATGTCTTAAACTTCATCGCTTTTATGTAAGGCTGGTGGAGGTAACAAATCTTTTGAAAGTTTCTATACTGGATAACTTTTTTTCAAAAAAAAATTGAACTTCCCATACAAAATTGTCATCAACTGACCACAATTTGTATGGGAGACTCAATTTTTTTTTTAGGAATTGACTATGGCTTTCTTGGGGAAAGTTGTTCATTTACATGGGCAGAAGTGGTTCTTAAAGTTTGCGCACTGGAAAAAAAATTACCCAGTACCTATATCATGTTGTAGTTTTCATCATCTTTTAGTTTTTGCAACTCAAGATTATTATAAAAGTAAAAACTTACTCTGAACATTTATGTAATCAGTTAAACGAAAATTACCTTGTGTTGTTTGACAAATTCATTCTTTTTTAACAATCAACCTAGATCAGCATCATCTCCCATTGTTCGATTCTCTTCTTCTGCCAATACCAGTGCATTTTCGTCTCAAACGCCAGTATTTCAACCATCTTCTTTTTCACGAGAGTTTGAATTTTCATGAAGGTAACTTGAAATGTTGAAAAATATCAGTGTCCTTTATTTTCTATTTTTTTACATAATAACATTTGTATTGGCTGAACAGTCATTCGGACCTAATTAGTAGATACATTTCGCTTGCAGTACCTTCAAGTCTTGAGTCTCTTTACGACCTCGTTGAGCGCGTGTGCTTGCGCAGGCGCCGCTATCTGCGGAAGCGATGCAAAGTACGTTAATTTGATGCCACATTGTTCTCTTAAAAATAATTGTTTGTCCTTTGATTTAGTTTATCTTGGTATGTTACGACGATCGTTTATGGCTGTCGGCTTAGGCAATGTTTTTGTGAAAGGTTTGTTTTAAATAAATGAATGGTACATGTTTTTATTTGCATACATTAATATGGTTCATAAATAGTCTTCAGTTAAAATAGTTCCACGTATTACTTACTCATTTTCAGCATGCAATACTTAAAATTACGATAACTTCTACTAATAACAGAGTACAGAGGTCGTAAATATTTACATTTTTCTGAGATCATGCATGATTTGATTGGTTCGAAATGAAACCAACAAGCTATATGTTATAAAACATAAAGACATATAAAAAAGGTTGTAGACGCGTATCCAACGCAATAATTGATGATGTGCGGTTCTAATCAAGCTACTAACGGCTGTTCTTGGTACACCGACCATAAGGGAAGATCTGATAAATACTAGAACGTAATAGGAGACGTTCATTTGTTAAGATTAGCCAACGGTGCACGTCCTGCCTTATAAATAGCTGGTAGCACTCATTACTATGGTCGACGCCAGATAAATTTGCAATAACAGTCATTGGTTATATCTTCGTAGGTACATTCCAAGGGATGTTATAGAAAGGAAAATGTACCTGTACAAATCAAAAGACCTGGACAATAAATTATTATTCGTTTTTCATTACTAGAAAATGTAAAGGATCACGATAGATGTCGATTCAGGATAGCTTTATGTCTTTATTTCTGTTTTCGGAATCAAGTTTGTATGTGAATAAGTTAAGATGGGTCAATGACCTTTATTGCAAATTTATCTGGCGTCGACTACATATTGTGCTAATAGCGAGTACGATAGCGTCACCTAACACCGCGGCCACAATACGGTACCCTTATCTACGAGTACCTCCAACCCTATCACCACCACAATCACACTTTAATTAACGCACGACCTTCCTCCTCCATAATTCTACACTTGGGTACCTACTTTCTTCCTACCATAATTTAAAAACATAAAATTAAAAAAAAAACACAACACAGAAGCTTATGTGAAAATAACAACAATACGCTTCCTACGCGTGTACGCGGGAAAATCACAAAAGAATCGAATAACTAACGGAGCGAGATCGATTATCATTTTCATACAATCGACTGTCTAAAGGTCACGCGTAATGCTATTCAGTGTACACACAGCTTACATTACTCCATACTGAAGAAACCATCCATAAATTATGGAGAAAACAACGTAAGAAAACATTTTGTACAGCGAAAATCAATCTGAAGTGTTAAAGATATAGAGTAGATATTCGGTCAAATATCGAATCCAAAGTAACTATTTGAGACTATTTGTAAAACATCAAAATGTGTACGTGTGTTATCGCAACTTGGCACGTTTGCATAAAGAATTAAGAACTAGAATCACATGGCCTTTTTATTAACAGAATGTATCGTAAGCCAGGAAGCGCATTGTTAGGTCACGTTCTCACAACTCCCCTTTTCTTCGAGGGGGAATAATAATTGCACTTTTTTCTGTCGCATATGGCCAAGGAAAGGGATTGTGCAAGATCGTTCCCACGGTTCGCCCCTTGGGCATAAAGGCCGATCGAGGTCAAGAAAAAATACGTGCCGGCATAATGTGGGGGTCGCTATTGTACGGCAGATGCGCGCCATTTCTAGGGTTAAGTGCGGACTCGTTTGAAAAGTGAATTGATTGACGTCATACTGCTTGGGAATCTTATTGGATACTTTTTTGTTTGGCCATTTTGGTAGTTTAAATATGCTTGTCAGAGATATAAAAAGTGCGATGTTTTTTTTTAAGTCGTGGAAAATGGTTTTCTTTTTTGCAACACTACAACTACAAGCAGAAAACTCAAAAACGTGATTATTTTGAGTAGTATGGCTATGTTTACGATAATGTTGGATTAGCATACGAACATTTTTGCAATGTTTTTCCTGATACTATGTGAAAAATGGAAAACCTCATTTTGGAAATTGCTGAGACTAAAACTTTGAAAACGAAAAAGACAGTTTTTAACTTTGCTGAAAAGGTGTACAACTTTGAAAGATAAAAATAAATAGCTACTATTTTCGTGATGCACCTAATGTGATTTTCATGTCATCGCTGATGTAATTCCCAAATCAATCATAAGACGCATTTTTTTGCTAAACACATTCCAAATACCCCTAAACATACGGGTTCCAATTTCAAAATCCATTCGCGTTGCAAGACCACTATTAATATTAAAAAAAACTTGAACAAAAAAGGAATTGCACCTTTTCTAAGGCGTTCTATATTTGAAAACTGGTCGCGTTCCCACGATCGCTCGCGCCAGTTGCGCGCGTCTTCCCTGGATCTTTTTTTTTCTCTATTATTATGGCGATATTTTGTGTGACAAGCGAATAGGAACGGTATTATATGGTTTTTTTTTCCGTTAATTATTTTTATTCAAGTAGTAGAATAACTGATACAATGTATTGATAATTATTTCGAATTAAAAGTTTTTGAAGTAAAGTGGATTGAACTTATCTAGATATATTTTTACAGGGATACTAAATATGTTTAAAAAATGTTCGTTCTCTTAACCTAAACCATCAAAAATAAACATGCTAGGTTTTAGACGAATGTTATGATTAAAAACAAACACTTCATTATCCAAATAATGTTTTCACGCGTAGTTGCCCTGTTAGTAATCATAATACACATTCAATCAATAAGGGGCATGTGCATAAAAAGTTTCTTACATCAGATTACCAAATCTATTCAAAATTGAATTCAAGCATCCTTTTTCCTAAGTTCAATTTCGTATAAAGAGGTCCTCAAGAAAGAAACGAAAACACATTCGAAAATGGAGCTCTATGGCCCTGTTTTCAAATTCGTGTTTGGAACGCGTGGGTCGACGCCGGGTGACGACAGTTGAGTCTCGAGCACACATTGCGTTTTACGCGAGGATCCGTTCCCACGATCCACGCGACATATGGCGCGCGCTGGCTGCACTTACGCGTGATCAACGGTGACGCGTGCACAAAAAACTCACTCGGACTTAGCGGATCTATAGGATGATGCTCTCCCGTAAATAGAGATAAGAAACCGGTATAATGCGACGTCGTTTACCGGCTTTTTTTCAGGTGATAAGGCTGTTTGTAGCTTTTGATGATGAGATTGTTCGCTAGGCTGTCAGACTGGTAATTAGAAATTGCGGATTTGTAACTGTACCTACTGTTTGCTGTTTTTTATCAAATTTATTTTTTGTGTTTGTATCTAGAAGGATCAGCGTAGCAAATAAAAATCTAACTTAGTAGTAGTAGGAATATGATAAAATACCTACACAGAAAATTCCAAAAATAATTTTCTGGATTTTTATGTTTGTTAACAGGTCCAAAATAAGGAATACTGAATTAAATTATCAAAGCAGTAGTTTCCCAATCATAGGCCATAGACAAAATCGACGCAAATCAAATTCCAAAATCAAATTACAAAGCACATTACGAAAAAAGTAAAAAAACAAAAAAAAGAAGTTCAAAACACCAAGGTCGAGCGATTCCGAATTTGAATTTCGGAATAGTATGTTTTTTTATTTATTTTTAAGGCGGGGGGCAGGTGGTGGCGCGCGCAACTGTCGTTGTTCCCACGGCTCGCGGCTCGGCTGAACACCGGGCAACACCGGCCGGCTACATACATTGCCATGTGAAACCGTGTCATGATTGCCAATTAACAAAATTATTGAGTTACTTTATGTTTGTGTGGATGATCTATTTGTTGATGGCTGGTTAGCATATACGACGAGATATGTAACGAGCGTGGACAGTGGCCAGTCTGTTATGGGAGTTAGGATTGTGATTTGTATTAGTTTATAGTTACAGGTTGGCACATGTAAAACGGGGAAAAGGAAACATATTTTTTCTTGAAAAATTTTAATATAATTAAGGAAAACTAAAATGGAAATCTTGATAAGTTCCAATGTTTTGTTTTCTTTGTTTGAACCGTAATTTAAAAGAAAATATTCACACCAACCGAAAACCGTGTCATGATTACCAATTAATACAATTATTAAGTTACTTTATGTTTGTGTGGATGACCTATTTGTTGATGGCTGATTAGTAGATCGTGGACAGTGGGCAGTCTGATTTGGGAGTTAGGGTTTTGATTGTATTGTCTTCGGGCAGTTTATGTTACAGGTTGACACGCGTAAACGAGAAAAGCAGGAAAACTTCAGAGTTTTCTATTTTCTGGAAAATTTAATTGGAGGGACGGAAAATTAAAATATTTTGTTACTTTTTTTGTTTGCTTCAAATGTAATTTAAATGAAAATATTGGAAATTAAAGAAAACCTTGCTATGGTATGTACCTACCTAATTTTTTTTATGCTAGTAAGTAATACTTTTTTATGTTGCTATGAAATATGTCAATTTTATGCAGTAGAAAGACGACTAAGTATGGAATTTGCCTTACACTCTCTTCTTCTTTCGGTAGAGAAAAGAAAATCGAGATTATTTATTTATTTCATCTTTCTGTACTTACTTACAATAGTGGTACATGGACGGACTTAGATTATGTTAAGTTCAATTTAAATATAATATCTTCTTTATAGTATTTAATTACCAAAAATGATACCCTCCGTCAAAATTAGGACCTAACAACAGAATTACAAGTAGATTGAGCACAATACCGTGATACATCAGTTGTATGGCAACAACGAAACAATACGCTATTAGGGAATTGTCACCCTAATTGTTAAGCAAACGCGTACGCGTGCTCGGCGAGCACACGACTCTTGTTGTTGTACTTACACTGCACATAGTTTACTCATGACATCATAATTTTATCGAGCTGTTTGTGCTTTACCTAGGTGCGACTTTAATTTGTTTTGGTGTGCACACACATGTGTTTTCTGAGTACATTACATATCGCCTTATTTTTTTTGTTGGTTGAAATTTAACTTTGTATGGTCGGAAATGTTTTATATTAGTCATGTGGGTATTGTAATTCATAATTAAAATTTTATTCAAAAGAGTCATACATTCTTAATAGACAAGTTTGACATTTTCTCGTGACAGGATTTTACTATCAAATACAATTTTCACAAAATAGTTATGGCTACAAAAATATTTTTGTAAGATTTATTCCAGCAGTTTTATTTAAAACCGATTCGAATGTTCGATAATTCCAAATTCAAATTATAAAAGTCGTTTGTAAATAAATCTACTTGGTGTAACCAATAGTTGTATCATCCTCAAATCAGAGCCATCTACCGCGCTACCGCTGCACTAAACCGGACAGATTCCCTTTCAACACAGACACCCCTGTTTCGGAATTCGGAAGTATTTGCAAGACAATAGATTCGCAGACAATGTCTTCAGGTCAGAGTGCATTCATTCCGTGGGAAATATTGCAATATTGGAGGGTGATTCCTGTATATAAAGTGTACGGTATAATTTCATGTTCAGTTATTTGAGTCTCCTCGACCAGGAAGTAACGGTACCTTGTGACTGTGCATGTGATCTGATTTGCAGTTGAGTGATGTGATTAGTGCGTCTAAAAGTGTTTGTGTTTAGTGTAGTGAAAATGTTTGGTGTTGATGAAGCGAGTGATAGTGTTCCAAATGATGTGGTAAAGTGAGAAAGTGAAGTGTTGTTTTAAACCTGGGTTCTGATGATGGTTCTTCAATATGGGACACTAAATATTTCTAGGATTAGGTACAAACCGTAAAGTTTGCAAGTCTACTGTTTACATTCTAACCGTAAGATTTTCCAAATTCAGTAATGACTGAGCCTGTCCCGCATACCTACTAAATAAGAAATCGTTGTGTTATTTATTGAATAAGCTTCTAAATGAGATAAATGTTCTAATATTTCCTTTAGACAAATCTTCTACCTAGATTTTACGAGACTATGTAACATTTGATGCACACTAACTGGCGTTTCATAAAAACTTTTTAACCATTTCATATCTAAAAAATACTGTTTAAGAGATTCTAAATTCAAATTCTTCATAGCACATTTTAAATATAGAATCAGCTTATCAGTATTTTAGCTAAGTAGGTAATGGTTATAAAGTTTTTATGAATACGGCCGTAGAATAATATCTTTTAATAAAAAAAACACAAATTCACAAATTACTTATTTCGCAATAGTGTTACCAAAATTCTCAATAATTAAAAAGCGGGTCCCACTATCAACGTGACTCATATAACAATATGTATGTAAGTATGTGTAATTACAACGCATTGAGCAAATTATTTGATGTCGAGCAGATAGTATAATGGACTGTATCAGTTGTGCAATTAACGGCGTGTGTCGCTAACAAGTGCGGCTTCAATGACTCACTGTGTTTGTTACTCTTAAGGCGAATTAGATTTCTGCTTAATTAATTCATAATTAAAGTAATCACTATGAATTATGAAAGGACATAGTGGAGGAAACACACGTTGCGCCGACCCTATAACATAGAATAAGGGCAGGAAGATTATGATGTAGTAGTGTCTCTAAGTTTCAAAAGTTGAGGATATTCATAAAATGCTATAGGTATAGCATTTTTGGTCATTAGAATCCTGGTTCTGTATCAAAAATGTTTTTATTTACACTCACAACGTAATGTTCCAAATATGAGTTCAAAAACGAATGCATAAACACGTATTTTTTTTTCGTGAATTGGTTAAATTTAAAAAAAAAAACTATTACAGTTCAACATTTTCCTTCGATTTTTAAACAACTGCATCATAAAATAACTTTTTAATTTTTATTGCACACTCTTTCTTTTTAATTTTTGACGCGGGCTCATTGACTGACTGACTGATTTGATTGACTGTATGAGTGAAGATAAAATAGTGTATGCAACGCATATAATTAGATATTAAAACACTCGTGTGATGCTAACCACTTTTATATGGTCGTTGCATAAACTACTATTTTAATGTTACCCACTCTACACTTAGGTAAGTTAGATAATAGTAGATACCTAAGTTTCAATTTTGTATGTAAATTATGAAAAGAAACACAAAACGGTGAATGTCAAAATCATTATAATTAGTTTCAGCTGTGTGATTGATGTAAACGAACATTCTGGAAATTTTCTGAAAGTTTGCGAAGTTGCTGGAAAATTGTATGCAAAAATTATGAATACAAAGAAACATTTATTATGTGAAAAACAACGAAAACATCTTCAATGTAATTATGACATCGGAGACTTATTTTAATTTTAATTCCTAAACCTAACCTAAACATTACCTACTAGTGCAGTACTATCACTAGTAGGTACTTTCCTCACTTAAAAGGTCAGAAGTTAATATTTGTCATCATCAACGCAATTACTCCTTAACAAGAGGGCTTACCAACGATTCTCCTTGATTAAACCATGACCCACAGTAAGCTCTATTGCATGTTGCCTTTGCCTTAAAATTTTAACTGTCATTGCATGCATGTAACATGGCCGATAAGATACACTTCTGGACACATCTATTGGCCCACCTTGTATTTTCAGTTTCGTTTGGTCCTAGCTAAAATTTTATATTAGGTCGAGCAAAAAGTTTTTATGCAGTTTTGAACCTGGCACATTCACAATTTCATTCAATAGTCTTTTTTTGAATTTCGAACACAGAATTTAAAGAAACAAAAGACAATTTGGAGCCTGTTTGTTGATATCAAACAATCGAATACTAAGAAAACTTGGTTTTATTGGTTTACTTGGATTTAATTCTTGAAAAAGTGATTGATATCTTTGGTTTTGCAACAAACATTACTTATTCTTAACATTAAGGTGAGGTTCTATCAATAATCTACGGATACTTCATCTGAAGTCGCCGCCCAAGCTGTGGCACTTATTCAGGCCGGACACAGCCAAAGAAACGTGAGTGCTCAACTTAATTTAAGTCGATCTGCGGTCCGAAATGTTTATCGGAGGTACCTAGAGACTGGCGGCTTTGTTCGTCGCCAAGGAAGGCCACGATCTCGGGTCACAACTGAAAGGCAGGATCGATTCATCGTGACTACCAGCTTGAGAAATCGTCACCTTACCTCCATTGAGATACAAAACCAACTTCGCGATTTCCACGGAGTATCTGTGAGCGCTCGAACTGTTCGGAGAAGGTTAAAAGAACGCGATATGGTACCACACAAGCCAGCTAATGGGCCCAAACTAACGCGAGCCCACCGAACAGCGCGCCTTCATTTCGCACGCAGTCATTTAAATTGGACACAGCAAGATTGGAGCCGTGTACTCTTTTCTGATGAGTCTAAAATTGTGTTACATGGCAATGGTGGAAGGAAGAAGGTCTACCGACGTAAGGGAGAGCGTTTCGCACAATGGTGCTTTGAAGAGAGGGTTGCTTATGGCGGTGGCTCATGGACTGTCTGGGGCGGTATATCCGCGAGCGGCAAAACTCAACTTGAGGTTGTTACAGGACCACGGCTGCCAACATTAAATGCTGAAAGGTACATTCGTGAGTGCTTAGAACCTCACGTGATACCATACGCGGACTATGTGGGCCCAAATTTCCTTTTTATGCATGATAATGCAAGAGCCCATGCGGCCGGCATCGTCAGGGAATATCTTCGGGATGTGAACATCACAGTTATGGACTGGCCAGCCAGAAGCCCAGACATGAACCTGATTGAGCACATGTGGGACGAGCTAAAAAGACGTGTTAGGGCTCGTCAGCCAGTTGCCCAGACGATGCAGGAGTTGAAAACTGCCATAGAAGAGGAATGGGAGATGATCCCTCAAAATTTCATAGAGCGGTTGATAAACTCTATGCCTAATCGTATGAGAGCTGTGGTAGATGCCCATGGAGGCAACACGCGTTATTAAATTAAACCTTTATTTGATAAAACATGTTTTTTATTCAAAAATCAATTGCCTTTAACAAGGCGCATATCCGACTTGTTAGGCGTAGCTCCATGTCGTATGGTATTCTGAATTCAAATTTAAAACAATACGATCGAAAATGATGGCAAAATGTATCAGGTTTAAAACTGCATCAACAGTTTTTGTTCAATCTAGCAATCATATTTCGGTAGGGGCCATCGAAACCTAAACTCTAAGGTGGGCCAATAGATGTGTCCAGAAGTGTATTTGAAAATGGAATCTTTTTTATTGTTTACTGACAATTTGTTGTTTTAAAGCTAGTTCTGGACTAACTGTTTACCTACTAACTTCCAGCTTACCTCTAGACTTTTTAGTCGATGAGAAATATTTGAGTGCATGTTAGATTTTGGTTCTGTATGCTATCTGTGTTCATTTTGCACCTTCATTTTATGTAAATAAGGGGCATATTTTAGTTTAGTGATATTGAGGGGTAACTTAATGGCTGCCGTGCACAGCCTTATTTGAACATCGCCTTAATTAAGCTCTCGCCAGCTCATCGTTGACGCAAGTAGTTATTGACACGATCAGTGTGTGCCATCATCTGAACAAACAGTTGGATGATATCACCGCCGGTGTAGACCTGGCTTACACAGGTGGTAGTGTCTCCACGTTTATGTGCTACGCTTAATCATGTGACTTGACTTTGAAGAGCGAAGGCTGTATGGTAGTGTCTTTTGCTGTTCTTTTTTTAATGTTTGCACGTGTTTAATTTTTTCAATTTTTAGAGTAGAGATTTAGACATCTCCTAATCTTTGACAATGGTAAGAGACTTGCACATGTATACATATCTATGTCTTTACTAAGTCTGGAAAAAAAATCCGATTAAAGTATAATAATGCCGGTGAATAAATTGTGCGCAGTAATTTTTTCATAAAATCCCTTTATTTTTATTTACATATTCTACCCAATGCAACCAAGGATGAACTAAAATTTCGTCCATGTTACAGTTCGAGATATCTATCAAAACAAAAGCAAAAGTTCCCTTAGTACCCAGATGATAGTCCCGTGAAATGGTTTTATATTCCCTTCTAATTGCCTTTATCACCTTTATAGCATCGGCAGCACCCTAACCGCAATTTAATTGTAATTGAAAACTAATTAACTCACCCGCCAAGCACAATCTCCAATTAGCTACAGATCATAATAATTACGGACTCGTAGCACGCCATGCAGCCCAGATTCAATTACAGAATGACCCTTCCTTCAATCCTAAATCTCTGCACGTGTGTACATAAGAAATCGCCAATTTCTTCTTAAAGTAACAATGGTCATGCACGTGTACAAAGAAAATTCTGCATTCGAAATTAGAAGGAAAAAAAAGTTAACCCAAATGAGTTGCGGAATTCGAAATAAGGGTTGCAAAAAATCCTTTCTAACCCGAGCGTCCGACGCATCGAACACGTGCATGAGGTAACAATGCGTCGATGACTCACGAACGAGCCTCGAAACGTCGATATAGAACGCCGTATTATTAAACTGGAAAAAGAAAAAAAAAAAGATAAGCGTTCACTCGTCGTACCGCGTCAAGGAATTGTACATCTGCCGAAATTTCTCACGGATCCGTCGCTCGCGTCGAGCGTCGAGCGCTACGTATGGTATTATTACACCGGACCACTTCGCTATCTCGACCCGCGTATTATAGATCTTGTAGTGGTCTGTTCTGGTAATTATGACGACTGGCCTAGCGGTACCTCACTCTGGGTACTTTTTAATCAATAGTAGCAATTAGCATATCTGGTTTGAAGCATTTAGCGCGACGTGAACAGAATTATGCAAAGCTTGGGATGCAAATTATTACAGTTGGCTTGTTATTGATACTGAATGGGCTTAAAGAGATGAAAAGATCTTTTAATTGCGAAATTGCGAGTTATTTTTATGGGTAGTAAAGGCACGCTGGACATTAATGATTTTATTATGTTTGTCTTTCTAAGCGTCCTGTATGTTTTACGATATGAAAAGTGTTTCGCAACTATCAGAACTGGGTTTTTTTTTTCTTGCCTTTATACAATTTTCCGTTTTACGTTTGGTAATTTTTTGATTTTGCATGTTATCAAACGTAAACTTTCCCAACAGCCGTTTAGGGTTATCCCGGCAAGTGAACTGGTTTCCAAAGGCATTGGTAACCGGGTTGCACTGCCGGATGACATCATCTCTGTATTTCCTACTTGCGTCATGAAAATTGAGACTGGATAATCACCTGGAAACATCAGGAAATCTGATTTGATTTTGATCCGGAACTTTTCTAAATTAATGTAGGTTTATTTTTGCGAAACTTGTGGTTCTTATTGATCGTGGCTTGGATTATAAAAAGAGAATGCTCAAAACTACCAATCTTTCTTTGAGTGTGACAGTTACCAGCAAGATTAAGATTTTTGATGCTTAATAAACATTTTTTTAGCTTGGCTTTCTACGACTAAGCTTTATGTAAAAAACGAATGGATTTTAAAATCGAATATCATGAATATGAATGAATATCATTTTCTTTAAAAGAAAATAACAATTAAAGGTTTAACTACTTTTTCCTTTTTTTGATGTTTTTGTTTGCTGTAAGTAAATTAAAGATCTAGGTTAGTTGTATTAATTATCAGTTTTGCACGTTTTGCATTGTTTGATACTTACATTTATGGGTTTATGATGTCTTCAGTAGTTTTGTTAGTTATGTGCGTTTTGCATGTTTGTTAGTGCATTATATTTGTAGTTATTTTCAAAAATGAACATCTTCAAAAGTTTGTCTGTTTTCGTACTGAAAATTAATTTGCATGACTGAACTCGACGTTTTTCACTAACCGAATGAATTGTTATTGTTCACCTGTATGTTTGTAATATAACTTGCATGTTTTTCATTAACATTTCTTTCTAATAATACTTTGAAATAATTTTCTTTTCTTTTCATTTCCACTTGAACAATTCTGAGCATTATTTTGCACCCAGCTTTCGTCAAAATTGTGTAGCTATTTGCACGTGATCTGATAGCAATAAATCTGTATAACTACACCACTGCTTCTTTTATCAGTTTTCTTTTACTACTAACAATAGCCAGGCTAACTAACAATACTAACAAATGAATGGACGCTATAGTAAATGCATTTGCGTAGTGCTTTCAAAGATGCACGTGCTTCAAGCATAATATAAATAAATTTCTTCTCATTGTGATAAACCGATTGTTCCTCTTCTTTTCTATTATTTGATTGCACAATGCGTTCTGAATTTAAATAGTACGATTTTTTACTTTTCCACGACATGTTCGAACTTGTCGGAGGTTCCATTTTTGCAACAGGTTGAAACATGTCTCCAGGGTGGTTTGACTTTTAACTATATCTTTTTATATCGTAACCTTTTTTCTTGGAGAGATGCTTATACGTGGTTTTGCTCGGAGAGTCTGTTATTATCGTCGCGACTACTATTTAAGGTGCTGGTATTAAATTGAAGGTTTTAACATGAATAATGAAAGTTGTAATGTTGATGTGATGTATAATGCATGTGCGATGTGGCTGTAGACGCGTCGTGTCTTGGCTTGGTTGTTAATGATCGCAAATGTTACTTAGACGATAGAATTTAGTTTGTTTTTCAGATTTTCTTACCTGCCTTCAGTGGTGATAACGTTTTTGTAATTGTGAGAAATTTTGCATGAATATTACTTTTTAGTGATTTTTTAAATTTTTGTGACAGATTTATAGATATTAAAAGTTGATAGCACTGTTATGGGTTTGAATATTATTGTGAGCTCGTTATGACGCATGCCTTCTTCAAATTAGTATAGAACTAATATTGATATCTGCAACACTGACTAATACTAATCTATCAATCCTAAACCTAATATAATAATCAAATCATTTATCTACCTTCTATTACCATAATATCTTTCCGGAGTAGAACCGATTAAACTTTACGACCAGCATTTACGTAACACTCACAGCACAGTACGTGCCTAATTGTATAAAATAAATAACAGTTCAAAACAAGAGAGTTAAGTCGGCATCTTAAAAAAGAGACCATTAAAAGTCCGGTAGCTGTGCCTCGGGCCTGCACGTGCGCCTGCGCACAAAATGTTGCTCTCCGAGTATGGCGGGGCAGGAGTGGTGGCTCGCGCCGTCGCCCGCGCCACGGCCCGCGACCACCTCGTCTGACCACTTTTTGGTTCGAAACTAAGAAAGTCCAAGTAGGTTTTATACGATTCTGTCACGTCTTATTAGTACTGAACCTTGCGGTTTTGCTACTGTATTGAACCTTGTGTTTTTATGTGTTTGTTGTGGTGTGTAAGGGTTTGGGTTGAGTTGTAGTCATAGTAAAAGATAGCAGATTCATTTCAATTCGTATATTTTCATATTAACACGAGTAAACGTCAATAAATTATCCCTAAATCAATTAAAGCTCGATAAGGAAGATCACAATATTAAAGCTCACTAATTCCCTAAATTATTAATTTATACAATACAAAATATTTTCAAAAAATATCACAACACTATCGAAATTACAATTAAAGCTTTCGAGGAGTTATCACGAGTATTGAGCAGGCCTATCCTAACTTATCCCTATATGGCACCTTGAACTAAGTTAAAGCTACGATCACAGACGATTGCGGAAACCAACGGAGCAGGCACTGGTTTCACGGAAGACACTGATTGTTGTCAAGTTATGAGTTGCAGTTTAGGCTTGCACCCAACGATCCTGCAGGACTGGGTACTGCTGCTCCGCGGTCTGGCACTCGGTGTAGCAGTGTGCTGCAGCGAAGTCACCCTCGGCCTTGGAGACGGTGGTCCAGAAGAAGGTGCCGGCGTCGGTGCGGGCGAAGTGAACCGGTACGTAGAAGTTGTCAGGGGTCACTGGCACAAGGTCGCACGTGTTGTCCTCGTTGTACACGAGGAAGGCGGCGCCGGCCGGGCACGCCTGCATTTCCTCGCACAGCTTGCGCTCCAGCATCTCGTTGTTCGAGTTCTGCTCCTCCTCGAAGCACGTGTCGCAAGTTTTGGCGGGAGCGCGCTTCGTCGACTTCTTGATCAGCTTCATCAGAGGCCTCAGCAGCGCCTTGATGCCGCTGTTCTTCATCTTCTCACTGTTGTATCTGTTCTCGTTGATCGAGTTGTTTGTCGCGATGATGTACTCGTTGTTGGCGTAGTAAGACATGTTGAAAGATTTGATAGATAAATAGTAATAGTAGAGAGCGTGTGTCGCTAGTGAGATCACAGGCGGGAATGTGGGGCTGCATGGGCCGGTCGGGCTTTTATAGTGCGCGCGCCGCCCCCGGCACAAAAGGCCCCGCGTACGTGAAAAGCTTCCCTTTGTATGTGTGAGTGAGTCAAGTGGTTTATTCGATACCCCGATATGCATTTTGTATTTCGTGACAGGTCTTCATAATTTCGGTAGAGTTGAGACAAGTTTTTTGAATATCATATTTTTGGGGATGAGTAAATTACTACCAGCTTGTTTATAACCTAAAGCAAGTACTTTCAAAAGATGGCATTAAGTTTCAATGCTTGGAATATTGCATGTTTAATTTAAAGATATGTCTTAGGTACCGAGTACGTGCGAAGCAACTAAGATTTTCTACCATCTTTGCAGAGCTCTACTGTGTCTGTTTTACATCTGGGAATTTCTCATCGAGCACTTGTTGGTTAATTTTCACATGTGTCTATTTGATTCTTATTATCATATCAAACAAGTGTGTGAAGGGGTTTCATGGGAAAATCGGTCACGTGCCGTCCACACGCCCAAGTGTGGGCAAACACAACACATGTTGATTGCCCTCCGGCCCCAGGGGCCGCAGTGGCCGCCGTGCGACAATGCGATTGTTATCCCTTTACCGAGGTCACTAAGTCAGGGGGGCCGACCCTCGCGACTCGCGCGGCCAGCTCACGCGCTGCTCACGCGCTGCTCACGCGTGCGTCACGAGCCCCTAATAACGCCACAATTTAGGGTAACCTCAGTTATTAATTGATGCTTTGTTGTTTATTCCATCACTAAGCCCTGAATACATCATGATAATATCATCGCCCACAAGAATAGAGCGCAATAAATTCAAGTGTTTCCATTTGTAATTCTTACACGTAACCCTATCTTAGATTCGGAATTTGAATCATCCAAGTCAAAGTTCATTAGCATTTTGTTTACAAAAAGAATTATTAAAGTAGGATGCCACCTACACACAAAATATTCGGCTCGTACCGGTCCAAACATGTAGGATTTTTTCTTAACATGTCCGAAGAGAGTATTACAAAAAAAATAAGTTTAAAAGAAATCAGTGTAGCGGTGATAGTGGTTGCTCAGCCAATGGGGTGCGCGCGCGCCGGCAGGTGCTACGATCCGAAGGCTCTCGCACACACACGCTCGCAAACTAAATATACGATCTCTGAACACGTGCATTCGAACAGGACGCATATATGCAGGCACAGGGGTCGCGAGCGAGATGTGCGATATTTTTTATCGATATGAATAGATTCACGACTCCCTCATATCCGAAATAGGGTAACGCAAAGGCTAATTTGGTTATTGAAAATTGAGGGGTTGTTCGTGGGAATGCTCCTCGTTCCTAGGTTCCCAGGGTTGCTCGCACATTGAGTTTTTTTCGGCGATTCGAAATTCGGAACGACGACAGATGGCAAGCGGTCGATCGTTCCCGTTCTGCTTTGTTATAATAAATCGTATGGGGTATTGGAATTAAACATACCATTTTGATGGCTCAGCGCGTTTGTGCGGGGGTTGGGGGATGAAGATGTAAACAAGTGTAAAAGGGGTCAGTGGAACTCGACCGACTCTGTAATTAAATGTCTATTAGGAGCATTTTGAGATGATTAGGAGAAATTGTTAGGGGTTGAAGTTATCATTATAATGATGGCGATCAAAAGATTGCTTTAGATGATTTGAGTGGAAGATTTACGATGCAAATGAGAATGAGTGAGATTCTTATAATTGACTTGAATAGGTTTTATTGCTCGTTAATTATACAGCTTTGAAACGTAAATGAGGAAAGGTGAATTAATTAGACCTTACAATTCCTTAATGTTTCTACTTTTGCGTACTCACCGCACCGTGGAAGATACTAAGTACCTACAAAGCGAATCTTCCATTAAATAACACATATTCCCATACTTACCTGCCTATAAATTTGTCACTTTTTTCAGGGCATCGTACGAGTCCAGTTTCCCACGTTCTGAAGATGCAAAAACTACAAAAGAAAGAATAGATAGAGGGAAGATACTTGCGTGATTTAAAAAGCGAAGCATTGTGCCCTGCGGCGTGACAAGTGAGTCTGACGTCACACGATAGTAGCGTGGGGTGCATAATGACGAGCCCCTATTGTTAGTTGTTTGTGATTCCACTTGTTGCGTTGGAGGGTAGGGTCAGATTGTATTCGATCTTTATTTGGGAACGTGAAATATGATTTGGCTGAGCTAAGGTTCATCTGACATGTCACAAAAGATACTTAGCGTGATGTAAAAAAGAAAATGTTCCTTGACGGTTACAAGTAGTTAAAATGTAAATAATGCAAAAATCTGTAGATATAACTAATGTGTAGCAGTCATGTGACTAAGACTGAAAGGGTATTGTTTTCGCAACATAGGCCCATATTCCAAAACGTAAACTCCAACTCAACTCCAACTCCATCGGAGCTTGTCAACAATTGAAGTTTTTGCATTTGTTTGCGCATCTCTCGAGTACGAAAACGTCAATTAGACAAACTTTCATTGCCATTTTCGTGCTCATGTTGGAGTTGGAGTTAAGTTGGAGTGTACGTTTTGGAATATGGGCCATAATTGTTTTAGAAATGGCTTTTCTGTAAATGGAAAATTGTTGTTGCAGTGTTCAGCATTGCTTTAAGATTATTTGTTTTAAGATGTTATAATAAAATATTCATTTGAGGTGTTTGTCAAATTCAAAAGCAGTGTTATAACAGTTTTGCAAATTTTATTTTTGTCGAAAAGAAAACAGTTCAGTGAGTGTAGCTTAGGCAGGTTCCCTTTTACTTTATAAACTGAATTAGAATTTGCCAAGCTCTTGTTTTATTGAATACTAGTACCTTATTATTTATTGTTTTTTTTAAACAGTTTGATTAATTTAGTAAAAGTTTTGAATAATGCTTAAATTTAATCTAATAAGAATCTGTGAAAATGCTCACTACGTTGTTATTAATGTATGTTTTGATAAGTTGTATGATTATTAATTGGATTATCCAAAAAATTGTTATATTTGTAAATTATATTTTTTATGTTATATACTAGTATGTACATTTGACATAATATCTTTAGTTATATAATGCATGGTAAAGTTTTAACAACATTTATACCTTCGAATCTCGTTTTTAATTTTGACCGACAGTGCCTTACTAATAAATAAACGTGCCTTTAAAAAAAATAATGATAATGTGTGAATATAATCTTGTAAGTAATATCCATAAAATTATAAATAATTAGAACAAGATATCTTATCTTTAATTGTATTGGTTCTATTACCTCAATCCTAATTTGTGTATCACAAAAAACTATCCTTCATCTTTGATTGAAAAACGACATTTTCCAACTGTCAAAAAGTGAAAAAAATCACTTCGTTCCCCTCTATTGCGTGCGTGGGAATTTCAGTTACGCTATCACTTGAACTGAACTTGGGGGTGGAAAATAAAAGAATGTATAAATCACCCCTAATCGCTCCTTTTGTTGGCTTCTACACTTGTTGCATCACCACATTGTATGAGATTTTTGTACCACGATATTTAAACCAACCCCGTACATTTTCATCCCTTAAATGCACCTTATTTCGTTGAAATAGGGATCAATATGATCGAATCGTATATTGTAACTTGTAAGGTGCTATTTGGTCAAGGGGCAAAAGTATATGGGGGCGGTAAATTTTAGGGGTTGTCGAACAATTAAGTGAATCACAGGTAAACTTATTTTAAATTGGATAAACAAAAATGAAGACTTGCGTGAACCCGAACCTTTATGAATAATGGATGATGTATTTATATTTATAATAAGCTGTTTTTATTATATTATAATGTAAATGTGCGATATGTTTTATATTAAGAAAACGTTGTATTCTTAGTTTATGTTTCCTTTGTATCCCTTAATATTAATTTCCGACTATGAATTTATTTGCATTTTTATTCAGCGTTTTCATTGGAACATATTGATTTATTTTACATAAAATACTATTCATTTGTTTCATTTTTGCCCTAAGTATATAATGTAGACTTTAGTATTTCTGTTCTTATCATTAGATAAAACAATTTGTCTATTAGAGGCCAAATTTTTATTCTAAAATAATAAAATTTTATGTTACCTGCCAGATAATCTTGACTATCTCTTAGTAAAATTAAAAGCCGAAGATTTTTGGATGGACTTTTTATTCGTTCCCTTGATTGTAACAATATTCATAGTAACAACTTCAATTAAAGAAAAGGGTCCGACTCTTACGATATCTTGTTTTTATTTTAAAAGTAAAAAAACTTCTTCTAATGAGGAGGAGGCCGTCATTAAAGGAGCGAAAGGAGGTGGGAGGTGATAATAAGACTCCATTTTCGGATACTCTCGTTAGAGCTACGGTGTGACTGAGAGCGATTTGATCATGAAAAATCACACAAGAAGCTAACTGATTTTGTTTAGTGAGTGAGTGTACGTAGTGTACAACTGTTCTTACATAAAGGTTTTTAGTTTTTGAAAATCAACAGAGGGCCTAGCACGAATGTTTTGACGTGTAGTAATGTTACAGTATCGTTAACGTAAGTGAATTTTTAATTTAAAAACTACAACTCCATAGTATTTTGGTTGAATTTTTTGCGATATACATAATTTGTATCATACAAAAATATTCAATTCAAATAAATATTATGTGCGAAATGATTAATAAAATAGTAAAATTCACTCACATTAACGATACTACGTTACTATACGTCAAAACATTTGTGCTAGGCCCTCAGATTGATGGCACTACTTCAATCAATCACATAGGTGATAATTGACTTCTATAAATAATAATATCTACTAGATTAGGTGATAATTGACTTTTATAAATAATAATTATTACTACATATATAATATTCTCTAATAAATGAGAAAATACGTACTCATCAAGACATGTTGATTTAATTGCAAAACGTTACGAAAAAAATAATGCTCTATCAACTGTGGCGCGGCAACGAAAACCGAATCGCTCACATTTAGACGTAGCCTTACATTAGCATTATATTCTGAATACTCTGGGAAGATGAGTTCGGGAGTACTGCGCTTAATAGCATGGGAGTTGTACTCGGGTATTAAGTTTAATAACGATACTCAGTAAAAAGAATCGTTATAACTTTAAAGTATTAATTACAGATTCGACGCGCTCCGTTTTGACGGTACAATAAAAATCAAAATTATTGTACTTTGTCTTTTTCTATTCCACATTTATATTTTCTCAGTTATTATGAAGACATATTATTAGACGATATTTCTGTTTTATTGTTGGCGTTAGTTGGTGTCGTAAAATTTTGTTTTAAGATGTAAAATGTATGTTCATTAAATGTTCATTTTTCACCTGTTTCTTATTGTCTATTAAAGTTGTTAATGAATGTGTTCTTTAATTATATTAGTAATTCATGGGTATAATAATTTAGTTCATCACAATATTTTTATGGAGTATTTGAAAATGTTTTTTTGATCATTTTAAGTCCAGTTTTAAGGTCCAAGTATATTGCACTGTAACTAAAACGTATCGTAAATTAACAACATAAACATAAGTACCTACTTATGTCAATTTATGAAGTATAGAGTATCATAACAAAAATAAAATGAATGTGACATAGTATCATTAATCGCGCGTTAGCAGCTTTGATTGGCTGTATGAATTATTAACAGCCAATCGCATTACTTGAATTGCAATTAATTTGTTATGCATCCTTAATTTCTATTCCGAAACTAGAGTGTACTTCCAAAAATTTATGGTTAAAAAAATCATTTTCATTTTAAATACATACAATTATTTTATGCAAGGCAACGTTGCATACAAATCACAACACAAATCATTATTCCCGTAATCGTTTTAACTAAAAAAATCTTTCTAACGTTTAAAAAAAAAACAGTTTAAAATTTTTTTAACGTAACCTCAACTTATTCGACCAATCACAATAACTCCAATAACTAATTACTCTCACTAAAACTTCTAAATTCAAAATTGAACCAATTCATGATTATGATTTATCAATTTGGTCAATCATGATGGGCATAAAGGGAAAAACTAATCTTAACATTACATTTTGTATAATTTAGGAATAACTAAAATTCTAACAGCCCAGAGTAATTTGAGTAAACAGCAAATGACAGAGTTGTGTGGACCAAATAGTCCAGCAGTGGGACAAAATAGTCTAGATAGATAGACAGAATTTAGGAACAGTTGCTTGCCGTGATTACTCTAGGGTGATAACATTTTAGTCCGCGTCCACACTGTTCCAGTCTAATCAATTGCTATCAACTGGCGGCAACAACAAGCAAAGACTATAAATAAATAGTTAAGTGCAACGGACGGTTAATTCCAGCAAATTGTTGTTGGTACAAATAACGGGATGCAAAGCACAAGCGGATAGCGATTATGTCATAAGCTTTTTGAGAGTATGTATCTTAAATGCACTTGTGTATTGAAAACTCACTTTGTTGATCTAATATAGCACAGACACATAATTTGTAGTCGTTATGGATTGTCAGAAGCCATAAAATCTGATTACAGTCTTGCCAAGAAGTACCGTGTTATCCAGTTAATGGGTTGTGGAGGTCTGGTAGGCAGCCACTCCACGTAAAACATGGTATTCAGCTGAATCCGGTTTGACTGGGAGGCGACCAAAATGAAGTTGGGAAAACTAGGCAGATGATGTTGACATGATATTATAACAGAAACAGATAAAAGAATTTACTGAATTAATGTGTTATGCCGTATGCTTTGGTTTTCTTAACCGCTTACGCATCCCAGCCGCGCAAGCGATGCTCGCGCAACATGTCTACGCAATAAATTTCAGTGCTTTTTTGGGGATTTTGGTCAACAAAGACGTATAAGGCAAGGATATTAGTGAGAAGTACAATCCCCGTATACGCTGAAGGCTGAAGTGGTTAAAAGCATATACCTACTGTTTCTGCTTAGTTTTTGTTAAGGTTCGTTGTTTTGTTAGTGTTTCAATAAATAAATAAAATGTGTTTCCAATAGTTTATTTACAAATTAAGTAGCCATTGCATTTCTGTCTGAAATTAAACTAATACTAAAATCGCTACTCGCTCATGACTCACATTTCGTGCGCACACGCAGTAGCCCGTAATTGTGGCTAATAGTTGTCGCAGGCCGGCCATTACACCGCCCGACCGGGATGAGCGGCGATGACCGGTACCCACTTATGTAAGAGAGTACCTATAGCATATAATTGTGATACATTGTGCTGTTAATTAGCCGGATAAATGAGTGGGAAAGAATATTCATCAACCTGAAATATATCTAATGCAAAGGCTTAGTATTTAAAGCACGTGTCAAAGAGGACACCTCTTCTTGTCATCGTTTTCTAACATAATTTTTTATTGAATTAATTAATTAAAAGAAAAAAATATGTTAACACAAGTAGTTTATAAGTATTATTACAAACTATAAATATAACATCATCGCGGGACAGGCCGGAATGAATCAACTTTATGTCAAACAGAGTATTAGTATTAGTACTGTTTGACATTAAGTTGATTTTAAGTTTTCAGTAATTTTGATTTCTAATTTTCATTTTCTAGAGATTTGATTAGATTGCTAAAACTCCAGCAAGTTATAAATTCCACCTACACGAAGTAGGTTTTATTAAATTGTGTTTAATAAAATGTCGCAACTCGGTCTATTGGACCGACTGGCTAAAATGAGTGGCAATAGGAATGTTTCCTGAAAATGTCTAATTAGTCCGTCAAATAAATTTTCAAAAAATATTGGACAAGCCTTTTTTCTATTTTACGTAAACAAAAAATTCAAACATTACAGTGCGTGGAAAACTTGGGGGACGTCACAGACCGAAATACTTTTTACCGGAAAGTGACGTCACAAGCTCCCACTCCTGAGTGCCAATTCTACTAATTTTTAAACAACGTTCGCATTCGCATCTCAGCAATAACAAGCCCTATGGGATATTAATTGTCCTGATTTAAATATCAATAAATAAATAAATAAATAAAGTAATAATCTGTCTAAGTCATAATATCCATATTTGATACTTACATAGTTGCAACTGACATGCGAATGCGAATGTTGCTTGAAAGTTAGTAGAATTGGCTCTTTGATCTTTGATGCGTTTTATCTTCGTCAATTTTTATTGATTTGATAAAACAAAAAATACGTGTGCAATATTTTTCTTTAATCTCACTGACACGCTAAATATTATCATAATTTTTTGACTTAGGAAACATCCCTATTATTTCTCCTGTTTATTTTTTCTATACTTAGTTATAAAGCTTTGGAGCTTTCAAAATTAAAAAAAAATAACGTCCAGGGGCTAAATGACATTCAGTCAGCGAATACGATTGTGGACAAATTTAAAATGTTATTTGTGCTAAATGCTCTTATATTTTAGGATTTCGGCCTCAGAATTAGTAATCCGACTCGAACCGCCAGAACTTCAGGGGGTCGATTCTGCTATTGCAATCGTGTCTCAATGACCGGTCAATGATCGATTTTTGACGTATAACGTCAAACTTTTGACACATTTCCCATACAAAAACTGTCAAAGTTGTCAAATATTCGATCACTGACCGGTCATTGAGACACGATTGCAATAGCAGAATCGAGCCCCAGGTCTTCGGTTCAGCAGGCCTAGACAAAAAAAAATCTGTAGCGTTAACGTCAGACGCTCATGACAAAATGTCATTATGAAAAAATGACATTAGGTGATGACGTTACCTTTCCACACCTAATGTCATTCCTATACATTTTGTCGTCAGCGTCTCACGTTAACGCTATAGAAAAGTTTTTGTCTAGGCCCCCAGGTCTCCAGCAGATACTAAATTTTGACGTCGGCTTCTCCTTGCTTTAAGGAAGTCCAGTGTCCATTAGACTGCTGATAATCATTTTAAAAGTAGTACAATTATTGCCACCCCTGAAAATAGACCTAAACACAAAGTTACCAATAAATCTTTTCAACCAGACCTACCTTCCACTAATATCGCTACCACTCATGCCTTATCGCTACCGCTCATGCCTTATCGCTACCGCTCATGCCTTACACCTTACCTCGCACGTACTACGTAATTGCAGCTAATAGTTGTCGTGAGCCAGCCCATTAGACCGACCGCCACGGATTAGCGACGCCTGCGCAGCCCTCCGCACACTAATATTATATAATAGCAGAAAACATCGCGACTCTCGCTGATTGAATGGCATTATTAGAGGAAAAACTGTCGGTGGTGGCCTTTGATTCTTGTAAGGAATTTTCTTGGTTGAAGAAAAACTGTGACTTTAATGTTCTGTATGTTGCACGTAAGAACGCGGGAGATAAACAGGGCATTGCGTGCTTATTGCTTGCTTTTTATTTGACTAATGTTGCATCTAAGTTGTAAGGGTTTTTAGGTAGTTGAGCTTACATAGTTACAAATTAATTGACTAAGTAAGTGTAATCGTAACTTTATTTTTGTGTCGTGAGGTTTGTGTTTATAAATACACACAAGACAGAAGTATTTTTCACACTGGGGTTTTTCAAAGATAAAATATCATATTTTAAATATGGCTACTACTTTTTTTAAATCGGTCCAATAAGGTGTAATCAACAATAAATTATAGATGCAGAAGATGAGCAACTACCTGGAACATTTACTATTATGTACACACACATATAAATATAACATTATTTGTAGCAGTATCAATCAATTCCATCATTACTGAGTTTGTTAAAAAGTAAAAAACAAATCCTACTAGACAGATTGAAGACATCACGTTATTAGTTTACAAGTTGCGGAGAAAAAACTCACTAATGACGAACAGGTATTGGTTTTTTGAGATGTCGGTATTAATAACTATGAGTGCGTATTTTATTTGAGGCTCTGTACAAATAAAATTAGTTTTATGTTATTAATTTGTGTTTTGAAACAGTTTACCGATAAACTTGAGCCTCCACAAACTTGATGTTTCACGTTTCCCAATTTAATATATTTCAGTGCAGACCAAACAAGTAGGTAGTACAATACGATTGCACGATATAATTCAAGCAAATTCCAACCTTTCCTTTTGTGAACAATACCTATATATTGAGAGCGGAATGTTGGTCTATATTCCATTTCCTCAATAATAATATCAATCACTCACAAACACAATAAACAGCCAGACTCCCCGATAGGGTTTCAACAACAATCAGACCAAAATGCTTTAACCCTTAATTAACGATTTGGCTTCAAATTAATGGGTTCAAAACATCACAATTCAAATTCCTTTATCACCAAAAAGGATATACAGGCTTGCACAATGTTGACTTGAGCATAAATATAAACCTTACCTTATTAATCTAATCGTGTTGCCCAACTAAGTCCAAACTTGGTTCGTTTGTATCTTGAAATTTACTCATGAATGGTCATTCGGGAATTTTTGTTTTAACTGTGCCGTCTTTGGTAGATTAGGTCATCTTCTTCTTGTTTTGTGGGTAACCTAATGTGCCGAAGAAGAAATACCTGGGCCTAAACCACCAACTCTTAAAGCAGTATTACTTTAATATTACTTCCAGTGGGAAAGTGACGGAGCTATACCACCTGTATAGCTCCGTCTCTTTCCCACTGGAAGTAATATTGAAGTAATACTGCTTTAAGAGTTGGTGGTTAGGCCCCTGAATGCACATAAACAAAGAGGTAAATTTTGTTGGCAATCGTTAAACTGGTTACCTAAATTCAGATTTTATTGAAAGTCTTTGAGTTTTGCGACAAACACTCATTCTTTTTTTACGTCTGAAACAATAACATAGTGTAACATTACTTTTTACAAGTTACAACTAAGTAAGGCCAATAAATATAAGACTCTTTTTACGACACATAATTGCTGTCAAGAAACGATTCTAGCAAGAGCCTGGTTCACCACTGTCTTATTTGTATAATCTACTTTAGGTGATTGTTAGTATAGCTTAACGTTTCCAATACCAAGTGTGAAAATCAATTAACCAAGCTCGAAAAAGCTATCTGGTAGAAACGATGAAAAGAAACGAGACACAACTATTTACTGAAAAACAACTAAAGTACAACAACAATGTATAAAAGCAAGTTCTAAGCTAAAACTATACTTAAGAACGGCGCACACGCACTCACTGCAGGGGACGCATCGTGAAGACTTGCACTAATGTTTATACTTGCATTACAAAGCAAAGCTACAAATAATCGTACACCAATCTAAACGCGGGTTCATTAACTTGTAATTGCAATGCGTTGAAGAACTCAACACCATTTACAGAAAACGACATTATCGATTAGGTTTCTTATCCATTGAAGCTTGGGTTAAAGATCGTAGCTTACTTTGTTGAACAAAACTGGCAATGGATGTGTGACATAGCAGTGTTTTATCTAAAGTTATTACACTTTCAGCATGGTTTAAAGTAGTAGCAGGTTGAAGGCGCCTTCTTTTTATCCGAAGCCGGCGTTCAATAAAATTAGAAATAATTACAGTCGTTAGCGACTCTCAGAGAGAATCTTAAGCGATTCACTCGTGTTTCTTTACAAAATTAACTAAATTAACCGCGTCTCCTTTGTAAGGTATTGGAGGTTTTATTATGGTAGATAATCGAACTTCTCTGGTGGTCCATCGGAAGACGTTGATAGGAAAAAGATTGTTCATCAATAGCGGCAATAAATTAACGACGGATAGAACAAAACAGAATCTGATTTTGAAACCCTTTCAATTCATAAAAATGTCGAAAGCATGTTCTTGAAACATCAATAGAGTACATTGTAGTTATACATAACAGTATTGTTTACAAAGTTTTCTTCTTGATAATCATCACTAATTAACAGTAACATTATTACACACCATTAATGAGTTTGTGATTGAGAGTGATTACTATCGCTGCAGTAGAATTAAGGTTGACTCAGTTTCCATAAAAAATCTGACTAGATGACGTTGACGTCAAATAAAACGCTAGTCATAAAAATCTACACATAGTAGGTACGAGCGCAGCATAGATGTAGCGTAGACAAAGCTTTGCGATGTTTCTTAGACATGGCGTAGCACTATTTCCAAAACGTAGCGTATCGGCATTTCTTAGACGAGGCGTACCAATTATTAGTAGAAGTATGCAAGTGCAGTGTTGCGTAGACGCGGCGTAGCAGTATATCGTAGACGCGCCGTAGCAGCATTTGGTAGACGTGGGATAGCAGAGTGGTTCGTAGACATGGTACAGTGGAGCAGCAGATGTGAGCCGCATCGTAGCAATAGTTCGTAGAGGTAGCGTAGCGATGGTTTGTAGACGTGGCGTAGCAGCATTGTGGAGGTGGCGGAAACGCATCGTAATGGCGCCGGTTCGTATACATGGCGTTACAACGCAGTAAAGGCGCAGCGTAGAGGGGGTTCGTACACGTGGTGTAGTAGCGCTGTACAGACGCAGCGTAGCGGGGGTTCGAAGACGTGGTAAATTCATTTTGGTACTAATTACCCGGTTTTTAAATAAGATGCCAAGCATGCAAAGAATCCATCGAATAGTTTTTGGTCTTGAGAAATTATTTTCATCCCTTTTACGATATCTCGAAAGAAAACAATTTTCGATGCTTCATTTAAAAGATGGAGCATAACAAACCGGGTTTAACATCGATATTGTTATTTATTACGATATTAACACGTCAATGGAGGGTTGTTCGTGATTTGGAACAAATTAACCCCTTTGTTATGAAGGGACGGTAATTTAACCCTTCACGTCCGTTCAGGGTTCGGTTAACTGGCAATCAATCGGTTAAAAGTTAACGATTACTAGAATTAAGAAACAATTTGTCAGGTTATGGAGGTAAATTGGGTAGTTACGTTAATTTGGTAGTTTGCTAACACTGCAATGGCGATGTCAGGGTTTTTTTTTGGAATTGAAGAAAATGATTCATAAATATAAAATTACTTTTTTATTCGTTATTTTGTGTAAGTTTACAATCAGTGAGGCTTTAAAATGGTATGCAATAATTGGTATGATTCAAATAATATTTTAGTGTCACAAAGAACTGAAAGTGGAAAAAAATACATTCTGAGAACAATACAAAACAGTAATCGGAATCATTCAAGAAACTTTCGACTGCACGACTCACACTCAATCAAGTCTGATTGCCTTAGGTCTCGGTGCTTCAATAACTTCGCCCCATAATTATATTCAGTGTGAATTTCCGCGCTGATACCATCTGTACTTAGAGCATCTGCTTGTAATGGCACACAAAAATTTCCACGCATTGCCAGATCATTACGTATAAAGACATAATTGCCTTCCCAAATGTGTCCAAACCACGATTTGCGCTCTCTCCTCCCAATTTCTTCCCCACATCTCCTTCTTGTTACCAAACCACTGCAATTACGTGTCCTTAAACGATATTTTTAGAGTAAATGATACACTTAAGAATTCGTCCGTACATATGAGTTTTTAATAACACGAACGAGTTTAAAAGCCTTGAGTATAACACCTTTTTTCGCTAATGCAGTCCCGGAACACCTAATTTACGATGATTGGCATCGTTCAGCTTGATTTGTCTTAATGATGGTAAATTATAGCAGTAAAATGTGCACAGCCCGTGCGGTCCAGCTTTGAAATTATGCTCGAAAACATTCACGGAGAATTTTACTTATTGAGCATCATTAGCTCCACTATTTTATTAAATTTTGTGAGCGTTTTGCTTTAATTGTCGATGATTATGTCGTAAACTATTGGCACTTAGGACTACTAAATGGAAATCGTTCGGTTTACTTAGATCTAATTTAGATATCCACAGGAACCGTGTCATTAAGGGCTTTTAAATAAATAATTGTCTGTAAAGATACATCTTTATGCAATGTTTTTGCGCGACATAAAATTTTAGTGTTAATTTAGATTTTAATGCGTATTTTTATTTCAAACAATTACTGCTTTAGTTACATGTGTATAAAATTGTTTTCGCTCTTTTTGACAGCCATGGGTTAATACAATTAAATTATTTAAACAAAACAAAAATAAACTTTAAAGATTGTAACGAGTATAGAAAATGGTAGGAGTCATCCCAAAAAAAAAACAAAACTTAATTTCAGTTATATATGCTCGTCAGGATTAAATTCCTCCATAATTAGGCTTATTCATTTTAATATCGTAATCCTTTTAAACCACCTCAATAAAATATAAGCCTTGGACATATTTTAGCATTTTATCATGCCCCTAAATAATAGTGATAAAGTGCCGAATAAAAAAAGATTTCTAAAGATAAATAAATGCCATGTCTCCGTGGAGGAATTTTATCGTTGTGATAATAAAATATCGTTTAACACTACAATAAAACAAGAAAGGGAAAGGCCCAAGTTATCTCGGATCGAGGGAGGCCACAAAATATACCCTTATCGAGGGTTCTAAGGCCGTGTCTGTAATCTGCTAACATATTAAATGTTCCGACCGAAAGACAAAACATTTATTTATTTTCGTGTGTGGCGAGATAAGAGGGAGTATTTATATCTCTGGGAATAGTTACATCAGATTTTATGCAAGTACACTTCCATTATAAATCACAAAATCACTCTCACAAGATTTAAATTCATGAACCGTCAAAATCAACTCCTAATCTCATCCAAACATCCGTCAACCCGTAAAGCTTTATAAACAACCAAATCGATTTACGTATAAACCTGTAAAAACAAAGACTCATCATCGATCATTTTCTAGCTCCGCTCCGCTCCGTTGTCCAATTCGTTTGGTAAACCGAAAACTGTGCTCCGAAATTACGGGCCTAAGAAAACAAGAAAAAAATTCCCGAAGATTTATTTAAGGGAGCGTAAAGATCTGTTTATGGTATGCGTCGGTAATTAAGGGGCTGCTCGCACACGTGCGCGCGCGCAAAAACGTAAAAGAAAAAACTAATACCTGTTTCTGAGAGTCGAGAGCGACAGGTCCGCTGACACGATCTTTTGAGGGTTCTTTCTCAAAGTTTTGGATGCTTATGAAGTAGTATATACAAAAATGTAGAAGTATAGAAGAGTAGAAGTCGGTTTCTTGGAAAAGACAAGGTGGATAGAGGTAATTTAATTTTTGTGATGCATTTTTATCCTGAACACTGAAAAACAAAAACGCCAATTTTTAATTTTTATATACTTATAAGATAAATTCATTTGTATAAAAAAACGTTTACTACACAGGAACCTGGGGCAATTTGACGCATTCTGTGATGAAGTTGGAAAAATCTTTTTATCATAAACTGATAATTAAAAGCCTTCCCAAAAGTTTGAGAACCTCTGTACTCGCCTCCCCTTAATGTTATCTTATTATAGCTAAAATGACTTCGGTGTTCAAAGATAATAGCCGGGTCCAGGGTACCTCACCACCGTTTTTTACCAGATTTTTTCAAGCGGGCACGATAATGCTTTTAGATATTGTGTGTTAGAATATTTTGATTTCAGGAGCGTCGTTAAGAAAATACGTGATTATGTTTTGTCGCTTTTAAGATGATCGTAAATATTATCTCTCGTTTCCTGTTATTATCTTGTATTTAATTTAGAGTACTTAAGAGCGTTTACGCGGTACGCCTTTTCATACAAACTTTCAAATCATTAATCTTCAAAATGAATGAACCGATTTTAACAAAACTTGGTATGCAAACGCTAGATATCCAGGTCTAAATAGTTATTAGAAAACATTTTTGAAAAAGTTTTCAGAGGGAGAGAGAGAACGATTTTAAGTTTTCTATAGAAAGTGAAAAATCACTATATCCTTCCCCCTGAACTCTTTTTCAAAAATGTTTTCTGATAACTATTTAGACCTGGATATTTAGCGTATGCATACCAAGTTTCGTTAAAATCGGTTCATTCATTTTGAAGAATAAGGACTTGAAAGTTTGTATGAAATGACATACGGCGTACACGCTCTTAATAGTGCTTGAAGAGTAGATGAAGAGTAGGAAACACCGGCCTCATCTAGCTTAAAATGACCAAAAAAACATTGACGTGTAAAAGAGTTTCTGTTAACCTACTTACAAAATAAATATCATTTATCAGATAAGAGAGAGGTTTGGTATTACACCACATGCTACGACACTAAAGGCGCGAATTGATCCTCTTGGAGGATTTTCCTCGCGCACCGCCAGAGGGCCAATTCTACTGATTTTCAAGCATCGTTCGTATTCACATCTCAATCGCAAACTGTCAAAAATGTATGTTAATTAAGGCTTTTTTGACAGTTTGTGATTGACATGCGAATGCGATCATTTTTTAAAAATCAGTAGAATTGGCTGTCTGGTCATCTCGCATGTAAAAACACCCTAAAGAATTGAGTCCATCACGCCGACAAGCGATACTAGTGGTTCTTTTTTATTTGTTTGGTCCTGTACATTTTATGAGGATTTGTTTTTATACCTACCGATAGTGTCGCTGTCGCTGGTGATAGACACTACCGTACATGGTTGACTAATGCTAGGCGACTCTTAAATTTAATGCCTAGTGTTGATGAAAAGGGGCGTAAACCTAAACACCTATTCATTTCCTCAGCTTAAAGTAATACTTTATAGTCATCATGCCACTTAGCGTTATCATAAAACTGATAAAAAGTTAAGTCAAAATCAAAACAATAACTCCTACAAAAACTTCTAATCTACTCTCCCATTCATCATACCCTATTGTCATTGGAAGGCACAAAAATATAATAAGCGCGTGTTCAAAATACGCCATTGTTTTGAAATTCATATCACTCAGTAGGCGATTATAACGTGTTCAATAAAAAGGGAATTGTTGTGCCACAGTCTAACAATAAACAGTCTGTCGATGTTGTTGCTGAGCAATCATTGTTAAAAAAAAAGGTAAGTAATGTAGCACCACAGGGCTACGGCCTGCGGGCTACTTATCAAATATTATAAATAAAACTCAAATTGAATTTAACTGAATTATATTGAACCCATGCGGCTCAGAGGCTAGCCATTACATCCGTCAATATAAAACAAACACGTTCTGACATTATTTTCTAATTTAAAATATAAAACTTATTCTTTTGCTGGACGCTTCCAAAGTTGCAATGGTTAACTTGGCTGCCAGAGGTTGCAGCCAAGGAGGTTACAGTAAGTAGTGGGTTATATTCATCTACAAGAATGTTATCTAATTAGGTTCGGGGTTGGCTTCCAATTTTTTGATGAAGCTCACCAGTATTTTACATAAAGCAAGTACTTACAGAAACACCGTATCCCAGTTCATACGAGTACATAGGTATAATGTACTAAGGTGAAAATAATGTCGATTTTGTTTTAGAGTCGTCTTTTTAAAAACGTCGCAATATCATCTCGACAATCAATTTCAAAATCATGCTAAAACGTAGGAAAATTAGAAGAATTTTTGACAGTATTAGCGACTGAAATGCGAATTCGAACCTATCATCACGTCTTAAAACTATCGTGGTGTCAGTGACAGACAGAGCTAATAAGGGCTAAAATACAGAATCCGTTTTTACAACGAAATCATGAAGCATCATGCACAAGCACGTCACAGGCGTCATGTCAAACGTATTGACGTTGAACCACTGTAAGTAGCTACACTGTGGTGCAATACAGCGAGAACCACCGCGGGACAATGTTATCTCACCACGATCGGCACGTGGCGAGCACAATCATCTGTTTTTGTTTAAAAATTCCTTAGTGATTTTTTGTGAAGATAATGTTAAGTTTTCTTAGACAATAGGGTTGTTTGTTGCACATTGTTTAGTGTTATTTATTGTTGTGAGCTGATAGGGGTAAGACATGCAATCTGTAATCGTTGCAGAGGCAGTGTGATTAGTGATTACGGTAATTAATCGAACTTCTATTCTAAAACCTCTAAGAAGACATGTTCCACTGTAACATGATGGACATCTTACTCATACCCATGAAACGTTTTATGAATACATATATTTACAAAGCGCGTACAGCTAAAGAGTGGAATTACTTGACGAAGTCTATTGTTCCAAGTAGCTATAAATGGGGGGTTTTAAACTCAAGAATTAAGTTGCTTACAAATATGCTCCATCGTCGACCAAATTATTGCTTGCCATTGTATGAGATAGTGGTCAAATGTGGGCCAAGGGCCAACCAATATGATTTAAAAAAAAAGAAGATAGCTGTGGCTATTGCGACTGAAATTCGAATGTGAACGTTGCTTAAAAATTATAAGAATTGGCCCTCTTTTTGCTTTTCGATTATTATGTTTCGGACATCTTGAAAATGTTAACGTTAACGTTATTGATGGTTGGATGATGGTTTATTCTAATTATATTTTTGAATGGTTTCTTTTTTATCCCGGACGTTTTTATCCTGCACGTCTTTAACATCGTTCTCGCCTATATGTATAATATCAACATGAATGATGTAACCATAATTTTGTAAAAATATGTTATTTTTAAAAGAATGTCCGTGGAGTTTCTTGCCCGTTCTTCTCCATAGAGATCTACGCTTTGGAACGTGCAAATAGCTTCATATTTTTGACCGACCGACTTTGACAATGGTCTAATTGAAATAAATGCTTTGAGTTTTGAGTTGATGGTAGTATATCACTTTGTCTAAACCCTTAGGATAGTCTCCCTCAAAATGTACAGTAAATGAACTGCATTAGTGTTCATGCCAGCAACAAAAGCGCGACCTCAAACGGCCTCGAGCCTTGATCGTGACTCGCGTCGAGACTCGTGTAGTGAACTCGTGCCAAAGGGTCAGAAGTCGTGGGTGTGACAAAATTGTTACGTGTGGTTAGTACGTGAGCTTCGTGATCCTGCTAACACGATGTGGGGTTAGTTTGATCTTATTTATGTATACATACGCGTCTTGGAATTAGAGTCGCTAGATGGAAGAGTTCCGACTGCTTTAGTTTTAAGTTGAAGTTATAAGTATTGATAAAATCATTGCCATATGAGACTTTTGTATACCTTGATTGCCAAGTGTACTTATTTTTTTCAGAAACACCACTCCACCACAGGAGCGTCTCTTTCGGGCTGGTATTTTTGTGTTAATAGGAGAACTTAAAACTTACCCCCGGTAGTCAAAGATAAGTTAATAGGAGACACTCAGATTGGCTTTAATTGACATATGTAGTTAGGGTCAGTTTCTGAGTTGCTTGTCAAACTTTGTCAAAGAATAAAAAAGGGTTTGATACATTGTGAACTATATCACAATGTATCAAACCCTTTTTTATTCTTTGACAAAGTTTGACAGGTTTTCAGGCCAAAGTTGAGTTTGACAAACTTCAAATTCTTACCGGTAATCAGGGGTCAGTCATTAGAAAATTCAAAAGAAATATAAACATGGTTTTAGATCCTCATTTTGAACTACAAAACAAACCGTTCGTCTAATTACATAAAACCATTTGAGAAGTCGTTATTCCCCGAATTGCAGAAACAATACAATAAATAGTCCCACTCACTTAGTTAATTGATAATAATCTTTGGCTCCTTAAGTTACTGCTGCAAAGTGCACGTGCGTTAGGTGTGGCACTTGTTACACTGTTCAGGTCAGTTCAACACTTATAGCTTACTTAATTGACCTTAAGAACACATACGATGTTGTATTGAGATATCAACTGGAGTTACTAGTAGCCCGTCCATTAGAAAAATAAAAAACTAAATGACGTTTGTGACACTTAATTTAGTTCAATCACAGATGAGATGTCACTAACTGCATCAGACTGCTTGAAAAGTCATTTCTTCGGAAGTTTTTATTCGTATTTTTTGGTCGAATTCTTTGACTTTTTTATTTTGTTTGTATTTTGTCTTGACATTTTTTCCTTAATGTATATCAGCTACCCTACATTACCCTTAAATATGACCACACCTCTCTGGAACCCTGTGTTAGTTTTAATAATAGCATGTGTTATAATAAATTAAATATTTCAAAAGGTAAGTGTCGCACCAATGAAAAATTAGTCGAAAGTACTTAATTATTATTTTGTTCTCTTGCGGGTTCAGTTTAGTTGATTCTGAAAAGCACGCGCGTAAGCTTCTTTTGACAGCGCTTCTGTTTATTGAAAAAACAAAGCTCACTGTTGCATCTTTATAATCCTGTTAATCTCTAAAGCTTCTGGTTGGACTTTGGTTCACTTTAACCACCTTGTTGAGCTCTTTTTTGAATAATATTTAGATGAATGAAGAATTAATGAATGAACGACCATCTAAGTTTTAGATAAAAGGCTCCTTATTTTTTGTTACCAATACGTAAGTTACAATACGAAGAGCTCGTGGTTAAATTATAACAGCCGCACGGGCCGATCTTCAAGGTTAAGCAATGCTTGCCTAGGTTGGTCTGTGGATGGGTGACCATCATAACATACCGGGACTCCTCCGTGCCTCGGAAAGCACGTTAAGCCGTTGGTGCCGGCTGTCATTTGGAGATTTTTGGCAGTCGCTACGGATTGTCAGAAGCCAGAAAATCTGACACCAGTCTTGCCAAAAAATACCGTGTTACTCAGTTAATGGGTTGTGGAGGTCAGGTATGCAGCCGCTCCACATAAACTACTGGTATTCAGCTGAATCCAGTATGACTGGGAGTTGACCCTAATGTAGTTGGGAAAAGGCTAGGCAGATGATGATGAATACGTAGTTAATTTTCACTTGTAAAGATTGGTAGACTGCATCATTTTGCAATTCTACGATCTACCTGTTTTGATATTACATTTGCTGTTTATTATTGGTAAAGTGATGATAATGACTGCGATAAGTAGTGGCCTTAGGTTGTCGCCAGCAAAACCACGCTATTCACATATTCTTGCTACAAGAAAAAAAAACCGTATTATTGGTTGTTAGCAATAGAAATACACACTCTGTAAAAACAACTATCTACCTATTACGGTTCTTGAGATACAGCCCGCTGACAGATAAACGGATGGACAGCGGAGGTTTAGTTATAAGGTTCCGTTGGTTACCCTTTCGGTACGGAACCCTAAAAATCACACCAATCACCAATTTCTTCCAAGAATTTTACCAAGATTGACAATAAATAACGAACAGTTGACACAACAACCTATCAGACATCTCAAAACCATGTGTCACCAGATCTTTGACACCAGATTCCGATGCTGTCCCTCTAACCCTGACTTCCTGTCGTTACCCCATGATATATTACCCCAGGACTTCGTTGTGCGTGAGCTCAACGATGACAGATAGTTTCGACTTAGTTAAATCTAATTTGATTACTTTGCTGTCCCCTTGGGATAGCAACCCTCTTGTTTTTTTCTTTTCTTGGCTATGCTTTTGTTTTTGTGATCTATTAATAATACATGAAGTGTGTTGGTTTTGTTTAATTGATGTGTTTGATTGAGTTGAATGATCATGTTGTGAGAATGAGGTGACAGAAATGATCGTGGTAAAACGAGTTTTCTGCTTGCAAAAGGCATTTTTTTGAGTTTGTGATTTATTTTTCAATAATGGTGATAATTAGTAGTTGGTGTCAATATATTTGCGTTTTCAGTCGTGTTGTTGGTGTAGTTGGTGACTGATTGGAATTGAAAACTGTAAAACATAAAGTTTAATAGAGACAATTATCGCTACTATTCATTTAAACCCCAAATCTCTCTAAAAATAGTTTCGAACACAACAAAAGCTCAAACAAATGAGACCTCCACACTCAATTTTTTCAATTATCTCGAATCTCTGGATCTGTGGTGTTGGTTACACCGGGGAAGCGAGGGTAAGGCAATAAGGAGATCTTTGATGATGTCCCCTTATCTGATCCCGAGTCTGTATATCGACAACTTATCGTTAGAGACGTCTTATCAGATATCCGTGCACTGAGTGATTTCTGCTCCAGTGAGCCGGGATTCGGTTTGATTGCGTTAAAACTGGCCCTATGCCCCATTGGGCCAGTTTTAACGCAATCAAACCGAATCCCGGCTCAGTGAAGGGTCCAGTTTTTATTCGACGTTGTTTAATTGTATTTGTTGTGTAGGACTATTTCTCTTCGGCTTAAAAAATATTAATTGGTTCATTGAATTATAAACATAGTTTTATGGAAGAGTCAACGTACATTAGTGTTACTGTAGCGTAAAATATTAAATATCCACATTGTTGCAGCAGTAAAAATATTGAACAAATTGCAACTTTTTACGACCAATTGAAGGCTTATTTATATTTGGTCATCATCCACTGTAAACGTTTTATGATGTTTGTTAAAATTATTAATGTCTGGCACCCTGAAGAGTTTCTTCAATATTATACTTTGTTTTTGAATGGATATAACGGGCTTAAGACCACCGCAGAATATGCCATAATAACAAACTAAAAGTTCAGATGAGGACGATACTAAAGTTTTAAATATTATTTATATTCTCTTTCACAGAATTTCAAGATGGCCTTTAGATACCAATTTTAATATTTGTATCTCATCCTCATTTTTTTTACCCATTTCGCAAAAATGAAATGTCATGCTAAATTTTTCTTGTGTAAAGTCGTTACACAATACTGAGATTATGTATCGGCTATACAAATATTATGTCATTGTCGTAAGATGTTCGACACATGGGTTTATGGAAGGTATCTGTAAATATTTGTTAGAGAAATACTGATAAACATCTTGGTGGTAATCCTTGATGAATGGCAACATTATTGGTGTCAAGTGTAGCGTGACGAGATTATAGCATTGTGCAAATATGTGAGGGTAATGCGTGGGCGCAGTTTGTTGCGTTTAGTTGCTTAGGTTTAATGCTGTTGTTTCTTGGACGGTGTTCTGCTGACTAGAGTTTTTTGGGTTTCTCGCATTTGCATGGAAAAGAGGTCCCTTTCCTGATCCCGATTTTATTAGGCAAACATGGTTAGTTCTGCTTAATATCTGAGAAAATCTTTTGACAGGCTAGTATTTTCGTAAAGTTGCTTAAACGATGCCTAGAAAGCTGTCTTAAAAGAAAAAAAAAAGTTTATTTTGGCGAAAATCTAAAAATAATTCCCACAAAATTCAATTACTCACCTATTTATTTACCTTTAAAATACATAGGCGATCCATTTACACAAAATATGTAACACTACCATTAAATCTTACAAATAATAGTTTATAGAAACGCGGTGTAAATCTGCCACAGCCGGTACACTCGTCCTAAATCCTTGCTTATCTTGCGGACACCATCTTATTTGGTGTCCTGTTACAATGAGACATTCTACTAACTGCCAATTCAATATAAACCTTAAGAATAACCCTCCTGTTTTGTACTACCAATGCAAAATTCACGCGTGAATTAATTTGAAATAAGAATAACATTTCTTTTATGTGTTGCCAGGTTTTTTGATGTAATAATCTAAGGTTTTGTTGGCATGTTTTTTATTTTTTGTTATAGGTATATGTCTATACTCTTTTTTGGGTGTGCATTGGCAGTTGCTTGTAATTATTTAGTTATAAGTTTAAGACGTCATTTGATGGTTGGTTGGATTTCTGTCATCATTATTATAGTGTTTTTGTGTTCATGTTACTTTTTATCGAATTGCGCAAGTACTAAGTACCTTTGTCAAAGGCAAGTTGTGTGAGGATAAGAAATCGCAATTTTATATTTTCAGACGGTTTTCTTATTGTAGGTTACTCGAGTCATCATAATTTTTTTATACCAAATGACCTAAAGAGCCAACTATTGTGAGATCATGTCAACATATTAATAAGAACTGTAACCGTAAATCGAGTTACAGATTGTAAATATTTCGTTCAAGAAATCTCGAAAATCATTAATTTATTTTTTTTTTGAACTCAGAGGCATTGCAAATCATAAACTAATTTAATATAAAACTTAGTAGAATCACTTCATAAAACATCACGTGCGAAATGATAATGGAAGAAGCTACCATTTTTTCAAGACAACCGTATTTTTTCGCGTGATTGAAAAAAAAGTGGTTTCAAGTTCATAATATTCAGCTATTCAGCGGATGAATTCCGGTATCTAGTGCGTCCTACCCTACCCGCCCCCGGGCGGTCCTTTGGCTTCACTTACAAATATTTTGGAAATATTTCTCCAACTTGTCGCCGTTTTATCTACCGCTCCTTTCCGTTTAGTTGCCTATTGCATCGTGACTATCTATCCAAAATTAACCAACACAATCAACACATCCTGACAATCTACATTGAAATTTAATTCACAAGAGACATGGTACATTTTGAATTCCACAGTATCCGGTGGTTGAAATGTTTTGGAATTGGTGGCACATTATTATCTGCAGCAAAATCTTTACGAAAAACTAAAATGGATGCGCGCAAAAAGCGCGACGCCAGTTTAGGGATGCAAGGGCTGTGAAATAAATATAATTTAATTATATCGTTAATTTTATAAATTGATGGGTTTAAGTTCATTAAAATATTAAATGAGTGAATTTATTTCTTTTGGATTCGGGGGTTTTATTTATTGCGACGGATCCGTTTATGATTTAGAGGCTTTGCCGATTTTCATAAGAACTGCAGTTTTGGAGTGATTTTTTTGAACGCCGGGAGCCTTTTTTTCAGAATTACCATTTTCAGTGCCGAAGATAAAATGTTTTTGATAGACTTTTTTAACACCGACTAAAACATTTCGGTAAAACAAAGTTCAAAGTACATTCGAGAGCCAGCCCTAATATTTATCTCCCATCTCGTGCCACGTAATTTGACACTTTTCACTGACAAAGCCCACATTTGCTGTCAGACATACAGACAGTCACAAAAACCTACGCGGCGATACAAAAAGCAATTAGTATTTTTTGCGAACCTATTCCGTCCGAAATTAATTTTTAGAGGAATTTTGAGAGAAAAAAAATCGGAGCACGTGTTAACTAAAGACACGAGAATTGTAAACTATGTCTTATTTTTCATAATTAGGCTGTGAAGTTTTTGGCAGGATCTATTTCGAGTGCGGAACGAATCGGGGTGGTCGGTATGCTACGGAAACTGTCAGAATTCCGACGAAATTCTTTCGCACTTTTAATTTTTCTTATTTATTATTTTTAAATTAACAGTTAATAGAGTGGAGTTGTTTTTTAAGTTTTATTTTATGAAGAAAGTTTTTTGAGAGACTTGAATCTGTTAAGGAATCCCCGGAACAAGAGGTGCCACGCATAAGAAAAAGTTGTTATAATCTGTTTTCAGCAAAGGAGATTTTTTTCTGCAAAATTTAGTTTTAACCGCTCCGGCCCCGGCAACACACCGGTGTGTCGCGAATTAATCGCGAATTTAATGTTTATTTACCTATTACATAAGATTTACTTTTTTTTGGGAATTTTCACATGTCGGGGCCGCAGCGGTTAAGGTTTTTTTATTACGAGTTAAAAATCAGAATTCCTGATTCTCTCGAATAAATAAGTTATCTTCTCATCTAAGACAGTAATAGTTCCAAAAAGATAGGTATCTAAAATTATTCCTTCCAGCATTTATTATACTAAGAATTAATTCCAAAATCACAATTGAACCAACAACAAAGATCACGGTAGCGGAACATCATCAATCAAATCACACTTGCGAATTGACGGTCCGATAAAGTAAATTGTATAAAGGCACCGTGCCTTAAGGCGAGATACCAATCGCAATCTAGTAATCCGAACAGGAAACTCTTTGTGCGAACAGATGCGAAATACCTCTAACAGTGAACTGTACTATAATAGTACATTCTGTGGGCGTGGTCGATTGTGCACAGAGAATTTAGGTCCTATCTAACGTTTCGGGTTTTGTTAAGGTTGGTAGCACTGAACAAAAAACTGTTTTGAAGTTCTTTTCTGTTCCGCAATAAATATTGCGTTGATAAAAACTTGTGGGCGGATAACTGCGTTGTATGGAAGGAACTTAAGTAGGAAATATGAGGATGCAACAGGAAAAAATAAGTTGCGTCAAAAAGCAAAATTCCTTTAGTTCATTATCACATTTATCACTTAGTCTAGTCTCATTGTATCTCACATTCAGTCGTCGACGTAATTCTTAAGAAAAAACTAAATTTAGCTCCACATTTTATTATTGAATATGTTGTTATCCGTATTGTTCAATATTTACCTTATCAAAGGCACATTACAAAACAAATAGCTAAAAAACGTATAAAAGGCGGTAAACGATTTACCGCCATATTTTATTTATCTTAATTTTTTCACAAACAATTCTTCAACAATGCGAAAAGGAAATGCGAAAAAAATCGTTCAAAAAAGGAATGTTTTTAAAACATGAACGAAGTAGTTGAGGCGGCAAATTGATACCGAAAGGGATTTTCTACTGTTTTGGAAATACTTTCGGTAAGTCGGTACACTTTGTGAAGGATTAAGTTCGGGAGTAGACTGAGATTGTTTTTACAGCTTTGGAACCCTTTGTCGGTTAGCGGAATTACATTATAACATGGGTCGGTGTTATGTGCCATAGAAGCACCCATTTTACGGTTCTTGAATGGGTTCCTTATGGTCCTTGTATCCTTTGACGCAGAATCTACGTGATGGTGAATGGGATCGTTTCTGTTTCATGCCTTGAGTTCTCAATAGACTGAAAGAGCTTTCAAGTTCCGCTGCCATCCGCTTTGTTAGACCTTGTTGAGTATTAGTAGTTCTATTTTATTTATGTCTATCTGTGGTTCCTTGTAACTCAACTTTCGTTTAAAAGTATCCGTTGAGCAGTTGCAGGAAAAGATAGTGGGATGGAATTAATACGATACAATTCAAATGAAAAAGTTATCGATAGGATGGTAGTGCACAGTAAAAACCGCAAAATCATTTTTCATTCAGGAGAAACTCAATTAAGAAAATAATGTAGGTAAGTATATGTAATGTATTCAATGACAGACCAGCAATTCCTCATCTAATCTCAATTAATTAACTAACTAATGAGGCAAGCTCCATCCGTAAAACATGCAGTTTCCGTCCTGTGAAATTTTCACATACGTTTAAGCAGAATTAACTAATAGGTAATTTACTTTTTCCTCATACATTTATAACACCTTCTGTGAAGCTTATCAGATGGAGATAACATCTTAATACCGCATCACGTCGGCAGGTAGCTGTAATGATCATAATCTCGTGTAAATTGCGCGTCTGGCGATAGTTCAACACGATAGGTCACCGTATATACTCGTTAGAGACAACTTCATAAATATTCTTTGAGAAGAAAGTATTGGTTTAATCTTTTCTGAACATGTAAGCATTAAATGCCAGCGGGATGAAGTAGTATTAATATTAAATTCAGAATTTCAAAGAATATTTTGGCACGATAGCTAATAGGTATACTTTTTTGACAAGACTTGCTAACACTATCAATTTGAATTTGGATGTGTAATACCCAAAAAACGATAGACAAACTGTTTGAAAGATCATAATTATAATAATAGGTGGCGACTACTGATAGAACGACTAATAGGGAAGTACCTATTGAAGAAGTCGTGTTACACTGACCAACAGGAAACTATAACTCTTTAATAGTTGAACATGATTTAATCAGTTCAATAAAGTATTTCATTTGGTCTGCATTTCGATTGCAAATAGACCAATAGCCAACTAAATCATGGCATACTAGCTCACACTATCCATGTACTAGCACCAGCTATTCAGAATATAGCGAGTACACGTTATATACAGGGCTACTATTTTGGCAGTGGTACGCAATAATTTTCACTGTGTTACGAACTGCAGTAGGCTATTAGAGTCGGCACACGATATTTCACACAGCCTTGTTGAAGCTACCTGCGCTATGCAGATATAAGGCTTCTTGTCATGATTACATTTATGGCTTTTCTTGATTATAAAGCTGTGAATAGCTGAATGATTGAGCCATCATTGGGTGCGCTGTGATGTAAATCATTTTGATTTTTCTTTGAATTGTAGTTTCTGTTTTGGTCTGCAATAACGGTAGCGGTGAGTATGTTTAAGTTTGAGTGCAAACTATTTTTTATTAACCTCTGTACACGGTCCCCGTGAACAGATTTATTCTACCATAGAGTCACGATGTTATCTCTCATAGGACTTAATTTATTTCTCAACATAAAAAGCTTAGCCCTTTAAGTGTCCTAATCCTTCCGTAAAAAATAAGTTGAGGCATCTTCGGATAGCCATGACACAAATAATTCCTGTAACATCTCTTTATAGCTTAAATCCTGTAAAAGTGGAACGTGAATTTCAATCAAATCATAAGCCGTGTGTAGGGACACATGCAAGCTTGACAAACTAACTAAAAAAACCCTTGTAAATTAGAGGACAGTCATATATTTGGATTAGGGATCTATTCAGAAATTCGGACCGTACCTAATCTTCTTGAACCTCTCGCCTTTTCAATTTAAAAGGAAAATATATCATAGGACATTCAATTCATCGTGATTATAAAAACCAAGGGTCTAATGCATTTTTTAGCATAACCCACTCGAAATAACCGGAAGCCATATGCGCACAAATATTTAAAAGTGGTTTGCCTACGGGGCTACGGACAATTTTTTTTCGCCTTTTTTGTATACGGAATTTATTTAATGGTTACTAAGTATTAGAATTGGACCCTTTTTTGGTTTGACATGCTTCGTTCGTGCCTCGAAGAGATTAGCGTCTGCATTGTGAGTCATTTTTTGGAGCGGAGTTTTTTATAAGATTCGTGACGGGGACATTAATAAATAACAAATAGAAGGACGAAAAAGTTTCTGTATATTAATATTTTTATAATGGCGACGGAAGTTTTTGTTGTCCTCCGAAATAGATTTTGGGTAAAAAGCTGTTTTGGCATTTAAAGGCAGAGTTGGCTTTCAGGTGGTCGTCTGTTAAAATTTGGTCAAATTGCTTTCCAATTTGGAAAATTTTGAAACATCTAAAAATTACTTAATAAATGGAGCCATTAAAAATATAATCAGCCTGCGTTGCCTGCTTGCGCCAATAAAAACTTTTCAGACCTACCCTGCTAATGCTATAATTGACTTACCACCATACCGGCTGGCAGAGTTTAGCTCATTCCAAATCTCAATGTCCATTAAAGCTTTATGAAAGAAAACCATCGCAAATCGCAGTCCTTTCTTCAATTCCACCAACGCTAAACTAAACCTAACTTATAACATCCCTAACAATATTGTAGATCAATTGTTAAGAAATAAAACCATTTGATTGATGATACAGTGGACGTACAATTTAGCAATGTCGAGTCCTCAATACTCGACAATACACATTCATGGCCCCGTATGTGCCTACCAACTGTGTCCTATAAATAATACATTATACACCTCTTTGTTAAACTCAAAGAGAAGCTTTAAGGGTGGATGATCTCTTAAAATAACAAGTGTTTGCTTCACTGATTATCGACAATACGTATACCTTTAGCTGCCTCTGAAAGCCCTTCCAATAAAAGTAAATTTGAAGTGGGATTGCTGGACGAATTTGAATTTTATGTACGTTGTAATTGAACTCAATTTCAGCTCCCTTTGCTGCTTTCGCAGATTTGAAATGTGCGTTGAAATATTAGTTTTATCTAGGTGTGTTAAAGTTTAGTTTGCTTTGCTGGAAATCCTAAGACAGTTTCAATAAAATCTTCAAATAAAATGTGCGTGAATATCACGGCCAAGTTGGTTCACCATACAAAGAAACATTCATCTATTGATACTTTGCTATTTAAATGGTTTTACACATTTATAATATGAGTTACGGTAAATACGGTCGCATTGTGTGGAGATTCCATTTTGTTCCGATCATATTGTATGAAAATAATGCTTTTAATACTATTTCAATATTTAGACGATGTCTCGAGGATGCTTGGCGTAATTTTTGTAATAGGTATTAAAGGTTTAGTGATTTAAATATTTGCGGAACTTAAATTGGGTCAATGAGGACCTTTCTGGGACTTATTTGTTGAGTTTTGAGCTGTACAAAGTGGCAGTAAATATTTACTGAAATAGGTAACTTTTTGATATATATTTAAAGAAGGTTCTCAAATTCAGTTAAAACAATTCAAGTGCTACGAGAAAGTAATTAATTTCTTCAATCATTTTTTACCAACAACACAATCAAAACACCAATAGCCTTTTAAAAATTGGAGCCGTATCACATCCAATATCAATTTAGATCTAAACAGGCTGTATTGCTTACTAAGCAAACGTCTTTAAGAGATCCTAGTTAAACAATTCTGATTAAAAATGTTCAGCTGCTTTGCAACCACGCCTACTGAAATTAATTATATGAAATAGCGTGAGTCACCGGGCTATAAGGGGCCATAAGTGGGTCAGTGATAGGTCCCCGCCCAAAGACCGTTCTCCACCCAGAACCGCCCATCAGGTGGATGTAACAAGTTTCTCGCGAAATAGGCTGGCCTGTTGTTAGAGTTACTATTAATTTCAAGCCATTATGTTTATTTGTGTTAAGGATATTTTGGGTAATTAATTTAATTAATACTATAAGGGCTTGTAATTATATCTCTTGGACCGTTTTACAGGGCTCTCTCTGTTACTCAGGGGTTTCTTGGGAGAAAACCCAATTTTGAGTTAAGCTTGGCATTGAAAATTAACTGTGCAATAAAGTATAAGGAATTGAATTTTCAGGAACATGTTTGAATGCTTTCAGTAAATAGCGGCAAATATTTGGTTAGGCTTCCGCATTCATCAAAATGACCGACAAGCCTGTTATAACTCTCAAGTTATGTTTTCGAAAAAAATACTACACAGAAAAATATTCTGCAAGATAATCTTTAACAAAAATTACAAATTGCGTGCTGTCAAATTTTATCATTGCCGATTATAAATCTAAAATATTTATTTCTTGAATGACTCGACAGAAATCGAAGTTTGCAGCTTGCGTCGGCATTTTTAACACACAGAAATTAATATCACAAATTGGTAAGGTTCTAAGAAGTAGTTTCGAGTTCAAATATAAAGTTTAGAGTTCTCCGCCCTAGGATAGAGTGCCCCGCCCTATCACGCCTAGAGCGCGAACCCTCGTTTCGCCCCAACACTAGAGGTGTTCAATAAGGCCGGGTACACACAACCCGCTAAGTATTTTAAGGCGGTGCTTCGCTCACAAGTTGACATGTAAATTGTTTGGTCAAGATTGGTTCTTTTGTTAAATGTTTCTATACTTGTACCGCTTTGTGCCTGAAGTGTAGTGTCGGCACTTTCGATGGCGGTTGTTTATTGTCCATTGGTTTGATTCAAGCGATTTTCTAAGAAAACGGCTAAGTAAGATTGGTGCTTATTTTTAGTACGGTAGTCACACTGATAGGATCTCATTGAGCTTAAAATTGGTTTTTCTTCTATTGATATGTTCCAACTTCATTTTATATCATACTGACTTGTGCAGTTTGAATCAACTGCCGACAAAGTTCAGGCATAACTCAAGAGCATCCTCACAGATGATAATACAAAACGATGATGACCATCATTGTACTATGAACAATACAGTCACAAACAAAAGTGTTCGTCAACTTCAAGTTCCAATGACCAGCACATTTTTTCAGTCAGCACCGAGGCGCCATCTTTTCACCAAACTCAGGAAAAACTCATGACAATCGTTTTAAAAGTACAGTTAAACAAAAAAGGCGAAACACGGCCATCGGAGGCGAGGCTTATTTTTTCAGTACACATCCATTCTTTGTCCTACACAATAAGTGCTCAATGTTCTTATCTAAGCATCTACGTCTTTGGTTTGAAAGGACGAAGATGTTATCGCGGTTCTTGGGGCCTTAATCCGAGTGCGGGGCGAACAATGGGGCGAATCATCGCGACACGTGGACTGGGACAAATTGGGCATTATGATCGTGTTTTTTATTGTTCGTCGTATTAATGCATTGTTTTTGAGACAGTGATGTATTGGGTTTCTTTTGTGTGGTTGTTTATATGGGATATTAGAACATGGTTTAATTTGATTTAATTATCGTAAGTTTACGGATGATGTAATGCAGATTTGCTATCGAAATGAATAAGAGCCAAATTTCTATTTACTTATCTATGTTTTCCGATTCTGTTGAAATGAAACCCGTGTGAACCAAAAAAAATATTCTACAATATGTAAGTACCTAAACCACCCGAACCAAAACAATATTTTTAGATCAGTAAATCAAAAAATACTATTGTACTGGGAGAGCACACGAAACAGAAAATCTAGATCAAAATATTTTAAACGTTTCAAAGTATCATATTACAACAACATGGTACTTATCTAAGAAGTAAACCATACAGGTTGAGAAAAACGTATAGAAAATTACTAGTAGCAATATTATGTGGTTATAATGCGAAATCATAAGACTAGCTAAACGGTTTCGTGGATGAAGTTGGCTTTCTAATAGTAGCTCAAAGCTATTATTAGCAAACTGGGTAAAAATTAATTGGCCATACAAGGATAATAAGAGTGTCAGACTGGCATAGATATTATGAATATCTTAATACGGTGACTCAATCAATGGGATTTAACGCTCCAGGAAGAAGTTCCAAGAATATGCACACATGTTTCACTAAGTAGTTACAAAAGAGCATAATATATTTATTTGGCACGCTTTATAATTTCAACAATGCGAAAGACTTCAATTTATTCGCTCAAATGAACTGGATATCAAGACATTTGTCTTCATTGTCGTCAAATTTCTTCATCATTGTCAACAGTTTAAAGGTGCGTTAGAATTTATTAAAGTCGCTATTTTGAAGTCGCTAAAAGACTTCAAGTTAAAGGCTTCGCCCAAGCGAGAGAATTGAAGTCATTATACGAGTCAGTTATTGATGTTATTAGTTCTTTTGTCGTTTAGACGGTTCAAGTTTTTGCTAAACGATTTTGAATGTACAGGGTGTTTGTCAAAGATTGGTATTAAAATTATTTCATTTGGTTTCAATAGTTTTAGCTGTTGAGTAGATGTGGCCGTGCACTGGGCTATTGAAAATAATTTCAGATTAGACCTTGTTTCTTATACCTTAAGACAATGATTACGTATAAAGCAGGCATGGCTTGAGTTTAGTTTTGTCTGCTTCACTTTGTATATCGCAAAATAGAGGTGCTGGCATAGATTTTAAATTCAAAACATAGGCTTCAAAATAGCATGTAACATGGGAACTGGTTTTCTAGTAAAAATATGAATATTCAACCTTAAAACGAAGCAGCCTGTATCTCGTTCACGGTTTGTCTCGCATTCAACTACAAATCAATAGTCAACAAAAGGCGATTTAATGGACCTTTTAGTAGTCAAAAACGAGACAAATTCACTCTAAAAGCCAATTCTATCGTGTTTGTGAGACCAATAGTGATAAATATGACACTACTTCAAAAAAGATAACATTCTTTGTCACATTCAAATATATCTTTTTATGAACCATGGAGTTAAAATGGTGCTCGAGCCATTAAAGATGGAAATTAATTAGTAATAAAATATATTAATGCTGAATTATTTTCGACGTTTCGTTAGACGGTATTGTATACTTGGTGATAAATGTTTATATTTACTGAAATTGATTTCTTTTTTAAGGTATTCGATTCGAAACGACGTTTTTAAGTAAATGGAAAATCAAGTCTGCTTATTTATCACAAAAAGATTATTTGAATTGAGGTACGTATTTTAAATTCAGTTATGAATACGAAATATTATGTGGTGGTAGAACAGTTAATTGTTCGGACAGCACTTTGCAGTTATTTAGAAAGCTGCACGCTATCAAATGTCTCTTGAAACAAAGATAAGCTGCAAAAGCCTTCAATGATTCTAACATTATGTTACAAGCTTTTAGTTATTATACAAAATAATTGATGTCGATCCACTTAATTGGAGTCACAAACATATCTCAGGACCTCACTTCATTTAATATCAATACAAATATTCTCAACATCTGCTTATAAGCTGAGAAAACATCCTTTGACATGGCTCCCGTCAAAAACCTTTCGCGTTCCGCCTAATATCTTCCAAGTTATGGTCTCCTTTAATATAATTATTGTCAAATGCCATCCGCGCGGGCGCATATTCTTTCGCACCAATGAATTTCTTCGCAAAATAAAATGCGATCAATGGTCCAAATCTTTTGGAGGTAGCTCTACACAATGGGGTAGAGGATAAAGCATCATATTTATTCCATAATAAATGACAATTATCGTAAATTGATTTCGGAGTCGACAATGTACATGCACCTAACCAAACATTGGCGGAAAAGGATCGTCCGTTGTCATTGTTAAGACCCTGTATCGTTTAGAAATATGAAAAGTGGAATTTACAAAAGGTTTGTATTTATTGTGCTAGGTAACGTAACAAATATTATGTATGTATACTGTTCCTGTTATTGGGCACTTTTGGAAAAATAAATAAGTGCATTTTGCATAGCTATTTGGTATTCGCATCAAGTAAATAAACACTTATCCACAGGAAGAGGAAAACACGATTTTTCTACGTTTGAGTAGCAACCACTAGACTTTAAAAGTTATTCTCATATAACATCAGTAGGGATGATTCTTGGTTAAAAAATATAATTCTGTTTAGTCCGTCAGTTAGATTATCTAAAAATATTGGACACGTAGTTTTTGCTTTTTCAAATCAATAAAAAAAGACGAATATAAACCCATCAAAGATCAGGAGGGGTTGGGACGTAACGTGTATGTAAAAAGTGTACTTGCAAGTGACGTCACACTAGTTTTCAACGCACTTTATCGTTTTAATTTTTTGTTTACGAGAAAAATGAAAAAGCACGTGCCTAATTTTTTCGGAAATCTATCTGATGGACTAATTAGATTGTCTGATGCTAAATTTAATCACTTATTTATTTAGACTTTATACAAGGCAGACTTAATGCCTTAGGGGTTCTATACCATGGAATTTGGGATGCATGAAGGAGCCTCCTAGTGTAGCGCAATTTTTTCCATCAAGCACTCAACTGAACCGAGCCCGAGCGCTCGGTTCAGTCGCATCCTGGACAGTCTCACTTAACACCTTATGAGACTGGCCAATTCTTGCCTTGCGGTGGTAGCGCCTTGTTCGCGACCACCCTCCCACCGGAGTCCGGCGTCAAGCAGCCTGCTGTGTTTCGTCGACGCGTGGGAGTACCAGTACCTCAAGGCATCTTCTAGGCTCGCTCGCTCCATCGTAGACCTCATCCATCGCTTTCCATCAGGCGTAATCGAGATCAAGAGCTAGCCAATTCCTCATCAAAAAAAATACCAGTCAACCATTCTTGGTGAAAAGATGTTGAAGCATGGCCGGTGTAATTTCATATTTTAATTGCAAAAGTTTAATACAGAAAAACTAGATATAAGCTGCTTCTCATTTTATTCTACGGCCTATGTTAATGCAATGCTAGTGAGTTGACATTTCCTATCACCGTGTGGACAACTCAAGTATGTGACAAGCCAGAATAGCAAGTAAATATATGAATCGTTTGCTATTAGGATACCAAACGATTCATATATTTACTTGCTATTCTGACTTGTTTAAAAACTAGCAACGTGTGACTTAAATTTTACTGGGGAGTTGGTTCTATCACTTCCTTTCCATTTTAAACACTAAGAAGTTCCGACTGACTGATTTTGGGAGACTGACTACTAAGAATTTTGAAAAAATGATGCTCAAAAAATGCAACTGCCGAATTTGAATAAATAACTTTTAATTTTGATTTCGCTGATTATACCATCGCGATCAACTTATTCAGCTTGCTTTGCTGCTTACCATGTATGTATAAGAGGCCTTTACAGTTAAGGAGTCATGCTGGTTAAAGCTGAAGACTTCTTGGGACTACAGATGACGACTGTGTAACAATCAAATAATACAAAAGCAAGCACTGCAGAAATATTTTGACACGTTAACGAACATGTTTCACAGAGTATCCTCATCATAAATTTTAACTCTTAACCAGTAGATGTTTCCTCAAAACAACAAGAATTTCCTCATGTTCGCGACTTGTAACTTAAAGTACAATAAGTACCATCAATTAGATGCGACAGCTCCATTTAAAGCAATACACAAAATATGTCGTTCACGCTAAAAACTATATAAAAGTCCAGGTGTTTGTTCACAATTAGTGTATAATCACTATATTTGAAGTGTTGTCACGCAGTTTCTAAGAAATTCTTTGTATGTCGCCACCCAGTAGGGCAATGTTTGCAAACGGCCTGAATAAGCCTCGACCAATATTTGCTGTAGGAATGAAAGAAACAATGCCTCCGGTGGGACAGTTAGCGTTTTCTTGTGAGTCACGGGACAATGTTAAGGTGGTGTTTCTCTAACGCGGCTAGGGTGTTTTTATTTTTGTTTACTGTAGGTGTTTAAGGTAAGTTCACAAGTTAAGGCACCTATAGATTAAAATCATTTTAGGAACTACTAAGTACTACTATGTACTAGATTTAAAACTTTAATTTCAAACTTGGTTGATATTATGTATGTGATAAAATTACACTACATATTTCACAAAAGTGGTTCTTGCTTTAATCAATTTATTTTGCAAATATTATACCTAGATGAAAATAAATATCATGGCATTTATGCAAAAAGCTCATTTGGTCTACTACTTACATTTACTATATTTTTATAATTTCCAAATTTATTGAATAATTCTACGACCAAATCGCATCATCAAGACCGTACCTTAACCAAAATTTTGGCGACTATGTTTGCACGTCCGCGACGCTCGCCGCGGGAGGTTCGACCACCGAGCATTTTATTGTGCCTCTATTTACCCATCTTGCTTTAAAATGCTCTTAACAAAGTCGTTGGGGAGCACGAGCGTGATTTGCAAGGAAATGTCGAGCATTTGTCTCCTTAAGTCGTCTTTTGTTATTTTTGAGAACGCATCTGAATTAGAATTAATTGCTTTGAGACGTGGCTGGGTTTAATAGTAGCAGTTGATGTTTTATTTATGCTTTTTTATCTTCAAATTGAATTGCAGAGTTTGGCGGATGAACGAAATTGGCACTTTCGAAGCAGGAGTGGATCATTTAATTTCATTTACTAAAGTGGAAAATTATTCTCTGCGTGGATGCGAGACCACCTAAGTTCTGTTTCATACATGGCTATTAAAGTCCACACTAATTTTTCGTTGGAGACAGTATTGCCTGGTTGAAGTTTATCGATCTGGATACTTTCCCATGGGCAACTCTCTCCATGCTCATTTGCTCGAGTTTTGGCAGACAACATTGTTGACATCGCGATTAGATCCTGGATGAGGGTGGCACAGGATTCTGGAGATTATCTCAGGAACAGAGAAACCTATGCTCAGCTGTCGGTGAAATCAGGCTGAGGATGATGATGATGAACCGATTTGGGTTGTTAAATGCTGATGTTGATGATGGAAGAATTGCTAACTTACTTCGACTATTTCGTGCCCTATATATAAAGCTTAGTGATTGATTAATATTGTGTCAACCTTGAGGTAAGTTAACGTATATACACAAAATCAACTTGTGGCCTTTATTCCCCAAAGGGTACCTAAAGGACCTTAATCTACATTTCGTCGTTCTACGTTTTGGTCCCAATAATAGGAGATATGCCTATTGTCCATTAATCCAGACGCCAGACCGCTACTGATAAATTCCAGATGACATCCCTTCCAGATGACATCCCATCATAACAAATTGCCAGACCGGCGAATCAAACCCAGTACCCTCATCAACATCATGCTCTGCAGTAGTGCTTGCGACCACTGACACTGTCAGAATTTTTATGGGTAAGTTTAAAATCGACATAGCATACAACTTTTTTTTTTAAGGATGGGATTTCATAAAACGACTCCTTCCACTCTGGGCTGAGTGAAAGGGAGTGCCTCTTACTGACCAAAACCCATCCGTGTTTCTCCAAATGCCCTTTGCGTTCCAGGGCTGCCGTGATTCTTTCGAACAAATTCCGCAAGTACAACTGTCCCTCTTATCTAAAACATTAGAACTAGCAGCCGTCGTTAGCGTCGTCGAGACTCCCTCATAACGAACACCGACACATAATAACAAACCTTATCACATATGCACATAATTGTTTATAATAAGGAGGTACACCGCATTTGAATACCTAGAAGGAAGTGATAAAACCTGTTAACAACCTTGCATCCTGTGGAGATACCGTCGGTTTACTTAAACAATACTTGACTTAGGTTAGGAATGTCATCTTAATTTACATAACAAACAAACCATTTTCAGCCCTATTTTCTAAAGTCTAAGGTTGGGAGTAAGACTTGGTCCCAAGCTAAGTTTTAACCCGTTAGTGAAGAGTTGTCGCCCAATATTGGTGTAAAGGGACCAATATTTAAAGTACCTGATTACGTTAAGTGAATGAATGGCTGATTATGTAACGACTTGCTGAGAAACTGGGGTACTTTAGATAGGTACGAGCTGTTAGGAAACAACCCACGAAATTCGAGTTTTCGAGATAAGTTTGAGGAATAATGTAGAACAATGATCTTTCAAGCCCATTGATGATTATACGCTTCCTTGGGTAGATGCACGTTAAATTTTGGAGCGACTACTAAACGTGACAAAGTGTAAGAAATTGATTGTCGGTGCATTAAAAAAATCAAACTCTCCAAGGAATCTCTTTCAAGAACTATCAAAACTGCCAAACACGCCAAGATCAACCAAAACCCATTGTGCCCCAAATAGATTCACCACGTACAAAGCGTTTAGCAATCAGAGCACAAATCAAGAGTCCACGAATGGGCTCACACTGGGACATTATCCTTCAACCGTCACGCCGAACTTCAATACTTTGACACTATTGTGAAATTTCTCACTTCGGTCGTGGCGACCCGCAGCGCTTGTCGGGTTAACCCGCTATTGTAGGCACACGTGCGCAATGAATGGGCCCTTAGAAGGTATCTTAGATTTGACAACCCTATTTATGTTTAGGCTCCTAATTGAATTATAGGGCGCGGCCTTATGAGGGCGATAGTGATCCGATTTTGTAATTAGTGTTGTGTGCTGTTTCTGAATGCGGCGGTATGTTGTGGGGAAATAGCTGGATACGGGCTCGTAAAGTTATCTCGATTGGATTTATGTTTACGTAAATGTGTAATGTAATATTGTAAATTGAAACGATTGGCGAATTGTCGATAAGGTTTAAGAGAAAGGATTTATAATTGACCAAATACGCATAGCTGAGGGAGATAGAACAGTGGTAATGGTAACTTCTAAAATTCAAAAGATTGAAAAGTATGCTTTATGACAATGAATCCATGGTGGAAGAAATTTTTCCCGGTCTTTTGTAAATGATATCACAGAAATCTGCATCTCCATAGGTTAAGTATGACAAACTCTTCCCTAGTTATCAGAACCACTTGAAAACTAAAATTCGCGTGCCTATCCTCCATATATTTTTATAATTACAACAATATCTTCACTCACCATTCTATCAAGACCCACAAACCAAGTCATACCCAATCAAATTCTTCCCCCCTAAAGGTCTACTAACAGTGGCTGTTCTATTACCAAACACGGTCGTCCTTGAGAGCTAAGTACATATTTATTTTGGTCTAAGGATCGTGTTATCTTTGCAAACAAGTGCGGGGGCGCTCCAAGATGGCCGCGAACGAGATACCAAATGTTTGTGTAGGTTATGGGAAGGTTTAGAATACTTTAGAAGTTATTTTCATAGTAGGAGTGTTTATTTTTTGTTGGCGATTGGATAAGAAGTTAAGTGGCTGATTTTTGTGCAAATGTTAAGCGATTGAATCTGTTTTCGATTAGTTTTGTCTTTATAAGTCACATTGAAGGTCTATTGAATAGGACTTTTCTGGTATAGAGCAATTATACACATGGTAGGGTATGCGAACACACACAAAAGCGGCGCGCGTGACTTCATCGCTCTGGATTCAGTATTGCTAAACGAAGTTTTAACGAATACGCTTACGACACCTTGACATTGTTATTTTAATGACGTAGTAGTGATTGACACCGTCGTTCGTATTGTAACGTAACTTTGTTTTATTACATGATGTTTTTTATTGGCTAAAATATTAACGATGGCTGATACTCGCCGAGTCATGTCCGTGATACTGATACCCGATTTATTTGCAACGTTAATGCGCCTTGATTATAATATTGACCAGGTCGTTCATTATGGATAGGCAGATAAGATATTGGTAGGCATGCCTTGGAAACTAAGTCGCAATAATCAGTATTGTTCGCATCATTGGTTCGGATGCTTGAAGCCGTTTTGACCTATCATCAGGTAAAATGTATCATCGAAACGTTACCCTAAACAAGCGTTTCGAATAAAGAGGTCACAAGTGGAGGCGAACTGATTGTTTTTGTATTTCTACGAAAGATTCTTTAGAAGAAGCCTTTAGAACGCGGTTGAATTAACAACCAAAAAAAATAAGAGTATCTAACGATAACGAGTGATTCCTGTATTTCGCGAGACCCATACAAAGAAAATAGCAGTAATTACAGAAAGCTGAGAAATTAACTAATAAACAGTAAATAAGGAAAAAATAAACCTTAAACAACTACAACACATGCACTTGATATATTAGAGTACAGCTAGAAACAATTCACAAGCCTTAAAATGAACATGGAACACGATTTTCGCACGTGCGGTAGGAAAGAACTAATCATATCATCATGCATGTTTTCCCCAAGAGATAAGGTATAGTTGTACCTATAATACACCCAAATTTCACTAGTCATGTTAAAATCCTTACAGAGGACGAGCCTGTTGGAATTAATCAGGCAGCGATTCCTACTTCGGGCTAGCTACTAGTTATAAATTTCAGATGGGAAAAGCCAATTACGCTTTTGCTCGATCCGGCAATCAAACCCGTTGTTAAGTTAAGCACTGCAGCATATGTTCTTTTTAACCTAACGAAAAAAGTCGACATTAAGACTGCTTTAGTAGCATACCATGGTTTAGTCGCTTCATTCTTGTGGTTTGGTACAATTTTATGGGGTAATCGCAGCCTAAGAGATAACATATTTAAAGCCCAGAAACGTTATGTTAGAGCTATGTGTAGTCTTAAACCTAGAGATAGCTGTGAATCTCTGTTTAAATCTTTGAAAATTCTTACTTTTCCGTCTTTGTATATTTTGGAAATAGTAATTTTTGTAAAAAGAAATAAAGCATTATTTGCTAGGTTCTCGGATGCCAAGAAAGGTCCCGTGAGAAGTCAATACAAAAACCTCTTAATTACCGGTGGTTCTAAAACAGCACTACTGAGGAAGAGTGTTTTCTGCATGGGTCCAATAATATTTAATAAACTACCAGACAGCATAAAAAGTTGCACTCTACAGCAATATAAAAGTAGACTCAAGGCATTTTTGATACAGAAATGTTATTACTCAATAAATGATTTTTTGAATGACCCTGAATGTGTGACATTTCAAAAATTCTATAGTTTTTATTTATATCTACTATAAACTTGTTAAACTTGTTTATTTGTGCCTGTTGTCATCATTTTATAATTTTGATTCATACTTTTTTGACACAGAAATTCTGTTATTCGAAATATGATTTGATTATTTTATTTGTTTTGTTTTTCTATTTTGATCCTGTATGTGACATTCCAGCAAATTAATATTATTGACATTATTTATTTTGATATCTACTCTATATACTTTTGTGCATAGTAATTTTTATTGATACTGACATTGTTTGTTGAATTTTGCATGCCAAAACTAAGGCAGAATGTACCCGACTCACTATTATTTTATAACAGCTTTGTTGTACCTACAATACCTGCATTATATGCGAATAAATGATTTGATTTGATTTGATTTGAAACCCAGGACCTCATGCTCAACAGTAAAGCAGCCACTAGATCACCACGAAGTATGTTAGTCATCATTTTCTGCTAATCTAATAAATTGCTCTTAAAAATTCTGTGACAAATTCTACTACACATTCGAAGATTATTCGAAGAATTATGCCTGTCCATACTTCTAATGTGTCGCTATTTATATAAATTGACAAATATGTGGTCGTCTACATAGTTCATGGGTTGGTATTTAAAGTATTTGTTCATCCTGTTCTAGAAAGGAAAGGGGAATGTATCAGTTACACATTGCTCTCGATCCTTATATTTATGTTTGTCCTTATATTTGTGTTTGTGTCCTTGTATTTGTGTGTTTATTTGTGTAATGTACTTAGCTGGCACAGTTTTAAAAATACCTGAACTCACTTAAGAGCCTTTACGCGGTACGGCTTTTCATACAAACTTTCAAATTCTTATTTTTCGAAATGAATGAACTGATTTTAATGAATCTTGGTCTGCATACGCTAGATATTCGAAAAAGATTTTAGAGGGAGAGAGAGAGCGATTTTAAGTTTTCTATAGAAAGTGAAAAATCACTATATCCTTCCCCCTGAACTCTTTTTCTCTGATAACTATTTAGACCTAGATATCTAGCGTAAAAAAAGAAAAGTTTTGGAGTGGCGACCGCGTACCGGAAGACGCAGCGTTGGAAGGCCTCCCACAAGGTGGACCGATGACCTGGTGAGGGTCGCAGGTAACCGATGGATGCGAGACGCACAGGACCGGTTGTTGTGGCGATACGCGCGGGTAGGCCTATGTCCAGCAGTGGACGTCTTTCGGCTGGTATGATGATGATGATGATGATCTAGCGTATGCATACCAAGTTTTATTTAAATCGGTTCATTAATTTCGAAAAATAAGGATTTGAAAGTTTGTATGAAAAGCCGTACCGCGTAAACGCTCTTAAGTGAGTTCAGGTATTTTTAAAACTGTGTCAGCTAAGTACATTTTACAGAAAAGGAGGAAAGAGACTATGGTAGACACCAGATAAACGTGCAAGAATGGCCATTGACCCGCATACATTTATTGACTTAACAAAAATAAAGATAAAAGCTGTCCTGAATAGACTTCTATCGTGATCGTTTACGTTCCCTAGTAATGAAAACTGTTCATAATTTATTGTTCAGGTATCTACGAAGGGATATTAGGGAAAGGTCAATGTACTTTATTGCAAGTTTATCGGGCGACTACTGTAGTCACTCTTTAATATTAAAAAGAGGAAAGGGAGTATTCCCGGGAAAGTATCACATCTGTGAAAGGGATGGATCCAGCAAGCGGTTCCAGTACGAATTAGTACCTAGTCTAAATGTCACGTGTCTTCAATTTTTTACCCGACTGCGTCAGAAGGAGGGTAATGTTTTCTAGCGTATGTATGTTTGTATGCATGTCCGTTTCTTTGGCACGCCCTACAGCCCAAACGGCTGGACGGATTTTGCCATAATATATGAGGTGTCGTTGAATTCGTCAGAATTGTGGTAGTGACATAGGCTACATAAATTTTCAAAACTCAATAAAATGTAGGAAACGAAAAAAATCTTTTTGACAGTCATTTTTTTTATTGGTTCTAGGACATGCCCGTTCTTCACGATGTTTTGCGTCGCGTTTTCTATTTATTCAAAAAAATATTATTGAACCAGTGTTCCGTAACAGTGTTTCATAATCAGTGAAATAATCTTACGGAAAACTATTGGACCCATTAACAAGCATGTATGTGGTACCTATTCGAGACTTATTTAACATTTCTGATTTTAACCTTCGAAACCTCTTTGAAAACCTTCGTAGAAGTCACATACATAAACTTGACATTAAAGCAAGATAAATAGCTTCCACAAAATAAAAACGAAAAAGCGTTAAAGTGACATAAAATGAGGATCAATGAATATTTCCCACAAAAGACGTACGACAAAGTTACAACGAATTACAAACGTGCGCGTATCTAATCAACACTATACTTTGTAGGTACTTTATACTCATTCATAAAGCCGTACTATACAATGTACTTCAACCTTATATTATTCTTTGAAAGATACTTAGGAGATAATAAGGAAATGCCGATTTTACGCTTCTTCATTCACGTCACACGTGGTTTGCAAGGAGTTTGATGCTTTTTTCATCTAGACAACATGAACCATGTAACACACAATACCCGTCACTTGCGCCAAAGGTATGCAAGAAGCTTATCAGTTGTTGAGCCATTGTGTCATTTACCAATTAGAAGTTGTTTAATTATTGATTCCTTGCTTCGAGCTTGCCTGCGACTTTTTCTGGACTTCACGTCACTTCCCGTGGGTGTCGCAAGAGGCGACTAAGGGACTCACCAGAGAATGGGCAGCAGCATTCTCTGTACATTGTAACAGCTACACTGTGATCGCCAACCCGCCTGCCTATGTCCAGCAGTGGACGTCTTGCGGCTGATATAATGAGGAAGTAGCCTGGCGTTCCTACGACAAGTTAATGTACTGCATCAGTAATTTATATGGATGTCAAAAGTATTGGCAGTGGAGGGCAAGTAATAGTCTTTGGTGGAGGGACTTTCATTAAACGTTCTCAACAATCGATCAATGCCGGTAATCGCCCGAGGTTGGTTTTGTAAACTGTGCAGTTAAACATATCTTATTTACGATCTGTGTTTATAATGGCATTATGACATGCAAACTTGCACACATAAATTAACGGCGTGCGTCTTAAAAACGAAGTTTTTATTGCATGAGCTTTCTGTTTCACTCAACCAAAGCGAAGTATAAAGAAAGAATTTAAAGAGTCTTTCACCAAATCATAACAAATCCTTACACAAAAATATGTATTTCGTTCATCTATCTTCAATGTTAGGTGTCCAAGTAATCTTCACATCTTTGTAACAATTTGAAGCAATAATTTGAATTCTACTGAAAATATCGAATTAGTCCTACTCGTCACTCACGTCACCACGATAGTACAATTTTAACTAGCGACGTGACGTAACTGGCCTCCTATCTTGAACTTTGATGCGCTTTATCTTTATAATTTTTTAGCGGTTTGAAATGGCAAAAAATACGTTTCCAATATTTTTTGAAAATGTAACGGACGGACTAAATAGAATCATATATTTTTTTAACCAGGAATCTTTCCTATTGTACAGCAAAGGATGGTTTCCGAAACGGAAACCCTCAAACCCAGTTTAGCACAATCAGCCTGTGGGACTTCCTACCAATTATGACATTCCTCCTCCTTGGCTTGAGACGTAACTCTTATAGAGTGAACTGTATCCCAGAAGTAAATTAAGCTAACTTCTAAAGTACGTGCCTTCAACTAATCAACACCCAATCCCTATTCACAGAGACCGACTTACACTAGGTACTCTCAAAATACAGAAACCTTACATAATTCCTACACAAACCCTTATTGGAAATAACAAGGAAACGCCGATTAGGTACATACTTAAAATTCACAGAATACTGAAGAAGCAATTTCACGAAGGTTCTCACGGAATTCCGCGAAGCCTTTTTGGTCAGTTTCCGCCATTCACTGGACTGAGTGACCGTTGCGCGTTGTGAAATCGATTGCGCGTGCGACTCCATTCATGAGGCGACGCCGAGATCCTTAAGATTGAATGAACGCGTCGTTTAAGTGGTGTTACGTAATGTAGGACCCGTATTTTATTGTTGTTGAAGATACTCCACGGAATACTTGAAAAGGTGTGACAATACGCCTCTTTCTTAGTATTGTTGTAAATGAGAAAGTGCTCTTGGCGTACTGTCCGTTGAATGTGTTTTCGCGCCTAAACTACTTTCTTTATCACGTGGTAATCCTGATAGGTACCTTACACTATCCCCTGAGCATACTGTGATAATGAACTTCTAAACTAAAACAGCAGAGTGTCTGATCTTAAAACTTTTGAAGGACCCTATCTCTCCACGGAATGGCAGCACACTTGCACACAGCACACGTAAAAACTTCCAAATTGATTTCAAAATAATTAGATGAATGATTTGGTCAACGATGAAAAGTTCCCACCATTTTAGCTAAAACCAACTATAATAATATAAATAAGTACGCCACGCGTAAAAAAACTGCTGATTATTACCAACTTTAAGCAAATTGACAATTGGCTGGCGAAACGTAAATATGAAGAGATGTGCGTGAGCGCAGTTCTGAGAGGTTTGTTTTACGGTCGACGTGTTCAATAACAGAAGAGTAAGAATTCGGCATATTTAAACTTGCGTTATTATCTTTAATAATACCACCGTGTGAGAAAATTGGTTGTTTTGCCACTCCCTATTTCATTGAGAAACACGGTCAGCGGAAGACGCAGTAAATGAGGTAGACCTGTCCCCACATGCAACAGACTCCCGTGGTCCATACCACGGGAGTCTGTTGCATGTGAGAAACGCAAGACTGGTCGATGTGGCAATTGGCGACATCTCCCAAGTGTGGGCTCATCGGCCTTTGTCCAGCAATATACGTATTTCATCTTAAGCGATGTGGACGCAGTAAATTCAACAGACACTTTGATTTAAAACAAAACCTCAGGTCATCATTATTTTTAACTACCATTTACTGACTTCCTCCAAACAATGAATCTTTTACCGAGGAAATATTTACAAACAGTTGCACCCAAAAACCGCTAATACAAAAGACTTCAACGCGCTCAACTTACAACGTCGCCAAGAGATCGTTAGACGTCATAAAATTGTACAAAAACTCATGATAACCAATAAAAAAGTACGAAAATTATTGGGACTATAATGAGCCCCTATACTCAGCATGGGTCCGAAATTCAATCAATAGGAATTTATTGCCCAGATTCGCAAAGGCTACGCTTCGTTTCGAATTTTTGAATTGTATGAGGCGGGGTATATTTTTTGTTAGGAGATAATAGGCCGGCGCGAGCTAAGGCATCACCTATTATGCGCTAGCGCAGGAATGACAGTAAAAGTTACGCCCACTTTTTAGATCCTTTTTGTGCAGTCTTCAAAAGTTTTTAAAGATTATAGAATAAGTTTATGGTTACCGTTTTTGTGGCAGTCTTGTGATAAGGTTTTGATGATATAAAAAGTTACATGCACGTATTATGTATCATTTTATTGTATTGCATCACTGTGAGGTCATGTGTTGATACCTACTTGTATTTAGACTTGAAAAGCCTTAACAGCTCGTAAGAAGAGGTTTTTACTATAAAGAACAACTTCAGCAATCCTTGATAGGACAATTTCTTCTCAAAACAATTACTTTTCCTCATGCTGGAAAACGGGAAATCTTAGAGGTACTCGTATATTCAAATAAATCTTTGATATCTTCAAAAAAGATTACATCCTCCAATTTTCCTCTGTTTAAACACAAAACCTGGCCATTATAACAAACAATTTATCCATAGGTCACTCCTATTGTCAGTGGCATCCGTGCTACTTGCGATAACGACTCCCCATTATCTGCTAGATACACACAAACAAGCTCCAATGTCTTCTAGTGGCCATCTAACACGTGTTCAAAATGCTTTGTTACTTTAACTGTACTGACACAATAACCTGCGAACGTACAGAGAAGATTCAACCTTGGGGAAGACAAAATAGGGTACAGATTTCGTTGCGAAAATTTTTCGCACTTCTGAACAGTTATCGCAGTGAAATGTTGTTAGTGACAATGATTGTGCATTAGATTTTGAACGTTATTCCGGTAAGCATATAATTTACTTCAGGATGTGAGTGATAAAGGAAGATGACTGTTTCAGCATCAATAAAAGTGAAGAATATCTCTTGATTTTTAAGGGGCACTTTAAGGCTCTTCTAAGTTCTCTCGTAAAATGATTGTGTTACGGCGATCCATCAAATCGAAGACATTTCGAAGGCTTCTATTGAGCTTTTTGCCGCCCCGTCATTTCCTGTGCCCGAGGCCAGGATTTCGACCAAATTTTTGCGAGAACAATTAAACTTTTTCACTTTTTTTTCCTTTTTCGGTCAGTCGGTAAGTATAAAGTTACCGAATCTTAGATAAAATAGTTTTTTGAGAAAAAATCGTTTGCAGTATACGTGAGTTTTTGAGGTTTCTTTGGCGATTTTTTTCTGCAAATCTATCTTTTAGAATGGACACGTTTTGTTGGAGATAAGTAGCCACGGTTTTTATTGGACGTCTCAGTTTATTGGTAACGTTTGCACCTGCCTTTTATGTACTATCTTCAAATTACATAGCATACCAATAATACATAGAGGTGGTTATATGATATTTACCTAATCGATGAAAAAATGCCGAATCACCAGATATTTAAATCTAATCAATCTTTGAGGGGTACGTAAAATGCTACATACTAATGAAAATCGTTTTTTACACAAATATGTAGTTTGTATCGCCCTTAAAAAGTAAATGCCGTGATTGTAATCAATGACCATAAAACATGAAAAGCACGTTCTTCAATAACTGTAAAAAATTTGGTACTTAGTGCCTATTTATTTGAGATAAGTGCATCATAATTATAATTAATTAAATGTGCATTGTAATTATGTTTCAACGGAATCAGAAATCTCTCGAAATAAATTAAATAACGGGACATCATAACATTGAGACACTTTAAAAAAAACTGCAATAATGACGTTAACAGTCTTCGTCAACGCGTTTTTTCGTGAACGAACAAAAATCCGCAGTTTCCGGTAAAAAAATGGAATGCGGAGTAATTTAAAACCGCACGAAATTGCCGCCGTTACACACACGTGCAGATAAAAATACCACTTGTTGCTATTAAAAAAATATTGGTGAGTTACAAAAAATTATGCGAAAGTTACAAAAAATAATGCGAAAGTTACAAAAAGGAAGATGAAACTTGGAATTCGTAGGTTTATGTTTTTATGGAGTATTTTGTGACACGTGTTTCTGATTTGTGTGTCTATTTGCGTTTTGGGCTTATGGGGCCGTGTTGTCGCCACATTTCCTTTCGTTGATTGCGTCAAATATTACGGCTTAGGCGCCTGGCTTGCTGTTTTGTCGTGTGCCCAGGAATTTGGGTTAGATTTGAGATTTAAGATAAAATTGCTCAATATTTTTTTTTGTGTTATTTATTGCATTGATGACACATTTGGAAGGTTTTGTAATATATATTATATCTGTGGAAAATATAATAGGACAAATTCTAAAACTGGTGCTTATTTTTCTGCAATTAATTATGTTGGGCTGTCTACATCTAAATAAATATTTATTCAACTATTAGAAGGCTTTCAAAGAAATATTTTTGTTTTTAAAGAAAACTTCAGTGGTTTTTTATCCAAATAAATATTTTATTGTTTAAAGGTAGTACATAACTTCCACGAAAACTCGATCTGCGCTCCCCATTGTTATGAAAAATTACTAGAAGCTTTTTTCGCAATACCACAGTCACCCTACGTGCGAATCGGAAGCCGCTAAGTGTTACCCAACGCACCTAATTATCTGCGTTCAGTAATAGCTTCCTGTACACGGTGCTTTGCGAAAAACAAGCCTCTTCTCCTCTAATGCAAGTTTCGTGTCAATAGCGGGCCATTGTCTACACAGTGGGAACCACTTGTGATAGCTGGCTCGCGATGGAACTGACGCTTTTTTGTTTTCTTAAAATTGTTTGGAGTGCTAATGGTTTTTGGTTATTTTTAAGGGCATTTGGCACTTGATCTAATGGCTTTAAGATCTTATTCCGTTTTTGTTTTTAATTTAAGAAGGAAGTTATGCTGATTTAAATATGTTAATTATGGCCAGATGTATTGAAAACGGCCTTTAAGGGCTCTTGAATTCACACTGAAGGTGTTGGGCAGAAACACTGCACTGGCATTAAGTGCTCGTTAAATTCTTAAGATTTTAGAATACAAATGGATTAACACACTGTTTTTAGAAGGGTTCAAGTAAAGAAGTTTCTTTGTTTCTTTCTGAATCTGGACAGGTTTCCTCAAATATAAGTGTTACTTTTCTCAAAAGACCATCTTCTCATACATGGTTTTCATTATGATCTACCAATACATAATTAAATTGCATGGACTTTAAAAGAGACTTAAACCTCTGAGTTTGTTTCGGTGTTTCTTTTTAGAGTTTACATTGACCGAAAAATATTGACGTGTAAAAATGTTATTCGTAATCGATTTGCAAAATAGATATAGGTAATTTATCGATGGATATTGTGGACGGACTTTTGGCACTTGATCTCAGATCAAAGTCCGTTTTTGTTATTGTGTTTTTAACATTTTTTTATACTTTGACCCCAGAAGTAAGCTATGGTGATTGTACATTATGGCTAGACAAGATATATTGAAGAAGCTCATAAGGGGTCTTGAATTCGTATGGAACTAAATTAATTCTAACCATCACTTCCCGTGGGTGTCGTAAGAGGCGACTAAGAGACTCACCAGAGAATGGTAGCAGCATTCTCAGTTGGCACATTGCTACAGCTACACTGCGATCGCCAACCCGCCTGCCAAGCGTGGCGATTATTGCACACCCCCCGATTTGGGGGAGGCCTATGTCCGACAGTGGATGTCTTTCGGCTGATATGATGATGAATTCTATCCAACACCGGTTAGAAACACCACACTCGTCACAAGTACTCGTATTAAAACCATAAAATGATTTGCACACTGTTTTTAGAGGAATTTATGATTACGGATCTGTACACCAGTGTCCTTACAGGCTGCCAGTTTGATCAGGGCATCAAAAGAAACATAATGTACAATACGTTTCTTTAGTTTTTTCAATGCCAATGTCAAAAAGCCTTATTATATTAATAGCGTGTATCAATCCTGTGTTATCTAATCTCCATTGTCCCTAAACAAAGTAAAAGCTGTATTGACTGAATTATTCCGATAACCACCGGTTTCTTAAAGAAAAATTCACGCCTTGACCATGAATCAATATTAGCGTTATTTCTTAACAAACCTAAGACCCGTGAACCAGTCATTGGCACCCTCAAAAACCTTGAGGACTTGTTAAATACGGCACTTCGGCTGGCTTCCCTTGTTGGTATATTGAAGCGTGAACTGGTAATACAAACTTATCAATACCGTTGCCTAACTCAAAATTTGAACATCTTGATCGCTATCCCGAGGAGTTAAAGGCTATTTCAAATGAGTGGAAACTTTTGTAGTTTCAGCATCTAAGTTGGCATTTCAACAGTTTTACCAACAACATTATCTGAATTTCACGCAAGACTTATTTGTTTTAGATGAGGCTGTTTCTAAGGGAATTGTGTGCGGCCGTGAATTTTAACAAGCCAAGTGGCGGTATCGGCATTGGTCTTCACAGGCTTGTGATTCTAAACGGGTGTTTGGTCTCATTTTGATGCAGTTGATGTGATCGGTATATTTTGCGTCCTTGTTCAGTAGTGGCAGCAAGTAAAGTTGTGTAATATTATGCCAAGCCGATGCAAAATATATTTCCTGAGCTCTAGACTTGTTATTGCTTAGATTTTTAGACTGACCATTTGTCGTGGAAGTGCGAAGTGTGATTTTTTAGTGATAAGGAGTAGGCCTAGCGAGTGGCGTCCTTTCAGTGACACTGTACTTTGTAGCAATTAATGTTCATTATCAAATCAGTACTCCCAGACAGTACTTCCTTCATACAACAATTTTACCTTTCAACGCAGTTTTCTCACTCCTAAATGCATTTATGTACCTACATCTGTAATACAATACCAAATAGCACACTCATTGTGATATACCTAAGATAAAATATCTTATGTTGTTGTAGAGATGTGATGTGTTATACAGATTTCCATACAGACCTACTCAAATCATAGTGCTCTGTTTTTTTTTTTCTCTTCTATTTGTTTGTTATTTCAAATATTTGCTTCGACTACTTTGTATTACTCGTATTTTTCATAATCTGTGTAACTCTTTTGTGTGCCGTGTTTCTTTACTTGCATCAAATAAATTTTTTATCTATCTATCTATGTGTATGTCTTACATATGTGTTTAAATAAATAAAAATAAGTGGATAGGTTACTGGCATCATCATCAGACATACAATATTTTTTCTGAAATCCATACTGACACAATCTTTTTTTTGTCAACCATACAATACCGCTCTAAATAACTGCCTATCTCAGTCGGATGACACAAACGCGCCGACAAAGAGGCGGCGATCCTCACACAGTGGTCACAAATAGTCACGAGCCGTGCCTGTGCCACACATGAGCATTTGATCCTTATGCGGCTTATTTGTGTGCATGGCCTTATGTAATATGTGAAGGATCCTTTATGACGAACACTTGTAGGGATTGTAACTAGGTTTGCTAAAGGCTACCAGAATTTGACACAGAAAAAAAAATACAACCGAATTGAGAACCACCTCCTTTTTTAAGTCGGTTAAAAATATGGGTATAAAAAAAATCATAAGTACAGTAAATCCCATCCGAATTCAATAGTTTCCAATATCATCATATCAGCCGAAAGACGTCCACTATTGGACATAGGCCTCCCCCAAATATATCCGTGTCTTATATAGAAAAAATAGTTTACAATTTCACGCAAACATACAAACATTCACATTTACAATATTAGTAGGAACTAATATTATAAATGTGAATGTTTGTATGTTTGTATGTTTACAGTTTGTATGTTTGTATGTTTGTGTTTCAATCGGGCAAAAACGGCTGAAGGGATTTGGATGAAATTTGGCACACATGTAGTTCATATCCTGGAATGAGACATAATATGCTACTTTTTATCCCGGTAAGTGGCATGGATCAATGAAGACTGAGGAGGAAGTGGAAATTCAGAGCCGCTGCTGCCTTAGTACTACAGATTTACAAGTACCAGGAGACCAAAAACATCAAGTACCAGGAAACCAGAAACATGTCATAGTATTTTTTGGGCTGGTTAAGATAGGTGTAGGGTAGCTGTAGGGTAGGTGCAGGGTAGGTTAAAGTTTAATTTGTGCTGAGTGTACTTTACTGTATTATATTTTAAAAAAAAGTCTATGCTAATTTTACTAAGGCAGGGAAAGTGAGTAAGTTACCGAGTCAGTTATGACTCACAATATACACATGTATGTCTTCGTAATAAGTCCGACAATTATTTATTATTTATTATTATTATTTATTATAGATATTCATAAGATCCTTATGCAGCTTATCTGTGGCACTTGAACTGCGTTTTAAATGTAACATTACAGATGATAGACAAACAGATAAGCTTCTAAGTGATAGCCATTAGGTACCCTACTAAGGTACTGTACGTGGCAATCTTATAGATTAATTACAAGCAGAAACCTTATGGTTGACTCTGAATCTAAAGTAATATTATAAAGAGACAAAATTGTTTGTTTTTAATAAATCATCTCTCTAGTTGTTTTCATCTCATCTCAAAAGGGTTCGTCCATAAATTACGTGATGTTTTATAAGCAAATTTTTAGCTCCCCGTCCCCGTGGTGATACATGGTGAGGTTTATAAACCCACAACCCAAAATTACGTGTACTTTTGGTTCTAAGAATAAAAAAAATATCTTTAAATACATATCTACTTTAATGAAAAAATAAATACTCGTGATATCTCACTACATCCTCCCTCCCCTTGTGATATATCGTGATTTTTTTCTGACCCCCTCTCCCCCTTTCGAGCCTCACGTTATTAATGGACGACCCCAAAGCTCTTTTACTGATAAAAACCTATATGATGCTGATTGTCATGAGCCATTTTTTGATCGGAGATAAAATGCATATTCCCGTGACAAAAGTCACGGAAGTTATAAGTCTGTTTACGAAAATATTTTTTTTTGTATAGGGCCCAAAATTTGCAGCGACCCTTCAAATATAGTACAAGCCTTAAATGTGGTAAATTATTTTGCTTACTTGTATTCGTAAACAAAACCTGAAGACGATACAATACGTTGAAATCACACGTGACGTCGTTTTCAACGCACTGTATCGTCTTCATGTTTTGTTTACATGAACAAATCAAAAATACGAGACCAAAATTTTTTGGAAATCTATCCGACGGACTAATTAATTTAATTTTTGCTGATTAAATTGTCGTGCTCGTACTGGAAAGCTTTGAGTCACTGATGAGCTGTTTACAGGACAGTCTGTCTGTTGTTCAATCAAAACTTAGTAATTTTTGTCTTAAGGGAATGAGGCCTTTTGAACATCATGTATTGAGGGATACGTTTATGCGCGTTTATTTGATTCGTTACTTGTAGATTCTTTCACATGATCGTAAAATTGCAAAACCGAGAAAATGAACGAAGACAACACAATGCCACATATATCTAGGTAATGGTAATTCTAAGGGACATGTGACATACATAGTTAACATAAATAATGACCCACCTCTATTATAAGGATTACAGAATTCTGTAAAACTGCCAAAATCAAGATTCATAACGAGCAGCTGTGACGGAAGGTAAGTCAACATCAATGTAACGGCTAGAAAACCGTGAAATCGCGCGAAAATCTAAAAGCCGTGTCACATCTTTGAATGGCTTATACACCCTGAATCAAAGGCCATGTGTTTGTAATAGTAACACCCGTTCAGTATGACGAATCAACGAAGAAAGCCCGTACAAATCTCTAAGAAATAACCGAAAAACCGAAATTTTTCAGCAATTCGTTCCGCACGCGATTTCATGGTGCCCTATTACTGTATCCTGCGTGATATAATACCTTTGACGGTGTGCGTGGGAGTTGTCAACCTTTTTCGTTACTTAGTTTCGTCTTTTTTGGACTAGGATTGTTGTAGCGGTGTGTTGTTCTTAGCCAAGTGATGTATTTTTTATTCAGTTACTAGTTAAGATATACCAACTACAAAAAACGCAAATTACGTAAATAGAGATTTAAGTCTACCTATACTTAAATTCCACCGGTCAATTGTATTGCCTTAGCGGTGACCGGGTATTTAAAACCAAATTCGGTCTGGCGAGTCATATCAGGACACACGATTTTTTTTTTTAATAATGGGTAATTATCAAATGACTCCTTCCGCTTTGGGCGGAGCGGGAGGGAGTGTCAGACTCTTACTGATGAAAATTCATCCGTGTTCCTCCAAATGCCCTTTGCATTCCAGGCCCGCGGTGATTCTTTCGAACTTATTTCGCAACAGGGCAACAGGAACGCTAGGAGACAGTTTCGTGGGGTCACCGTTGTTGAAAACGAACAGGAGGACTAAATTGATAAGATGTACGTAAACACAAGGAATGAGAATTAAATAAGAGCACACAGCACAGTTATCTCATCTCATTTAGCCATTACATACATAACTACCTATCTAATTTCTTAAAACTCAGAAACACACTTCTGTAATTTCAAACCACCCCCGCAACAGGTTTACAACCCCTGTCTACCTTAGGTGTCGCAGTTTTGTGAGCACCGTCGAATCGGAACGAATCGCGGACAGAATAGCGAACGATTTATCATCCTTAACCGCTGTTCGCTGGCCGTCTTTGTGGATCGCAAACTAAATGGACATCCTTAGTCCTCAGTAAATGTCACGTATTCCGAACTATTGCTTGACACGTAGGTCTCGATTTTTTATTGGATACGTGATAGAGAAGAACGATGTCTTGGTGACCCCCCGCGATTTGGATTGTGAGGTTATGAAATGATGTAAAAGATCCCTTTGTTCAGCTACCTATTAATTTCCCCCTTTTGGGTTGCAGGCTTTCGCTCTCTTAGAGGCATTGGCAGTAATTCGGATGAATTGCGAATTTTGATGCTTACGGACTGAAGATTAAGTAAATTAAGGTAATTATGTCCTTTGAATTGCTGAAAATACTGAAAACTAGACCAATATTCATCTCTTTTTATGTAAAAAAGTAATTTACTGGCATTCACTTACACATCTTTGACAGAAAAGAAAATTAAAAGCTGTACCCAACGTATGATCAAGTACAAGTAATACTTAATTGCTGTTTCTGATTACAACCGTGGCCAAAACCTGGTTATCATTTTAAATGCGCAAACGCAGCACCATCTTAAGTACAGGATAAACGGACATCAGACCCCAGCGAACATTTTACGAGAACTTTAATACGAAATAATTAACAAAGAAATTAGCAGGCAGAACCAATTTATTTCTGAAATATACCATTTAAATGCAACTCAAAATTTTATGCCGAAAACCTTTTGAAGATGATGATGGTACAAGAAAACGCATTTTATTTTATTGCGAAACATACTTTATTTTTTATAATAATATTGGTTTTTTAAAGTAATATTAATTGGGAATAATTGGCTTCGGGAAGGATGGTGTGTGTAACTTATGTTAAGAAAAAGTTTCTGTGTTAAAAGGATTGCAATTAAGGGGCTAATCAAGATGGAAGATAAGTTTGGATTTCGATTATTATAATATCGATGGCGGTATCATGATGATGATTAAAGTTTTGTTTGTACAGTTGGTCGAACAACATAAGAATTTTTTTTTCCCAATTAGTACACAAAAGTCAGGCCGAAAGTTCGTTTGTCGAAATATGTATTTGTCGCAGTAGGATAGATAAAGCCGTAATATAATTATATCCCTAGGGATATAATTATATACCGTAACATAGTTATACGAAAGCGATTCTTTACTATCTCACTAGAAATATAGTTATAAAACCGTCGAAGTTTAGTGATATACTTATATTACTAGATTAAGTTCAGTGTTATAAATATATTAGGGTTTGTCTCAAAGAAGTCATATTGTATCATATTGTCATCATATAAAATGAAATAAAGTGAGATAGTAAAGAATCGCTTTCGTATAACTATGTTACGGTATATAATTATATCCCTAGGGATATAACTATATTATTAATTATATCCCTAGGGATATAACTATATTACGGCTTCATCTATCTCACTACGACATATATTTATAGTTGTCCAAGTACTTAGGTACGATACCTATGTGTTTTTTTTATAATACATAACAGTGTGGATAATGATTACATCGTGTTATTTATGTATGCCAAAATAGTGGATCTCATTTAATTTCCAAAACCGAGGTTAAAAATGGAAATTATTTTAATCAACACAGTTGTTAAACGTATTAAATACGTAACAGAATAGGGTAGTCTAACATTTACATTTTTCGATTGCCTTATCTGACATCCAAACCCAGTAACTGGGTAACACGATACCTCTTCGAAACATTGGTAAGTACAGGTCAGCACATGTAACGCAAAGGGCACTAGGAGGAACACGATGAGTTTTAGTCAGTAAGAGTCTGACACTCCCTCCCGCTCCACCCAGAGTGGAAGGACTCATTTGATGATTTCCCATCCAAAATGTATCTAACGTTTTAAAAACGATGTTGATCACCTTGATGGCAGAAGATTACAGTCCTGTCCGGCCCCGGCGACACACCGGTGTGTCGCGAATTAATCGCGAATTTAATGTTTATTTACCTATTACATAAGATTTACTTTATATTAGGGAATTTTCACATGTTGGGCCTGAGCGGTTAATAAAATATTTGACAATTCGTCGAGGAGTCCTGATTTATTTCCATGAATGAAAGTATTACAATCGCAATGAATAATCAATCCCATTATGTTCAAAATAATTAGAAACCATACAAAAGAACCCAACAATGTAATAATACGAGTACATTATTATGTTTCTTTCCACCCTTTGAACTGTGCAAAATGTGCCACGGGTTGTTACAGTAAAGGGGTCACGACCTTTTCGACTGTGTGACCTTTCCCCATGAGTGAGTGAGTGAATGAATGAATGAATGAGTGAATGCTCACAACAGCTGTTGTACTATTGTCGGACTTCCCCTGTTCGAAATAAAATTATTAAAAATCTTTCAACAAGTTTTATTTTAAGATTTAGGGGTGGTCAAGCCCGTTTTTCTCGTTCGAGAGATGACGGTGAGAAAAAATTCCCCTTTAGGGTAAATTTACTTTTCCCACCGATTTTATGGAATATTTGGTGAATTTGCATCATAATCATAATAAAAAAATCATCATATCAAAAACCAAACATCATAATTATAAGTAAAATTAGTTTCACGTGTCTTTAGTAAGACTTTTTTGAGCGGTTCATCAGCTTTGATTTTTTAAGCCTTAATTTTCAGCATGTCAACACCCTGCAAGCCACATATAACGCATTCATTAATGAAAAAAATTGTTCTGACTCCTGCTCGATATTATAAAACGTATCTGTTCTTTCTTCATTAAATTCCTTGCGGGATCCAAGACAGTTGTATCGTTTCTCCAGGACTCATCGAGCTTCATTGACTCGGCGTTTTTCTGGTGGCCGCCACCGTTGATTCTGCTCACAAGAGTTGTAGTGATTGGGAATAGTTTGACGGAATTGTCCCAAAGCAAAAAAGAAAACCTCCGCAAGCCATTCTTTACATAATTATGCACAAAGGGAACAGTCCTATTATAAGAATCCAGAATCGAGAAATATTATAAGAATAAAAATTACAAACTTACAAAAAAACAAACAAACAATTTAAAATACTTAATAGGATACAAAATAATTCAAACATAGTAAATACGAGATTTTGTTAAAGTGCTCTTCTTCCTCTCAGACTTATTTAAAAATTTGCAGTGCTCGATATCTGACTGTGGGTCAATCTTCACCATCATCATCATATCAGCCGAAAGACGTCTACTGTTGGACATAGGCCTCCCCCAAATGGGAGGGTTTGCCATAATTGCCACGCTTGGCAGGCGGGTTGGCGATCGCAGTGTAGCTGTAGCAATGTACTACAGAGAATGCTGCTGCCCATTCTCTGGTGAGTTCCTTAGTCGACAGGGTCTATAATTGCTTCTATTTATTTTTTATATTTACCACCTGTACCTGTACTTTAATATGTACTTATATTATGGATTGCAATAAACGATTTGAGATTTGATTTGAGATTCTTTTCTTGTACTATCAAATACCAAATTACCGTAAGTGATAAATAGTTAATCAGGTTGCTGACCAAAAATCTTTGCATTATTATCTATCAACAATACCTATTGGTTCTCAAATCAAACGAATAAGTATAATATTAATGCATACCAATAAAATAAAACTTCCATGTATAAGATAAGTAAATGGGCTTTAAATAACATAATTATTTGGTTATAAAACTTGATGAGTGTCGTTGTTTTTTATGGGTATGGCGAATGGAAATAAGTCAGGGTTGTCAGAGAGATAAGAGTTTTTTTCTACTACGATTTAATCTAATAGTCAATATAGATAGGTATCTTCATTGCTATTGCTCTGAAATGTATTTTGGACATTATTTTAAGTTTTATCTAAGGTGGAGAGAAAATATATTGAGCTGAGTAATGATTATAGGCGTTATTTAATCATTGATAATTTATTTTTTATCTAAGGTGTTAGACGGCAGTACTAAAATCTACACTTATAAAATAAAGCTGAAGAGTTTGTTTATTTGAACGCGATCTCTGGAACTATCAGTCGGGTTTGGAAAATCAATTTTATGCATGGCCCAGAAAGAGATGGCGAGCTAGACTCCTTCTCAATGGACTGGCCCAAAATTGCAGAAGACCGGAGAAAGTGGAAGGAGGGAAGGGAGGCCTGTGCCCTGTAGTAAGACAGTATAGGCTCATAATATTATAATAATAAATGATGTTATCGCCACATTCATGAGGAAGGCAATATGCTATAGGGAAAAAACGGAATACAAAATCTCGGGAAAAAGATCTACCTACTTACTGAGTTGATGAAAAAGTAAAATGGAAAGGTCTAAGCGAAAAGAGTTAAGCTTCTAACGTGGTCAAATCGCCTTGCACTGGCAATTAAGAGTTTGGTTTAATTAACAATATGAGTTAGACACGGAAATGCTAAACGGCACGATATAAACTGCGGAATTTAAACTATGTTTACAATAGTGGCTGCAAGTAACTGTCTCTTGTCATTTAGTTTACTTTAGCCCAGTTTGGAATCGTGGTGAATAATTCTAACATTACCTAGTTTTCTCCTTGTTAATACTGGTACTACTAAAGATGGCGGATCTGAATAATGCTTCGGTTTCTTAACGGAAATTGCAATGGACCGTGTAGGTAAATATTCTTAAACCTGACGGCAAATTTTACTATTTTACTTCATACATACTTTACTATTTCTTTTCATAAATATTTGACAGATTGCGACTGACAAATGAATGCGAACTTTGCTTAAACATTAGTAGAATTGGCTCTCATATTTTTAGAAGTCCCATAACTTTTACCAGAATAATAAATGGCGGCTAAACATTATTTTCTATACAAAACGTCATTTTTATTCCTCGAATAAAAGTTAGAAAAAATCCGGCTCTATGTGAAACTGTTGCTATACCTTTGTATTTTATTAGTCTTTTCACTGAAAATTATTAACCAACAAAGTTTTCAGGTCGGAAAATTTTATGAGTTTTCGACATTTTATTTATTTATTTATCTATACTTTACGCACACAGATGTACAGAGGCTGACTTAATGCCTTAGGCATTTTCTACCAGTCAACCTTTGGGTGATGCAGAGAATAATAGTGGAAGGTGTAATGTGAGAAAAAAAACAGAAACGCTGTTAATATTTAATTAATGCAAAGATAAATATCTTTGTAAACTATACATACAATACAATACTATAAATTTAATGGCCCAATATTTCCCTCTCCTTATAATCTATCTTGGTATAAAGTCAATATTTTCTTATATGTCTGCATGTACACAAAATAAATTATAGGACAGTCGTAGTCGATAAGATTTGCAAGCCCAGGCGCTTTTTCACTAAGGATTTCCCTTTACAAATCAAAATGCTATGCTCGTCAAAAAGAATCAATATTCAAGTCGCCTATAGTCCTTACGACACTAGTGTAGATAAATATCAAACCTTTTTCATACTTCTCCTACAATATTACCTAGCAATTCTGTTCAAAGAACAAGTTTCATGCCTTAATTGGATTTATAAAAAGATATTGAATGTGTCAGGCGTCTCACGATGTTTTTTTTTCAGATATTTGTATCTGTAGGTAGCAGGTAGGTATGATGTGTCGTAGGCGGTGACTCCAGAACTTGTCGGGACTTGTTGACGCAAGTCGGTGCCTGTACCACGTTGCATCAACATTGGAATAAGGTTGGCGTATGGAGTTTGCAAGTTATAAAGTGATATGAGAAGTTTATGAGTTTATTTTTTTAAATAACCTTAAAAACTTTTTTTTAAAAACCTTTTAACCGAAATGAGGTCAGAAATTAAGAACCTTGTGTTGAAAAGTCTTGTCGGCTGTTTAATGTTGTAACTACAAAGCTTAAACTTTTCATTTATAAAACGTTACTTATACCACACAGGATAACGTTTTACCTCCGATTAATGAATTAAGAATTTGAAATTAATTATGTGTCAAATTGAAAGGTTTTTAACTTAAAATATACAATTCATAGCTTCACAGCCTGACTCATCGGCGTGGTGTTGCTTGCCTGTCGGTATTCTACAGACTGTACTTCGTTGAGTGTGCGCAGGAACTCCACGACCTGATCCCACCATGGTCCTTTTACCACCGGAATATCAGACGTACTGCTGGGCACCATTCGCACTTGGTCGATATCGCTTCTCCTCCACATTTATTATGCGCACAGCCAAAGTGTGGAACTCTCTGTCAGCGTCTGTGTTCCCTTCCTCATATAACTCGTCTGTCTTCAAAGCAACGGTGAACAGGCATCTTCTGGGCACGCTCGCTCCATCATAGACCTCATCTATCGCTTTCCATCAGGCGTGATCGAGGTCAAGAGCAAGCCCACTCAATAAAAATAAATAAAAAAATCAGAATCCTGCCCTTAGTCTGATAGAAAAATACGGGCAAATCTTTTAAATATTCATTACAACTATTCTACTCTATTATAATTATAACCTTTGAAATGCAACTTACGCATGCATACTTTATATGCTATGTATGTTTGTAGCAGCTCATAATGACACATAATGTTTGCTTTGATCAGATAAACAGAATTTTCCTGCGCAATTTTAATACCGTTGAATAAGTTTTGAAATACATTGAGTAGGTACTGCACACCTTAGTGAATGCATAAATGAAAGCGTGTTTCACTTAAATTGATACATAAATTCACAAACTGTCATAGACAGTAAGCGATTTGACCTTTTAATTCTCGTTCGTGACTTTACACGTGGGTCGAACAACATGGACCGTAATTATATGAGCTAGTAGTCTTACACAATATAGCTTCGATTTAGAATTTAGGCACCTATTTCAGTTGGTACTATTTGTATGGGTATTTTAGTTTCAAACCTTTGATTAATCCTGATCCTTTCCCTCAGGGGTATTCCATCTGAGTTTTCCTTCCCGACCCGTGAATCGAATGCAGGACGAAATCTAGATAGATCCCAGTGGATTCATCTGGAATTTCTCAGTAGCACCCCGTAATTTGAATTGGCTTGCCCCCTTCTACATGACCCTTTTTTACTATTGATAGACACGCGTTTGATCACTATCTCACCTGATGGTAAGCGATGATGTGGTCGAAGATGGAGCACGCTTGCCTAGAAGGAACCTATTCACATAAAGACTCTCAGGTTATAGCTATCAGGAAACGCAGACTCCGGTAAACGTAACTGAGTAGGTAAGTACACCACTTCATAACTCTTCGGGAAATCCTGCGTGATATGGCTACCTGTAAAAGTTTAGGGCCCAGTTCTAATTTCTAACGCCTCGTGAATTGGCTGCCAATTTTGATTAAATCTTTCTGAACGTTGATTAGTACAATTTTACTGGTAGCAGGTAAAAAATCTATCTCGAGATAATCTTGAAAGGTGTTAATCTGGAAATATTTGTCATTTAGTGAATGGCACTTGCCAGTAAGTAATAAAATAAGCTTCGCATGGTTTGTGGAATTTTATGGACCAATGGTACAACTTGGGCTAGTCTAACGCGTACATCAACAATAGACTGCTTTGCTCAGTTAATTAATGGATAAAAAACATCAAACTTTGCCTTACAAAAAAAGGAAATGACACAGCACTCCATATATGGTCTGGTATCCTAGTACCTTTTGTGTTTATTATTGTTTCTGGTTGCAAAGCGCGGGAAAATCTTCTTTCCCGCGCAAATAACTCATCAACAGTAGTTGATATGTAACAGTCGTTGACTTAACTTAATTGTTCTTGTTGTTCAGATTTGTGTGTTGTAACCAATCTTTTATTATTTAGTGTATTATAATAATATGTCAGGTTTAACAGTATGAATGGATGCATTAAGCACGTGTTTTTACACTTGTATTCATGTATTTATGCGTGCATTAAACATCGTTTTACGATGTATGTGTAACTGACTTTAACGGTTATAGGGTCATTAAATAAAGAATCATGTTTAAGATATACATTAATATTTATTAAGAATCGGAGATCAAACGAAAGTCTTGAATTCTTAACATTATCAGTCTAAGATACGAGTGCTTGTCTAACTTAATTACTTAACTTAATTATAATTATAAAAAGTACCGATAAGAGAAAAAAAGTAACCTTAAACAATTGACACAAATGGAAGAATTCATCAAACAAATTAGAAAAAGTAACTTAACTTAAACTTAACGATAGAACTTACTGAGATAAGACTTAAGCTAAATTAATTAAGATTGGCACGCTCGGCCCACTTCTGCAAAACTTACAATAGTTAAAGAAAATTTAGAGAACGAATATGATCTAATTACACAATGAAATAAAAATGGAAGTACGATGATTTTACTTATTAACTTCTAAACGACTTACAAACTATTAAAGCTTCGTTTTACGATATGTTACGTTCATATCAATATGTCTAATAACTAATAAAGTTCACTTAGTGTTGCGAATATCACATGAAAAATAAACTAAAGTTACTTACACAATATTAAGTGATATTTAAGAACACTTAGCGAACAAATCTATAACTTAGATACTAATAAATTCTTCTTACACAATAATAAACTTTACTTACATCTAATTAAAGCTTTTAATCGTTATATAAACTCTTTATCACAGGCAAGAACTTAACACTACTGGAAGACGTTGGATTCAGATAGAGAAACAAGCAGAATTGTTACGCATTAGAAGTTTAGTGGATAGCCAGAGATTGGTGCAATGATATAATTATACAGTGCAGTTCATTTAAAGCTGTCTACCAAAACTTGTGACAATTTACTGTTACAACACTAATTTAAAGGATGACACAACGCCTCACTACTAGCTACCAGAGATCACAAACATTAGGCTACATCACAGGCAGAGGCGCCGCACCAATCACATCACTATGTCTAATGGAAGACGTGGATCTGTGCTACCGAGCACGTTTACAACTAACTGATGGAAGACGCGATTTTGTTTCACTGCATTTTAGTACCGAAGGAAGAACTGAAGCGAAGGTTTAATAGTAACTAATAACAAAGTTTACATACGAAGCAGTTTTTAGTGGCCGAGTAGCAGATCTCGCGCACTTCGTTGGCCATGTTGTCGCTGATCTCCTGGTCCTCGCTCATCAGCTCGAAGCGATTGTTTGCGATGTTCTGGTTCTCAGCGTTGTCGCTCTCCTCCACCGGCACCGGTTTCACCGGATCCACAGGGTAGAAGAAGTTCGAGAAAGGTATAAGAACAGGTTCCTCAGGGTATGCAGTCTTTTGCGATGGTAGGTCAGTGCGGGGGCCCGAGTTGGAGATCAGCTCTCCCAACTTCGACCAGCACTTGTTAAGATTAACCCGCGTAGAGGAGGTCACCTTGCGGGGAAGCCGAGGCTTGGAGCTCTGTAAACAAAGAAAGCATAATAAGTACACATGTAACTGGACAGCAAGTCGTGAGTTGAGGGAGGGACAAGTTGCAAGTGATTGAGTCACGAGTCGGTTGAATCTGGAAACTTACCTGACGGCTCAGAAGCTTCGCCCAAGGCGAGCGAGGTGACGAGACCTCCTTCTGCGGGGATTTCGTGTCATCCTTAGTCAAACACATGTTAACTATTTATTAACTACTGTTATACTACGAACTTAGACTAAACAAGTTACGACTACGTATTTACAGGGCTACTGTGGTGAGATATAGAGCGTCATGCGCGCACGATGCGTCAGCAGGGAATGATTGAATCAGGAAGGGCGAGGGGCTTTATATAGCAGGGCCGGGCCAGGCGGGCCCGCGCGCGTGCGCCGGGAGCGGGGCGACGCGCGCGCAGCACGCGAGCGCAGCGCGCGCTACAGACCCGTTTTTACGAACAACTTCTACGAATAGAGGCTTTGACGTGCCGCGACTTGGAATAGTTACAGAGTACAAGATTGTGCTTACGAGCTTTATTGATGACTAACTTGCTCTGATATGGGGATCTCTTCTCTTCAAAATGAGTTTGATATATTTCGTTTTTCCCTACCGTAATGACTTGTAGTTATTTTAGATTTCATGTCCGATAGCGCTACGATTATATCAGTATTCTCGCTTGGTTGTGAATGTCGCGCCATTTTCATAAATTATGGCTGCATAAACTAAACCATATAAGGAAGTTTGAAGACGTTCAGCGAAAAAAAGAATTAAAGTGGCCATTGAATTAATTTGACATTAGTTTTCTAGCTATAAATCTGTTGGTGGACAATAAAACAAGACGTACAAAGGGGCCGATGCCCGGCTTATGTAATGATGTATACTAGTTTAGCTAGCCGTCACCTAAGGCGGTTCCTAGGAAAATAAACAGCAGTATAGCTGCATTATGAATCACGGGCTGCAGCTGGCCATCGGATAGATAAGTTCCTGCAGATTTATCACGGCACGCCGGTGTTGCTTCCTGTGATTAAATCGCATGCGCCCTCGCTCGCAAATCACGTACACAGCACTGATAAATCATTTCCTCCGGTCAGTTGAGCGAGCGACGGCTAAATTATAATAATGTTAGATGTATTACGATGTTTTGAATTTTCTTGGCTGTGTGACAAACGCGTACGAGGGAAAGGCAGGGCTGTATAACAGTATGGCTACGTTGGATTGCGTCTAAGGCTAAGTTTATAATATGTAACAACTGTCTTCCTCGTCCGGAAACAGGACATAGGGTTGGTATTTCGTGTCCTAAAAGCCTTCGCAGCCAAAGTAAGGTTAAGGTAAATTAAGTAGAAGAAATATTCGCTTCCGTCTTTGTTTAAGGATGTAAACGCAAGTGAGTTTGCATTTTTTGACTTTAAAATTTGTTTCCCGTAGATATATTTTTTCAGTAGATGTTCAGAACTATGACCAGTGACTGTTTTGCACATCGTGATTATTTAAAAAGTGATATAGCCTTACGAATAGGTAGTTTTGATTCAGTTTACGCACAGTCGCACAGCCTCAAGTTCTAATACATTTCTCAGTACAATCGACAATGTTTCTTCTAAAATTGCATGTCTACACAGTTGAAGTGAACAAAGTCTGCGCCCGCGCCGTGTGAATGAAAAGACCGTTAAAGGTAGCGTTTATTGTGTGTGACGGTTAAATGGGCACGTTCTATATTGTTAGGTTCAGAAACCAGCCATGTACTATGAAGAAGTTACGGAAAAAATGGGTTTTTTGGACTGACAAAATTTTCGGTTCACAAAATTTGTGAATCAAAAACAGTTTTAAGAAGAAACTATTGCCTTGATACTATTAACAGTACCAAGCAATCATTACTATCAATAAAAATAAAACAACATACTTGTAAAAAAAATCGTTCTAAGGTCTACGCGTGCTACGAATTCGTAGCACTTTCGTAGACCCAAATCTCGTAGACCTTCACTAAGATAATAACTATCAGGTTCTAAATAGTTTGAAATAATACGAGTGTTTATCTTGCAGTCAGTTTTAGTTTCTACCGTAAATTATTATTATAATTTATTGTGGCGCCATTCGTTCCATTGTTTACATAATTATTGTGACTTGAAGGTATTTTTGTAACTTGAAAGTTATTTATGAGTTTATTTGGTTGAAATAAGTTTATTTTTGTAAAAACGAATGATGATAACTTGAGTTTGGAATCTACTTTGAAAAGACTCAAAACTGATCTAGGTACAGGAGATGCTTCTTCATTTAAATTTCGCTCTGGTTAACTTTAACTTAGTAAAAAATACTTTCACTTTTTCGAAAAATGCGCAGTTGTAAACTATGACTGCCTATGGTAATGAAAAACATTTATAATTGTAGTATAAAACTAAAATAATTTACAATTCAGATTTCAACACATTCAACTTTAACAAAATACTAAAAATATTTTCCAACAAATGGTTATTCATTAAAATAGGCATTTTACATAAGAGATCGCGCGTTTGGATCGCTACTGATTATTTTATTAATAATAAGATTATAATCTCACGAACGATTGTCCGGATATCATGCGTAGAATATGCAAATTGAATTACCTAAAAAACATTTTGTAATAGGATACGGTTTTAAAATCATGAAATATTTCGTTAATCGGTGTCATTTTATCACGGAATTCGTAGTTTGTATTTTTTCTATTATTTGAATTGTTTGTAATAGTGTTGATTCTAATATTGTAAACACGAAAAGTATGTCAAGAATGGGAGTTGAAGATAATTAAATTAAAACGGTTTTCTTGTAATGTCATTTTTGATACATGTATTTTTAATAATTAGGAATATGCATATTCAATAACGAATATTTTATGTTTAAATAGTCTCATTTATTTTAGGAAAACTACTAAGTAATAGTTTAAACAAAATATGGCCAATTTCGAGTTTCCACACGTACCCAGTATATAATCATAAAACAAAAAACTGAAAATAGAAAAAATACTATTTACGCTCGAAAAAGCTATTAGATATAATGTTCTTCAATTTAGCAACACTAGTATTGAAAATGTCGATATCAGCTTCCAGGTTGCGTTGACATACGTCACATCATACTCATGCTTAATCTTATGTTAGATCATTGCTTCGAAGTGTGTTCCAGCTACATATTAAACATTATTGAGTTATTTTTCATATTACTCGGCCTTTTCTAATAAGTCGTATACGATTTATTTAATACAAACTTTTAACTTGATAGTATTAATTTCAGATTCTTGTGTGGCTATAAAACCATACTTTTCAATTAAACAACGGATGAAGATATTCTCATCTTTGTGATTACAAGAGTCGGTAAACAAACATTAAATACTGAATCGTTATAGTAAAAACATTATCGTATTTTATGAACATTATTAGCCTGTTTTAATAACACTAAGAAAAGTGCGACGTTTTGCACTAAAACAATTTTACGAGACCAGCGTTAAAATGGCCGCACTTTAGTGCCGACATTTAAATTAAAATGAAAAAGTAATACTCTTAAATTGAAATATAAAAATTAAATGCGCTTCTTTAATTGCCACACTTTAATTTATAAAAAGAACAATCAGACTATCACCTAAAAGTACAGCAAAAGCAACATTATATTACTTTTTTAATGATTAATAAAACTAAATATTTATTTGGTGTGGATAAAATTATTATTAATCATTAATATCTTTAGCTGGTGGTTAGGGATAAGTGGGTGTTGCAGACATGATGTACTCTAATGGGTTTCATGTTTAACTTGGGTATTGCGAACGGATACGATAACAGTTTTGTGCCTTTAAATATTTGTGTCCGAATTTGGTTTGATGCAATTTTCCACCCGATTCTAAGGTGCCATCGACGTTTTAGGTAAATAGAAATTAATGTTGATAAAGTATTTCTCAATTATATTCTCACTCTTAACATTTGTTTCATGCAACTTTAGAATCATATCACTGATAAAAGCCAAGTTATTGAAAAGATTACATCTGAATATCATCATCTGCCTAGCCTTTTCCCAACTATATTGGGATCGGCTCCAAGTAAATCCGGATACAACTGAATACCAGTATTTTACGTGGAGCGGCTTCCTACCAGACCTCCACAACCCATTAACTTGGTTACACGATACTTCTTGGCAAGACTGGTGTCAGATTTTCTGGCTTCTGAAGTTCTGACAATCCGTAACGACTGCCAAAGATCTACAAATGCCAGCCGGAACCAACGGATTAACGTGCTTTCCGAGGCACGGAGGAGTCTCGGTATGTTAAGATGGTCATCCATCCACAGACTAACCTCGTTAAGAGCTGCTTAACCTTGAAGATCGATCCGTGCGGCTGTTATTATTTAGCCTCGAGATTACATATGTATATATTAATGAATAATTAGAAGTCGACTCTTAAAAACTTTTTGCTTAAAACAAAGATTTAATGTAGCTTGTACTTAAAATGAGATTTTCTTTTTGTTTTTTAACTTGAATTAAGACGTTCTCAAATATAGTGCCATAAAATGAGCTAATTAACCAAATATAATGGTCCTTCCAATTTATTGTTACGACTCTTTTACAGTCCCTAATTTTATATTGAGGATCTCTGAGTTAAAACTGTGATTGGGCAAATAATTATCACGATTCTCACTCAAATCATCAAGTAATGTTTGTCGATGTCGCGAACCATTATCATAATCAATAGTTTCGATTATTTAATTAGAATATTGGATAAAGCAATTTCTTTCCAATTGGACCAATTAAAGACCACGGAAAGTTCCAATAAGTGATGACGATGAAGGGGTTTTCAATTTTTTAGTTTTAAACGTTTTAAAATTTATGTTTTTTCCACTATTCGAAGTGAATACAAACCAGGTATCTAAACAGGATACCTACTGAATATTTCACACAAAATTCATAAGAAACTATAAAAAAAAGCCAACTTTTAAAGTTACTTTAAGTAAAACTAAACAAAAATCCAGTTTAATTCAAAACCTAAAAGGTAACCGATACCCTCCACTCTACTGAAGAATTTCACAACGTAATACTTTCATTAGAAGAAAAAATAAACCGTCGACCACAACCCGACCACGTGCAGCGATTGCTTGAAAAAAAAACACTGTTCACTTTTTGCCCCTTCTCCCCGGGGTAGGGTTACAAAATGGAACTTTGTATGTAGCAGGGGTATAATGGTATTTATGAATATGTGTTGTGTTTGTAAGTGTGTGTGTGTTGTGTCTGAGTGTGTCTGACGTGTGGGCAACACACGCCAGGGTACTGTTGACTTAGTTTAAGGGATTTGGTGTCGGTATTGCGTGATAGTGTGGGCTTATTGTCTTGTTTGATGAAGAGTGATGCTTGATATTAATTGTAGCTTAATTGGGGACACTCCAGTGCACTTTTTTAGTGATATGGTGGTATCATTTGTGTCATAGTTTTTGTAATTTTTGTTTTTAGAGTAGGTACCTACTTCACAATTTTCTTTAGTTGGATGAAATACATAATGCATTGAGAGCATCATAAAACGATTTTACCTTGTTAAACAATACCTCTTTAATCTGCCATAAAGACATGCTAATTTCAGTAATAAAATTAATTATTCAATTTCACAACCATGGCTTTGTTTTCTGTTTGGAATTGAAAAAAAAAACTATTTCCAATAAGATTTTCACTCGCACAACTTACCATACAATAGGGATATTATCTTCACTTCATAGTTTTATGCCCCTCATAACTATTATTTACCAAAACAATGCTATTCGTTACACCATTATGGGCTATAATTATTCAAGAGGCAGAGGTGTCAATAAAACAATCACGTTGGCAGATAAGTGCGCTGCGCGCAAGACACGCGTCGTCACAATGACATTCCATGGACGATGCGGGCTGTGGTGATGTGTTGTTGTAATGATTGGGTGTCGGGAAATTGGGGAAATGTCTGGTAAAAATAGTTTTATGTTATGAAAAGATGGGAAAGCAAGAGTATTTTCATCAAATTCGATGACTTTCCGAGTACTTTTCAATGATATTAAAACAATTTAAAAGACTCTAGCACCCCTCATCTTCGTTCACAAATGAACAACAACAACAACAACACGTCTTGAAAAACAAAACAGAACTACTCAAAAATTGTATTTCGAAAAAGGAAAACAAAAGACAACCCTGCGATTCCAAATAAAACTACCCAAAAATCGACATCAACAACCTAAAAATGTCTGGTAAAAATAGTTTTATGTTATGAAAAGATGGGAAAGCAAGAGTATTTTCATCAAATTCGATGACTTTCCGAGTACTTTTCTGCATCAATTGTGCCGCAATAATGTTATAAAAAAAAAACATTATAAACCTGCACTGTTTTTTTTTGTAGTTTGTCCCCATCCCTCTAATATCTTCAAAAAGGCAAAAAATAAAATAATGTATGAAAATATAGGTGTTTTTATTTACGTCATCTACAAAACTTGCATGTTACATGTGTTTTGTTTAATGGTAACAAAGATTACCTACAACTAAATTGTATCACGAATTACGACTACTCAAAACATAAATAAAGCGCTCACGTGGTCAGAACCTGCGCGTACGCACGCCACGCAGCCCTTTGCGTGCGCAGTGACAATAGCGTCGAGATATGGGTTAATTTTATTGTTGTTGGGCTGCTGTGGCGTATTGTTAAAAGGTGAGATTTTTTTTTGTTAAAGTGGTCTCTTGTTCTTTGGCTATAACAATGTAACTTAGTTTGGAATAGTTTTTTTTCAGCGTTTTAGCTTTCTCCTGGCCATCTTAATGCCACTTGCTTATGATTATTAACGTCTACCTTTCTGAATTGAGTAGTTTGAGTAAGGTACATGTCAAACCGAACTTAAATGTCAAATTTTGAAAGGTTTTCAGGCCAAAGTAGAGTTTGAGATTTCCTCAACTTTTCGATAATTGCCTAAATACATCGTAATCAACTTACTTTCACTTATATCTCCAAGCTTAATTTTCAATAAGCATACTTATGAATTATGGTAGTTACTCAAGTAGGAACTAAAGCGTTAAAAAAAGGCACTTCATCACTATCCCATATTCACAGTATGCCAGCAACAATACACGCGCCTACACGCTTTCATATTAGTTAGGGCGATCATGATCCATCCACCGCGCGCCGCTCATTTAGATCACCAGCCCATTGTCCCCCGAAGGGCACCCATTTGTATGCATGCCTATCACCCAAACTATGATAAGCCCCCAAATCTATATTGGTTATTAATAAAACGGACGTTAATAAAATAACGATGCTATCTCATTTAGGACGTTGACACTTTTTTAAGCCGTCAACATACCTACGCTTAACTTTTATTGAATGCTTCATGAATAAATGCATACGGTTATTAATGATAAATTCCTCACTGAATAGGTATTGGCTTATTTAAAACCTTTATGGTGTAAATTGTAAAACCTCCACTATGTATACGAAGACTATCATTAACTTAATATAAAAGCATAATGGGACAAGACTTTCAAGGAAAATGACATTTGCATAATAGTTTCTTCTCTCCGGGACATCAGTAGTATCAGATTGTCGCGCGCTGAAGATTTTATGTGACAGCCTCCGTTGATTGTATTGAAATTTAAAAAAACATTGTGCGGGTACTTATCATACAGATCACTCTATAAGAATAAATTACAGGAGCAAAAGAAAATATAACAGGGCCGTCGTTATCATAAAGCTAACATAAGCGAATAAATCAAACGCCAACACACACGCCTGTGGAAACAGAAATACATGCGCGAGCGACGTAGAGGATAACGTAAACAGCCCTTCTACGGGTACTTACGAGTAGATCGTGTAAGTTGAGCCGCGCACACACAGGCGCGTCGCGTGCGCATACGCCGGCGCGGGCACACACGCGTGGCACTTCTAATCGGCGCTTTCCTTCGCGTGGCGGGCGTGTGTGCACATCCCCGTTAAGGGGCGCAGGTGTGGCGTGGTGAATGACGCGGCCGTGGGAACCCGCCTCAACCCCGGGTTCCCATGCTCGCGCCACCTGCCACCTGCCGTACTACGCATAATTCGCGTTCGTAAATGAACGGTAGTGACCACGTGTGCTCAGTTTTTTCATCTCGGCGAGGACGCGGAAGCCGGTGGAGCCCAATTAATTTTATCTTAATGATAGCGAGCCGATGCCATCGGGACGGGGGTGTGTCGATGAAGATTTCTCCGAGTTAATCGATTGCGTCAATAATTTCGTGTTATAGAAAAGTCATTAAATGGTTTTTGTCGGTGTCCAGTTTGTATAGTTTGGCTGTAATAACCCCATTCTTGAGAAGGAAGCTGGTTGCAAATTCTGTAGTCATTTACTGCAATTAAGCATTTTTAATTTCGTGTAATTTATGAATACGTCAGTCAGTAAGATTCCAGTTTCTGCTAACTTGTTTCATGGACTGGAAAAATATATCTTACTGAGCTTGTTCGTACAAAACCACCCTATACGTGCAAACCAGTATACTTTAGATGTTATCAGCGTAATCAGTTAATTGCCTGTAGCGTATCGCGATCTGTAAACGTGTATCTCTTATTCCTGGCTCACATTCAACACGCACAGGACCTGCTTATTTGCTCGCAATCGACAATCTTATCAACCTTCACCCGACACATTTGAATCAACTGTAAATAGAACCACCCTTATTGATTAGCTATCTGATTGATTGACTTTTTCCAGAATGATCTGATGAGAACAGTTATTATTTTTATCACATGAAAAAACTTTAAATTATCGCATTATAAAACACTTATTTTTCAGAATTTTGAGGATCCTATCACGCTACCTTACTAAAGAACAACAATCCTAACCTATTATGAGTATATCACCACCAAATATCAATGATATTAAAACAATTTAAAAGACTAACACCCCTCATCTTCATTCACAAATGAACAACAACAACAACACGTCTTGAAAAACAAAACAGAAACGTAACACTACTCAAAAATTGTATTTTGAAAAAGGAAAACAAAAGACAACCCTGCAATTCCAAATAGAAAATCGACATCAACAACCTAAAAACTACAGAACCCCAAAAAAAATCTGAAAACAAAAGATAAAATCAATATCAGCAACCCTCAGACTAACAATCCTAAAACCATGCGAAATCAAGTAAGAAAAAAAAACCAAAAGGATTCCGAAAAAAAAAGTCAATTTTCTATACCAAGCTACAGAGTGCTAATTTTTAAGAAACGTACCCATTCGCATCTCAATCGTAATCTGTCAAAAATGATGAAATCAATAAGCCAACATTCGTCCTTCAAACATCACAAAAGTCGTTACCAACTTGCCACACTTTCGATAACAATCGTTATTCACCGTTGACCTTTCACTTGTTCCGGTGTACCTGTTTCGTTCCGATATACCTGTTCCGGACCGGTACGGATCGTTCCGGCTCGTGCGCTATGTCCGTTGATGCCACCCTTAACACGATAAGTAATTGTTATTATCATGTTAGTTTTTGTTAGTGATAAATGGAGTAATTGTCTATGATGTCGCTTTTTAGGGTTGACATTTTGTAATGAGTGTTTCGAAGGGTTAATGAGGGTTAATAAGGGTTGAAGTTAGAAAGGTTGTTACACATTATTTGTAATGGTAAGTAGTGTGGGTCACGGTATCTACACGACGATATATCGTTCACCCAAAACACGAAAAACTTATTTACCTACATTTTTCTAGAAGCGATGTAGTTTACATACGTAAAATCAGCAACGCTAACTATGTATTGCCTACACGTTAATAGAAGGTACCTATTCATTCAATAAAATACTTCTCGGGTTTACATACTTTAATAGTAAATAAATGAAAATTTCTTAGAAAGATTAAGCGACACTTTTGTTTCGACTAAATACTGTCTGAAAAACATGCTTTCCTTCTACTCTTAGCCTTCAACTCTTACTGGTTGCCTTCTCCACCAACCCATCATAAACGCCTTTAAGGCTACTCTCTCGAAAAAAGCTTAAAAACAGCGTGCAGATGAAGCAGCTTTTCGTCAGCATTTATAAAGAAATTACATCTGAAAAAAATATGTAGCAATCTACATGATATAATACGTAATTTGGTTTAGCCATAATTTTTCTATCGGTATCCGATAATAAGAAAAAAAATCACCAAATCACCTCTAAATCGTTGAGATGAAACCATTTTACTCCTTCATTTTTTATCAAAAGATTATAAAAAAAATATCTACTGCTTTGCAATACCAACGAAAATGATTTGGTTTTGTTACTTTTTAAAAACATGTATTATTTTTACTATAATAAATTAAAAATGCGACCATTTAAAGTCCGTGTCTATATCTCCCCCGCACTCGTCCACAAACTCAGTGCGGGGCGTGTCGTGTTGCTAGGTGGACGTGTGTCGCTTTGCGAGAGCTCAGCACTACAAAAATATCGTAAAATGTAACTGCAAAAATTTAATTTTGTTAAAAGTGGAGTAAGTTTTTTCTGATTCCTGTATAAGTAGTGTTTTATAGTTATTTTAATTGTACAGTTTTATTAGTGTTTAAGTTTAGTTTGTAAAACATGGGGAATAAGCAGAAACGTTTGAAGAGAGGTTTAAAAAATATTACAAACAAAAGGGTATAAAATTTGTCAAGGTAAGTTTTATCTACATTTTCATTATAGCTTTACTTACCTTTCATGAAAGTAGATATATACTGTTTATAAAATACCTATATTCAAACAAAGTTGTAAGTATAATGCTTCTGTGTCATAGAGTAGCGAATGATCACAGAAGGACCATGTCCTTGCAATGACTTTTAGTCAATATTACTTGTAATTTTCCTTTTCGGTACCTCAGTAAAGTATATTTTTACCCGACCGCGCCAGAAGGAGGGTTATGTTTTTCGAGTGTGTGTATATTTCTTTGGTACGCTTTGTAGCCTAAACGCCTTGATGGATTTTATCTTGATAGATGTCATTAGTTTCGTCTTGATAGTGAGAGTGACACTGAGTACATAAAAAATTAAAATGGCTGATTTTTGGAGCCATATTATGTCTTCAATTTTTTTTTCCTCAAAACGTATCGAGGGGGTAACAAGATAAAGGGCACGAGGAGACGATTTCAAAAATGTATCTCACTAAAATGAAAGAAATAAAAAAATACCTTTTCAGTAGTTTTTAGCGATCGGATTTTTAGACAAAGTCAATTATTTTTAATATTATGATTGATTTATTCTGATTATTTTACAGAGTTTATGCAGTGAATGGCTGGAATTGAGAAGGAAACTGTTAACAGCCTCTAATTTTGGCCGCATTATAAAGAGGCGTTCAAATATCAGTTGCAGTAACGTAGTAAAAGATTTACTATAATATAAAGAAAGCGTAAGTCACGTTCAATCAATAAAACATGGGACTGAAAATGAAAAAAATACTCTTGAGCAAATTTCAAAAGACACTGGTTTAGTTATACAACCATCCGGTTTATTTATTGACGATGAATTGCCATATCTAGGCGCTACTCCTGATGGTATATGTGTTCAGGAGAACATGGTGGTAGAAATTAAAAGCCCTATTGCAGCTCACTAACTGAGTTTTACCGAAGCAGTTACTAAAAAAAATACCTTTTTATTAAACTGATAAAATTGCTACGATTGTTATTAATACTAATCACAATTGGTATTACCAAATTCAGGGTCAGCTTCACATAACCAAAAGAACAAAATGTCTTTTTGGAATATGGCTGGGTGAAAATTAGGGCATTCAAACTCGGATAGTTATCAACTCCGGAGCTAGTTACGATGTTGAGCAATCAAATCTGGAACTCCGGAGTTGGCTCCGGAGTTGACAGCTTTTTTAGAAATTAATAAAAAGGCCCTTTATTTTAATCAATAGAAGTTTTATTTGTTAATGAATCAGTGTTTTTGTTTAAAAATTTACTGTCTGACAGACAGAAGTTATAATAGACAACTAAATACGCATTATAAAGTATTAAAACAATCAACAATCATAAAAATAAACATTTGTTTGGCAAGTTACAATAAAATAATGGTCCTAACCTATCTAAACCTAAAAATCTACTTTTTTGAGATTGAAGTTCTTGGTAAGTAATATGTTTTGAGAAACGATAAGGCATTTAAAGATGAGTCAGAAAGAGAACTTCTAAGTTTCGTGCAGAAAAAGCCTGCTGCCGAGAATGCTCGTTCTGACTCCACGCTCGTCGGCAAGACAAACAGCAGATAGTGGTACACTTCTGAAAGATATTTTACTCTGCATCCGCCATTGTCATAAATTGCTTTTTCTACTCTTACGAATCCATCTAGATCCAAATTAGCAGATGGGGTGCTTTGTTTTTATTTTTTAATTTGCTTAACTCCTGCTCCAGTTGCTCTGCAACACTTAGGTACAACTGTGGTTCATACGTTTCCATTGGTTTTTCCATTCTGTTGATGGTGTAGATGGCAAGTTTACGCGGTATTTTAGTATTTTCAAAACGACAACAATTGTCTCAAATATCTGTTCATTATTTGGTTTTCTAAAAGTATCATCTTCTGATGCAAAAAAGTCTTTGCAGTCGTGAAGGTAATGTAGAGTTCCGATTAGTTTTGCAAGTCTTTTCTCTTTTATTCGTTTTCTTAGATTGTTCGTTAAATTCATGCTCAGAGAGTCGGTATTTTCTTCAATTTTTTTCAACATGAAACGCAGCACAGTGTCAGCTGTAACAAGTGTGGCTTCACGTCGGCAAAGTGCGTTCACGGTAATTTTTACAACTTATAAGCTGCGGTGGATTTCTGTGAGAGAGTCAATTTATCGTTGAGTAAATGGGAAATTTTATTTCATGTCAATCATAACTTTGAGTACAGAATCTTTTAACTTCAAAAATACCCCAATCATATCAGACATGATTGACCAGCGTGTACGACAGTCAAGTTGTAATTCCTGCTGAAGCCCTAGCTCCTTCTTGACGTAAGTTTGCAAGGCATCCCTTTTTAAAGTTGAGTTCTGAAATGATCCCATGAGAGTTTGCACTTTTTCTATCTTAGCTTAACAAGGAATCAAACAACGGGTTACGCTTAAGAATTAAGATGCGTTTTTCGTCGTTTTGTAAATAATGTTTACAATTTTACATGGTTTTTGAAAACCGGTTTCAACTCCGGTGTTCTCTTTAAACTCCGGATTTGAAAAACCTTAAAATCGCTCCGAACATCCGGAGTTACGAAACTCCGGAACTCCGGATTGAAAGCCCTACTGGATTACATATTACCGGAACTTATTGATCCAAGATACCAAGACTATTCGTATGCATAGAAAAAGCAGTGGTAAAAATAAATTACCCAAAAAAAGGAAACAAAATGATTTAAACAAACAAACAAATGATTTACAAGAAGAAGATGTACAGGGGAAAGAAGAAAATGTCAAAGAAAAGGAAATAGAACTAAGGAAAGAAAAAGAGGTTGAAGGGAAAAATTAACAAAACGAGAACGAAGAAAAAAAGAAAACAGAACAAGATTTTGTCTGGCTATCGAAATTTTCAAAAGTAAATATAAGTTAACACGGAGAAATAAGTGAGGATCAAGAATTTCAACCAGCCAAAAGAATAAAAATTACTCATTGAAAGGAAGTTACATTTCAGTGAATTTTAGTTCTTATATTTTTTTATTATAAATATTATGACATACACTAGTACTTATTACTTATAATATACTACCTACCTATCTACCTTACCTACCTACCCTACCAAGAAACCTTCCTCTGACTTTAACAAAAATGTTGATAAAAATATTAGCCGAAATTGGTCCTGCCGTCCTCGAGTCTTGCTCTTAGCAACAAAAATAATCATTAATTTTTATTTATTTAAATAAATAATTTTGTTCACAAGTTGTCTTCCTCGATCATGTTTCAAGCCTGGCTAATTTGTAGTAAAGGTATAGTTTCTACCCGCGGCCTCGAAGCATTTGACAAATTTATTCGTAACTGTTGCCCGAAAAGTACATCCATATCAATAGATAGTAAATAAAAACAAAAATTGACTACTTTATATGCGGAACATATAAAAAATAAATTTAACTTCCACGATGATTTGACCTTCTGTGATTTCGATACTCTGTGACGGGACTAGGCGACGACGCGCGGTGGCAGAGCGGGCCGCGCGCGGCTCATCGTTCTGTTGCATGCGGGTAGCGGAGTGGGAGTTCGCTCCGCCCAAATGCGCAAGGTCATTGGCATGAATACAAGCCTTAAGTTGTCACGCCAGCGATTTCTAGACCTTCTCGGCCTGACCCGTTCTCGACTCTGACCCGTTTGTGTTACTTGGTAATAAAAGAGTGAGTTTTTAGGGTTCCGTACCTCAAAAAGAAAGAACGGAATCCTTGAAAATTAACATATTTTTCAACTGAAAAGTTAAGTCTGTCCTCCAATCTATTACTACCTATCTTTTTGTAAGTGTAGGTAATGAGAGTGCTTTCATAGTTTATACACAGTTTTTAATGTTCAGTAGGTGTACCTACACCTGGAAAAAAATTCTAAAAGCTATAGTATCGCTGATGAAATAATTGTTATTTATTACTAAACTCTTTTTATTTACTAGATGAATCACTGAAATTCCTAACACCAAAAATTGATTTGAATGGCAAAATATTTATTTCCTAAACCATCCCAGTATTATGGCGAACAAAACAAAAAAAAAACAAATCGGTCGAGCTATTTTCGAGTTTTTGCGAGACTGACGGCAATGGGAAAATATATAATAATATATAATAAAGATCCTGAAACTATCTAGCAATTCATCCTGCAACAAAATAAAGATTTCCGAGAAACATGACATTTAGAGCAGTAATCACGTACCATGAAAAGTGGCCGTACTGGGACTACTTACAACTACAGGTGTCGTGTAATGGGCTAATATTATTTAACGTACTTAATTTAAACACGTACTTCTGCGGCACTTAATGATCTGTCATTGATTCTAAGTACGAATACGTTAATGAGAATAAATGTTGGATATATGGATATACATTGTTGAGGCAATATTGTGGATGCAAACCATAATGGTTACCAATAAAAGTCACACAATATTTGTGTATTACTTACTAATATGGGTTCAGGCAGATCGATACAGTTTCAATGGTTTGAAATGAATTATGAATGTGGCCATGGGCAAAGTCCAAAACTCTTATTATCAAAGTGTTGAGTATTAATTAGGTCGTGAATGCAAACTCATTTGAAGTACCATTTCACTCCATTCCTATTGCGAGGGCATGTTTAGCTAAGTGGAAAAGGTCAATAGTAACTAGAAATATTTGAAACAAGGTTACTATGAATGATGTGACTGTTTGAAAGAATTTTGCAAAGCTCTAGAATTTCGATTCCCACTGCTGACACACTGATTTCTCCTCTCTGTGGAAGAAATTTCTTCTACAGACCGCAATTCATCATTATGGCATTGGCACGTCATTCGTAGTACCTAGGGAGACTGTGATGATGAAAAAAAGTACACGAAGTAAAGTATCTGCCTGGGTTTGAACCCACTACCTACGAAACCTACAGCCGATTACTCGCCTCAAGGTGATTATTTACTAAAGGACGATACTTTAAGATAAAACATCAGTCTTCAACCAATCATTACAACACAAGAAACCAATTACAAATAAACATCCAACTCACAGAGAAATGAGATTTTAAAAATACATCATAATGACCTAAATGCAGACTCATTATATGGCACACCCCATAATATATCCAAGTGTTTAAAATTATTGCCTAGGAACGCAAATAGTATAGAAAAATGGCCGTCGCAACGCAATTTCAGTCCTTAAACTGGATGTTTTCTTTTAGCAATAAATGTAATTACTGTCATATTTTAGAGTTCTTTGCGTCGGATCATAAATCGATTATTGAGACTCGCAGTAAAATATCCGACATTTCTCTGTGTGTTTAAGGGTTGGTATGATAATTAAAATATAATTGACATTCAAAAATACATTTAACATATCTAGAATTGGTAAAGGTTGGGTATGAAATTTTATTACGTTGAAATATTTTTGAAATTGTCTTACCCTGAAATGGTGTGTTAAAATTATTATAACAGCAATACACATCGATTTATTAAAATTATTCACATACAATATTCATTTTTTTTCAAGTTGAAATTATAATCAAGTTTTTGTTTACCTCAACAGTCACAATTTTCAGAAATTGAGTTCCAACTTCTTTTGAAAAAATAACGAAAGGTTACAAATAGCTAAACGATACTATCTCCAAACAACGTTCATCAAGCTAGTTCTATAAATGATAAACACAACTACAGTTACCTACGTAGGTGTTTAATCTGTTTCTAAGAATTGACGCGATATATTACAACGACACGTGTACCAACCTCCAGCTAAAACACGATCTATCTACTCGATAAGCCTTAAGTTCAACATTAATAATTAAGCACATAGTTAACAAGTAAATGGAGATGCATCTGTACCAATTATAAAGAAGGATTAATAGAGCCGAGAGCTCGATGTTATCGTTAATCACTACGGAACCATTTAACCTAATGCAACTTCGGACGTGTATAGAAACTGGTGTGGAGTGGGCGTTTCGTATTTTCTAAGAATTCTCGCCTTCGTCTCTGTTATTATTGCCAGTTTATTTTTAAATATTTATTTCGATTGCATGTCGCGTCACTGTGTTTATGTTTTTAATTATTTGCAAGGCTGTTGTTTCTTTTTTGCATAGTTTTCCAGGTTAATTTCGTGAATGTATATTACATTTTCGGGAAAACTTTGAATGATAGCCAAATCACTACTACAGGCTGTTTAAGAAATGCGTGATCATATAAAGGGTTTGTGATCAGTAAATACCACTAAGAATTCTTTTTATTGAAGATTAAATGACATTAGAATTGCAAAAGAAAAAAAGGTTTTCTACAGTAGCCTAATATCATAATGAAAATGATTGTAACATCTATTAGCGGATCTTGATCGTGTCAGTTGGGATTTCGACACCAATCAAGAAACGCAATTAATAAATGCCTTCACAGCAAACAGCCATCTTCAGAATCATAAATTAATAATAATATTAGGGCACGCGAGTCTCACAAACAGTAGCCGAGCCCAAGTACGACAAGTGAAGCGATGATTACAGCCTCAGGGCCGACTCGATACATAATGACGAATAAGGAACTCAGTCATAATTATTAACTTCTGAAAATAGCACCCCTCGCACCTAAATCTGACAGTTTTGTGACATTTTTTCTCAATATTGCAGGATAACAGAATATCTGTGTTATTGCATAAATCCCTTTTATTTAGATCTGTTTTAATGTTTATTTTGTAACTTTTTAAAACTCAGCAATGAGGTTTTATTCTCCAAAATTAAAAAAAAATAACTTTGTTTGTTGTCTTTGGTCTCACACGTTTATCCAAATCACATCTCACATTGGCAGAATTGTCGACATCGGCACCATTGCCATAATCAAAAATAAAATAGAACAGAGGGGTTATTCGCGTTTTGTAAGGAGCGTTCGCATTCGCAATAAGGTCTTAAACTGTCAAAAAATACCTTTACTTTCCATTTTGACATTGATGGTCACTGCCATGAAATGAAATTACGACTTGAATTTCAATGCTTTTTAAAAACGAGAATTGAACTTTTGGTTCTAAAAAAATGGTACTGAATTACTGTAGAAGTAAAGATTTTCTCTTTAAAGTAAAAGTACTTTAAAGAGAAAATCTTTCCTGCCTTTAGTCATGGATAATGACACGTCAAACAGTAGCTCGAGTACGACAAGATGCGATGATTACTGCCTGAGGGCCGACTCAATACGTAATTACGAATAAGGAACTCTTTCATAATTATAAACTACTGGTGGCAATATACTTATTCCGACAGTTTGGTGTCATTTTTCCTCAATATAAAGGGACAATTGATTGAAAAACATCTTTAATATTCCTCCATCTTTTCAGAGAGCCAATTCTACTACTTTTTAAGCAACTGTCAAAAATGTAGGGAGATTGAGGTTTTTTTGACAGTCTGCAATCAAACACGCGTTACTCGGATTTTAGGACACGTATTCGTAACATGCTCGCTGCGATTGTTACATTTATTACGGCTCGTAACACCAGCCAGTACCTACCTTTAGGTATTGCCATAGGGATTTTTTTTTTCCAGAAGTCAGAATTTGTGTTCCGTTGATAACAAATGGACACGTTCTCTATGACATAGCACTTTTACGAAAGTGACGAAATATGAGTGTACTATAGGGTGTTCCAGAAGCACGCGGTCATATTTAAAGGTGATGTTGGGTAGCTAATAAACATTAGGTAAAAAATTGTAAATAGAAAAAAGAAAGGGCATTTTTCTAAAAAAATTACCACGAAATTACTTTTTGAGCAGTTTGTTACAGTTGGTGGCATTTACTTTAGATCAATCATATTCTTTGCTTAGTTGAACTAAAGATGACTATGATGTCACTATTTGCATCAGACTTCTTGAAAACTGTTTTTTTTTTTACTTTTTAGTCGGTTGTTGCGGTCGGTTATTGTGAAAAAAGTCGTTTTGATGTCGTTTTCTTAATGAATATAATCGAATATCCCTAATATTATAACCACGCACTTTTGGAACACCCTATAGAAACTTCCACGTTGGTCTAGTCGCATGCGCTACTGCTGAGCACGAGGTCCTGGGTTCGAATTCTGGGTCACGTGTTTCTGAGTAACAGCACGTTTACCCAGTTGATGACAACAGGATCACTGATGATATGTCGATGTACTCGTACGTTTAGTACTGTCTTACTCGTTTTAGATACTATTAAGCGTGGTATTATTATTTCCAACGAAAAATCCTTTCTTTTTAAGAAAACCTTCAGCAAATTATAATAACACCTCACACAGTAGCTCAAGTGCAACAAGACGCAATAATTACAGCCGCAGGGCTAGCCCAACACTTGAATAATGATTAAGGAACACGTCCGTGGATATACTTCATAATATACAATCTCTGGAGGAAAATGTCACTTCGCCTAAGGACACCAGTTTTATGGTGATTGAGTATCAATTACTGTGACGTTTCAATGTCGGTGGGTGTTATTTTGTAGGGGAAATGAAGATTGATGAAGATAAAGTATTTGCTTGATAATCGGTCTTTACAGAGGATTTCATGAATCCAGCTTAAAAATAAAATTTGAGTTCCTATTAAATTTCATTTACTTAATAGAAAATAGAAAATTGAATTGATACAAAAAATATTGTGCCCGCTGAATTTCTTTTCAGCCGTAGTCCTTTGTTTTTTTTCTTTTAAGTACATTAATAATTAAATTTAATAAGGTATGAAAAATAGAGGTGATTGATAAGGCTGCAGTTATATTTTATAGAAAAAAAATCCTGAGGCATTCGAGTAGAAAAATAACTAATCCAGTTATACTTCAGTAAATCTTTATTAATCGCAAAATAAACTTAAACGTGAATATATTTCATCAACTAGCCCTTATAAAACAGCACAAATAGCAAGATAGTGTTTTCTTTCACCATTTAAAAGCACACAAACAAATATACTCTAAGACTATGTAAACTGTAACACTTCTGCAGAAAAACAACTTATGCTTAAATTATGCAATGCAAATTAAAGCATAACAAAGATAGGTCACAACTTTACAAAATAAATAAAATAAACATTAATATACGTTCTGGATACATTCATGAAGCCAGTCCACACAATGTAAACAGAAAGGTCATGCGCACACTTAACCGCACTTCATTTAACCATACCAATTAAGGATCCCTCAATAAATTTAACTAAAATAAAAAACCCCCTCAAAACCGTCGCAAAAAACATTGTCGTCTGATAACCGAGCCACACCAAAAAAGTAAGCAGTATCATTAAGCACACAAAATATGTTTTCCATTTACACAGACGCTTCGAGGCGGTTATAATTTTGTATACGCTGAATGTTTACTCAGTAAGAAGTGCTACGGATCGGTAACACCTGCCGCGTTTTCCCACGACAGCGTTCGGCCGTCTTCGGGTGTAGTCGGGCGCGGTCGGGTGCGCGGGCGACGCTTACAGTGATAGACACGCACGCTTATCTTGTCACGCGACGAAATCTGTGTGAGGCGACCCTAATGCCTTTATGTGCATGACATGACGTGCCCATGAATAATATTTATTTATTACGTTTAGTTTTACATTCGTTATTAATAATTATTCAAGTGACCGTTGATAATAATGTTATGTTTTGGGCATTCAGTTATTAAGTAGCCGATGTATCACGTTGGTCTATTATTTATTTCATGTATTCAATTTTATTTAGACACAATGTAGATATTGGAGTTAGAAGGTTTCACACTGAGGGCCAATTCTTTTAAAAAGGCTTAATTTTCATAAATTTTTGACGGATTGTGACTGCAATGCGAATGCGACAGTTGCTTGAAAATTACGAGTTACATCAAACCTTGACTTAACCCATTTTCACGAAACATACTGAAGCTCTTACCATCCCTACCTTGTAGCTATTCCACCAATTCGCACTAAGCGTTTCCAAACGTCTTTTATAATGCGCACAGCAAAAGAGTGGAACTCTCTGCCTGCGTCTGTGTTTCCAAAGGCTTACAACCCTAATCTCTTCAAAGTTAGAGTGAACAGGCTCCTTCTGGGTAGGCTCGCTCCATCGTAGACTTTGTCTCTGTCATCTCTGACATTGACTAGAGACAAGAGCAAACCCCTATAAAAAAAAAGCTCCACACGTCGTTTGTCTTGAAAAAAATAAATAACATTCTAATTTTCAACAATCCGTGATAATCGCTGAAAACTGATACCCCTACTCCCATTAAATTAAACAAACACAACACGTACAAACACGTCTGTGTATATATTTTTTCCAAAGTTAAAAAACACCTTTCCAGTTCCCAATACAGTCTGAAAATAAACCATGAGAACAAAACAAATAAGAAACCGTACTACAGATCCTTAAACGGTTATAAAAAGTCTAACGTACTATTTTTAAGTCCGATCCGTTACCATTAAAATGAAAACAAAAATGGAAGTAAAAATAGCCATACTGTTCTCTTAGGTTTAAAAAAAAGTTGCTAAACCTGCCTGGGGTAGAACCTAGTAGAATAAAAAAAAAAACAAAATAGCGAAGCGGTTAACCGTTATGGGTACCGGTGCTGGACAATATTGTGACAAATCATCGGGACTATGAAAATCGAGTCGTTTTAAGTTTTATTTTATTTTATATTGGGCCTAATTAGTAGGTTGTCTTCTTTAATGGTGTGGCTTTGGGCTAGACAAAGGAGGGGAAGAGTGGATGTTAGGTTTGAAGTTTTTGGGAGATCGGTGTTTAAGCTTCGATTTCTATCTTATGCGATTGTAACTTGGAACTTGCTTGCTCAAGTTTCTAAAAATTATTTGAAATAATGTCGATCGTCACTTGAGTTAAGTATATATTAGATAATAATTTATAATAATTTAAACGAATAAATTATAAATCTAATATTAAGTGCATAAGTATTTATACATACACATAAACATAATTGCATCAAAGTCCCCATTGCATTGCTCCCTGTCGCACAAAATAACCCATCAAAAACAAAATTACCCAATCAAAACTCGAAACCCCAAAACGGGCTCAATTTTATGTAAAAAAAAACTTAATTCGAGGAGCATTAATTAAAAATCAATATAGTCGGTTGCAAAAAATGTACGCGAGCGATCTCAAGTGTACCCGCTAGCTCACACCTGCCCATTCTCCCACGGTGTAACACAACCTTTTTTAAACAACCTTTTTGCATTTAAAATAACCACTTTCCTTCCAATTTTGAATTTTTGTGCGAGCACACCTCGTCTTTCATTTTATGGCACGTTTATGGTTTTTAGTTAACGGCCAGTTTTTGCTAATATTTTTGCAAGTCTTCAGTCGTGATGCGTGACTTTCATTTTTCTTAGACAATGAATACTGCATGATGATAGGAAGTTTATGATGATACCTAATAATGCGATCGTAAATATTAATCGAGAAGAAATTTGGAACATAAATACCTACTCTTCTTAATGTTATTAAAATAAATCTGCAGAAAACGAGCTATTCAGTGCAGCTTTCTACCGTGTACATGTAGCTACTTTAAAGAAATTATTTTTGGAAAGCTTAATTTGAAAGATTACGTTGAAAATAGGCTGCCAGTATTTTTGTTACGCTATTTTTTGGGTTCACTTTTTTCGTGATTTTAATTAAGTCAGAACACTATTAATTGCATGATAGCTAAAATTATAATGACTATTAGATACCAATATGTTTTGCAGACTTATAACGACGATTAGACGTATATTATTGAATCATTTATCGATAAAAAGACGATTTCAATATTGATTTCCTACATACTCGTAGTCTAGCACATCCATTGCTATTTTCAACTTATTGCTATCTTACCTCCGTAACATTAACAGAAAGCAATCTTTTATCAACAATCTTCATCATTAATTAATCAGTAAGTAAAGGTGAGGAGTTTGACCCTAAAGTGTGTTAATGGGTCATTAATGCCGTTCTACGGTACTTGGTGGACATGCCACCCACACGCACAAAACCGTTTTGGGAATACATTCATTACGCGTATAGTGTACAGCTATAAAGGATTAGGATTCCCTGCCACAGTCTGAGTTTCCTGATAGCTACATCCTGGGAGTCTCTAAGTCAAGAGTGAATAGGTTACTTCTAGGCAAGCGTGCTCTATCTTCGACCACGGGTAATCGGGTGACATAGTGATCAAAAGCGTGCCTACAAATAGTAAAAAAAAACTAAAATTTTTAGGATGGTGATTATTTCGCAAATTGCATCCATTTTAGTGTCTTACTCATTTTGCATGCTTAATATTATGAATGCGAAAATAACTGTGTCTCTTTCGGATTTGAACTTGGCACACGGGTAGACCATTTGACCACTACGATTTTGCTTCGTAAAAGAATGTTCCCTTGGCATGAATTTCGACTTTTTCAAGTGCGAAACCGCTGGCAAAAGCAAGCTTTTCCTTTAAGTTTTTCACTAGGTGGGTGTCGATGCATTTTTTAGTATCGCACAAAGAAAACAGATCACTCACACTACCTTTCTTCCATTCGTAATCCTTTTCAAAATCAGAATCACAACTAAAAAATCATACCTGAACATTGAAGCGGTCTACAAAATTTGTGGATGAGCAAAAAACCATGATGTGACCAGAATATATGGCAATCCAACAGGTGTGCCATTGTTATTGTTCAAATATGCATGGGTTTCGTATTTTTGTGCCCCATTGTTCACTTCGAGGGCATTAGGGCAAGATTTGATAAAGATTTTTGGTTAATTTTTTGTCCGTCTATTTTGTCCGTCACGTTTTTTGGGTAATTCGATTTTTGAATTTTTTGTGCTTGAGTAGTAGTTTCGAAATTTGAGCCCTGAAATTGTAAAAATAAATACCGATTTCATATAGTTATCATCATTACATAGGATAGAGTCATGTGCATTTAAAAGGAACTTTCATTATTTCTTATTAAAATAAAATTGAAATGCTTATGTTTTGTTTTAAGTCATTTGAAACTAATTATTTAGGTAGGTACAGCTATTTAATAAAACTTGAGTGAGTACCTATTATAAAAGATATCCACTTGAGGAATTACTCATTAAAGTTCATTAAATAAAATCATGACGAAAACTGCTAAACATTATAAAAACTCATTCGAATACCCGTCAAAATATTTATTAATCAGCGATTGCACGCAAAATAACCACTTTCAAATTCTAACAAGAATCGTGTTAGCGCAGATTTTCCCAAACATTAAAACAATTCGCGCGGAAAACCTCATCACGCCTAGGCCAGCGTCGGGCCGTGATTGGCTCACCTCTGGCCAATAGTAACGCTTGTTTCGGCCCACGGGCGTCAAGCGCGCATGCACGCCTTCCTAACTTCTATTTTTGAATTCAAATAGACGTTCGAGGCGTTCTAATTTCGACCGTTATTCGACGATGAATAGATTTTGGCAAGTGTTTGTTTAACTGGCCAGTTCTTTTTAGAGCGTTAAGTTTATTTGAATGAGTCGAATAAGTGGATCAAGAGAGCTTTCTCATGTAAATTAGATAGTATTTGTTTTTTAAAACTTTAAACGTTTTCTATGTGCCGAAGCATGCACAGTTTACTAAAAGGCAATGAGTTGCAAATAATATCATCTAAGTCACGTTCTGTTGCGAACTTTTATTTCGGTGTTCAAACGTCATTACTAAGTACATCCCTACTTCAACATTCCTTAAGGCAATTTTCAAGCTATTGCACAGTATCTCAAAGCTTTCAGAATAACCTAATTAAAATAAAAGTCAATCATACACCTACATTTTTTAACGAACCTTCATCATAAGTCCAATTCAGACGTAACGATCAATTAACACATAAATCCGAAGATAAATCAACTGAAGCGGAAATTAACATCACGCAGAGAAGTGCTATCGTCGGACGAACGAAAAGATATCGTCAGATCAACGATTCCGAAATCTTGATACACGAACATGTAAATTGGTTACCTTATTTAGTCACTAAATGCGCTACTGAATTTTGAGAAAGTTTTTAGTGTTAATCTAGCAAAAGAATACTAACATTTTATATCTGCTACTTTCAGAATAAAACCCATATGCCAGATAACTTGAAATCTGTTAAATAATTAAGTACTTATGCAAATAAAAATACTGGCACATGACATAAACTAACCAGATTTTCTTATTCGAAAATATTTAAACATGCATCGAAATACTAATTTACTAAAAAAGGAGTGCTACGTTATCAATATGCCATTCTAGTAAAGCAAATGACAAACAAATAAGAGAAAGTGGCAAGTGGCTACAAAACTAAACTACAGAACGGTAATCACCACCTACTAATATAAAACAACTATAAATAAATTAAACCAAAAAAAACGCATCAAAATCTAATACCAATAAGTAAAAAACCATTCAAGTTTACTCAATAAAAATCTCACACTGAATACTCGTTTAATACCGGAAATTAGAATCAACACACGACACTTCGATTGCTTATAGAAACGATTCTCTAATTTTGTCGAACATCCATATAATAAAAATTACTTCGTGATCATGATCACCTACAGTTTGAGCACGGAAATGAATGTTTTTGTGGTTAAGAGCACACGATATATAAATAAATGTGAAACTATCTAAAAAGTAGAAAACACCGGCCTCGTCTAGTTTAAACTGACTAAAATAAATTTTCGTGTTTGAGTGTTTTTTAACCTACAGATTTTCAAAATAAATATTATTTAGTAGGAAAGCCAATCAATGCCATGCCATCAATGAACAAAATTGCAAGTTATTCCTGTTAAAAACAGAGGTGGGATAGTGGTACATATTATTCAAATAACCTAAAGTAATTACTAAATAATAAAGTAACTAGACTAATCATCGCGAAATTATGTACAAACGTGTATAAAAACCAAAAATAAATCATTGGGCATGGCATCAACAAATTCATCCACATCGCAGTCAATGACAAAAGTGCCCAGAACACTGGCAGCATTGACGCGTTGAATGGCTATGCTGATTCTATGTCCAAAGAAAAGCCCAGCCCTCTGGTTACGTAAAGAGTCGACAAGTTGTTTGGTGATGTCCCGAAAGACTCGGTGAGCACTCGCACCCTTTGGCCCTAATGATTCAACCCCAAACGGCTCAAATATATAACTCCCAATAAGTTTGTTTCATTTAGTAGGTAAGTTTATACATGGAGAGTTTACATTATGGCAAAAAACCGTGGCTAAAAGTCTACTTAGCCTTAAACTATTATTTAAAGGCTGGCGTGGAACGGAATTCGTTGCCCGAGTCTGTGTTTCCTTACTGCTATAACCTGAGGGCCAATCTTCTAATTTTTGAACAACGTTCGCTTTCGCATGTCAATCGCAAACTGTCAAAATATTCATTTTCATAAATTTTTGACAGTTTGCAATTGAGATGCGAATGCTGATAACGTTGCTAAAAATGTTTTGTAGAATTGGCACTGTGATAAGTGATGACCGAAGGGTCTTCTGTAAGACAAGATAAAATAGGTTACTTCTAGGTGGCACAGTCTTGCCTACTATCGTCGACTACTTGAAATAGTGGTCGAATGTGAACCTATTATTATAATAAAAAATCTAGAGAAAGGTACAAAATATGTTCATTAATATATCATACATTATTATCGTTACCAAGATATACTCTTATGCTTAAATTAAAGGCTCTATGATACTCGTAAATCTGTCTTTACTGAAAATTCGGCGAAAAGATACCCATAGTCATGATTTCTTCAGCTATATGAACTTGATTGTTTTCTACCTTCATCGTTTTCTGGTCATGGAGTCAATAACTCACCAATATTGTTGCAGGATTGTGAGATATCCGCAGTTAACCAGTACAACAGTGCAATAATAACATACATCTTGGAATAATAAATAAATAAATAAATAAATAAATAAATAAATAAATAAATAAATAAATAAATAAATAAATAAATAAATAAATAAATAAATAAATAAATAAATAAATAAATAAAATAAATAAATAAATAAATAAATAAATAAATAAATAAATAAATAAGTGCTACATGCAGCCCGAAGGCAAAAAACCATTTCTTATTTATCAAACAATTTGCCTTGGCTTTCCTAAAGAAGAAATATGTTGAGTAATTTGATGTTAAGTGACAGGATTACATATAATTACCAAAAATATGCAACGAATTTCAAAAACATATTTGGGATTTATTGTCAGTGGTGAGAAAATTGTAAACTCGTTAAAGTTTTCGGTTTTCGTAAGATTAATTAATCCAATTTCAGTTAGTACAATTAATAATTTTACTAAACACTCATCTAACTACATTAAAAAAACTGGTGAAAGCTTATCTTAATAATAAAACTCGTAACGCCATCTGTGTGAAAATAACGGAACCAAATGTTTTTAGAAACGCCCACGCGAGCGCTGTCGTCGCGAGTTCGTTACGACTGAACCAACTGAACCCAGTTTTCACGCGCCAAAGTGTCACAGAAAATATCGATTTCACGACAAAATCGGCTATTTTGATGTAATCTTACAACGGTGAATATTTTAATAAGTCATGCTCGTGACTAGTTCCGGTCAAATAGGCAATTTTATACTTTTCTCACAAGGTGCTTAAAATGATTAAAAGTTGAAAATCTTCTAAACCAAAATATAACCCAGTACAAAGTACAGTATCAAAACTACAGTGTGGAACTTTTTCATTTCAATGGAAAAACTCCAACACGGAACGGACGTTTACCGACAAACCACTTTGTATTTACTAAACTCATAACTGTTTGCAAATTTCACTTTAACGCCATTGAAAACGATTTGTTATTAAACTCAACGTTACAATAGCATAAAACCTTTCAATAAGGCTACTGAAATGTAAACAGCGCCCTCTGTCGACGGAGCATGGAAGGAGAGCTGGCCCGTGCTGAAACCGCCACGAGCCAAGCAGATGATGCTATCCTTTTTTCCCCACGGCTATATACTATTGGTGTCTCTCTCGCTCAATGGTATTAGAGCTCTTGTCGCGCGTCTCGCTCCTATCGCATCGATCATTGATCTTTGAAATTCGAATGCGGTAACTCGAGCGGCGCGCGCGCAGGCCTTCGGCCACCGAGTTCCGTCCCGCTCTCGCGCGCGGGCCATGGTTACCGTTGTCTCGTGTTTCTTTTATTGCCGTTTTATTATTTCTTGTAGATGATCACGCGATTGTGAGCTGTCGCTTGGCGCGCACACGTCACATTCTGCGTCTCTCTCTGTGGCTTGCGCAGCTGGATGTTTTATCTCGTTCGGTGGGGCGCATGTCGGACTCGCTGCCGTGCGTCGATGTTTTGGGAAGTGCACCCGCCCGGCGTTCCCACGGTTACCTTCGGCCGACTTCCTTACGAAAAAAACAAACAAGAGCACTTTGTTGAAGAAAATCGACGTCTGCCGGTCGCGCTGAATGATTAATACAATTATGATCGCGCACGCTGCTACCTACATGACTTGATCGTAATAATAGTTCTTTATATGGGACACGTGGTCCGTGGCTCGGACTTACAATTATTGTTATTCGGACACTAATTTTTCGGTTGATACCGTACATCGAATTACATTTTATACTTGAGAAGAATGTATAACATGTTTTTAATTCTGTACTAATGGGAATGTTAATGGTCTACGCTCGCGTAGCGGATAGTTTTCGTAGCTTTTAGGGAAATCGGTGTTTGTAACACAATTGGTTTATGTTTTTTTTGCATTTTTGAGGAAACTTACGTAAATGGCCATTCTACTTTTCTTTGTTGTATTCTGTGATAATGGATTCGCACTTTTTATTTTTTTGGCATACTTACTAAATAATACGCTACATTATTTTTTGCTACTGTTGACTTTTGAGTTTATGAGTTTCTCTTAGATTATTAATTGAGAATCGCTTGCGATTTTAGGTTTCCTTTATGGAAAATTTACTATTTTTTTATTTTTTTTGGTATTATTTAATTAATATCCTCAGATTATTTATTTCATTCCAGTATTACTTTGTAATACATCGATGCAACATATTGTAAGTTTGTAACGCGCACAGCACCGGCGCGGCGCACGTCTTGTATTTTATTCATTATTGACATACTCTAAGCGTGGGCAGCTATATGTCAACCCTTTTGTTTTACTTTTTTTCCGTAGTAAATGACTGAACCATCATTTAGAACACCCAAATAGTTCACTATAAAGACAAAGCGTTTTTTATTTAACCCAGATGTTTTAAAAACAAATGAACTTCTCAAGACTAAACAAAAAATAATCTAGATTAAACATTTGATTTATCCCGTTTACATAAATTTAGGTCAAATTGAGAACAGTGAGTCGTTGAAAGCTTACTCATAAAAATGTACATGTATCTGTACATTGTATAAAATGTATAGGTATACATTGGTGTCGTGTTATGTTTATGATTGAGTGCGGAGACGCGGCAGATGGCGAATCATCCTTTTATGCGGGACTTATTCAATCAGACGGGAGTTGTGGAGGAATAGTGTGGATAAGACGGCTATTTTTTAAACGATGAAATGTTTTACTTTAATAATAATAATACGGCTCGTATTGTGAGGAGGTTCCTTTCTCTGGAGCCCTAACCACCGGTAGCTTGGACCCAGCTCCCGACACCGGCGGACTACTATTTTTATATTTTTAAATGTTTTTTTTTGTTATTGAAATATTTAAATATATAAAATGTATGTTTAAAAAATTAATAAAGAGAAAAATAATAATAATAAAAATTTATTTCATAATGGGATTGCAAAGTTTACACTTTGTTCTGTATTTATGTGAAAGCTTAATAAGAATGTAGGGCCATGAGTTTGATAGTTTTTTCGTGTAGACTTCTTTGAGCTAGGGTTTGATAAAACTGTGTAAAATAATGCGTGATGACTCTTTGTGAAAAATGAAAAGGCATGGGCATATTATGGCAGCTTTTCATTTTTAACTTTTCACAAAAACTTATCCATGGTATTTTTTTTTAAGGAAAACCATAGTCTGACTCTGGCGGTTCGAAAAATGGGGCACGTCTTCTCGCATTAACTTAATATTTGTAATAATTATTTCAAAAGGAAAATGTGTCTACATTTTCCTGCAGTTACAAATAATAGAAGAGTTCATGAGCTACGCAGTAGGAGATTATTATTCAAGCATTTTAAAACATGTCAGCATAATCTTTACTTCAGTTGTCTTTATCAGCTAACATAGTAGTCCTGTTTTTCCAAGGATAAGGGGAAAAAGCCGAAGGGTTTCCCAAATTTTATACCAAAATTAGTATTAGCGTTGGACGGCCTCTTACAAAGAGGATCGATGACCTAATGAGTGAAGTCCGCTGGATGGACGAAAAGCACTGTTGTGACCACTAGGATCACTAGTAGCATTGAGTTTGTTTGTAGTAAAACCACGAAATTGTCAGTAAGCATGCACAACTCAAGCTTAGTGTCTGGCCGTTACCCGGGACCAATATGTAATTACCACGTCTGTGGTATAGGATTTGGCGATGCTTGGGGAAACACGTCTGTGGCACAGAATTTGGCGACGCTTGCTATTTTAAGCAGTGGACGACTACAATTTATTATGATCAAATTAATCTGGCTAGTCTTTTTCCAACTATGTTGGCCGTTGGGGTCGGCTTATAACCGCAGCTGAGTATCAGTGAATTTAAAATCTGACGTCTCCTCTCAAAGTCAACATGGGCCTTTAGCAGAACCCAAAACGACGATCAAAGACTACAATAGTATACTGGCTATAGACAGGCAACTCTACCTTATTTTTTAATATTAGGAAGTGGTCGAACTCAGCGCCATCTAGTTTTTAGTTAAGGGAACTAATTTATATAAGTAAATGTATAGGTTGGTAGGTGTGTATAGCTGCTGTCCGATCCTTTATGATAATTAGGTAGAGAGATGAGTGTATCCGCTATATACTACAAACATACATACTACATAAAGGGAAAAAAAACCACAGAATTGAATATTAAACCATTTTATTTAAAAAACATCACACATTTACAATAAAATTTTGTGTTCGCCTTTTTCGTCCCTTATGATTAAGGTAGTGCCGATTAGCCTTTTCTTTCATTGAATCGTTAACATCCCAAAAGGTTATTTTGCCAGTGAAAACATTATTGATATCTTTGCACCAGATGTTTACAACAACAACACACATAACACAACACGAACGTTCGAACGAATTGTAACGCGGCTCAACAACATGGAGAAACGAAAGCTTAACTCAACATGTAGATGCACTAGCGAAACAACAAAAACTCTATTGCAAAAGGAAAATAAATGCGCACGAGTAGTTCTTTACACTCTCACGCAGCCATTTGCAATTCAAGTGTGGCCATTCAAAAACAAACTTTTGCACGTTTAAATACCAAAATATAACTTCTTCACTATTAAAGCTCATAATAGAACCTAATTATGTACTAATTTATATATTCTATTATTTTTGTATAAGAAGATCATGAAATTATATTATTTTTCTTGATTAATGTTATAAAGTAACTCCCAGCAAAAAAATAATATATATATTTTTACAATCGCTCAACCGCTGCGCCAACCGTGTCGTCATAACCGTAGCAACACTGCAATTTGTTTCCCTTAACCAAAAACTAGATGGCGCTGTTTTCAATAAAAAAATGGAATTTTAATTTTGTTCTAAGTTGCCATAGCATGACGACGATCAAAGATCCGCAAATGACAGCCTTACAACATTTTAACGTGCATAACTACCGAAGCTCGGAGATATTTCGGTATGTATTCCCCACTGACCCACTTTGGTTAACGTTTTTTGGGACTATTATTACTTAATTATTACTTATTAGCCATGAGCTCCTCCATGAAAATGAAAATGAAAAAAAAAATCCGATATTGATATAAATTCGTCGTATCCATGTTAAGTTGTACGCGTGTCTGGCATGTGCTCAAGAAACAATATCCCTACTTGTGTAAGATGTCCCGAGGGAGCGGTTCTCACGGTCCGCGCACACGTGGCACTTAGATATCACACCTAATTACTTTATGTATTTTATTATATATTATGTACTGGGTTTGGTGTTTCGTGAAGTTTATTTTAGTAGGATAGTTTGTTGTTGTTTAACGGCTCTGTACACAAATACAATTACATAAGTACCTTGGTATATTTTTTTTCTTGCTAACTACACGATTTTCATAAAAGCTGTGAACGCAAATGGAAATATCGGAGAAAGATTTCACGAGAATGTTTATGATTGATGTTTTTGCCTCTTACTGGCCTGATTCAAATTACCACCTTGTAAATCATAATATATCACAGTTACAACATTTAACAAGTTTTATTAAACTTTATGTAGACCAATCTGAAGGTGTTGAAGGAATCAACAAAATCAAGAAAAAAAAACAGAAACAATTAATTAATAGGGGGAATAAGTCAACGCAGCATTTAAATGTATATCTATAAGTACTATCATGAAGCAAAATATAGTGCCCTTAATTAAAACGTTTTTCTAACAAGTGCAGTCTAATTAGAGGCTGTAGGAAGTGTGATATTATCGCTGCGTTTCAAGTGTGTTTCTTTATTTTTATGACGTCAGGAAGACGAGATAACGGCTCTTCGGTGACTGTGATTTTTATCTATTCGAAGTAGCTACGGACTTTTAGAAGTGGTAATGTTTTTGAGTTTGGTTTTGTGTCTATGAAAGTCAGTTAATCAAGTTTAATAATACTATCAGGTGCCGAAAAACTTTGCTTTGAATATAATCCTCAAATAGTGCACAGAGCAGGTCCGGAATTGATAAGGTTAGCAAAGGACAGGGTCAAGTGGAGAGCCTTGGAGGAGGCCTTTGTAGAAAGACAAGCTGGATTGAGGGAAGGATAGCCAGCCAGGTTCCGAGAAAAACAATTTTTTTTAAAATAATAGGATTAAGAATAGGTTATGTCACTTTAAAGCTAAGTTAATAATTGTAAACAGGTTACCAAACCAGCACTATAGACTTATTTTATTTTATTTTATTATTGTAGAGAGAGTACTGAGGTCCTAAAGTGTTTAAACAGTAATTATTTTGGGAATATTTTCATTATGCGTACAGCTTAGGAGTGGAATTCTTTGCCAGCGTGGCGTGTGTATTTTATGATGGTAACAACCTGTGAGCATTAATGACATCATCCGTCGAGCTCTTGTCACCGCCGGGGTGCCGGCTGTATTAGAACCGATTGGCCTGGCACGAGACGATGGCAAGATGGGATGACCATAATGCTATATGCTTTGGAAGTTGGGTAGGCCGTTGGTATGGGATGCAACATGTGTCGACACCCTTGCGCCATCCCATCTTCTTAGCACGGCGGGTTGTGCTGGGGCGGCTGCTGCGGGTGCAGAAAATCTCAAACGGCGCAAATACAACAACCTTATTGGGAATTATGTATTTGAGCCGTTTGGGGTTGAAACACTAGGGCCATGGGGTCCGAGTGCTCATCGAGTTTTTCGTGAAATCAGCAAGCAGTTAGTCGACTCTTCACGTGACCAGAGGGCTGACCTTTTCTTTGGCCAACGAATCAGCATTGCCATTCAACGTGGCAATGCGGCCAGTGTTCTGGGCACTTCTCCCGTTGACAGCGATGTGGACGAATTTTTCGAAGCCCTGTGAGTTCTTCTCCTCCCCCTTTTTTACTCCACTTGTACATTTATACATATTCTACTAGCTTGTATATATTATCTAATAAGGTCTTGTTATTGTTTTAATAAATTAGAATACGTCAACCTGTGAGACTTTAGGTTAAGGGTGAATTGGTAACTTCTAGGTCAGCGTACTCCATCGTCGACCACATTATCCCTTTCCATCAGGTGAGATTGTGCCTAAACGCGAGCCAATCAAAATTTAACTCTACTGTTATATGTATAGGTTTGTAATTTCAAAGAATGGATAACATCTTCATCCCTTTTCATGAACACGCAGGTATGTAGCTGTCGCAGCCAATTAGCTTAATCAGCCATTGCCTAGCATTTTCTTTGAAATGCGCCGATTTTTCAGCGACCTAAGTGACATTTTTTTTCAATATCGGCGGATTATCGGTTAAACGGCGCAATTCAATGAAAAGGCTAGGCTCGTAATGAAACGGCTGATTAAGCTAGCAGTTTTCAGTAATGTAATGAAGGACTGAAGACAGTACATGATGGATGACATACATTGCATCAAGTGTAAGCGTGTGACCATTATAAAATCTCCAAAAAGTTTTTGCAGCACTTATCAGGCTTTACGTAATTTAATACAGATTGTGCACGTTTTACGGTTCGGACAGATTTCAAGGCCGTTAAGGAAGTGGTAAGGACATGATATTGTGAATCTTATATGGATTCTTTCACACGCCAAATAGTTCAGAGAAAGGATATATGAATATTTGAAAGGGTTCCGTAAGAGGAAACTTAACGGTTTTTGATAGGTTCATGCTTATCAGTTGTTAAAATCTAGACATTTACACAAAATATTAACTTGTCTGCAACTTTTTTTAAACAGGCTTATTTCAACTGTAAAAGACTTTTAGCCAGTTAAAAGAAAATACTTATTGCTTTTCCAGTACGTACAGTTTCTTTGGTTTTCTCTTGAAATGATAACTACACTTTCATGCAGAATTACTAACCACGCATAATTAATACTGTAATTCAAAACTCAGTGTGTATAAAAAAAAAACATGGAACATATCTTTATTTCAATACTGTTTTATGACTGTATTGATACCTCATTGCACTTAGTCTTTCATTTGACTTGACTTCTTCACGAACCAAACGATCTTATCTCACTCCACACTGCACACCAAACACTACCTTGAGCATGAAAATCGAAGGTGTGTTTTTATTTGAAAGGTGTATGTAATTAAGTATTTTACGATAGTTTAGACACGATATGTGACAACACCTGTCTACTTTTCCCACAGGGCAACGGATGTCGGTTGTCAAGTTATCTGAAAACATATACGAACATCTTGGAACACCTACGTGTGTTAAATGAAATGCATTTACTGTTGATAATTGTGTGATTTGTTTGAACTTAGTTCAGGTAGGAGTGTTGGAGTGCAGGAGTGATGACGTCATGGTTTATAAGGAACTTTGAAGGGTAAGGCACTTCATACTCAATACTCAATATTTTATTGCATTCCATATGTATTACAAAGATGGCAAACAAAGGTAAAAGATCAATATGGACCCTGTCGGGCACAGCAAATTTAGGAAAAAGGGCTGGATTATATACCTTATCTATGCAGGTTTGTGCGTAGTATAGGGTACTTCTAGGCAAGCGTGCTCCATCTTCGGCCACATCATCCCTTACCATCAGGTGAGATAGTGGTCAAGCGCGTGCCTGTACATAAAAAAGAAAGTAGCTATGGCATCTATATCGATGCAGATTGTGTTGAAGTTTGTTAAATCTGTTGGCTTGTAACATAGATAACTATCATGTTTCGACTAAGGAATGGAATTCCTTTTAATTCCTAAATTTTCAGCAGTTCTGAAACTTAGGTAGCCCCTGAAAATTTTACTATGCATAATTTAAGTGATGAAATATCTGGGACTGCACGTCTACAGGCCCAATATTGTTTTAATCAAGTGTAAACATTGAAATGGTGACTACGAATTTAAAATAAATGATTTTACAACATCAGAATTGTTTTTTATTTAAGTTGGTGAATACATAAATGTGTTCTAGGTTTTTTCTTGTAAAATTTAACGTACAGTGTAGCCTTAAAACAGCAGGTACCGAAATATGATGTTGTATTATCATCTCACTAATCAGGTACCAAACATTAAATCAATAAAAAATGATCCCCCATAATGAGATCAAACTTGTTTTTAAAAGGTCGACGCTCGTGTCTCTGGTCAATTAAACAAAGACCATTAACTATCTTGTTTGAATTAATTATGGAAAAATCTTTTGATTCGATTGGTTTATTATTTATCAAGCACAATATTATTAGCGTAGGTGTGTATGAGGATCGTGTAACGGAACAAAATGAAAGATTTTTTTATAGTGACTTTCCATTAAAGATAACAAATAACTGACTGTGACTAAATAAAGCAGCCTGACGGGTCAATCTTCAAGGTTAAGCGACGCTTGACAAGGTCGGTCTGTGGATAAGTGACACCATCTAACATACCGAGATTCTTCCGTGCCTCGGAAAGCACTTAGTAAGCTATTGGTCCAGGCTGTTATTTGCCAGTCGTCACGGGTAGTCGGAGCTAAGAAAACCGACACCAGTATTGCTGAGGGTATTATCTATTTATTTATTAACTGAATAAATTAATAAATAATACCGGCATTGTGTTACTCAGATATGAAATGGGTTCTGGAGGTCAGATAGGCAGCAGCTCCATTTAAAATACTGGTACTGAGCTGCATTTCTCGCAGAACAGATGGTCGATGGGGCCGAAAAGATCTGGAGTGGCGACCAAGTACAGGAAGGCGCAGCGTTGGAAGGCCTCCCACAAGGTGGACCGAGGATCTGGTGAGGGTCGCGGGTAGCCGATGGATGCGAGACGCAGAGGACCGGCTACCGTCTTTTGGCTGATATGATGAGCTGTATCCGGTTAGTCTGGATACCGAAGCCAACCCAAACATAGTTGGAAAAAGGCCAGGCAGATTGATTTTTCCATTAAAGAAAAATTTTACAGGCAATGGTTATGAAAAAGAAAAAACTAGTACCTACTTAAGAAAAATTTAAGAGAAACTGTTGCATTGGTTATGAAAAAGAAAAAACTAGTACCTACCTAGATGTTTTTTAAAGAAGCCCAATTTATTTTATTTTTATGTTTTGTTCTTTTTCCTTTGTAGAAGGCGGAGCTGTCCGAATTCGCCGCGGGGCAGAGAAGCGGTCTGATAGAAAACGCTACCTTTAATTCCGCTACTGTTTTTGTTAGCTCTTCGAATATTTTTTCTTAAATCCTGTCTAAAAGAGGTTTTAGTTTAAAGTAAGAATTGAAATATAAATAAACAGTACCCGTATTTTGTGAATATTTTTCTATGACAATCCAGTGTTTTTAAAGAAATTGCTATTCTAAGGTTTTTAAACCACGGGCCCTGGAATAAGTGATGGGGTTAATGTCAGTTAAAGAAAGAAAGAAAGAAAAAGTATTTAATTGCCACAAAACAACACACATGACATTAGTGGATCCTGCACCAAAACCCAAACGATAGGTAGTGTTAGTAGTTCTTAAATTATGTTGGCTAGTTCAGAATAAGATTATAGCTTGTCCTAAACTACACCACACGGTACAGTGTAATTTAGGATAAGCTACACTTTAAAGACAACCCTAACCGTTTCTTAAAAGAGAATGTCCGTAGAATTAATGTCTGGAGAATGTCTATAGAATTTGGCACAACAGTAACATGTTGTCACTAAAAACTAAAATCGTAATCGATGAGGTGTGCACAACACTTCTTAAGCTTGAAAAATACATTTGCTACAGAATGAAAAGGACGCAATGAATCGTGTTGAATTATCAAACTGAAAGACACTGGTTTTAATTGTCTATTACGGAATCACAACTATGAAACCGAATGGGTTACCCATTGATTTTCTTAGTTGATTTCCTTTTTAATACATGAAATATCGAAATCATCTTCATAGGTATTAATTACCTAATGTAACCGCAATCAAACTTCAAAATTCAAATTAAAAATAAATTATTCACAAACAGTTACCGAAACTTCTGACTGCACTCAAAACAATCAGACTCAGCATCATTAACAGTGCTTCAAGCAGGTGTTTGTGTATTATTAATTATTACTATGATAATAATAAGGTTTACGAGACCACCCAGCTATCGACACTGGTATAAATCATCGGTAGCAGGGATCGGCTTTTAATTTGTGACTATTAATTAAAATTGGAGCCATTTTGTGTTGACTTTTTATGATTAAATGTTTTGTAGGTTTGATTGTGCGTGGGTTGGTAGCACTGGTTTTTTTTTGTTGGGTTAAATATTAGCTCATGATTTATTCGATGGCGAGCGCAGCATGTTGACACAAACTCATTTTAAAGCAGCAACTGGACTATACTAATTTTTGCGTCCTGCTTACTAAGACCATTTTGCCGTCTCGAATAAGATGAGACGTTTGGAAACCCCACAGATCTAAGTTACACATTATTAGAATATACATTCGGCTTAATTTAGTAGGTACCTTAGTAAATTTAGGGTCGTGAACATGGGACAAGGGGCTCTTATTTCTGCCTGCTGGGTTTAAAGGAAGCTAATATGAATGGGATACGGGAGCTAAGTTCGCTCGCTTTGCTCGCTCACTCTAGCTCCCTCAATCCCATTCGAACCTAACCTATCCGTGTCGGGGTGTTCCAAGTTCCCGAGCTGGCTCCACTCGCTCTTTGCACCGCGGTTAGATCAAATGTTAGTTAAAGAATAACACCAAAAGAACGATATAGGTACTAGATAAGAATATACTAATCGAACGTAGAGAAAATGTTATAACACTTATAACATATCAAGTTATTATACACTGAACTTTATATTCTATTCTATTCTATTCTTTTATATGGCAAGCAAAGCCGATGTCGACTATTCTGCCAATGTCTAAAGTAGATTGGAAAAGCAAGTGTGTGTGTTTAATAGAACTTTATATTAAATGAAAATTATGCAAAGTGTTGTAGGCCAAACGTTATGCCATGGGCGTTCGTGTCATATGAGCTTTCAAAAAAATGAGTTTGTCAAAAAACCCGACCGAAACAAGTCGCTTTTCAAGCAGTCTGATGCAGTTTAATTACAGATCTGAGGCCACAGACTGCATCAGACTGTTTGAAAAGCGACTTATTTGGAACTTTTTAGTAGCGGACGGGTTTTTTAACAGTATTTTTTTTTATTTCCTAAATTTTAGTGGGAGTGAGTCACCTACATTTTCTTTTTTTCATTTGCGGGCGCCGTTTTGAAAATTTATTCTGACGAAATCAACGACACCTCATATGTCAAAATCCGTCCAGCCGTTTGGGCTGTAGGGCGTACCAAAGTAGTTGACATACTAGATACATACGCTCGAAAATAATAACCCTCCTTCTGACGGAGTCAGGTAAACAGAGCAAATATTCTTAGGTATACTAAGTGAGCCGTAACCCGTAATAAGTTAACTGGTCGCGTTGAGCCCCACTTTAATTTATTGTGATTCACAACGTTGTTGTGATTAAAAGATGTAATTGCAAAGAATGGCTGCAGCCATTTACAGTACTACTAGGTATCAACTTCAAACTGCAAAATATCTACGTCAGTTGAATGCTAAAAACTAACCTTTTGATAAACTAAGCTTATTTTTAAAGGTATTTTTTTTCCATTCATTTCTATAAAGCTGCCCAAAAATGAACGTGTCGTTTTAACTATTTCCTATGAATATAAAATATGCAGCTGTTTCGGTAATCTCGTATCCGTTGAAACTTGATTTTTAATCACGAACTCTTCACTTGCACGTAGTAAAACCCCATGAATCCATGTATAGCTAGCTCTTTGATTTTATGGCGTAATATTGGTTTTTGAATGAATATTTTTACCACATTGACTTTACACTCCATGAAACCAACATTAACTCTTAAAATTTCATTTATAAGGGCTCATTTCCTTCAGCCGTTGGTTAAGATTCGGTAAAGTTAGCACTGTTTTACTGTTGAAATATATCGAACTTCCTCCCAACTCAATCCAATTTGTCTCTACTATGGAGATTAGGTTCATAAATCGTGTAAATTGATACAGGAAGCCCTTCCTTATCTTAAAGAGATACTATTTGTAATTAGTTGAAATTATACTTACAAATTACTTAAGTACAAAAGTAAACTGAGGAGAAGTTATAAGTTAAACTAAGTTTAGAACTACGACAGAAATTGCGACAGAAGTATCAGACATACATTTTTCTACTGTTCACACTAAACACTCTAATTTTCGTGTCACAAATACAGATAGGTACTTACCTGTAGTGAGTACAAGTACATAGGCAATCGGAGTTTACACTGAGTGTACCGTGTATACTGTACTCGTAGTAGCTTTACAGTCATCATCATATCAGCCGAAAGACGTCCACTGCTGGACACAAGCCACAAGTGTCGCCACAACAACCGGTCCTGTGCATCTCGCATCCATCGGCTAATTCGGCTACCAGCGACCCTTACCAGGTCATCGGTCCATCAGCTTTACAGTGAACACCTTCAATGTAACTTACTCATGTAACTAACTTATTCAAAGAAAACTAAAATCATTATTTCCAGAAAACAGTTTTCGGTGTTTTAATTATGTCCCAATTCCATTCCCATTTTGATTACATGTTTCTGAAGTGGTTCCAGTTTTTCATTTGAGAATTCCCAATAAATAAAAGACCAGAAGAGACTGTTGTTATTAGTCTATGTCATAAAAAATATACTAAGAACAATCATTATGAGTTGACATTTCGATAACTGAGGGCCAATTCTAATAAGTTCAAGTCGCAGTCTGTCAGAAACACCTCAAATCTCCCTAAAGGAGACGGAACCGCTGTCATATAATCTTGGGCCTAGATGTATAAGGATGAGAGTGGTGTCAATCAATAGATTATATCTATTATCAACCAATCTCTGAAAATTCTGCGGATTTTGGCAATCTAAGAGCAGAGATAGAAGAGATTTAGTATAATATTGCGCCTACATTACAACATGAAACGGAACAATGCCCAAAAAAAATACACTGGCCGGTATCATCAACCTATCTTTTTTAAATATCTTTGTCAGGAAGTATATAAAGTCGTGTCACAAATAAGTTCTGTCATTATGATTTGTCAGTTCATCAACAAAAATTAATATTCTGTCAACCAAACTGCTGTTTGACATAAAAACAATCAACCTTTCTAAAGAATACGTCATTAAACTGCTAAGAAAGCAACATTGTTGCAGGTTATTCGTGACCTAAACTGTTTTTTAGATAACTCGTCTTCTAGACTGTGAATTGTGCAATTTTTTTAATGGAAAATAATAAATACTTTTTTTAAACCATATCTCAACTCTTTACGTATGGGCCCATTAGTTTCCGTCTCCTTTTGACTGATTGCGACCGAGATGCGAATGTGAACGGCGAAAATGAGTAGATTTGGCCCTCTGATTAAATTAGGAACATAGTTTTAAAAACGAAGATAAACTATTTACTCTTTATAAGCAGTAGGCAAGTCGTTGTAACTCGGTTAGTGCTAAATTAGCGTGCAACCGTCAATGTCTACATCGAATGTCGCGAACAATTTAATTGCAATTACAGTTGTGCTTCAATTGCGACTGCAAATCATTGAATTATACCTCGGTCTTAGGGCTGTTACCAACCAACTTCCACTCCATTACTGTCTCATTAAAGTTTGTAGGTTAATTATAAAGCGGTAGACATTGATTGGGCACAAGAGAGGAAGTTAAGCACTTGCACTTGCATCGAGAAAAGAGAGGAAAAGTCACGTGCCGCTTGACATGGATCTCTTATAATAATATATATATATATTTTTTTTTTTAAAACATTGCCCCACACTAGGATTTTCTCCTGTATCGCGGGTGCGTTCACAAACATATAAATTCACATACACAAACAGTGTACATGTTTGTTGTTCTATTCGGTGATGTCATTCATAAATCTGGTCCTCCTTTTTTTAGAATTTCGAACGTCCGTATTAGTATTTTGGACAGGCTATGTTGGAATTCAAAAGACGTAAATACTAGTAAGTATATTTGCAGTTTGATACAGTCACAGTATATATACTGTGAATATCTGCTGCCATTCTTTGTGGGCCAATTTTCAGCAAATTTTAGTTACAATAACGTTTTAAATCAGCATTCAATGGGATTGAAGAAGATCAGTTAATATATTAGGTTTAAGTTAATTTTATGTAAATTCTTAGACTAGTGATGCAATAAAATATAAGACATTTATTTCTAATAAGGTACTGTCATCGGCTTCATCCCCATGAAAGTCAGAAGTAATCTGAAGGGATAAGTTGCATTTGTCCTAATCCAGGATATAGTCTTTCTGTGAACCAAGTTTCATCCAAATCCGTTTAGTTGTTGAGACGTGAAAATTATAATATTAGAAGGATAGCTTAGTTTATGTAAAAACTCCTCTGTCATTGTGAAAACCGTGGTATTCCACATATGGTGGCGGCGCCGAAATGTTTAAAATGTTTTAGAATCGTAACAGCCCTAGTTTGTTAGTCATCACCATCCTGCAATCACGACAATTGTCAAACGATGGATGGTCGGTGCATTGAAACAAATGAAACGTCGTAAAACAAGCTGTTGAAGGATCGTTAAACTGCAGTTAAGCCGACGATAATATTAAATTTCTGATAAGCCCTAAGGGGGCTCCCTAGGGCTTTGGCTGGACAGTAGTAAAAAGCCGTAAGATTTTTCTCCTTTGCTGTTCTTTTCTGATAAATTTCGGTGCAGGGTCAGAACGTTTTTTAAATCGCTGAACGATACCTACACCAGAAGAAGAAACTTATTGATTTTGGCTTTTAGGAGTTGCAGTGGTTGAAAATACTGAGACCAAATCGCCCAATAACGTAGATCATGATCCTGTGCTTGCAAGGATAAACATTTGTAACCTGCAGGGTTACACATACAGCTTTCACCCGACATCGACTGCCACCCGATTGTTGGTTAGTCCATTTCTTTCATGAATTTTAGTTTCATGTCATCATCATCATCATCATAACAGCCGAAAGACGTCCACTGCTGGACATGTGCCTCCCCCAGATGGAGGCCTTTTTCATAATCGCCACGCTTGGCAGGCAGGTTGGCGATCGCAGTGTAGCTGTAGCAATGTACCTACAGAGAATGCTGCTACCCATTCTCTGGTGAGTACCGTAGTCGCCTCTTACGAGTTACGACACCCACGGGAAGTGATGGGAATTTCATGTAGTTTAGCTTAAACTGGGTTACAATGAAAGTAACTAAGCATTCATATGATTACAACATGCTATGCCACAAAACTCATTGGTTGTCATTTTTGCCTCATTCATAATAATGTTTAACATAACAATATCAATACCCAATTCGTTACCACAAATCGTAAGCCCAAGGATATCCATGACAAAATCGAGTATCAGTAATGACCACATTAGCGTCACAAAAAGTAACTAATTCGAGTTACCTACGTATGTATTTGTAGGTAGATGTATGCAAAAACGCAGAGCAATAAGCTTGAGACGAATTATGCACGGATACGCGTGGTCATTCGGATTGACCACAATAAGTCACACGACTGTAGGATTACCATATTGAGGACGTATTCAGGACATGTTGGGATCACGAAGTTCTACTGAATTATTTTGTTTATCGCTTTGGTTTAGAATGCTTTTGAAATAAAGTTAAATGTTGGCTCGATAGTAAAGTGACAGTTACCGATTGTCACTTAAGGTTAATAAAATTGGAAGACTAGTGAGTCATTTTAGCACATCAGAACTACATTAGCTCTATCCGCCGTCGACCGGGCCCGGATGAAAAGTTTATTAGACATTTTAAAATATAGATGGTTACAGTGAGTATTGAATTACAGTGCTACTAGTCGGGATATTTTCTACCAATGGGAAACAGTGTAACACAACATGGTAAAACTGAACGGGAGCAAACTCTGTCATGGGGAGTCTTTTATAGTATTGTCTGGGTTTTTTGACAGAGTATTTTTTTTTCTACATTTTAGTGAGTTACATCTATGTTTCATACTATTTAGGGAAAGGGAAGAAAAAAAAACATTTTTTTCATTTTTTTTCCGCTCGAAATGACAAACAATAAAATAAAAAAAATAATAGAACACCACTTTTAAATTAACTAAAAAAAATTATCTACAGAAGGCTGAAGGGTATCGTTTGTTACTAAATAAAGTTTATGTTGTTCAGATTTATTAGATTTAACTGCCCCAAATTTAGGCTATTAGATATTAGCTTTAACTTTTCATGTGTCCAACAGTCTCAATATTCATGGTGTCCGTACATGTAGATGATGGTTCTTGTCGCCCAATCGTTCCCATAGGTCGGCACAGGTGTCAAACAGCTCGGAGGCCAATTTAAATCGCATTAGCGTGATAACTCAATTGTACGCGGAATATGCCTACAGACCTATGAATCTGTAATTTTAGTACAAAGAGTTATGATGGAAGAGTTTGGGTATTAAAGTTCCTGCTAAGAGTTTTTAACAGGAAATAAAAATTGGTTTGAATGTGGTATGAAGTAACTTGAGTAAATGCTCAGTAGCAATTTCTGAAATACTTTTTTAGCTACTTACGGAGATTAATACCTGGCCATTAGTAATTTTAGAACAAAGCAAAGGAAAAGTTGAATGAAGAATTTGTTTTTTTTTTCTATTTCCCTGTTTTTCCCGAACAAAAAAAACGAAACGAAAATTAAATGAAACGTTTAAATACCTGCCCCGATTTCAGAAGTGAGTATTTCTCAAACTCTACCTTAGCTTGAAAGCATGTCAAAATGTTACTCATCGTCTGCCTAGCCTTTTCCCAACTATATTGGGGTCAGCTTCCAGTCAAACAGCATTTAGCTGAATACCAATATTTTACGTGGAGCGGCTGCCTACCAGACCTCCACAATCTACAACCCAATAACTGGAGAGGCAAGACTGGAGTCAGATTCACTGGCTTCTGACAATCCGTAACGACTGCCAAAAATCTACAAATGCATGTCAAAAATTTACTAAATTACTGAATTCAAAATCAGTTAAGAAACCGTCATAATGGTTAGTCTACATTTTACTAAGGTAAAGATACAAATAGTATTCAAAGGATATACTCAAGTTATTCATCTAACACCTCATCCACATCTTCGCACCTCTCACCATAGGACATTCGCATTACTTATGGAAATGGGTTCCATTAAGTCTGATTTAAATGTTAGTGCTGGTGCCTGCCCCGGGCAATTTGTCCAATAAAGGGCTTGCCATTAGCATTGCAACAAATAATATTATAAAGAATTCTAGGGCGCTGATGTATGGAGAGATTTCCTTTGACAGCTTGCGAAGCCATTTTGTTATTAGAGAAAAATGTTGATTGTTTGTGTTACAGATTTGTAAAATAAAAATAAAATACGACAAAATGTATGGGAATGACATTAGGTGTGGAAAGGAAACGTCATTACCTAATGTCATTCCCATACATTTTGTCGTCAGCTGAGGATAGCCTATAGCCTTCCTCATGAATGTGGCTATCATAATTATACAAAAATAATTTTCAAGATCGGTTCAGTAGATCCAGAGATTACCCCTACAACCTCACAAACTCACAAACTTTACCTCTTTTTTATTAGTATAGATTTATTACAAAAATAGACACCTCATTAATTTTCCCTTAGTATGCACAATGTATCTGTACTCCTTTTTTTATAAATGGGAAATCATCAAATGCACTGCTTTCCACTCTGGGCGGAGCGGAAGGGAGTGTAACACTCTAAGGGCCAATTTCACCGATGAAACTGAACGCGATCAGCCAATAAACCAAGTTTATGAGCTGTCAGTGTGAACGCCGTTTAGATGTACTGATCGCGTTCAGTTTCATTGGTGAAATCCGCTCTTAAACTGCATTCAAGAGCTGTCAGTGTAAATATTCCATAGAAAAATAATGACACTGACAGCTCATAAACGCATCTAGTTTATTCGCTGATCTCGTTCAGTTTCATTGGTGAAATTGGCCCTTAGACTAAAACCCATCCGTGCTCCTCCTTGTTCCCTTTGCTTTCCAGGGCCGCGGTAACTCTTTCGAACAAAATCCGCAAACCTAGCAGGGGAATGTGTCTATACTTTAAGTACGTAAATAGTGATGTATCGATAAGCATCGTTAGCGATTCAGTTTTTATTTATTATTTTATTGTTACTTTACATTTTACGAGCTCGACTCGCTCAGGGCGCCTTACACTTTACTTTTGTTTTGGTTTTTAATTTGTTTGGTCTGTTTTGTACGTTCAAGGTAATGGCCTTTTCCAGATATTTCTGTCTTCTACTTTTTCATTTTTGTTTTCCCAAAAATACAATCTTTAAAAAAGCTACTTGAATCAATTGAAAATAGACTAAAACCGAGATGTTTGATTAATAAATTCGAAAATGGAACTTAAACAGTATGAAATTATCTGCTAAGTACATTAACGGGAACTTAATTACTGGCTCGAATTACGTTTGGGCATTTTAATTTAAATTGAACCATTCGATTTCGATGAAAATAATAATAAACGCAACTGTAACAGTGATGCCAAGCGTTCATATTGTTTTCATCGAAATATAATTTTTCAATTTAAAATTAAAACCTCAAAACGTCATTCGAAATGTGTCGAGCCAGGTGCCATGTTAACTCGTACGGGATATACAAGTGGTGAATCAGGCCCTAAGTAATCATGATCAATCACAGAATGCATGTATACTATATAATAATACTATTACCTATTAAATACATAAATGTCAGTCTATCAGTACAGTTGGTGCAAACCTCAACCTACTGAAACAATGTATCTCATTAAACATTTTAAATAATAAATGATATTTGCCCAACCTTCTTCTTGATACCTGCCAAACAAAACTATGGACACGTCAACAATACATTTAAAGTTTCTCTGTCTGTACGAACGGATAGCGCACGCGCAACTTTCGGTCCATCGCCTTTGACGAGAGGTGATTGTTACAGACAGATGGACGGACCGAGGCTTGTAATTATGCCTCTTATTACGGTACTTGTGTGTTTTACGGTTTGTTTATTTTTGTTGAAAAAAAAAGGCCGTATCACGCGCGTTATTAATAAGTCGTATTGAGTATGGCATGATTGTTTGGAGAAAAATGAGTTGTTGAAATAGCAAAATTGGTATTTTATGTAAGTATACTGTTTGAAATCCAACTGTGACCATCCATAACATTCCGTGTCTCTTCTGTGTCTCGGAAAGCCTGCTAAGCAGTTGGCACCGGCTGTCATTATAAGTGCATCTTTGATAGTCATTGCCGGTAGTCAGAGGCCAGAGGATCTGACACCAGTTCTCCTTCAAGGAGTATCGTGTTACCCTGTTACTGGGTCGTGGAGGTTAGATACGCAGTTGCTCTGTGTAAAATACTGGTGCTCAGCTCCATCCAGTTGGACTGGAAGCCAACCTCAAAATATTTGGGAAAAGGACAAAGCAGATGAATTGTTTGGAATTACAGGACCGGCCGATGTGAGGCTCTTGCAGATGCCATTATCGAGCAGGAAACGATTGATTCAAGAGGGACTTTATCCGTAGTGGTTGATCTGCATGAATTCGTACTTGTCAATTTCTGGCCAGTGCGAAGCCTGAATTCCACAACTAGGTACTCCAGCGCCTAGGCCAAAGGTTGTTGCAGGAAATCGTGTGTTGTAACTTTGTAAGACAGTCAGAGTCTGACGGACACCTCGGGAAGAAATTCATGAGTTCTTTTTATTTTTATTATTGCATTGATTACAATGAAAGCTATGATGTCGACGACGATGGAGTACCTACGCTTTTCCACTTTTAACATACTGCCATATAAGCGAAATGACGATGTTTTTTTTTTTCCTTTGGCCACGAGTTAAGTCCTCTTCTAAAGCATTTTAAAACTAAATTCAAATTCCTGTGGAATATTATCTCGTCAATCCTGTCTAGATTAATTTTGTGTAAAACTAATCTCAGCTTAACTCAAAAAAAAAATACTAATCGAAACTGGTGAAGAGGTCAGCGAAAACTAGTTTGCGAAAGACTATAACCATAAAATATTATTTTAATTTCTGAACATATTCGCCTAAATCTTGATACATTGCCAGGGTGACAATTTCTTTCATCTTGATACCTAAAATTCATATTACTAACTTAAAACTGTATAATTAAGTTCGATTTTTTTAATTTTCAGTGTCAACGTCCATGCATTTAAATAATGCCCAGGAAATGGTAGGCATAGGTAGGACCAAACTTAAATGCAGCTCGAGTCGCTGCGCAGTAGCAGATTTGGTTAAGGAGTGGGGGTACTGCGTAGCGAGAAGCGACCTTCACAGACGTCATTTGTAAATCGACCTATAAGAAGACGTCGTTTTCATTTAGATAGCAAAATGAAACAAGTTTACCAACCAACCTACCAACCGCCACCAACCTACCAACTTGTCTTCAAAAAATACTTACCTTAAAAGGACGAGCAACACTAAAAAGTATGTCCCACATTCAGCATAACATACCTACATGGCATCAGCAAAATATGATTCACCCAGATAAAACTGTCAAGTGCAGCAGTTTCCAAGAGTAGGCACGTGTCAGAACCTTCAACTTGTCATTTGGCATGTGTATGTGAATTAAATCAAACTAAAGTACCAGTTACACGTGTCGCGGTGTTGCCAAAGAGATACGGCGAAATTCGTGTAACTTGACACGATGGCTCTGAATCGTGGTAACGGAATATTATATTATTATTCAGACATTTTATCAGATTTGTCTTGTGTTAAAGCCAAAACACGGACAAAAATATTTCAGAAGATCAAAATTTATTTCAAAAATCATCAAAGTCTTCTGAAAAAATGTTATTTCGGCACTCCATAGAAAGCCGCGAAATCTTCTGTAGTTTCAGCATAAAGACATATTTCGGTCAGCCGTCATTCATCGGTCGGTATTATGCTTCTTGCATCCAGCGGACAAAATCGTATTCTTTTCTCGAGCCACTTTGACCCAGTCCCTGCGGTAGGCGTGTAGGTCGACCTCGCCACCTCTTTCTTGGCCGGCCTCGACGGCATCCTCATGCATTCACCTTTTCAGATGCTATTGAGCATTGTTGGTCAAGTAGTAGTAGTAGCAATGGTTTTCACAAAATAGTTTAGTAAATTAGATTTGTCATACAAAGTAATCTCATGTATTAAGGTGGATGGGGCATGACTTCGTTATTCCACTTTGATTTGACGAAACAATTTTTTTGCCAATCTCTGCTGGAGTCCGCAATCGATAAACGAACTTCCTTCTTAGCCAATCACAGCTATGTGCTTTCGTTTATTTTTAAAGTGCAAGTGTTACTCGGCTCCAACCAATCAATACAAAAACTACTAACTAAAAGTACTGCCTTTTACTAGACATACGATCACCATGTCCATAAAGTATGTTACACAAAATTTTAAGAGCGATTTCACCCGCTTGAATGTCAAAGAAAATCTTCAGGAAACTTACGTATGCCAAGTTTACTCCAAATTCGTTGAAGACTTTAAAACTTCTGTTAGATTTTACGACGATAAAGTTTTCAGCTACCGATTGCATATAATACACAGACATTTAAAAGGCAATAAACTTATCGTCAAGGGTGACCACTGCCACATTCAAAACTAAGATTAAACACATATCAAATCAAAATTAGCATAAGTATCGATAAATCGCCGTAAAATCGCCACAAGCGGTACCGATCATTAATGAACGGGGACATAAATTCTCTTGTCATCAATATATTGATGCTTTGTGCTACGGAGGAGTAAGACATGGAGTGCTAAGTATGACAGACTGAGTAAAACTATGGTACCATGTAAGCCAAGTTAGTAAAAAACAATCCAGAATGAAACTTAAGGAAACGAAAAGCATCCGTCTCTGGTGTGTTATTGTTGTCTGGTGTACAATTGCCAATCCGTTGGCCAAGTAGTGTGAAAGCTGTTGATGTTTCTAAAACAGGGGGAGGAAAGTGACCAATTATGAGTGATCCAACCCAAAGTGGAAATCAGTTGAGGGTAATACTGTCATCCGTTGAAGATAAGTTAGTCGATGGGGTCCAAGGTTCTGGAGCTGTGTTTCGGAAAGACTCCTGTGGCTTAGGTCCACTTTGGTGAAGGCTGCGGGAATTCACTAGACGCGACGCACAGGAACGGTCAATGTGGTGACACATGGGAGAGTCCTATCTCCAGCAGTGGACGTCTTTCAACTGAAATGTTGTTGAATACATTCACCTTCCGTAGGTGACAGACAGTCATACCCGTTAAAAAGATGATAACAGTAAGCGCTCCAAGAACTCTCTTATCTGTGGTCCTTGCCAATTTGTGTGGCTACCGTGTTTTTAGCAAATCCGACAGCCGGACCGTCGACCGGTTGGCGTGATATTTTTTCTAACGTGTCCGATTTCACACGGACGTTATAAGTGAACGAACGCCCAATAGCGTGAGAGCCGTATCCTGTATTTTGTAAAATAATTACTATGGCAACTCGATTTTTGCATTGTTAATTAATTAGGTAGCTATATTTGGTAAACTGTTTTTTTTTGTAATTGGAATGGGGCTAACATTCGGAATAGAAACAGAGATCTGTCTTCTGACGTAACGGTGACGTCATAGTACATGTATGGGTGGAAAATTCTGAAAAGCGCCACGCGTGCAATCGGAATAGGCAGCAAAATCTCAAACAATGCGTAATTAATTTATTAACTGAATTATTCGTTTCATTATCAATGTTATTTAGCTGTTTTTTGCATTGTTCGTTTCTTCCATATTAAATAGTTGAAGTTTTATACCTCAATCAAAACTTTCTGTTTCTAGCTTTCAACACAAAAGTTAGGAAATAAACTAATATTTAAAATATCGCTTAGCCTTAATTTTAATCAAGCCAATTAAAAACTTTAGCTTATCTTATCACTACATCATTAACGACTAACCTTAACCGCGTAGAAAGTGACAACTCCGTCACTTTCCATGATACGATCTTCTGCTTGACCCTTTTACGTAATAAACAGGTTCTCTCCATATAGATCAACTACTGGATATTATTCTATCCACCAATTAGACGCCTTTTTAAACGTTCACATAAGCTACCTTCAAGGAGATATGAATATTCATAGGAAAAGAGATATCTTAAATATTCTCTGAATACGTAACATGTTTTGTAAAGGAAATGTTCTAGGATTGTGTAACTGACTGATCAAGGGCCCTTTGAGTTTTTATGATAATTTAGCTATTAGATTGTAAACTGTCGTAATCATCATCAAGATATCAGGGGCTCTAGACAAAGTGATACTATACCGGACAAATCGATTGTCGAAATCCACGTGACAATTCAGTAGTGAATGTCAAACCCATATATTTTTGACGTTTCGACAATCGATATCGCTGTCGACTGTCACTTTGTCTAGAGGCTCAGGCCGCAAATGTCAATTGCAGAGCAGAGGCTTGTCAAACCACAAATGAAATACTACCACATATTGCAATGATTGCACTGACAAAGATTTTTGGTAACTAGTTTCCTTGTGATGTGATCAGAAGCAGGGACAAAATTAGCCCGGGTTGCAAAATTGGTTCGGAAGAGTCACCGCGTTCCTGGAACGCAAAGGGCATTTGGTGGAACACGGACGAGTTTTAAATAGTCAGTAAGACTCTGACACTCCCTTGCGCTCCGTCCAGAGCGGAAGGAGTCATTTGATGATTTCCCATGCTAAAAAAAAGTTGTTTTAATATTAAAACATGTCATTATTAAACGGTCAAAGATTTGACATTTACCTACCCGTTCCTACATGCATTGCAATAAAAAATCGACTATTCTAATTTGAAAGTGAGATAAAATCGACTTAACGTAGTAATTTTAGACACAATTTACGATCTCTGAGATTAATATTGTTCAGTGTAGTGTACTTAAAGTTTTATGTTACAGGCTGGGAACTGGGAACTTTGCGTAAGTGGCGTTTGAGACTGCGTTGGCAAAACTGACACCTGGTTAGAAGTAACTTACAGAAAATGTGTGATATTTCGCAAAGGTACTTGAGTTAATAGCTGCGACGACGACGTGAAAAATGGCTAGCATTTTTCACGTAAATCACCCGAATGTTACAGCGTGTGACAGAAAAAATGAAATGTTTACCAAACTTTTACTATGGGACGAACCCTGAAACCGCGAAAAATAGGTTATGCGCACATAAAAATATGGGGCAGTAGTTTCTTTTTTCGCGATTTCAGCTTTGATCCCATAGTGAAAGTTGTCTATAATGATGAGTACAATGACCCTTTAAGGGGTATTGCGTTTATTCTGTTACATGTTGTATAGGTAGATTTACTCTAATGCAGTTTATGTTTTCATGAGCCATGATGAAACTTTTATAAGATACAAACATAGACTTATATAAACTTAAGTCTATGTTTGGTATTTATTAAAGTTTACAAGTTCTGTATTTAGGTATGTTTTGTATAATATATTTACTATACCTACAAATTGTGATTATATTACCGGCAGATGCAATGTTAAAAAATTAAAAAAAATATGGAGGACGCATTCTCTAGGTTTTCCTTACCTCCACGGGAAAAAGGCGCGAGTTTATGTATGCGCGGGAAAAATATGTTTTTAATCCCACCATCTCGGAAAGAGTATTTTTAATATTCAATATCTGAGTGGAAAAGCCGTTTTTATTCTCTAGAGGACAAAGTAAATTGAATTTAGAACATCGTGTGCACTAAGTTTGTGAATTAAAAAAAACATTAAACCTATTTACTGCTACCTCTATGGTGCCGAATATATATCATACAACTTTTTTTTAATTTGTTAAAAACTCAGACTCGGAACCTTCTTGGTGTTCTTTTTTCAATTTGCTTTGTACGCGGTTCTTTACGCGGCATTTTTTCACGTCATTGTTAAACCTTATATTAAAAACAAGAAACTTGAAAACAAGTGAAAAAACTAAAATGAGTGATTCTAGCGACGAGGAAGTTTGTTTGACGCCAACAGAATTGACTGAAACTGTTAATAATGCGCAAATGAGCTTTCTCCCTCAACAATCACGCGAGAAGTATTTAAAACAGTACGATATGTTCAACACGTGGCGACTAGCAAAAGGAGCCAAAACTTTCTCAGAAAACGTTTTGCTGGCATATTTTATAGAATTATCCGAGAACAAGAAAGCAAGCACTCTATGGAGTACGTATTCGATGCTAAAAGCAACAATAAAGATGAAAAAAGACATACATATCGATACCTATCCTAAATTAGTGGCATTTTTAAAAAGAGCCTCATCTGGTCATCAACCAAAAAAATCGAAGGTTTTCACAGTATCTGATATTGAAAAGTTTCTTAACGAAGCACCCGATTCCGTATATTTGGCGGCAAAAGTAATTCAGTTGTACGTTCAGTATCTACTTAAGTATATTAATCTCAATTAAATAGTATACTTAGTAGATGTTGATAGGCATAATTATGCGTTCATATCAATTTTTTTTCATTTATCTACTACAATACTCTTTACGTTACAGGTTGTTCTTATTATTGGAATAAACGGAGCATGTCGAACTAATGAACTAACACAACTTAATGTCAAAAACATTGAGAAACATTCAGATGACTTACTTTTAATTAATTTACCTAATACAAAGACAAAAAGAGACCGCAACTTCGTCATTCGCAAGGAATACGTAACGATTGTTGAGAAATATCAAGCCTTCCGCCCGCCTAACACTCCAATCAATCGATTTTTTCTACAGTATCGCAATGGAAAGTGTGTTAGACAGCCTATGGGTACTAATAAAATTGGCAGTATCCCACGAGAAATAGCAACATTTCTTGAACTTCCAGAACCCCTGTTGTACACGGGTCATTGTTTCCGACGAACTTCAGCCACACTTTTGGCTGATTCCGGAGCTGATCTCCTGTCCCTTAAGCGCCACGGAGGCTGGAAGTCCAATGCAGTTGTAGAGGGATACATAGAGGATTCCATCCAAAATAAGTCTAAAATATGTGAAGGCATCGTAGGAGCCATTACACTGAAAGAGCCTCAATCGGATCCTTGGACTGGCCCTTCTACATCAAAAATAAGCCGTTATGAAACACCTAACCATCTCCCTCTCTCTCCAACATTCACGCCAAGGGAATCCGATGAATCGGTACAACTATTAAGTATGACAGATAGTTTACCGAAAAACAGTACACAAGTGACTAACACCAATATTACAGTACCAAACAAAAATATTACACTCAATTTAAATAACTGTAGCAACGTTACTTTAAAATTTTCTTAATTATACCTTAGTATTATTTTGTTATAATTTAAAGATTATTCTGTAATACTTACCTGTCATAATGTAGTAATTAATACCTAAACTGAAATAAAAGTGTACCTATCTTGTGATTGTAAACGTTTTTTTTTTTGCATTTAGTCATTTCCTCGCTGAGGTGGAATGAAAAGTTACGTGTTGCACTCGAGTGCAAAGATTTTTCACCTCGTGCTCTTTTGATTCCCTCGCTAACGCTCAGCCGGTCAATTCTGTCGACATCTCACGGTGTTCACCTAGGCGGAGTGAACGACAATAGAGCTGTCACTGCATCTTATTTGTATGGTTGGACAACTCACCTGTCGTGCGCCCCGGCCGGGTGTTCACTTCGACATGTTTACAGAATCGCAATGCAGGATTCTAATTTTGAATCACTCGCTGCGCTCGTGATTCAATTTTAGAATCCTTCGCTTGCTCGGCCATCAAAATTGAACACGCGGTTAAAAAGCAACTTTGCACTCTTGTATAACAAATAACTATTTCTTCATTACATTGTTTATCTATAAATATAAAATCTCGTGTCACGGTGTTTGTGGTCGCACTCCTCCGAAATGGCTCGACTGAATTTTATATTTTTTAAGTATATTTGGTAGGTATATATGCGCGTACGAAGTCGCGGGCAAAAGCTTGTTATATTCTACCCGTTCTGTTTTATCTGTAAAAAATGTGCTGACGATCTTTGTTCAAATCAAATATTTTAAAAGAAATCTCGGGAATCATCAAAATCATATCAGATTATAAATTAATGTAAAATAGATACACTATATGATGATCTCATAAGATACAAATTAATCGATATATTACTCACGAAAATCGCGTAAAAACCGATTGGAGACTTTCCTAAGATAACATACTCATCCATCATCTATTTAATATTTTAGTACTTTCCTAAAGAACTTTTCAATTAGAATAGATAACTACGAAACTGATTTTTTATTTTGTTGTATCGTTATCTGTTTTTAGAGTTCCGTACCCACAGGGTAAAAACGGGACCCAATTACGAAGACTCCGCTGTCCGTCTGTCTGTCTGTCTATCCGTATTTCTGTGTGTCCGTCTATCTGTCTGTCTGTCAAGGCTGTATCTCATGAACCGTGATAGCTGGACAGTTGAAATTTTGACCGATGATGTATTTTTGTTGATAGTGGCAACAGGAATAAGTACATCATCTGTGAAAATTTCAACTAACACTAAAAATAGAATAAAATGAATATTTAAGTGGAGCTCCCATACAACAAACGTAATTTTTTTGCCGTTTTTTATAGATAATGGTACGGACCCCCTTCATGCGCGAGTCCGACTCGCACTTGGCCGGTTTTTTTTTATAAATATGTAAATTATAACGAGGTACGAGGTATTTGAATAAAAGAATTTGTTTTTGATAAGCTGAACATTCATTAATAGAATTTATAATGTATTTGAATTTATAATTACAGGCCAATGAATTATTCTCGAAAATGAGCAATTTGACGAGTTGTTTTTCATTCAGAAAGACTTGAAATCAAAATCGTGTAGGTACCTAATTTCGATATTTAAGTAGGTACATCCGCAAGCACTGGAAAATCACTTTTGAAAAGTCAATGCAATTTTTTTCCAGAAGTTTGAAAAAAATCAATAAAAACGATAGAAACTCTGATTTCTCTTCCATAAATCATAAAACTCATCACTCGTAAAAATTCTACTAAATATTGTTAAAAAACCGAGTAATTTGCCCGTCAAGTGACAGCGTGGGTGACGGTGACGAGTGACGAACAATCACAGGTATCTGTAAACATGCGCGTTGTTTGTTCAACTCCGTGTGCGCGGGCGCAGGCGGGGCGGTAGGCGGGTAGTCATATGTAGCAACTGTGTATGTGATACTTGTGTACAAATGTTAGGTATGATTTGTTGAGTATGTTGGTTTGGCGAAGTTTTTCTAAGTGTATGTCATTTTAAGATTTGATTTGCGCGTGAGGTATTTGCTTTTGCTATACAAGGGGGGAGGGGACTCTATCACATATTCCAAACCGAAAACTTCAACTTAAATCGAACCCCAACTCCATCGGAGTTTTGTCATAAATTGAAGTTTTCGTGCTCGGCAGATGAGTTTTAGCTGAGCAAGCACGTGTACGCACTTGCTAGCTCATCTCTCGAGTACGAAAACGTCAATTAGACAAGCTTTCATTGACATTTTCGTGCTCATGTTGGAGTTGAGTTGGAGTTTAAGTATGTTTTGGAATTTGGGCCTAAGATTCTTGCTACTGAATTGTATAATGATTTTTGCAATGGGCTCATCGACAACACATTTCAATGTTAAATGTAGGCTTCTTCCAAAACAGAGACATCATCAATAGCCACTTCAGTGAACAACAGCTCAACACGTGCTAATTTCATGATATTTCTGATTCAACTGGAATTCTAGATTGCACTGGTACTGTCCGTATACGTGTTAACAGAATCTGTTAATTCCTTCACAACGCATACATTTTTGAAAAATACCAAGATTTTATAAGCCCAATCAAACAGGAAATCCTATGAAGAATACAGACGGACTGATTCAATATTCTGTTAATACTAACAGAATATTGAATCAGTCCGTCTGTATATTGTGTGTATATTGCATTAGGTTACAAAACAGGAAAGCCTATACAGGCTTTCCTGTTTTGTAACCTAATGCAATATCGATAAACAAACAGGACATCACTATCAATAAAAGTACCTACTTAACTACTTACTGAAGTTAAGTGCAGACGCGCCGTATTTACGAGCAATATTTAGTATAGCGGATCACGAACAAGTCATGTCCGTTGGTACAGAGATTTTAGTTGTCCATTTGATTATACCATCGGCATTGCCTGCGCAATGGTATGGGCCAATAAAGATATATGAGGCAGTAAGAAAATAATTAACTGTATCAATGGAAGATAGTGTTTTGTTTCTTTAATATTTTTATTGGAGAACTATAGTAAAGGTGAAGTTTCAGATTTCCTAGAAAATAAACCCACACCAGGAGCTGAATTATTTTGTATCGCTAAGCTCATGAATTCAATTCTACAACACATTGTGTGTCAGATCAGGGTTATACCAAAACTGTCGGTCACAACAAAACAAAGGTCTTTAAAAGGAAGCGTGTCTGATTTTGCTCTCAGCTTATCCCAAAGTAATTCCAGCGAAAGTGAACCTTACAAAAAGAAAAAGCTTCGCACGCACGATTTAAGGAAAAGCAGTACGATTCATAATCCTACTTTATAATAATCTGAAATTTATTCACGACAAAAAATACACAATCTAAGCCTAAAATCTTTAAAATTCTGTACACTTAGTTCGCAATAAAGAATTTGATTGATTGAAAGGTTTTGCACATGAGATATTACAACGAAAACAAGAAACTAAATAAGAGACAATAACTAAGCAAGGTTTTTTTTTAATTTATGTCCGAAAGGAGTTGAGATCTTATATGAAAATTCATAATACCTTGTTTAAAAGAAAAAATATATATTTAGGAAAAGGCTTAAGTTTGCGGGTTTGCTATAAAAATAATACTCAATTTTAGCCACTGCTGGGCAAACGCCTCCCTCTCTCTTATCCACACAACTGTGTCATTTGTTTTGTGTTTGCTGTGTTTTGTAAGCAAACCGCTCCGGCCCCGGCGACACACCGGTGTGTCGCGAATTAATCGCGAATTTAATGTTAATTTACCTAATACATAAGATTTCTTTTTTTTTGGGAATTTTCACATGTCGGGGCATGTCTGACGAGAAATGGGCAAAAAGAACCACCGAATGGCTCCCATTAAATGCTAAAAGTCATCACGGTAGATCAAGGCGAAGATGGCGGAACGAGGTCGACTTACCTAAATGGTGTTCATAATAAAGAGTATTCTATTCTAATGTGCTTGAATGTAAACAACAAAGATACTGTTCAGTCGGGATTCACGCAAGACTGATATGATAAACATTACGTAATTTGTGCAATGAAGCAATATCTTCGCCAATTTTTTTAATCTCTGATTAACGAAAATTGATAAACAGGTGCTTTTGTTATTGTTGCCACGATTGATTAGAATTTTAATATGTTTTCGTCCTTTATCAGTTTTGTTACTTCGGCTCATGCTTAGCCACGCGTTTCAGATATGTACATATAAAGGAAGAAAGTAAAGAAAATAATTATTTTCTTCATTTTCCAGTAAAAAGAAAATGTATATGACATTCGTTAAATCTTTCAAGCTAGATTGGAACCTCTTTATCCTATCCCACAGAGTTGTTTGACTTCTTGGTTCAGTTCTGATAACAATACATTTTTCTATGATCTGACTCTCCATCTAGTGTTGGCTTCAAACGAAGTAACTCCTCAACGGTCTACAGTACAGAGACGCACATTTTAAAAATGTGCTACTCAAAATATTTTGCTATGTCCTCATTCTCCATCTCAGATTGTCTTCAGACGTAGCAAATCCTTAAAGTTACACAACACACATCAGTACAGACACGACTTTATTCTTCTTTTTAGCGCTTTAGAAAATGTTTTTATTTATTTTAAATTAACTGAAGAGAAGTTCGCCTTTTGTAAACTTCGGGGAAGTTACAAAAGGCGAACTTCTCACCTTTGAAGCATTCACTATTAGCAGAGAGCATTTTCTAGAAACATCACCCTGAAAACTTAGGTGAAGTAAACATGAAAATTCTTGAAGCTCATTCTACCTAAGTTATCACGGTGATGTTTCTAGAAAATGTACCAGCAGTTCCTTTAGTTTATGACAATTGTAACGTTGTTAATAAGTCTCAATCACAATACTGATTTACGATTGTCAGTCTCGGTATTGCGTTGTCGTGTATAATGTATACCACCAATTAGCTTAAATAGTATAAAAACATTAACAATTACATTGACGTTATTGAAATTTTAATCGGGATTATTTAGCTAGAGCCTAACTGCTTGCAAAGATTGAAACCACATTCATAACGATATGTTATTGAATTACCCTGTTAAGCCAACGACACGTTTTTTTAATGACTGATACACACTTAACTCTCTAGCTCAAAAATATGGATCGATTTTACTAAAACTTGCACTGTTCTATTATGTTCGACTGTAGTGATAGTTTTTGAGATATGCGTGGACTTTAGCACACATGTTTAGAAGCTGGTTTAGACTAACATACACATAAACTGCAATTCTGACAATATTACATACATGAAGTCGGTTAAAAACCTGTTTTTAAATAAATAAATAGCTCTAATTTCACGAAAATGTAACTTGCCGCTAAGCGATAAGTTACATTTTGCTGAAATTAGAGCTATTTATTATTCGGACTTTTACCTGCTTAGATAAATATACCACAAACTAAACATTATTTAGAACATGTCCAATAAATCAGAACAAGCCTAGATCCGACTAATCAGGACAGCTGATTGTCTCAACATGTTTCAGACGGTATGAGACAGTTTGCAGTCGTGATAGTCCTAACCTATATACTCGCTAGATTGCGGTGAAGACCCGGTTTCGCAAAACGCTAGTGACATTTACTCTCTCGGTCATAATACCTATCTCTGTGAACTTATTCTGTTTTAATAGTTCTAAGCTAGCTAGATATGATCTTAATTAAAGCAAGGAAAAACAAAGAAGACTTCAAAAGTTAATAAAAATTGTGTTCATAAACAGTTTTTGTACAAAAAAATGAGAGCCTGAAAGTTAAACATTTTATTTTCTTGTGGCTTCGAATAATACTAAACTCAACGTAAGTCTAGAATTGCATACCTAATATTTATTTTCTACAACAACATAAAAGAGCTTTTAGTAAACCAAATAAAAAATCTAACCCTGAACAAAAAATTAATCCTTTCAAAAATTATGACGTAATTGCGACTCAATGAAATTCCTTACCCACCCAGACTTGACATAACCAGTAACTTCTAAAGTGACTTCTAAGTGCCCTAAGTACACACCTGTTTACTTCAGAACTTCACTACTAACTCAGCGATAACATAATTTTCATATCAAGTGCTTAAAGCAAATATCAAATAACTCTGTGTTGATTTTTTATAGATTAGGCGACGCCATAACTCCAATAAGCCGTGTTAAAAGGTCGATACTCCCGAAACTGAAAAATAAATATTTAAAAACGTTTGCTGGGAATTATAGTTTTTCTATTTTTTTCTGTGAATTGCGTAATTGTGTGCCCAAATATTTTGACAAGTCATTTTCTCTGCGATGGTCAGTGATTATGTTATTCATAATTATGATTGATTGAGATTTATTCATTCTGTGCCTATGTCATAACCACGATAGTATTCATAATCAGACACCTATCTAATTAAGATTATATAGGTATTATGTATTACTAGCTTTTCCCGCGACTTCGTACGCGTATATCAAGTACTTTACGACCTATTCGCATTATCAATTATGCATAAAAAATTCATAAAATCGTACGAGCCGTTTCGGAGGAGGGCCGACCACAAACACCATAACACAAGATTTTCATATAATTATATAGATTATGTCTCAATGTCTGTAGGTTAGTTTCTTATTGTACACATTTTATCAAAAACATAACCTCAGTCCGACATTGTTCATCATCCCCTCAACGCGCACCCCAATTTATTTAGTCTTCTTCCAGAATTTCCTTTTGTGGTCATATACATTATTATTAAAAAAAATACCTAATGCACTAATCAATATTTAAACTTAGCATGTGGTATTTTTTCGCCTAAAATAAGCCTGATGATCATTAGTATAAAGCAGTGATTAGCAGTTTCTTAATTCTCTAAGAGAATTTAGAATTAAAATAAATTTCAGTATTTTTTCATTTTCCCCTATTCTTATGAAATTCATACTTATACTTTTCTTATGGCATTTCCAACATTTTCAAACCTTCATCGACTTTACAAAATAGCCAAAAAAAAATCTAAAAACGATGCTAAACCTTGGTATATGTAGAATTAAGTCCACGATGCTATCTTAAAACAGAAGCTCCATTAATAAAATAAAACTGAGCGAATCTAATCGTGAGGCGTGGCACGACTTAACCTTTCCAGAACGATGTAGGGAATCTTACTGAAACAGGAGTTACGGCTAACAGACTAGTGGCAGATACTACTTTTATAATGCCACTAATATGGACACAAAACTTTTGAAAACTGCTTGACATTTGAAAAAAATTATAAGGCCTTGACAAGTTAAAACATAAAATCATCTTTATTTATAAACTAACTGAACAAATTAAGAGTTCATTTTTTCATATCCTGGTAGGTGTATCTATTGGAAATTTGGTCAAAAAGTATTTTCAAACGCCAGTTTAATAAAAGCTAGTGCCTCCTTCTGAAAAAAAGAGACCTATGCTTCTTTTAAATATTTTTCAATATAATTCTAGTGACTCGGAATTTTCCGAAAGGCAGTTTACCAAGTCGAGTAAGTATATGGAATGTTTATTATCGATACAAGGTACATGATCAGCACATATTTACTCACTTAGCGTTACTTGCACCTTGTACATAGATACTATGTTTTATGTATCTAGCTCAACAACGTGGGTGGAATTCTCAGTTTACTTTTCACACAAAAACCCAACGTTATGGTATATATCATCACCATATTACGTCGTCTCCACGGAATTTATAGCTCTTGTCATAAAATAGATACGTGATAGAAAAAATTTAAAAGGACACCCGCGGGTAGCCGCGGCAGGCGTATCCTCGCTCCTCGCTCCTTGCGTCACCGTATCAACAAAGCGGGGCCCACGCGCTAATGTATTCAACGCGGCGATTGATGAAGTATAAAATTTCTTAGTACCGTCTCACTCACAATGGAATTATGATAATTTATCGGTTGGCTTGTGCCGGCCGAGTGTGTGGGAACGCGCGCGGCACGGGCTTTCCCACGACGCCGCGCTACGAAGAAGAACGTCTCATTGGCTACGATCAGAAGCGTCGCTTACGCCGTTATCCGTTCGCGTGTCAAAGTGCCCTCAGCGCCGACAGGTCGTAAGTCCCAAGTGGCCCGCGCTCGGGGCACGATTCGCCTATTCCGAAGGCGGCGTTGACACATAGGACGTTTTGCCGTCTAGCGGTGTAAGACAGAATTGGAGTAAGTAGCGTCACGGCGGCTTCGACCGCACAATGGTTCGGTGTCGAGTCGCCTAGCGGTGCTGGGAACAAACTCACACCTCTGCAAGGTGATAGTCAATGTTATTGTTTTGACTGACTAATTAGGATGATGTTTTTGTAACTCAAGGATGTTGTTCATGATAAATTACAAATTTATGTCGTGTTCTAGGATTAGAGTGAATAATAGCCTTATTAAATTATATTTATAGAAACATCTGTTAAAAGTTAAATGGCTGTCAGAAAGTATTAATAATGTCAACTAATACTAATAAATAATGCTAGTAAGAAATATGATTTTCTCGATAAATGACTGAGGAAAAAACTAGATAGTTGTAGGAAAAATATTTGTAAAATCTAACTCACATTGCTGGTTTTCAAATAGAGTTGGTCGTGAGGCGTGCAGGCAGCCACGGCAACATTTCCCGAAGTAGGCCACAAGGCACAAATAATAATTAATAACACACGTAAGCAGTAAAAAGTCGGTGCGACAGTAATAATTTCTATTCGTCACTCTGTCTGTATGACCGACGAAGGCGATAACGCGCCTCATGTCGCCGGAGAACTGCGCCCGCGCCGAACGCTCAGGGCTGGCACACACCAACGAAAAACATTCAAAACTATTTCTTCTTAAAAATATTTAAAGTTAATTCTTCTTTATTGCCATTATTTGCACATCAATAGCAAGTCCGACACTTAACAAAGAACGTCCTTTAGCATTGTAAAAAAAAATACTAGAACACAACAATTAATAAGTACCTATTTAATGCACAGACGTTTTACAAAAAGAAAACGGGAATACTATCCCTTGACAGATATTTAATTCATCGCCACGAGTCACCTTGTGACGTCAAAGTTTAGGTACGCTATTCTTTGGCACACGAACAGGGGAGCGTCTTGGCGTGCGTAAGCGCAGGGTGGCGCAAGGAGGGTGCGCGTGGGAACTCGTGCTAGCCAGCTGCTATCAGCTGAGACCCTCACTTAGATACACAGCTGTTTGATCTTACCGGCTTTGATTTACAGAAATAATAGTAATGAAGTAAATGGCGCGAAATTTTAACCAAATTGTTGGTGTGAGTAACGGATTTTTTTCTGAGACTGAAACTATTATTTATCAAGCTTTTACACAAATATCATGTAAAAAATGTTAGTATTTTAAATATTTTATAGAGGAACTATTACTAGAATACCTACTATTAATCACAAACATAGCAAAGAAAATGAAAAAAAAAGAAAGGAAAGGAAAATTACATTTTAACACAAAGAATTTAAAAACAATTGGTACACATTATTTAGAGTCCAATTTATGTAAAATGACGAAATTTGATTAAAAAAAAAAACAATTTATTGAACTATATTTAACAGTCTAATATATTGTCAAGTCAGCATTGCGGTATAAGGAAAAATGATCCTTAATTAAATTGCCTACATAATGTAAACTTATTTATAAAAAACATGAAACATCTCAGAATATTAATAATTCTAAAATCCCGCGAGCGCCACCCCTGCTTTATCACGGGCGTTTTGCCACAATCGGTGTAGGGCGCATAAAAGCGGAGCGACGGGCGGCGCGCGCGCCATTCGCTCACAGACCGTCGCGCGCGCTCCAATGATCCTTCCCGCCCGTACCATGTCGCCGCCGCACGGCGCCTTCCACCCGCCCGCGCACCAGCAGCCCGACGAAGAACCCGTCTCTCGAACCTACCAGTACCGCAAAGTCATGAAACCCATGCTAGAAAGAAAAAGAAGGGCACGCATCAACCGCTGCCTCGACGAACTCAAAGACCTCATGGTTACCGCCCTCCAAGCTGAAGGAGAAAACGTCTCCAAACTGGAGAAAGCCGACATCCTGGAACTCACCGTCCGACACCTCCACAGCCTCAAACGGAGAGGCCAGTTAGTGCTGAAACCTGAAATGTCTTACCAAGAACGTTTTCGTGCTGGATTTACTCAGTGTGCTACAGAAGTGTCTCAGTTTATTGCGAACGCTACGTTAGCTGCCACTGCCATGCAGCGACAAGGACCAGTGGATCCTCAGGCTGGAGCGAGGTTGCTTCAGCACCTTACTAACTGTATAAGAAGGTTGGAGAATCCTCAAGTGGTGCAGCCTCAGCCGATAGCGCCGAATGGTGTTGCGAGGCCGACGCCTTTGCAGGCCATCGCGCCGGCGCCCCCACAGCAGCAGCAGCAGCAGGCGGTGGTGCAAAGGACAACGTTACCAGAGCGAGGGCTGAAGAGGCTGGCGGAGCCGATGGATCCTGAAGCGGCACTCGCGAAGCGTGCGTACGCGCCGCCCTCGCCACCGCACAGCCCCGCCTCCGAGTCCGACTCCGCCCAGTCGATGTGGCGGCCGTGGTGACCGAGCTGCCGGCGCCTGGTGCCTGGTGCCTGCTGCAGCGGTGCTGATGACCGCCCCCCTCGCATGTGGACCGTGTGACAACGTGTGATATCATTTATGTTGTTGTTTGTTTCTATTAACGTTCCTAGAACTGAAGTGTGTTAACGAAGTATGGGTTGTTCTCGCTTTGCTTGTTGAAGTTTTACTTTTTATTAATTTAATAAATTAAGGTTTTTTTGTTCAGTAGTAATCTGTTATTTTTGTATTCCTAACTTCAACGTCTTCCGCGTCGGTTAAAGCATTTACTTGTACGTTTAAGTACCACGTAGCGTAGTTAGCACCTAAGTTGTACTGTGATAAATAGTTATCTTCGATAGGAGTTGTTAGGTTAGCGAATTCGTGGAGGATGTTTACTGTAGGCTTATTGAATGTTAAAAAGAAAATAAACAGTGTTTGCAGCAATATTTGTTTTGTTTTGGTAGCACCTTGTACTAACACTAACACAGATAAAATAATGCAACTGTATTATTATAAGTATTTCGCGCTTTATCCATATCTAACTATTTTTTTGTCAATTCATCCACTAACTCTGTATTATAATGTTCTTCAACTGAAATGTCATTATTAGTATCAAAACAAGCCTAGCATTTCTCAAAGCCCCGCAATTTCTCAACTACCAACTAATTAGTTCTTATATACGACTCAGACTCTTCATTTCCTTATCATCTTAATTCACATCTTAATTAGATATTGCACTGGTTACTCATAACTAAAGGTCTCATTTCCTTACAATCTCCAGTTGCTTCAGAAAAAAACCATTCAGCTCAAGCTAAAAGTTGTCTTATTCGTTTTTGTCTTGAGTTAAAATTACTTTAGTAAAACTATCATTGCACATCTTCAGTAATAGTGTAATGGAGTGCTGTTTTATTAAATATTCTTGTACATTTCTTTGTATTGTAAGCGGGTGTAGTTCACACGATATTCAACGACCGTGCCAGATTTTATTATCCAAGAGCATCTATAAAATCATTCCGCTTCAGACCAACGACCCGCTTTAAAAAACGCTCTAGCTGATCAAGATATAAATCTATAGAGAATTTGACGTAAATAAAACAAAAAACATGGTATGGAATTGTCCACAACATTTTCATGCCATAAAAAAAATTGAGAAGGAAAGCCAGTTTTATGAAACTTCAGATTTAGAGCAAAACTATAGACTATTCACTCATCATAATTTATGTCACAGTCCATTTATTGTGTATCTGTCAACGAAAAATGGCAAACGCCGCCGCCGCCGTAAGTAAACTTTTTTCTAAATAACAAAAGTAAATAACAAAGTATTACATAATTAAGATTTATCACAATCTCACGGATTCTGAAATTTTTCGGGGACATATCCACTTGGAATAAAAACGAAACGTGGAACAGAAATAATGAAATAATGAATCACAACGTTTAACTTCAAAACAATCGTGAAATGTCTTACTCAGAATAATATTAAATATCGTGATTGAAATTAACGGTAAGCAATATCGTGCTACTTACTTCTCGGACTTGTGCTACTGACATCACTACGTAGCTAATTCAATTATTATTTGCGTTAGACAAGGAACATCACTAACTGTTAATCTGTGGGTCAAAGCGACTTTAAATTCTTATTGCAAGAGGTCATCTAAACATCCTTCTTGTCTGAAAATAACAACAATTAAATCTTTTCATTTTTTATTTTCACTTATCACAAAGGTGAAACATCGGTATACATTTAAAATTGTTACAAAAATTTGTAAAACAACACACAATGCGAAACATTATGAATTAAGTCAGTGTTTACTGGTAGCGTAGTATTTCCGACTAAGTATATTTTCCGACGAGCTTTTGGCCTGGGCTTCGCTTGCGATAATATAGATTTTCGCCTAAGAGGTAGCTTGTAACCATCTCCAGGGTTCCATTTACTTTTGTATCAAAATTTATCAAAATCGGATCAGCGATTTAGGCTTGAAAGCGTAACTCACAAATTCACTTTCACGTTTTTAACATTAGTCAGGATTTGTCGCAGTCCATATTATCATGGACTGTCAAGAGAACTGTCGTTATCTGGACTTAGTGCTTCTCCAATTAACCTTTCATTTTAACTAGCTTGTTTGGCGGACGCCATTGCTGTTCCTATTTCTAATCCCTAAGTCGCGTTTTACGATATCCAAAGATTAAAAAATTTGATCTTTAATTTAAAGTATTTAGTAATCAGAATTGTGTGGTTAAGATATGGGGCAGACCTTGCCTTGCATATATGCTAGTTAGATTCAGTTTAAGAATGCCTAAAGCGACGTAAAAATATTACATTACATTTTGAGTTCAACAACTTAGATAATTAATTCGTTTATTATACCTACGCTCTCTATTTTCGCTAATAATAAGTAATAACTCAAAACTGAGCTTTTGTTCGTAGAGAGGAAATAATTAATAAAATTATCACTAATAAATATAGCCTCTTCAGAACAAACAAACAGTATGATTTAATTATCGTTGTGACCAAATCGAGCGCATCCAAAAAAGCCGTTCGTGTTACAAGACCTTTAGAAGGAGCGATTACGGGCGGAGAGGCGGCGCGCGCGCACAAAATGATACAGAAGCCCGACAATGTAGAACAAGTATTTATAAATTAAGAATCGTTTGATAAGGATCTTGAACGCAATTAGTCGCAAATAAGTAAAAGACGCGTATGATGAAATGGCTGGAACGAAACACCGTGAAATTGGGGTCAAATTAGGAAAAACCCCGCTATCGAATTTAGTGTTATTAAAAATATGAAACGGCAAAAAGTTATATGATGTAAGTACCTCTGCATGCCTCCTGATTCACAACTTTTTGGTAAAAAAAAGGAAAGCCATCCACATCTTTGATTTAATAGATTGGTTATACGCTAAAGGAACAATCAAATTTGAATTCAGTCGAGGGACTACAAAATATACAAACTTGACAATTTCATCAACCATCATTCTCCAAAAGGCTATTTATTTCAAACCACCTAAAATCGCAAAATTCCACGCTTTTCACCTAAAACAAATTATTCGTCCACAGTAAGCCTTCTGCACCTACCCATTGGGCGCGCATGCACAAGAATTAGTTCGGTACAGTCTAATTGGAACGGCGTTGCGTGCGCGCAGCCGTGGGAAACGCCCGGTGAAAATACTATGGATCGCCGCAATTTGAGATTTAGTTACGGCGGTAAGCTTTTTTTTGATACCGGAGAAGAACGTAATTTTGATGTGCGATGAATTATTGGGTGGTATTGGGATGGCTGGGAATCTGGAACTGTTATTTTTAGTATGAGTATTAATATTTAAAAGGTTAACACATCATTCCCTGCCAGAGTCTGTGTTTCCTGATAGCTACAACCTGGGAGTCTTTATGTCAAGAGTGAACAGGTTACTTCTAGGCAAGCGTGCTCCATCTTCGACCACATCATCGCTTACCATCAGGTGAGATAGTGGTCAAGCGCGTGCCTATCAATAATAAATAAAAAAAAAGAGTATGTTTGTGACCGTAAGCTTTTTAAAACTACATAAACTTTATACGCTGAGGGTTTCTGATTTGAGAATATTGAACCAAGAACGTCTGAAACCAATTTAAATATTCGTAATTTTGTCAAGTTTTCAGGAGTAAGTGGAGTTTGAGAAATACTCAACTTCAAATGCATAAATTCAGAAATCCAAGGTTAGCCCTAAAAACTAAATAGTCATAGGCAGACGATACTCTTTATCTTTAGACTTGACATGATTGATGACTCTTCTTGACATCCAATTCTTAGCCGAAGTCGATTCCCATTATGTCAGTTTCATTTAGGACGTTTTTTTCCACACACTCAAAGTCAGACAGTCGTTACGGATTGTAAGAAGCCAGAAAATCTGACACCAGTCTTGCCAAGAAGAACCGTGTTACCCAGTTCATGGGTTGTGGAGGTCTGGTAGGCAGCCGCTCCACGTAAAATACTGTTATTCAGCTGAATTCGATTTTACTGGGAGCCGACCCCAATTTGGTTGGGAAAAGGCTAGGCACATGACTCAAAGTCAGACAAAGTCCCACTGCTGGGCAAAGAGCTACCTTTGCCTTTCCAGATTTGGTCCAACTGAAACCAGCCATCGCTGTGTGCGTCCGTCCACTTTATTAAAAAAATAATTACACTGATTAGGTAATACACTAAATACAATCACAAACAAGTAACATAATTTGCATAACATAATTAAGAAAAAACAAAGTAGAAAGTGGTCTAACCAATGTTCGTATATCATTGACAATAATTGTTACAAAAAGGAACACAATCTTGATTGTGGCTGACAATCGCATTGTTAGCAGTCATTATCAATCAAGACTGGCTCTCATAATAGACGCCTACTGTTTAACCTTTTTATTAGCTGCAAATTAACATAATTTCATGGTTTGTAAGCCCATTGGGTCAGCAGATTACATTTAACTAGGTGGTAAGGGGTCTCTTAAAGGTTTCTTTCAAGAATTAAAAAAATACAGCAAGATATACGGATATTTCTTTGTATTACAGAATGACGTAGATTCAAAAAAGACCATAGGCGCTACCATTTTCTACATATACACAAAACTATAAAATAAAAAACTCTTCTAGTAAAAACCATTGACGCCAACCACCCAACCTGGAAAATAAACTCAACTCCTTACGTTTGTCAGGTTACCTTGCCTACGCTACCAGACTAACGAGTCTTTAAAGATAACACAATCCCTTTAATTAAACCAGTACCTAGAGGGTATCCAATGACGTATACAAAGTTGACCATCCCGGTTTTGCATCGTAGGGGAAATTTCAACAGAACAGGTCCTAGTATAGTTCCCTGCGTCATAATCGTAAAAGCATGTTAAAAGAAGCAAATGAATTCTGCCTGTTACATAATGTTTTGTTTTATGGTTCGGTATTGTCATCAGCATCGACAGCCTGTCAGACTTATCCAAAGAACTAAGCATAAAAGACATTTGTATAAGCATGCTACAGGTAAAGATCATCATTGTAAAAACGTAGACAACACATTCTACTAATTGACGTGAAGCGTAACCGGATCACTAATTAACTATCTCTGATCAACTTCTTCACTAAAATGGAGCGATAATCATTAACATTTTAACACTGGCCATTGTCGAGCCATAACGGTACTACCCGAGACGACAGAGTTTTGTTTTTAGTAAAAAAAAACACTGATGTATGGATATCGAAAGTGCATACAAGAGCAACTGGTTTGCAACGGATTAATTTGCAATAAAGGTCGCAAGGACGTACAAATAAGGACATAATTATAAAGCCCACGTCAATAAAACTTATAAGTTCTTTTTAATTCTACCAAATTGGATATTACTGGACTGACTCCTATTTATTTTTAACCCACTCGTTGATTATGCGTCACTACAGCTGTGCCATCAATATACATCAAGCAACTTTAAAAAATACAAGTTCATCTTGAACTTATGGGTCCTGAAATAGTCTAAAAACAAATATTTATCAAAAATATTTAAATCAAGAGTTTCATTCATAAGCTAACACTAACCTCTTTTTAATTTCATAAATAAGATTGAAATCTCTTACATTCATTAAACGACTAGGCAAATATAAATCTAAACAGGAAACTATTTAGATAATAATTAACGCCAAATGCAGGAAGACGCAACCTAGTCGCCATCATAGCTATTACAGCAAGAAACATAAGTTTATATGTGTAAACGGAAATAATACAGACTTAGATTAATCTTGGCTATATGTATCCGTTGGTTGTGTGTGAGCCGATGGGCTTATCTTGGGCATGTCTAGACTAAACGTCACGTCAGAAGTTTGTTCGGAGTGCATGCATTTCGTGGTACTAGTTATCTAAATGATTTATTACGATAAAATTTTAAATAAGTAAAAAGAAAGGGAATACATGAGATTTGAGGGCTGGCGTGAACTGTGATCAAAAGCCCCTTAAAATATAGGTTAAAAAATAAAAATTAGATTTGAATGAAACACCCTGGTTACATTCACTGTAATCTGACTAACATACTTAAGAGTAAATTAGAGATACTATTAATACGAATATGAAGAAATCAAATCATTTCACTAGTATAGACGCAAAATAGAAGCAAATATTTGGTTTAGTAGCAGATCACAAAGCAGATAACGATTAGAAAACAACGTTCCATTGCACACCAGAGATCAATAAATGATACACATTAATTAAAAAAAAAGAGTTACACAACGCTTTATCTTACCACATCTTCCTTAGGATAGACAAGAGTTATTCGAAAAGACGTTGAATATGAAAACAAGTGTTTTTGATCGCGTGCCTGTCTCTTTGCATCGCAATCATTTAATTACATAAAACAAAATAAGTAATTGATGAATGGATGACTTCCTATATCAATATTGATGGCAAGTACTATGTAGCTTTGAATGTTGAGTTCCGTATCTTTATGGTCATCATTAAGTTAACTTAAAGATTTACTGTTTGTTGGTTCTACGAACTTTGTGTCGGGTTTTCGCAAAACTATATTTTTAACTAAATAGTCACAATACTCCTGTGCAGTCTGCTATCGGTATCCACTGTAGATTGTTTCTTTTGAGGATCACTACCCAAAAAAAAAACACTTTCACAATTGCCATTATATTTCAGTCGGGCCATGAGTTTCAATCCTGCCCTTGTATATTCCGCTATAATCTATTGTTGCACCAAATTCCCATAGATCCCTAAAACCATTATCTATAAGTAACGAAAGCGTAACTCGACAAAAAGTAAAAGTGTTATTTTTTCCATTGCGTTGCTCTACGAATCTGCGTCCAGTTTTACGTAAGTCCCTTTCGATTCCGAAACTCAGATGTCTTGATCGTCCATTTTGTTACTTTCCTTCGATTCAATTGTTATATTTGCAATAGATATAACAATTGAATACGGAAACATCACAATCTCGAAGTGGTGATAAAAAATTACAATTATTGTTGAATTATTGTATGTTCGGAAATCAATGGACTTTAAATCAATACAGTTACTGGAAATTGAAGAAGACTTCTTCAATTTCCAGTAACTATTGATTAGTATTAGTATTATCTACTGTAGTTATTTTATTACTGCCATTTGTTTTCAATACTTTCCTTGTGTTAATAGAACAGAAGTATATTATAATAAAATGAATTGAGATTTTTGCGATTTTAGTATTTGTTATGACTATTACGTAAGATTTATTATTTATTTTGGAATTTTCACATGTCAGTGCTCGAGCAGTATAATGGAACCTGTTGTTTCTCTTCTCCTCTTGTAACCGGTCAGCCTCCGCCAACACGCCAATAACTCTGTTATTACTAGGTATAACGCAAGGTATAATAAATGATTTTCAATTTTGACATGTCGGGGCTTGACGGGTATACAAGAAAGTACTAATTTAAATCTATTTTAGAAGATGTATGCAACATCATCACCGAAATTCATTCGATCACCATCTATATCAGCATTTTGTTCATTACATTACATTCCACCATTTTTAATACTATGCCTACAAACACAAACTCATCTTCTCGAGTACCAACCGTGGTATTTAACTAGTGGGCGTGTGTAGGAGGACTGAATAATGCATACATTATTGAGTATTTATCAAAGTAATCGTGAGAATTGATGATTTTCTTCAAAAACCATCGATTTATCATCATGCCCACATGACATACGACGGATGTGGCTTGGCTTTCACTTACGTATACTTATCTGATTATTTTGTTGCTTCTAGTTCATCAGTTTCATGATTAAGTATAAATATTGCAGTGTTCATATGCTGTGATCTTACTTCCGAACTCCTTGGTTGTTCTCTCATTATCATCATCATCATTATCGTATCAGCGGAAAGACGTCCACTGCTGGACATAGGCCTCCCTCAAATGGGGGAGTTTTCCATAATCGCCATGCTTGGCAGGTGGTTGTTCTCTATGAAGCGGTTATTACAGGAACTTTTACCTGAATAGCCATAACACACACTCTAACGTTCTGCTAGGCTACTGTAATGTGCATGCCAAGTTCATCCTAGATAAAAGTTATCGAAATTGTGGTTGCTTCCGTATTATATAGATGGCTTGTTGAAACAACTTATGTATAACCAGTTAAGTCCTTAAGAATCATGAATATTCTAAGGGACTGGACAGATTTGATGAAATGAAATAACGGGCTTGCCTCACATAATTTGATTACCTATCAATACTGGAATATACGAGATCTATCGTACTAAATGTTTAGTTATAATTATTTCCCTGCTGCTAATTATCTCTAGCGGCTATGAGTAAAGTTCCAATCAACTAATTTTAGTAGTAGACTCTAATTATGAGCATTTTCGCAGCGGTCTATATTTAGTTCTGTTGTTCTAGCCGACCACTTATTAGATTAGATAATGTTACGTTTCCACCAGATATATTTCATAATGTGTGTGGCGGATATAATCAATTCTAACTGAATATTAATTAATGTTATTATAAACACGATTTTCTTTATTTTTAAGTCTGTTAATGGTAGGTACTCGTAAGATAACGAGCACCATTTCCAAATGACTTAGATTCTCCCTAGGTCTTTACGAAATAGAGTAGGTGAAGATTATCATAACATCATACCTGAATCCCTGGAAGCGTAAGACAGGTATTAGGTATAGGTATAGGTACACTCACATGTTGCTATTTACGTTTGACAAGCCATCAATCTAGACTGCTACTGAGTTTCAAATGGAAAAACCAACAACACTAAGCCCGACTACATGTTCAGCAGGTATCTTGTGACCACTAAGTTAAAGGCTGTCTCACCAAAATACTGAATATCTTAAACTTTGTTCCTTTACAAACACATTCACACAATACACACACATTCACACATCAAACATCTCGGAAGCTTTTACTTCTCACTTTATACTCAAAGCCCATCCATTACATTTCTATTTGCCCACAGATAAGATATCTCAATTTCAATTATTGACATCATTGTGTACAGTCATGAAAACGCAACACTGCACTCGCACTTAAAAATATAAAAAATAAAAAGTAATTAGAATCGTGACGACCTCTCGCTTCGAAGCAAAATGGAGTTAATTGATTGTTGTATAAAAACGCGCAAAACTGTGCTGCGATGGACGTTGAGATAGTTTTTAGAGTTACGTCCGGTTAGGGCTGCAGGGGCCTAACCACCAACTCTTAAAGCAGTATTACTTCAATTTTACTTCTAGTGGGAAAGAGATGGAGCTATACGTCCTGTATAGCTCCGTCTCTTTCCCACTGGAAGTAAAATTGAAGTAATACTGCTTTAAGAGTTGGTGGTTAGGCCCCAGGTCACGGAAAAGTAATATATACATAGTTTATATGCCTATTTTTAAAAAGAAGTGGTACGAAGAAAAAAGGAGCGTGAATTTGTCATTATTGATTTTTTGAAAACGGACTTAATGCAACAATGCATTATCTACCAGTCAACCTTTGGGTTAAAAGACTACACTGTACCAATTTTAGTAGAAACTGTTTAAATCTGATCTCTTCTACATTAATTCTGACTATACTTAATGTGGACTGACCTTCATTAAAAGATAACAGAAGAAAAGGGAGGAGGAAAGTGGAAACCGGACAAGAAGCTTTAAGCATATTACAGGTTAGATTGTCAGAATGATGCTATCTTCTAGAGTTTTTCAGATCGGTAGTATAGACTGGCGAAACATTTCATTTAAAATGTCTTCTATTCTTACATTTAAATATTGAATACTTATTTGCATTTGATTGGCTTAGCTTCTCATGAACCCACATGGAGCAATGCACTTTCGTTTTCATGCGCAAACGCAGGGCAGCAATGCCACCAATCCAACGTGCTTGCAGAGCAAACATATGAATTGTTACCTACTGTAGAGAAAATAACGATACACGATGAATTACAACTTAGAACACATATCATAAGATAATCATGACAGATTTTAAGGAAGAGCTCGTGGCTAATATAACATGGGTGGCAACGATTCCCAAGCTTGGGCCAACTGGCCATCCACTGCATACCGAGACTTCTCTATGCCACAGAAAGCACGTGAATCCGTAGGTCCTGGTGGTGCTTCTTATTAAACTATAAGAAGTACCGCTAGAACCTACCTTTGGAAAAGGTAGGCAGATTGAAGATGCACATCAATTAATCTATTTTGCCTTTCCCCAACGTGTTGCAGTCGGCAGCCAGTCTGAGCGAATGCAGTATTTTGGAGTATCCCCATCTGTCCCCGAATGTTTGTCACCGAACGGGGACAAATGAGAATTTTTGTGTCATCCGTCGACGAAAATTCCCATTTGTCCCCACTCGGGGATAAATGGGAATACTCCAGTATTTTACATGGAGTGAGTGTTATCAACCGCCACAACACAGTAACTAGATACAACAATACAGCTTGGCTATAAGGCTGGTGTCAGATATGCTGGCTTCTGACTAACCGTGAAGACTCTCAAAGATCTACAAATGACAGCCAGTATCAACAGCTTCACGCACATCACTCATTTAATTTTTAACCAAATTCAGAAAGAAAATTGTTTCCATAAATCGTCAGCCCTGACAGACATGCGCCACGCAACAGCAGAGCAACTTCGTTGAGCAACACAAGTGCACTGGAGTTTGACAGATGGGCCAAACATTTACATAAGCGACAGTGCACTCAAGTAGAACATGTCAGAAATGCAGCGTGACAAAAAGTAGCCCAGACTAAGTACCTATACAAAATGAATTCAGCGAAGTGTTGATGAAAAGAGTCCTCAATTACATAGGTTTGATATTAATTAGGTAAACAACGTTACAGGTGGGTACCTACTGACCAGTGTTACGGGGCGTACGGTAACATGTTACAAAGCGAGCATTCGTGCAGTCCCTATGTGGAAACGAGCACGAACATGCGCATGTTACATGCTTATGTTTTGTTTTACACGGATTTTAACACCAGCTTTAGAGGTATATTCAGTTTTAATATTTATTTTATATTCGATGATGATGAAAAAGAAACGCGCATCCACTGGATCCAGATGTTTTTAATTTTGCACAAGAGTATCATTAATAAAATGAAATTGCAAGCAAGGTAGGATTTTCGAAAATAATTCCCATGTATAGGTAGGTCAAATATCAAAGTTTGGTGTGAATTCCGCGCCATTCTTGACGATTGAAAATGCCATCGCACGAGTCTTATCTGTACAGAAAACGAAAAAAGTAGACCTAACTCAAGACAAACGATTTGCAATTCACCATGCCTGCAATTTCAAAACACATACCTTAATTGAACCCAAAAGCATAGACTGGTTATTTATTTTTTAGTAAAAGAACAAAACTATCTGAGTGTTACGTTAGGCATTCGGCGCGGTTGCGTCAAAAAGTCGCAGAGTCGCGCGTCAGTATGGTCGTGACGACGGCGCGCGCCGGCCGCCGTCACGCGCCCGTGGGTCGTGCACGAGCGCGCAGGGACGGACTACACGACAAATAACTTGGGTGAAATGAGGACTGATGTAGATAGATAGGCTTGTAAAAAGAGACCTAGATAAAAATAATCACCTCTAGATTCAAGGTCTGGTGTAGTCTTTAAGGAAAATTCCTCCTAATGGACATAGATTTTCTGAGGGACTTAAAAATACAGGAGGTTTTCCACTTTCTCTGCCTATCTAATGGGTAACACCTCTTTGAACCTGAACTGTAGATGCATTTGAATCAGGAGAATCATTTTATGAAAATGAAGCTTTCCAGTCCCATGTCATTTGGTGTTCATCACAAGTATTATGCTGGTCTTACTGAAGCACAGCTTACATTAATTAAAACACCCACATTTTACGGTAACTAGCAAAGACCATCAACCACTTATCATTAACTTCCCGCCATAACTTCCGTACAATCATCAATCACCTACAATGGGCAATCAAAAAGCCGTTAATCCAAATCCGCGCCTGCGCACAACTCGCCACAGGCGATAGTTTTCCCACGGTCGCGGGCGGCCTGGCTTCGTGGCCAAGTATAGCTCTGCCATTTGCATACCCGCCCCTCACCACCTACCGTATTACACGACTGACTTACAAATCCACTTATAGCACAACCGCTCAAACAAACACAGGGCTCTTGAAACTGACAGCGCTACATTTGCGGTAACGACGTCCAATTCATTTCTTAATAGACCGAGGCTGGCTAATGTATACTAGTTTAACTAGATTTGAATAGGTGATGTTCTTGTCGATCGTTATTTTGACAACATTGTCATTACAGGACGTAGACCTCCTCTGCATAATATTACAATTTATCAGCTCGGTGGGAAGATGTATCGTGTTTTGACGTTGATTACTCAATTTACATGAAGTTTCTGGTCACACGCTTGTTAATTTGGAAGAGTCACGTGTTATCTAGTCTCTATATATTGTAGTATTTTGCTGGAGTTAGGTAACAAGTTTTGTGAGGTAGGACCTGCTGAAAATATTCTGAGAATGTGGGTTTGGTGACCGCGGAGCCGGTCCGCACTCCTCAAGCAACGGAGACGACTTTGTTCAAGTCTATAGATATTTTGGCTCGCCAAATTGGTCTGCTGTATTTTTTCTTACTTACGTCGCTTGTTTTGTAGTTTCAATTATAAACTAGCTGCCGCCCACGGCTTCGTCCGCAATATGAATGTCCTATTTGTTATTCCAGACTATAATCTACCTCTGTGCCAAATTTCATTAAGATCCATTCAGAAGTTTTGGCTGGAAAGAGTAACAAACATCCATACATACAAACTTTCGCTTTTATAACTATTAGTAAGGATGTGAAAGTAGTATGTCGGTCTGTCTGTAATGTCTTTACGTCTTAACGGGTGAACAGATTTGGATGAAATTTGTTACACGGGTTCCTTGTCCTGGAATAGGACATGGCTTTTATCTCGAGAGAATGTTGCGTTGGGATTGTTTTCACCTTTTTCGCGGGCGAAGTCGCTGGCAGAAATAGTTCAAAATAAAAGCTTGGATTGCTTCGTATCACCAGTTGCAACAGTTTACTTCTTGACTTCCCTTAGTAGTCACGGAATGGATTTAAACTTTCACTGTTGTCCCAATACCTTAGAGAATTTGTGGTGTGTGTAAAATGCTTAGATAATGTTAGTAGGTAAGTCCTATGTGGGCCCGTTTTTAGACGTTTTTAACCGTTAAACCGTGAACTCAATAAATATATTCATAGAATCAAACGAAAAAAACTTTGTGACGTGCAGCTACAGAACCCAACACTGAGTGTGACCCGACACGCACTTGGCCTGTTTCTCATTCATAGACAAGATACCTAGACGGAAATAATTTAAGAGACAGAAACAGCAGTTTGAAATTTTCTAGAGAAAGTGAAAAATCACTTTCTGCCACGAGATCGTTTTCGAAAGGACTTGGATGGATCTAATCACTATTTCGAAAAAGTTCTCGTTAAAATAGATTCATTCATACAAAACGCTGTGAGTGAGGAATAAGGCTGCGTTTCCAACAGAGATGTGCGAGGATGCGAAGCGAGCGAGTGTTTGTTGGGTGCCTTTACGCGGTACGGCTTTTCATACAAACTTTCAAATCCTTATTTTTCGAAATCAACTAACCGATTTTAATAAATTTGGTATTTATACGGTAGATATCCAGATCTAAATAGTTATCAGAAAACATTTATTAAAAAGATTTTAGAGGGAGAGAGAGAGCGATTTTAAGTTTTCTATGGAAAGTGAAAAATCACTTTATCCTTCCCCCTGAACTCTTTTCGAAAATTTTCTCTGATAACCATTTAGACCTAGATATCTAGCGTATGCATACCAAGTTTCATTAAAATCGGTTCATTGATTTCGAAAAACAAGGATTTGAAAGTTTGTATGAAAAGCCGTACCGCGTAAAGACTCTTAAGGCGCTGTGATATTTCCTAACAAAATTTTAGCCAAATCTGTTCAGTTTCAAGCTGCAGAAAAAAATATATGTTAATTATAACTTTATTTTAAAGAACACTGTTATTTCCAAAACATGTTAATCCTCGATAGAAATGATCGTCAAAGTTACCTCTAACTTTAACCTTAGAAAAAAAAACCCGTATTACTAGCCTACTTATTAGTAGTAAAGTAAGTAGTAGTAAAATTTATACCAAATAATGAATCGATTCTTAATGCAAAACGTTGTTGTTTTATAATATAATAGCTCAATTTAGTTTTGAGTAAATTGATAAAATGCTTCATATTTGGCAATAAATTGCAAGCATTGTGTCGCGCTTCTCTTTCTTTTCTGTACAGTTTGAGAGTGATCGAGTTTTTGCTGATCACAGCGCCTTATTGCTTGCGCTGAGCGAGGCTAAGTAAATGAAACCATTCTATTGGATCTTAATAAACGTATTCCACGCTACGCATCTTTGCACATCTCTGGTGCAAACGCAGCCTAAGCGGTCAAAACCAGATAAAACAGAGAAAAACACCGCTCGTTCCATAAAAGCCATTCGTTTTAAAACCAAATTCAACATTAAAAGTAATCTTAAAACCCATTTTTACTCAACACTGATTTATGCCGAACTTGATTAGGAACAGTAAAAGTCGTCGGATTTCGTTCAAAGGGTATAATCTGTCTACTAAAGAAGCGGGTAACCCTCAAACGGCTGCGCACACGCACTGTATAATCAATGCCCCGTGCCGCCCATTTCAATCCACCTTAACCCGTATTTACCGACATAAAATTAAATTAGAGGTCAGTTAAAACTGTTAAAAGTTCATCAATTTTTAACGACTCCCAAAATTATCTCATTATAGAGCTTTTAAAAATAAAAACGTTATTGTTAATGTTGTTTTTTTGTGGGGTTCGGTATGATTAGGTGGTTTTGTAAGTAATTTGCTGTGACCCTTGATGTCACTTCAGAGGAATTTGTCGGTTATAAAACAAGTAAAAATGCTTTTATGAATTGATTGAACATTTTGTTAAATGATATTTTAACTATACAGCTGCCGCCCGCGGCTCCACCCGCGTGAATGTCGAAAATCATCCCAAGGGAACATATTCCCGGGATAAAAAAGTATCCTATGTGTTATTCCAGACTATAAACTACCTCTGTGCCAAATTTCATCAAGAATGGTTCAGAATTTTTTGCGTGAAAGAGTAATAAACAGCCAGACATACAAACTTTCGCCTTTATTATATTAGCAAGGATTTATAGTCATATAAATATTACAGAAAAGAGCCATTAGGAGCTCTTGGCAAAATAATAACAGCCGGACGGGTCGACATTCAAAATTAAGCAACGATTACCGAGGTCAATTTTTGAATGGTTCACCACAGATGACAAATGAGACTCCTTCGTACGTCTCCTCTTTCACTTTAAGCTGTTTTATACCGGCTGTAAATCTTCGACAGTTGCTACAGATGCTCAGAAGCCAGAAAATCTGCCACCAGTCTCGCCAAGGTATATTGAGTTACCCAGTTTCTGGTTTGTGGAGGTCAGATAAGCAGTAAATACTGGTATTTGGCTGTATTCGGTTTGACTGAAAGCTGATTCTAAAAATAGTTGGAAAAAGGCTTGATAGATTGAGAGTTGAGCCGTTAAACAACTGTGCGACTAATTCTAGGTAGTTTGAAGATGCACCTACGTACGGGTGTACCCTGTCATCATCTGCCTAGCCTTTTCCCAACTATATAGGGGTTGGCTCCCAGTCAAACCGGATTCAGCTGAATACCAGTATTTATGTGGAGCGACTGCCTACCATACACCTCCACAACCCATTTACTAGTTAACACGGTACTTCTTGACAAGACTGTTGTCATATTTTCTGGCTTCTGACAATTCGTAACGACTGCCAAAGATCTACAAATGACAGCCGGGACAAACGGCTTAACTCGGTATATCAAGATGGTCACCCATCCACAGACCGACCTTGGCAAGCGTTGCTTAACCTTGAAGATCAACCCGTGCGACTGTTATTATTTATATATAGTAAAAGTTTAAGCTTTAACAAAAGTTTAAGCTCAGAACAGTTTTATGATACGACAGTTGTCTAGGTGTTGTCAAGTCGGCCTTAGCCTAATTATCCAGGTTAAATATTCTGTATGTCTTGAGTCCCCTTATGCAACAAAGTAACCAAAGTTATTGTGAACATTTCAATTGAATAGCTCTTTAGTCAATATTTAAAGGAGGTCACTTTAATTTATTATCAACACATCGGCGCTGTCAATTTGCTGCCAGTATAAACAGAAATTCTCGTAAAATGTGCATGATACAAGCGAAGACGAATATCATAAACGAGTAGGTAACATGCCCCGAACTCCTTTGTAGATCATAAAAAGTTAAATCGAGAATCGTTTCGAGTAGCACAGACCAAAAAAAATCGGCCAAGTGCGAGTCGGAGTCGCGCACGAAGGGTTCCGTACCATTATCTATAAAAAAAAAAAATCACGATTATTGTATGGGAGCCCCACTTAAATATATATTTAATTTTGTTTTTAGTATTTGTTGTTATAGCAGCAACAGAAATACATCATCTGTGAAAATTTCAACTGTCTAGCAATCACGGTTCATGAGATACAGCCTGGTGACAGACAGACAGACGGACAGACAGACAGACAGACAGACGGACAGACAGACAGACAGACAGACGGACAGCGGAGTCTTAGTAATAGGGTCCCGGTTGTACCCTTAGGGTACGGAACCCTAAAAAGTACGGAATAAAGAAACCAATTTCCATTCGCTCGATTCGCGAATCGAATAAAAAATGTATCAAAATGAAAGAGTTATCTTTATTTGTGATAGATATGGTTGTTTTTGAGAAAACCGATCGTCCCCGGTTCCCACGGATAGCCTTCCGGCCGGAGCGAATTTTGACAGATATCTTCAGAATCGGTACAAACTACATCGCGGTACCGTCAGCAGCCTCGATGATAAATCGATCGGAGTTGATTGATTTAGTTCTTTGCTGTCGTTAACCTTGTTTGACGACTGTATTGTTGATGTTTAAATGAGATAATGATGTTTGCTTTTTAAATTGCGAATTATTTTGGCCATGTTTTTTGCAATCTTAATTTTTTCAGATGGCTTGTATGATTAATAACGTATAGTTAAAACACATAGGTATTATTTGGGATAAAGAGGTAAAGAAAAGAAAAAAAAAAGCAGAGATATAGAATTCCTATCTGCTTGTTAAAGCGTAACATTGATTATTGTGTCTGTTGCTGGACGTTCTCAGTAAAAGAAAACCACGAATTATGATTGGATTTGTGATATAAAAACGAAGAATTTTTTGCTTGATTGCCTGACTCCTATTACAATACTTAAATCCTTTTATAACCTAAAGCAAGTGATGTGTCTAGACTATACTATTAACACATACTGCTCGAAGAATTTTTGCCATTTTCCAGCAAACACTTTCGCTACTGATTTCAAAAGTTTTATGCGATAACTGGAACTTCGACCACCGAGTTCCATTTCTAGAGTCATTAAATCAGTTGCTTGAAATTGTTTTAAATAAAATTACTGTTATTCAGTGTCAGTCCCAAGTGTCAAGATTGCAGGTTGACACAGTCTCGTGTAACATTAATATAGGGCTGCCTCGCTCCTTGAAAATGATTTAAAAAAGTAAAAATAAATGTCCATAATTATTTTACGAATCTGTTGGAAACTTTTATTGCGGGTAATAACTATGCTGAAATATTGAGTGCAGAATATTTTTTTGGTTATTTATTTTGATTTACATGTTTATTACAGAAGCGCTAAAAGTCGTGTAAATAGTCGCGTAATACCGTCATATAACTTGGTAATAACGTACGTCCGGTATTTAGTGCTGGTATTTTTTTATATTTTATTTTTATGCGACTGATCGTACGGTGTTACGACTCACGATCCATCCACGTTAAAAACGCTTGAGGGCATGCTACCGACTTGACTGACTACTGACCAGTAGCGTAAACTTAATATTAAATCAGTCGTCTGTACGGGGTACCTTCTGTCTTGATCTTGGCGTTTATTCTTGTGTGCATTAACTTTACGATACTAAAAGATTTGTAAAATCAGAAAGGTATGAAAAAAAGAGAGATAATTTGTAAAATTAAAAATCTAACTTTTTTATAACAAAATGTACAAATTAAAAGTGGCAGCAAAATTCTAATTAATACGCTACTGTCAGGATACAATGGTGACTTTAGATGGCAATTAGCATGTTGTTCCTTTGACGTGTCTTGAAGGCGCCACTATGGAAAAAAACCACCATGGTTCCTCTCTCAAATTAATGCTTGCAATATGTTACTTCAGGGCAGGATGACTTAGAGCATAAAAAAATATATGTATACAAAAATTACTTATCACCATTGATTATTTTGCTATCGCTTCCGCCATAGAAGACTGTCGTTCAATTAGCTGCGCGGGCGCTGCCGCGCTGTGGACTAGTTCAGTAAACTATCGGTTTAGGGCGCGTGCACACCGGCGGGCGATAAGCTCACTGATAACTACTGACATTGAGTTCGGCTTCCGTTCGTTACTTTAACTAGTTGCTGGAAAGTGTTGTTTACAATTAACAGCTAAGGAGCTTTAAAATTAGTTAGTAAAACTTTTTTTCTTGACTAAGAAAATGAAGGATTTTATTTGAGGATTAGATCTTGCTTATTACGGTTAAAGGAATTCATAGATATGTTTTAAAATAAGTATGGAAAGAAAATATGAAGTTTAAAGTTCAAATGCAGCGTACGGCATAACTATTCTGCTAATGTAGTAGTGTTGGACCCATAAGATAAACCCAAGTCCTCTACTCGACTTATACGCCAAGAAAACGGAAAAAAGTATATTTTAATTGCAATCAATAGCAAGCTATATTACTGTTAGTGTGAAGATTCGAGGTAAAGTCAAGTTGAAGCACAAAATGTAGAAAATCATCTTAACGGTAAGCCTGATGAAATAAATGACCAAACATTAAAACATAGCGTCTCCTTCCTAAATCGATATTCTCCTTATTTTCAAAAGAGGTACAGACAAAAGACTACTAACATATTAAACCTTTATGTCAACCACCGCACGCTCCATAAAAACTAAAAAAAAACGCTCAGTCGGCAAAAGCCTTTGCTGTGCTCTGCCAAAACATTTGCATTAAATACTTTTCAACCTAACTGTACTGAATTGTTATAACTTAAACTGTGCAAAATTTTATTGCCAGACTTTAGTTTTTGTTCTGCACAATATCTTCGGTTTTTTTGTTGAAAAGTAACGGTTTTTGTACGAAAAATGTTTAATAAAACTTGGTAAATTGAATCGGTTAATTGATGATCGGTACAAATTAAAACAATCGTTACTAATGTAGGTATTTTTTGTTTCGTTACGTCTTTTTGTTCTAGATTTAATTGGACTAAATTTGTAGTCATCATCTGCCTAGCCTTTTCCCAACTATGTATATTGGGGTCGGCTCCCAGTCGAACCGGCTTCAGCTGAATACCAGTATATTTACGTAGAGTGGCTGCCTACCATACCGGACCTCCACAACCCATTTACTGAGTAACACGGTACTTGTTGGAAAGACTGGTGTCAGATTTTTTTGGCTTCTGACAATCCGTAACGACTGACAAAGATCTACAAATGACAGCCGGGACCAACGGCTTAACGTGCTTTCCGAGGCACGGAGGAATCTCGGTATGTTAAGATGGTCACCCATCCACACACCAATCTTGGCAAGCGTTGCTTAACCTTGAAGATCGATCCGTGCGGCTATTATTATTTAGCCACGAGCGACGATGGACTAAATTTGGAATATTCTCTTTTAAAATATTCAATTTTTTCACAAAAGTATTGGCCACTTCCTAAGTAAAATCTCAGTACAAAGTTTCATGCTGACTTTAAGTTCGAGACTGCATAGTCTCGAGCTTAAAGTCAGCATGAAACTTTCTCATATTACCAAATCAAGGAAGCTTTGCTAGTTTTGATGTTGTTTACAATTGATAATGGAGTTACCCCCTTGTTCCAAATGCATGTTCTTAATTCTTAGAACTAATCCTTTGAAGATTGCTAGATTCTTCTAAAGGACAAATTCTACTAATTTTTAATTTACTTTCGTATTTGCATCTCAGTCGCATTTTGTTAAAAACACCCCTAATTCCCTTCATTTTGATAGATGTAAACTTAGATTATATACGATGTAAAATTAGTAGTATTAGCCCTTAGATTGATACGAACCTGGGCAGAGGACTGATGTCTGACCTGAACCTCCTTTTGTAAAGTAACCCAAGAGAGTAAAAATCTCTCGTGTAATGTACGTATATAGTAGACTCAAAGCTCTTATATCAAAGAACAAAGACTAATGTGAAACAATCTAGCTTGTTTATATTACCGGGCTTTAACCCTAAACAAGATTCTCTTCTCAGGATAATTGTGAATCATCATCACAATAAGCCGAGCGGCTATACATAACATAATAATGACGTCACTGACATTAAAGTAAATAGTACGGAGTATAATTTAGCATGTGTGGCAAATTGGGGAACTACGTGCATTATTTGTGATGATTCTGATTTGACGCATGCGAAAATAAACAGTTATTTTTTCTGGGACAATACGGATGTACTGTAAAATAATTGAATTATCAAGTTTTGATTAAAAGTTGGGTCATGATGAGGCATATTTATTTATGTGTCAAAGTCATACATAACCAACACCAAAATTAAGAGAAGGCTCTTAATTCTCTTACTTAAAAAGCTCTCAAATTAAAGACGCAATATAATCTCAGCAGACCCAGGCGAAGGTGGCGGGACGAGCTTGACGCCTATCGACAGGCTTGGTTAACACTAGCCCAGAGCCGGGAAGGATGCAAGAAAAAAAACCCGCCAAGTGCGAGTCGCCCTCGCGCACGAAGGGTTCCATACTATTATCTATAAAAACGGCAAAAAAATCACGTTTGTTGTATGGGAGCCCCTAAAAATATGTATTTTATTCTGTTTTTTTTATTATAGCGGCAACAGAAATACATCATCTGTGAAAATTTCAACTGTCTTGTTATCACGGTTCATGAGATACAGCCTAGTGACAGACAATCGGACAGCGGAGTCTTAGCAATAGGGTCCCGTTTTTACCCTTTGGGTACGGAACCGGCGCGGCGGCGAGACGGTGGGACGGAATATGCTAAAAATAAATAATAATAAAGAAATATAAAGAAATATAAATCGCAACGACAATTATTGTCAAAATGTAGGAAATTAATAAAGGTGTTATTGACAGTTTGCGACTGCGATGCGAATACGAATGCTCCTTTATATAAGCTTGCCTGCCAAAGTACCTATCCAGCGTTGACGTTTCCCTTCTCCAGCATACCTATACTCAACTTAACTCAACTCAGCATAATTATGCTGCATGCATAACTCAGCATATGATGCATTATGATGGGAGGTCTTATTGTGGGTTAAACATTTTGCGGCGACCACTTAAGGTAGCTTTATAAATTTACCTAAAGTGGTCGCCGTAAATGTTTACTTATGGACTTCTCGTCTCGGTACCTATTGTCACTAGACGGGGCTTATTTTTATTTTCATATCTGCTGAAAGACGCTCAGTGCTGGACATGGGCCTTTCTCAGATGGATGGATGGCCAACCCGCTTTTTTTTTTTTTTTTTTTTTTTTTTTTTTTTTTTTTTTTTTTTATAGGATGGGAAATCATCAAATGACCCCTCCCGCTCTGGGTGGAGCGGCAGGGAGTGTCAGACTTTTACTGACTAAAACCCACCCTTTAGTCCTCCTAGTGCCTTTCTTCCCAGGGCCGCGGTAACTCTTTCGAACATATTCCGCAACCCTGGCAGGCTCTGGCCCTGGCGGGCCCCGTCTCCGTTGCTGACTGCTCTTTCCGGCGCGTTCGGAGTGAAACGCGCCGTCGACTCTGGCCTGACCTGATCGGACAGCGAGCTACCCATTGCTCGCTGTCCGCAGGCGTCGGTCACTGCGCCTTGCTCAGGAGCGTCAGTTCCTGAGAGGCGCAGCGACTAACGTTCGTCTTTTAGCAACGTTATTAACGAATAATAACGTTGCTAAATTGAAGAGTAGGTACAACTGTGACGTAGCATGGCAACTGAAGTGACTGGTATTACGTTTAGCCGGGTAACCCTGTCACGTGGATTTTTGTTTCCCTTTAGTTAACTACCTACTCGGATGGAGTATAACTATCATAAAGACCCAACTTTAGCAGCACCCGACCTTGACAAAGAAACTGTCCTAACCTAACATCAAACGGACGGAGATTACTTCTCTCGTTCTCTCTGAATGACTCAACGTTTTTTTACCATAATAAAACAATTACGGGCTCTTCACACATCTTCGGGCCATCAGATCGATGACGCACTCACTTACTTTGGCTTAGTGACGCGCGTCTGAAAGATTATCGATTGTTGGCTTACAAATTTATACGATGTTGAATGTGAAGATCTCTTATTTTACAATGAACTATTTTGTTGGAACTGTAAAAGACGATTTCACTTAGCGTATCTACCTACTCGATAGAAGAAGGCACATTATTTAACATATGTAAAATATTTAAATAAACAGTCTACCAAAAATCAACTGTCATCAAAAAAACAAAAAAAAAACTGTCACTAAATCGATACCATGAAACAAAAGATCGATACCACGATTTTCGTGAGTGTCACCTCATTCGCATCACTAGAGCTCACGCGTTACGGCGGTAGGTATCTGTCGTCATGTGGGAACACATCGCCGCTCATTTCCCACGCGTGCCAACGATAAACAAAGGCGCCCACGCACAAGTTTCGGCTGTCCGAAATGATAACGAAGCAATTAGGTATCTATAGGATTTAGATACGAGATTTTAGGTATCCTCCGATTAATGCCGGTATCTTTACCTTTATGGGTTTTGTCTGATACAGGTCTACCTATATTGGTTATCTTGTAGGTAAGTTTATCTATTTATCCCTTTTGGATTGAGTTCGTTTCGTCTGGTTACAGTACCTACTATCTTCAGATAGGCCTATTATTAAAAGTGAAATTATCCAGTACCTGCAGTCTAAGCAATCTCTGCTTTGCCACTGACAACGCCGAAGAAGTGGCAAGGTTTTTGGCGTATAAAAATCTTTGAACCATGCAAACGTAGAAGAAGGTCACTTTTTAGTTATAAATGGACTTATTATCCCTTCTTTCTTGCTAGAGAGAGAATGATGCAGACTGCTTAAACAAACCGGATAGTTGAGGCCTGAAATATTTCGGGCCTTATTCAAACCCATGATCTGAAACTATAATGCAGGAATATAGCAGGTTAAGTTAATGTTAAAGAATATAATGTTGTCTTTCACCCTTATCTGGTCAGTCTCAAAACAGATCTTCATAATTTTCTGGAAAATATCAAATACTTAAACAAGCCTAGATAAAACTTGGCTCTTAAACTGGTCTTAATGACTCTACACATCGAGAATTCACAATCCAAACAGTTCTCACACATTTTATGCCTGACAAATATAATTTTATACTCCGACTGTTCGGTACCTACTAATCTCTTGACGGAGCATAAAACTGGCATTGATGGGTCAAAGGCCACAACGGTGCATAATTCTATAATCAATTCTAAAAGAATAATAATGGCTGATACCGTCTATATGTTGGCCCAAGTTGAGCCAATGTTTGTTGTTGATCTGTGCTGTATTTTTGGCTCATCATTTAAAGCTGGATGTTACATTTTCTGGACGACAGTACTAGAAGAAATTTTCTGAGTTATCGGTGAACAAAACCATTGCCAGAAATCTAAAAAAAAAATGTCCTAGAACCACTAAACTCCATTGGCTTCGCGTGGATTACGGCCTGATGCCTCTCATAGTAGGTTTCTATCCTAGTAGTGGGAACATTATTAGCTGATTTTGCTAAGCTATGTATGCCTATGTATGGAGGATACGTATGGACGAGCTCGTGGCTAAATTACAACAGCCGCACGGGCCGATCTTCAAGGTTCAGCAACGCTTGCCGAGGTTGGTCTGTGGATGGTTGATCATCATAACATACCGAGACTCCTCCGTGCATCGGAAAGCACGTTAAGCAGTTTGTCTCGGCTGTCATGTGGAGATCTTTGGCAGTCGTTACGGATTGTCAGAAGCCCGAAAATCTGACACCAGTCTTGGCAAGAAGTACCGTGTTACCCAGTTAATGGGTTGTGGAAGACTGGTAAAGCAGCTGCTCCACGTAAAATACTGGTATTCAGCTGACTCCGATTTGATAGGGAGCCGACCTCAATATAGTTGGGAAGAAGGCTAGGCAGATGATCCTAAGCTATGTATGCTTATCCAGAGGTCAAATCATATAACTTTTCTAGTCGTTACTGGTCTAATCTTCCACACTCATAAAAGGAATTAGGGGCTGGATAAGAGTTGAAGATAATCAAGACAAATGGCATGCGATTGGAGAGGGCTATGTCCAGCAGTGGACTTGTAGCGGCATTCATGCCGCCACAAAAATCAACGAAGCAAAATCAACATCACAACAAATGAGACTCGCAGCGCCATCTATCTCGACAGCTGCGAACTAACTACAAAATCCTAAATCGCGATATCAAAGTTTACCGTGCGATTAGAACACATGCAAAGCCCGAATATCAACACTCGGGCAGTTGCCCACCAGACACAAACAACCGTCTGGTCGGAGGATCCTCTCTTTCCAGTGGAGGTATGTGGGACTTTACTCTCTGTTCCGCTACCTCCAAACTGGTGACCCTCGACATTGGACGTCAGCGCAGCCTTCGTGCAGCTACCTCATCATGACGTCATCATCATCATCACTTCTCCTCATCCTGACCTCAAGCTCTCGAGCAGCGAGTCATACAAGCCAGCCAGAACCCTCGGCTTCTACGGGTATCCTGACCACCAGCATGCAGCGGACGCGCATTCCTGGTCAGCATCCTCAGCCTCTATCATCAACCTCATCAGCGACCTTGGCAAGCACACTGCACTTTCGGCCAGTCACATGAAGAGCCTTGAAAAACCTCTCCTGGTCGACGCCAGCAGTCACGTCAGCACGTCGCACAGCTCCGACCCACCATGGCAAGCACACTGCACCTTCGGCCAGTCACATGAAGAGCCTTGAAGAACCTCTCCTGGTCGACGCCAGCAGTCACGCCAGCAGCAGCATCGGGGCACCGCAGACAGTTCCGACTCACCGTGAACTCTGCGACGCAGACAGTTCCGACTCACCGAGAACTCTGCGACTTCCGGTTCCGACTCACTGGAACCAACCTTCCACTGGCCTGGCAAGCATCATCAAGATGTATGAACGACTCATCCACTATCGACCTCCGGTCTCCGGAGGGGAGTGATGTAGCGGCATTCATGCCGCCACAAAAATCAACGAAGCAAAATCAACATCACAACAAATGAGACTCATAGCGCCATCTATCTCGACAGCTGCGAACTAACTACAAAATCCTAAATCGCGATATCAAAGTTTACCGTGCGATTAGAACACATGCAAAGCCCGAATATCAACTCTCGGGCAGTTGCCCACCAGACACAAACAACCGTCTGGTCGGAGGATCCTCTCTTTCCAGTGGAGGTATGTGGGACTTTACTCTCTGTTCCGCTACCTCCAAACTGGTGACCCTCGACATTGGACGTCAGCGCAGCCTTCGTGCAGCTACCTCATCATGACGTCATCATCATCATCATCATCACTTCTCCTCATCCTGACCTCAAGCTCTCGAGCAGCGAGTCATACAGCCAGCCAGTACCCTCGGCTTCTACGGGTATCCTGACCACCAGCATGCAGCGGACGCGCATTCCTGGTCAGCATCCTCAGCCTCTATCATCAGCGACCTTGGCAAGCACACTGCACTTTCGGCCAGTCACATGAAGAGCCTTGAAAAACCTCTCCTGGTCGACGCCAGCAGTCACGTCAGCACGTCGCACAGCTCCGACCCACCTTGGCAAGCACACTGCTCCTTCGGCCAGTCACATGAAGAGCCTTGAAGAACCTCTCCTGGTCGACGCCAGCAGTCACGCCAGCAGCAGCATCGGGGCGCCGCAGACAGTTCCGACTCACCGTGAACTCTGCGACGCAGACAGTTCCGACTCACCGAGAACTCTGCGACTTCCGGTTCCGACTCACTGGAACCAACCTTCCACTGGCCTGGCAAGCATCTCAAGATGTATGGACGACTCATCCACTATCGACCTCCGGTCTCCGGAGGGGAGTGATGTAGCGGCATTCATGCCGCCACAAAAATCAACGTAGCAGAATCAACATCACAACAAATGAGACTCGCAGCGCCATCTATCTCGACAGCTGCGAACTAACTACAAAATCCTAAATCGCGATATCAAAGTTTACCGTGCGATTAGAACACATGCAAAGCCCGAATATCAACTCTCGGGCAGTTGCCCACCAGACACTACATCCGTCTGGTCGGAGGATCCTCCCTTTTCAATGGAGGTATGCGGGACTTTACTCTCTGTTCCGCTACCTCCAAAGACTGCCATATCGATAATGTGTTTTTTTATTATTTAGCCCATACTGTCCCACTGCTGGGCAAAATCCTACCAAGAATTCTTTTCACGCGCCACCTCCAGCCCTCATAGTACGCGTCCAGGTCGTATCGCCACCTCTTTCTGGGCCGGCTTCGGCGGCGCCGTCCATCTTCGGGAACCCATTGTGTGGAGACTTTTGCCCAACGGTCACAGTGCTTGCGGCTAACGTGACCAGCCCAATCCCATTTTGAAGATGATGACGATGAAAATACTTACAAAAAACCGTACTGTCTTCTCAATGCCACACGATTACAAGGAACATGTTTGTTTGATGGACATCATATTAAAGGAACCAATGTAACTATTAATGGATGATTCCTGTACACCGCAGAGCACTGTGGTTGGAAACCGTTAAAATTGTTAATAGCTATACTGTCATAGATTGCGTTATCGCAACCGCGCGGTACGTGCTTCTGTGAGTGATCGGTATACCAACAGGATGTTTAAGCTTTACCTTGTGCGACCGCAGCGTTTTCGCCACCACATCACCTCTACTCTACACACAATGTAGCACATGCCATTGTCGTGAGAGCCAACAGTAATATCAACTGATAAACAAATGACAACTGACCCCCGATTTTCTTGTCTTGTCAAACTTTACCCTAATTCTAAAGTTTGACAAGTTTTAGTTTGAGTTCTCATGCTAAAGTATGGGGTTGATCTTCAAGCTCTCCCCACGTATGACGATGCTCATACGTGAGGACCACGTAGGGTAATAGGGGTAATTTTAGTGGGATGAAAAGCCAGACTCCTTGGTTACATACCCAAAGAGTTTTAAAGGTTTTCCCATAAAACAATAAATCAAAAAGAAAATCACTTACTACCACGGTGAATAGATAGAAGAGTTACTATCTATTGTCTGATGTGGCAATAAATATTATCTATACTATCTGCAATTTCAACTGCAAAAGTAACTCTGTCTGCCTGTCTGTCTGTTTGTTTGTTACCATTTCACGTTTAAAAGGTTGAACAAATTTGGATGAAACTTGGAACACGAGTAGAGCATGTCCTGGATTAGGTCAAGGTATACTTTTAATTCTAAAGTATTTATCCCTTGGACAGTTTCGGCGGAGCATTATGGTAGAAGCTGGTTTACAGTATTATTTACATGTTATCAATGTCACAATCTTTGTTTGATTTTTTTAATCATTATTATGTAAATACCTTGAACGGAGCTCGTGGCTAAATAATAACAGCCGCAAGGGTCGATTTTCAAGGTTAAGCAACGCTTGGTTAAGGGTCGCTCTGTGGATGGGTGACCATCTTAACATACCGAGACTCCTCCGTGCCTCGGAAAGCACTTTAAGCCGTTGGTCTCGGCAGTCATTTATAGATTTTTGGCAGTCGTTACGAATTATCAGAAGCCAGAAAATCTGACTCCAGTCTTGCCAAGAAGTACGGTGTTACCCAGTTAATGGGTTGTGGAGGTCCATGTAATATACTGGTGTTCAGCTGAATCCGGCTTGACTGGGAGCCGACCCCAATAAAGTTGGGAAAAGGCTAGGCAGACGATGATCTAAACTGTAACGTTCACGTGCTGAATGATGAATGAAAAAACCAACAATATTAACTGGTTTTAATCATAGATATTATATTTGTATGGTTTTAATATTTCATTTCTGACTGAACCTGATTAAATCAACTACTGGATTTGAAAAACCCAAACACGCTTAGACCGGTGTTATCACCAAGGTACAAAATAAGGTATTACGATTTCCTGTGTTTAATCGTTTAATCCAAGTTATCATTCATTTTCATTTGAGAATAAAATTACGATAAGACTTGAGGCATGATTCATGGATATGTATAACAGTACAGAACACGGGTAGCGCCTAGACATCCCTGCTATCTTGCCTGAATATTTTCATCATGGCATGAGGTTTTCTGATAATATTTCGTGCTGATTAGATCGCAGGAAAAGAAAAGAAAGTATATGCAAGAGATGCTACAATAATATTGATAAACCCTGAAACTATAACCAACATTACTTTTGATACAAGCCCGCCACACTTTCCCAAACTACTGCAACTCCTGAAAGCCAGAATCATCAGTGGCGACCACCAGAAAAACGCCAACTCAATGAAGCTGGACGAGTCCTGGAGAAACGATTCAACTGTCTTTGATCCCGCTACGAAATTAATCAGAAAATAACAGCGGAGGAGTAGGAAAAAAACATAATTTCCACTTCCCTCCTTATCAAGCAGGAGACAGAACAGAGCTAAGTCAAATAGGCACCAAGGGAAGTATACAACTGGGTTAAGCCCAGTTGCCAAGCACCACGGATTATAGATTAACACTAATACTAATGGGTCCTAAATTGTGAGCTACTTTTGATTCCAGTAATAGGTACGGTTTACTTTTGATAGGTACGCGTTTGACCACTATCCCACCTGACTCAGGTGAGATAGTGGTCAAACGCATCGATAGACGTCCCCTGCTGCAAAAGGCATCTTCCAAGTGTGGACATCGACCGGTCCTGTGAATCTAGCATCCAGAAGATTCACTAAAAAAATACGTTATGGTTGTATTTTGTTAATGGGTCGGCAGAAGTGTTTTAGAGGAGAAATCTCATGTCCTAAACTTAACACATTTCCAGACTAAGTTACCACTGAAAAGTCTTATCCTGCATGACCCATGGTCTGATAAAATTTTTCAGTAGTCGCAAGCTTGCGACCATCAGTTCAACAATCTTTAGCAATGTATTTACATAATATGATTAAGCTAAGCTATAATGCCTTGGACATAGATGGCCTATGTGCCAACCTATCGCTTTTCTATCGGTTACATTTCAGCGACTCGATCGAGCGACGGAATTGTTCAATTTAATTCCACCATCGTTCCATCATCGGCAAGACTTACAGCAGTTAGACCGGGACTCCACCAAAGCAGAGAGGAGAGGAGATGTGTTGAATAAACCAATCCGGTAGGCCAAGCGGAGAAGAGATGTGGAAATAACGAAATCGGATTGGTTTATTCAACACATCTCCTCTCCTCTCCGCTTTGGTGGAGTCCCGGCCGTAACGGCGATGCGCACCGGTGCATGGTGGACATCCCACCCCATACATAAAATGTTTTGGGAAGAAATTCGCACAGTTAAAGAATGGAATTCACTGCCGAAGTCTGTGTTTCCTGATAGCTACAACCTGGGAGACTTTAGGACACAAGTGAATAGATTACTTCTTGGCAAGGGTGCTTCATCGTCGCCCGCATCATCGCTTACCATTCGGTTACATAGTGGTTAAACGCGAACTTATAAAACCTCAACGTACGTACGTTCCTCAATAAAAGACCACACACGAGAATGAGAACATTGAACTACTTAATAGGCGTTAGCATGTGTCATTGTTTAGTCTTCGACACAGCTGAGAGAGCATTTCTCAGTAGACCCCAGACGAAGGGGATTGCGAACCTTTTTACATTAACGTGTCATTTCAAAGTAAAAACATATTATTTTTTTTTTCATGACGAGCCACCGATATCGGTAAAAATATATATAAGTATAAAAAACAGTGAGTTTTGTTAACGTATACAAACGCAAAAACCTGAAATCATAGAGCTCATTATTATGAACAAGTTATGATATGTGACCGACCCTGAAATTCCAAAAAAAACACGCACCTACACCCCATATACATACTACATACATTATTTAATTTTTATGTTTACTTAACTCGACATAAAGGAGCTCGTGGCAAAAATTATAAAAGCCGCACAGACCGATCTTCAAGGTTAAGCAACGCTTGCCGAGGTTGGTCTGTGGATGGGTGACCATCTTAACATACCGAAACTACTCCGTGCCTCGGAAAGCACGATAAGCCGTTGGTCCCGGCTTTCATTTGGAGATCTTTGGCAGTCGTTACGGATTGTCAGAAGCCAGAAAATCTGACACCAGTCTTACCAAGAAGTACCGTGTTACCCAGTTAATAGGTTGTGGAGGTCTGGTAGGCAGCCGCTCCACGTAAAATACTGGTATTCAGCTGAATCCGGTTTGACTGGGAGCCGACCCTAATATAGTTGGGAAAAGGTTAGGCAGATGAGATTAACTCGACAAAAACAGCGGATATTTTTTTTTAAGGAATTCATAGGGCCTATAGCTTTTTACTATAATGATGCGGACCCCTTGTATGTTTTGTGTTTAATCTGTTACACATTGTAAACTAATTAAATGAACTGTATGTCTAAATTTTAAATTGTCGAAAATAATTGTTTCTTTTTTTTATTTATTTCTACTAAAAAATACCTGGTTCACCATCCCTTCTTTAGATAAAAATAGTAGCTCTGGATATATCGATAAGAATGATGTCATAACTTTAGTATGTGTAGTATGACAAGTGTCAACTCGACCATGAGGTGGTGGGAAAGTTGAATTTTTCGGCTCTATTGTTATGGGAAAAAAGTGCCTTTTATTTTTGATCGTTTTATAAACAACTAGATTCTACGTGCGGCTTCGCCTGTGTGTTAGTCGGCAATCAACCCAGGGAAACATTAGGACCGGTCATCTTTACCTCTGTGATTGTTCTAATGGGTCAGCTGAGAGCTAGTCGTACACACTACAAACACACGGCGCTATCTAATTGAGTAACTAATTACAAAAATCGACTTCCTATTTTTTTTTCAATAATCATCGTCTGCCTAACCTTTTTCCCAACTATATTAGGATCGATTTCCAGTCAAACTAGATTCAGCTGAATACCAATATTGTACACGGAGCGATTAATTTCCTGACCTCGACAACCCAGTAACCGGGTAACACGGTACTTCTTGCAATACAGAGATAATCCTGCTTAATTAGCAAAGAATTACTTCTTTCTAGAAAGTTTCGAAGCATGCTGTCCCGACTGCTAACTAAATGCAATGACTCCAATGAAATTAAAAGCATTTAATTATTAAATAAAATGGTGCAGCTCATGAAATATCAGCTTTCTGCAAATATTTTATGAGCTGCAGCATGAGTCGGCATGATTTTGTACAACATCTTCAAATCATCAACATATTTCAGCCAAATTACACCAAATCTGAAAAACAATTTTATTTTTAAGGATGGTAAATCATTAAATGACTCTTGAGTCAGACTCTTATTGACTATAAACCATCCGTGTTCCTCCTAATGCCCTTTGCTTTCCAGGGCCGCCGCGGTGACTCTTTCGAACAAATTTCGCAAACCTGATAGACCTCATCGTGCTGTTTTTAATACGCGTTTTGTACACAACTTCGCGAATTTATTAATCTTTTTTTTTGTATTTAGTAATTTTCTTAGGTTACATGCACCTACATAATGAGGAGTTAACTATTAAGTCATCTCAAAGTATAACTTGTGGAGTCTAGCTAGCTCCTGTTTTAGGTCAGAAACCGACCATCAAGTACACTGCGTCGTAGGTCTTAAGATCGCATTAGCTAAGAACACTGCTGAGCATGAGGTCTTGGGTTTATTTGTCGTAGTCGGGAAAAGATTGGAGTGGAGTTTTCATCTGGGTTTTCTGATTAACATGACCAGTTAGGGACATCGTGGTAAAAATATTAGTCAGCTGGACTCTGCGTTTCCGAGCGCTTAGCTGTCCTTACATTCACTCCTTTCAGGCAACGAGGCCATTGATAGAGGTTTTATTGGTAACTGATATAATGGCATTACGGCAATTGGAATTAATCTTATTTGATTTATTGTAAGAAAAGAGATGAAGCGGATCATCTTATTAATCATATCATTATTTGATATTGGGAATGAATTGTGTAGGTACTCCTATATTTAAATCATTGCAATACTAAGATGTTAATTCAACTACATATTTGTAGCAAGAGAGCCTTTTTGAATTTGTACCGAAACGAAACAGATGTTTTTTTTTTTGTCAAAAGACCAAAACACATGTTTTCGTTACACTAACTGATCGTAATGATCATCCATTGAGTCTCTTTACCTCCATAAACCGATCCTAAAAAACATAAAAATAAACAAAAAACAAAGGCGAAGGCAACCCCGCTTTTTTAACGCAAACATTAAAAATTCAAAGGGACTTTAAATGCCGAATAACCTATAATTATATAGTTTTTAAGCGGCAATCTTAAGAATGACAAAAGATAAAACCAATCGCGGAATGCCTCGGCTCGCGCCTACCTGGCCGAAGCCAAAAGACCGAAGGCCGAAAAAAGAAATACCGCACAAATCTGTGCCCGTTCCATTTTTAAACGTGTACCCGTATTGGACCGTGCCATTTATTACACAGAACCTTTTTGAACACCGCCTTTTGTCTACGTCATTTTCTTTAACAGAAAACGCCGACAAAGTTCGAATTTCGAAAAGAGTAAATTAAAGATAAAACTGTTTTAACAGTGTAGTACTAATTACAATACGGTTTTAAAATTACATTACGGGTCGTAAAAGTTATTGTGTTTGAATTATGTTTATACTCAGTTTTCTATAGACAATAGGCTGAATAAAGAAACTATGAATAGGTACCGCTAACAGGAAATGTGGTCTTGGGTGGTACAACATACCTGTACTTACGAACCACTTATTTATGTTCTAGGTATCAAGGATTACTTGTTTAAGTACCAATTCAATAAACAGCAATAATTTGTTGAACAAGATCTGCAGTGATTTATTTATTACTATAAATTGAATTGTAGTACATTCAAATTCATGTCCTGCGTTTGAATCAAGATTAACATTCCAGTACAGTTTACCTGAGCACACAGAATCTTGTTCAACACGACATTCCTTGTAGCGTTACCGAGAAAAAAACAAGCCACGTGCCCTTTGATTTACAGAGCCCACATGCATATGAATCTTATGAACTTAAAGCAATGTTTAACTCGGCTGTTATTAAAATATTTCATATAACAAAAACCAAAGTGTTCTCCAAGAATTCTCTGGGAAAGTATGTTACGCATGCTTGAAACTCGATCGTTGGGCCACACGTGCTTAGCAGTATGAATGGGCCAGGGCGGAGGGCGGGGAAGGGCCGCGGGTGCGGGGCAGGGGAGGAGAAGGCTTTTTTCAGGCAGTTGGAGCCGAGGCGCGGGTGGAGACGCGCGTCCTGTGCTTGCAAGCTCCCGGCGACCGGCGATAACGTTAGTGTGTGTTCAGTGTTCACTCGGAGATCCTTTTTTTTTCAAGTAAGTTTTTATTTTTGTGTCAGTTTTGTTGTGTAATGTTTCAATGTAGTCAGGGAGCGGTTGTTATTTGAATTGACTTGTACATTTTGCCTCATGGTAGTCCGTCTAGTGATTATAAAATAATAAATATTTTTTCCGTGTTTGTATAGTTTATGTTGAATTGTCCTTAAATTAATGAATGTTAGTTTGTTTACTTATATTTTAGTGACATCAATTTCAAGTTAAAAGAACTGTAATTGCCAATTAAAAATTAATTATCTCCCATAAAAGTATGCTAAATCATATTCAAAGTGATTAATAAAATGCATTATTTATCAGATAACAAAATGTCCCCGGACCCTGCCCCGTTGTCGAAGACGGCAAAGTACAAGAAGATCACAAAACCTCTGTTGGAACGAAAGCGGCGCGCGCGCATCAATCGCTGCTTGGATGAACTTAAAGATCTCATGGTCGGAGCTTTGGAGGTATGTGTTACTTTTTATATTAAGTAATTAGAATTTATCATACTTAATTATAATTATGCACATAGGTTCTAAAATGTCTTTTCTGCGCTAGGTTAACTGTTAACCTTATAGAATCTGTGTGTTTTGTCTGAATAAGTTTATATTTAGAATTTATGATAAAAGCGGAAAGAAATGATATTAAACATGATTTTGAAGAATGACTAGTCACACAATTATTTAGAGTGTCTCTATTTTTAGCTCAAGTGTTCTAAATAAGGCAGAGTGCAATCAAAGATAAAAGATAACACCACGTACATAACAGATATCACACTCTATTTATAGCTTATTCCATTACCCATAGGTAATATGTTTTCATAAAAACTATCCTTCTTTTACTGTTCATCAAAATGTGATCCATCATTCATTCACACACCATTTATATTTATCACGAACCGGTCGTCCTTCTTATGACTCGTACTTATCAAGAGCCGTACCGACACCAAACAGGAATATAAAAGTACAAGTTCCATTAAGAAACAGGAGTTGCTTATTCACATACATGTACAGTTATATTAATGTGACGTCTCGCACCGTGAGAACGCCGGCGCGCACCTGCGCCTGCGCAGCTATACTCTACTCACTTGTTCCTTTTTGTCACAGATCGATGACGACAACCTGAGCAAGTTGGAGAAGGCAGACATCCTTGAGTTAACCGTTAACCATCTCACGAAGTTGCACAGCCCTAGAGACCCGGTTTTGGAAGCCAAGAAGTTTCAAGCGGGTTTCGGACAATGTGCAGCCGAGGCATGTAGATTTATCATGTCTGTGCCAGACTTAGACGCGAACGTCAGCCAAAATCTAATCACCCACCTATCAAGACTGATCACCGCTCAACCTTTAACAATTCAAGTACCGGAAAGGCCTAACTTCTCTCCACCGACCTCGCCATCTTCCGTCATCTCCGACAGACAACATTACTACAGCGACCACGACAGATCGTCGTCAGACGCGGAAGATTCAGTGTACTCAGGCGACGGCCCGAAACAATGGGCGTACAACCGACCCGCTGCGAGGGTCCCCCATAAAGTACCTCCCACCGGGCTGCTCACAACGGTCGACACTATGAACCATCACAGTCCACCAGAACAAATGAACGCGCAGAGAAACGGGGCTTATTTCAAAAGAGTTCCGGCCGAGGCGAAAGATGTTATTCTACAAAAAATACGGCAACACATAATGGACAAGCGAAGTAACGACAGCGTTGACGTGAACATGAGCGCGGAGCCGGCGCCCGAACCTAAATATTTACAGAGAGACGAGCCGTACAGAGGCGAGTACACGTACCAGTACTCACCACCGAGCACCAACCACGACACGCTTGATCTGCGGAAGGTTAGATCACCAGCGAAGCCAAGCGAGGCTGCGCAGTCGCCGAAAAAACCAGTCGCATGCCCCGTCGTTAATCAATTAGACGCGACTCCCCAGAGCAAAGTTGAGGTGACACCCAGTCTTCCGGAACACTGCGAATCGCCGATGGATTACAGTAATCTACCGCCTAAAAAGAAAAGGAAATTGATTGAGTACCAGGAGTTCAAAAAGCAGGAGGCGGCCCGTCGGCAGGCCGAGGCTTTTTACGATGAAAAAAAAGAACGCTATGGCGAAGGACCACCGGCAGACGAGGACAACAAATGGCGTCCATGGTGAAGTGTCCCCGATCACTCGCCTATTGTGATATTAATAGTCTCTTCTTCCATAAAAAAGCTTTAATTTGTTTTAATTTATGTTGGTATGTTAGTCAGTAGAGTTTAGTCCCTAAGTGCCTTACGTTTGATTTAAAATTCTTTATTGTGTACTACACGTTATTTATGTGCCATTTATTTGATCTCGATGTCTTCCTATAAAGTTGTATTACGTGGATATGCGCAGTCTTCCATGTACGATAACAATTGATGAACCTTACAATAATAAATGATGTATGAATCGAATTTCGTGTTTAAGATCCCAATCCATCCTATCTTTGAAAAACATTAGACTTGAGATGAGATGATAAATGACAATATTTCAATTTACTATCATTAATATAAATGAAATTTTTGAAAAACATAATAAAAGCCATTATCATTAATTAAATTCCGATCAAAATAGTTTTGTTTTCCTTGCTAAAACTGCCTGTTCGTAAATATGTATATGTACCATACCAACCTGGTAGAAAGAAAGAGAAGACCTAGAAGCCAGTCGTTGTATTTTATCAACAATAGACCTAATTTTGGACAGTAGGTAAATTCATTTTTTCTGATTCCGGCTATACCTACCTTGAGTCGTTGAAAATATCAATCTATAAGCGTGGAAGGAAATAGGTACAAAGTTTTACAGGCATTAAAAATCGATAATCTAATACCTAGTGCAGTACCTATAGCTTCCTTCGTCGATATAGTGCCGAAAGCGCTACTGAGCATGAGGTCCTGAATTCGATTATTGCGTCGGGCAAAATCATAGTACCTATTGGTTGTTGTCTTCAAAAATTTGTCTGACGTACCTACCCTTTGGAGAATTCTGGCTTATTTTAATGAATAACCTCGAAATGCATGTTTTCATGTGGGGAGGTAGGTAACATAAATCTCATGTTATTTCCAAAATATGTACTTAGTTAGGTAATTACTATTACTGTATATGGTAAATGCCCATGTAGTAGGTACATATATGTATGCACACTTTTAATTAGGTACTTATTATTTTTTTGTTTTTTATTAGTAAGTACCAAATAAGGAGAAGGGGGAGGCCTTTGCTCAGCAGTGGGACACCAAAGTAGGCTAGGAAAAAAAAAAAAAAAAAAGAACCAAATTCTTAATAATTAATTACGATCTAGCCTAAAAGCAATTTAACTTAAATTAAATTTTAAATGTACGCACGTTCACCTAGTTTTATTATACCTACCTTAATTTATTGTAATGTATAACTGTTTTACGTCCCAGTAAAGTAATTCAGATAAATATAAATCAATATAGTATTGAAAACATACTTATGCTCGAAAAACATTACCCTCCTTCAGACACAGTCGGGTAATAGAATTACAGTATTATCAAAAATATTGGTACAGAATGCACTATGCAATGCTACATCTAGTGCCATCTATAGAAAAATAGAGATGCAGCTTTCTGCAAAATTTTCAACGACATCACTTTAGTTTTTAAATAACGCCATCTAGCAATAATTTACATAACAAAGTGTAAAATATATTTCCTACGTAAGTGACTAGAGGGCGCCACTTGCGACAAGAGTGCTATCTATTTTACTGCCATCTATAAACACCGTCTTCAAACCAACAAAGTGACATAGATGGCAGCATTAACTTGCAACAACTTTCAACGTTTGCTATTGCACACTAGACAGCGCTAAACTCAGCCTTAACCCTTGTGTTTTCAAAAAACTTAAATTGTTTAAAATAAATTTTCTGACGTCTATAGACTTACATTTATTATTAAAACATCTGAGCCAGTCCAAAAAAAACGTGTTTATCTCACAACTTTGAATTTGACTTTCCACTCACCGCTAGATGGAGACAGCTGTTTTCCAACACTGCGCCTGTCGTCGACGCCCCATAACGTAGTAGTAGAGTGGCGTAAAGAAGTGGGGCGAGCTCAACCAACTTCATTCATTCATTGATACGCCGGCCGGCCGGCCAGTCGGTAAATTAGTGACGAGACGAGAAGTCGCATAAACCGAATAACAAAATGTGCTGCGCGCAATTTGTAACGAACTTCGAATTTTAAAAAACGATTTTGACAGTTATTGTTTTGAGTTGACTTGAAGAGATTGTAAATAAATAATTTGTGAAAAAACTCGAAATATTGGATTGTTTATACTTAGTGATATTTAGTGATGAATTGTTCAATGAGTGTTGTGGAAAGTGTTTTCGTGTGCAATGTTGTGATAAGGCGATGCTTGTAGGAGAACAATCGCCGGCACCGCGGGTGGTGGCCGGTTTAAGAAAACTTCGACCAGAACTAACTCCTGGACCTATTCCTACGCCTGTAGATCCTGATTTTAGGATATCAGGTCAGTAATGGACTGGTGTAACTAGTTTTTAATCTGCGGTTAAAATGTTGCAACATTCCCATTCATAACCAACTAGATTTTGAAACCCATTCATTACTATTCATAAACGGTCGCTCGGTTATCTGAACTGCTATTTGATAAAATACAAAGTAATAATACCTACAAATTGGATAAACATCAGGCTCCCGCGTAGTTTGAACTGAGTTTTTTTGTGCCAGACATCTGGCTACCTAAAAACTAATGGCAGCTAAGTAGCATTGTACTTAAATAAAGTAGGTACTTACCGACATTCGCCATTTTCTCAAACGTCAGCTGTTAGGCACATGTAACATACTTGCAGACATAACTTATAGAGTTACAATAATGAGTGACTCCTTGCACATCCTTAGAATAACTTAGATAAAATTCCAAACAGCATGTCGTAAAGGTTGCAAGTTTCATTCTGTAAATATGAGACATTACCCAGTAGGTAGGTACTGATGTGAGCTACTATACATAAGTAACTAATTAAGAAAAGGTAAACGTAAATGTTGACAGAACGGAATGGCAGAAACAAGCGTTTTACGCAAACCCCACGTAACAAGGGACAGAAGCAGGAAAATGCTTTTATGATGAGTTGATGACCTAAGCTATGTTCAAAAAGTTACCTAGGTAGGTAGGTACTAACATTCACAGGATATATAATGTAACATAGGTACTTATTGTAAAAATTTACTTGCAACACAACTTAGATGTTTACTTCATAAATTACTAACTACATATACACAATAACGTTCATGAACTAAAGACGCTAAATGTTTTCATTGCTAGCGATGTCCTAACAAGGTCTTATGCACGTGCATCGCTATTCGCAGGTGTGCACTTGGCACGATCATTTGTGTACCTAGCCTAGTTCTATTGGCTAAGCTAAACCTATGTATTGTATATCTAGCATCTTGCTTATATTTACATTCATAAAAGTACTATTCATAGGCACGTGTTTGACCACTATCTCACCAAGCGATGATATGTAGCACGCTTGCCTAGAAGTAACCTATTCACTCTTGACTTAAAGACCAGGTTCTTGGATTTCAACTTGCCTAATTGGATATATCTGTGTCATCATTTTCTTCACCTTATCCCAATCTATTCTAGGTACGTGCTTTTTGGTATAGGTAGTGTAGATAGGTACTTAAATATCTATTTGGGGTCGGCGCAACGTGTCATTCTTCCATACCTACTTCTCAATTAGTGATATCAGTAATCACCCCCTTTCCATCTAAACTGTAATCTTTCTCGCAGTCCATCCATCGTTTCTATTGCTTATGTGCCTGACATCCTATTCATACTTACACACAACATTCCAAACATTGTTAAATATCCGTTTCTGAATCGATAAATTCTACCCGAGATATTTTTTTAATGATACGGATTTCATTTCTTCAAACCAATAGGTACAGTTTTTGTTTCCTGGCTTCTTTCTCTTAGCGACCTGTTTAATGCAACAAACAAAACAAAAACCGTCGTTGTCTATGCAAGTAAGCTAAGTTAACAGTCGTTGTCTGACTCTGCAGTCTGGTCTAGACGCTAGACTAGCAGCAATCGATAGTTTTGAGTCACGGTGTTAGGTTACTACGAGATTAAACCACCTTCATAAGGTGGTTTAATCACTTGGCTTTAAAATAGTATCCTAAAAACTTTTATGCAACAAACAAAACAAAAACAAAAACCGTCGTTGTCTATGCAAGTAAGCTAAGTTAACAGTCGTAGTCTGACTCTGTCTGCAGTATAGTCTAGACGCTAGACTGGCAGCAATCGATAGTTTTGAGTCACGGTGTAAAGTTACTACGAGATAAACCACCTTACCTAAGGTGGTTTAATCACTTGGCTTTAAAATAGTATCCTAAAAACTCTTTCTTGAAAAAGTACTGACGAAGAGGCAAGACAGCAGAAAATCTTGTTGATTCAAAGGCAAGAAAGAATCATTGGATCTTTTAAAACCTGTCATATTTTAACTTGTGTCATCATCATCATATAAGCCGAAAGACCTCCACTGCTGGACATAGGCCTCCCCAAGTGTCGCCACAACAACCGGACCTGTGCGATTCGCATCCATCGGCTACCAGCGACCCTCACCAGGTCAACGATCCATCTTGTGGGAGGCCTTCCAACGCTGCGTCTTCCGGTACGCGGTCGCCACTCGAGAACTTTTCGGCCCCATCGACTATCTGTTCTACGAGCAATGCTTAACTTGTGTCGCAAAAAATAACAACATAACAGCATTAAGACGCTTACTAAGCCCCTGGAAATAGTTTAGCTTTGTTTTATCAGCTAAATGCCGAAAAAATTAATAGCCTTCCAACCCATGCATTGTATGATAAGGTTCCCATGACCCCAAACCTACCTGGAAACGTCGCCATATTTCATAATCATAGTCTTCGGCAGAACCGTGACGTTTTAGTGTAAAAAAACAACAATGGGAAGGCACATCAGCTGTTCGAGATAAAATCTACTGTTTATAACGACGATGGCGTAGGAATCACAATAGTGGGTGGATTTTACGGAAAAGTTGCTTAAACATTTGTCTTCATGTCTTTCCGTGAACTAATGGATGTGTGAATGACACCTTTATTTAAATGTATATAGGAAATTCGAGATAGGTACCTAATTATGAAATTTTTGAACAACCAACTCGATTGAACATATGACAAAGTTCAAATTCCATTGCAATATATTTTAAGTTACCATAACTATCATCATCATCGTCATATCAGGCGAAAGACATCCACTGCTGGGGCATACATAGGCCTCCACAAGTGTTGCCACAACAACCGATCCTGTGCGTCTCGCATCCGTTGACTACCCGCGACCCTCAGGAGTTTTCTTGCATCATCGAATCAGGAATAATGATATCCGCAAGAGAATCAAAGATACTATACTTATACCTACAATATTTTAAGTTTATTAGCACAATGATAAAATACAATCGATCTTTATCGGACACATTCTGATACGACGCATACGTCAATGGAAAGATACTGCTTTGCAAGAACCAAAGCAAATACTTACAAATTGCACGATATGTTCAGCCTGACTAGAAATCTATATTGTTTACTGGAAAGTCATCAAAGCCTACTCAACAAAAAATCTGAATAATGTGCAGATGAAAACGTTGGAGTCTTTTATTCAGTGTAAGACTAATAATTATGTTTTCCTGTATACCAAGGGATCTCATTATCAAATCTTTGCCAAACTATCGTCTCCCGACCCGTGGTACAACTGCGATGTGTCCGTCTGGTTGTACTACGGAGAAGTAAAGGGATTTAGGGCACCCCGACTCTTTTTTTTTATTTACTTCTCCGTAGTACAACCAGTTGGACATCGCAGTTGTACCACGGGTCGGGAGTGAAACTATCGCCTTATCAATCCAAATTTTATAAAGGAAATGAATGAGATTTTCTTCCAATGTGCTAGCACATCAACCATGCAAATATTGGTCGAGATCCTAATCCCATTGCAGCCACAGTTACCAACATAATTGATCATGCTTATGCTTAAGCCAGAAGCCGGTGAGTACCTCATACTCACATGTCAAGGGCATATTAAATTCCTCCAAGCATCTAAATTGGATGATACTTCTCAGCCATTACGGGTCATCGAACCAAACCTTTCAAGAGAAGATACTTGACCTACCTTAGATTTAAGGACCACCCGCTTCAAACTGACTGGCCATTTAGATTTTCATTTATGAATACAATAGAAGACTCAATCATACACGGTGCATTAAATAGGAAGAACGGAAAGACAGTCGGTTCCCAAACTTTCGTTCAATTATCCACGATACACTGGCATTTAATCGATTATTTTAATTACTGCGCTAATTTGCCATGAAGATACAATATTTATAGCCCAAGATGAGTCTAAAAGATTACCAAACTACGCATTGTTTGACGCTAAGAACTACCCATCATTTCAAATTAAAATGGAACTCCATTATCGACTGCCATCTTTAATTTACTGACGAGCTTCGGGTCATGAGATTTTGAGTTCAAAGGGATGGGAGAAATCCAATCACGTCTCCCGTATGCCTGACCTGCGTTACTACGGGTCCTATGAAATAAATTAAATTTTCCTATTAGGGGCTTGTATGGATTAGAGGCCTGCCTGTTAGTGATAAGCTCTCTATGAAATGGAATTTTGTATTGCTGCCAAAATGCATGCGATAGTAGCCTCTTCTAACCATTTGGGCTTTCTGATTACAAAGCTATTGCAAAGTGCATCTCCTGGCAGTTTGTTCCAGATTTTGTACCAGTCCGCAAAATACTATCTGAACATTAATAGCATTTAGATATGTCGCAGCTAACTTGCTTAATCAGCCGTTTCATTAAAAACCTATTCTTTTCGATGAACTGCGCCATTTAATCAGTGGCTTTGTGACATGGGCAAGTCATTAAACGATATTGAACAATAGATGTCTCTTAGGTCGCTGAAAAATCGGCGCATTTAAATGAAAAGGCTAGGCCACGGATTATATGGCTGATTAAGCTAGTTGTCTGTGACATGGTATATTAATCTTCAGTACCTAATTGTCAGATCTCACTAGAGGCAGACTTTGGGCTTTTCCACTTTTGTCTACACAAAACCTGTCACGTAGGCACTTGAATAGGTAGTACTTACTAGAAATACATAATAATAAAAGTCATAATACTCTCGCAAGTCTACATTAATGTAATGAATGTAACAATGTTAAAATTATGAATAATCGCTTCAGTACGTTGACACTCCTTGCCACAATTTGCGGTTAGCACCCTCTCGCACAGCCGTGAACCGCACTGAATTTGAGATAGCATTGTGTCCAATACAATAACGTCTGACCTCATTAACGTAACCAGATTTATGAAATTATTTCTTGCTTTACTTAAGTAATATGTTATTAGTTTAATAATTTTGTTTTCTTGGTAAATTATTTAGAAATAGGCTTGTGACTCCCATTTTGATAAGTAAACCGCGGTGCTCAAACACAATGAGGAGTATTTGTGCTGTTTTCTATGAATAGGTACAAGGTTTATGTGGCTACATAAACATATGGACGGTTTGCAAAACTATAATTAATTGCTTGTGGTGTAACTGAAAAACAAAACGGGAAACGTAGAGTCAACACTTGAACTATGCTTACTTAAATAGGTCTCATCCGTCATCTTGGTTTATTTGGAGTCGCGTATCATTTCTTCTTCTACACCACTCTATAAGTCATCATCTCGGTAATCATCCACTTTCTGGCCATATCATCCAGCGTCCATCCATCGCTTTTGTAGCCTTCCCCTACTTATAGCCATATTCAAAACTTTCCTCTACTAACTGCGTAAGACATTCTTCAATACACGATAAAGAAAGTAACCACAACTGTATACCAGGTCATCCATGTCTGGTGTCCGTATGAACTTGACTTTGTAACATGACACTTTCGCGTCAGCATTTGATATGGCATTCATTCACAAGCACAACGTTGCAAAATGCAGGCAGATAGATAATGCCCATGGAATGGTGAACAATTTTGATGTAGGTACGTCTTTCGGTTTCGGTTATTCATGATGATCCGAACTGCAGCTAAGTTTTAGGTGAGCAACTTTGTTCAAAGTCAAGTTCATTAATTGTATACCGCTCGAATCGCTACTTGTAGAGAATGCCTTGTCGCATTAAGTCCGGCCCATGTACTCGTACCACTATTGTACATAAAGTTTAAATAAATAAATAAATCATTTGAAATTCATTCAGCATTACGTTGTCTAAAGAATTCGCATAAGTTTGTGCAATTCAAGATGCTGTTGTAAATCTAAAAATTCCTAAATATGATGTTACACTGGATAAGAGTAATATGACGATGATAGAAAATATGAGTCAGTAGAATGCCCTTTTATCATAATATCAACCCACTTGTAATATCATACGGGAAATGCTAGTAATTATCCTTATTATACGAAAATTACCGATAACTATCAACCGTATCATGTGGCTTACCCACTATATCGGCTAGAATATTAATTCCACAACTTTTTATTTCCCTGCTCAACAACCTGCCTTCATTGTTTGATGCCCGATTAGATAGGTACGTAATCCTTGCAATAACAGTCTTTTTATAAGCCTATTCAGTCCCACTGCTGGGCAAAGGCCTCCCCCAACTCCTTCTAGATCTTTTTGTCCCGAGTCACCTCGGACCAATATGCAATAACAGTTGCATCAGAATAAAACGATCAGGGAGCCTTATCGATGATTCATGGTTCTAGGTAGGTACATTTTATGACATAATTTACACTCGAGTTGACACGGTCATATAATGGTTTATTAATTTATGCTGCATAATAAACAAATAAAAAGCGGTCAAGAAAATACACAAACACCACGACGTAGTTCAAAAAAATGATCATAATGCCATTCGCACCAAGATTCTAAACTTGAATTTACTAAGTCTTCAATCCAAGACCGTTTGTAAATCTCAGGACTGCTTACCTATTGGCATCGACAAACCTTGTCATAATCACTACAAATTGTAGATTTTTCTGAAGCTAACCAATTACCTTTTCTTTCACAGGCGTCCTCCGCCAGTATTACAATGACGACACCGAATCCTGGGCTTGGGTGCGGGCAGCCGTCCGTGGTGGTTGTCTCCTCGCTTGGAGGGACGGCACCTTGCCAAGGAGGGCCGCTGCCAGGCTGCCCCTGCGCGACCTGCACCTTCGGACTGCCCACACCTTGCCCAATGCCTTCCAGCTGTCCCGGCTTAGAGACGACTCTGCCGTCGCCACGTTTCAGGTGAGAATTTGTTACAATACATTAAGCTAATTTCTAAGCTGTTGTATTGTGAGATCGTTAAATTGTTTTAGTCAAATTCATAGAGGAAAGAGATTGAGGCAGAATTCTCCACGTAAATATGAAAATATGAACAATTGCAACCTATCTAGAGCTATCGAAATACATACTCTGATCAAAACTCACTACGTATAATTATTGTAAAATAATTTTGGCGGGTCGTTTTCGATGATGCTCAAAGAGCAAATGAGGAATTAAAGAGTGAAGCAACTTAACACGTATGTATACTATTTCTTCTATCAAAATCAGTATTCACAAATTCAGCCGGAACTAGCCAAACTAGGAACCATTGCATACTTGATTGAGTGATGAAAATAGACTTCCTTTAGAAGGTCGATTGAACAACAAAAAAGTGCGAAGTGGTCAGACACGTGAATAAACAGCGCTGATGCAAAAAGTCACGAGTTGTCATTTTACACGTCTAGGCGTCTCTATAGGCATCTATCAATATTCTAAACGCTGTCGATTTGTGATTGCCACAAGATGACATCTCACTTTTAGACATCACGTTTTATTTGGATCTTTAAATCTGTGTGTACAACTATAAACTTTGTGTCAGACTCTCAATTGATTTGCCAATTAATTAGGCGCTATTCAATGAATTTCAACTTGATTTTCGATAAATCCTACACAAAATCGTCCCTATTTGCGCTGTTATTGAAAATGCCAATTCATCATTTGCTGTTTAGACGTCATTTTCATGCAATAGCAGTGTCATTTGTCAATCCTATATAATAGGTGTAATAAAGCAAAATCCAAGAACTGGCGGGATCCTTGAAGACACGTGAGCTTAGTATTGTATTTCACCGTTCTAATGTGACAGTTTATACGCATATACTGTATCACGATAGTACAATACCGTACTATATTCAGTTTTTGCTACATTTGCGAACTTTTGCAGTTCTTAGTATCTGAGAACTGCTTTCATTTCCTCGTCGCAAGTGATTTTGTATCCGGGAAGTGCGGATGGTTGCAAAAAAAATGAATAGCGAGCATTTGTGGTATTATTGTAGCGTGCGTGGTTGGCGGTTATGTTCTGAGTTACCGACTACCGACTAGTTTCACTAAAACCAGAGCACAGGCCATGACTGTTGCGAAGTCTGGAGATGTGCTAGATAGAGAAAGATTCATCTAAAGCTGTTTTTGAAACAGTCTCGTGTAAAAGTCGTCATTTGCAAATGGCCTGTTCGTGAGAGAGGTCTATAGTTTTTAGCTTTTTGTGAGAAAGTCCAAGGTTGTGGTGCATTCGAATAGTCGTCACCATTGGCGTCCGGGGTTCCCACCTTGTAGTTTTAAATTGTTGTTAAACATTACGTCAGATTTCAATTGCATTTTATAACTTAATTGCTGTCGCACTGCACATTGTATTTTCCTCCTCTTTGCTCTGATTTATAAGACGTCAATAATGGCTTTTGTAGATATTTTCCTAGTTCTAATACCTACGGGGATTTTTCTTTTATAAAAAAGCGTAATTACAGCTTAATGATCATTGCAGCCACGTCATAACGTTTTATTCTAAGTTAAGTAATGGTCCAATAGTGGCCATTAAAAGCCACAAAATACCACAAATTAGCCATTCCTGTCTTTCTCGATAACAAAACGCAATAAATCAATGATTCGTGTACACAAGATTAACTTATATCTGTATTGGACATTATATCATGTCACGTACTCAGTAAGCTACTGGAGCCCGGTCATTGTCCAAGAGACAATGCCACATAAATAAATTATCAACAGACCGATGTTACATGACTGATGAAGTGATGAGATACTATTTGAACGTGGAGAAGAAAAATATTTTGACTATGTCCGGTTGTTTGAATTTGGTCAGTGGGAAGGTTTTAGATTGTTTTTTTCAAAGATATGTTTAGAAAATAAATATGCTTGTTATGGAGTTTAATTCTGTGTTTGAAATTTAGGTTGATACGTTCGGCCCACTCTGGCAAAATCCTTTTTAAACTTTTATTTGTCATCGACCATGCGGTTTCAACGTCTTCCAAGACGTTCTATCCCCCTCCGAATAACGCCTTTCTCACGATTCGTACACTTTAATAGACCTCAATAAACCGAAACAACCGTAAATCAAAGGCCTTTGTGCATCTCGACCTTTTGATGTAGCTATTTACCATAAGAAGGGCTAGAACGCGAAGGTGTTGACACGTAAAGGAAACACGTTTTAAGAAAACTCCGCTCTATAATAGTCGCCCGGTTAAAAAAACATCTATGAATGCAATGTGACCGTGACTAGTTCAGTCCTTGCGATCAGATGTTCCATTATTGTCACCCTACCAACCCTGTATGCTCACTTTTTATGATTCACGTGGAGAATATCAACTTCTTATGAAATATATTATGCAAATTGTAACGTTTCTTCAACAGATTAAGTCATAAATCTCACTTTTATAATACTGACTCCTCGCAGCTGAATGTTTCAATTAAGTTTATTGTTATTGTTACAGACTTGCAACGCCGCGGAATACGCGCGATGGGTGCGCGCGCTTTGTGTCGAGATCCTCGGCCAGACGCCGCTACCGCAGGTGCGCTTCCTGGACGTGCTGCCCGCCGCCGACACCGCCGGCCGGGAATCAAAGAAAGAGGTTCTTCATCACGAGACACCCTCTTGCCCTCCTAAACCACCCCCGCGAGCTCGTCGGAGGTTATTGACCTCCACGGAGACGCAGCTTACGCGCAGGGACCATTCCCCCGCCGCCACGGACGAGGGCATCGTCGTCGAAGACGACGACTACGACTCATCGTCCGATCGCAGCTTGGACCTAACCCTCTCCCTCGACGCCTTGAAGACCACAAACGTGGTCGATGCGCCAGTACGGAAAGCAGAGGTGATCAAATGTGACAGCTGTAGTAAATTAAATGCGGGTGCGATACAGCATCATACGCTGCCACGCGCCGCGCGATCCGAGTCAGAACAAGGTCGCCGGTACTTAAAGAGATGGGAAGGTACGGCGGGAGGCGCCGAGCGGGGCCGGTACGCCATGGAGGCGGCCAGGCGGAAGACTTCTTCCTTGGAGCATCGGGCGAGATCCTGCTCCCCGAATGTTCACGAAGCTATTGCGCAATACGTCCCAGTGCGGGAACGTCGCGCTTTGTTCGAGTCATTGTCGCGGACCAGTGGAGGGCTGGCCCGGAGCAGCGAGCAGCTGGCGCGCATCGAGCGCTCGCCGGAGACGACGCCGCGCCGCGCCGCGTCTCTGCACGACCTGCAGGCGCCGCCCACGCGCTCCGTGTCGGACCTGCGACAGTTCTTCGAGGCGGTGGCGCGCGGCGCGGGTACTCCGCGGCTCGGCGCGTGCGCACAGCGACACAGCGCGCCGCACGCCGCGCCGCGCGCCTTTACCTCGCTCACATGTGCTTGACGCATACTCTGTTGTACATATTGTAGATAGAACCGGCGTGGACCGCTATCTCACTAAGTCGTTCGTTTTAAGACTGTTAAAAGTATTGTTATAGAAGTACCTAATATAAATAAAATGAGATGTATTGTCTATTATATTCAGTCGTTTTATTCAGCCTGTGACCTTATTTCTTGAAGATCTCTGTTTGGAGCATGCGAGTGTCTTGCGAAAACTCAATCGAGTGTAATGATTTCTGTAGCCTTGTTCTGTCTTGAGGCATTGTTTTTATTGAAAATTCAATTTGCCACGATACAATTGGTGCGATAAGTTATTAAATAACATTTGGAAGGTAATAATAGGCGGTGAAATGTCAGTGGGTAGGCAAAGGTCGCGAGGCACGGAGCTCGCTCGCGTCCTCCAAGTAAACTTTGTGTTGTAAGGAACATTACGTTACGAAATGTTAAACGGCACATTTAGCCATTGTTGTCGTGTGTTCACATTTTACGAATTGTGTCAAAACGGCAACACCTTGCGAGTATAATATAGAGTAGAATTGCGTGTCTGATATGTTATGCAAATCATAAAGATAATACGCTAACTTACTGTTGTACAAGTAGGACGTCTCCGGAGCCCGGACACATACACGATGTACTTTTGCACAATCAGTTCAGCTGCTATCTGAACGTTTTGTTCGACATCGTGACGAGCTTTGTTTCTCCTTCCTATTGTTACTAAACTGGTCATAAATGAAAGTGGAATGCACGAACTAGAAATGCTAAGATTCCAAAAATATTACTTACGGAAGAAAGTGACGCAAGCGATGATAACTAATTAAGTACCTACCTAACTGAGATAATCTACCTATTTATGAATCATTAAGTATGCCTTTTTTAATGGATGGGATATCTTCAAATGACTCGTACCGCTCTGGGCGGAGCGGAAGGGAGTGCCAGACTCTTACCTACTGACTAAAACGTGCTAGAACAGGCTTTAACCCATCCGAGTTCCTCCTAATTCCCTTTGCATTCTAGGGCCCTGGTGACTCTCGAACAAACTCCGCAACCCTGGCAGGCTCTGGCTCTAGCGGGCCCGTCTACTATGCTTGCTGAGATCTCAGGCGCGCGTGGAACACAACAAAACGCGCCGTCGCTTGGTTCTGACACAATACTGTGGTTCTGATCAAGTTAATAGTATGGGTACCTACATTATCTATAGGTACAGTTAAGACTTCTTTGACACTTCTTCGGACTGGTGTCGATGCTCAGGATGAGTTCAGTCGTGTGTTCCACTTCCGTCCGTTCCATGATAGGCGTGTTTCGGAGAGCTCGTCACATGGTCTATACTCATATTGTAGGTAAGTGCGAAAGTAACTCAGTCTATCTGTTCCGCATCTGGATGAATCTTGGCACTTGGGTAGACCATTCATGAATGGACATAATAGGTAGATTTTTTTCATCCCGGGAGTAGCTGAAACAAATAATTAGGTATGTAGATTGAAGATAGCTCTAACAAAACAGAGTCGCAGTCTACTTCTGTTTGTTTCTCCGTTTAGGTAGGTACCTAGGTACTTCTTCTAAACCACGCAATGGATTTGGATAAGGTTAGAAAGAGTGATAAACGAGGATGGTTCGTGGAAATAATTTGCACCTGTGCGAAGCTCGGTGGCTCGCTAGTTAGTTAAATAACCAACAGATCGGCTAACCTAATCAAGGAACCTAGACAAATCTAAATTAATTAAGTAGGTATAGGTCATAATCATAATAACATAAGTCTAGGACCAAAACTAAGCAAATTCCGCACCAAGTTGTACTTGATCCATTTTGCGATAGAATTTGTCAGTTTAACAAAATGCTAACATTGTAAGCAACGACGGATACAAACTTTGTATCCGTCGTTGCTTGAAACTGAACTGAAATGAACTGAAATAACGCTTGCGGACTTGCGGTACTTTGTATTACAAAGTACCGCAAGTCCGCAAGCGTTATTTCAGTTACGTACCTACGTGTTATCATACTAGGTACGGAATAAAACATACTTAGACCTACCCATGTGCAGTACATAGGTACCTACCTACTGTCAATTTTTTCCTACTTTATTGTCCCCAAAATAGCAACTAAATTCATTATTGTAGGTACCTACCTACTTATACTAACTAGTACTTAGGTAAGTACCTAGTTATGCCTTGAAAATTCTTTTTGCGTTTCTGAACTCTATTTTTAACTTTAACCATTTACTAGGTTCCTTTTCGTGCATAACCCTGCATATGTCAGAAATATAGTATGTACCTATCACCTAGTAGGTACTCGTAAATACCGTGTTCCAAGAATTTCATTAAAATCCTCCTACCCTTATTTATTTAGGAGTCGGTACGGCTATTCTTCGTCTTTCATACTTCTTTATACCTAGTCACTTCCTTTCTATTTTGTCATTAACACTGACGTGTCTATCGTTTCCTTGGTTTTTTCCCTTGACTTTTGATTAAAATGACGTGCATTATCTCCAATCAAGGCTCTATAATACAACGTGTAACAGAATAAACGCAATATCTCTTAAGGAGTCATTGTACTCATCATTATGAACAACTTTCAGTATGACCAACACTGAAATCGCGAAAAAAAATCGACTGCCCCATACATTTTTAGCTCGACAAAATGTACTGAACAGCTTATTTTTTTTTCGCCCTTAAGAGGTATTGCGTTTATTCTATTACACGTTGTACCTATAAGTTTATTATAAATAGCAAATTCTAACCAAAGCATGCTATAAAGTCCAGGAAATCAGTGACATTTTCTTTTACAGTTCCAACCAAATACTCGTATCAGTTCAGTACGGTCGAACACCCTTAGATACCTACTTTTACGACTTGTCCGTTATAGAACCTTTGTACCCCTGCCCTCACATGTTCCTATCTGTTCCTTCTAATCCGCTACCTGTTGCATCCCTCGGCTCCCTTTGTGCTTTTTCTATTCCTTCACTATCATATCAAAAAACTAACAATAGATAGTTTTTTTATAGATCAAATTACGGGTTTGTGAGGTTGCAGCCAACATTCGACACGGCCGCATTCCGGCTGCTAATTTGGTAGTATTAAATGAAACACCCATGTTATTTCACTATCTCTTTCTTACTCTTGGGAAGAATGGGGTGTTGTAGAAAGAGAAGGAGGATGCTGTCCTGTGTATCATATTTTTAATGGATCTTAGCGTGCGCTTGATTGTTATTTTGTGGGTGATGGAGTCTTGAATGAACAATAGTAATTTACTACTTATATCGTGTTTAGGAAGCTTTGAGCTTTTTGATACAAAACATAATGTAAGTAGGTAAACGGATACCTACTAGGTGATAGGTACATACTATATTTCTGACATATGCAGGGTTATGCACGAAAAGGAACCTAGTAAATGGTTAAAGTTAAAAATAGAGTTCAGAAACGCAAAAAGAATTTTCAAGGCATAACTAGGTACTTACCTAAGTACTAGTTAGTATAAGTAGGTAGGTACCTACAATAATGAATTTAGTTGCTATTTTGGGGACAATAAAGTAGGAAAAAATTGACAGTAGGTAGGTACCTATGTACTGCACATGGGTAGGTCTAAGTATGTTTTATTCCGTACCTAGTATGATAACACGTAGGTACGTAACTGAAATAACGCTTGCGGACTTGCGGTACTTTGTAATGTTGGCTGCAACCTCACAAACCCGTAATTTGATCTATAAAAAAACTATCTATTGTTAGTTTTTTGATATGATAGTGAAGGAATAGAAAAAGCACAAAGGGAGCCGAGGGATGCAACAGGTAGCGGATTAGAAGGAACAGATAGGAACATGTGAGGGCAGGGGTACAAAGGTTCTATAACGGACAAGTCGTAAAAGTAGGTATCTAAGGGTGTTCGACCGTACTGAACTGATACGAGTATTTGGTTGGAACTGTAAAAGAAAATGTCACTGATTTCCTGGACTTTATAGCATGCTTTGGTTAGAATTTGCTATTTATAATAAACTTATAGGTACAACGTGTAATAGAATAAACGCAATACCTCTTAAGGGCGAAAAAAAAATAAGCTGTTCAGTACATTTTGTCGAGCTAAAAATGTATGGGGCAGTCGATTTTTTTTCGCGATTTCAGTGTTGGTCATACTGAAAGTTGTTCATAATGATGAGTACAATGACTCCTTAAGAGATATTGCGTTTATTCTGTTACACGTTGTATTATAGAGCCTTGATTGGAGATAATGCACGTCATTTTAATCAAAAGTCAAGGGAAAAAACCAAGGAAACGATAGACACGTCAGTGTTAATGACAAAATAGAAAGGAAGTGACTAGGTATAAAGAAGTATGAAAGACGAAGAATAGCCGTACCGACTCCTAAATAAATAAGGGTAGGAGGATTTTAATGAAATTCTTGGAACACGGTATTTACGAGTACATGCCCAATCCAAGCATCGTCAAAATCAAAATCAAGTCATTTATTCAAATTAGGCTGAGAGCCAGCACTTTTTGAACGTCAAATTTTACATAAAGACAGTCCCCCAAAACGCCCACCCGGCACCACTTCCTAGTGTTTTAACTGGGAAGAAGAAGTGGCGCAACAAACTCCCCAGCAACACATCTGTCTGTTACGTTTTAAGAACTTCAATTAAACAATAGTACGCAAAGTATTTTAAGACACGAACAAAAAAAAAATATGTATCCAACAACATGGAAATCATAAAATTAAATATTATTTACAACATGTTACTTTATAAGTTAACATGACGACAAAAACTAAAAACTATCATTGCTTTCGCTCTATTAAATAAAATAAAAATAAAACCGTTTATTTTCAGACAACTTAGTCCATAGAAACTATTACTTATAGGTATCTTACTAACTGGTCGTAGCAAGGATTGAATTCTTTTTAATTTAAATTACTGCTGAAGGTCTCCATATTTTCTCAAATTCAAATTCTGTTCATGGTTAATAATCACGTTTTTATGGTTCACATATTTTCAATTTAACATTTTATATAACAGACCATTGTAGTATTAGCAACAGCCATTATATTATCAATATACGATAACTCGGTCAGTGAATGCTCTGGCCTTGAACGTGACTGGCGTTACCGTTTTTTGGTACGATATCAAATGTTACGGTTTTCGGTTACTGGTACGGAGCATTGAAGATGACGAATTGGAGGAGGAAACCTAGTCACCTATTGAAGATGGATCGTGAAGGTCTGATGGCAGTGGATCCGTGAAATTCAGATGTTTAGCTGCATCTGTTTATCCGGTATGATTGGGAGCTGACCTCAATGGATACACTTTCATTGAAGCTGGGATGGTATTGACCGTGGGTGGTGATTTAGATATAGGTACCACCTGCAATCGGTTAGTGATGGATGACATTAAAAAGGTAAGTTGACCAAGTTATCTATAACTAAGTGTATTTACCTATTATAAGTAATGGTGTTCCTAATCCCAAATAAACTGAGATAATGGCAGAAGATGATGATGCTGAGTGGTCTTGCTACATTGCATCTGGATCATAATACCGTAGATCGAGATTCTGTTTCTCAAATTAATAATTCGTCATCGTAATATGTATTCTTTTTCCATACTTCTCTATTAAGCGTCATCTCTGTAGTCGCTCATTTACTCGATACACCTTAACGCAGTTGATACTATAGTAGATTCCAGATAAATGTGCAATAACGGTCATTGACCCACATACATTTATTGACTTTCTTAAAATCAAAAACAGAAATAAAGACAGAGCAGTCCTGAATCTACTTCTATCGTGATCCTTTATGTTCTCTAGTAATGTAAAATGGTTCATAATGTATTGTTCGGGTATCTACGAAGGGATATTAGGGAAAGGTCAATGTACTTTATTGCAAGTTTATCTGGCACAAAGTATAGATGAAATTCAACTGTTTATTGATATCTAACATGGTTAAACTGAAGGCTGAGATGACGAATAAATTAAAATTTTAATTACTTTCAAGACTAATATGCCAATGGCATTGGCATCGACAAATTAGATAGCTAGTCGACATTGAATTACTCAAAATAGACACACACAATGTATTAGTTTACCTAAAGAAGTTATGAGTAATGTTATGACCTAATTTAAGAGCTACAACACCACCAACCACACACCATAGACAGCCGTAGTAATTTGTAATTAAAGTTATTTTTTGTTATTTTTCACTCATTTAATTTGAGCCTGTGTATCAAACTAGCCTCTCCCAGCGGCTTTGCCCGCGTGAATATGAAAAATTATCCCAATAAGGGAATATACACCCGGGAGTAAAAGTACCGTAGGACCGTCTACCCGCGTGCCCACTTTCATACAAATTCGTTATGACGTGAAGAAGTAACAAACATACGGACAGACATTCTATAAAGCCACTTTCAGCCGCTCTACTTTAGCACGCAGTCCAAACGAAGTTATATTGACAAATAATGAAATAGGTAGGTACTATAGATTAGAATGTTTCGACTGACAGCAGCAGGTGCAAGGTTAGCGTAGAATCAAATAAGGTTAGTTACGTCGTGATCGATACAATCGATTCGCCTGATGCACGCCTCACCCTACCATAGAACACAAAGCCCAAAATCCCTTGGCAAATCTAAATGCCACTGCCAGTTATAAAGCTGTGAATAATGTAGAAAGACAAGACCATGAACTCACTGTTTAGAAGGGTTTAGTGTGCTTATTCGCGTTTACATGTTCACGATTAAGTTTTTTCAATCAAATATCGATTTATACAGTCGCGCTAGCATCGATTAAGTCACGATAAACGATGTTTACTAAAACTACTACGTTGGTTAAATGGTTGAGGGTCTTAGAATTTAGAATGTCTAAGTTTTGCATCCTGTGACATTAGAATGCCTTCTGTAGCAAATTATTTTCTAAGACAGGACATTCCGTTCAAATAGTGAAGGTAGAAACGTTGTGCTTCACGAGAACTGATAGACTCATTGAAAGAACATCCTGGGAATAACAAGAAGAATGGAAAGCGAACCAGTATCTGTGAAACATTTTGTCAGGAGTGACGAATCCATTCTACAATTCATAAGAGTCGAATGGCTACAGTAAATAGTGACCAGTAGCCGTTGATTCTCAGCAAGAAGATCTATGAATCCAATTAAATCCTTTTTTTCAAAACCAGTTATATCTGTGGGAATCAAAATACGTCTTTACAAACCAGAAAACTAGATAAAGGGCTATTGTGTCTATGAGAACAGTGTCTAGTTGTTGGATTAAGCCAAGTACAAGACACCAACAACCGTAAAGGGGTAAGTAGAAAGGGTTGAAAAGGAAGGAATAATTGAATTATTCCTTCGTCACGTCTTGAAGATTTTTTTGGGCCGTGATCGAATAGGTCAGTGGTTTAGGGGACGACACAATTAATCTTGTTCCAATTCTTATTGTTCTTAATTAGGTGACCCGTTTGGGAATGGAATGTATATTTTTAGTTGCCGGCCATTAGCAGATGACAATTTTTATTGTTGTAGATATGTCTTTTAGAACGATGCGATGCTCACATAATTATGATTATCTAATAGAAACTATGTTGATTTGAATAGAGAACATCGAGACCATTAAATTTTGGATTCAGAATAAAATTGTTCTTGACCATGGTTTCTAGATAAAAGAGGAAAAAATCATGCCATAGAGTAATTACCTATTTTATTCTCGTGAATTTCATAAGGAGTCCAATATCTACCGACTAGTATTACATATTTTGCACCTACTAGATTTTAATTCAACCAGCTGAGAGGCCAATGGGCAGTCACATCACATCTGTCGAAGGGGAATAATTGAAGGCCTTGAATGGGGACCGTAATCAACGCTATGGAACGCCCCCAAGCCAGGTGGAGGGACAATTTGTGAGTGGTGAGTGGCCCCCAAAATGTTGTTACCGGGATAAAACTAGGCTATTAGGCGCGATTTACAATAATTTTCTTTAAAAATGCTGTCAATGTATTTTTGTTCAATTTTTTGTTAGCTTAGATTAGCTTAGGTTAGCTTAGATTACACTACATCTTGGGAGGAGCCACGCGCCGTGCCCTCGTCTCTGTGGTAGGCAGTGACCTCTCGCTGCCGGCTGTAGTCCGTTCTATGGTCGGCGGTGAGGTGTCCTGGGACGCGGTGGTCTCCTTCTGCGAAACTGTCATCGCGCAGAAGGAGGCTGCGGAAAGGGAGAGGGAGATGTCGAGTGCTCTCCCGGCCCGCAGCAGGCGCACCGGGCGTCGGAGGAGGGCGTACGCTGCCCTCCTTCGGCCCCCCTAATTGGGTCCAGGGGCGGCGGACTTGGGGATGTCCGTTGCCCCCCATTCATCCGAACCCGAGGTGGCGGCGCGTGGTGTTCCCGTGCGCCCCTCTGACGTCGCGGGGGGAGTTAAACACCTCACTCCCCCCGCATACGAGATGTGGCCCGCAGAGGCGGGCCGGCACCAGCCGGGGATTACGGAAGTCGCTATGTTCCCGCGATCCCCGGCGTAGGTGGAAGATGGAACACCGGGGTGGTTTTAGTCAGTAAGAGTCTGACAGACCCCTCCGCCCGCCCCAGGGCGGAGGACATCCATGAGGATTTCCCCCCGTAAAAAAAAAAAGATTACACTACATACCTACTCCAAACTTATCGAAATGTTTTGGTTTATGACAACAGTGCTTTGGTAAACAACTCAAGGCGTTTCAACTATTGATTTTTCATAACATCGTGATTAGTATTGTATATTTCCCACTGCTGGGCCACAGCCTCCTCCCTGTGAAAGGCAGTGGCTGTCATCCATCACGTGGGCTCAGGGACGGGTGGTGGATGCCACTATGTCTCATAGAATAGAATTGTTCGACTCAGACTCAAACACAACAAACAACAGCAACAAACACTTATTATTATAAAAAATGAGAAGAATAATTTGACATAACAATAAAATTGCAGTAAATTGTGCTGAGCGTGCCCATAACGAAAAGGTTACCATCTCAGCATTTGCTCTGTCTTCCAATTTTTGTTGGGTTTTCACTATGTTTTCCTTCACCATTTTTGGAGCAGTTCTAATGAACTTATAAACACAAAAAAGTAAAGTGCTTACCTGGCTTGGAACCCAACTACAGCATGTTTAGTCACGCACGGCCACAATTACTGCTCTCACTAATTTAACTCATTAAATAACAATTCATCAATGAATAAATTGTACTTATGTTGTAAGTAACAGCTGACTTCGGGTTCAACGACTGCTGGAAGTGAACCCGTGAAGTTTTTGAGTTTAGGGTTTTTTTTTATTATCACACCCTTGATTATAAAAATATGTAGGAAAGTAAGCTTTGCAAGTAAGAATTTTACAATTACAAACCTACTTCGGAATCCACAGGCATCTTTGAAAAGTATCTGACACAAAGATTCCCATTAAAAGATTTACAGTTGCTGATCATACGGGGCCCATATCTATGGTCCCTATAGATCATGTAGGTAATGGCGATGATTCCATCAAATTAATCTCATATCATGAGAAAAAACAACGTCGAATCATGTAACAGCTGCCGCCTGACAGAATGATCACGACTCACGAGCAAATATTCCAAAATGGATGACATAACATAGGTACTAATGGAGGATTACGACGTCTCCTGACCTAAATATTGTATTGATTGCCAGAAAGCGTAACAGGCGGCTTTACAAAGATATTGATTGGGATAAATAGGCCATTGTTTTTGTTTGTCGTACCGTTCTTGATTGACGTGTTATGGCAATCTAAAAATAGTGAAATCAATCGATGGCAAGGTCGTTTATTTTCATTAGTGTTGTTTGTAGAATCGCAGTTGGGGGTTCTGATTGACGTAATAGCCCAGAGGTAATAGTTTAACATTTCATTACGCCAGCCTGTTCTGCCCCAGTGCAGAACAAAAGCTTTTCTTCTTTCCATTCCTCCCAGCTTTGGGCAAGACTGGACCAATCCTGCCGGTCGATTCTGTAAATCTCTCACCGTGAAAACTCACGTGGAGTGAGCTGTCATTCCATCTTGTTTGACAGCTCACTTGTCGTTCACTTCGCCTAAGTTTTCACTTCGACAGATCAAACTCATAAAAATATTTTACCAGAGTAAGTACTCACAAACTACCAGGAAGATGCATTTCCGGGGCTATAATAAATATTTAACATCACGCTGTGAGCGTCGAGAACCGAGAAAAAAAAGTCAGAATAAACGCTATGCCCAGACAAAGAACTAGCGCCAGCTCTAAAATCTACACAGACGAAGTCGCGGGTAGAAAGAAGCTAGATTTCGGGGTTGGTCCCATAGTAAAAGTTGTTCGTAATGATGAGGAGAGTACAATGACCCCTTAAGAGGTATTGCGTTTATTCTGTTACACGTTGTTTATAGCTGAAGAGTTTGTTTGTTTGGTTGAACGCGCTAATCTCAAGAAAACATATTTAAGTGTTGGATAGCCCATTTATCTAGGAAGGCTAGGCCTACTGTGGCTAGGTAGGTACCTATAGGGCGGCTATATAAAACATCACGCTACGACATAAAGGAGTGGAGCATTCATGAAAAATGTGACACTATCTAACTGTCTACCTAATAATTATGACACAGATTCTCCAACCGTCCAAATCTTCTAAATGACGTGTGTCCTCATATCAAAGGCAGTAAGTACAGTTATGGAAATCTGTAACAACATTGTAGTCTTGTAGAGCACATTTTTGATACTAGCGGTATCCGAATGAGTTAGCCGTTTTGGTACTTGTTCCTTTAATATTGTTTTCGGCTACTGCTGATGCTGCTTGCGGTTTAAAGGTGGGTGTGTGAAAATATATACTATTGTTGTACATTGAATATGACTAATAAGTTATAAGTGGAGTTATTATAGCGCAAGGACCTATCTATTATCCACTATTACCAACATTATCTACCTACATATTATCCACTATTACCTACTAATGTACTTACATTAAAAAATAGATAAGTAATAACATTACATTACTTTCTGGAGCAGTCGGGTAAAAAGAGACGAATTCCAAGAAGATGACGCCCTAAAAGAACGTATCCTAACGAACCCATTTGTGATGTCATAATCAAGTAAAACAGTAATTTCCCCAAAGTGTCTTAGTGGAACGGTCGTAAGATCAGAAGGAAAATATAAACTAAATAAGTACAATTCCTTTTCCGCGTACTACTAAGTACCTAGTCAGGAAGTAGGGAGATATGGCGTACCTACTCATAGCAGTGACAATATTCCCACAGCAAAAATAAGGTACTTACATCAGGGGGTCTACTCTCTAAGCCCGAAGTCCGTAGTTTCGGCCTTAGTGTCGGATGTTTTCTACTCCGTATCACCTACGGACTTACGATAAGTTCCGAAACCGAACTAAGAACAACTGTCAAATCGTGTTGTCATTCATTCTTAGTTCGGGTTTGGGACTAATCGTAAGTCCGTAGGTGATACGGAGTAGAAAACGCCCGACACTGAGGCCGAAACTACGGACTTCGGGCTTAGAGAGTAGACCCCCTGATTCGACTCGTCCGATGGAGTCTTTGGAGTCCTAATTTTCAGACGTCTCGTTGTATGATTTCGGTATGGTTGACATCGACGGCAGATAAATTTGCAATAACGGTCATTGCCCCTTCCTTAATATATCTTCATAGGTACCTGGACAATAATTTATGAATCGTTTTCCATTACTAGAAAATGTAAAGGATCACGATAGATGTTGATTCAGGACAGCTTTATCTCTTTATTTCTATTTTTGGAATAAATTATGTCAATAAATGTTGGTGGGTCAATGACCGTTTTTGCTTTATCTGGCGTCGACTAAGTACGAACACAGTTCGACCAATACTGAATTGGATTTCCTTCCGGACGTCCGATACTTTTTTCACCAGTCACTGCAAATTAAAAAGGTAAAACATAATGTATCAGACTGAGTAATTGATACTTACAAAAAATATATAATATATAACTAAGCCGAGCGGTTTCTCTGTCCAGCTTACGAGTAATTGTCGGAAGTTCATGAATCAATCATCAATTATTTTTGCTTCAATCATTAATGTCTGTTTTTATTTATTTAATAAAGACATGCAGTCAATAATTGATATAGACGAATGGTGATAAGTTGGTAGTCAAGTGTATGTGTTTATTAATAAGACCCAGTACCTACTTCTCCCATTTTAGGGTTTCCACGCCTTAAACTAGGTCATCTGTCGACCTTTTCAACGGCTTTCCAACATTACGCCCACAAAATTGATTTGATGTAATACAACAAAAACAAATAAAATAATACGAAAAAGCAATTGGGTACTTAAATTATAAAAAAGCTAGGTCAGTGGGTCGTCTTGCACCAAAACAAAAAAAATATCTAAATACAGGACCATAATTTTGCCGTGATGGTGCCAACAAAACACGTTGAAATAAAGAAAGTGATAATACCACAGCCCACAGGTAGGTAGGTAAGTAAAAAATGAACACTTAAACATGTAATTGCAATTGAAAACTAATTAAAATTATAAAAAGTAAGAGATGTGGTATATACAAATAAATGAATGGCTCAGCTAAGCAGCTCAGCATTGTGTCAGTCAGATCTGAATTCTTACGGTAGCAAATGGACGTGGACGTCGAAATGAAATTGTGGAAGAACAATTATCCAAAAAAAAAAAGACCCAAGGAACCACCTAGAAATTCAAGCGATATTTCGTATTAGGTATTTGAATATATTGAACACACGAGAAGATAAAAAGTCCTTTTTATTATTAAAGCAGTACACTTCACACGACAAAGGGTTACATCAGGCGAACGCGCCGCAGGTATACTTTGATGAACAATTCTCTGCCAAGCGTGATGGCTACGGCTGCATGGTTACGTACATCACTACATGCCCTTATGAGCTTTTGTGCGACAAACGGGAGGACATGTTGCTGTGTGGATATTAACGGTCTGTTGATGACGGTAATTATTATAGCATCAATTAAAATTATATTACTAAGCTTTTTGCTGCAGCTCCGCTTCGTGGTCTATCACAACAGAACCCTTCATGGGATCAAAGTAGTATTTGGCACTCAGCGATAGTGTTAGTTGAGATAGCGAAACAGAAGATACTTCCAGAGATCGGATCAAATATGGCAAAAGCATTAAGCGTAATACAAAGTCTCATAATCTCGTTCCTACTGAACTTCTGAGCTTTTGATTGACTGAGCACTGGGAAACGGGATACAAAGTAATGTAGTGAAACTTAGGGCATGTTTCATACGGTTGGTTAACGTAACATATGAACGTTTTATTTATGGTTTGGAAATCATCAAATGACTCCTTCCGCTTTGGGAACGGTCCTCAACGATTTCGGAAGATGTTTAACGTTCGTTAAATACGAAGCGTTGTTTCACAGCATTGAAAACTGGCTGCCATAGTTATCAGGGTAGGTATACGTACTTTAACGCTGTCATTTTGTGAAACAACCCATTTCTTAGTTCAACAATAGTTACCGACAGTTGTAACGTTTACGCGTGCGTTATGTAGAGGTAAAACAACCCACCCTTAGGAGAGACATTATGAACTGTGGCTCTAAATGTATCTAAAACAGTTTGGCGATCCTTCGGGCCATGTCGGTTACCTTGGTTTTCTTGCAGATATCATCATTCCTGATTCGATCACGCAAGGAAACTCCGAGCATTGCCCTCTCCATTGCCCTTTGGGTGACTTTAAGCCTTCTGATGAGGCCCACTGTGAGCGACCACGTTTCGATTCCATAAGTCATCACTGGCAACACGCACTGGTCATAGACTTTCGTCTTGAGACACTGTGGTATGTGAGACGAGAAGATATCACGCAACAAAAACGCTTCATTGATGGATAATTCCTGTGTTAATCAAACAGTTAAAACGGCTATTCTGTACCTAATTCAGATTCATCGGATCATAAAAGTATTAAAATTGATAACATTGATAGTTCATTGTCACCAATCCACCCTTGACTGGGCGTGAAAAACATAATCGTAAACCAAGGGGAAACCATGGGAATACTGATATTTCCAGCCAAGTTATTGACGGGGTATACATTCCATAATTTCAACACTGTCGCATTAACATTAATCAAATTAATTGTAAGTCGTTCAGTTCTATAACAATCAAATATTTTGTAGTCGTGACTATTGCGTCAGGGGGGCGGGCAATTAATGGACCAAACACAGCTGGTTTATGAGTCTATGCGCTTTGTAGACTATTTGCGATCTTATTAATTGGTAATTCGTGTATCTACTTGAGTATAATCAATTGCTAATAGTTATCAAACATCAACAAATACTTATCTATTTGATTACTCTGAGTTGTTGTTGCCCTTATCTGGGGTTTGATTAGAAATGAGTGCTTTTAAGACAAGATATTGTCCTTGCTCCTCGTTTACTAGCAAAATACTCGATGTTTCTGATAAACTTGAAATAGCAAGATTTCTAATGTTGACGACTGTTTTCAAGAATGGCTCAGTGTCACTCAATTTGAAAAAACATTCTTAATATGGTATAATTATTTCATACTGGTGCTTTGCACAAAAGTATGCTAGTACCTAGCTTGCTTGCTATAAGTACCATGGTACTTTAAACACCAATCAGAACATGTTATTACAGGCATGTGTATTACGGAATGTTCTTTCTTTTGCACATACAGGGTCGATGACTAAAAAAATCTAATTAGTCCGTCAGATAGATTTCCAAAAAATATTAGACACGTATTTTTTTTTTTTCACGTAAACAAAAAATGAAAACGATACAGTGCGTTGAAAACTCGTATGACGTCACTTGTAAGTACACTTTTTACTTACACGTCACGAGCCCCCACTCCTGAACTTTGGTGCGTTTTATCTTCGTGATTTCTTATTGCTTTGATAAAGCAGAAAAATACGTATCCAATATTTTTCGATAGTCTAACTGATGGACTAAATCATATATTTTTTAACCAGGAATCATCCCTATTGATCTCTTCTTTCATCGTTTTTTTTTTTTTTTTTTTATGTATGACCACTAGCAAGTTAACACACTTGGGATATCAACTGCTTAACCGGACTAACCTGTGGTGGCCTCAAATGAATTTAAGGCCCCCAGCCAAGGCAACAAAACTAGCTACAAGCTAAAAACACTACTGACCGCTCACTAAGGGCATTCCCTGTGGAATACGACCTCGGCTTAGCGGCGTCAGTTAGGGACAGCAAGGGACAATCAGGCTGGGTCGTTTTATTATTTAGGGATTATTAAAGCTAAAGGCTCAGCGGCGCGGGCTGGCTCGTTTGCAAAAGTCGGGGAGGGTTTTGAGTGGGTCGTCGCGACGGACCTCGGCGGCGAGGTCGGTATACGGAACGCGGTCTGTATCTGTTTATTCTAAGGGTGCTGGTTTCCCTACAGCTTTCCTGTATCTTTGTGAGATCTTTCATCGTATTTATTCTTTGGAATATCCAAGGCCCAAGGTTCAACAATCAACTCCTTTAAGGATTTAAGTCCAACCACTTCATAACTCTAAGTCGTCGAGTCTTAATATGATCCATATCTGCCCACAGCTAAATGATTAGTTTGCATAACATAATCCGGAGCGACACGTGCATTGCGGTTGACTAATTTCCATATAATTAGCTATCTGTGGCCATCTAATCTAGTTGAACTGAGTCACTGCATTACATTATTTTACAATTGTAATACACAGGTCTGTATATTATGTACTGATTAATCTTGTGATTGCGGCTAATGTTAGGTATTACTGAATTTGTATTATCTTTAGGTACATGAAATTGGTATTTATGTGTACCTAAATTGTAATGTTAATCTTTTGAAAGGATAATATTTTTTTATCTAAATGATAAACTAATTGTCTTTTATTTTTAGAAATGACAGTTAATAATTTCACATTTTGTGAGTTATTGTGGAGTTTGTTATTTGTCAGTTTACGTCGGTAAACACGTCATCATAAATTCATAATACTTAGACAAAAATCATTAAAGTAGGTATCAATAAAATATTTTTACCACATGACACACAGATTGGCGCGACGACACGGTTGGCGCGGTGGTTGAGCGATCGGCTGCTGCGCTGCGTGTCGCGGGTTCGATTCCCGCACGGAACAAATATTTGTATGGCCTACAGATAGCTGTTCCGGGTCTGGCTGTTTGTGTATGTGAGTTTGTATGTTTGTAAACGCACCCACGATACAGGAGTAATTCCTAGTGTGGGGCAAAGTTTAAAAAAAAAAAAAAAAAAGATTGGTACATAAAAAAAAACTTTTTTACAAGTTGAAGTCGGTTGTTTTTTTTTGGAATTTTTTTTTTTATTTTTCACTTTTTGGTGGTTAGCTTCAACTAAACCCAACGCAAAAAGAATCATCAAGATCGGTTCATAAACAATAAAGATAACTCCAAAACCATGGTCGAATTGATCTGCGTACCCCTTCAAAGCGTACCGGCGTGATGATATGGATATGAACTGGTGTAAACAATAAACAGACATGCGATTTCAGCAATCCCGACAGGTTTGCTATCATTTATTGAAGAGTTCCGTTACCTATCTCCGAAGTTCTTCATCAGATCTTCACCAAATTGAAATGGGACCAGTCCGGGAAAATACTCTTCCAAATAAAAAAGAATCATCAAAATCGGTTGACAATTGGCTTAAATATCGCTGAACAAACATACAAAAAAAAAACAAAAAAAAAATTCAGTCGAATTGAGATCCTCCTCCTTTTTTGGAAGTCGGTTAAAAAAGCCAAAAACCCATAGTATAGAGATGATAATATTTCAAACGTCGTCAATTTTGGTAATGTATAAATAAGTAGTTACAGCCTTTGCAAGTCGGTCGACCGTTGTGTCTTTCATCAACTAGGTAACATGTCAAGATGAAACAGTTATTTTTCTCAGGCCATGTAATAAATAACACAATAGAGCGACCATAGCCTCCTTGGGTCGTCCTCGATGACCCCGTAGAGGTTATGGTCGGTTATTTCTCGTAATTCACCAATAAAACGTCAATGTTTACTATTGGAAAAAAAGATTGTCATAATATCTTAATTAAAACTAAAAAGTTATTCAACTTCTTCACAAAATTAATAGAGGTACTAAAGTAATAATTTATTGTTTATAGGTTTATAACATCCATCAACATCATATCAGCCTAAAGACGTCCACTGCTGGACAAAAGGCACAGGACCGGTTGTTGCAACCGGTCCTGTGCGTCTTGCATCCATCGGCTACCAGCGACCCTCAGTCATCGGTCCATCTTGTGGTATTCCTTCCAACGCTGCGTCTTCCGGTACGCGGTCGCCACTCCAGAACTTTTCGGCCCCACCGACCATCTGTTCTGCGAGCAATGTGCCCTGCCCACTGCCACTTCAGTATGGCGATACTTCGGGCTTTGGTGGTTACCTTGGTTCTCTTGCAACGTCCTTTACAACATCCCTTGCACTGATAATAAAAGTTTTATGATCTTGATTTTATGACGTCACTAAATAAAAGCAGCCGGGTCAATCTTCAAGGTTAAGCAACTTGCCGTGCTCCGGAAAGCTCGTTAAACTGTCGGTCCCGACTGGCATTTGTAGATCTTTCACAGATTCACGGGTATTACGGCCCTGGCATCACAGGGTTCAAAACCTGCACCTACACTGCAGACCCTTCTGTATGGTGTCGGACGTTAAAGAATAGCACCATCCCATCACTTCCCGTGGGTGTCGTAAGAGACTAAGGGACTCACCAGAGAATGGGCAGCAGCATTCTCTGTAGTACATTTCAACAGGTACACTGCGATCGCCAACCCGACTGCCAAATGCCGTGACGATTATGGGATACCGCCCCCCCCCCCCCCCCCCCCCATCAGAGGCAACCCCATGTCCAGCAGGCAGCAGCATCAGTCTTTCGGCTGATATGCTCATGATGATGATGATGACACTGCAGACAACGGTTTTCAAAATTATTTCGTCATACTCCCACATACCAACCAACCACATAGAGAGTGAGACCAACCAAACTGCACCGTTACAAAATTCAACATGTAACTTATTATTAAAGCTCCGTTTCAAAACAAAAATATTATCCATAAAAATAAAATAACTACGTAAACTGAGGCAACTTTACCCAATTTACATACTTATGTAATTGATTGCAATGCCTATTGTTTTAAAAAAGACAAAAGTTACAAATTCTCACATTTATCGCGCGTAACAAAAATAGCATTGCTTAAATATATTTTTAATTATACGTAGGTTAAGAAATAATGACCTGGCTTATTGCTGATGTCGATACCCTTGCCTTCCTCATGTTTCTGTATTTCTGAAACTTTCCAATTGCTGGCCAAACTCATACAAAAGTGGAACGGTCATTGAGAGTCTCACACTAAGTGGGAGTCCCTGAAATTGGCGGTTAGCCCAAAAAGAGTTTTGTCTTTAGAAAAACGAATCAGTGAGTTGTAGAAAAGAACAAAATTAAATACTGATGGAACAGCGAATGAGAGTTATTCCACCTGCTCCTCAGCTCGCGGCCCGCCCCACCCCTCCACGCCTACTAGGGGGCAGACAAGACTGAGTGAAGTCGGTTTTGCAGCGATTCGTTTTTGTCACTAAATTTTGTAGGACAACATAATATGGACTTTTTATGATACTATTTTAATTTATTATTAAAAATGCAAGTAACCGGCTATATATTTGTGACCAAATAATACTTCGTAAAATGTTGTTGCGGTGTGGTGAAAATATGGCAAATGAAAAAAGTTCAAAAGAGGCTTCGGCCAATAGCAAAAAGTTATTTTGTAAATCGGCGAAACATAGTTCTATAAAATAATACTAATGGCACATGATACTTCGATGATCTACAAATATGTCAAATAATGCATATAGCAATAAAGACGTCGGTCAATAGTTTTCGGTAAAATGAAATTCGAACAAAAAAATTCAGAATAGTGATCGGTTCCCACTGTAGTCACATTCAATGGCATTAAAAATGCAAGTTAAGGATTTGTGCAAGTCATTACAAGAACATTATTCCTTTAAAGTGAAGTCCTTGATTGAACCCTAATAATAATAACATCTTATTTTCGTTCCCACAACTCCTTCAACACGTTCTCATATAAGGCACTGTCTATTCTCGTCCTCATCCGAGGACCACCGTCAAGCTTAATATCATTTTTCCATTAACTCGCCCGTTCTTAAAATCACAGATAAAAATACCAGATTAGAATTTCTCAATAACTATAAAGGAAGACATAATAGCTTTGAAAAGCTTTCTCTCATCAATCTGTTAGAAACCGTCGTAAATTTTATATGACACGTCATAATAATATTATATCACGTTGAGTGGATAGCTACTCGGAAACGGATGTTTGATTCTTTTATTTACTTTTACTCTTATCTTGAGTGATAGGGCGACGACACATTAATTGGTTCTTTATCACTTTGAAGATGGAATTGGTAATAAATTGGTTGAATTTCGAGATAGGAAATAAAGAAAGGCTGTGTCGATCACCGTTGCCTGATGGTGAGCGGCTTATACGCGGCAGTACATACCCTCGGGATCAATAGTATCAAAGCAAAGTCGAAGCATTCACTTCAAATAAACCATTTACTGCCAAACCATTTAATTGTCAAAGTCAAAAAACACGCTTGAAGCTATATGCTCGTTGCAAAGCGTAGATCTCTACGGAGAAGAACGTGCAAGAAACTCCACAGACACTCTTTAAAACCATTTCACGTTTTACGTAAATACTGGTTACATTATCTTGCGTCCTATTCAAGAACATGTTCTAGCCGTGAGTCTAGTTTCATTCAAATCTGTTTAGCCATTAAGACGTAGAAACAAGTAAAAAACAGGCACACAACCATTATATATGGAGTGTAACCATTTTTACAAGTCGAGCAGTGTGATTCTGGCAACATCTTTTTTGTATGGTTTGACAGTTCACATCATGTTCACTTCACTTAAGTGTACAACGGTGTTGACTGTATAGACCGGTAGATTTGGTTTTCGTACGTCATATTTTAAGCGACCACTGAAAATAAGCACCGTGCTGTGGTCAGCCCATGGTACAATATGCTGAGTGGGTTTTCTTAACATACGGGTACAAGGTCCCAATCGATATAATTATCTCTTTCTCTCAATGACCTTTAATTGTAGCAAGAGACATACCCAAAATTTACATATCCCTAATAGGTATGTTAAGAGTATGATAACTTATTGATAATTGATAAAAAGTTAATCGAAAAAGCCACTTCAACTTAACACATAAGTTGTTAAGTAAGGTTATGGTAGAGCAGCTTTCACGCCACATCAAACTCATTATAGATTAACGTCCGATGTAACTTTAATGGTTTAATACGTATAACGGCAGTTTAAGTACTATTTAGTTAATGCTTCGCTTGTTTCAAAATATGTTGCTTTAAAATATAAGTCAAGGTTAATGTGGTTTCAACATGAGTGTTCAATGAACCGAATCATGTCCCACTGTGTTGAGGTAGGTTTACATTTTGTGCGTGCTACCGTCAAACGGGGTAAATAGGAACGGAGGGGAGTGAATAGACGAGGAGACATGGGAAGCCGTCACCTCCTTCTGCGAATCTGTAATGCTGGTGAAGGAGGAGGCAAGCCGCGTGAGGGAGAGACAACCCTCACGCCCCAGCCGCCGCAACATTGGGAGCACCGGGCGTCGGGAGTCGCAGGGTGATTCCCGGCCACCGTAGTCGCGGGCCTGCGGACGGCGAGCGTTGGGTGGCTCGCCGTCCGATCAAAGCCAGGCCCGGGCCGACGACGCTTTGTGTTCCACGCGTGCCTCAAAGAGATGTCAGCATAGGAGAAGGGGCCCGTTAGGGCCAGAGCCCGCTAGGGTTGCGGATTTTGTTCGAAAGAGTTACCGTGTCCCTGGAAAGCAAAAGGCACTACGAGGAGCACGGATGGGTTTTACTCAGTAAGAGTCTGATACTCCTCTCGCTCCACCCAGAGCGGTAGGAGTCATTTGATGATTCCCCATCCTTAAAAAAACTAATTGTCAATACAATGCTAATATTTGTCAAGTTTCCATGCTAACGTAGGTACCTACAGATTGTCAAGTTCCCAACTACGAATTCTCATTTCAGAAACCTGGGGTTAGTAGCCCATTATTGGCCCTACATGCTTACAGTCTTCCTACATACCTTTATAATTAAAAAAATTAACCGATCGTTACAACAAAGTCACGCATGCATTACATTTCTGAATACATTCATGTTAACTTCATTCCATTGAAATCAAGTAACATATTGCACACAAGTACCGTAAAACGATGAACTAACTAGCTTAACTGATGCAACCAAACGCAGCTATTTTAATTGTCTTAAAATAGCTGCGATTAATCGCAAACAATCTGCGATTTATTAGGTGGTTGATCTTGATTCTGATTCTCTTCATACGAAATGCTCTGTTAATTTTGTGATGTATCGAAGGAGTTAAAACTAATTTTTATTAACTTAGAATATTTTATTGGAAAAATGAACATAGTAATAACTCTATGGATTTCGCAAAAATCTGAAATAAACCGTTTTTATTATTTATTATTTTAATAGGTTTGTCAGTTTGGCCTGATTCTTTATTGCCTTAAGTTTTTTTGCAAACCATACCTAACTGTATCCCATAATATCTACTTATTAGAGTACCTAAGGGACAATCATTTATCACTGGTTTGATTGGTAAAATGTCGCTAAGGATTACGTTATAAAATACCATAAGTACGGTATATTTTGTAGTTAAGAAAAGTTTATTTTAGAAGAAGGGAATTGTTGCCAAAAGTAAAATTAATTGATCTTATTTACAACTAATTTCTTAGTCTCAAAATATTTTTAGGTCATCGGCGGTAGACACATGAATTACCAACCTTTTGGTAATCCGTTCTTAAGAAATCTCAGCTGAACCCATCCACCGTAAACGCTAAAAATATACAATCCCGTTCAACCAATTGCATCAGGCATGTAAGTCAGTGAGACGGAACAAACAATGACTTATAATTTGAGTCACGGCTCCAACCAGCCCAATTCAAGAAAGAATATGTTCAAGGCAATGACTCAAGGAGTCGCGCAGACGTAAATTAATCTGTGTGACGGCCAATAGGCGCCTCCTGGTTACTCATACAGGAATATAAGACGTTTACAGGAACTGATGATTAGTATTGAGGGTTCCGAAATACTTTAAAAACCGAACCATTTTATTAATTGGGATCACTCTGTTGTATGTCTGTCTGTCTGTCTGTCTGTCACAGACAATTTTCTCAGAATATATCTGTACCGTGTGATGTATCAAATGAAAGGTTCTCAAAAGTATTTTTCATAATTTTAAAATATCCTATTCCGAAATGATTAAAGAACTACATTTTCTTTAACTTATTTCCGAAAATAATGAGCCTAAAATTTTGAAAAAATACAAAGAACAATTCTACTAATTTTCAAGCAAACGCATTCGCATCTCAATCGCAGACTGTAAAAAATGTATGAAAATTAAGGCTTTTTTAACAGTTTGCGATTGACATGCGAATGCGAACGTTGTATAAAAATTTGTAGAATTGGCCCTCAGGTCTTTACTCATAGATTGCATAAAAATATTATTCGTTCGAACCCTTTACTCGCGAGTCTGACTCGCTCTTGGCCGGTTTTTGTGAAAGAATGGTTTATTATAGATGTCATATTAATGTTCTTGGATTTTTTTTAAATTAGTCTTCTGGGAATGTGATTTCAGTTCTTCATTAATCATTAAAAATTAAGTAGGAAATAGACAATGGTAAGAATGTTGGTATCAGATTTCATAAAGTAAAACAATAAAAATGCTTAGGTAGGTACTCCTACAACAAAAATATTAAAATACCTATTTGTGAATTGGGTAGCTACACTAGCCATTAAAACTATTTCATTTTAAAATAAAAATAAAATCTTAATAATTTTATTACAAAAGAGTTTTAACCCATTGCAATAAAACACAGATTGTAATAACACAGATTTCATACGATGGATGATTTTATCCATCGTTATCCTACATTATTAATATCTCTGAAATATTTACTTACAACATTTTTGTGTAGGTTTTCTTATAAAAATGACTAGCAACGATTCTACGCGGAAACGATTGTAACATTAATATCAATCCTCGTGTAGGTGCATCTCAGCTGTTAAAACGATAAGCCCATTTATAGTCCAGGAGCTGAATAAGGAGTTTGTATGCGTCATGCCGTTTTTTTTGTGTCAAGTGATGTAATTTGTTTGAATTTTGGCGGGACTTCGGACGGAAGTCTGGCCTGCAAAATAAAAAATTAAAAAGGCAGTTGGAACTTTGAATGACGAATAACATAAATATTTTCAGGAAGAGTGGAAGTACGCTTTAAAAGAACCTTTAAAACAGACGTAATGTTTTGAAATGATGTAAACTAACTAAATAACTGTCCAAGCGATCTTGATAGGTCGACAAACAATCTTGAAAGGACATTTTGAGCCTCACAAAATCAATTTAAAAAGCTCATTTTTTTCTTCTTTTTATGTGCCTAGAACCTACATACTCTGGCAGTCAAATAATTATAAAGAATATTAAAAATAGAAATAGTCTCACAACATGAGTTATCTAGGTACATCGATTGCATCTACAACACAAAGACACATTACCATACATTTAATGTAAATCAGTCATCTATTACACGCTCAAGGAGGCATCCCAAGCGTGACGAAACCCAATGGAGCATAATCTTCAAGGGAAAGTCTGCTACACTAACTAATTAGGTCATATTCATAGTAATATTCAAAATGAGAAAGTGACTCTGACTGTATGTCTGTCAGTCTGTTGGTTTTGTTACGTTTACATACATAAACTGCTGTAACAGTTTCGATAAATTTTGGTATATATTGGACCTTTGAGAAAGTTTTAATCCTACCTTTTAATACTTTCATCCAGGGATACTTTTGAAATAAAGAAAGAAGAAAAATCGATTATTTGGCACACACAGATACACACAATATACGTACAAATAAAAGGAAACCTAATTTTAAAACAATGCCATTATGTGCCCCGCGGTTGCGCCAAATAAGTGCAGTTCAGTAAAATACCAGACTATGAGCTGCCTGTCGCAGGTTTTCAACTGATCTTTACGTTGAAGTGTATGAACGTAAATCAGTTCTGCAAAGTGTTAAATATACAGGTAAATATTAATTTATATAAAAATAATTGTGTAAATAACAAGAAAACAATTTTATTGAAACAGCAAGCATAAATAAATGTCATCTAACTTTATAAAACTAATGTAAATTTAGTCCACGCAAAAAAACGTTTAGCTTTTAATCCTAGCAGTCCAATTCCTTGGGATAATTTTCGACTAACACGCAAGCAAAGCCGCTAGCACTAGCTAGTACAAAATAAATGCACAAATACCACGTAATTAGATACACTCAGAAAACTAATTACAAATGTTAACAACCATGAAATGATGGCAGTTAACATACAAACATCAGTAAATGAACTAAATGATACAACATAGTTAGATAATACTGGCATTTAAAAAGGTTTATCTAGTTTGTATTTGGACTTCCTTAAGGTAAATATGATAAGTTTTGTTTGTGGGTCACTGGGGATGGTTATGAACCAGTTTTGGTATTGATAACGATGGGAATGGTATGTTTGGAACTTGTTAGAATTTTTAGCTTTTTTTTTAGAAATTATGGTCTTGTGGAAATATTCTGAGTATCGTTAAAATGAGTATTAAATGGTCGTAGCTACTGGCAAGGTTCAATATAAAAAATCCTCGAATATTCTATTATTTTATTAATTTAGGTACAGACTTCATAAAAACAGTAAGAAAACAATTAGAGTCGTAGCTACTGGCAAGGTTAAAAAAAACATGGTTTATTAATTTAGGGACTTATGCACCTACTGCATTAGAATAGTAAAAAAACAATAATAATCGATATTTATATACTACAATAAGTTTTTTTGTTTGAAAGCGCTAATCTCTGGAACTACTAGCCAGATTCGGAAAATTATTTTTGTATTTAATAGCCAAATTCATGAGGAATGGTATACGGGAACCAACAAACGGGATATGCGCGTACATAGTCGCGGGCAAAAGCTAATATGGGATAAAGACACAGCTTTCGTTCATACGTTATTATTATCGAACAACAACCCCCTTTCAGAATATATAAATAGGTCTCAGGATCTTAAAACATTTGATATTCATTTAAAGATAAAATAAGAACTTAGAGATTAGCGACAATAACTTAGGGGTTGACATTTGCATTTTATATCAACCGACGTTTCATGAAAAAAATCTATGCAGACTATGTTTCTACTATCACCATCTAAGATCTGGTTTAATTTCCGTTGCTAACAACAATGCCACGACAAAGGGGTAAAATGTTTACAATAACATTACACTACACACGAGACAAAAGACTACTATTATACAACCATTGCGATACAGTGTTGCCATAATACATGCCACAATAGAATTTAATATTTATAAATTTACACTGGGAGCGAAAAATATTGAAGAAAAACACGTAAATGAAGCGGTATTTAATTAAGAAGCATGTGCAAGGTGTCATGGTTATTCTAAAAACAAAGCTGAGTTGGCAAACTTTAGCTTTTGTTTCAATTTGTGTCTCTAAATTTTACCCGTTTATTTTGCAATGCACAAACTCTATTCTTTCAATCTGACTATAATTTTTCTATGCTGGCGTTTTCTACCTTGGCAATATTGTTGCGAATGAACTTAAATATATTAAATGCCACTTGCACGGCTGCGCCTGCGCAAACACATATAATTCCGGTGCTTCACAATGGCATTATAGATCCACCAGTTTACAAAGACCTCTCCAAACACAGATTTTGGAACAAGATTAAGAATTTTGTGAACATTTTAATAATAGGATAGAGGTCTATTTAATGTGGTTTACTGATTACAGTAAACAGTCACATTTTATTAAGACAAGGTTTAAAATTAAATAAAGTGGATTGGTAAGTTGGGAGGCCTTTTCAGTGAAGGGCGTTGATGAATCAGTAGTGAACTACTAATAGGTACCTACTTTAATTCTTAAAAAGAAAATATTTGCTGTTTCTTTAATTATGGTTGGCTTAATACTACATTTCTGTTGATAATCTTTTTTATTGTTCTGGTATTTATTTAGTAAGCAGATAGTTAAAATGATTGAGTTGATAGAAAACTTATTCAGACAAAAAATGGTTTACTAGCTCTCCGTCTAAGTTTCTGCTCAAAAAATATTTTATCAAGATACACAATTCTAAAGGGCTTTCATTTCCCAAGAATTCTTTATACAACTTTTTCTTTAAAAACGAAAGTCATTCATCATGTTTAGCTAATTAATTACTGACTAATTACCCAAGAAAATTCACACAAGAGAAAACTCATTTTGAAAGACCTACTAAAACACACGTTAAAAACATAATGAGCCCCATTGTAAATACATACGTTGTTCCACGTATTAAGAGAATCAATGAAAACTCATTCACATGACTTGAAAAAAGTCGCAACTCGTCTTGCGACTAGCATTGTGTAACCGCGCTAAAAGTCGCGATTGTAATCACAGTTGCGTAAAAATGAAATAATAACAAGAACAATACCAGCTGAGGTAGCAATTAGTTATGGAATAGGGCTGCTCTAGTACTCACCCGAAGTCGAATCGATTTGTTAATCGATTTTGAAAATCGATTCTACACAGTGGTCGTTCGTAGTAATTAATTGGAATTAAAATAATTCAATTATTGTGGTGGTAATCGAATTAAAAGATTAAAGTTACCGTGGTACTTAATTGGATCACAACATACAATAATTTATTCATATAAATCAGAAAATAACGGTTGTATGCCTTTGAAGGCCGACGTTAACCACGAGAACGATAGCGTATATTTTTAAACACAGCAATTCAACGTAGAACATTCGTGAAACATGTATTAATTAACTTACTCTTTAAAAATCGATAGGTACACCTCTAAAAATTCGCAGCCCTACCGCAATTCGTGAAAGTGCAGCTTTTTCACGAGCAAGCCCGTCACGACGCGGAGTGGAGGCAGACAAAGCACACCGCAAACAATCGTGGTAAGCCTCCACAGATCACGGAATGTACTAACTACGTATTTTATTTACCTAGTTTTAAAAGTAGCTTAAAGTTCGTTTCTTGGGTTGGAGGCGGTTGTTTTAAGGGTTCCGTACCCAAAGGGTAAAAACGGGACCCTATTACTAAGACTCCGCTGTCCGTCTGTATGTAACCAGACTGTATCTCATAAACCGTGATAGCTAGACAGTTGAAATCTTTATTATTTCACAGATGATGTACTTCTGTTGCCGCTATAACAACAAATACTAAAAACAGAATAAAATAAATATTTAAGGGGACTCACTCCCATACAACAAACGTGATTTTTTTGCCGTTTTTAAAGGCTACTGGAATGGTACGGAAGTTATATATTAACCGGTTTACAGTCTTATAGCTGGAAGGCCTCGCCATGGTGGACCCATCCGTACCCGGTCCATCGGTAGCAGATGGATGCGAGACGCACAGGACCGGTTGATGTGGCGATACTTGAGGAGGCCTATGTCTAGCAGTTGGACGTCTTTCGGCTGATATGATGGTGATGTTGACAGTTTTATGAGCCCCATTTTAGTCTTCGCTGATCGTTTAACTATTGTGTCTGCTGTGTGGACAGTGAACATGTTTGATCTTTAACCGACTTCAAAAAAAGGAGGATTTTTTCTGTTTGTTACCTCATAACTCCGTAATTTATGAACCGATTTGAAATATTATTCTTTTATATGAAAGGATATACTTTCCGATTGGCCCCATGGAAATATCATCAAAATCAGAGGAGTAGTTTGGTTGTTAAACAAAATAGTTCGAAGAAAAAATGTGATCCAAGTAAACGAAATTGCGTATTTTGCTTTCCTGTGACTTTCCAGTAGTGGTAACGAATTACGAAAAATAATAAAGTCTAAAAAGCGTAAAATACAAAAAAAAACTTTTTTAGGTTGATTCTTTGTTTTTTGACACCGACTTCCGAAATTAAAGTTATTTTAAACTTTTAGTACTTACCTAGTGTTTTGTAATTATCCGGTTATATTTTTTTTTAGATAAAACGTTTTTGGTTTACGTTTAGTTTCCTGACAACCGTATTTTGCAAAAGTGGTAAACGTTTAGATTTTTTGGCTAAGTAGGCAATAATGCATGCATTTAGAACATTACACATGTTTTCCCAAAAAGTTTATGCAGAGGTGTAAGCAGTACATTCATTTATTTATTGTTATCTAAATCGAAGTCAACATTTTTCCCGTGACCCAAGAGCTGGCTTTTACCTTGGGCAGAGACTAAGCATTGCCATTCAACGTGGCAATGCCGCCAGTGTCTTGGGCACATTACCAGCGTTGAGTACGAATTTTTTGATGCTATATTTTAATTTGTTGTAAGCTTCGTGTATTTTTAATTTAAGTTATTTTCTTAAATAAATAGACGGTACATTTTAGTTGACAAACTAAATGCATTTTTACGAAAACAAAAGACATTTTTACTCATCTACACCTACTCTGCGGCGTCAATTTTAATTTTAGTGTCGTCCACCACAGCACGCATCATTAACGTCCTACTCCTTATAAATCGCGTGGGTTTCCTTCACCGTTGCACCGCAATTGATAAATTGTGTAGAAATTGCCATTTCTACAAATGGCATACTTGGATTCAATTGAAAAATGCCAGTTACCGCGATCTTGATGGAGCCCATTAGGAGAATACACCTCATTTATCACTTTTGATATGGGTTTATTTTTGTTGTGTGAATGATATATCCAGTTACTAACTTTCTATTTAATGGTCCTGTCTTATTCGTTATTTTTAACGAGTTGCCTGAGGCTTTGTGGGTGTAGAAAAAATGTATCTGAGCTTTATTGCCTTTCTCGCGAATAGTTATTTACAACTAATAGCGGCAAATACATATAGGCTTCTCTACTACTTATGTGTCCCATTTTATTTATTTATCTTTTTTTACCTTATTTTAATTGTTGGGCTATGACATCTGTTGGTGTACCTAACCTATTCATCTAATATATAATCATTATCTTGTAACAATTAGCAGAATACGTTCAAACGTTGTGTGATAGAAGTTATTCAAAATGTTCACATAGTCGCAACACAAGTCACACCTACCTATGTTTTTTAAGTTGGAAAACACACACTAATTAAAAACACACTATTCCTCACCACTACAAATCTTGAAAACCAGAATTAACCCCGTATGTTCCTGTCTGCTAACTTACATAAGTAGCAAAGTAAGTGGCAAATGGCTGCGGTAACCGTCATGTGACCATGTAAGCTATTTAAAAGCGGTCTATAAACAATCGAACTGATACAAAATCCTTTCTAAACCTTCCCGCGTCTACAATGCAGAAAGTGAGAGTGATGGGATGCGCTGGCGCAGCGCATCGTTTGTGTCATGAATGGCGTCGATAATAACAAACGGTTAGTTTGACGGCTTGCGGCTTGGCGGGTCAACTCACATGCTTTTACTTTCAAATACTCGCTCTTTCAATTATGCTAATGTCGGTCTTGCTTGGCAACTCTTGGTTTTAATAAAAAACAAAGCAAAAATTAAATAAAAAGTTAAAGGGTGCTCCCATGCAAGAAACGAGTTTTTAAATAAATAAGTAAATAGAAAATAAAGACTATGATTTTTTTTCTTTCTAACATCACATCTACACAAACAAACTGTGCAATTTGTTCATTGTGTTTGTTAATGCACTCTTTGTTGCAACAATTAAGTAAACATAACTGGTGATTATTAACAAAGCTAATTACATTCCTCGCTGTTATTTTAAAACAAAGTAATTTCGTAACATTCCTTCTGAATCTACTCGTTTTAGGCAGCGAAGCGTTCGGTGTAAAAGATTATGTACGCTCTATTATTCTTTATTATTTATTTACTCTGCTTACGACCTTAACTTTAATAATAAATAAGTAATATTAATGTATGTTGTTTCGTATGGTATTCGTAAAAAAATAACATCATCCCATCACTTCCCGTGGGTGTCGCAAGAGGCGACTAAGGGACTCACTAGAGAATGGGCAGCAGCATTCTCTGTACAATGCAGCAGCTACACTACGACCGCCAACCCGCCTGCCAAGCGTGGCAATTATGGCAAACCCCTATTTTTGGGGGAGGTCAGGAGTTGGACGTCTTTCTGCTGAAATAATGATGATGATGATTCGTGAGTTAATAATTATTATGTTTGTAAAAGTCCTGTAGGTTAGGCAACGGGAGCCTAACCGCGGAATAAAACTGGTGTTTTGTTTTTTAAACCCAGCATGATAAAACATTGTGCTTTGAGACCATTACCTACTATTCAATACTTGTTCCAATAATGCCAACCTACCAAGTACCGAGCTTAATTCTGGATGAAATGGTAATTGAATGAAATTATCTGCCATTTAGATATCATTTAAAGGAATCATATCTGCCCGATGGGTGACAATCTTAACATAATGAGACTCGTCCGTGCCTCGGAAAGCACCGTTGGACCCGGCTATCATTAAAATTTGTAGGTCTTTATCAGTCGTTACGGATTGTCAGAAGCCAGAAAATCTGACACCGGTCTTGCCAAGAAGTACCGTCTTACCCAGTTAATTAGTGAGTTAGTGGGTTGTGGAGGTCGGGTACGCAGCCGCTTCATGTAAAATACTGGTATTCAGCTGATTCCGGTTTGACTGGAAGCCGACCCCAATATAAACTCTTTTGCAAAAAAAACGGGCACTTTAGATTTTTTTCTCTACTTCAATGAAGAAGAACAAGAAATAGGTTTTGTTAATTTGACGATGTATTGGCATGTTTTTTGAAGCATCCTGGCATGATTCTTTACGTTCCAAATTTAAAATTTGAAAAGAAAAATAATGATTATTGTGGATTATTCTAAAATTGCTTTACTAATGGCGCGAATTGCTGAAACGATTTTTAACTGATTACGATATTTTAAAACTTTTTGGATATTTTCTGCAAATTAAACAATTTAATCTTTCTTTTTACATTAAATACCACTTTTTGATATGAGTGATAAAGCGATAAGGACCGGTAAAATTATAGCCCTACTTGAAGAAGGTTGTTCTCAAACTTACGTGTCTCAGCGGCTAAATGTGAGTCGTTCAACTGTCCAGAGGACTTGGCAACGGTATCTAGAGACTGGTTCGGTCAAAAGAAGACCCGGTTCGGGAAGAAAACGATGCACAGAACCAAGAGATGACCGCTTTTTGGTGAGTCAGGCGTTGCGTAATCGTAAGGCGTCAAGTGTGGACCTGAAGAAGAGCCTTGAAGAAGTAAGAGGAGTAGAAGTTAGCTTGTGGACGGTCAGGAGGAGGCTTTTGGCTGCCAATATCAAGAGTTACCGCCCAGCTCGGGGCCCTAAATTACTCCGTGAGCACCGTGTTGCTCGACTTCAGTTTTCTCGGAACTGCGCTTCATGGACTCTGGAGGACTGGAATAAAGTATTGTTTTCTGATGAAGCTAGAATCTCTTTGTGTGGAGAGGACCGACGCCGGCGAGTGCTGCGAAGACCACGGGAACGCTATGCGGAAGTGTGTTTCGAAGAAATCACTCCTTATGGCGGAGGCTCCGTTATGGTTTGGGCAGCAATTAATTCGACGGAGCGTACGGAGTTAATTTTCATAGAAAATGGAACATTAAATGCACACCGGTACATAATGGAAGTCCTAATTCCATATGCACAACCCACATTGACTGCACTTGGGGAAGATTCCATTTTTATGGACGATAATTCTCGCCCGCACCGTTTTGGCGACGTGGAAGCGTACATGCAAGAAGTTGGGATCCGTCGTTTAGATTGGCCAGCTCGAAGTCCTGACCTCAATCCAATTGAGCATGTGTGGGATGTTCTAAAAAGACGGGTAAGATCAGTGCAACCTGCTCCACAAAACATCAGGGAGCTAAAAAGAGTCATTGCAGAAGAGTGGGAACGTATTCCTCAAAACGTTATTAAAAACATCGTGGAAAGCATGCCCAGAAGGATTCAAACTGTGATTTTGGCAAGAGGAGGTCACACTCGTTATTAGGTTTTTACATTTGTAACTTTATTTAATTAAAAAAAGTAAAAAAAAAACTTGTCTTTATTGCCGACCACTTCTTATTGTTTGGGCGTGTACGTCGATTTTAAAGAATCCATCGTTTTTTTTTCTTTTAATTGCTCGAATTCACTTCACGCGCATTAATTTACACGATTATAAGTATACAGACTACGTCAAAGAAATAAATTTCATTTAATTAACTAAAATCGACCTTAGAACGTAAATTTCCTTAGGTGCCCGTTTTTTTTGCAAAAGAGTGTAGTTGGGAAAATGCTAGCCAGATGATGTTTTTTTTTTATTTTGGGACAAGCCTGCCACACCGCATTCCCAAACCACTGCAACTCTTGAAAGCCAGAATCAACAGTGGCAACCACCAGAAAAAACGCCGAGTCAATGGAGCTCGACGAGTCCAAGAGAAATGATTCAACTGTCTTAGATCCCGCAACGAAATTTATCAGAAAATAACAGCGGAGGAGTAGAAAAAAAGAAAGCCAGATGATGATATGCCCGGAAAGATGGTCATTAACGTTGAAATACCTACTTCATTTCCACAAAGTACTGTTTTAATTTCTGTAGTTCACTAGCATTTACCGAGGCTTCGCCCGTTTGGCCTGTCTCATAGAAATCGTTCATAATTCAGGATAGACGCCTGTGACACGCAATAACGTAGCTTTCATCAATGAGAGGATATTATTCGAAATCTTTATGTAAAATCAATTTTAACTTTAGGTCAAATAAATCTTCCGAAAACAGAAATGGCTGCAACGCAAGAACATTCAAAGATTAAAATCACCCATTTATGCAATAAAGCGCTAAAATTACCCAAACATCATAAATAGAACCCAAACTCAATTGTAAACGGTTCCGTATTGCAACACCCGTTTACAGAATAATGGAATCTAATACTGTCGATGGACAGATGGACGGCTAAATGGACATATGATGTACCTACGGTGGGTAGAAGATTCAGTAGGTCAACTCTGAACAGGAGATAAAATCGTTTGCAGATATTTTTAGGGTTCCAAACTTACAAGGAAAATTAAATTATAACAACTGTTTCTGTAAAACTGTTTGAGACGTTTTTTCAAATTTACTGGACACTAGCTTCATTTACCTGGTTTTAGCATAGCTCATAGAATAGTTAGTAGTTAGTTTCAGATAAGAGTTAGTAGTTAGTATCCGATATAAGTAATTAACCTTAAACTTATATCTGAAACTAAGTAGTGTAATTGTTACTGTTTAGCTTCATGATGAATTTTAAAACATTCGAGGCTAATTTAGTCAGGCTTTAGAAATTATTCGTCATCATCATCAACATATTTTTGCTGCTCCTATGCCAATTTATTTCAGGTCGGCGCAGCACGGACTCTGTTTCCACATATCTCTTTTTGTTATCATCTCAATAGTGTTACTTTCGAGCCATATTATCTTTCACATAGCCCAGCCATTAGTGTTTTTGGTCTTCCTCATATCCCTTACTAGCTGCTGCCCGCGGCTCCGCCCGCGTGATTGTCGAAAATTATCCCAAGGGAACATACTCTCGGGATGATATCCATTCAGTAGTTTTAGCGTGATTGAGTAACTAACATCTATCCAGACATCCAAACTTTCGCATTTATAATTAGTATAATAATATAGTATAGAATTATAGATAAATAACTATCCACATTCATACTTTTATGAGCCTTCACGACATGTTCGCCAGAAATCAACCAATAAAATAATTAACAACACCGAAAACCAAGAAAACGGTTAACACTCAACGCATGACATTCCTTTTCCTCTCTAGCAAACAACTTCAAGGTCTATAGAAATATACTTGTCCTTCTGAGTCCATCAATCCAATGGTCCTACCGCACTCCTACACGGTTGTTGTTGTGTGATGAATGAGTGTGTGCCAGCTGGAACTTTCACTCGCATGGGACGGTTTACATGTCACTGCCTCGTTAGTACAAGTTACTAATGTATTGCTTCTGTTCGGGTGTTATGAAATGACCGTTTGGGGAAGAAGGAGAGTGTTTATGATCAGTACTTTATCCAGCCTACCCAAATGTCGTTACTTTGGTATTGTTCGTCGCACCGTTGAGCTCCTAAAAGTTCAAAGTTTAGCTACACGATAACTGACAAATGGTTGCACTGTCAGCTATCGTGTACCTCCTCAAAATACCACCTCAGACATGGTTTTTATATGTTTTGACCATTATATTCATTGTATGGACTTTAAAAGAGACTATGACCTCTGAGTTTGTTTCGTTGTTAACAGGCAAAAGGCCTCTGTTACCTATCTCCACTTCTCTATAAAATTTTGTTTAGCTCATCCCGCATCTTTTTATGGGTGGGTGATTTAATTAATGAAACATTATCTAAAATGTCGATGAAACTACTAGCATACTGCCAGCAGTTTTTCAAGATGGCACAGTTTATTTTCCTTTTACAAAGGGCTATCATAATGTCATCGTATAATCTAGATATTTGCTGTCAAAGTCTGAGTAAGTTAAATTGCTCGACTGGTATTTTAAAAGGTCAGTAAATAAACTAGTCGATTACCTAGCTTGATAATGGAGTAGTTTATGATGGCCAACCAACTTCCATGCGTAAACCTATTCTGGTTTTAGATGTCAACCTTCATTAAAAGGTAGATACGCTTGAGCGCGACCATATGTAGACCTAGGTCTTATCAAATTAATATTTAACCAGTTTAATCATCCCAATTTTTTAGCCGTCACAACTTTCTAGCCATATTATTATCATCTTTCACAAAATCCATCCATCGTTACTTTTGGTTGGCTCTTCCCTATTCCTGCGGAGTACATATAGGTCACAAATGCTGTTTGCAGAGTGACTTCCTGGATACTTTTTTACCATTTTTTTTAAGGATGGGATATCATCAAATATGACCCCTTCCGCTCTGGGTGGAGCGGGAGGGAGTGTCAGACTCTTACTGACTAAAACCCATCCATGCTCCGCCTAGTGCCTTTTGCATTCCAGGGCCGCGGTAACTATTTCTACTATTATAACTAATCCGCATCCCTGGCAGGCTCTGGCCCTAATGGACCCTAATCTGACATCGGTCATCATCGGTCCTTTGCTGACATCTCTTTGAGGCACGCGTGGAACACAAAGCGCCGTCGGCCCTGGCCTGGCTTTTATCGGACGGCGAGCCACCCAACGCTCGTCGTCCGACCCGCGCGGAGTCGCTGGACGATTCCCGGCCACCGTAGGCCGGGAATCGCCCAGCGACTCCCGACGCCCGATGCGTCTCCCTATGATACTTCTTTACCCTTTATAGTTTCATTCAAGCCGTAGTTGCCTTCCATTCATCTATTTAATTTCCCAACTTTCGGATTCATACAAAACAACAGGCACAATATTTTGCAGATGCTTCTGATTTTGAGAATGTATTCGTCGTTTTAGAAATAAATTCAAAATCGTTTTTATTTTATTTAAACAAACATGAAATCTGTTTATCAAATATAGTATTGTATCGAAACACTCTCCAGGAGGCCTACCACAACCTCTTAAAACAATATTATTTTAATATTACTTTGTAATTTCTGTTGTTGCATTTTCAACTCTCGGCGCTGATCCGAGCGTTGAAAATCCAACAGAGCGGAACGCAAAGTAATATCAAAGTAATATTGTTTTAAGAGGTTGTGGTAGGCCCCCTGACCCCGTGCGATGTAAACCGGCCCTACACTCCACAATTGACAACCGACAGTTCCACAGAATCCGAGATTCAAGATAACATATCGATAGCTGATCATATCCATAGGGTTGAACCAACGCAGAGGCTGTTGGGTAACAAAGTAACAGCGGATGATTTATGGCATGACTCAGGCGCAGAACTGACGGTTTGGCAACGATTTGACACAGATATTTTGTATTTTATGGGAAATGAACTCTCTTTCTACATTCTTGAAGATACACTGAAATATTGTTAGGTCCAAGTATCATGTTTAAAATTTGTTTGTTTCGGATTAAATCTCAGGTGTTGTTTATCAGCCGTTCCTTCATGAAAAGTGATTCATCATCGTCGTTTAAACTGAAAAACTGCCGGACATCGTTCACGTCAACTGTTGTCACCACATCAACCATTTGCATCTCGGCATCAGCAGTGTGCCACATGCCATGGCCCTCACCAGGTCATTTTATCAAATTGTGGAGAGTATTCACGATACGCGAATAACTGCAATGGCAGCGGTAGCGGATGCATTAAAGTTTGACTCAAAGAAATGCAATCATCTAAAAGCGTTTATGTAACATTTTTTTGTTCAAAACAATGATTCACCATAAAGATACTCATGGTCAGAAACAATTTCATTCTTTCTATTAAACTCGGAAATAAAATAACAATACAAACGTAGAATGTACATAAAATGCGATAATAAAAAGGAAATAACTTCCGCAATCTATTATTATCTTCTAGATAAACGATCTTTTGTATTACCCGTGAAGTTTTAATTGCCGTTGCTAAATATCTATGCTCATAAAGTAATTGTATATGGAGTCGTTTCATTACTTGAACTAGCGGAACCCTAAATTGCGATTTCCGCAGATGATATAAAACTTTTAATTGAATTATTACGTAATTGGGAAGTACTACATGGTGCTGCGTAATCTGTCTTCCATTTCCATTTACAATCATCATTGTACCATAAAGCTAATGCAAGTGGAGGTGTATCTTAAAAGTTTCGGTGTCTAACATTACAGAAAACAGCGTTACGAATGTCAATAACCACTCTACATATTTACCCGGCTGCTTATCTTTTATCTATTGTTAGTGTGTCCTTTCATTTGATTCTCATAATCTTAAAACATCATGTTTACCGCTCAATCCTATGCACCATCTCAACTGGACTTCAGTGTCGTCTGGACTACAGTGTCGTCTTCGATTTTTTTATTAATTAATCGATTGATGGATTTTTTTTCGGCAAAGTCGCCTGTCTTACACATAATCTTTTATTTATTTGGTCTACGTCTTCTCTTATAGCTTCTCCTCTTTGCCCTAAAAAGGTTTATATTTGCAAAATTTATATTGCATTCTGGAATTCTCATCAGCTTATTATATATATTGCTATTAACTATTGCCAGAGTAAAAGCTGTAACCCGAAGATTAATTGATAAAGCTTTTGATTTCTAGATGATCGATAAAAGTACGTAATATTAAATGCTGCTCTCGTAAGTGGTTGTCGGCAGTAGATTAATCATTGAACAGTTCCTTTGGACCTAGATGATTGGCAAAGATCTTTTGATCTTCCTTGTTCGATTTTCCAGTTATGATACTCATGTCACTTGGGAAATCTGAACGGGAAAGTATTTGAAACGATTCTGTAAGGCCAGGTTTCAATATACTTCCTTATCTTTAGATCTTGATTCACCAAGTACTTAGTATGTTTTATTGTGATATTCCTTTAAATTTTTATACTAAGATAATGCTACAATTTCAAAGTTACTGGCTAGGAAAAACACTTTATTTTTCATTCGTAAATCGATCATTATGAGAATAACAATGTAGCAGTATCTGGTTGAACAATTCTGAAACTTCGTAAATACAATCAGTATAAATACAAACAATGACCAAGATACTAAAATTGCCCCACTCAGCAGTCAACGATTACAGCAATTATTACACGAACACACACAGGTCAGTACACTGGACCAGCGATCACGAATACTAATTAATTAATTTGTTTCAGTTGACTCTAACAAGACTAAAGCAATTTGCGTGGGACGCACTCGATGTGAAGCGAGCAGTTCACGTGGTTCTTATAGTAATCCATCTGCTTGGAATGTTTGCAGCATTTCGCATAACCTCATTTAAGTCTGTTACAGTCACCATAATATTATGTTCTTGGCTGATTTTGAAGACTGGAATGAAACAAGGAAGGTGGATGCCAAGCTACATAGCTTGGCTCATCGTCGTAAGGTTGCCTGCTTATCGGTCTTCTACAGATTGTACTTCGGTGAGTGTGCCCAAGAACTCCACGACCTCATCCCACCGGCCCCCTTCTACCATTGGACATCCAGACACACTGCATCTTACCATCCCTACCTTGTAGCTATTCCACCAATTCGCACTAAGCGTTTCCAAACGTCTTTTATAATGCGCACAGCAAAGGAGTGGAACTCTCTGCCTGCGTCTGTGTTTCCAAAAGCTTACAGCCCTAATCTTTTCAAAGTTAGAGTGAAAAGGCTCCGTCTGGGTAAGCTCGCTCCATCGTAGACTTTGTCTCTGTCATATCTGACATTGACTAGAGTCAAGAGCAAACCCATCACTAATAAAAAACTTAACTTAATGCGTATACTTATATGTTACCGGATGAAATAAAACATATACTATTTTAAAATAACGTTTGCATTAGCATGTCAGTGTTAAACTGTCAAAAAAGCTTAATTTTCAAACATTTTTGACAGTTCGCGATTGAGATGCAAACGCGAACGTTGCTTGAAAATTAGTATAAAATTGGCACTCTGAACAGTTTTTTGCCTCATGGCCCGATAGTTCTAACTCACTTTTGGGTGTCCTATGTGTAATGTATTTGGAAATACATATGTTTGATTTACCATCGCCACCTTAGGTAGAACCTGCAAAACTAAGACAAACTTAATAAAAAGAATACAGTTCTCGAAGGACACTCACTAAAATTATTCAACCAAAAGTAATACATTTTAACGTGCACTTTGTTCAGAATATAGCAGCCATAATGATCAAGTCACATCACAAATAATAATTTATATTAACGATAAATTGCGAAGCGCCCACGCTTTGCAGCGAAACATTAACAAAACCAACAAATACTTATCACTACAGAGTATAATTGCCACATTATTCCATAAATGTAAGCTAATGAAGTGCATACCGATTAACGCCTCGTTACAAAACCTCGTGTATTTACGCCTCGTAGTGTCGTAGTTACAAAACTACGGGACTTTATTTGCCTAACACTGCATCGGTACCATTTAGATACGGTGGAACAGTTGTATTGTTTGGCAATCACTCATTAACACTGTTTGCAATCATTACTGACCAGTCGACAACGTTTTTAATGACGTACAAATATTTGTGTGGACTAATTTGATGGGAGGTCGAACTAGAAAAACATAATTATTAAGTAATAACATGCAAATTGTTTTGATTCAATATAAAAACAAATATTAAAATTCTTGAAAGAGATTTCATTAAAATAAATAGAACAAATCCATTCAGCAATGTATAAATACATTCATAAAATGACTAAAACCACACGATAATATCAGAAATTAACGACAATGCTTAACTGCAACCCGCAAACAACTTTTATGATGTATTTTCAAGGTTTCATACGTTTACATTCCAGACAGTACCTACATACTTTGACTCAACCGAAAAAAGTTTTAGCAACCAAAGAATGAATATTCATGAATTCATTACTGCGTAACACGCGTAAAAAATATCTAACGATAGAAACAATATTACCATTGAATATTACTTCATATTTAAGAATTTTAATCATTCGCGTGCTTTTGGGAATTACAAACAATAAAAATAAAATTGGCCTTCTAATCTGGAGATATGGGTAACCATGCAACCTTTCAAATGCATATTAGCAACCATATCTTCAATTACTACGGCTAAGCGATAAAATTGAAAATGATCCAACCTTTTCATTAAATCAAAACCGTAGTTATTTAAAAACCGGTTCTGCCAACCGCTAAATAACTTCTAACAATAACAACAATGGCAAATATTTCCGTTTCATTACCGTCTTCTAAGGAACAACAATGATTTTATTATTCATCGTCAAACGCACTCATAGTACGGGATCTAGTCGATGCAAATTCCCTATGGTCTGCGATCATTCGATCATTCCCACGGGTGCAAAGCCGACCTTCGTCAGATATCCCCCTACCATGATTTTTGTCCCTTTCCAATTTTTTATCGTCACCGTGTCGCTTTAATGACGCCTTTACTTTCCTGTTTACTTTTGCACTTTTATCTATGTCATTGTACATATTTGGGGTGGTGTCTTTGGACAAGAGATGAATAATAGTTTTTTCGTTTTTTCTATTTTTTAAATTGATAGCTCGGATGCTCGGATGCTCCTTTAACGGTCGCTTGATGCTTATTGAGATGTGTCGGGAACAATAGTTGAATAATTTGTTTTACATACTTTTTTGGGAGACGACTGTTGTCCGGCGATTATTATTTTGATCCGCCATTAATCATGAAAAGATTCAACAATCTCTTTTTATCTGAGACATTGTTGTTAACAATGCAAAAATTTACCTTCGCACGTAAACAATGACAAACGCTGTGATTTAACAATTATTTGATATAATATTGTTGCAGTCTTGACTTTCGCAATCTTTCTCAACCGTTTACTGAAATCAGTAGGCATCAAGTCAATCAGTCAGTACTAAACGATTCTGACTACCATCAATTCCAAAATTAATCAATTCAACCCCACACCATCGGATACTGTTTGATATTTCCCAGTAGTGTTCACTGCTATGTATGCAAGCTCAACTAAATATTCACTTGGATGAATCAGGCCATTGATTCAGTTCGTGTTAAGTACTGTTTATCGAGTTGCTTCCATCGGAATTCCCACATGTGTCCAGCAGACGGCTCCCTTTATCACACATCTACACAAGTATATTATGTTTCTTACTTCCTAGGATCCCTTGCTTGAATACATTGAGAACTAAATGCCTCGAGTCCAATCTACTCTCATTCTTCTAGTTTCTAAAGTAAGAGAGTAATTTTTGTTCGATGAACAAAACCTTAATTAGAACTTAATGAGTTCAATGTAATTCCTGGTCAACAAGAAACTCCATTGCCAATAAATGGCTGACAGGTTACTAGACATAATTAATTTGCTAACAACTTTACGGCATATCATTTAAGTGACGTATGTTACATCTTATTCAACAAACCGTTTTCTAATCACTTGACTTTCTCCAGGCTATATGTATCGGTATTTATGTTGGATGGTAATAAAAAATACCTGAGTTGGCATTTTGTTATGACTAATTACAAGGAAAGAAAGTAAGTAACCTCCTATTGGATCGAATGTTGGAGCCAGTAACGGTTATTCAGGAGATCAATAAATATTGGCGCCAGCTCATTGTAATATTGGTGTTACACTTTTTCACTTGTACAAAAAGTTCAATGCGGTCGGCCGGTGCTTTGGCGAGACACAAAACTCTTGGTCGCCAACATTTTATAGTTAAGTATCTATTCATTGGGAGGCATTCCTTTCCGACGCAGCTCCAAATTTTGAAGACGTAAAACTATTTGAGGTATTATCCAATGCATGTCCAACGTTGGAATGTACGTCATTGACAATGCGTGGAACTAATTTTCAATAAATGAGATTTTTTAGTTACAAAAATGTCACATGGAACAAGCTGAATTCCGGACAGGATTGAACACGAATAGATGATGGGATGGACTAAATTTACCAACTGATGAAGCTAACTGATCTTTCCAGCCAGATACATTTAAGAGAGATGCCATATAGAGACAAACTGATGAGCAAATCTAGTTTGAAGTGACTCAACCAAACAACAGTGTTGCATTGCGTCCTTTTAAACCAAATGTCAAAGTCTATCAAAACACTGTAATACTGCTTGTGACATTAAATCGAGCTTCAGCTGTTACGTAAGTTACTAACAATAAAATATCAACATGTGCAGGTTCTGGCAGGATGTTAGCTAACCGGCTATGAACGTTCGAGTTACCAATTTCCTTTGCAACTGTTACTGCTATGAAGAAAGACTAAACTGACACACTTCTTTCTTTTATTACAAGACTGTCTGGCTATCAGTCATGTTTGGATTACAATTCGAATAATCAAAAACTATTCATCGTTCGTGTCCTACCTCAACTAGCTAGACGAACTATTACACTACATGATTGAAGTCCTTCGAAACCTAACTTGATGCTTTGTTATTATTTCCGTCTTTAAGTACAGCAATGGATATCTACCTCCAGAAAACTATCTTCGTTGCTCTTAATATAGCAATGTAGAACGTGTCAGTTATCAAATTCGACATCCCAAAATGTCCTGATGTGTCCCCGCCCTGCCTGCATTCCTAATCTAAACCAATTCATCTTAAAGACGTACTTTTATAAAGTAACCCGGCGTAACCCGACCCGTATTATGAGATAATAGGACATTCGTATAATAGCCTCTCATTGTGTCTGGAGGTCCCGACGCGCCTCGGCTGTCAATCGTTGAACCGATCACCGTGAAATCTGTTGACGCTGTAAGATCTACAGCGTCGTCTAATGGCTTTCGTAGATTAGTTAAAATAATATTGTTTGACAGTTTTGGAAGCATTTGAAGGTTTGGTAGATTGGAAGTCTGCTAAAAGGGTTTGTTTTGAAAATTCATGGACCTTTTAAAATAAACAAATTAAACTTATATTGATCTATTGAATTTGTGCCTTGTGCTACTGTTTATGAAAACAAAGGTAATAAAATTGATAGACACAACTACATAATACATACAGTAAGTATAATATCGTGAACCAGTACATGACTTAAAAATGCTAGGAATCCGACTTCACGCCCCAAATCTTCTTGAATCAAAAAAGAAGAAATTCTAGATTTCCTTCTCAGCCGTGTCAGACAGTTAAATCATAACTCTAATGATCTGTGAAAAATTCCGGCGCAACATACAACTCTAGTAATCGCGTGAGCATGACTGCAGTCGGTATATCAAATATTTTCCCATAATTTAAGACACTACCGCTTTCTACACGGTGTGACATGAAAATAATCTTAATTCACTTTGGTGTATCAAATAACACAAACATCTTCCAATAAAACTTTTCCTTGAGAATATTTTACTTCGTGATGCACGACACAATATTTATGAAAAACTGCCGTTTTCACTTTTATTTCCAATGACGAATGACGATCACTATCGCCATACAATTAAATTAATGCATACTGATTAACATTTACCTTCCGTGGTTGTGCATGCGACCGCCCATGCAAAACAGTAGGTAGTAATGGTATATTCGGTCCATGTTCTACCACAAGAAATGATCAGACGATAAGATGACAGTTCTTGATTGAAACATCAATGTCAGGACATGTATTAATTGTTATTAGCTGACTAGTCTTCATTAATAATCCGCAGTGGACTTTACTATACTATATTTTATTTTTCCTTCTTCTTCTTCGGTCTTATTATGCCCAACCAAAACTTTACCACATTGTAAGATGATCTTGCATCAACCTGCTTGATCACCAAGAGCTTCTTAAGTAAGGCTTCTCTTATTTTTATTTTTTTATGGATGGGAAATCATCAATTACTTTTTCCGGTCCGGATGGATCGGAAGGGAATGTCAGACTCTTACTGACTAAAACCCATCCGTGTTCCCCCTTTTGCCCTTTGCATTCCAGGGCCGCGGTGACTCTTTCGAACAAATTCCGCAACTGCATCAACCTATGCATTTAATTTTTTTGACCAAAGATGGTGTTTGGGGTCAACTTTCGGATGGAGCTGCATGTCAGTATTTTACATAGAGCGACTGCCTGCCTGCTCTCCACACGGATGAAGATAGCCCTGTGCGGCTAACCACGAGTCGATCCGCTATTGGCTTGTCGCATCCATTATAAAAATCATCTGTCCTCAGTTCTCTGAGTAGGACTTGATAATCAAGTTCAGACATGCTTTGCCCTTATCCTCATTTCTGACACTATGAATCAGTGCATTCCAATACACTTATCATTTCTTCAAAGAAATGTTATCACAGTTGTCAAAATTCTTCTCTTCTTCGTTATCTGCCCTTGTACTATCAAATCTTTCTGTATTATCAAATATTTTGGTGTCAATGATTGTTTGGTTAGATGATTGATTCTGTGACGTCACATCATTGTGAGAAGCTGTAGATTGATTGCGTCAATTTTATCATTTATTTTGTGACTTTTACCTCATGATACACATCTTAGATTGTAAAAGAAAGCTGTATCTAATGCGTTATTAGAGCCAAGAAAGGAACACTATCTTTACAAAACACAATGACATGATCTTGACGTGATCACCTACGAATCTTTGAAAGAATAATGATTTTAGTCAACTGAGATTTATTTGAATGATGCCGCTGATGAGAATTTTGGGTTTTATAGAAAACCATGTACCCATTTGATTCATTCTTTCTCTTGTTAATTAAGTAGTTTGTATAACGAATGATATTGAATAGCATTACAAAGATTCCAACCACGTAATGTATTAACCATCTTCCATTAGAAATAATGTCAATCACAATAGAATTCTCAGCTAGATGCATGTTTAGACACACATGACAACGATACAAAGTAAGGAAAGAGTCAAGTGAAGGTGTGATCTTCTAATTACCATTCACATTGTTTCATGTCTAATATTAGACAACACGATCATGATAGTCTTCACGTTTGACTGACGGCTAATGTGTCTGATAAATAATTATACAGAATATGTTACGGAGCAAGTCCTTTCCTTCCAACTTCCTTGTATTGTCGTTTGGTTTCATTGTGGTGGAACTAGCTACTTTGTTGTTAGTAGAACGGTCTATATTGAAGACTGTTGTATAATATTAATTACATTGGTTCTGTTTGTCGGGTTTTCAATAAGGAAGGAAATAGTGAATGCATTTCCAGTCTTCCTAATTTTTTTCGTTGTACGAGGAAAATTTGGAATGATTTGTTTGAGAAATGATGCTAACTGAGTTCTGAGAATGAATTTGAATGATAAAACTTATCGATTGTTTATCGGCTTATTTTATCACAACACAATTCAATAATCATTGGCAGACGTCATTCAAGATTATTTGTGTACGTATCTGCAAATGCAGGAACATGTACAACATATTGCAGAATCTTTCCTCATTGGGATAAGGGTTTACTCCAAAAGCTTGAAATGTCAGAGTCAGACAAAGTGTGATTACATTTTCCAAACTGATATTTCTCCGTAGCAGTGCGTTTCCGGAATTCATGCCATTTGCCATCAACCGATGACTACGTGGGAGCGTATAAAAGTTGGTAGACCTCTAAAAGGCCCATTTGCGCTGCTCCACTTAGCACCGGGTTAACCAAGGCTAACTTTACAAATTAGCAGAATGTTTTTGCCAGTACTGGCTAACTACCATGACAACTGGCATTTATAATTTCAGTAGCCTTCCAAAATGAGTTATGTCAAATTGACATAACTTCCTATGGTCTAAGATCCCAGAGGCTTCAGTCCTTACTTATTTTCTAACTAACAAAATGTGTGGCATAGAGTAGTGTTAGTGTGATAAATACGTAGACGAATTTAATAGTACCTACTTTTATGTTACGGACAAGAAGTATTTTGCACTTTTAGATTCTATGCAAACGGGCAGTTTTACTATTACTTGTGGAAATGTAATGTGGTTTAAACTGTGTCTGTGGTAGCTGCTTCCTATCAGGCATTTATAAAGATCCCTGATAGTGCAGAACTATTTAGGTCTTCTACCGATTTTATAAAATGCGAATAAATTAATAAAAATGCGTCTTGAACATGGTGACAAATAAAATAGCACAATGTTAGAAAAATCATAACTTCTGGGACTAACCAAATAGTTAACCCGGGCTAACTAACCTGCTCTTGAAATAGCCCAAAATTAGAAATCTTGGCTTACTAGATAGTTACCTACTAAGTTTATTTTTGCGCAAGATGTCCTAAGAATGCGGGCGTGATCTTATGTTTTACAATAAATCTCTCAACATAATCACTCAAAAATAACACCTTCAACAAATTATCGAACGAACAAATCCCTAATGACCACAATTATTCCCTTCTCAATCGACAATTATTATAATGTTGTTCAGTAGCCTTTGCGAAAGTCGTTCAACATGTACTAGCTTACGTGCTTTGCAACAAAGCAATATAATCGTGCAACTGTTTTTAGTTCTGTCTTGCAACATGGGGGCCGCTAAAATGCTGCTGAATGACGAATGGGTGTTTAGAACAGCGGGGCTTTTACGACCCGTTGGTGTTTTGTTTCTTGAATGGGCCTGTACAGAATTGGGGTTCTGTGTAAATGAAAGTAAGTTGAGAGTATTTTATGCCTTTTGAATACGTGATTGAGAAAGTTTTGAAAGGTTTGATAAAGGAATGTTTGAAAGTTTGATTAAATTCAATACGATTTGGTTTTAAAGCAATTTGTAGTTAGCAAATAGCAAATTCGCAAAACTTTGAATTGAAATGATTGAGTTAGATTGGTACACGATTACAACGGATACGATTTCGGGAAAGCTTTCAGCAAAAGTCTATATCAGGCTATCTGAATTTCAATATAAAATTCAAGATATCTTCAATTTTTGTCGTGACCAACTAAAGTATGGACTTTAGCGTATTTTGAGTTGATTTTTGATTTTGAGTCAAAATTGTATTTGCAGTTTGAATCGTATGATAAGGTACTGTGTTTTATTCCGAAATATATTTATCTCGAATTCTAATTTCAAATATACGTGAATATTTGTACTTCTCCTGCTAGGAGAAACACATACATACAAATCAAATATTTGTTCCATTCAATTTATTTTTCGTTTCACAAAAATCTTTGAAATCATTACACACTGTTTACCAATACGTGACTCACCCTAGATCTAATATTTTACCATTCAAATAAACATAATGCATCCATCATTTTGGGCACAGCAGGATATCCTCGAGAGAGTATTAATTTGTTACTAGAGATGAATAGGTAGTTACTGACGTTTATTTCATTCATTTCATTTTCGTTTTAAATTTCAAACAAATCCTATAACAAGCTGTGAAAAATTACAGCAACATTTTAGTCAACGTTATTTGAGCGGTTGATGTTGGTTGTTGTTGGTTGTTGTTTTCAGTCAAAATTTGATTGTGTGATGATCAGAGATCGAAATAGGTAGACTATATTTACCTAAAGTTCGAAGAAGTAAGTAACATAGAGTTGCTAATACCGCCTCTAAAATCCCGGAATCATTATCATAAACATGACAATTAAAATCAAAGAGGTTAATAATAGAATTAAACCCTTAATGGTTCTACCGATTCTAGAATCTAAACAGTTCTTTAATAGCTTTGTTTATTGAATTCCCACGAATAAATGTGCCGTTGCACAGACGATTTTGAATTAAATAACCAATTTAATGTTTATGTTGAACCATAAAAGAGGGGATAAATACTGAGTTAGTTATGTCTAGTATATTAAATAAGAAGAATCTTTGAGTTATTTAGGCTTATCACTACTTACTTAGTCGTATTGAATTTTACTTTTGAATACCAATTAATTGTAACAACAACAATAATATCAACAATACAATAACACTAATATTAAACAATAATGTAAAGCAGTATAAAGTACTCTTTAATACTTTTTCTTTTTACAAAAAAACGTCCACCGTTTTAGAACCTCTAATGAAAATACGGTAACAACCAATTCTCATATCCTACTAATCTCCTGGTATTCCTAAAGATGGCAGATAAAAATCCAATTTAATATTCAGAACAGACTCAACACAAATAAAACGGCAGCATTTTGCGCAAGGGCGCAACAGTACAATGCACTACGGTTGATATTGCACAACCTGCGCTTGAGTTGATGTTGTCAGAGCATTCGCTAGAAGATTAGCTAGATAAAGACGTTTCGTGCTCAGCAAAGGACGGGGTTCTTGTAAATGTACGGATGCTGACCGAAGATATTTATTACTTCGCTTGAATGTCGTTTAGTTCCACAAGACACCTACAATCAGAAAGCTAAAATCATTTTCTCAGTGCATGTTCCAAGATAGTTGAATCATTTCTCTGGAACTTCACGAGCTTCATTGTCTCGGCGCTTTGCACTAGCATCACTAGAACTGTTTTGCTGGTAACAGGAGTATCAGTGGTTCGGGACATTTGTTAGGTTACTTCTGTTGTTCGAATGCTGTTTTCTCTGTTATCTGGATCTGTTTGCAGAACACATTCATTACTGGGTTGAGGTAAGGTTTAGTTTCCAAAGCAAACTGTCGAAAAGTATATCGTTGTTGCTTCGTTGCAGGTTCCAAGACAGTTGAATCAGTTCTCTGGAACTTCACGAGCTTTATTGCCTCGGCGCTTTTCTAGTTGCTCGGTAATGTTGCTTCTGCTGGTAACAGGAGTAGCACTGCTTTGAGGCATCTTTATTCGGCTATTTCTGTTGTTCGGACGCTTGACAGAAGATATTCATAACTGCCATTTGACTTAATGTCTGAGATACGAGTATATCGTTGTCCACGTTGCAGGTTGCAAGACATTTACAAGACAGGCAGACTGATTCAAGTCTGTGACTCATCGAGCTTATTTGTTTTGGTAATTGCTGGTTGGTCGCAGCCACAGAACCTACAGGCGCTGATAACCAGGAATTGCAGTGTTTAGGAGTAGTTTGGCAGACAAGTCCGTAAATCTCTGAAGGTTTGAAGAGTTTTTGTAATATATGTAAAGTACCGTACCTACTTTTTTCGTTTACTTTTTAACCGACTTCAAAAAAAGGAAGAAGTTCTCAATTAGACTGTTTTTTTTTTTTTTTTGTTTGTTACCTCATATCTCCGTCATTTATGAACCGATTTGAAAAATTCTTGTTTTATATGAAAGGTATATTAATTTCGGAAGTCAGTGTCAAATAACGAAGAAGCAACCAAAAACACCGACTGCCGAAATTAAAGTTATTTTGTACTTTGTAGTGTTTTTTTGGAAGTCGGTTTTTTTTAGTGAAAAAGTTTTTTGGTCCTTGATTTCTTCTTTTGTACCTACTATTGGACTAGTCACTATATAACGCATTTACAATATTTTTTGTGAAAATAATTGAACGTTTTTACTACACTATATATTTTATTCATTTCCTCTTCAGATTACGTTGTTGTATTTCTTCGGATGGATTCGTGGCCAAGAAACTTCTTTGTAGACCGTCCGATGTTTTTCCTGAAAAATAACAATAATAATTTGACACAGCTCATATTTAAAAACAGGCACGATTTTTCAAGGTTTATACTGCATTATAATTTACAAAACCTAGATAAATATTTTTATTACCTTCCCGCATGCTTGCTACTGTAATTAAATTATTCAATGACAATTCTTAAAAATTCACGTTTTATTACTTAACAAATTCTGTGTTTTTGCCTACATCTTGATCTGATATTATAATGAGTAAGTTTTCTCATTTAACTTTGTGAGTAGTAAAATCGTTAAAGTATGTTGTAAAGTTACTTAAGTAAGGCCATGTACGATACTAATATTCTTGTTAAAACGGTACTTGGGTTTAGCTCAAGAACAAGTTACGGGAAAAATTAACAGCTTTAGTTTAATGTTTAATATATAATCTTAATGTTGTAACTGGCATTGCTTACTAACATACGTAGAATTTTAAGTTGCCGACTTAAGGCCATAACATAAAAAATTAAGTGCATATAGAAATTCTTGAGCATAGAATAAGTAGCTGATTTTAAGATGGCTATGATTACTAAGCTAATAAAATATACTATTCATAAAATATACTCCCGACCCAATATCAACCCAACGGAGAGTGCTCAAGTATGCAGGAGATATTATAGTGCGCCAGTGTGTGCGCAAACACAGGTGCACTCTCTGTTCTTTTACTTGCAAAGTGCGATGGGACGGCAGTCCGTCACGACCGGGGAGAGATCAGGCTCAGGACCAACGGCTTTACGTGCTTTCCGAGATAAAGGGAAAAAACCCAACCAGTAGCCACTTTTGCCCAGTTTTGTTGCGACATGTAGAAGATGTGGCCAGCCCAAATCCATTTTAGATTGGCGGCTGCGTTGAAAAAAAAAAACAAATAAAAAAGCAGCGAAATGAGCCCTAAAATGGCACAAGGTAACATTATGTACATCATCAAAATGTCTTTATGTATAAAGCAACCAGTTACCAAACGGCGTTTCTTAATTGATATGTAGTAACTGATATGAATTACTTATTACTGCTAACGTGTTTCGTTTTTAATTAAAATTATTCATATATTGTGTCGTATGTAGGTTGGTGTGTTTTTGAAATTAGGACAGATATTGCATGCGACTTGGCCGCACCTATACCCGTGTGTCCATGTTATGGCAAAGGTGTGCTAGCGTAAACTCATAGCTGCCACCCTAAAGTTACCGAAATGTAACGTTTGTCCTTTGTTTCTTTCGAATAATCTTTCGATTTGTTTAGCGTGGCACTAAGGTTTAAGACGTTAATATTTTCGTTTTCGTTTACATGGGTACTATCTTGTGTAATGTGGTAATGGAGATTATTGTTCCTTATACTTTATAGTTTATCCAAAGAGGGACTAGTAACAGTTACCACCGTTCATGTATCATCCTTTTACATTATCGTTTCTGCACTTTCAGTTTTGTAACTTGCAACATATACCCTACCTATTAATATATAATGTAATTAGTGTTAGAGACAAATATTTGGTATTTCTCTATTATATTGTAGGGAATACCGAATGAGTTCCCAACAATGTTTTTTACATTTCTTCAGAGCGTTTACGCCGTACGGCTTTTCATACAAGTTTTGAAGTCCTTATTTTTCGAAATGAATGAACCGATTTTATTGAAACTTAGTATGCATACGCCATCCAACCAGCACATATACACCACAACAACCATAACATTTTCGAAAAAGAGTTCAGGAGGAAAGATAGAGTGATTTTTCACTTTCAGAAAACTTAAAATCGCTCTCTCTCCCTCGAAAATGTTCTCAACTAACTTTTTAGACCTGGTTGGTATGCATACCAAGTTTCATTAAAAATAAGGACTTGAAAGTTTGTATGAAATGCCGTACGGCGTAAACGCTCTTATATTACTGATATAAGAGCGTTTTTGCTCTGATATTACTGCAGATTTTGTGAATTTATGATCTAAATATTTTCTTTTACTTTTTTCTGCTTTGAAACCATCCCTTTGAGTTCCAAATTTACGTGAACATGCTTCATTAGTTCTAATGGGACGTATATTTTCGGTATTCTGTCCCCCAAATTGTCAGTCACACAAAGAATTTACTTCCGAACGATTGATCTTCAATATGGGTCTCATCAATGGTACGTTTGAACTTTGTCACTTTCCACTAAAAAGTTTTTAATATCTTTAGAATTCTTATCCCATTGAGAAGTAATGTAGTTATTGGGGTGACACAAGTTTCTTTCAGATTTTTTTTTTCTTAATTTCGCAAAAAATTGTCACAGCTGGGGTTTATTTTATCTAGGATTTTTTTCTTACAGTAATACAGTTACCTACACGTTTATTTATGTCCTCTCAAACTGCCAACCTGGTTGAAATTGGTCAACTCATCTAAACTAGCATAAATCGTAACAAGAAGTCATTTACACGTCATTCTTCTAGTCTAAATTTCAATACAGACACAGAATGTGACCATAACTGACAATGTCACATGATCCTTACAGCTCTTGAACTCGGTTAAAATGTTGCCCATGTTGAGTTTCATCGATGAAATCCGCCTTTAGTGAAAAAGTAAAATTAAAGGAGACCTAAAACGTGTCCACTTTTATTTTTTACTTTTTTATTAGTGTTGGGTTTGCTCTTGACTTTAGTCAAAGTCAGAGATGACAGAGACAAAGACTATCGTTCTTCACATATTTTCGTTCAATTCTATATCTATCATCATCATCATCTGCCTAGCCCTTTTCCCAACTATGTATTGTGGTCGGCTACCAGTCAAACCGGATTCAACTGAATACCGTATTTTACGTGGAGCGGCTGCCTACCAGACCTCCACAACCTCCACAACCTCCACCAACTGGGTAGCACGGTACTTCTTGGCAAGACTGATGTCAGATTTTTTTCAATTCCATAGCTATATATACGACAAATCATCTTACTGCTCTCATGGTCTCAAGTAATTATTCACGTTACGTCATCACAGAACAAGTCATGTAAAAATTATGTGCGCTATGCACCCGTTCTCCATTAACCCGTAAATGCATGCCGTTCACACATTGTGCACTGAAGGGTTAGTGAAATAGTGACGTTCCCACGTCATTCAAGACTAGTGACGTGACGAATACTCAGTCAGCGGGTGGTCTGACTTAAAGTAGTATTTATAAGTGGATTCGGCCTCGTTGGTTTAAATTAGGGCTTCTGGGCTTTATAGAAAGCTGGGTTGATGTTTATGCATGAAGACATTTGATTTCTTGGGTGATGTAAAGGGACGTTAATGGTTTTAAGTGGAGAATTCTATTCTTGAGTGTACTGATGTAATAATTAAGTCTGAGTGTTACCAGGTGTTAGTGCATGGATTGATGCAATGTTATGTCAATGAAAATTTAGCCTTTAAATGCGCAAACAATGCAACGATTCCAGAAGCTGGAGTAGGTTTGTTAAGCAAGCAGGTGAATATTTTTTTACTGTACTTACCTATGTTCAAATTGTATCCCGCTTTTAAGAAAGGTGCACTAGTCATATAGGCATCTATTTTGGAATTATCAAGCTGTCCATGTAGCTAATAGCCATATGACTATGGACATTGATTGCAACTGAAGTCATTAAACGCTGAAATAACTAAATAATAAAATAACTAAATAATAATTACTGTCCATTCCAGGTTGCCTGGAAGAGATCGCGGAATGCGATAAGGCCGCCCATTGTAGTACACATGTGTTTTAGTTAGTAATGTTCTTTTTATGTTATTATATCGGTGTACAATAAAGTATATAATAAATAAATAACGCAGACTAAGGTACATACTTTTTCTGACATCAATTATATCACATACTCGTTGACACAAATAAGCCTTATTGTGACAGTACTCAAGAAGTCACTTATACCTATAATATTTATTACATAGAGCTATTACATAAATATCTATATAAACAAAGCTCAAAAACTCAACAAAACACCTAATCAATTGTTGACATGCAAACCGATAGCAAATATGTGAATTTAAAAGTTCACACATTGCATTAAGCTGATCAAACATAGCTTACATAAGTTCGGCTCAGTATTTATTCAACTATCAACGAAATACTAACCTTCTGTCTTCCGTCGAACGACTTAATTTTGCGTAAAGACCGTGTTACACAGAATTTGCTTACTGCAAAAAAAAAACCAACCTTCTTGCTTACATTTCAAGGTTTATTTTTCAATGTACAGTAAATCGCTCAGAATGGTAAAAGTGGGATGCTATATTCAGTTTACATTAGACAAGTGGGCGACGAAATACAAAAGGTCACACACATGACGTAACACTTTCTCGAAGTGTGTATTATGCAGCTGACAAGTTTATGTTGACGCCATGTTGTATGCGCCTGCGCAATGCATGGGCGGTTCTACAGTTCCATATTTGAATTTTTAAATGCTACAGTTTATTGAGTAAGAATTTGTGCGAGCAATTTGAAGAGTACCTTTTACATGGGTTTGTATGAAAGATGATCTGGTATCGTGTGAAAATATTGTTGCTTCATTGAGTTAAAGGTCTCACAGTTTTGCCTCATTGTAGTAATAAAAAAGCGGATTATTTTCTGAAGTTGGCAATAGGGTAAATAAACTTAGAAGTAGACACAACTCTATTATTTCAATCTAGAGTCTATAGCTGGACAAGGATAACATCAGAAGTATAAAACACTACGAAGTGTAAATAACTTTAATAAAGAAAACATTCAGTCGAATTGAGAACCTCCTTCTTTTTTTTAAGTCGGTTAAAAACTAACTTGTTGTCAGTGATGACTTATTAAACCGAAACGTGGTCGTTCACAATGGGCTTCATCCGAAGGCTTAACCGATGGATGCAAGACGCCAGTACCGGTTGTTGTGGTGATACTTGGGGGAGGCCTATGTCCAGCAGTGGACATCTTTCGGTGATATGATGATAATGAAAAAGTTTTGGGAACAGCCAGTCAAATTTCGGTAGCGAATATCACTGCTACACATTTTGCACTTTTTGACATTCGTTTTTGCTGATAGAATGTGAAATGTTTAGATCCCGAGGTATTAATAATCTTCATTCAATATTTAATAATTATCATTTTGATAGTCAAAGTGCCCTACAACCTTTCTTCAACCCTGATACGATATCACCTATCGATATACCTACGCACACACCGTATGCATCAAATACACTGAAAATCACCTGAACACAAACAAATGACTAATGGTAACGTCCCCTTTTATGTCAACTGTCGTGCTTTACCTACGAACCTTATTACACTAGCGTGCATCAACATAGGTGAGTCAGACTGACCTCAGGGCGTTTTATGTGCACCTGACATTTACATAATAAAGTGGCCATCAGTGTAATGTCTTACTTTGCGGATGTTTATCGTAAATCTATGAATGGTTTTGTATGTGTGTGTATCGCGATGGAATGATTATTAGTTTATTATTGATTAATTATATTTGTAGATGCAAGTTCAGGGGGCGTTCTGCGAACATTAAGATAAATCACAGTTCTGTCGTGATAGTCACAGATTTTGTAGTGCAAAACTAGGTACTCGTCGGCTTTTCAAGCTAAATATCAGTGTATTTTTACATGGGAATAAAAAAAATCTGGTCTTTTCAACCCAGTTACTGGATAAGACCGTTTCCTTAGGTAAGATTGGTTGTCAGACTTGCGGGCTTCTGATTACTGACTGCAACCAAATATTAAGGCAAAAGATCAATGGTTTCCTGCGATCCTTTCCGAAGGACCATAACTATTGGATGGCTATCCATCCGCAGACTGACGTCGGCAAGTATTTGCTTTTGAAGATAAACCCGTAACGATTGTGATTGGAAATGTGTTCTTTTTTTATTGACGAATGGTTTTCTTGACCTCGATCACGATGAGGTCTAGGAAGGAGCGAGCGTGCCCAGAAGATGCCTTAAGGCAGTAGTAATCCCACGCGTCGACGAAACACAGCAGGCTGCTTGACGCCTGTGGGACCCTCCCATAGGCGTCAAGCAGCCTGCTGTGTGTGGTCGTGAACTAGGCGGACGTTGGCCCTACCACTGCATGAGAAGAATTGGCCAGTCTTATAAGGTATAGGTAAGGTATAGGTAACTGATCCTGGGCAGTCTCCTGCCCAGGATCAGTTGAGTTCCTGATAAAACAAATTGCGCTAACGAGGAGGCTCTTTCATGCATCCCAAAAAGATAGTTTTAATTGCTTAAAGTGGAATTAAGTTTCCCATTTAAACCACTTTGTCTTCGCCTCTCTTAACATAAAGGACATATCTAAACACAGTTCTAAATAAAAAACCTAGACAAACAAAACAGTGATGAGTCATGAGAACTGTTACCTTCCAAGTCAAGGTAAGAGACAGTCGTATACCTACCTACAATGTACTTACAAGTCAATTCGTGGCTTTTAAAGATAAAGTCAAGGACCTCTTGCGGAGACCGTCTCTGAGCCTCTGACTCATTGCTAGACTACTTTGTTTGTATATGGAAAGGTTAATTAGATAATAAAGTTAAAAATGTTCTGAAAAGTCATTAGGTGATCTTTTAATTGGACATGGTCTGGGATATTCGCAAAGTTATCAATATAGGTCAAATAACAAAAAATAGGAGTTTTATTTTTTTTTCAGGCAAGTATTGTATCCGGGCGGCCTAAAGTGGCTTAAAATGGAGCTGATGATCCTGAGACCTACACTCAGCATTGGTGGACACTGTGGACAAATGGAGCAGACCTACACTCAGCATTGGTGGTTGGTGGACACTGTGGACAAATGGAGCAGACCTACACTCAGCATTAGTGGACACTGTGGACAGGCATTGAAAAAAAAAGACAGATAACATTTTAGGATGGGCACGATTACCTCTAAGGATTTTCATTGCAGATTCATGAAATATCTACTGAATAAGTCGCAGCTTTGTTTTGTGTGCTGCGTAGTTGCGGCTAGTCGGGATGCGGCTGCAATTGCTGGCTGCTTTAGTCGTAGTGTTACTCCTATCCCAACGTACTAAGTGGTATATGTTTTTAGTACGCAGTACGCATAATTTACAGCCTGCCCCCTTCCCCGTCAAAAATCAGTTGTGATACAGAGACGGAGCTATACAGTGGCCTTAGTGCGAGTTTTTTAACTTTCTTGATCGCGTTAGCGTAAACGTTAATTTGTATTGAAACTGAATAAGCGCCGTCTGGTGACACTCACGGACAACCTGTTTTCTTTCTATACAATTTGACATAAGCAAACGTTTACGTTAACGCGATCGAGTACGTTACAAAAAGCACAAACAGCACTATCGCTTCTTTATAATGAAGCCATAATGGTGTGGCCACGTCATAGTAGGGGAGCTGATGTGTAGACTTTAGATTGCCACTCACAACCATTGAAATCACAACATTCATTGACAAGCCAATCAATTTACATCACCCTACATGATATGACAATCGTGCGCATAAATAATGCCCATTTCTCCGGTAGTTTCCTAGTCACCTCTTAGATATATAAATAAATTAATAAAGCGACCTAATACTTAGGTTATCAATTAATTACCAATAATTATAATGTGTTTAGTAACACTGAAGATGGCACATATTGACCGTGATTGGTTAAGTTAGGCCACACAAGTTGCACCTCGTGTCCACAATTATCATGGCAACCAATTGGAAGAACCAATTGCCTGATTGAAGGTTGCTAACTTCAATGAGGTAAATGGGTTCCCACCGAAGTACTTGCGGGTTTCTTGATTGAATTGCGAAACCCATCATATTGTGTTACACCATAGAAATCCTAAAACTGAAGAATGAACGTGATTTTCGCTTTGCCCATAGCGAATGACTTAAGGTGCGTTCAGATTGACGTAAATGTAGTGTACCTACTCATGGTGCATTTTTTGTAGGTCAATCTTTTACAGACAACCTTTTTCGAAATTGGGCTGCTTGATATCTGGACCCCCCCTTAACAACATAAAAAAATGCCATAAGACTACTTGAAACGGTTTTCAAGCAGTTGTGGCACATATTGGAAAAGTTTTAAAGAACGAATAAAATGACTTCATTCTGACTATTTCATATTGTTGGTAGTTCAGTCTAAACATACCTTAAAATAAAATACACAAACAAAGCATTTATCTTAATTATTGATCAAACCGTAAATGCAATTATATAGGAATCATGTACGAAACATTCGTTCATACATCTTGCATCCCGAGGTCAATCGTGAGTCTGTTGCATCTCTGAAAAATTTACAAATTGCGGTTCAAAGTTCTATGTCCAAAGGATCACGATTACTTGACGTTATGGCAGGTATTGTTTTAAAAAATGCATATAGGTACGGGGTGTTCCAGAAAGGTGTGGTCATATTTAAGAGTGATGCGTGTCAAGCAGTTTGTTACTGTTCGAGGCATTTACTTTAGTTCAATCACAGATTTGATGTCACCAACTGCATTAGACTGTTTGAAAAATCATGTCTTCGGAAGTTTTAGGCGTTTTTCTGGTCGATTTTTTTTAAATTCACATTTTTATGTTTAGACATTTTTTCTACTTATATTATTCATTTTGGACCCTGTCGGGCACAGCAAGAGTAAAAAATATAGAAGGAGAGAGGAAGCTTTAAACAGGTAAACTCACATCTAAACTAAACCCAATAATACCATATTGGGGGGGGGGGGGGGGAATAATTTCTAAAAACCAAATTTCAGCAGAAAAACTAGGCAACGTTGCAGACGAGGACTCTTTCGGTAAAAAAATGCTTCAGTGGTGCAGCTTTCTGATTTGACACCAGCCTTAGAATGTTCATCACAGCTGTTAGACCTTAGTACTTTTTTAACCCATGATATTGCTACGAGTATTCGGGTACCTATGTACGAAATAAATAATTCAAATTATCCGACCAAGTGGCGAGAAGTTAATTTTACAATCAAAATGTTGTCACCACTCAAAAATACCATACCATCATGAATACCCCATGTAATATTTGAATGGCTGTTTGATGAATTAATTACTGTCTGACAAACTGAGTGAGGAAATATAAACATGGAATTTCCAGTATTTTTTTTACAAGATGGGAAGTCATCAAATGACTCCTTCCGCTCTGGGTGGAGTGGGAGGGAGTGTCAGACTCTTACTGACTAAAACCAATTGCCCTTTCAGTTCCAGGGCCGCGGTGACTCTTTCGAACAAATGGAAGGCTATGGAATTTCCAGTCTGGTATGGCAATAAGGATGACTAAAATGGCTATGTTAATGAACTTAGAGGAAGTCTGACGTGTTAGCAAAATAAGTTTCGTGTGCAGACAAATAATGATTACCGTTTTACTAAAGCATCTGATCTCACCATGTTCATTTTACGACTAGGCATCCATATTATTGATGTGCATGCACTGCCAAAGTGTAGAAGTAAAACTCTTTGCCAGCAACTGTTCTCTTCCCTATCATTTATAACTGCAGAAATGAAACTGGCTGTTGTCTATTTGTATTACAATTATGCACCTCTACGAAGGCTATAGATCTAGTTAATCATTAAATTTAAGTTGCCAAAAGCCTTATCTTTATTTGCCTGTGGCGCTTTGGCCATAGTAAATATTAATATTAAAAACAAATAACGCTATGTATATCTCAGTATTGACATACATGATTTAACTTACATACTTACGTAAATAAGATATTTCAAGAACAAGGAAAATATAAAAAAATCTTGTATGTCTGCATATACCAAATATAGGATTTTTGCTTTAATTATAATAAATCGTATGACTATCCTCTATACATACAAATAATTTTGCCAGTGGGTATTATAAGGTCCTCAAATCATTCATGGCTTGGCCAACTATATGTAGAAACCCCAAAATGTGCGTTATGACGAATAGTTAAAATTTAGTGCATATTGTTATTTTTATTGCGCAAACCTCTCGCCGCAGCTGTTGCAAGAAGACGCCCCGGGCGTTGGGAGTTGCAGGGCGATTTTTGGCCACCGCAGGCGCGGGCCTGAACAGAACAAGGCCCGGGTCGACGGATAGCGCGTTGTGTTCCACGCGCGCCTCAAAGAGATGTTAGCTAGGGCCAGTGTCTGCCAGAGTTGCGGAATTTGTTCGATAGAGTCACCGCGGCCCTGGAACGCAAAGGGCATTAGGAGGAACACGAATGGGTTTTAGTCAGTAAGAGTCTGACAGTCCCTTCCGCTGCGCCCAGAGCGTAAGGAGTCATTAGATGATAACCCATCCATAAATAAAATACATAAAGAGGGGTTCTAGTATGAAACTCACAAAGGGCCTAACTACATGGCATATTTATTTTAATATGCTAACACAAAAATATTACAGGACTGCGTTTGTACTTTCCTACAAAGTCAACCCACAATTAGCTTACAGCAAACCTCAATGCTGAGTCGAGCTGCTGAAGTGTTTGTATGAAAATGCCACCATGTCAGTCCGACTTCAGGGTCAGACATCAGAACCTATCCTCCTGCAGCGGGGTGTGAGGCAGGGAGACGTAATTTCTCCGAAACTGTTCACGGCCGCAATGGAGGACCTCTCCAAGGATTTGGACTGGAGAAGGCTAGGCATTAATGTCAATGGCGAGTACATCACTCATATTCGATTTGCCGACGATATACTCGTCATGGCTGAGACCACGGAGGACCTCAGTACAATGCTCGATGACCTCAGTAGAGCTTCCGAAAGAGTGGGTCTTAAAATGAACATGGACAAAACCAAGGTCATGGTAAATACCCATGTAGCACCCACTCCTATCAAGATTGGAGGCTCTGCACTCGAAGTGGTTGATGAGTACGTCTACCTGGGACAAACGATCCAGTTAGGTAGGGCTAACTTCGAGAAAGAGGTCAACCGTCGAATCCGACTCGGCTGGGCGGCGTTCGGGAAGTTGCGCGGTATCTTCTCGTCTCACATACCACAGTGTCTCGAGACGAAAGTCTATGACCAGTGCGTGTTGCCAGTGATGACCTATGGACTCGAAACGTGGTTGCTCACAATGGGCCTCATCAGAAGGCTTAAAGTCACCCAAAGGGCATTGGAGAGGGCAATGCTCGGAGTTTCCTTGCGTGATCGAATCAGGAATGATGATATCCGCGATAAGAGAACCAAAGTTACCGACATAGCCCGAAGGATCGCCAAATTGAAGTGGCAGTGGGCAGGGCACATTGCTCGCAGAACAGATGGTCGATGGGGCCGAAAAGTTTTGGAGTGGCGACCGCGTACCGGAAGACGCAAAGTTGGTAGGCCTCCCACAAGGTGGACCGATGACCTGGTGAGGGTCGCGGATAACCGATGGATGCGAGACAGGACCAGTTGTTGTGGCGACACTTGGGGGAGGCCTATGTCCAGTAGTGGACGTCTTTCGGCTGATGTGATGATGATGATGAAACCTCAATGCGATAAAAAGATACAGTGCAAAATAGAACAGAATACCCAAGTGCACAACAAAACTTAATATTGCCATATTTATTTTAATCATCCCTTTAACACCCTTTCAAGGACGACACGGTTGGCGCAGTAGCACCGACTAAATAGCACGGAATAAATATTTGTATGGCCTACAGATGTTTGTTCCGGGTCTGGCTGTTTGTGTATGTGACTTTGTATGTTTGTAAACGCACCCAAATACAGGAGAAATTCCTATTGTGGGGCAACATTGTAAAAAAAAAATGACAAACAGCAGCTGATCATGACTCACGAAGTAATTCTGAAACTGCATCACTATTTACCAAGTATCGATGAGGAGACTCATTCATGTGCAATTATTGTGCACCATAGGTTATCTGCCATCACTGGCGACTCACGAGTACTTACGAGTACTCACGACTTGACCCGAACAGGGCGAGTTGCGTGATGCGTCACCTTTATGTCATATATATCTCGTGATTGAAATTGGAACTTTATTAGGAACGTCCATGTTACGAACGGAACATTTTGATTGGGTAAGCTGCTGTTGCTCCTGCATCATCCCGTTTTGAATCTATCGTACTATTAAGACTTTAAGAATAAAACGAAAATTAATAAAACCTTTGCGTATGTGAACTATGTTGCTAGCGCTCCTTAAACCCTCTATAAACACTCTGTAGAAGGTGAATGGTGGTTCAATCAGATAGGGGTTCCTAGCTAAATGGAACAAGAAAAACGCTCCTGGCCTAAAGTCAGGGCTTCTTGCTTTGGTGACGGATGACTGTATTATCATGGTCCATTCGACTACTTTCATTCTGGTTGTTTTCAAAAGTGTATCCTTTTTAATTTTGCTTGGTCATATTGTAGAGCTCACCCGTCCGAATATCATCAGTGGTTCAGTATGTGTCGACTGTCGTATCAAATTATATCATTTATTAATTTGCAAGAATTAAGATTTTAAACAATCGTAATGCATTTCGTATTTTTTTGAAGCGGTTATAGATGTCACGTGACTGCTAGGATAATTTCTACCGTTTGAAAATCAACTTCAAACCCGGACACTGTCAAAGTCTAAAATCTAATTAAAATGAATTTTCTCTATTTCCTTATATAACTAGATGTATTATCTAATTCTAGGAAAATAATAGTTTATTATGACTATGGATACAATTATCATCTTGACTGAGTATTGACTTCACATTAATTGATAATTTAATTAAATCTGTGTTGCATAAATATGTTCACGTGTTGCCAAGTCTTTAAGATACAGGGTGCTTGAATTTCTTGAAAGAGATCTAATTTCAAAGGTATAAATGTGTGAGATGGTTTTCCACAATTTTCATTTAACGCGCAAAGCGATAATAAAATGGCGCCGGAATTAATAAAATAAGAGATAAGGATTTACTCCGGTAAGTACCAGCTTCTAAAAGGCCATGATGTTGTTACCTACGTGTAAAATTTATGAGATAAAAAGAAAAATGTTGATGATATGAGATGGTGAAAAATTAGGTAAGTACTTATAAAAAAACCGACTGTCAATCAAGAATCAAATAAAACAAACACTACAAAGTATAACATAACTTTAATTTCGGAAGTCGGTGTACGAAGTTTCCGAAATACGAAGATACAACTAAAAACACCGACTTAAGAAATTAACGTTAATTATGACAGACTTCAAAAAAGGAGAAGTTATGAGGTAACAAACTCATAAAAAATACAACCGAATTAAGAACTTCTTTGTTTTGAAGTCGATTAATAAGTGAGTAAACGATAACGGGATGTGTGACAGGGGAAAATGAAAACAAAAAACTTGTGCTAGCATCAAGAAACATGGGACAGGGCAGGAAAATGAATTAATGTCTGCATACATTTTAATCTGATGAAAATTAATTTACGTTTATATGCAAATATCAAAAGCTGAAAAATTACAATCCTTTCTTTTGGAGAGAAAAACTCACGCATTTAATGACAATGCTACAGGTCAAAATTTATACGTCGACACTGTTCTTACTTCATAAGGTGTTTTAGCACAGATAAATCAAATCCTGCTGTACATACGCCAGGCGTGTTTGCAAGCTCGCCACTCTCCTTGCAAAGGTTATCAGCGGGTCAGAGCATTGCTATAATTAGTCCGCATTCGACTGCACCCATTCATTCAGATAATGTACTACACTATAATAATTCAACTACAATGTACAACTTTTGCAACGGTTTCCACTTACTTAGTTAGACAAAGGAACTTTTGTAAGATGTGAAAAGAAAGTGTTGCAACTGTAGTGACTTTGAAAGAAGGCATTCAATAGTTTTGACATTGGTATATCAGTGAGTCGAAATCTCCAATTAGCTCAATCAATGGACAAAATAAAACACAGACAAAACAAATGAAATAATGATACCTATTCTATATTTTTTTACCAAAATGATGCAGTCATTTAATAAATAATTAGTTTCCAAGCCCAATTTTTTTTAAATTTAATAAACGTTGCACCACACTAGGAATTTCTCCTGTATCGTGGGTGCGTTTACAGACATACAATCTCACATACACAAACAGCCAGAACCGGAACGACTACTGTAGGCCATACAAATATTTGTTCCGTGCGGGAATCGAACCCGCGACACGCAGCGCAACAGCCAATCGCTCAAACACTGCGCCAACCGTGTCGTCGTCTTTTTTCAATTACTTATTGTAACTATCTTTATTACAAATAGTTTTTGGATTGATCATAATCGGCATTTCATATTGAACAGTTCAATCCAGTATTTATAAATAAATAATACTAAATAAACCATACCAAATACTTATTTACTTATGTAAACAAACAAACAAGGTTATTCACAATATATTTACATGCCAGTAGTTAAACTAATAAACAATCATTACTCATAAAAAATACTAGTGCTGCCAGCTTCGCCCGCTGCGTGTATGTAGATAATCATCCCAAAGGACCATACTCCCGGGATAGAAAGTAGCTAATTTGCTATTTCAGATAATCTATCTCTGTGCCAAATTTCTTCGAAATATGTTCAGCCGCTCTGGCGTGATGACTATGAGTATCATCCATCCATCCTAAGTTTTGCTTTTTAAGTAGTAGTAAGATTTCATACTTTACGTGTTCTAATAACACCGATCACATCAATTTGATGCATAGTTATATCATAAAAGCAATCAGCGCCTTCAAAAGTTCTAGATCAAATACTATCATAGGTTCATAGATAGTAGACCAAGCGTCACAACTTTATTAAAAATTAATTAAATATTGTAAATCATAATTATAAATTGAAAATTAATTCAGGTTTACCGATCACGTCGAGAAGCTTTAAGCTATTGGCTTTAGTCTAAGTCCTAGCAATGTCCAGTCCAGCTGCGGTCAACCAAGGCCTCGTTACGTAACACTATGGTTAATTCATGTGTGCAGAACGCGAAGGAATGTAGTACTCATTCTGTACTCTATGGTGTAGTGCGAGAGCTAGGCGTCAAATGATTTCTTTTATTTGAACTATTTATTTATTAAGTCAACGATTGTTACAAAAAGATAAAACTTTACAAAATATGAAAATTACCATTGACATTTTCCTAAATGCATCAATTTAAGTGTATAATAAAACATGTGACTGCTACGTTAATCCCAGAAAATGCACGGTTTCTACGGCCACGGAAGGTAAAAGATATATATATATATTATGTATTTTATCACTGCAAAGACGTGCGCCAATAAATCAGTCTACAAGTTGACTGATATTGGCGTGAGTGGATTATTTATTATATTTACAAAAAAGCTGATTGACAGCAGTAAAGGCGTTGTGGTCACTCATACGTAATTTTATGTGGAAAGAAAATATGATGCGATGCAAGACTCAGAAAAAACTGTTATTGAAAGCCTTTTCATCAATTTTGAAACCCGTTTTTAGGAATATTTATGACCTATTTGAACTGTGAATTTTATTTTTCTAGAGCCACGTCTGCAGTTATATAGCTAGCTGTTAGTATCGTGATTTGGTTATCGGCTATCGATATGTTCAAGCTTCTGTTTTGGTCCACTTGTTACATTTGGCTTTTTCGTGTCTATTCATCATCAGCCTGAATGATTCATTTCGATCCTCAGTGACTCTCATCCGGTTTTACCATGCTCGATTCATCAATCCACCTAGCCTGAGGACGTCGCGTCACACGCCGTACCGTACGTCTACTGTGGCCACCCCATTACCGACTTAGGTACCGAAGACTGTTTTCAGTTTTCCTTGATTGTAGGTACGTACTGTAGACCACAGGGCTATGGCCTGGGGTCTACTTAGCAAATATTATAAATAAAACTCGTATTATAGTTCTAATAACATAATATGTTATTAGAACTATAATACGAGTTTTATTTCTCCGAGCCATGGTGCTCCAATATATTATATTGGAGCACCATGGCTCGGAGAGTCGAATAACATCTACCGCTCTTTAAAACAAAACCCGTTCTAATAATACTTCTGAATTCAAATATTCTTATTCTTACCAGCCACTTCCAAAGGAGATATGAACAGCCAGATGCTGCGCAAAGAGGCTCTTACAGTACTTAACAACATGACTTTTTTTAATACAATCTGTCTCCCAGACTACTCGTTCACCGTCACCCATACAATCATCATGTTGACAGTACCTACATACGTCGCCGTGGGCTATTTGCCACCACATCTTGATTGTTTATTGTGACCGCACATAACGTATGTAATACCTATATGTATAATCTAAACTCTGTTCAAATTCATATTAATTGAAGTGTCTGTTTGAGAGGAGCTCGTGGCTAAATAATAACAGCCGCACGGGTCGACCTTCAAGGTTAAGCAACGCTTGCCGGGGTTTGTGGATGGGTGAGCAACTTAATATACCGAGTTTCCTCCGTGCCTCGAAAAACACGTTAAGCCTTTGGTCCTGGCTGTCATTTGTGGATCTTTGGCAGTCGTTACGGATTATTAGAAGCCAGAAAATCTGACTCCAGTCTTACCAAGAAGTACCATGTTACCCAGTTAATGGGTTGTGGAGGTCTGGTAGGCAGCCACTCCACGTAAAATACTGGTATTCAGCTGAATCCGGTTTGACTGGGAGCCGACCGCAATAAAGTTGGGAAAAGGCTAGGCATATGATGAAGTGTCTGTTTGCAATATCAAAATAACAGCTTTTTACTAAATTAATTTGAAAGTATATTGAATAATAGGTAGTATTAGTAGGTATTATCCGATATATAACAAACATTTTTTTTGTCGAACTGGGTGTCGATCTGTCTATTTCTTCGGCTAATCTCCGAAACGGCTCGACCGATATTGACGGGACTTTCACTTGCAGATAGCTTATGTTATAAGGAGTCACAGAGGTTTATTCTGAGAAAACGGATTAGGATTTCGTGCAAAAACAAAATCACCCGGGCGTATCCGCAAGGAGAAGCTAGTACCTACATACATAAACAAGGTACACCTACTATTTATTCTCTTGGTGTTTACGAACGGTATGCAGGAAATAAACTGGGTTATTGTTTGGTAGACTATATTCTATGGACCATTGAAGCAGTTGACGTGTTTTGTTTTGATTCCTTTATTCATGTAAATCAGTAATGACACAAGTATTTGGTTTGTTTCGACGTTCAATCATCATGGGTGTTCTGCGTAATGTCACGTAGAGATATTTATTGGTCGCCATGTGGTAGCCTTAATGGTTACAAACGCGTGCCATCGTAGGCGCTTCGTGGTTTTGTATTGGTAGTTTACCTTCCTCAAAATCCAGACTAATGAAGCCTACGTTATACTTGTAGTATGGAGTATTTTACCTGGACACCCTTCGTGGGGCATTCGGGTAATCATTTATTTCAGGCATCTAGGGCCCATAAAATAAAATACATGTACATAAAACAATAACTATAAAAAAAATAAACTAGTGGTTGCCAAGTGGTCGACCGCAATTTTTAACTTTTTAAGGACCATCATTTTTAATTAATTTAATGTATTTTTAAGAATTATTTTATAAAAAATCAGAACTCTGTTATCCAACTTAACAAGTATTTTTTAGTAAATTAACAAGTATTTTTCAGGGTACATAGTTTTTGCTTAACGTATTACAACACATTCTTAAAGTAGGAAGTCGTAATCCGCAGCAACGTCAAAAAGACAATAAACTTGATAGAGAATACTTGCGAAAAGGGTAAAAATATGTGTGCAAGACAAGGGTTATTTTGTATGTAAAAGCCACGTTACTCTCTTCACTTAGTCATCGGTAGTAAGGTTACGTACTATATGAAATGCGTAGGTACTTTCAGTTGAGCACAAAGGACAATGTGAACGGTTTTTCCTGAAGATAGTACAATAGGTAAAAGTGAGTAGTCCTGGATACGTGTAGATTTACCCGTAGCTAACTTACACGCACGGCTTACAAATTATACCTAATTGACGATTGACAATCATTTGCATTGGCAGCTAGACTCAGTAGAGGCGATCACCAGAAAAGCGCTGAAGCAATCAATTTCGACGAGAGAAATGTGGTAATTAAAGGTGCCGATGAAATTCTTCAACAAGGTGGACCGATGACACAGGACCAGTTGATGTAGCGACTCTTGCGGGAGGCGCATGTCTAGCAGTGGACTTATCGTCTGAGATGATGATGATAACCGGACTATCGCATGAGCTGCAGGGTATCATCCACAAATTTCTCGTTATCCCTTTGACTTCTTCCACCCTGGGTGGAGCAGAAGGGAGCGTGAGACTCTTACTGACTAAAACTCATCCATGTTCCTCCTCATACCCTTTGCGTTCCAGGGCCGCGGTGACTCTTTTGAACAAATTCCGCAACAATTTCAGGTGCTCGTTATCCCTACGACTACGACTCGCCGTATCACTCAAGCTCCACCTTTCAGCCTTCCAGATGTCCGGACAGCTTCTCCTGCATAACTTTCAGTGGTCCGGTAGTGATAGCTTCTCCTGCGTAACTTTCAAAGCAAGTCTCTTTTCAAGCAAGACATGATCACGATTCACTGTTGAATGACATTACTTTACCATAACCTATTAGTCTATCTATTGTATTATGTTTAGTCATACCTATACAAAGGTATTAAATTATTATCTAGTTCATTTATTATGGTAAAAACTGACGTAAGCATTTCTATGGTGTAGGAAATTAAATAAATATGTCCATAATTAATATTGCTTTATTAACACATTTTGCATAAAACACCTCGGAAAACAAATAAATGAGTCACCGCCGGCCGTGGAACGTAAAGGGGAATAGAAGAAACACGGATGGGTTTTAGTCCGTATATAAGAATCTAACACTCCCTTCTGCTCCACCCAGAGCGGAAGCAGTCATTTGATGATTTAAAATTCCCATCCTTAAAAAAAGGAAGGCATAACTCCACCTCGCAATGTACTAGCTAACTAACGGATCAGCAGCAGGGTGTAGATGTGGAACCGAGTCAAAAACTATGCTTCACCGCTTGTGCGGTCCTTTGTGCTCCAAAACATACAGTCAAAGTGACCTATGGATCGCTGACTGTGAATACCTGAATACATTTGCCCGCCATATTATGGCAGGATATGCTGAAAAAAATTAACTGTAACACTTTATGTACCATATTCTAGCAAATAAATATTTTTGATTTGTTATGTGCTGCCACTAACGTTGCTGTGGAAGTGGTAATGTATTGAGCCAAATCTGAGTTACTGTCGTGCCAGCTACACGAAGAAGAATATTGAAGTACTAATTTTGTGAATGTGGGTCGCCTTACCTGCAGTGCTTAGCTTAATAATAGGTGAGTACTGTAGCCCACAATAGCACACGCTACCCATAATGTACGTAGGAAAGGTTAAATCTGGAATAATTATGCAACATACATTGCACATTTTTGTGGCAAACCGGTCCACTCGTAGGCATTTTAGGTAAATATAGTAATTTCCCCATACTACGTTAATCTTTGCACGTACGACTTCAGATTGCACGCAACTCCAGGCCGTTTTTTCATTCAGCAAAGAGCCTGTTTTCGCGTGACTTTAGTTTTGCGATTTGACTCGTGGTAATGACTTGTTGGTCGGTTTTGTCAAGGATAAGCGATAGCTATAATCCTAAATTGTAGTTTGAGTACATTTTTATGACAGATGAAAACAATGTTGAGTAAAGGCGCACACTGATAGGAGATTGCGACAAACCTTTCTTTAGAAATGTTTCTACAGTTAAAAGTTGTTTTCTGTACGTAGGACTATTTGTCGCACTGTCCTCACATAGGTATCCGGGTTGTACCCGAGATGTTGCCGGGTCGTGGTCTGTCCGGTGCTTAAAAATATCGTTGCGTACATTTCATATAAACTCAGACGTTTTCCAGACTACGTTGTGACAGACCACGGCCCGGTTACGGCCCTGCTATGGGTGGATCAATCGTAAGACCGTAATTATTTTTTTTTACCATTCATGGGCGCGAGTTTGTCCACTATCTTACCTGATGGCAAGCGATGATGTGGTCGAAGATGGAGCACGCTTGTCCAGAAGTAACCCATTCACTCATAACTTGAAGACTCCCAGGTTGCAGCTATCAGGAAAAATAAACTTGCTTGAGGAATTCCACTCCTTAGCTATACGCACAATGAATGACGTGTTTCCAAAACGTTTTGAGCTTGTGGTTGGGAAGTCCACCACTAGCTACTCAGGATGTTTGTGTAACTTTTATTTGCCGACCGAATAATGATCCAGTCCGTTAGGTATATTAATTCCAACCAGCGAGAGAGGATGCCGTTAACCCATGGCAAGTAGGTATGTAAATTTAAAAAAACGCTTCATAATATTGTCATTGTCAATGGCCATGTGTTTGTGTGTAAAAGATGGTCATAATATTTGTGTAGTCAAAGTTTGCTGACCTCCTTTATTTTCCGTGTTGAATCAGGTTTTAAGGATGATGTTTTGAAAGTCAAGGGCATGGGCGTAAGTTCATAATTTTCCTGTTACTAAACACTAAACTCAAACAGTATGTATTAAACGATTTCTAAAAGCTTGTATGTCCACCTGATCGTGGGTGTGTTAGATATCTCGAACACGTACCTAGTCAAGATACGTTTTTCAAAAAGTAACGAGGTGAACCGACCCCAAAGAATGGGTTAGAAAATGCTACCCAAGAGACATAGGCTACACAGAGAGATCGTCAATCTATATAGTCTGTGGCAGAACATACAGAACCATTTTTAACCTACTTCTAAAAAAGGAGGTTATCAATTCGACCCGTATGTATGTAATATTGTCAGAATTGCTCAGTTTTTGTAAATGTTTGTTTCGAGTAGGAATACTTCTGGGATAAAAGTTCCATGTCCAGCTTATAGTCTACATAAGGGCTCAATTTGTTGCGGATTTTGTTCGAAAGGGTTACCGCGGCCCTGGAAAGCAAAGGGCACTAGGAGCACGGATGGGTTAAGAGTCTGACACTCAGTCAGAATGTCGAAATGTTTTGAGCGGATGAACTTAGCCAATGTTTGTACATGCGCCAAATATTTGCCATGCATATTGGCTGTAATAAATGTGTTATGTAAAGGTTATGTTAGGATATTATTTGCAATACTTAAAGTATTTTTTGTAGGTAATATGATATTTAACAGCTCGGTATGTTATTTTCTAACATAGTTCGAGTTGTTAATTTGGAGTGTTCTCAATTTCAAGTCCAATATATGTGGCCAGAGAACCAAAGTTGTCGACATAGCTCACAGAATAAGCAAGCCGAAGTGGTAATGGGCCGGCCATATTAGCTGTACCTACTGCCGTAGAACCGATGACCGTTGGGGTAGACGAGTTTGTGAGTGGGGACCGCGAATCGGAAAACGTAACGTGGGACCCTCAGGTTAGGTGGAGCGATGATCTTCGCCGGGTGGCTGGTAGCAGCTGGATGAGAGTTGAATGGCGTGCACTAGGAGAGAGTTATGTCCAGCAGTGGATTGCTATAGGCAGCCTGATGATGATGATGATCTGTGAAAATTGGTGTAGGTAGTGAGGGACGCGTTTCGAAAGCTTTGAAAAATTAAGGTTAATCACGTTTAAATGCATTTACGTAAGTAGATGCTTACGAAACTGCACAAATACATATGACTTAAGTACCTTGAATTTTTAAGTTCAATAGCAATATTTAGAAATTATTTGCTTCACAATATTGTCGAAGACTAGGTACTAGTATCATTTATAAAATGAATTATTAATTAATAGCAAAATATCAATTAATGTGACAAATGGGGAATATTTCTGTCGCAAATACAGTATGTCGTTCAAAATATCATTTATTAAGTCAGACAGATTTATTAAGGCAATAAGGTAAATCCCGGTTCATAGGACCATCACAAAGCATATGGTTGGCGCCGATAGAGTTATTAGTCATTTTGTTTGTGACTGAAAAGAAAAGAACCTTTTTATTAAAATTACACCTACCTCAAGACACACAGAAACCTCTTTATTATGGATGGGAAATCATCAAATGGCTCCTTCCGCTCTGGGCTGAGCAGGAGGGAGTGTCAGATTGTTATGGCTAGTTTACACATTGCGAGCTAGCGTGCGAGCCATTCTGCCGAGTAGCTGCAGTGTAGTAACTCGCATCGTGTGGACGTGTCTTACGAGTTACTGCCACGTGTGAGTTGGATATTTTTTGTTTTCACTAGCCTTCTCGCCTGACAGTGACTGGTACATGGCACCACCTCGGATATCACTTGCATCGTTCGGACGCGTTCGGCAGTAGCTCGCCAATGTCAGCCAGGCAGTAAAGTTGCGAGCGGAACCTGTATTTTTTTGTATGCTACGCCTTCGCCCGGTTATCGAATCCAGAATGGCTGGGGATACATGGTCTTCTGAGAATAATATTTCAAAAATGCATCGCTGACTCGACATTTCGAAAACTTGCAAGAGACTGGGCAGCCACTATCACCGTGGAGACAGCTAAGGCGAGCCGAGCTACTGGCATACGAGTAGGCAATTCGAGTATCTGTCCACTGTCTAGTCAGCAGCTCGCACTGTGCAAACTAGCCATTATTGACTAAAATTCAAATGCCCTTTTTTCGCAAGGCGACGCATGGAATTCTAGTTTGAATTCTAGAAATGCATAACTCTCTGAGAAATAAACCCATTCTCATTCGTATTCTCAAAATGTAGGAAAAATATCAGAAAAAAAGATGCATGGACTGTGTGAGGAGTGATATGAATGGAAGTAGAGTGAATGGAAGAAGAAAAGGCGTTGCGCCGACCCCTAGTGCAGAAGTTTCAAGGCAAAAAGATAATGATCATTATATAACTATAAAATTACTCAGTACTCTTGGACACGGCGCGTATCGTTAGGAGGTTCCTCTCTCAGGAGCCCTGACCACCGGTAGCTTGGAGTCTGTTCCCGATACCGATGGGCTACTATTTTTTTTTTTTAAATGTTTATTTTTTTATTTTTTTGTAGAAATATTTAAAAATGTAATTAATGTTTTACAATGAATAAGGGAAATGAATACCATTAACAAATAAAATAAACTAAACTAACTACAAACATAAATATAGCATCAAAAAATTCGTCCTCAACTCTGTGATCTGGTAATGTGCTCAAGAGACAGGCGGCATTGCCACATTATATGGCAATGCTTAGCCTCTGGCCAAAGCAAAAGCCCTCTTATGGATCACGAGAAGTGTCAACCAGCCTTTAAATAAAACAAGCTTTTGCTGTAAGGTCGAATTACAATTAGTTATTAGTGTCGACAGAAATATTTAAAACAACAACAAAATTCTTCATAACAGCTATTAAATGACTTATGTTATACAATGTTACTATGGCAATCGTGTAGATAACAAGTTTATAATTAAAATATTATTTAAAGCTTTTTCCTATACGGCTACAGGGTAAAGATAAGTATTAATTTCTAAACTTTGCAAACGTCGTTAATTAAATAAGTTTCCTTCCTTGTAGCTCCAGACAACAGTAATAAATGAAAACAGAGACAATCAGTATTAACTTCTATTTTTTCAAATGTATGTACTGCAAATGAATATTATTAAGGGCGGATTTTACCATTTCTTACTCTAACTTACTTCTGCTTGAACATCAACATTGATCTCGATTTTCGTCTAACAGATTTCACCAGCCACATTTTGATTGCGTTCACGAGAGCCTAGTCTCTATGGCATAGAATGTAAATGTTATCACATAAAACGCAATGCGTTTAGAATTGACATCATGCGGTAGCGAACTACTGCGATTATAAAACCAAAAAGTTTCAATTGATATCACTAAACGTAGCCGGTTACCAAAACTTTTATATGATTTCGACTTTGTAATGTACCGTGTTAAGTATTATCCATGATTGTTACAGTCATTATTGTCACGAATGTGATACTGTGCACCCGTATTGTAATAATATGTATGTAGACATTTCAGATTTATCTGGAAGTTTGATTACTTCAACCAGGTAGCCTTACTTTTGGTACCTATTGATCATCGGGTCGTTGTGTGCACTATCTAGACAGATTGTGCACACAATATAGTGGACCTGTCCAGATTCACAAGTATCTATGTGGTGCTATCCTAAAGATTCCAATTCTGACATTGTCCCTACTCATAAGATCTAGAAATTTCAATATGATTGTTTATAATTGTTGAGCCTATGGCTTGTCGGTGTTTCATCTCGAAATACACTTCTGGACACATCTATTGGCCCACCTTGTATTTTCAGTTTCGTTTGGTCCTAGCTAAAATTTTATATTAGGTCGAGCAAAAAGTTTTTATGCAGTTTTGAACCTGGCACATTCACAATTTCATTCAATAGTCTTTTTTTGAATTTCGATCACAGAATTTAAAGAAACAAGTGACAATTTGGAGCCTGTTTGTTGATATCAAACAATCGAATACTAAGAAAACTTGGTTTTATTGGTTTACTTGGATTTAATTCTTGAAAAAGTGATTGATATCTTTGGTTTTGCAACAAACATTACTTATTCTTAACATTAAGGTGAGGTTCTATCAATAATCTATGGATACTTCACCTGAAGTCACCGCCCAAGCTGTGGCACTTATTCAGGCCGGACACAGCCAAAGAAACGTGAGTGCTCAACTTAATTTAATTCGATCTGCGGTCTGAAATGATTATCGGAGGTACCTATAGACTGGCGGCTTTGTTCGTCGCCAAGGAAGGCCACGATCTCGGGTCACAACTGAAAGTCAGGATCGATTCATCGTGACGACCAGCTTGAGAAATCGTCACCTTACCTCCATTGAGATACAAAACCAACTTCGCGACTTCCACGGAGTATCTGAGAGCGCTCGAACTGTTCGGAGAAGGTTAAAAGAACGCGATATGGTACCACACAAGCCAGCTAATGGGCCCAAACTAACGCGAGCCCACCGAACAGCGCGTCTTCATTTCGCACGCAGTCATTTAAATTGGACACAGCAAGATTGGAGCCGTGTACTCTTTTCTGATGAGTCTAAAATTGTGTTACATGGCAACGATGGAAGGAAGAAGGTCTACCGACGTAAGGGAGAGCGTTTCGCACAATGCTGCTTTGAAGAGAGGGTTGCTTATGGCGGTGGCTCATGGACTGTCTGGGGCGGTATATCCGCGAGCGGCAAAACTCAACTTGAGGTTGTTACAGGACCACGGCTGCCAACATTAAATGCTGAAAGGTATATTCGGGAGTGCTTAGAACCTCACGTGATACCATACGCGGACTATGTGGGCCCAAATTTCCTTTTTATGCATGATAATGCAAGAGCCCATGCGGCCGGCATCGTCAGGGAATATCTTCGGGATGTGAACATCACAGTTATGGACTGGCCAGGCAGAAACCCAGACATGAACCCCATTGAGCACATGTGGGACGAGCTAAAAAGACGTGTTAGGGCTCGTCAGCCAGTTGCCCAGACGATGCAGGAGTTGAAAACTGCCATAGAAGAGGAATGGGAGATGATCCCTCAAAATTTCATAGAGCGGTTGATAAACTCTATGCCTAATCGTATGAGAGCTGTGGTATATGCCCATGGAGGCAACACGCGTTATTAAATTAAACCTTTATTTGATAAAACATGTTTTTTATTCAAAAATCAATTGCCTTTAACAAGGCGCATATCCGACTTGTTAGGCGTAGCTCCATGTCGTATGGTATTCTGAATTCAAATTTAAAACAATACGATCGAAAAAGATGGTAAAATGTATCAGGTTTAAAACTGCATCAACAGTTTTTGTTCAATCTAGCAATCATATTTCGGTAGGGGCCATTGAAACCTAAACTCTAGGGTGGGCCAATAGATGTGTCCAGAAGTGTATATAGCCGGCTAGGAAACACAGACCTCATAGTTATAGATAGGTACTTATAGGTACTTAGGAGAAAAAAATAACTCTCAAAATAAATGCTTATTAATTATTTATGTTTAAGTATAGGTTTATTATGGTTTTCACATACTTGCCTTTAAGCAAAATCTATATCGCAACAATATGAACCGCAACGCCATCTATCCCGATAGCTGCGAACTAACAACGAAATCCTTAAACGCGATATCAGATTTTACCGTGTGATTTGAACGGATACAACAGCCCAAATATCAACTATCGGTCAGTTGCCCAGCGGACATAACAACCGTCCGGTCGGAGGATCCTCCCTTTTCAACTGAGGTTTGCGGGACTTTACTCTCAGTACTGCTATCTCCAACTCTGCACTCTGTAGTTCTCTGTACTGCTACTAATCTTCGAAAATTACACCTTTCTATCCAAAGGTTTCGGTATGTCTCTTCTTTTTACATTTCTTTCGTACATTTTGCAAAACAACAACATTATCACACGAAGGACAAACGATTCGAGTGATAAAGTAACTGCAGTACATTAACCCAATTCAGTGCATAATAAACTCAGTGAATCAGCGGCCTGAATACTAATTGTTAATAAATTAATTAGAATCGACGAATGTGTGTGTTTTGACATTGAGAGGACCTTAACTTGAATAAGAACGGAAATATGATCGTGGACCAATAAAGATAGCTTGGGTAAACATCCTGTGAATAGTTATTGGCTTTCTTTAAACAATTAATTGTTACTTTATATGAGTTGGGAATTGATAATATTGTGTTGATATAATGTTTAACTACGTTAATGGGTTGTATAGGCAGCTGCTCCACGTAAAATACTGGTATTCAGTTGAATCCGGTTTGACTGGGACCCGACCCCAATATAGTTGAGAAAAGGCTAGGCAGATGATAATAATGTTTTCACACCACCTGATCGAAAACGTCAAATTATATGTCATGCCAACCTAACCTAAAGTGAGTCATTTTTGACCGGTGGCACAGCCGGGCAATAATATTGTACTGGATTTCATTTTAACCCGCCGTCAATAATGTGATTTAAATTTGGAACCTCATCTGTCTGCTAAATTGGCGGTATATTAGGTACTTACAACGCCCTCTTTCTCTGTCTCTCTCTTTCTGTTCCAGAAAGAGGAAAGATATTCTCCATACTCTTACTACTTAGGGATGATATTCTCGAATTTCTACAGAATCGTAAGGATTGTCCAGGAATTAAGACAATATTATAAGAATAATTGGTTATGTATGGATTATTGCTTTAAAGGATAAGAATAACACCTAAAACCCATTTATAGTCGATTTATTAATTTAAAACGATTTTCTCGAGCATCTCATACGACGTTCTAAATTCAAATTGTATACACCCAAGCGTCCGAACCCATTCTACCAGCTGATATAAAGCTCTGTATAAAGCTTTGTGTACACAAATTTCAATTGTATTAGGTTGCTAACAATAGGCACATATTTACAAACCCACAGAAGTAAAAAAAAAAACGAAAATCGAGTTGGTCGTGGCTGCTATGTGGTAGGTATACCGAGTGGAACGCAAAAAAGGCGCGGGTTTTGAAAATCCGTATGATATTAAACTAACTTTTTTTAAGTATATAGTATAGTTCTAAATACATATCTCTACTAAGTGTTTGTTTAAAATACTTTGTTTTTTGTATTATGGCTTCTTATTTTCTCACAGGAGGTTTGAAAAGTAGAGTATCCTCCTCGGTGATAAAGGTGTCTTTGCCTTGGGATGGCTTCAATCACTCGCTGCATTCAGGATTCTTGTATTAACTCCCTCGCTTCGCTCGTGAGTTAAACTCTAAACTCCTTCGCTGCGCTCGGGAGTTAACTCCCGAATCCTTCATTGCGTTCGAGATTCAATACGACGCCCGTGACACAAGACACTGCTTTATCCCCTGGTTGCATAATCTACTATTAACTATGGTTGGAGTTTCCCGGCGTTAATTAAGTTTGATAACCGTATAATTTTATTTGCTTGTTTAAAGTCACCAAAAGAGCAATGGGAGGGCTATAGTCAGAGTTTATTTGCGTTTTCGAATAAAAAATTAAGAGATTTGCTATCATTTATTGAAGAGTTCCGTTGCTTATCACCGAAGTTCTTTCAAATCTTCGCTAAAAAAAAACAAAAAGAGGATCATTCAAATCGGTTGTCAATTGACAAAAATATCCTCCCTGAACGAACAGGTCGACTGGTAGAAAATTCCTATGGCATTAAGTCTGCCTTTACACAGTGTTTTTACTAGAGCATAAAGATAAAATAAATACAAAAAAAACCAGTTGAATTGAGAACCTTCTCCTTTTTTGAAGCCGGTTAGAAACTATTCAGTAACACTTCTTTGTTTTTCTTATACCTATCGGAAGCTTAGAAAGCTGATCGGTCATTTTCAAAGTCGTAAAACAGTTTTTATCGTAAACCGAAGTTATTTGGTAGCTCGCCCTAACGGGTCCATTCACCCCTGAAAGATTTCTAAAAGGAAAACCATGACAGTATAATTTTATTTACAAACTTGCTCTGTTACATGAATATCTTTGTTTGCGTCTTGAAGTTACATCACTAGTCGGGTCATAGACTAAAGAGCAAAGGACTCGTACCTTTTTGTTTAAGTACTAAAACGTTAACCTATTGAAGGAATAATAATATGACATTATTTACTTATCAGTTAAGGGCTTGAAACATCTTATTTACAATAATATACAAATTATAGTGCATTATATCCAAAAGTTTGTGAAAACTGTGAAATAATTCGAAAGAAAATGAGATGTGAGAAATGGTGAGTTGTGTACTCACCATTTCTCACATCTCATTTTCATCAGTGAAAAATAATTATGCAATATTAAACTCGCATGATGCTAACATATTAAAACAGTTAGTACAGAAGATTGATATACTTACATAACTTTTTAGGGTTCCGTAGCCAACTGGCAAAAAACTGATCCCTCATGGATACGTCATGTCTGTCTGTCTTTCTGTCTGTCTGTCTGTCCGTCCGTATGTCACAGCCACTTTTTTCTGAAACTATAAGAACTATACTGTTGAAACTTGGTAAGTAGATGTATTCTGTGAACTGCATTAAGATTTTCACACAAAAATAGAAAAAAAAATAATAAATTTTGGGGGTTCCCTATACTTAGAACTGAAACCAAATTTTTTTTTCATCAAACCATGGGGTTTGATAAAAAAAAATTTTGGTTCTATGGATAGGTCTTCAAAAATGATATATAATTTTTTTCTAAACTGAATAGTTTGCGCGACTTCCAAAGTGGTAAAATGTGTCCCCCCCTGTAACTTCTAAAATAAGAGATCTAAACTAAAAAAAAAAATATATAATGTAGGTACATTACCATGTAAACTTTCACAGAAAATTGGTTTGAACGAGATCTACTAAGTAGTTTTTTTTAATAAGTCATAAATCGTAATCCGCAATTTACCTTTCATTCAATCAACTCAAATATAATTTTCACAGATGATCTATTTCTGTTGCCGTTATAACAACAAATACTAAAAACAGAAATTAAAATAAATATTTAAGTGGGGCTCCTATACAACCAACGTGATTTTTTTGCCGATTTTTTTTATGAATAAAGAACTGTTGGTAACAAACCCTACATCGTCTGTAAACGAACGTAATCAATAAAACAAAACAAACCCAAAAACGTTAAACCTTTTTTAAATGTCAAAACCCATATGTGCAATTTATGCAGATATGTCTAAAGCGTTTGATTATGTTAATCACGATATCCTTCTTAGAAAACTTCAAGCATAAGGAATTCGAGGAAATGCCCTGAATTTGATAAAATCTTATTTATATGGCCGCAGACAATGTACCGAGGTATCTAGGATATGTCCAAAAACAAAAAATGAATTAAAATACAGATCTACATACAGAGTAATCAAATATGGCGTCCCTCAGGGCAGCGTCCTAGGCCCTTTGTTGTTTCTACTGCATATAAACGACCTCCCCCGCCAAACACCAAATCCAATGGTATTATTCGCCGATGACAGTACGTCTTTAATAAAATGTACCAATAAACAAAATTATGAACAAGATATTAATAACACACTCGGTTCTCTAATAAATTGGCTAAATCATAATAATTTATTAATAAATCTTCAAAAGACCAAAGTTATGCATTTTTTCCAAAGAATCTCCCCTAATGACATGAATATAAACCACAATGGTCAAGCTGTAGGCACAGTGGATGTTGCAAAATTTTTGGGTATATTAATTGATAGCCAACTCACTTGGAAGCCTCAAGCAGAGAGTATTTGTAAGAGATTGAGTACATCGGCTTTCATGCTGCACAATTTGTCCAAAAACGTGGATCTATCTAGCGTGTTGGTTGCCTACCACGGATTAGTTATTTCACTTTTGAGGTTTGGTGTAATTTTCTGGGGCAATTGTAGCGAGAAAGAAAGTATTTTTAAAGCTCAAAAACGCTGTATCAGAGCTATGTTCGCCCTAAAAGTAACTGACAGTTGTCTACCTATATTTCAGTCTCATAAACTCTTAACCTTCCCATGTCTTTACATATTGGAATTATGTATATTTGTTAAAACGAACTCACACTTGTTTACCATCTTGAAAGAAACTCGAAATAGAACAATAATAAGAAGTAAGCAAAGAGCTTCAAACAGATACAGGAAACTTAAATACACCCACCTCAACACTATCACAGTTAGATATAGATCAAAACAACACACATGTACTACAATCAGAACCAAAAAGTAGAATGAGATGGACAAATGAAATGAATGAAACTCTGATTAAATGTTTTTTCATCGTAACAAAAATGGAAACGGATATGACTGTCTGGAGGAAAAACTTAAGAGAATGTTTCATTGAGCACTATCCACTATTGTCTTATTTATCGGAGCAAAGAATATCAGACCAAAAAAGAGTCATCTTAAATAACAAAATGATAACAGAAGCACGACTCCAACACCTCAAAACGAACGCAGAAATTACATTAAATCTTACGAATTCTCTCAGCCAACCAGAACATATAAATATACTTACAACTACAGAGAATACCCAAATACAAGAGTCTATTGAATATGTAAATCAAATAAATACACAAGAAACCGGGGTAGATAATGAGCTCAGCTACTTGAATAGCATTGATGTGGAAGCCATTATATCCCCCAATATAAATACAAATACAGAACCTAGTACAGCAAACATCGAAATAAATTGGGAAAGAAGTCGAGAGCTAGATGAAACATTCACACAAACACTACAACATTTCATTAACACCCATCCAACAAAAAGAAACTACATACCTAAACAAAGGACATCAAAAAAATTTGCTCAAATAGTAGGTTATATTAACAAGGTCATTCTACCAAAACATATCAATACAGATACAGATTTCGAAACCCTACAGACAGTGATATATAGCGCTGCTTGGACTGCTGCTAAAACAAATGGAAGTAAACTGTCATATGCCACCTCTGAAAACTCGGTTAGTATCAATCACAAAAATAGGAAACCAAAATGGCAGAAACGATTAGAATTAAAAGTTAAAGATTTAAGAACAAAAATTGGAAGACTCACAGCGTACATACAAGGAAACAGAGGTTGGAGGCTTGTTAGAGAGGTACACACAATATTAGAAAGCTATAGAATACATTCAACACATGAAGAACCAAACACACAACTTACACACTTTTTAGATACACTAAAACAGAAACTCACAATTGTAAACAGTAGGCTAAAGCGCTACAACAGCTGTACACTTCGCAAAACACAAAATAATAAATTTAGGAACAGCGAAAAGCAGTTTTACCGATCATTAAAAAATTCGACCACAAACACAACTGCACCAAGTAATAATGAAAATAACACAAACCATAGTTTACCATCGGTAGATGAACTGCGACAGTTTTGGTCAAGAATATGGGAGAGGCCAATATGTCATAACAGAGAAGCTGAATGGATTAAAACGGAGACAAAAAACCATAAACACATCGAACAAATGGAGTTTGAACATGTTGCGATAGACACATTTCATGACGTCCTTCAGAAGTTACATAACTGGAAAGCACCCGGTTCTGATTACATTCACAACTTTTGGTATAAAAAATTTACATTCATTCATCCACATCTATACAATTTCATCAACAATTTTATTAGAGATCCAACAACTATGCCTACATATATAGCGGAAGGAATTACGTATATGATACCGAAAGACAGCAACGACAGCGCTAACCCTGCTAAGTATAGACCGATAACATGCCTTCAAACGATTTACAAAATAATAACATCTTGCATCACTCAAATCATTTACACTCATCTTGATTCAAACTCAATTTTATCAGAAGAACAAAAAGGATGTCGTAAATTTAGTCAGGGCTGCAAAGAACAACTTACAATAGATGCGGTAGTACTCAAACAGGTCCAGTCGAGAAAGAAAGATCTATACACTATGTATATCGACTACAAAAAAGCATACGATTCTGTCCCGCACACTTGGCTCCTGGAAATTTTAAAAATATACAAGATAAACCCTGTAATAATTATGTTTTTAAATACCACTATTACTCACTGGTCAACGCGCTTGCATCTCACAACGTCGACAGGTATTGTTGAGACAGAATCCATTAAGATCCAACGTGGCATATTCCAGGGTGACTCGCTTAGCCCCCTATGGTTCTGTCTTGCCTTAAATCCCTTATCAAATAAATTAAATTCAATAATGCCAGGTTATAAACTCCATTATGATAACATAACAGATGACAAACTGACTGAACATCGAGACTGTAAAATTAACCACCTCCTTTATATGGACGATATTAAATTGTATGCGTCATCGCCAGAGGACTTAAATGAACTCGCAAACGCCACTGATCAATTTTCAAGTGACATAGGAATGGAATTTGGAATTGATAAATGTAAAATTAATTCAGTTAGAGCAGGAAAAACATACGAGCATTCATTTACCACACACTCAGGAGAAACTATAGACTCCTTAGATGAACATGGAACATACAAATACTTAGGATACATTCAAGCGCAGCAAATTAAACATAAGTCAATAAAAAATAAACTCACACAACAATTTAAACATAGACTTAAATCCATTTTTAATACTCAATTAAACTCCAAGCATACTATAAAAGCAATAAATACCTTTGCGATTCCGGTCCTCACGTATTCTTTTGGTATTATACGCTGGACAAAAACAGAGCTTAAAACACTACAACGCGTCATTAACACTACTTTGACCAAACATCGAAAACACCACCCTCGATCTTGTGTACAGCGATTGATACTACCAAGAAAAGAAGGAGGACGAGGAATAATAGATATAGCAAACCTACATAATAAACAAATAAGTACTCTCAGAAAATATTTTAACTAGAAAAGCACATCTTCCACCCTACACAAAGCAATAGTTTATAATGACCAAAAGCTGACCCCACTAAACATGTTTGACAAAACTACTCAAATTAACGAAAAACAGACTGACAAACAGACACAAATATTGGAATGGATTCAGAAGTCACTTCATGGAAGACATCGCCAAGACCTTTGCCAGCCTAACGTCGACAAGCTAGCGTCGAACGAATGGCTCAGGCGCGGTGACTTGTTCCCTGAGACTGAAGGGTTTATGACAGCAATCCAGGACCAAGTTATTGAAACCCGTAACTACCAAAAGCACATCATGCGAATCCCCATTTCCACAGATATTTGCAGACGTTGTCATAGTTCTTCTGAAACTATACAGCATATTACTGGGGCATGCAAGGCAATCGTTCAAAGTGACTATAAACATAGACACGACCAAGTAGCCAATATAATTCATCAAAAACTTGCCATTAAATATAATCTAATTACAACACCTTCAGTTCCCTACTACAAATATAGCCCAGAAACAGTTCTCGAAAATGCAACACACAAGCTTTACTTCGATCGAGCCATCCTTACAGACAGAACCACACATTACAATAGGCCAGACATAACTTTACTCGACAAAGTTAATAAAACCGCGCAAATTATTGATATAGCAGTTCCAAACACACACAATCTACAAAACACAATAGCAGAAAAACTGTCAAAATATATAGACCTAAAAATAGAAATAAGCCGAATGTGGCGATTAAGCAGTGTTGCGATTATCCCTGTAGTACTTTCTACTACAGGAGTCATACCTAAACAATTACATCAATCACTAAAATCTCTTGACATAGCTCCCAACACCTACCAAACCTTACAGAAAGCTGCTATATTGAACACTTGCAGAATTGTCCGGAAATTCTTGCAGAACGACAACGGCGTTCAAAGTACTGTCACGTAGTAAAATATTCTCAGGGGTAGCACTTGGCTTAGGCCCGTGTTATCCTTTAAACCCGGCGATCATTGCCGAGATACAAAAATGTATACCAACAAATAATAATAATAATAATAATAAAGTTTTATTTCATAATGGGATTGCAAGGTTTACAAATGTTGCATTTACATATTTTTTAGGTTCAATCACATACAATAAAGACGAGAACAATAAGTATTAGATCCCAATATAAAAATCTTTTAAGCACGGGTCTTTTTAAGACTGCTCTTTTAAGAAAAAGTGTTATTTGTATGGCACCACTTGTTTATAATAAGTTACCAAATAATGTCAAGGAACAACCACTAACAAAATTTAAAAAGCATGTTACAGAATTACTTTTACACAAGTGTTATTATTCAGTACAAGAATTCTTAGATGATAAGTTTTATTAAATTCTTTTAAAATTAAAATTTGCTTGCCAATTAAGGTAGACTGTACAAGGAACCACAAAACTCTGTAACACCTAATAATATGTACCTACATTCATTGCAAATAAATAAATCTATTCTATTCTATTCTAATGTCAATTCGGTACAAATAAAACAAAACAATTTATCGAAACCAACCTAAACAAGCACCACTAAGCAAGTAACAAATAAGGCCAGTCGAATTACTCACTAAACTTTAGATGACAGCCAGCGAGTCTGAATCGTAAGGCATGTACAGACAATACAGACATAAGTCTTCATTATCGATTATTTATCAGCGCTGGTCCTCAATCTGTCATGTCTCCATTATCGGTGTGAACCGACCTTTAGGAGCGGCACAAATTGCGCGCTGCAATTGTTTTTATTTGCTGTTTTATTGCGCAAGAGCTTGGGTTGAGTATTTTAATAAGAGATTCATAGCAGTCATTTGGAATGTCATTTTCCTGCTATCCATTAGGGAGCTGATTGATAGAAACTTCATGTAGGTAAAGAGTCAAAATTATACTTTTTAGGGTTCCGTACCCGAATGCTCCAAACGGGGGCTCCGTTTGGATCATTCGGGTACGGAACCCTATTATTGCTGTCACTCACGTGTCCGGCTATCCGTCGTCTGTCACACAGGTTTCGGTTGGAGCTACAGTCTTCAAATTTTTACAGTATAAGCATCTTGTTGGCCCAAAGCCATGTGATTTGACAAAAAATATGTTAAAATGCTTCCCATACAGATAAAAGGGCGCGCGAAAAAAAATAACTATCCCATCGGGTAAGCTCGTTGAATAGATAAATACGGTGAAAACAAAGGAGTGAGAAGCCAAAGTCCGCTAGTTTTTATTTTTACAAAATTTTGTTCCGAAGATTTTTTTAACTTCCCATTGACCTATGAACTTGAAATTTGGTGATAATGTTTATTGTTACGTATATTTTACTAACAAATAAGATTAAATTATTTTACAAGTTAGAATGTGTGAAGTCCGACTAGCGCTTTGGCCGGATTTCCCGTACTGTGGCATTTTTATTGGGTTGATCGCTTACTCATCTTTTGAATTGTATGAGAAAATTAATTTCAAGCTTGTAAAAGAATTTTATTACCCATATTGTTTGAAAGAAGTTGCTCGTCGGCACTCTTTTTAACCGACTGCAAAAAAAGGAGGAGGTTCTAAATTCGGTTGTATTTTTTATGTTTGTTACCTCATATCTCCGTCATTTATGAACCGATTTGAAAAAATCTTGTTTTATGTGAAAGGATATACTTCTCAATTGGTTTTATTGAAATTTTATCAAAATCGGTTCATTAGTTTGGTTTTTAAATCCAAAAAGCTGAAAAAAATACGTGGAAAAATCATTCAAATATACGAAATTGCGTATTCTGCTTTCTTGTGAATTTCCAGTGGTGTTGTTAGATTTGGGATACCATTAAAAAGTGAAAAATAAATAAAAAACAAAAAAAACAGACTTCCAAAAAAAAACACTACCAGGTTCAAAATAACTTTAATTTCGGAAGTCAGTTTTTTTTGTAAACATTTTTTTTTTGGATGTAAAACTTTGTATTTTTTTGTCATGATCTTTTTCTCCGCATTCTTCCCTTCACAACGTCGTATCATTTTAATAAAAAATATTATTTCGGCTAAACGCTTTGCATTCCGATATAGGAACGCACACTCGGAAGTAAAAGCATTCCTTTCCTGGGAATCCCAGCAGTGACCTAATACAGGCTATACTGTGAGTAAAGAATCGTCGTCAGAACCCTAATGAGTTCGAGACACGTCACCCATTCATACTAACTCGTAGTAATTAGTGATAATACTCATTGCAATTTGAAATTTTAAAGGAATTGTGCGTCAGGACACAGGTAAGGGAAAACGGACCATAAAAGTGATTGGTTTTGAGAATAAATTACATCACTTCGATTAACCATTACACCATTACACATTACAACCATATGAACCATTTGGTCGTACATTGGGGTAGGCTTAGGTTGGCTATGCCTTTTTTTTACGGATGGGAAATAATGAAATGACTCCTCGCTCCCGCTCTGGGCGGAGCGGAAGGGAGTGTCAGACTCTTACTGACTAAAACCCATCCGTGTTCCTTCTCCGCCGCGGTAACTCTTTCGAACAAATTCCGCAACCCTGGCAGGCTTGGATGAAAATTAATCTGCCTAGCCTGTTCCCAGCTATATTGGGATCGGCTTCTAGTCAAACCAGGTGCAGTTGAGTACTATTGATGCGACTGCACTAAAACCAAACCAAATTTTCTGGCTTCTAACTAATATAACGAACGATGATCTACTAATGACAGCTTTTTTTCGTGGATGGGATATAATCAAATTGCTCTTTCCGCTCTGGGCGGAACGGAAGGAAGTGTCAGACTCTTACTGACTAAAACTCATCTGTGATCTTCTTAATGCCGTTTGCATTCCAGGGCCGCAGTAACTCTTTCGAACAAATTCCGCAACCCTGACAAATGACAGCTGGGACCAACATGCGTGCTGAGGCATGGTGGAGTATCAGTATGTATTGGATGATCATTCATGCACGGATCGACCTCGGTACGGGTTGCATAACGATGAAGATCGATGTACTGCTGTTTTTACGTCGACGTCGACGTATTCATTCTACCATCGATCGATGGCATCGATCAACAATCGAGCGATTGGTGTGGTAACACCCTAACAGCAAACCTCAGTGCGATACAGATATTTGCAAATTGTTAATCCGCTAAGTGCATCAAGATGTTAAGTTTTCGTAAGTCAACTAGTCAAAGTCAAAGTCAAAGCATTTATTTCAATTAGACCATTTACAGGCACTTTTGAATTGTCAAGGTCGGTCGGTCCAAAAAGATGAAACTTCCAAAGCGTAGATCTCTATGGAGAAGAACGTGCAAGAAACTCCACGGACACTCTTTTAAAAAATAATATTTTGTTACAAAATTATGGTTACATCATTCATATTGAAATAATACATATGTGACAACGTGTGCGAATGTGTCGATGTGCTGCTGTTTTTACTAAGCGAAGACGATAACTTAACTATATTTGGTATATGTAGGATAATATTACTAGACCGAGCGACGCGATAAGTGACCGTTGAACCAGTCTTCTAGCATTTATGACGTCAATGCATATGGACCAAGAGGTTTTAAGATTCTCGATTGCTCCACCTCCTATCTTACTCTCTATACCCCAAAACATGCAGTGTAAGTGACCTTTGTGGTTCTACCAACGATGCCGTGGAAATGGCAACCTTTTGGGCCATCCCAATTAAGTCGACTGTCGTGCCAGCGACACGAAGAAGAAGAATCTCAACAACAGTCGTTATTTTTATTATTGATAAGCTTTCGTTTGGCCACAATCTCTCTTATAGACCTTCAGAGGCTGTAGACAATTAGTGATATTCTGACGGTTGTACCGTGGCAAAGGCGACTGTCAAACATCAAAAAAGTATGGGATTGACAAACGCCTTCGGAATGTCACGAGAGCAATCCCTTATATTTTGGAATTTGGACATTCGCATTCATTAGTATAATGTTTGTCTAGCGCCCCAGGGCGGAATGTCTCGACAAAGTTACCGATCGCCCACCGACCGAATTAAGTCAATAAGTCATAAGGTCGATAAGGCTGCCCGTACACAGTCAATCTCGAACGCGATACACGATCGAAGATCGATCTGTGAATCGCGACCGAGATGCGTCATGTTCGTGAACGGGCGCCGTCAGCTGGAACTAGTCATCTCTCAGCTGCCATGGTTTATTTTAATTATTTCTTTGAATCGTTTCTTAAAGATAAAAGCGCCCAGAGTAAAAAACACGTCTTTTACATCGTTCTCACATATATGTATAATTTCAAAATGAATGATGTAACCATTATTTTGTAACGATTTATTATTTTTAAAAGAGTGTCCGTGGAGTATCTTGCACGTTCCTCATCATAGAGATCTACGCTTTGGAACGTGCAAATATACCAACCTTGGCAATTCAAAAGTGCCTATAAATGGTCATTGAAATAAGTGCTTTGAGCTTTTTGAGTTTTTGAGATCGTTAATATCAAGAAAAACAAACTCCGACAGGGAATTCCAATCCTTAGCTGTACGGCGGTACGCATCATAAAAATATTCCCAAAGAGTTTTATGCGTATGTCATGTGTGGATATCTACCATGTATCGGTGGCGCATCGCCGTAACTAAGATTTAACCTTATATTCACATTGGAAAGGCCAGAGAGAGTTCGATAAGGAAAAAGTAATACCAATGTGTTTTGGTACTCCATCGGAGTTACGAGTACATGGACAGGTCTAGATAAGATTACTTACGTTATCAGAAAATATAGATAAGTGTAGGTTGTCCACATTGAGTGATAGCTAGCTATCATTGAGCAATAGATTTGTTTGTGTAACTAGTTGAATGAAACGTCCAAATATTTGTTTTCTAGCTTGATTTGAGAAAACTGCTTCATGGAACTAAACTTTCACAGGATTATTTGGTCAACTAAAATTTTGATGCACATTGCCGCCGTGGTATAATTGTTTCAAGTGAATACGAGTATCAAACGACGTTTTTCAACGTATTTTTTTGATAAAATAAATGAATTTTAAGTAACATTTAGTTGTGTTTCGTAATGTGTCATCAGTTTATCGCCGTGAGCATTGACCGGGCTACGGCGACCAGTGGAGGCTGTCCGGCTCGTAGCCCGATATGTGGGGCTGGTCTCGCTTTTTTCCGCACTAGTGCGAAATACACTTCATTGCGTAGCTGAAAGTGGTGGGTTAGGAGTCACGCTAAAGCCAAAGTTTAATCGTTTTGTTTTTAATGCCACAACTTATATCTATGGGTTGTGCTTGAGGCATGAAGCTGTATCCTTCTTGAAGCTGGGATAGCTATCAGTTATATGATATGTAAGCGATTATTATTTCAATATTTGGATTTAACGACAGGAATCTAATCTTTGAGAAGATTGACTTGATGATTGTCTAATTTCACTTCAAAAATGTCCGTATTATAAAACTAGATAGTTACGCCCCGGACATACTTTACGACGCGTGCCTGAGATGAAATTATTGCGATTAAAGACTAACGATTTAATTACAGACGTTTGAAACCTGCTTACTGTGTTCTACACGTGTTTGAAGATATCTAAAAGTATCGACTGTCCGGTCCGTATTTTAGAACGATAGTCATTAATCTCAATTTTAAACGCGATCGCAATTTTTTTTTCTTATGGATAAATTACTTCTTCTGCTCTGGGTGGAGCGGAGGAAGTGTCAGACTCTTACTGACTAAAAGTCATCCGTGTTCCTCCTAATGCCCTTTGCGTTCCAGGGTGACTATTTCGAACAAAAAAAAAGAAAAATTCCACAATCCTGATCGATTTAATACTTACCAACTATAAATCTTTGCCTGGCAGTGGGCAGGGCACATTACCGCCTACCGGAAGACGCAGCGTTGGAAGGCCTCCCAAAAGGTGGACCAATGACCTGGTGAGGGTCGCGAGTAGCCGATGGATGCAAGGCCTATGCCCGGAAGTGGACGTCTTTCGGCTGATATGATGAATCTTTGATGTGTCACTTCTGGGCACGAGAAGTTATTTAACCGACCCGGGATTCGCACTCAGAACGAGTGCGAATCCCGGGTCGGTAAAATATTATTGAGTTTTTCTATCTAGAATTTCTCAATAGCAGCCTGGAAGTTTGAAATAAGATAGCTCTGTTAGTGGTTAAAAATCCCTCTAGGTTGTATTGCAACTTTAATAGGGTATCTTAGTGGAAAAATCTAATTAGTCCGTCAGATTAATTTCCAAAGAATATTGAACATGTATTTTCTCTGTTTTCACGTAAACGAAAAATGAAGACGATATTATAGTGCGTTGAAAACACGCGTGACGTCACATCGCTGGTAAAAATTGTACCATCGTAGTGACGTCAAGCGTGTTTTTATTTCTGACGGGCTAATTAATTTTTTTCACTAAAATACCCAAACAGTATAAACTTTTTTTGTTTCAAAGTGCACCTGCACTATGGGAAGGGTAGACCTCTGCTTCACCCTTAGAAGTATACAACGTCATGTTATGTTATGTCTACTCGAAATTTAAAATCGAGATTCGCGTGTCAGCGTTCCAGAATATGACTCCGTAACTTTATTTTCTCCTTCACACTTAATTTCAAGAACGTTTAGCTCTGACGCAGCTGGCGCTTAGTCGACGTCATCCATTCAGCAGATACGTTCATTGTATGCGAATTGTTCTTAGAAAACATCACTTTCCTTTATACTGCACATATGTGGGTTTTCCTTTACGTGTTAAGGTTTTTCTGGTAATTGCCAGCGTTTGTATCTTGCTAGGAAATTGAAAGAAAGTTCAGATTAACAATTTTATACCTAGTTTTGATGACGAAGTTATGAAATTCATGAAAAACTACACTACCTCTACAGGTAATATTATTTGCATGAACTAAATAAAAAAGTACTTTTTCATTTTCAATTTTGTGTCCCAAAATTGACTTCAAATTCAAAATGTATTTCTTTGCGATAGGCGTCCGTGTTTGTCACCGCGGTACTGGAACGAAAAGGGCATAAGGAGGAACACGGATGGGTTTGGGTCCGTGTTTGGGTCCAAAAACTGTACTTACCGTAATGTGTACCCTACCAAGTTTAAACTGATTCAGTCCATTAGATTTGGAGCAAATTGGCAGTAACAGATGGTCTGTCCATCTGTTACTGCCAATTTGCTCCAGGCACACGAGTGATCCTATAAGGCTCCCTGATCCTTAAAAACTGCCGAAAAGGTAAAAGTGAAGCACGGCCCTTCCTCCCTGATCGAAGTGGATTTGAGAGGAAAAAAATGGGCATTCAGCTATCGAAAGCACCAGTTTGAGGAGTTCGATAGGTAGCCATACAATGTAATTCTTTCAAGTGACCACAACTGATTACGAGGAGGATCAACGACCGTTAGTAGTGTAGTTTATTGAAATATAAAAGCTGATTTCTTACCATCATTAGAAATCACGTTTGTGGAGTTTCAGTAACTACAGTTCTTTGATCCTGTAGTTTGAAGTCTCTGGGCTATCTATATCTAGCTAGATAGCCAACAAATATTGAGCTACACAGATCTTAACTCAATATAGTAAAAATGGACCACATAACGTTACCTAACCACACTAAAAGTCGTGATATTGAAACAAGGTCTTCAAATATCAAGGCGTGATTCGCGCGTTATCCGTTATGTTTCGGAGTTGACGTCTGATGGATAAACAGAGAGTCACGAGTAAAAAATCGTGTATCTATGTGTAGACGTTTGTTGTCTTTTGTAATCAATGATGCGGATGCAATGTGTGGATAACTTTGAATGACCTGAAGCGAGACGATTTAAATCTATTCCAACTAATAAAGTTAGGTTTTCACAGTAAGTATGCGCTCGGACCGAGTGAACTCATAAGTTAGGTCGTATATGAGTGTACTCGTACTGTGGTTTACACGTGTAGGGCCCCTTACAATCAAGATGATGACGACTGATCTGCTGCTGGGAGGTGTAGAACTTGTAGCAAATATCGATACCTGAAGTATCAGTTAACGTAAGGGACATGAACCCAAAATGCCAAAGTGAACTTTACAGCGATTATTTAAAGTGGCATTTATAAATAATCTAAAATGTCGCTTACGTTAATTGATACTTCTGGTATCGATATTCATTTATGTTGAGCTTAGTAATTATGTGTTGTATTGCAGCATTTCGCGCATCTTTGTTTTTATAATATTTTAGTCTGACGTTCCATAACTCTTCCTCCTCCTCATATAACTCAGTGTCACTTTCATTTCACTTTTTTTAGATAATACCATTCTTTTTTTCATAAAATTGCTTTGAGTTACTGAAAACTCGTAGAAACTGTGAAAACCCAGCTTAACTCAAGTATCAATTTGAGCATCGTGCATTTTAAGTTAATTTATAGGTGAACATTGCCTTTAAAAAGGCCTTAAAAAGTTAAAATAATTATTAAACTGCAATGGTATTTGAACCTCGTCTATGCCATTTGAACTATGTTTGTTCAGTTTATTGTTCGCAATAAAAGCTAAATATCGACAATCTTTATTTTAATCAAAATCACTAAATCTTCTGTTAATGATCACCAGTAGTGAACATCTTTCGGCTGAAGTGATGATGACTTAAGGTCAAGGACTAGAACGGATATTGCTTTAAAAATCAGTAGGACGGCCAAATGATAGTATACAATATTTTCTTTTATTTTTCCTTTTTCAGACTTGACAATTGTGGTTTGATTGGCATGTGGCCAGTAAATGAATAATATTAACAATGGAGTAGGCTGACCATACACGAGGTCACCATGTGGTCACCAACTATTTACCACAGAAAAACAGCAAACACCGTTGACATACAAACAGCCTTTTAAAAAACTTACGACACAGAAAAATCTGAGGGTAAATAAATATTTATTCGGCTCAAAGTTGCATTTTGTAACTGCCAAAGAGTAGGTAAGTTAATGGAATAATGTTTATTTACTTACACCTGTTATAAAGCTAAGAAACTGCAATCGCCTTTTTTAAGGTACTTACTTTTCAATACTAGCTTATGACCGCGGCTCCGCCCACGTGGATGTCGCATACACTAATATAAATGGTATGTCGATTATGTCGGTAATAGGATGTTGATAATCGCCTAAAAAGTAGCCCATGCCCTTCTCCATATCCCAAGCTATATAACTGCCAAATTTGAAAGCGTAATAGACAGAGAGACAGAGTAACTTTCGCATTTATAGGGATATTAGTAGGGAAGGGATAGAGAAGCCTAAGGGATTATTAATCTACTAAATTTTCTTGCCATAATTATCTCAATTAATAAAGGCATTAAGTCCGCCATTGTACCTTTGTGAATGAAATTTTAAACTAATAGATGAATAATTTGTGTCCCAGGTCTTTTTCTTCCATACCTTCATCCTACTGCTCTGTTATTTGTCATCTCATTTGTCACCCCATTTTGTAGCGATATTATATACACAGTCCATTCATAACTATTTGGTATTTCCCAACTCTCTTCCTCTCTTTCTCTCTCTTCCCACTATTCAGGTTCATACTCAAAAGTTTCGTCAAAACATTTTCCTCATTTCTTCGCATCAAAGTCCAATTTTCACAATTTATGAAGAATTTAAATATCAACCCCGACCCAGAAAAATCAAACCAGAAAAATCCGAAAAATACCTACACAATCATTTAATCTCCACTCTAGGATATAAGCATAGATATATAAGAATAGGTGTAGGAATAAGCGTTGTCTGCGTTATGCCAGCAAAACAATCAACTCAGCATATATAGCAGTTCACTGTTGGACATAGGCGCCTCTCAAGCTGCTCCACTACAATCAGTAGGTACTCCGTTTTCTACATCCGGTGTCCTCCAGCGTCCTTTTTAAGATCGACTGGGGCCTCAGATTTTTAACCTGTCTCCCATACGCTGGCATCTCTAGGATGCGTTTCATCTCCACATTGCTATCGCATCACTAGAGTCATCTTCTTAGCGGCAATAGATCATCTGACATACGTGGACGGCTATTGCTTCGCAGGGCTTCGCTGGCTCTTCCGCCACTGCCACAGCCAGCGAAGCAATAGAGCTTATTCCTCCATTTTGGTTCACTACTCCGTAATCCGTTCCCACCGTGTTAGCGAGAGTGTGTAAGAAGCATCAGTCGTAACATTACCATTATCATTGCACAAAGAATTGTAACACGCTTCTAATTACTGCATCCATTGTGTTGTGTACGTAATCAGTGGATTACAGAAGGTTTTTTAATCTATTTATGTAGGTAGATCTTAGATAAATAGATTAGAGGGTAGACAAAGTGATATTTTATCAGCAATAACGATTGGCGAGAAGTCAAAATGTTTGGGATTGACCTCGTGCGTGAGTGACATTTTGGTAGGTATCCTTTGTGACTTTTCGACTTTATGAGAATGGTTTTTGCTGGCAGAATGTCATTCTGTGTTCCCCATTTGAAGTAGCTACCTAGAAAATAATATTGTTATGTAAACCAGCCCCTATTGAACGCGGGCTGTTTTAACTCACCCCATACACCTGGGGACATACGTTGCTTTTTTTAAATAATTAATCATATTCAACATAAACGATTGTAGGGGTGTTTTTAATAGACACCCGCATGATATTTAAATCATTGAGCTTTTGTTCAGTTGCTGTCATTTCAAAAGTATCGAGGAACCCTACTTACTTTGATCTAACACCGCGAGGAGCGACTGACTGTAAACTGATTGAAAAATCAATAGTCCATTCATTTGCAATTTTTAAATTGTTATTGATTCAGGCGTGTGTTATTAAAATAAGTTATTTTTGAAATACGGATAAAATAATTCAAATGAACCTACTTTTGTCCAAAACTATAATTTCAAGAGTCATCTTTACTGTAAAAAGTTGAATTGCTGACACTAAATGACGAATCGTTTTCAATGTTTGATGACATTCACAAAAAACTTAAAACACATGTCATTAGACGAACCAATTTCGATTTAAACTGACGGAGCTTAGGATGAAGAATTTTGTATGTAAAGTTGAACACACATACGGCGTGTTTTTCGATGCTCAGCAAAACCGCTTTTTTTTTTTTTTTTTTTAATATAGGATGGGAAATCATCAAATGACCCCTCCCGCTCTGGGTGGAGCGGCAGGGAGTGTCAGACTTTTACTGACTAAAACCCACCCTTAGTCCTCCTAGTGCCTTTCATCCCAGGGCCGCGGTAACTCTTTCGAACAATTCCGCAACCCTGGCAGGCTCTGGCCCTGGCGGGCCCCGTCTCCGTTGCTGACTGCTCGTTGCTGACGGCGCGTTTGGAGTGAACGCGCCGTCGACTCTGGCCTGACCTGATCGGACAGCGAGCTACCCATTGCTCGCTGTCCGCAGGCGTCAGTCACTGCGCCTTGCCCAGGAGCGTCAGTTCCTGAGAGGCGCAGCGACTAACGTTCGTCTGGAGGAGGCGAAATGGGGCCATTACTGGCACTCCATTCTCGCCCCCTCCCGAGCAGTTGCAGCGGCGGCGACGGTGGCGGCGGCTGCGGCGGAAGCGACGGCGGCGGCGGCGGCGGTGGAGGAGGGCTTCTTCCTCGTCCCGGCCCTGGCGGGTGGACCGCAGGCTTTGCCCCCAGCCCAGTGATCGGCCGGCTTGCCAGCTGCCGCACATGCGAAGCAGTGCGGCGCGGCGTCACACGAGCCGGCCCTGTGACCGGGCTGACCACAGCGGAAGCAGTGGTCACTGCGGTCCACCTCCGAGGTGCAGAGTGCTCCGACATGGTTGCCAACTTGGCAACGGAAGCACCTCAGAGGTCTGGGCTCCAGCAGTTTCACCTGCGCGGAGACCCAGCCCACCAAGAGCCTTCGGCCCTCTGAGATTTTCTTGGCCGCCGACACGGGGCAGCTCACCACTACGGTTCGCATGCCCGTGTTGTCAGGACGGATGGTGCCCGCCTTCACCTCCTCTGCAGAGCACCCCCCCGTCCTGACCACGGCGGCCAACACCTCCTCCTCCGTGACGGAGTCGTCCAGGCCCAAGATGCGCATATCTATGCACTTCGTGGGTCTGGACACTCGGACGTCATCCGCGCCCAGGGACGCCCTAAGCCTTTCGGCTAGAGCGTCCGCGGCCGGACCGCTGCCTGCTCCAGGGATCTCGAGCATCAGCAAAACCGCTAGTGTCTTCATACAAATGTTCACACAGCTAGAGAAAGAAGAAATGTTCAAAGATCGGTTCATAAGCAATAAAGTTATGCCCGAATGAATAGATAACCCCAAAAATATGGAAGACTTGTACACATCTGCGTACCCCTTCACGGCGTACGATGTTATGTTATGAGCTGGTGCAAACAAACAGACATGCGATTTCAGCAATCCCGGGAAATTTTCTAACATTTATTGAAGAGTTCCGTTGCCTATCTCCCAAGTTCATCATCAGCTCTTCACCAAATTGAAATGGGACCAGTCCGGGAAAATACTTTTCCATCGTACAATTTTCATCGCCTGTAATTGGGTTACGCCAGCATAGAATAGAATAATGTACTGAATTGGACGAGGAGCTCGTAGCTAAATAATAACAGCCGCACGGGTCGATTTTCAAGGTTAAGCAACGCTCGCAGCAAGGTCAGTCGGTAGATGGGTGACCATCATAACATACCGAGACTCCTTCGTGCCTCGGAAAGCACATTAAGCCGTTGGTCCTGGCTGTCATTTGTAGATCTTTGGTAGTCGTTACGGATTGTCAGAAGCCTGAAAATCTTACTAGTCTTGCCAAGAAGTACCGGTATACCCAGTTAATGTGTTGTGGAGGTCTGGTAGGCAGGTGCTTCATGTAAAGTACCGGTATTCAGCTGAATCTGGTTTGACTGGAAGCCGACCCCAATATAATTAGGAAAAGGCTAGGCAGATGATGAACACACAAATTAGAAAACTTTGAGATTGCTACCTATACGTTTCCGTCTATGTGTATCTGCCCTTATACAGTACATCGAACTTCAGAAATTACGCTATCAAAGTCGACAATCAGGAGGCCATTAGTCCATCTAAATTATTTACTATTATAAACCTAATGTTAGTACGAGTATATGGAAACGTCGGACAAATTGCTCTTATTATTGGAAAATCAACTTCCTTTAAATAATTGCGGCGGAGTAATGTTCTGTTCATTATCTCTAAATGATTACTGCCGGGCAAGATTGGAAAGTGAAAGGATTTAATTCAACCTATAATTTATGAATTGAAACGAAGTAAAATTGCGAATTTTTTACTTAGAATTAAACTGGCTTCTGGTCGCGGGGACCATTGTATCGGGATATAATGTATTAGCTCCTGCCAGACCAGGGTTGCGGATATTGTTCGCAAGAGTCACCGCGGCCCTGGAACGCAAAGGGCTTTAAGAGGAACACGGATGGGTTTTAGTCAGTAAGAGTGACATTGTCATTCATTTCAGAGGGGAAGGAGTCATTTGATAATTCCACATCGTTAAAAAAATAAAAAAGGTCCTGCCAGCGGCTCCGCGCGCGTGAAAGTTGAAAATTATACTAAGGGAATGTATACTCCCTTGGTATATTTTTTTACTACCGGAATGAAACGTATTCCTATTCCGGGATATAGTCTACGCGTGTGCCAAGTTTTATTCCAATCCGATCAGCCGCTAAGACGTGAGAAGGTAACAGACAGACAGAGTTTCTTTCACGTTTATAATATTGGTTTGGATTTATGTCCTTTCCCAGAACATGGTCCACCCGTGTCCAAGTTTCATCTAAATACGTTTAGCCTGTAAAACGTGAAGAGACAACAAGCAGATATACAGACGGAGTAACTTTTGTTATTATTGATATACATATATATGTATATACTATAATATATGTGGAATTCGGTACAATCGAGCAGAATATCCCCATCACTTCCCGTGGCTGTCCTAAGAGGCGACTGAGGGACTCACTAGAGAATTGGCAGTAGCATTCTCTGAAGGTACATTGCTACAACTACACTGCGATCGCCAACCCGCCTGCTAAGTGTGGCGATTATGGTAAACCCCTCCCCATTTGGGGGTGGCCTATGCCCAGTAGTGGACGTCTTTCCGCAGATTTGATAATGACGATGATGAGCAGAATTACAAGAAGTTAGAAGTTCCACAAACTTTGAGTGTGTCAGTATCAAGGCTTCCGCGGACTCTTTTGCTTCCTTCTTTCTTTATTTTGACATTATCATAGAATTATAGCAATCTAAAATTGCTCTAAAATCAGTCAAATGAATTAAAACGCGTTGTGTTATTGCTGTCGGAACGTCGTCGCGTCGCATCTGTCTGCCTTCACTCAGTTATACTAAAGTATTCCATCTATATATCTAGTTACTAAGGAAAACTGAAAATCAAATACAACCAACGGATTGGCTACGATACTAATCGGCAATTCTTCAGTACCAACCATCTTTGTCAGTGGCACTAACACTCAAGTTCATTATGAAAATGAAGTATCATCGCCAACAAAACTCTTTTGTCTCGGAATTTTCGCGAATCGTTCCGGAATCCTGATTGTTCCACTGTGGTGACGTTGGTTGTCACGGATCACGGTATTTATATTGTAGTATAGGGCTGAACCAATCTTGTCTATTGTTTCTGAAAATGTCATCAAGGTGACTGGTGATCCGATTGTTTGAGGGGCTCTGATTTTCGCGATACCATTTAAAATTAAAGAGTTGAATGAACTGCAAAAAAAACTACTGCTTACCTACCGGAACTACATATTATGTATCCTATGCGGAGCAAAAGTAATTTATTGACCTCAAAATATGTCACTGGCATTTAAAAATTATCACATTTCTTTCCACACACACTTCACTCAATTTTTTTAACACCTTTTAAAAGTAATTACATAAGTTAGAAGGTATTTTCGAGTCATGACAATTGTTTTATATGTTAAAAATTAACATTATATTTACTATAAAACAGCTACTTGAAGAGTACAAAACAACCTTTAAAATATAGAGATATCTCCTAACTATCACCAATAAACGAAAGTTTATTACAAGCATCAAAACAGGAAAAAAAAACAAAAAATGAACCTCATAATAACATTAAAAGATTTTAAACATTATCTGTGACACGGCGGCATTTCTGTGAGATTTATACAAGATGGATGCGTACTCGGTGCTGTGTTGTCAAATGACCGTGACCTTCGGGTATAATCGATCGATCATTTTGAATCAATGTGGGATTCTGTTTCCAACAAGTAGGCTTGTCTTGTAAGACTCTAAGTTGTAGTTATGATAGACAGAGTACAACAAAAAAGAGTAACCCACCAAAAACATTTCATGTAAAATGTTGCCAAGACGACCACATAAGGTTTGCCTTGTGAAAAAGTATGGCTATATCAGTAAAAATGTATGGCTTCGCCGTTTCGCTACCGTCGTGGAGGTGATGCGAATATTTAGTTTCTGAAGTAAGTTACGAAACAGCCAAGCCATACATTTTTACAGATATGTACAATTTGTGAAGTTAGGATCGGTAGTTAGGCCGTGTCATTCCCAGTACTCCCAGCACAAACAAAAAAAAAAAAAGGCCGTGTAGATTCAGAAGCTTCGCTCTACATGAGATGTGATATCTTTTTCACAGGGCAAACCTTATGTGGTCGTCTTGGCAACATTTTACATGGAATGTTTTTGGTGGGATTTCAGTTCTTTTTGTAAGTTGCTAGGCAGTCTTTTTAGTGTTTATTTTTTTCTTCTTTTTCGGCTTTCTAGCACTTCAGGAAGTACCCTAACATTTTGAAGTCTCATACAAACTTCCAGCCCTCCATTTTAGGGGATGGGGGGCGAAAGTTATAAGTTTATGATTTTTTTTTTGTGGGTTGTATACTAAACTTAGATTACATACCAAATTTCAGCTTTCTGGCACTTCAGGAAGTAGCCAAACATTTTGATGATCATCAGTGTGTCAGTGACGAAATCGGTGTATTTTAGATATCAATAAAATCTAAAGTATTAGAGCTATTCAATTGAGACATTGTATGTTTAATTAGTCTATTATTGATATCATATCCTAAGAATATGAACTATCTGGTACATCGAAAACCAAGTCTATGAGGGTTCAAAAAAACGACGAAACACTTCGAGAAAAGGTAGGTAGTGCCCTTGCGCTTCGCTTGGCTCGTCTTGGCGGGGCACTACCGTGCCCCCAGATATTAGTACAACGACATTGGTAGTTAATAGATGGATGTCTCTTGATTCTTTATTTGTCTTTTACGGGTAGTATTATAGTATTTTTAAAAGCTCTTCGGCAGCATAGATTGGTATCATATCTATTGAAACTGCGTACTGCGCCAGGTAACTCAAGGTAACTATCACAGATATGCAGCCTACTGTACAAATCAAAATAATGATATTTAACATGCCTTAAAGGTTCTTATAAAAACCTACTAATGTGTCTGAAATGAATTTCTTCTTCTGTGAAAAAGAAAAAAAACAGTCACAACACGCGAAACATAAAAAAGCAATAAGCGGCAGTAACAAGCCTTGTATATATTTTTTGTAGTATCAATATTAAAGTTACGATAGTGATATTATTATTTACGAGCATGCAAAAACTGCTATACAATGGTGTTCAGTGTTTTTTGCATTGAAAGCAAAGGTCACGACAATAATTAGGGGAATGTTCGACTACTTACCTATAAATAAAAACCTTCTGAATTATTATTAAATAATTGCTTCTGCCAGCGGCTTCGCCCACAGAGATAGCCTATGTATATGTATATCTGCTATTCCAGGCTATAATATCTGCGCCAAATTTCATCCAGATCGGTTCAGCCGTTCTGGCGTGATTGAGAAGCAAACATCCATTCACCCAAACTTTCGAATTTAAAATTTAAAATGAGACATTTTTGAAAGAAGAAAACTAAAACCCGCATTATACAAAGGTTTTTCAAAACACAAGAATAACAGTTTCAAACGCTACACTAAAGCTTTACAAGTTAATTTATCAATTACGAAGCGTTAATGAGAGCAGAAGTCACATTGTCTAGTAGAAGATATAGTAACATGCAACCGAGATTGGTAATACTACTTACGTACTTACGTTATGACAGTTTCTGTTGGTGCTTATAGCTTACTTGAGTAAACACATTATTCATTGTGGGGCCGACACCACAAGTAACACGACGCGGGTAAACCCATGTATATAGTACTTCTTGTGGTCACTATATTCTAATTTGAACGTACTACCGTAACTTGGCACCTGGCTTAAATCAATAACGTTTTAATTTAAATTAAACAAATTGATTTCGATGAAAATAATATAAACGCAACGATAACAGTGATGCTAACGCGTTTATATTGTTTTCATCAAAATCGAATTGTTTAATTTAAATTAAAACCTCAAAACGTCATTTGAAATGTGTCGAGGCAGGTGAAAAGTTAATGCGTGTAGTAGGACATGTCTACGCGATTGTACTGTGATGAGTTGAGCCCTATTGGAAAAAAAATCAAAACGCTTTTGATCTTCTTAATAATGTGTTTTTGAAGTTCAAAAATTGGCGGCAACTTTGAAATCTAAAGTCCGTAGAGTGAGATTTGCCTCTTGGCTTTTTTTTTTTTCAAACAATGTTCTTTTTGGGCAGCAGCACGAATACAAACAGCTTATTGATAGAGATCAATGCTGAACTCTTACTAGCATCTAGAAGGCTGTTTATTGGGATGTAATCCTCCACTGTCGAAGCACATCGATATATCGCCGTCAATCAAAGAGATGGGAACAAAGAGAGTCATAAATAATAGAAAAAGTGAAAGCTCACGGAAGCTAATTGGGAACAAAACTTACTTATAAATATCAAAGATATTATGTTTCGGATATTGTAGACAAGAAGTAAGTTATGTTAATCTGGTTATTGCGTAAAAGAAACAACAGTTTATCTATTTTTAGGTCAAAATGTTTTATAATATAATTCATTTGATGAGTAATATTGATTGATTTGATGAGATTGATTTGAATTCATTTATTCTGATTCATTTCTGTGTTACGGTATCTTATTATGGGGAAGGGTTGCAGACATCGAGTCTATTTATATTCTGCAGAAAAGACCCTTATACAATCGCCACCGCCACAATTCTCTAAGGGTCTTGGTCAATATATGTATGTATGAAAACATCATGTACGTTGTGTACGTTAGAAAGAATCTACATATTTTATTAAACGTGGTGACAGACATAAATATTTTACTATGGGGATGAATTAATTCAACCAGGTTTCAGACTGGCTGGGTACTATTTAAAATGTTATACACACGTACACATCATTAAAGACGCCGTACTACTCATCAGCGTTTACCCACGAAACAAAGGACGAATAAAGTACCTCCCAATATATTAGGATCGAATGAAACGAAACTTAAATGCGAATGTTTATAACGATAAGGTGTAAAAAGTTTTCACTTCAGAACATAAGAATAACATCATTCGGAAGACGAAATTAACGTTTAAAAATGCAGAAACCATTTTCTTCAATCGCTAATGCATCGAACTAACACGTAGAAAGCAAAGCACTTAACATTAGTCACTTGCTCTATTTACATTTGTACTACATTAACGGGAAAATACCTGCGGGAAACCGGTCAGCTTTACGATAAAGTGAGAAACAGAAGCTCAACTATCAATTTAAAATATTGGTCAAACGCGACCATATCCAAAACCACCCCTATTGACACTGATATTGACTAATCACAGTGGGACGCTTCTTGTTTCGATACTCTTGCGCCATCCCATCTTCCTAGTTCTTCGTGCTGCGCTGGGGCTGCGCGGCGGCTGCGGAGAACCTCAAGCGGCGGAAATATAATAACCTTGTTGGTAGTTATATTTTCGAGTTCTTTGGGTTTGAAACTCTCGGGTCGTGGAGTCCGAGTGCTCATTACTTGTTCAAAGATCTGTCAAGACGTTTAGTTGACACTTCGCGTGACCCAAGGGCTGGCTTTTACCTCGGACAAAGGATAAGCATTGCCATACAACGTGGCAATGCTGCTAGCCTTTTGGGTACATTACCAGTGGCCTGCGATGCGGAGGAATTTTTCGACGCCATGTTTTAGATTATTTTTAGTTTTAGTTAGTTAACGAGTTTTTTTTTAATTTAAGTCTTTATAGTAATAGTTAGTAGTGAGTAATTCAAAGTGACATATGACATATTTTATCTAAATACTACGGAAATTCACCATGTCTAACGCGACCTTCCTAGCTGCTAATTAAGGGTCTGAAAGGATCTAATATTCCAGACGATTCAGTGAGTGTACCCACTGAATCGTATGGAATATTAGACCCTTACTGATGCTTGACTAACAGCATTGCACCATCGTTTTCCACGCCCTTATAGTAACTCTCTGCGAGAGATCAGTCGACTGTTAGGATTTTTGTTGATTGCACATTTAGATGCCAGTCTATCAGATTACGTGCTACCTGAGAACCTGATTCAAATGGATGGACATTGTGACAGCAGCGAGGGTTATAACATAGTGGTGTACGATAGTAGTTTGTAGAGCAGTTTCTTATTCAGCTCAAATCCAAGGCATCGGTGGAAGTTTGTATTTTTAAGAATGTTCTTTCTTTGTTTTCTCGGTATTTCAGTCATTGTCTAATGGAAGGTCTTTGTCAGGATCAAAACCACCATCATGTTGGCTCCTTTGGAAAAATGATATACTTTATAAGACTATAACTTTACTTAAGCTATTTTATTAAATTAGTCTAGTTGTACTGTTAGATCCAATTACCCCTAAGTCACAAAATCAAATCTCCAATCATACCTTCTGACCCCATCTCCATAATGTCATCACTGTCATCGTATTGGCCAATAGGAACCAGTCGCGGTACATGCGCCCGCGCAGGTGCGGCGCCGCGCAGTCTACCTGACGGACGGGTTGATGCAATTTTACTTTTATTTATGCAAATTAGTATGTTAGCGGTACTTATTGATATTCTTGATTGATTTTTGCATAATATTGATTACCGATTCTTGTGTAAGTTGATGAATGGTTATGTCATTAATTAATATACCTTCTACTTCTGCCATTTACCGACTAATCACTTAAGTCAATGAATTTTAATAAGCTGAAGTTAATTGGGGGCAGAAATTAATTTCTTATTAAGTACGTAATCAATTTTCTATACATTCTTATTGATGTTAATTCATAGTTTACGTTTGTACTATATTTGAACTGCGATCACGGATCAATTCGTCTAGCTATGCATGGATCACGATTATCATGAGGCTGCCTTGATATGGTCAAGGTCAAGGTCAAGCATGCTAGTGTTTACTAGCATACAGCGCGATTGGCAACATTAAAATGTACCTATAGATTCATACAATTTCGATGACGACAACGCTCATCAATTTGATATATCCCATCACACTGCTGCACTGATGAGACACAAAAGATGAGCGAGCACCTACAGGCAAATAATCAATTTTATTAATATATTCACGAATCTTTCAATGTCTATTGAAAGCCTACGCCACGTCAGTGCGTGAAGGATATGAAGATCCTACTCAATTATGTGCGTTGCCAGTATTGCCAGTGTTGCCACATTCAAGCAAGAGCAACAATGGGCAATTACTCAAGGTGGTGGACCTAACAATCGATGCGTAGGTGGTAGATGATGGCACTTGACGTTAAACACGCACTCAAACAAATAGACAAAAACGATTATCCATTTGTATTAGTGATGCATCTGTGTTTAAATATATTATGATATTTAAGGGCAATATTACCTATTTTTAATTCGTACTTCCTTCTTTTTAAAAGACTAGTGGACCGCCCCGGCTTCGCCCGTATGGATTTTGTTTGTCTAAATTTTATTTCATAAACACCTCGCCCTGACGAAACACCACAAAAAAAGAATTATTTGAATAGTTTCAGCCGTTTTTGAGTTTTAGCGAGACTAACGAACAGCAATTGATTTTATAAAAAACAAAGAAAATAGATGATAGCCCGTAAAATTTCATCAACATCCGTTCAGCAGACATCCATCCATCCAACGTCACTAACTTTCACATTTATAATATTAATACGATACTAGGGTAGAATAGGACGTAGGATATAATGTATGATGAAACATATTAGGGTTTTTGGCAAATCAAGCTTTCACTGATTAATTTTTATCACACAATTTTATCTATAACCCAGGAAGTATGACCAAGTAAATAATAAAGTGCATCTTCATCGTAAAGTGACAGATGACAGCTAAAAGAGATGTTTGGAGGCAGACTTGGTGCGACCCCAAAAGAGATACGGATAAAACAATGACATAGATTACATACGGGCAAAAAGGTTGAGGAGTGAACGCATCATTGTTATGTTTAAGTTTATAGTAATATATATGCAGGAAAGAGTCAATCTATTTACTAAGGAAAATTCCTAAGTAGGTACACTAGGTAATGTTATTCCCTACCTTCCTGTTATTGCCACTTCCTATCTACTTACCCAGCAATAGGTACTAGGGTTAACAAACAAGCGCTATCCTCCGTTGCGTAAGTTTCCACTGCGTCTGTTACATTACAGCCAGTTGTTAAAGAGAATTGAGTAATACTCATATATTCAAATTCCGTTTTAATGTTAGTAGAGATTCCGTTGTAGGGTTTTGTAGCATATGCGTAAAATTCGTATCGTGTTCATCTTATACAAGGCAATGTTTAAAGATTTTGAGCAGAGGGCTACAATTCTACTAGTTTTCAAAATCACGTTCGCATTCGTATCTCAGTCCCAATCTGTCAAAAAAACCTCAATTACCATACATTTTTGACGGATTGCGACTGACATACGAATGCGAACGTTCCTTAAACTGGCACTCAGAAGTAAATCTCATAATCGTCACTATGTCAGTCGAAAGACGCTAGGACCTCAACATCTGATCTGTCCTGTGTTTCCCCCATCAAACAAAATCTCGCTGCTGTTACCCCGACTTTTAAGAGGTCTTCCAACGCTGCGTCGGTATACGGTCACGACTCAAAAACCTTTCGGCCCCTCATACTACTGTACTGCGAGCAATGTGCCCTGCCCGTCCAGTGCCAATCAAGTGTATGTTAGGTCTTTACCTATGAAATTGCCGTTCTGCAGTACGGCCAGTACTGCAGAAATCTCGCTTCAAATCAAAATAATTTTTGTTTGGCTAAGAATTCTAATTTCAAATTAATTTTATTTTAAAAACATGGTTTTTTTTTCCAAAAGTAGTCATTTGTTTATTGATTAGTGTTACATTTTCATCGCATTTCAATCTTTTTCGTCATCATGGATACGTTAAAAATTCGAGTAATTATGGAATACTACAAACCAACGCACCACCTGTTATTGGTTTGCTCGCTTCCGTTCTGGAAATTTCGACGTGAAAAATGAACCTCGCGGTCGTCCGAAGACTGGTCGACAATGACGAATTAAAGGCGGTTGTGGAAGCTGATGATACACAATCTACGGCTGAATTAGCAGCAGCTTTCGACGTTAGCGTCAAAACCATATTGGTCCATTTGCGTCAAATTGGCAAGGTAAAAAAGCTTGACAAATGGGTGCCCACGAACTCAATGATCGCCAGCGCGAAGTACGCGTCGAGACGTGCCTTGCACTGCTCAACAGACACAAATGAAGGAATTTTGAACCGCATTGTTACCTGCGATGAAAAATGGATTCTGTTTGATAACCGCAAGCGCTCAGCAAGTTGGTTGGATCCTGGTTCAGCACCTAAACAATGCCCTAAACGAAAACTTACCCCTAGAAAAGTGATGGTCGCTGTTTGGTGGTCTAGCGCCGGTGTGATTCATCACAGCTTCTTACCAAACGGGGTGAGCATTACTGCAGATGTGTACTGTGAAGAACTGAACACAATGATGGAGAAGCTGGCACATCTCCAACCAGCATTGGTCAATCGCTCGTCTCCGCTGCTCCTGCACGACAACGTGCGACCTCATACTGCACAGCAGACGGTCTCCAAGTTGCAAGAACTGGGGTTGGAAGTTCTCCGTCATCCGCCCTACTCACCAGACCTTGCGCCTACAGACTACTACTTTTCCAGAATTTGGATAACTTCTTGGCGGGAAAAAAATTCAATACCCGAGAGGCAGTACAAAATGCCTTTGAAGAATTTGTTGCCTCCCGTCCAGCTGATTTCTTTAAGAAGGGCATCAATAAACTGCCACTGCGTTGGCAAAGATGCATTGATTGCATGGGTGATTACTTCGATTAATACAAATAAAAAATACATGAAAAACCTGAACATGAATACCTATTATTTTGGTCAGTCTTGACATTGCATAGACATGAAGCCGTAGACGTGGAGCAGGTCTGTACTTCGAAAATTTCTGCGATCAGCTCCAAACTTGCAAGCCCATCTAAGTATGCCAGTCCCCAGCAACACCTCTATGGTCGTCGTCACTTCCCAGATTATGCCTCAAATCACCAGTCTTGATTATAAACCCGATCATGGAAGAATTTCGAGCGATGAACTTTTGTAATTTTGTTTATGTTTCGTATGCGTCATGCTTGGCGCAAGTAAACTCTTTTTCTTTCTTTCTTCTTTCTAAAACACGGATATCTGTTTACTTAAAACAGTGACAATGTTACATAATACCTCAGGACGAGTAAAAGTAACTAATTACTGCTACATTTTCAGATTACTAACATTGAAACAATTAAGCACGAGTAAATACTAGTTCCTTATCTCTCACACAGATAACAATATAACATCGCGGAATGTACGTCAGTTCAATGACCGTGATCGGCACACATGTCTGATCGATTTAATTGCCAATCAATAATATTAAGTATCGCCAATAGTTGTGGAGCGACAATGATACGAAACGAAGATACGTCGGGTGAGACGGCTCGTTACTGGTGATGAGTAGCGAGAATGCTTTGAATTGTTTAGTTAGCAGATGTAAATCTTTTAGGAATGGTTTGGAAATGTGTGGAATTCAGGATGTAGGTACTTACATGTTGGTTGTTGAGTTTGCGTTAAGGGTAGGGTACCCTACTCTTGGTAGTGGTGGAAGGTTTGGAAAGTGGACGAAAATAAGTAAAAACAAACGTAGATATATTCATAGCCTAAACATATTCATAAAACTTTATGACCATTACTTAGCTAAAGTAACGATACTTTGTATTATATTTGAATTTGTATTTATTAGAATCTTTTAAACAGTATTTTAAATAAGTAATGGTTAAAAAGTTTTTTATAATTAAGGGTGTAGGTATACAACAGCTGTTATAAACATTGGTGACGTTAATATGATTAGTTGAAAAAATTAAATGGGCAGTGATTTTTATTTTCTGGTGGCTGGTAAATTGCTACAGCTGTAAAACATAACCAATAAAAATAAACATTTAGCGGTTCTTTCACCCTACAATTCAGGTTCAAAAACTATTCTATTTAAGCAGTGTTATAAATGAATGACCAATAGAATGGGCTTGCCTAGCTAGTAGCGGAACATAGGGCACAAGGAGCTTTGGGCACCCCGACGATTGCCAATAAACATGCACTTTGTAATTTTTAAGTTACCAACTGTACAGTATATAACTGCCGCTATCAATGCCATATAGAAAGATTTATAACAAATCCCGCGAAAACCCGTGACCTACTTCAAAGGAACCATGCGTTTTTCAGGGATAACTTAGCTTTTGTAACTTAGCGATTTTCTTTCTTTATCGTGAAGGCAGTAAGGTCTAACGACCCCACACACCCTAGTGTCAGAGTTTCTAAACCGCCTCAAGGGCCTCTGACATGGTTTGACGACCGCCATTTGGTGGCCGGGACCACCGGCTTACACGTGCTTTCCGAAGCACGGAATCATCTTTTTATCAGACAATCAGGTGATTCAAGCCAGCAATGTCCTAGCCAAACTGGAAACAACTTTACAAAGTATGCTTCCCGTGGGAATCGAACCTACGACCACCGGGTCTCAGGCAAACGCCTAAACTAGTTAAGTTAACTTAGCGGTAATGTAGAACTTAATCAGTGACATAATGATTGATCCTCTAACAAACAAAAACACAACGATACCTTTTAATAATACTTAGTTTATAAAACCACGAGACTAAAAATCACCCAAGTCATCCTATTCTTCGCTACTGCCACAGCTAATCAGTGACGCATTCCGTCGGCTCGCCTACAAAGACTTGCATTTTGATAATAAACGATGCACTGCCTTACCAACCGACTAAGGAGGTAGGCTTACCATACATAGACAGCCAAACTGTACAAGCTTGCGTCAATTCTGCTTGACTAAAGACGTAGGTATCTACACGAAATGGTGAGGGAGAAGTTAGGTGTGAATGCTCTGAAAAGTCGCTTCTTGGTAGAGCTACATCACACAAATGATGCCGTACCTCCTGTCTTGGTCCTCTTTCTGCAAAACAATCTTCACTTTCACAAAGCTGTGCCAGACCACTACCGCTGCTATAGCTTGTTCGTTTCAGATTTTTGTGTGCGTAATAATTAAGAATTTCATCGTAGGATATGTCTGAGTATAACTTCTCACTGTTGCTGTTGTTACATTTTATTCCGGTGCATTCAAGACTTGATTCAAGCCGACGCCCTGACGCCAAGTGCAATCCTTCAAAAAGCCTCAATTTCCAAAAAAAAAATTGATATATTGCGACTGACATGTCTGCCAGAAGTGTTACTATGTTCTTGGCTAAAAAACACTTGTTTGCCTTGGCTAGGGAATTCACCTGACATAAACCCCAAAAGAACATGTAGCTCACCAAACGGGCGATTGCGAAATAAGTGATTACTAGGTACCAAGCGCCCGCCAGTTAGTCGAAAATCTCACCAGAGAATGGCACCACAACGCCAAAATCCAAGAACAGGTTAAGGCATTGAGATTATATATCTTTCAAAAAAGCCTCAATTTCCAAAAACAAATTGACAAATTGCGACTGACATATCTGTTTTATTTATGAATGAGCTAGCTCTTGACCTCGATCACGCCTGATGAAAAGCGATAGATGAGGTCCATGATGAAGCGAGCGTGCCCAGAAGATGTCTTGAGGCACTGGTACTCCCACGCGTCGACGAAACACAGCAGCCGAACTCCGGAAGGGAGGGTGGTCGCGAAACAGGCGGGCGTTAGCCCTACCACCGCAAGGGAAGGATTAGCCAGTCATATAAGGTGTTAGGTGAGACTGTCCAGGATGCGCCGAGCGCTCGGTTCAGTTGAGTGTCAGATGGAACAAATTGCGCTACACGAGGAGGCTCGTTGCTTAAAAATTAGCAGAATTGGCACCATCATGTATGCCAAGCCTTTACCTATCTATGGAGTTAGAATGAAGATGGAATGGAGTGGGCGATGGATTTGGAAGGCAATGACTCATGTCAAGGTGTTGGATCATTAGGACTGTTAGTTTAATGATAAATGACTCTATTTGTTCTAATGGGTGCTTGGTAGGATGCCTTTTATGTATTGTTTAATTTGGGTTTATCGAAATTTGTAGTTGTAAACCTTGATATCTACATAAACTTGCAGATGATCATATAAGACTATTTCTAGTTTATATACTGTAGAATTTAATTTTTCAATAAATATAGTAAGGTGCATATTAATTCAAGACGATGTCATCATCATCTGCCTAGCCTTTTTCCCAACTTTATTGGGGCCGACCCCAATATAGTTGGGGAAAAGGCTAGGCAAACCGGATTCAGCTGAATACCAGTATTTTACGTGGAGTGGCTGCCTACCATACCTCCACGAAATAAAGACCTAAATCAAGACCAAGTGTACTTGATATAATGTAGAAATTCATTAGAGAATAGAGACATATGACGACCAGTGTGTGATAGCTCAGATACAAGCAGATGATCAGCTTCATAGTTACCAATTGGCTAATGAATGATTGCTATTTGCATTGGATAACAATCACAATTGAAGTTGAGTAAAACTGTGCTAATTTAGTTATTAATAAATCCCCTACATAAGGACAAATAGGTAGGTGCATAGTAAGTGCTCTTCATATATAAACAACCGTAGGTACCTACTGTGAAGATTACTGTAAATATGTATTCATTTTCCTATTATAGAGTCATTGCAATGCAATTAAATATAAATTCTATAACATTAAAAGTTAAACTTCGATTCAGTTGAACCATAAATGGTATTCAGAACAATTGTAAACACTTCAATAGCTACACGGTAACAATAAACTCGATTACAGAACGGTTAGGCACTGCTTGTTGGTAAACTTAAATTCCTTGCATATTGCACACTACATTATCCTAGAACTGTCAGTTACTGCTGAAATGAGGTGCAGTACAATCGCGTTCGGTTATGTTCGGGAGAGTTCGGGTATTTTAGGGTAAAGGGACCAGCCCATATTTTAACCGGTCCAGCGCTTTTGGCCCCCGGTGTGTCACCTAATTCAAGGTATTTTATTGAATGTTGACGTTTGTCAGTTCGATCACATCATCATCTGCCTAGTAGGAATCAATCGGATTAAGCTATTTTACGTGGAGCAATTACCTATCTGGCCTCCTTAGTCCAGTAACGAAATAACACGGCAGTTCTTGGCAAGACTGATGACAGATTTTCTGGATTCTGACAATCCGTACCTAAAAACCAACGGCTAACCAATTGCTTTCCGGGGCACAGAGGTATCCCGAAATGTTAAGATGGTCACACATGCACAGATACACCTCAGCAAGCATTGTTTAACTTTAAAGATCGACCCGCGCGGCTGTTATTGTTAAGCCACGAGCTCCAATAATATAACACCCTCCCGCTCCTCCAATACGAATACATTTTTCAGTGTATTTTTAATGTAAAGTTGCTCTTCTAGAGCAACTGAAGCATCGTTCCAGACTATGGTCAGGTTTCTAAATATGAAATCCAAAATAGAAATCTGAGTGTTTTGAGTTATGAGTCTTATGAGTGTATCAAGCCCTGCTTGAATGCCAAAGTTTTACTGGTCGTGGTATGTACATCTTAATCATATGCCATTTTACTGGTATTCACCCTTTTTTATGAATGGGTATTGGTAATCATCAAATGACTTTTGGGAGAGTCAGACTCTTACTGACTAAAACCAATCTGTGTTCCTCCTCATGCCCTTTGCGTTCCAGGGCCGCGGTGACCCTTTCGAACAAAATCCGCAACCCTGGCTGTTATTCACCCTTGCACATGGTTGGCAGCAATCATCAATTAGACATGCCTACACGTAAAACCCATAATTAAATAACGTATAGGCCGGAAATCCGAAAATAATTACAGACCAAGACAAAAACCTTAATTAATCGGAACTAGTAAATGATACTGCAATAATAGATAGGAAAACAATTAATCGCGATAACCTTTTGTTTCCGATTGTACAAAGCAATTGAAATTCTGTATTTAGCCTCGTCATGTAAACAAGTGAATTCAATTATAAGCTGCTATCAATTTGATTGGTATTACCTTGCTGTTGCAGTTTTATTACAGTGTAGGATGTATTTCAAGATTCTTCATGAGTGAGAAGACCAAGTAGACCTAGATACTTTTGTATCTATGTACGAATTATACGGACCAATCTTCAAGGTTAAGCAACGCTTGCCGAGGTTGGTCTGTGGATGGGTGACCATATTAACATACCGAGACTCCTCCGTGCCTCGGAAAGCACGTTAAGCCGTTGGTCCCGGCTGTCATTTGTAGATCTTTGGCAGTCGTTACGGATTGTCAGAAGCCAGAAAATCTGACACCAGTCCTGCTATGAAGTACCGTGTTACCCAGTAAGTGGGTTGTGGAGGTTAGGTCGGCAGACGCTCCACGTAAAATACTGGTATTCAGCTGAAGCCGGTTTGACTGGGAGCCGACCCCAATATAGTTGGGAAAAGGCTAGGCAGATGATGATGATGACATCTAAAGCATCGTTTATATCACATGATATATCAAGGATTTCAAATTCGACGTCCAGCAATCCTTACCACCAACTCTCACTCTCGTAGAGGTGGCTTTTTTATGGAATGGGGAATCATTAGATGACTCATATCCTTTGCGTTCCAGAACTCGTAGAAATTCCGCAACTCGTAGAGACTTGTGTCGTAGCATTGCGCATAGAAAGAAAGAATGAAAAGGTGTTTAGTGTCACAGAATTGATATGAGTACTTACAAATTATGCTGATTATGCTTATGCTTATGTGGGTGTCGTAAGAGGCGACTAAGGGCCTCACCAGAGAATGGGCAGCAGCAGTCTTTATAGGTGCATTGCTACAGCTACATTGCGATCGCCAACCCGCCTGCCAAGAGTGGCGATTATGGCAAGCCCCTCCATTTGGGGGGGCCTATGTCCAGCAGAAAACGTCTTTCGGCTGATATGATGATGATGATGATGCTTATGCTTGAATCTCGAAGAGCTTCTCATAATATCGAGCTAGTGGGAAATAATATTATTTGTCCAACATACTTTTAAAGCATGTTTATTTATTGACAAAACTTCACAATTGAAGTTCCGATACTAATCGGAATTCGTACATCAGTGCTGTGCGTGTAGCAACCGTGAGAACTAAGAACAATCCTCACGTGTCCAACTTGTACAAGGTTACACTGAATCAAATCGATTGGTAACATTACACTCCTCCGAAGGGTATTTATTGAACAAGAATTCGATGGCACACTGGTTTCAATTATATGAAGTCCTATTTATGATTGAGATTACATCTTCCACATACAAGGTTTTATGCAATTCTGTACCTAATAAGCTTGCAAACTGGGCAGTTACTAGATTTCTACTCTTATTACTACTAATATTATTATGAATGCGAAAGTACCTAACTCTGTGTCTGTTACGGTTTCACGCTAAAACAGATGAACGGATCGTCGTGAAATTTTGCAGATATAGGTATAGCCTGGGATATGGAGAAGGACACTGGCTACTTTTTTACGCGATAACCATCATCACCACATCCACGCGGGGCGGAGCCGCGGGCAAAAGCTAGTGGGCACTACTGATTATACTCTTTCCTTCAATACAATTCAACCAACTGAACCAACACACTACTATCGATGAGTATTGTATTCCAACCCTTCTTGGGGATCGTCTTCCATCACATCAACTATTGGTAACATATTGTGAGGCCGTACGACGTGTCAATGCCATTATGATTCCGTTGTGAGAAAGAGAAAGTACTTTTCGTGCCGCATAGTTCCGACTCTCTCTTGCGCCAGAACCACATGATTGCTTTTGCACGTCGTAGTAGGGTGAAATTTTTTCCAAGATGTTGATTTTTGGCTTTGGAACCCAATCACTATTGCACCTACAAATAATTCTCCTACCAGTTTCCCAGATTCACTATACTAAGCAAGTACTTGTGCATGTGGCTAGCTAGAATGCGCGTGCGCCGGTGTCGTGAGAACAAGCCACACGTGCACAAGGTTGCGTGAATCAAATCAATTGTTTGCTATCAATTCCCCAAGTACTGTGTGCGTGGTTTTATTTTTAAAAGATAGGTACATGACATGGATGGATGTAAAAAATATTTTGTCTACCATTCACGCCCGTATGCACAACATTTTTATTTGTTTTTTAAAGTAAATTTTAAGCGCTAATCACTTGATTAATAGTGCAAACAAATCTTATTTGAGGTCTATAAAACGTAGTATCTAGAAAAACGGTTTCACCTGTCATCGGTCAAGCAAGACTGTTCCTAAAATAGTTTTATGCGCTAGCCAATGATTCATGACACTTGTGTCTCTGTAAACTGAGTACCATCCGAAATGTCTATACTATCCCACTGTCACACTCTATCATAGATATAATAACTGTTTTTTTATATTTCTATGCAATCTATACAAATCCTTCCTGGGATTTTTTTCCCGCGTCACTCGTCTCGTCGTACCAGCCCTCACGGTACGCCAGGTCATCTCGCCTCTTCTTCTGGAAGATATTTGGCACTGCAAATACCTGACTCCTAAAATATTTTTCTACCAAGTATCTATGCGGAAAAAACACAAGTTCCTTAGCCACTACGTGATGATAGTAATATTCTCATTGGTTAAAATAGTGATCAGAACGAATCTTTATGACTGCCATAAAATAATTTACTATGTATTTTGTTTACGTAAGTTCCAACAATTTAACAAAGTAAGTTAACAATACAGAAGCCATTTACTTGTTTAACGGCCATTTCAACTAATCATAACAATAATTTCTTATGGTTTTTGTTTATTTTTACTCTAACTATGCACTAACAATAAAGGTTTACAATTGTTCCGCATATTTTTCATTGATAGAATTCAAACGTGCACGCGCAACGTTTCTTTGTTTGATGACAAAAACCAAATACTCGTCTTCATCCTTTTCAGAGGCCACTGTTCGGGATTTTTTCGTTTAAACCGAAAAATAACTGGGTACAGTGGGTACTTCTAACGTAACTCCCCAAGCATCGCCACATCAACCGGTCCTTTGTCGCACAGGTTGCGAGTCGCACAGGCCGTGCGACTCGCATCCTGCGATCCAAGCATCGCCACATCAACCGGTCCTGTGTCGCACAGGTTGGAATCGCTGGATGCGATCCATCCAGCGATTCCCGCGGCCTTCAGTAGGTCATAGATTTACCTTGTTGGAGGTGTGCGTATTTTTACGTGGAGTTGGTAGCTAAACTTATTAAAAAGTTTTTGTTTTGATAGCAATTCAAACTTGAATGTCTTGTATAGTATTATACTTCCTGCGATCACTCACATTAGTGTGAGCTCCTACCTCCAAGATAATTATTTATTTATTTATTTATTTAAACTCTATGTACAATAGTGGTACATGGGCGGACTTAATGCAACAAGGCATTCTCTACCAGTCAACCTTTGGGTCAAAAAGACTACACTGTGGTAGGTGTACAACAAATAAATAAGATTTAAAGTATTATTTTATTTTGGAAATAATAAAGAAATAATATATATAATACTAATAAAATACATACATATGCTATAACAATAAACTAATAAATATGATGTTATATAATAATATTTCTGATTGAGAGAACTCATAATAATAATGACGAAGACCAAACTAAGCATGACAGGCTTTTAAGTAGTGTTTTCGGATTTTACGCTTAAATGAAAACTTGGACTCAGCCTTCTTGATGTCAAGGGGTAGCATATTCCAGAGTTTAATGGTAGAGATAGCGTAGGAATTAGACATAAACCCGGTGCGGTGAGAAGGAATATGAAGGAGTAAGTTTTTGGATGCTCGAAGGTTAAGACTGTGAGAACTGCCCAACACTTTAAAATATTGTTTTAAATAATCAGGAGCACAAGGATCATTCATGATAGTGAAGAGCATGCAGAGAGATCTGAGGGATCTCCTTTGACGGATAGGCAGCCATTTAAGCTGAGAACGAAATGAAGAAATGTGATCATATTTACGAAGGCCAAAAATGAAGCGAATACAGTTGTTAAGAAGTCGATCCAGTTTGTTAAGAAGTTCTTGGGATAGATCAGAGTAGCAAACATCAGCATAATCAATAATAGGAAGCACAAGTGATTGGACCAAAGTGGTTTTAGTGCTTGAAGGAAGAAAATGCTTGAATCTATAGAGAGATCGCAGTGAGTAAGTTACTTTCTGGCTAACCTGAGCAATCTGCTTATTCCAACTTAACCTGTCATCAATGTTTAGGCCTAAGTCTTCAACGTGTGGCGAGAGAGGTATGACGGCATTGTTGAAAGTAAGCGGCAGTAGTTGACTGGTGTCCAGGTGACGCAAAAAATATGAACTGCCAATAAGGATAGCCTGGCATTTACTGACATTGACTGCTACCCCAAATCTGCTTGACCAAACAATCAAGGGTGTAGTGTAGGCAAAATCAAATTGGTCAATTTATATATTCACTTTACAGATGTAAAAGAGTTTTTATTTTTTCTGTTAACACACTCTGTTTTATTAATGCTTCCAAGATTTGTAAATATGTGAGTACCATGTACTATGATCCTGTAAGTAGTATACTCTAGGTGCATCGACCTCACATATATTAAAATTAATTTTTGTACTCAAAATATTGTAAATCATTGATTTGAAAAGAGTAACTATGGAGTTTCTTGTCCGTTCTTCTCCATAAGAATCTACCCTTTCGAACGGACAGTAGAGTCACTTTGTATTATTTTTAATGTAGATGATGACGTTCAAAAGTGCCGTTTAATGGCCTAATTGAAATAAACGTTTTGACTTTGACTTTGACTTTGACTTTGACAATCACTGATAGCTAGAAGGTCAGCATTCAGCAATGAGATGCAGTTGTCCATGTTGTCAATGTCAGTTTGCTTGTAGAGCTGTAGGTCATCAGCGTACAGATGGTAAGAGCATTTGAGAATAGTGGTAATAGAGTTTATGAAAAGAGAGAATAAGAGTGGAGAGAGTATACCGCCTTGTGGAACGCTAGTTTTCAGGGCGCACCACTCAGAAAATATCTGATCAGCACGAACCGCTTGCTGGCGACCACGAAGATATGATGAAAACCAATCCCGTGCCGACGAAGAAACCCCAATTTGAGACAGAATAGCCAGGAGGATGTCGTGATCAACGGTATTAAAAGCATTAGAGATATCAATTAAAACTAACACCATTAATTTCGAGTTCTCCAGGCCATTCCTAACGTCTTCTGTAACCTTAAGCAAAGCTGTGGCTGTGCTGTGGCCAGGCCGAAAACCAGATTGGAAAGGGGATAAAAGATTATTCCTAAACACAAAAGTAGATATTTGTTTAAGAGCAACTGCTTCCAGGATCTTAGATAGGAAAGGGAGAATGGAGATTGGTCTGTAGTGATTTATTAAACTGGGGTTGGATATTTTAGGAAGAGGGATTATGAAGGCCTTACGCCAGATTGTGGGAAAAACTCCAGTTTGTAGGGAGGCATTGATAATGTGTGTGATAATAGGAAGAATATTTTTAATTATGAGGGATAACATAGTTCTGCTGACCCCATCACAGCCAACAGCCTTGGACTTAATTGCGTTGAAGGTTTTGAGGATCTCAGGGTCGGTCACACATACTTCACAATATTATTAAAGAAGCATTGTTATTTTTTAAAATTTGCTTGTAATTTCAAGTAAATTTTATTCATAACATAACAAGAAAACGATCATTTTGCCATTTGTCACGGCCGGGCGACACCCGAGCAGCCTTTGCACAAGGTTAGCGCAACCTGACACTCAGGTGATATCTATTTCTTGTTATGTAATGATCATAAAAATAACTAAGCTAAACTGTTCAGTCAGAGAATACAGACGGAGACAGAAAACTAGAGATTAATAGTTTTTGATTCAAGAGACAAATATAAATAAAATAAGAGGTAAATATTTCAGTAAATCAGAATTTTGCTTGAATTTATCTGCCAGATGATAAACCGGTATTTTATGTCAATTACCTGTATAACAGGCTCATTTGTACTGAAATTAATCATTTCAAGCCGTCGCCAAAAGTTGCAATTAAAGAATTTTGTTCTGTATGACATCGTGGTTATGGTTCCAAAATGTTGTTATCTCTAATTTTGAATTCAAATATCAAGTGCAGAAACTCAAAATACTATCAGTGAAATATTAGATCGTTGGATTGAACCATTGAACACCTTTGTAGGGTTCCGTACCCAAAGGGTAAAAACGTAACCCTAATACTAAGACTCTGCTATCCGTCTGTCCGTCTGTCTGTCTGTGACCAGGCTGTATCTCATAAACCGCGATAGCTGCGCGAGTTCGACTCGCACTTGGTCGGTTATTTCCCTCACCACCACGAAAAGGACTTAGGTACGACTTCCATAATTTCAGGAATGCCCAGATAAATGCTCAAAGTTCAAATTATTAGTTCGGATTATTATAGAAGCTCCTGATAACATTCACATGAATAAAAACGTGCACATGATTAAAAGTAAATGTTTGTTATTCCCATGGGAAATAATACAAATAACACATTGTTTGTTAACCCGGAAGATCACGCAACATCATTAATTTCCGTAGTGGACAATGTTTTTGTATATGTTCAACTTGAGTAAATAACAGTGTTTATAAATGGGCTATATTTTTCATGATTATATATAAATTATCCATTGCCTACACTTGTTAAAAAACTAACTTGAGCCCGCGGTCAAACAAAAACAACAATACAAAGCGCATCGTTTAGGTACCCTGTGGCGCTTAAAGCTGGCTAAAAAATAAAAGCATTCCGTAGATTCATCTTTTTTTTTTAAGAATGGGCAATCATCAAATGACTCCTTCCGTTCTGGGCGGAGCGGAAGAGAGTGTCAGACTCTTACTGACTAATACCCATCCGTGTTCCTCCTATTGCCCTTTGCGTTTCAGAGCCGCAGTGACTCTTTCGAACAAATTCCGCAGCAATGATAGGAGATACCTGGTTTTGCGATTAAAAACGGAGTGGAAATTGCTGTTTATAAACGCGTTGGTAGTTGGAAATAAAGATATTGCAAAAAGTTCTTTTACATAACTGAAACATCGGCCATTGAGACAGTTTATGGTGCGGATTTTAGCAAAAGCTACGCAGTTGACGGGGCCTTTGGCGTAAGCCAACTGCGTAGCTTTTGCTAAAAATCTTTCTAATTTTCTAGCTCATCTAATACTGCATGATAATAACTCGTACAATATTGTCCTCGAAATAAATAAAACAGGTCGAGTTCAATACCAAGTCCATTTTCTGATTTCTCAAAAGTTTACCGCATGGCTCGATAGATGGCGTTGTTAAGTAAACGTCCGTTTTCTGAATCGCGCTATGGTTTCGTTACAACTCTGTACATAGGGTGACGATGGTTTGTTTCTGACTTGAATATAAAATTGGAGAGATATTGAATTGAGTTTATATAAATTTTTGAAAAAGTCAAGTATGGTTTTGTACTGACTTTTATTTACTGTAGTGGTATTCATGAGGGAAAGGTTATAATTGTTATAAACAGTGAAGTTTGTTTAATGCTATAAAAAAGCTTAATATTTCACTTGGTGTTTAAAACCTACCTGAGACTGTGTGCACGAATCAAAAACATGAGTGGCAAAATTATTTTATTTACCTACTAGCGACCCGTTTCGGCTTTTGCACTGGTCAGAATTTTTATTCCGCTCAAAATTAACAAAGTAAAAATGTAAGGAATATCAAAAAATGGTTATTGTGAGTCAACCTTAATTGTAAATTTTGAAATATTCTCTAAACCTCTAGTACATTGTTTTGTTCTGTCATCAATCATTTGCCTTTTGTACCTAAGCCTAGTGACATATAATAAGTTTATAATATGTATTGTACAAACGCTTGATTCAATAAAGATTATTATTATTTACGCAGCGTACGCGATATAAAGAATTTAATAGGTCATTTTATTTCGACATCTTCAACAATCATCGTCTTATTTCAGCCAATTTACATAAAATCTTAATTTATTATAAATTAAAACCTTCCTTTTGAACCATTCTGTCTATTGGAGCAAACCGTATGAAAATCTATTCAGTAATTGTTGAGTTTTTCGAGTACAGATAGACAGACAGACGTGGCGGGGGACTTTGTTTTATAATAATTATTACGAGTATTATATTGTAGTAGTAGGTGCTCGTACTGTTGATGATACAGATGTGACGGTACTTATATGATGTTAATGTTGTTATTTCTGTCATTTAGTCCCACTCACAGAGTTAGCTGCTAACCCGGGATCATTATGTATGAAATTATTCTATTTATTTTGGTAGCATTTTTTTTTGCTGGCATAGTTAACAGCAGTCTTGAGGACGTGCATGCAGACTCACTTACCAAGTTCCGCAAATTGACGCACAATGTGATGTGACTTGCCTGTTGCGTTTCGTTTTGTTTTGATTTTTTTGTGTTATTGTAGCACATATAACATTTTATTTCAACTATTATTATAAGCACAGTATTATTTTGGCACATGTGGTGCTTATTTTTGTAATATTTTTGGTGTATTAATTTGTTGGTGAGCCTAATAAATAGGTAAATAAAAATAAAGATCGGATTTAAAATATAACACTGGTTTGTACAAGCGGGCCTAAGAAAGATTTGCGATGTTCAAATGTAAATCTCTATTGCGTTTCCTCGACGCATAGATAGGTCTTCTTCAGCTTTAAATATGAAATACACCACTATAACGTTGGTAACTTCTTGTTTTTCACCATCTATGAATCAATGGGTTTCTTCAAATGCGTCACAAGCTTAAAGAAGAGATAAAACACCAATTTATTTTATTTTCTTCCTCAATTAGCCCAAATAATATATGGCAAGTTCGATTTACATCATTTACTTTATGTTTTGTTGTTATTCTTTCGTGAGCTGAGCAGGCAAATGCGTAAACGCGCTTGCTTGGGTCAGAGCCCATTCGTCCCCTAAGATTCGCACCCTGTGCCCACTCGTCCCCTGGAACTTTTGAGGGGCCCATTCGTCCCCTGAAGAATATTTATTTTTATTCATTCTTCTAATATAAGTACATCATTCATCATAGGTCTTTTTTCAACGATCTGTTATGATTTATTTAATTAATTCCGTTAATAAACTGTTCACAAGTGTACTATGTTAACCGTTTCTTATGTAAAATATAGCTAATTTTATCTCAGGGGACCAATAAGCACCTGAATAGGTGCCGAATCTTTAACTTATATTGTATATATATTAGAGGGGACGAATGGGTACCTTAAAAATAATATTTTTTATTAAAATATTAATTGGTCCCCTACCAGGAGACCAATGGGCACCTATATAGGGGCCGAATCTACAACTTTTATGCTGGGGGACGAATTTTAGGGGACGAATGGGCTCTGACCCGCTTGCTTAGCTGAAACTCATCTGTCAGGCACGAAAACTTCAATTTATAACGTCATTTAGACAAGCTTTCATTGACGTTTTCGTGCTCATGTTAGAATTGGAGTTCGAGTTGAGTTGGAGTACACGTTCAGTTCAATTCAATTTTCTTTTATTTCAGACTAATGTGTCCATAATCTATACATATAATAAAACTGTAGAAGAGGTCAATTCTGTACATTGAATATAAACTAAAAAAATACTCCAGGGGTGCTTTATACAAACAGTAGAAGCCAAAAATATTTTTTTTTCTTTTTTTGTCTGTCTGTCTGTCTGTCTGTTGTTCGTCTTTCACGCAAAAACCACTGGACGGATTTTAATGAAACTTTTTTTGTTGTATAGCTATTAGTCCTCGCCAACATATAGGCTATAATTTATTTTGAAGATCTGAATACAAGACGTGGAACCTTAGCAGCCCGGCTAATCTATAAGAGACATTAATATACCGCTTAAGGAATAGTTGCTCAACATGATGAGTACTGTCTGTCGACATAAAAAAAATGAAGGTCTAGAGCATCTGATGTGGAACCCTTTCAGGGAGCTAAGCTATCGGCTATTTTAATCAATTGTCAACAGATCTCATAGTCCGTTTGGTTTAAAGCCTGCTTCTCGAAAGACTAGGTTTAGGTTCAAATCCCACATATTTTGTAATTATTTTTATCTTATTTATTTCCTTATTTTTTTATTCCTACCAAACCTAATATTTTCAAATATTAATAATATGTTATTGCTGTATTTTGCATATCTCTTTAGAAAGACAAGCAGAACCTATTTTTTGTTTATATGTATTCTGTTTCGTTTGCATCGCGATAAAAAATACAAAACTAATGTAGAAAACATTCACATAAACCTGATAGGATTATGGCAATCTAGAAGAAATCAACTTATTATCTACATGCATAGTAAGTAGGGGTAAGTATCTTTAATGACACTTGTAATGCCATCTGTTGAGCGAAACTGTACTTACCATCTACAGCACGAGAATTACACCAAAAAGTATTTTTTAGTTAAAGATTCTTTTGATACCAGGCGTTACGCATTTGATGCAAAAATAAAATTGCTCCACTGACTTTGTTTTCATTTTTTTTTACTTTTGATAGGAACGCGATTGACCACTATCTCACCTGATGGCAAACGATGATGTGATCGAAGATAGAGCACGCTTGCCTATAAGTAACCTATTCACTCTTGATAAGACTCCCAGGCTGTAATTATCCGGAAACACGGACTCAGTCAGGGAATTCCACGCCATGTGTTTCCAAAACGTTTTGTTCATGTGGGTGTGAGGTCCACCGTGTACCGGTGGCGTACCGCCGTACGTCTTATGGTCCGATGATGGAACGAGCTGGGCGGAATTAAACTATGCAATTCCGTCGCTCATTCCCCAAAATGCAACCGATAGAAAACCGAAAGGCTAAAAACTCGGCTTCGATGCTCAAGACTTTCACCTCTTGAATTTCTTTCCCAGGATCTCCCTCATTCCTAATTATTTTCTGTTAATTTTGAAAAAAAACTGTTCAATTCCCAGTCAGCTGGTGATTCGTCGTAACCAGCCTAGGGCCAGAAATTACCAGTAGCGGGTTTCACACTCCAGAGCTTCAAGGGGAACTGTGGATCCCTGGGCAATGACGCCACAGAAGAACTCGCCAAGATAGGTTTCGAGATGGTAGTGAGTAAGAAAGAAAGAAGGAGGAGCGGGTACGGGTCCAGCCCGTACCCGCTCCTCCTTCTTTCTTTCTTTCACACAGTTTCGTGCATGAATTTGCCAGAGAACAACTGAACTTCATGACAACAAATGGTGAAAAAAGTGAAAAATGGCAATGACAAGTCTATAAACGTGACCAACTAATTGACTTCTCAGCTTAAGTAAAAATTACCTCCGTAATAATAGGGATTATTATTACGGATCATTGCCCTTAAATTTTTTTAACTTATGCACTACAGACACCCCAATTTGCGGAGGTTGTTTCGACGCCGGCTACGTCATCCTGGCCATGACTTTCCGACGTGAAAAAATCCTCGTAACGGTGAGGTGCAGTTTTCAAATCAAATCGTTTATTGCAATCCATAATGTACATATACAGGTGGTAAATATAGGTTTGTGAGTGCTAAGTGATTGAGCTGACTTTTATCTCAGATTATCACTCCCTTGCGGGTTGAGTATTATCGGTCGTCTCTCCGCTCAACCTGTGAAGCACACTGGTGGCTTTTGTACATTTGGGCGGAGCTAGGCTTGCAAACTTAGCCAGGACAACGGAGTCTCTACTCTACTCTATCCGTTGTGGGTTTTTTTATGGATAGGAAATTACTTCTGCTCTGCGTGGAGCGGAAGAGAGTGTCAAACTCTTACTGACTAAAACACGTCCGTATTCCTCCTTATGCCTTTAACGTTCCAGGGCCGTGGTGACTTTTCGAACAAATTCCGCAACAGTAGTTAGTGTTCGGACAGTGAGCCAACCTACGCTCGCCATCTGCGGGCCCGCGCTTAGGGTGGCTGGGAATTGCCTTGCGACTCCCGACGCAACGCCCGGGTTGTCTTTTTCTGTTGCGGCGGCTGAGGGGGTCTACTCTCTTAAGCCCGAAGTCTGTAGTTTCGGCCTTAGTGTTTGGCGTTTTCTACTCCGTATCACCTACGGACTTACGATTGGTCCCGAACTAGGAATAACTATCAAATCGTGCTGTCATTCATTCTTATATTCTTCTCCGGACCATGGAGTAAACCAGGACGCCGCAGCCGATCGCCTCGACGAGGACACGGTGATGCTCCGCCCAAGCAGGGCAGACCTCCACCGTATACTCCACCATGTCCTCTGCGGAGACTTATCTTCTGATAGTTTCGGCATGACCATTAATCAAGCTCAGGGACAAACTATTAGTCGTGTTGGTGTGGATCTGCGGTAGTCCTGTATCTCGCACGGTCAGGCTGTATGTCGCTTTGTCGCAAGTAAGCAGCGCGCAAAGCCTGTGTATACGTACTGATGAATATCACATAACAAGTAATATTGTTTACGAAGAAATGTTTTAAGTGTTAATATTCGTTCGTTCTTCGTAATTTTGTAAGTCATGTCATAATCACGATGAGTACCTATATACATTTAGTGAGTTTGTGTACTTAATATCTTCCTAAATACGAAAAGCAAGCGCGAACGAAGTCGCGGGTACAGCTAGTGAAGAATATGGGCCAAGTAATTTACTAACACAATTTGGTTATAATGAATTGTTTTTAATGAGTTGATTTTTACCTACTGTCTTAATAATTTACTTTTATTTTGTGTGTATGATTTTATTTTTAATTTAAGGACCTATTATGGATATTTCAAACTGAAATAAACAATTATGTTTACCCAATATACAATGAAATATATTTTCAAGCATATTGTGCTGTTTGTTAAAATGGATTATGGTCACTTAGTTTGCATACTGACATAATAATTAATTTCCTTCCTCATTATATCAGGTTTATTAACGTAGCTATCTTTAAAAGTGGTTGAGATGAGACTAATATGCGTCATATAGTATAGTATATAATATGACGTAAATTCGCTAACTGCCATGTTCAAATTTAAAATATTGTATCTATACTATATTATAAATACTATATAGTCCCCCATGTGGGGGAGGCCTATTCCAACAATGGACGTCTTTCGGCTGATATGTTGATGATACTATAATAATATTATAAGGAGGTAAAGTTTGTAAGGTTGTAGGGGTAATCTCTGTTCGAAAGAGTTACCGCGGCCCTGGAACACAAAAGGTACTAGGAGGAGCATGGGTGGGTTTTAGTCAGTAAAAGTCTGACACTCCCTGCCGCTCCGCCCAGAGCAGAAGGGGTCATTTGATGATTTCCCAACCTTAAAAAAAAAGGGGGTAATCTCTGGATATACTGAACCGATTTTGAAAATTCCTGTTGTAGGTATATAGGCTATACAGAAACGGGAAATTCTAACGGGAAAGGGAAACAACGGAATATACGCGTACGAAGTCGCGGGTAAAAGCTAGTTTCAAATAAACCTACATGGGCATGAATTGAACGAAGGCAGTGCACAGCACCACTTGGATGTTTCTTATGATGTAGAACACGCAAGAAAATTCATATGGGACCTCTTTTAAAAATAATTGTGTTTTTGGCCTTAATTGAACTTAATTTAGATAATAGAGGAATAAGTATACATTATTTTATGATTTTTCCTGTTTTCCAAAGATACCATTATTCTCATAATATGAATAACACAAATTAATGATAAAGACAAGGTTTTCCATGTTTTTTTCCTGTTCATATCAAATCCTTGGTTCCGATTTTCACTTGCACTCTTCCGGCATTTCGTTATACGTCCGATTTTCAAGGTTCATTGCAAACACTTATACCTACTATAAGAAAGAAGTTAAAAACTAAAACCGGACTTCAGCAAATTCACGTTCTAAAAAGTATGAAACAAGAAAACATTCTCATCTGTTTATCTACAAACAATTCAATATAGAGGTACTTATCTTCCATTAAATAAACAACTGATACACGTGATATACCAATTTTAATGTATTTAATATTTATTCTTATTGATGTTCAGATGATAGCTGTGGTTGTATGCCACTTTGCCCTAAACTTTAGTGCTAAAGTTTGATGTTTCATTACTATAAACATACTATTTTACCAGAATAGGTGGCATAATACAACCACGGCTATCATCTGAACATCATTAAGAATAAGAAGCATATAACCAGCGGATAATTTAGACGCTTCCAATGACACCTCATTTGTCAAATTATGGTTTAGAAGTTATCACATGAACATACATACATACATAGATGCCGGTCAAATTCATAACCCTCCTTTTTGTTTCGCCGTAGTCGGGTAAAAAAAATTCGAAATCATTGATACAATTTCGTTTTCACGATGATGATACAAACAAATTTTCAGATTTGTTGTTGCTGAAATAGTAAAAATATTCTAGGTGGGTACCCACACGAATTATCCAAGCTACGAGTCTGTTTGCAAGATGTTTCGAAGGTCTAAGTGAACACATTTCATGTTATTGAATAAAGAAATAGTGGGTCAAAAAAATGCGTTAAAAGAAATCAAAACATTAGAACTGCTCCACATTGCTTTCAGATTTTACTTAATGAACTTCCTCATGCCATTCATCAATCCAAACAATACTAAAAATCTAAGTGTCAATTTTAGCACGTCCGTTCTTCACAATAACAAAGAAAGCGGCAAACTATTGTCTATACTTCTTCTATAGCAATCATGAACCATATGTTTTCGAAAGATAAAAAAAATGGCGCCAAACGTGAAAGGCGTCGGTCTGCTTGTGCAAATGTACAAATACTTCGCTTTTTTGGATCGTAGAATTAGAGAACTGGACTGAGCGTTCCCTGTTCAGTGAATACGGTCCGAAAAGTGAGAGAGCGTCAAAGCGATCGTGCGACATGTTGATGTCTTTTCCTAAAGTTCTGATTGGTCCACATCATGACGTCATGTTCCAATTTCAAACCACAACATTAATATATTGGCCGCACATTCGCTTCGTCCCTTTCCAAAAGTCAATAGGGATCATGCATGAAAAAATATTTGTTGTCTAACCAGTATACCTATCGATAAATACTCAAAAACAAATGTAAAGAGTGAAAGCCAAATCAAAATTAATCGAAAAACTAACGAGATAACAATTTTAAACTAACGTTTTTTTTGCGAGAGAGCAGATATATTTGATATATCCGCCCTCTCGCGAAAACATTGTTTCATATGGCAGGTGTACCATGTATGGGCGTACTAGACTTTGACGTCAGAGTCTGTGTCGGACTTCTCTTTCTAATTATGAACTTTGATGCTTTGTTGGTAACTTTTTTCAAGAACTAAATACTTTTTATTCAGCAAATAAAAAAACATGCAAAATGGGATATTTTGTGACGGTAATACTCAGTCCAGTTCTCTGTACCTATGTTTTCGATAATCCATCAGTCAGGCTGAACGTTATCTATCGTATTTCAGTGCATTTAAAACAAAAGGGGTTTTTATCTGACAGTTGGCGCCAGTCGGAAACCCGACATATTTGTCGGAGAATTATCACCACGCTGGAGGTCAATACAGTTTCCGTTGGCCACCGGGTTTTGTAAATTGAATGTGCAAATAATGTTTTGCTATTATTAGTTATTGAAAGTGCGAATGAGTTAAGTATACTAAGAACGATGCAGATGTTTGCTGCTTTTAAAAACAGTTCCTTCTGGGGTAGTCGGGACTAAGAAGTTTGTTTCTAAGTGTGTATTATTTTTTATTGACACTGTTGGCGCAGTGGTTGACTGCTGAACTGCGTGTCGCGGGTTATTCCCGCTTGGAACAAATATTTATTTATTTTTATTTTTTAAACTTTGTCCCACTGCTCCAACCACTGCGCCAACCGTGTCGTCAAATGGCATGGCCTACAGATAGTTGTTCCGAGTCTGGCTGTTCGTGTATGTGAGTATTATGTTTGTAAACGCACCCACGATACGGGAGAAATCCCTAGTGTGGAGTAACGTTTTATAAAAACGAGAAAAAAAAAGATTTAACACGAGATAAAAAATGGTTCAATTAAATGTGCTCCTTCAGTTAAAGGAGACGACAGCATATGCGTGCTTTGTTTACCTGGTTACCTAAATTATAGGTATTTATATTTCCAGCCTGTTCTGCCCCACAGCAGGGCAAAGACATCCCTTTCTTCCTTCCTAAGTGGGCGTCAGAATAAAACAGTTATACATCAGATAAAATTGAAACGCAAAGTTTAATTTTCAGTGGTGTAGTAATTTAACTCTAACATCAGTCGAATTATTAATGTGCTTAGGTTGTAAACGTACAAATTGCTTGTCAAGCCAAATCAAATCTTCTGCTAATCAGTCAGCCATCTTGATGAGATTCTATCTTTACCAGATACGTATCCGCAAATCATTCAAAGTAATTAATCCAGCTGTGCAGTCATTGTTTCAAAAGTATTTTATCGGAACTCAATAAAAACATTCACGGAACAAATGGTTCATTGACGAGTCGTCCTTCCGACGGGTTTTTCATTAACAAACAAAATATCAGTGGAGTGTGAAATAAAATGGCGAAGCATTGTCCTTTTTGAATAGACTGATGATGATCATTGTTCTTTTGGTGAATGAGTTGCCGAATCAGGTACGAAGTCTTTTAAATACATTTTCTAGTATGTTTTTTCCTCAAAAGACCATCACAGAGATTAACGCATGCTACTCATATGATTGTTACGACCCAAGAAAGGCCAAGAATAAGATCCAAGTCCCAAATCTAGATATGAAAAGAGACTCTTTTACTTCTAGAGTCCAGTACCAAACCGACTCAGAAGTCAGAAAGTCAGACTACTCTGAGCTGATTTTTTTTTCAGATAGGAAACACCGAACTTATTTGGTATTTATAACTTTTGTCGTGTAAAAATCTTTATTATGGTATACGTGTTGATATCTATACCCATTATTTATCTATCACTATAGTTACAGCTGTAATAAATAAATTTATAAACTGAACAGCGGATATCGCCGTTATCATCAGACTCCAACATTAAACAAGCAATACCCGGATTTCCATTTCAGTTCTCATATTTACGATTTTATCCTTATTTTGCGCATCTGTCCTTAATTTTAGTAAGGGCAACATTTAATCTGTTTAGGCGGGTGGCAACATTTTATGACATTTTAACGTCAGTCCTTAAATTTGAAGTCGTAAAACTTTAGAATGTTATTTTACGACTAACTATATTTTATCCTATTATAATGATAATGCTTTGGACATAATTTATTTACCGAAGAATAAAAGATAACTTGATTATGTTATGTAATCAAATTTTAACGGTCGGTACAGGACGAGATAAGTGACAATAGAATAATATAAATCGCCTACTTTGTATTATAATTTATTCTGAACGATACGGGCTTAGAATATGAATGTGTTTGTGGGGTGTGGAGTTATTTTTTAATGAATGATGGTGTAAGTACCATGATACTCGCATTGATATTTTTATGTGTCCGTTTTTGCCTTCATTTGTTTCATCAAGCTTGACCCAAACCCAAAGTACGTATCCACCTATAAACATAGTACAAGAATTTAATAAAATGGAATAAAAACATTTATTATACGGCGCAGACACAAACGTACAGCAACAAAGACAAAATAAGTGACAGAAATACCCTACTGAAACATCCCATACTAGTACTATGGCCTAATGAAAGAAAATAAATCTAAAATCCAAATTGAGAAGCGAAATATCCTAAAATAACCACTCCGTCATCTAAACTTTGTACACTGTCACGTCACGTAAGAAATCCGTCTTTTTGACACCCGATAATGTTTTTGATAATAATCTGTGTTGACATAAGAAACTGGCTACCAACGCGAGTCCCCCAAAAAGAAAAAAAAACACGAACCATAAATCATCCATAGATTATAAAAACAGTAAATAAAAACTCAGATGCTAATCGTTCGGCTGGGTTTCTTGGGCTACCTGTTTTCTATCGTCGCTTTTTTAGAAAAAGGTCCATCCCTGTATTATCGAACATTGAATATTAAAATTTATGTTTATTGTTATTAAATAACCGTTGATCAGGAATTTAGAATTGTAATGTAAATTTAATTAAATTAATTTCTGATCTTTTGTAATGCTACTGACAGTTTATAAATGCCCATGAATGCCTTGTGTGTGACATAAAATGTTTTGAAATTTTGCACTTTATTTCACTCAGCAATGGATTATGAATTTAATCATTTAATTTAATCTCATATGATTTAAATTGTTGCTTAGTATATTAAGCAATAAGGTAGCCAATTGATTGCCTATTTATCTGTATAGAGGGCTTTGGACTCAAGTAGGATCTAAGCCTGATTCATTGCCCATTTCTACTTTTGTCACACATTGGTATGAATGATTGTGGCCATCATATCTATGGCACCTGTCTACTCTTTGGCACACATAAGTCATGTTCCAGAAAGTATTATTAATACCAGCACTATTATTAAAAGCTCTAATTAAAGCTTGTTATCGCTTTGCAGCTCAGTGTACAGCTGCATTCAATTTCAAGCGCAAACGTGTAACGTTTCAAGTTACATGCACATGTTTGTTGAAACAATGTACAAGCTGTGAAAAATTCATTTACATTATGCACTACTTTTGCCTTCGGCTTCGCCTGCGTTAAAGACGGAAATTAACCACAGGGAACGTATTCCTAGGATAAGAGATACCCCTTATCCTAGGAGTACGTTCCCTGAGGTTAATTTCCGTCTTTTATATTAGACAAAATGACATTCTACCAGCGGTAGCACTTGTCAATCTCATACATTTTTGACTTTTTGGAATTCGTGTCTATTGAAAATGATCTTCTCCAAGGTCAAATATGCCAAACCTTTCTCAGATTGGTTCAGAGAGCAGACGTGAAAATGTAACAAACACCAGAAACAACAACAGAAAGACAGAGTTACTTTCCCTTTAACATATTCATTTGGATTAGTAGTTCTTAGAACAACACTTGTAAACTTCACACCTTCACGAACATTAATCTTAGCTCTAAACAAATAACCTTCTGATTTTGATTCCAAGAAAGATTTGTCGAAAATCCGACCTCTATCACATGTGACAGTTTCATGTTTGCTGAAGACTTTTCAAAGGAGATTATACCCTATCTCCGTTGATTCAAAGTTTAATACAGAAAGGCCTTGAAGTTATAAGTGCATCCTGCATACGTGATCGAGGGGCGAGTTCCAAATATAAAAGTTATGTCCTTGGGAACTGAGTCCCCTTACACAATAAGCATGTTTTAAAAATCGTCAGAATGTGGTTTTTTCGTGTGTCATAAAGTTTTCATCCCCTTTTGTAGACAGTTCGGCTTTGTAACATTTTTGTTACATTTTATTAGGGCCGTTAATTTGACCTTTACAAAGTTTATAGTTTTGGGTGTTAAAAGTCTGATCTTAAGTTATGATTATGTTCTACTTTATAAAGGTGAGCAGTTGTTTGTGTCTATTATAGATTTGTTGATCCAGTGACCCCGCATGTATGGCCATAAAATAACTGTTACACTTTTATTTTTTATCTAATAATCGAGTCGATCGATACGTGAGCGCATCGACACCTAGAAACAAACCAATCAATATTTCTGCCTTTTACTGAAACACTGGCCTTAGTAGTGGCCGAAGTGCGAGTTTTCAAACGCATTCGATGTTTGAAAGCTCGCATTTAGCGTAGGTATACCACGGAAACGTCAATTTGTACTAAAATTGAATGAGTTTCATTCTTGGAAATTATCTTTTTTCCATACGATTTAAATATCTAATAATCGATTGAAAAAGAATAATAACTCGCACTACTAGACCCTCTGATAACTGAGAGTACTTGGTTTTCCACTTAGCTAGAAACGCAAATTAGCTACACAACCATGACGCTATCTGCAGCTACTTTTTACTTTGGTAGGTACTTACATACTTCATTTTAAAGATAGGTGGCCTTTGAAAGCTCAAATACAGAGAAACAAAATTCATCATCAAATTCTACCAACCGCTTTACAAGGCAACCGAAGGTCTTCAAGACATTGAACGCAAGTTACTCAGTCCAAAAATATTCATACATTCATATATTATTGATGTCTCCGGGACATATTAATCATTATGCGAGTAGCATTCAAAGCTAAAGGGTTACCAAAACCACCGCAGCGTCTTATTTCAACACTGATGAATAACTTTGTCCCATACCATTCACGAATACTTTACCAAAGGACAGTACTGTCCGTGCCAGGGTCCCCAACCTTTTAATCAAAGCGATAGAGTTTAAAGTCCAATGAAAATAAGGTTCGAGGGTGCTGTTTAAAAGTTTGTAAATCTTGTCCTTCAGTTTACTAATACCAGTTGCTTATTCAGATGTTTCCCCTTTAGTAATAAATTAAGATTATGGCAGATTAAAGCGTAAGCTCTAAAAGCCAGGTATTTTTTATACTAAATGTGAGATATGGTTGTTATTTGATGGCTTAAAGAAACCGAAATTATGTTGCTAACGCTTATGCAATGTACGGTCGCCAAATCATTTAAGTACATGAGATTTTGGAGCTTAAGGTGCGTTCAGTTGGTGTTGTAACTCTGTCTCATTGAAAAGTTCATAATGTTCATAAAATGAGAAGGATAAGTACATACATAGTAGTAGTAGGGTAGTAGATACATCGTCGCTGGATAGTATGACTTTTGATTCTGTTTATAGACCCAGCAATAATAAGTAGACTGGCGATAAATCCAAGTACCTACTTTGAGGTTTTTATGTAAACGCACCTTCTATTTCGCAAAAAAATGTTAAGGGCCAGAACACCGAATCAGAATAGGTTATCCTGTTCAGGGCCTAAACCACCAACTCTTGAAGCAGTATTACTTTAATATTACTTCCAGTGAGAAAGAGACGGAGCTATACGTCCTGTATAGCTCCGTCTCTTTCCCACTGGAAGTAATATTAAAGCAATACTGCTTGAGTTGGTGGTTAGGCCCCTGATTCGGTGTAACCTATTCTGATTCGGTGTTCTGGCCCTTAACATTAAAAAAAAAAAATTTAAACCCATGAAGGGTTTAATTTTTTTTATAACATACAATGTGTAACAGAATAAACGCAATACTTACCTCTTAAGGGCTCATTTTACCTACGTATCATTATGAACAACTTTTACTATGGGATGAACACTGAAATCGCTAAAAAAACAGCTGTTCGGTAGGTACATTTTTAGCAGTCGTTTTTTTTTTCGCGTTTCAGTGTTGTTTCAATGATTCCTTAAGGGGTATTGCGATTAGTCTGTTACAAGTTGAATATGTAATACAGAAGAGTGCATCGACAGAAGACCATACTACAAAAGAGAACTTCATTTTTTTTTCGCTTTTGAATGCAGGAAGAAGAAATCTGCAAAAACACAAAAAGGCGAGACTTTACACGTTTTTCTTCGATTACGAAATACTCAAGCAGTTAAGTACATTTGCGGAAACAAAGTGTTGAAAGTGACAACAGTCTGGCTAACCACACATCACTTTCTACCCATTAAGTTACTTACAATGAAGTAAATTGTCAGTCCCTTGCCTGTCTTTAGGTAAAGATAAAAAAAGTAGTGTATTGTCGAACAAATTGTTACAATTTGCCTAAAGACGATGAAATTGTCGAAAACGAAATCAGTTCAACTGGCGAAACAATAACAATCATAGTTTTTTGATGTTTTATTATTTATTACTATTATTGATAGGCACGCGCTTGACCACTATCTCACCTGATGGTAAGCGACGATGTGGTCGAAAATGGAGCACGTTTGCCTAGAAGTAACCTATTCACACTTGAATTAAAGACTCCCTTAAAGAAGGTTGTAGCTATCAGGAAACACAGACTCTGGTAGGGAATTCCACTCCTTAGCTGTACGCACAATGAATGTATTCCCAAAACGCTTTGTGCGTGTGGGTGGGATGTTCACCATGTACCGGTGGCGCATCGCCGTACGCCTTGTGGTCCGATGATGGAACGGGCTAGGCGGAATCAATTATCTATGCAATTCCGTTGCACACTCTCCAAAATGCAACCGATAGAAAACCGACAGGCTAGCAACTCGGCGTCGATGCTCAATGACGTTTGTTTCAGCAAACAACATGTCACCAACAAGCTTATGAAAATCAAGAATCCTTGATAAGCTCTTATTAGCATTTCGTGCTCTATGATTAAAAGTGTAGAGATTAAAAAAACCGGGAATTCGGGATTCATGCTCTATTACTAAAAGTATAAAGATTAAAAAAACCGGGAATTCGGGATTCATTCAAAAACGTCCACCTGCACTTGACAATTTACAATCGTGACAATAGTCTTGTATTTCCTGTATTTCTGACGCATCACCAAACAACCAGCAAACAGGGCCCCAAAACTATATATATTTTTTTTAAGCAATGTTCGCATTCGCATCTCAGACGCCATCTGTCAAAAAAACCTCAATTTTCATATACTTTTGACAGAAGCGAACGCGAACGTTGCTTAGAAATTAATGCTTTACAACAACTATTGTGATTATTTTACTTAGAAACGAGCTCTTACGTAAAAGAAAAAGTGACATTCAATCAGCAATAGCTATTTTCGAAATGGCTAGGTGTCATTTTGGTCGTGTCTATCAAACACTTTTTCGACTCTTTGAAAATATCAGCGAAAAAAAATATGAGATTGATTTTCGTATGGCTTTCGGTGATTTAAGTTTAATTTTATTTGGTCTAACTAATTTATATACATTTATTTAACTATATACATTAAATAAATTAAAAAAAAAGAAATATAGCGTCAAAAAATTCGACCCCATCGCTGTCGACTGTTGTATGGCAATGCTTATCCTCTGTCCGAGGTAAAAGCCAGCCCTTGGGTCACGTGAAGTGTCAACTAAGCTAGCGAGTTCTTTAAATAACGCATGAGCACTCGAACCCCACGGTCCAAGAGTTTCAACCCCAAACGGCTCGAAAATGTAATTGCTAAGTTATTATATTTCCGCCGTTTAACGTTCTCAGCAGCCGCAGAGGCAGCACCAGCACAGCACGACGAGCTAGGAAGATGGGATGGCGCAAGAGTTTCGACACAAGTAGCGTCCCACACTAAAGGCCTGCTCATCTTCCACAGAAATAATGACTAACTTCTTCTTCTAGTATACGTGTAGCCTGAGCCATATTTCCTCTTACAACATTCCGATCACTCCTTTATTTCAATAACATTCTTAGTCACAATCGATCGCAAATGTCATCGTTCCAGGTCGTAATTATTTTGTACTGTGCCCCTATTTGGGGCACAGTACATAGACTGAAATTGTAGGTGTGGCACAACTGGGTTAGCGTTACATTGTGCCCATTAATTATTAGAAATATTGGGCTTTTACTATTCATATCCTTCCATTTAACAAAGCCTTTGATTGATACTTTTAGAAGGTTTTTGCTTTAGGCGTCACAATGGCTACTTGATAAATACCACTTTCGATTGGAGAGCAGTTCAAATCGATCAAGTATTATGGAGTGTTATTAATAACTTTTCTTCCATCAAACAATTGTTGTTTTTGTTTGCTACACATCGTCGTCACTTTCTAAAATAATTAAAAATGAAAATAATGAATGGAATTGATCGTTAAGAACACTGTTTTCTTAACAGCTTATGGCGAAAATGAGTACGTAGTGGTATTTACTTTTGGAAACATCATTCTTAGAAGCTTATGCATCAGGTTAGTTAAATATGGAAGTTAGGTCTATATTGTCTGTTGGCACCTTGCATGCAAATGCTTGCATTACCTATGTCTTGCTAACCATTAATTGATGGGCACTAATGATGGATGGAAAACCTTTAGCCATCATTCTCAAGGCAGTTCAATGGAGCAGAATATTCATCATCATCATCATCATATCAGCCGAAAGAGATCCACTGTTGGACATGAGCCTTCCCCAAGTATCGCCACAATAACCGGTCCTGTGCGTCTCGCATCCATCGGCTGCCAGTAACCCTCACCAGGTTTTCGGTCCACCTTGTGAGAGGCCTTCCAACGCTGCGAAATCAAGGGTAAAAGGGCTGCCGGGCACTAGGGATCATGTTTTTGTTGAGCTTATCATTAAGGAAGGGATGGGGGGGTTGCCATAATCGTCACGTTTGGCAGAGGGGTTGGCGATCGCAGTGTAGCTGTTGCAATGTACAGAGAATGCCGATTCTTTGGTGAGTCCATTAGTCACCTCACTCGCCTCTTACGACACACACGAGGCACGAGGCAGAATATTTTAGTGTAATAATATAACGCTAAAAATTTGTAAGACTGCCCAAGTTTCGAAAAGCTCACTTCCAACTAAACCCACCGTGTCTTACCCGGTCCTATTCAATTTGTAACGAGCACGGCTCATACACATTTTGTACGTAATCGTTACGAACATAAAAAATATAGCACCACATCACTTTCCCTCTTACAAGCGTCTTGCTAATAAATGAAATGAGTACAAAAGGTAAAAATTTAATTTTGATTTGAATTTGGTCCGATATTTCACCGGTGTCAAGATAAAATGGACAACTACTATTTACTGTCTTTGCTAAAGGTCATAGGTTGGGGCGTACTCAAGTTTCTTTATTGCCAATTCATACTTTCGACATTGTGATATTGTTAAAATAAATCGCAAAGAAGTAGGAATTGAAATGAGGTCCGATATAAAATTTTATCTCGCGATTTTTATGGAAGCAGGCACAGGAAAATTTTATTATTAAATCTTGGGGCGCTGGAAATGCCAAGTGGCAATTCGAATTCTATTTCATAGGAGATGGAAAAGGAATTGGTTATCATTTTAATATCAGGTAGCGTATTAGATAATGCTTGTGCAAATGATAATGTTTACTGCATTATCCTTTTATCACTGTTGGTCTTATTTTTAATCTTTAGACAATGAAGATATAAAATTAAATTATTATAATTTTATTATTTAAATACCGGATTGAGGTCGGTATAAGTAGTCTCTACATCATATTTTTGTTACCTAGCAGAGCTGATATTAATTGGTACCTACCAATGTGACTTTATTGAGTTTAATTGCTTGTCATATCTCTTTGAAATGAAACAAGTAAATCTTGATAAGTCATTTTGTGTTATGATTCAAAATGTCCTCAATAAATGGACTGATTAATTTTAACTACTGCAGCATGTAAAAACTCCTAAACAAACAACTCAAGTGATTCATTTATTACTTTTCTCCGTAAACTTATACGGAGAAAAGTAATAAATCAATCACTAAAATTCGTTCAATGATAAATGTCAGAAATAAATCAGATGAATCACGTTTTGTATGGGTCTGAAAATAATAAACGATATTTTGTTAAAGAGAGCAAAGTGGAAAGGTGTAACCTTGAAAGGTAAATCCTACGCATAATTTGAATATGAATGTAGATGGCCATAAAAGGAGAGGTAAGAAACAATGAATGGACTGTGTCACAAATGGTACGTCTAGAAAATAAGTAACTACTGAGAAGTGAAGATGAAGACAAAATGGGTTCCGTGCAATACGAAAAAATTAGGAAAACGGTAAAAGTAAATTTATGATCTTATTAGTAAGTACCATATTTATCATGCTAAAATAAATTTAAGATTAATTTATGAATTGAATAAGAAAATGATTTTGTTCAATAGAAAGACTATAGAATAGGTCCAGAGGAAACGAAACAAAATATCTATGTAGGTTGCTATTGATTTATGTAAAAAGAAACCGACTTCCAAAAAACACTATAAAGTTCAAAATAACTTTAATTTCGGAAGTCGGTGTTTTTGGTTGCTTCTTCGCCATTTGACACCGACTTCCGAAATTAAAGTTATTTTGAACTTTATAGTGTTTTTTGGAAGTCGGTTTCTTTTTTTTGTGAAAAAGTTTTTTATTTTTCACTTTTTAGTGGTACCCCACACCTAACAACACCACTGGATAGTCACAGGAAAGCAAAAGTACACAATTTCGTGTAAATGAATGATTTTTCCACATATTTTTTCCAGATATTTGAATTTAAAAACCAAACTACTGAACCGATTTTGATAAATTTCAACCATACATTTGAAAGTATACCCTTTCCAACAAAAAAAGATTTTTTCAAATCGGATAGCAAGCGACGGAGTTATGCCCGAAAAAAAAAAAATACAAACATCCGAATTGAGAACCTCCTCCTTTTTTAGAAGTCGGTTAAAAATACTATTCATCGAGCTTTACTACATACAAAATCTGCCTTTAGTTTTTTTCTACTATCTGACACCTATTCAATTGAAAAATACATTAACGCATCCTTAAATCCCTAACAAATTCTATAAAGAAAATTAAAATCCTTGTTATCAGACCATCCCATCTACAGGATTATCGAACATAAGAACCATTTACTTCCCGGTTGATTAAATTTTATTGGTTACAAAGTATAATTAGAAAAGAAGGAAGGAGGATGGAGGTTTTTATTGGTTAGAAATGATTATGATCTCATACGCATAAATCTTTTTATTAATGCGTGGGGATCGGTACAATGCATTGTTTTAAAATTTTAATAAGGAATGGATACTTATAGGAGTATTCTTGAATCTTAGATCAGGTTTGAGATAAGGAATAATCGATGAAGCTTAACGGTTTCTTTTTAATTTTGGTCCTTTACTGATTTTTTTTTTGTTTTTCGCTGTGTGAACAAGTAAGTTTTTAGTTTTTGATAACTTATAAATTCACAGGACACAGGATGTCCCTCCCTTATTTGACTAACAGATAGAGCCATTAAAAACTTACTTCCTTTTATTTTTAAATTTCACCGGTGCCACTAAAACAAAATTAAGTACCTACGTCTTACTTATCTGAAAACTGCAATCCAAGTCTCACATTCATAAGGCAATACAATGTTTCCAAGTTGCTATCTAAGTATCGTTATTATAATCCATCGCTATTATGACATTATGATATATTACAGTTCTTAAAGGTCCGCAAACCTGTCTGCTACTTAGCATATGATTACAATCTGTATCTGAACACACCATATCGTCAGACGTGACTTCATTAGCTGCCTCACCTATGGCTGTCTGAGTTATGTGTTAACTGTCGACTGTGTTTAACATATTGGAACGTGGGATTATCACTTTATTATTGCTATTGTAATTATCGTCTGTTTTCGTTCCAGAGTTCTCCCTTTTATTTAGAACTCCATTTCCCGAGGATCATCACATTGGTCGAATTCTTATATTTTTGACTTAGTGCGGATGATGTTTGTGTGAAATGGACGGTTTGATATCATCATCTTGATCTGGTCTTTAGCTTGTTGGGCTATATCGTAGGGCACCGGCTAGCACTTATGTTAAAGGGCTTAAAGGTCCGCCAACCTGTCCGCTGCCTAGCACATGATTACTATCAGTGTCTGAACACAACATATCGTCAAACGTGACTTCATTAACTGCTTCACCTATGGGTGTTTGACATTATGTGCTAACGGTCGACTGTATTTAATATATTGGAATACGGGGCTGTCAGTTTGTTGTTGCGATTAAAATTTAACACATTCTAAGATGTTTCGCTTGCTCATTGAAAAATAATATTTAACTTCCAACATCTTCTCGTTCTTTCACTTCTCAGTTTTCAGGTATTGAATTATCATATATTATGTATGTATTGGTTTGTCCCTAGTCTTACATGTTTTGGTTGTGATATTGTTATTATAGTATCTCTGGTTATTTCGTTGTATCATCATCAAAATTATCGAAATTATTGTTAGCCTACTTGACCAATGCAGTTAAGGTCAGCTATCCTTTGGGCTATTTTGTGCTACCTATATCATTTCCATCCATATCTTTAGAATATTGTGCTTACAGGTTTATCCAATGCTGGAAGACTTTCAATAAGAAAACCGAATTATTTATTTTAATTCAAAATCTATTTTGAGCTAAATCTGCAGAGGAAGGCCATAAATCATAACAAACGTTTTTAAAAACATAATATTTGTCCCCATCGAAGAGAAAACATCGTGTGTGACACACACGCCATGTGCAAGCGCAGAAATACTACAGATATTTGTAAATCTGCATTGTGAAAATCATACCAAACAACCCAACAGTTGGTTTGAGTCACAGCATGACACATTTAGGCCACTGATACGAGCCAATACCGAAAAACAATTGAATTAATGCGTTCGAAACATGTAGTTCCATTTTCGATGCTGGTTATGTTCCAAAGGCACTTGGAAGAGGTTGTATTAAAATAGCAATGGATAACGAATTAAAGCTGGTTATTATAGTCCTGGTTTTCAAAGTTTAAATCAACGTTGGGGAGTACGGACTGGGACGGTCCACGGGTAGACATATTTTTAGACTGCGTATCTTATGTTAGTCATTATTCTGAATGGCCAAAGCGCCACTTGTAATGTTTTAATCAATTTTGTCTATTCATTTTGTTGCAAGTGACAAGTGCAAGTGAGTCACGAATGAGAGTGTCTCTGAAAGTATCGATAAGTAGGTACCTTTTGCATTTAATCGCAATGTCTAAGTTTCTTACGGATTTAACTTATTGATATACAAACTTAACTACAAAAAAAACCAAAACGCTTCGTTTAAATACTGATTTGGAGCTCCTAAATTCAAGAAACTGCTATTTTAAAATAATTGGCCTATTGGTGGAGTTTTATCTTTTACTGGCAATTGAATTTGAAATTACGTCTTTATTCATCACTAAGTAGCCAAGCTGTAACATAAATATGATACTGATACTTTCCCTGGTCTTGATTAAATAAGGAAAATTATGTAGGTAACTTGAAATATTGAAAGTGGTATAAAACTTCAAGTGAATTGATAAACAAATGAATCCAGTGTTAGTAGTTTTTAGGTCGCTTTTTTTTTTCGATATGACCACTATCAAGTTAACACGCAAGGGCTATCAACTGCTTAATCAGACTATCCTGTGGTGGCCTCAAATGAATTTAAGGCCCCCAGCCAAGGCAACAAAGCTAGCTACAAAGGTCGCTGAAAAATCGGCGCATTGAAATGAAAAGGCTAGGCCACCAAGTAGTTGCGGATTTTGTTCGAAAGATTTTACCGCGGCCTTGGAAAGCAAAGAGCACTACGAGGAGCTCGGATGGGTTTTAGTCAGTAAGAGTCTGACACTCCCTTCCGCTCCAGGAGTTATTTGATGATTACCAAACCAAAAAAAAAAAGACCAACAAGTAAACGACTAAGCTAATTGGGTGCGATGTATATAAGCGTTATTCATTATTTACTGTTACTGTTCGATTTCTAAGTATAGAATTTTCGATGTCTTTAGTGCTAGACGTTATGATGAATGTAAGTATGTGGAATTTAGTCTGCTTTTCAACCACACCTTTTCACTTTTTTAGTTTGTTTTCCAGAAAAGTTTTTCCGAGAACAATTTTTGGAATGCGGAGCCGTTCTTGGCTATCAGTTTTAGTTTTATAAATTACCTGTCTAACGAAGTATCAAAACAATTCTGTTTAATTTTTCCTCTTCAGAGAACATTTTACAGAAGTATTTGGTTTGACGGTTTGTTTATGATCTGCCTTAAATATTTCAAGTGCAACAGAAAATGTAGGTTTTGGCAGAGATCCTAGGCTTCTCCATAAATCTTCTTTCTGGTAAATATTTCTTGTGAAACTTGAAAATGAGATAAAAACCATGGCCTAAACTTGTTTTATAATACCATCCCAGTAAAAATATAATAAATTGGTATACCTATACCAATTTATTATATTTTTACTGGGATGGTATGGTTTATTTTACAGCTATCGGAAACAAAAAAATGTTTTTATTACATCACTGGTTTATGCGGGAAAATATAGATGATTTAATTATGTTCTATAGGTCTGATCGTGATGATGACTAGGTACAATGTTAAAAAATACTTGTCCTACATACCTATTATTAGGGTACATAATTTATTCTTCCTCTAAAAATTCTTTAGTATTTTGAATCAGGACTTACTTTTTTAAATACTTTTCTATCAGTTGTCATCTTAGTTTAGTCACCACTAGTTTGCGGATTATTATTACTAACATATTTTCAGCCTCTAAAAATTAAATTCAGTAGGTAATATAACCGCAAACTTCTAGAATACAGCTGCCTTATAAATAGAAAGATCAGCTGCCCCATCAGTAATTAATCAAACACGACGAACTTTTACTCTTATTCTGTCTGGCCTTAGTAAGTTTGTCTGTCACTCCAATTGCCCTGCAGACATTACTGTTAACCCCTTTGAAATGTCAAGTTAAACCCAGCCCTGTTGACTTGTTAATTAGGAACTGTATTTTAAATCTTACATTTGTTCGAAATTCAAAAGTATTCTTGGGCTACTGGTAACCATTCTGTCAATGTCAAAGGATTTTTTTAAGTAAGCAAAGGCATCTTTCTTTGCGGCCTGTAGGATTAAAATCAACAAAAGAGTTTTTGCATAACAATAGATTTCTTTTTAATTACGCTGGTAGATAATTGTCCTTGTTTGTGTTATTGTAATGTAGTACCTACGGTTTGTTTTTTTTTTCTGCGTTGAAATGGTAACTTAGAAGCATTAAATCGGATTAAATTGTTTGATCCTCCATCGGTTCATTAACATTTGAATACACAGGACTTTGTTCCTGTATTAACGTTGTTTAACTCACTAATTGGACGGGCCTTTGTAGTGTTTATTCACAGTTTCACACAGTAGCCAGGGGATAGATCAACAACAGACCCTTTTAACAATGTTAATTTGAATAAACATTGTTAGTTGACCTGAAGGGTTGGTTTTAATTGGATTATGCATTTGGGTCTTCCTTAGTCTAATTATCATTTAAAATAAAATGTAAATACCTTCCAACTCTGTACTGTACCCCAATTGGCAGTATAACTGTATGTGATTTTGAAATACTTTAAAAAACCTATACAATTATACAAGACACAAGCCTCAAACAAAACATATCATCTTATTACAGGTGTACAGCTACTAGGTGTGTAGTTTGTGCTCGGCCTTAAAATACAGCGTCTTGTTTTGTTTTTTCAGTAATACAAGAGATGACTATGTTTGTACTTGATGTATTGTTTAAAATCCACCTGGATGTTGGATGCAAGCGGCTTCTTTTTGCAAAGTGCTTTTTCAATTAGCGTCTTAACTGTTGCTAGGCTGTATAAGTTTGAAACACATGTCGGTTCACAATTACTTTTTGCAATAAACATTATGTCTAAGTTGTATATTTTGCTGAAAATTTATATGCGAGCCACATGTTCCGAAGCAAAATACCTATAGCTACAAAATTGGCTTACAGATACGAAGAGCTTATTGCCAACCATCAATAAACTCCAACCTCTTTGCTTAAAGAAAAATAAGGTTAAAAATAAACGCCAAACTCGTTACCAATGTAACACACAATACTGCAATAAAAACTCAAAATTATAATACTTATTAAACAGCGAGACACATCGAAATTTTTTTTTTTTTTTTTTTTTTTCTTTGGCTTCGCACGGTTTGTGCATTTAGCCAATGTCACGTTTTCGATTTGCATTGAAGAAAATAAAGGTAGGGAAACGGAATAGGAATAACTAATTTAATTTGAACGGAATTTGGGGTAGGATAGAATAAATAGGATCAGTATTTTTTTTTTTTTGAAATGAGTGAAATTACAATGATAAATTTACAACTTAATATTATGAATGGTGATGAATGAGACTATACATTTATATACAGGAAAACTATTTGTACAAAGTAAAGAGAGTATTGAGGAAGGAAAAGGAATACCAAGAGATAAGAGGTTACTGAAAAAGGAAGAACGGTCGTATAAAGGACAGGAGAAAAAAATGTGATTTAAGTCGCCTACATCTGTGCCACACAAGCAAATGGGGTCGTCAATTATATGAAATTTGGCAAGATGGGCTGGGGAACAAACATGACCCATTCTCATCCGTATTAAAACGGAGGTCTCCTTTTTGCCAAATTTTGCCCTGCCAAACCATGGTTTATCCGGAATCTCAGGTTGAATAAGAGAAAAATAATGTCCCTTCGTTCTGTTACTGATATCCCAAGCTACCTTCCAGGTGTCCCGAAGAAATCCCTTGGGCAACGTTACTAGGTCATGAGTAAAATTTTTATATGGGACTAAATCCCCACAATGTACCGCATCACCAGCCAGAGCGTCAGCCACTTCATTGCCATGTATTCCAGCGTGAGCCGGAATCCATGCAAATTGCAGTGAGTTACCCTCAGTGATCATTCTGAACGCAAATTCTCTTATTGAATAAATTATAGCAATCTGAAACTTGCTTTCGTAAGGGGATTTATTGATGGCTAGAAGAGCGCTTCGAGAATCAGAAAAAATTATAGCTTTTTTAAGCTTTAAAACACGAATATATTCAATTGCTTTCAAAATGCCGAAGCATTCCCCTGTAAAAACCGAAGTCTCCGGAGGTAGCTTTATTTTTTGTGCGATGTTGTATTGAGAATGGTAAGTACCTATCCCAACACAACCCGTCTGGGTACGTTTAGCAGCATCGGTAAAAATGTGGTGGTAATCTAAATGTTCAGTCAGAAAATGGTTAAAATTTAAATGGCAATCGGGATCTGATTTACTCACACAGTCAAATGTTATGATGGGACTGAATTGTAAACTCTCATAACTACTGCTAAACATGGGGAGTTTAGTGGAACTGTGAATAGGAGAAGAAAGAGAAAGGAATTTTTTATAGCTGACAACTAAACAAGGAGCACGTTTATGGGACCAGTAATCTGATGATTCCATCTGTAACATTAAAGAGTTCAGTTTAGGAATGAGAGGATGAGTTGAGAACTGAAGAATGCGGAACAAGTATTTGTCAGATAGGAATTGTCTTCTAAGATATAAGGGAGCATCCCCGCATTCGACTTGGAGTGCATTAATGGGACTTGACTTCATAGCACCCGAAATTATGCGTAAAGCTTTAGACTGGATGCGATCCAATTTTTTAAAAGCCATGACACTGCCAGGTTCTAGAACGAACAATCCATAATCCAAAGTGCTTCTGATGATTGCGTTATAAATAAGTTTTAAAGAAAAGGGATGAGCGCCCCACCACACACCAGAAAGGCATCGAAGCATGTTTAAGTGATTTTCACATTTGTTAACAATGTAGTCACAATGGGGAACACTGCTTAATTTAGAGTCAAATATTACACCTAGATATCTGAATTTATCTTTTACTGGAACAGGTATTCCTCTATACATCAGATGTACTAAAGGTATATTTTTCTTCCGGGTGAATAAAACAGCCGCACTTTTAGACGTGGATAAATCCAAGCCATTTAAATGTAACCATGACTCCAGAGTAGACAAAGCAGAATTAACATTAAAGCTAGCTTGCTCAACAGAGAGACTTGACGAATACAGTAACAAATCGTCGGCGTATTGAAGAACCTTAACATGTTTAGTTAAGGACGAGTCCATATCAAAAGTGTAAATGTTGTATAGAAGGGGACTGAGCACAGATCCCTGTGGGAGACCTCTCCATACAAGACGAGATACTTCATGATCTCCTATTTGCATATTAACAGAGCGTGCAGTCAGGATATTTATAATGAAATTTGACAAATTCGATGGAACCTGTAAGGCTTTTAATTTATTTTGTAAAATTGATAATACAACATTATCATAAGCCGCATTTATATCAAGAAAAGCTGCTACGGTGGAATGGTTAATAGAGAAGGATAATCGAATATCTGATGTTAAAATACTTAAACAGTCAGTGGTACTTTTACCTTTTCTGAAGCCATATTGAGATTCTGCCAGAAGGCCCTTACTTTCAACATACCATTCTAGACGATTTTTTATTAAGTGTTCCGCTATTTTCATTAGAATTGAAGACAAAACAATGGGACGATACGAAGAAGCATCAGATGGTGTTTTATTTGGTTTAAGGAATGGCAACACCATTTGACATTTCCATTCATCAGGGATGTGTCCAGTAGTCATAACAGAATTAACAAGATTTAAATAATAAATGAGGACGTCGTCATTTAAATTAGCAAAAAAGGAATACGGAATTCCGTCAATGCCCGGTGCGGAGTCCTTAGTTTTATGAATAACAGCCTTTAATTCAATGAGGGTGAATGGTAGCTCCAACGTTACAAAAGCATCATGATTACTGGATACAAGAGGCAAATTAAATTCAATAGCCTCAGGCACCCAAGGAGGAGCCAATTTATTTAAAAAGTCACTGGCTAAAGAATCGGGAATAGAAGCAGGGTTATTATAAATGGACCTAAATCTACGAATATTACGCCAGACGATTGTAGGGTGTGTATTCGGTGAAATTGACGTGCAAAAGTTACGCCAAGATTCAAATTTTTTCTTCTTGAACAGTTTACTAGTTTTGTTAATTAGGTTAGTAACGAGTTCAAAATTATCATCAGACATATCCAAGTTATAATTGTATTCAGCCTCTTTACGTTTGTTAATCAATTCTGTGCACTCCGAGTCCCACCATGGAGGCGAAGGAATTGAATTCATATTTTTATTTTTTAGAGGAAAAACTTCATCTGCCGCCGCAATTAATGTGTGCTAAAGCTGCTGCACAAATATTTTCATTGCTATCAGATAAGACAGGCAAGGAGCAAAGCTTTATGTCAACAGTTTCCCTAAATTTGGCCCAGTCCTCATTATTTCTAATTGGTAATTTATGTTTTAAATTAGATCTCCTTTTTGGTGCATTTGGTTTGGAAAGAGGATATGTAATAACTATGGGAAAATGGTCACTACCATAAGTAGTGGTTAGTGTATGCCAAGTTAATGATGAGGCTAAGCTTGGAGAACAGATGGAAAGGTCAATTGCACTTTGGTTTTGGTTGGGAGCACACCGACGTGTGGCTTCTCCTGAGTTCAATATGCATAGGTTGTGAAAGTCAATTATATCTAGTAATTCATCCCCATAACTGTTAGATGTAGAACAGCCCCATGATTGGTGATGGCAGTTAAAGTCCCCCAATACCAAGAATGGCTTTGGTATCAAAGAAAAAAGATTATTCACCTCTTGAAGAACAGAAGAAGAAGGGTGAGGAATGTAAATGGAAACAAGACAAGTATGATACACTTTAATTGCAACAATTGAAATTTCCTCACTGTGAGGAGGTAATGCAATAGAAGAAAAAGGGATAGAATTCTTGATAAGTATAGCTACTCCACCATACCCATCAGATCTATCCTCTCTAATGGTTGAATAACCATTAATTTTAAAAATATGATATGATTTGAGCCAAGTCTCTGCTAAAGCAAAGACAAATGGTTCATATTTGTTTAATAGATGTATGACATCACTCTTTTTGTTTAGTAGACTGCGACAGTTCCACTGGATGATTTTGGATGGGTCCATTATTAATTGATTGAGGTAAATTGAAAGATTGGGCAACGTTGGACGGTGACATGCTGAACTGGGAGAGAAGATTATGTAAAGCAGAAAGAAGATTGTTTATGGAAAAATTTGTGTCTTTATTATTAGTGATAGCACAGCCATTTGAAGATTGAGGTATGACAAAATCTCTAACAATAGCATTGTGGGCTTCTTTATTATATCCATGCACTTGTTTTGGAGGTGAACGTGGTTTCAGGAAGACAGTTTTCTTATAACTATTTGAAGGATTAGGGGATGAAATTCGTGGGGTATCTGAAAATTTTTGGGAAGGAGAGGATAAAAGAGTATCAGCATATGTTTTAGTCACTGGGGGATGTACTTTAGCCGCTTCAGCATAGGAAACTGAACTTTGTGCCATATGTTTTTTAATAGATTTTTGCCTAGAGAATTCTGGGCAAGATTTATTTATTGCAAAGTGATATCCAGAACAAAGACAGCAAGATGCTGTATCTTGATCTTTTTCACAACTGTCCCCAGAGTGGCCTTGGCCGCATTTATAACAGCGAGGTTTGGACCTGCACTGAATTTTGGTGTGACCAAACCGGCAGCAATTGAAACATTGTATGGTAGGGAATATATATAGATCCACAGGTAATGCATTATAACACATAAATATTCTTTTAGGTAAAACCTGACCATCAAAAGTAACAACTATGGATTGGGATGGTTTCCAGATGGTTGTTCCATCAACAGTGGTTTTAAAATTTAATCGTCTGATTTTTAATATTGGACCGCAGCCAATTGGAACCGTTATATTATCTATAACTTCTTCAGGAGACCATTCCGCAGGAACACCACGAACTAAACCCATTCTTGTGACATTGAAAGTAGGAATAAAAGCTTTGTAATTACATTTTGTAAGGCTCTCATGTACAATAAAAGAATTTGCGTCTAAGTGATTTGAGAATGAAAGTGAAATTTTATTTCGTCCAATTTTTTTGACGCTTCCGTTTATAATATTTTTGAAGGAATTAAACTTTAAGAATTTACCAAAAGTGATAGGGTGCAATGTCGTGCCTTCATCTGGAGCAGTAAATGATTTTTGAACATGTATCAAAAAAGGCGCGCTATCAGTGTTTTCGTAAGTATTTCTGCCAATCTGGGTGGCAGGAACCAAAGAAGGAGCAGGAATAGCTGGGGTAATAAGTGTAGGCATTGTTTCAGGGCATTGAGGCACTGATTCAGCAACTTTTGAATCTATGCAGTTGCAACCGGAAATTTCGGAACCATGATTTTTACGTGTGCGGCGACGTTTATTGCAGTGTTTGCAGACATGTAGACGACTCCTTTTTAAATTTCGAGCCGAAGATGAGCCATCGGTATCCATGCCCGATTCATTAGAATGAATAGTTACAAAAACGCCTGCCGGAGGAACGAAGTCCCCCGGGTCGGGCGGGTCGTTCATTCTTAAAAACTAATACTTAGTAGAATTTTAAACTTACCACTACCGGAGAATATACACAAAACTAAAGTTAAAATATAAATAAAAGAATATACAACGCTAAAACTACTGCTACTGATCCTATAATATAATTGATTTTTTTTTTTTAACTCCAATTAAAAAAATCCGCGTCCGCCAAGTTGGAAGTTTCCCGCGCTTTTTTTTCCACATCGAAATTGTCCTTGGGTCGGTCGGTACGTGATCTCTATTACAAAGAGACAATCGTTTATTTTTTTTTTCGCGTCGGTTGGAAAAGGAATGCGGGGCAAAAACATCGGCAAAAAAAGCCACACGTGGTTCTACTCTGTACTCTTTGGTGTTCGCTATTTGAAATTTTGAATTTTCTTAATAGGTGATTCGCTTTTGTTTAGGTATATATTATTTATTTGAAAGAATGAATAAAAAGTGAAGTAGGTACGTTATTTTTACTGGACCTAGGTACCAATTTTCATGAAAACAGCAAAGTTTTTAAGGTGATCGTAGAATTGGTCTTCTGTAAATCTGAGTGCCAAAAATCTACTAATTATTTAAGCAACGTCTGTATTCGCATGTCAGTCGCAATCTGTCAAAAAAATAGAGAATTAATAGGCGTTTTTGACAGATTGCGACTGAGATGTGAATGCGAATGTTGCTTAAAAAATAGCAGAATTGGCCCTCTGTTCTTATCAGGTAGAGAATGGCTGATATCAGTCCATCAAAAGATTCTTTGGAGATAAAAGGTAGAAAGATATTTATGTTACGGCTAAAGGTGGGTGTGAACATAAACCTAAGTTTAGCCGGTCATTGGGCACCCCGACTCGGGGTATTTATTTTTAATTACTTATTTTTAACTAGTTGTAGTCGGATAAACCTAAGGTTAGCCGGCTAATCTTGAGTTTATGTTCACACCCACCTTTAGCCGTTAACATCTATTGCTGTCAGCGATAAGACCGCCATTGTTTTAATTAAGATCTCTATCTAACTTTCTTTTTGCCACTTTTTCCAGAACCAAGGAACATTGTTAAATTAATTTACAATCAAAGGCTGCTTACGGCAAAATAAAATTATCCACGGTGGACACTGAAGATTGATGATTTGATTGTGTTGTGTTTAAGTATTCCAATACCAACAGTGGTACGTGCGTCCTTGAGACATGTGTTTTTTTTGTCACCAGAACTTAGTGCCTTGTTTGCCTACTGACTTACAGAAATGAATAGGTTATTTACTTACTTAAAATCTTTTTTGTCAGTTTGATTTTGAATTCAAATCATGTTGTTTCAGCTCTATTAGCCTCGTAAAAATAGGCACAAATATCTATTTGTTCGTGTTCATCGTTGCTGAGAACTATGCCCGTCCTTGAATACATTTATGAATTCTCTGATGAATGTGTTGCTTTCAGGCCACTCGATCTTCGGCTGTTCTCAGACCAGTGGTGGTTACAAGCACAAAGCACAAGTCCGGTCTTTGCAGGGACAACGTCATTAATTATAGTTACCCCTTATTGTAAGTTATTTAATGCGTTAGGGGTAACAAAAAGACGACGCTGACTCTACCTATGTGCATGAAATCTAAATAAATAAATAAATACACCTGATTTTTTTTTATTTAGGCTTATGCTTAACAATTTTGTGTATGTGCGTCACTTTCACGTAAATAAACAGTTTTTTTTTTTCATTCTTTCTTTCTTTCTTTCTTTCTTTCTTTCTTTCTTTCTACAATAAAGGCCTTTTTGACAGTTTGACACTGGCATGCGAATGCGAACGTTGTTTAAAAATTATTCGAATTAGCACTCTGGACAAAGGCCTTTTCTCATACAGTAAAGGTAGAGTAGGCACTACGCTTGCGCAAGGCGGGTTTACGATTTTAGACTAATACCTACTAACTACGAGACCAGCTACTGATCAATTCTCGTCCGTGAAACGATACTTGTAGGTGAAGTGAGTAAGTAGAGTAAGTACAGTGCGAATTTGGAAACATATTGAAGTGAAAACATAGGCGAAGTGAACGACAAGTGAGCTGTCAAAGCATACAAATAAGATGGAATGACAGCTCCCTTGTCGTTCACTCCACCTAAATGTACACGGTGAGATATCGACAGAATAGACGGGATGTGGTTTAACGCTTTTATTCCGGATCATCAAAATATTATAGAATTCAAAGCTTCTCAGTAATTTATTGAATAAATATAGGATTTAAATTCTTTATCAGTCGTCGATGTTAGTAATGTCAAACCTTGCCTTTATATTAATACCTACCTTGTTACATTAAAACCACAACGCTTTTGTTCTAGATCATCAAAATGACAGAGAATTCAAAACTTCTCAGTAATTTATTGAATAAATATAGGATTTCAATTCGTTATCACTAAACTTCTCTGAAGCCGTGAGTCATGCTGCATGGTAACCGAAATAAATGCCTTTCTATGTAAAATATATTATGTTCTAAATATAGGAACATGCCCTAGTTATTTGTAACAATCACTATCAAAATGCGGTCGAGCAAAATGACTAATGTTTTCAATTTTATGTAACGAATCCTAACTTCAGCTGGGTAGAGCAAATTGTAGGAGAATAATGTTTTGAAAGCTGTATCCACTAAAATCACCAAGTGTGATGATAAAGATAAGTAACATAAAAAATCTTTCTTCAATCAATTTCTAAATCTTGGACCCAAAATTCCATATTTGAATCTCCTCAACTGTTAAAGTGGGTCCACACGACAACTACAGACTTATGCCTGCGCAGACTTATGCCTGCGCAGACTTTGAACTCTGAATAAAAATCGATCACACCGCTTGTGTCCGTTTATTTCTTCGTTGCACAAACAAAATCCTATAGAAGTTTATGAAAGTCTGTATCGTGTGGACGCACCATTAGGGCTGTGCAAAAACGGATGGAATGTCATCATCATCATCATCATATCAGCCAAAAGATGTCCACTGCTTGACATGGGCCTCCCCCAGATGGGGGGGATGGAAGGTATTGTCCCCATAACTCTTCGCAAGAAATCTTTAGGAAGTAAGAACCCATACAAGCGTGCGAAATGTTCAGGACCACGACAGATCTCAATTCAGCTATATTGATGTCTTTAATTCCATTTTTTAAATTAAGAATGACATTTAAAGGAGTTATTTTTTTTCTTTTGAGGACAGTTTTCCTCGCGTATTGCCTGTATAGTAACGAAACGCTTTGAATTGTTCCTTATGATCTGTAGATTACATTGGCAGTAAAACTGGAAATAAAAACTCCACGCGTTCAAAAGTTCATACACACCTCAGACAGTACAACAGTGCGATTCTGTAATTTATATGTCGAAGTGAACACATGGGCGGGGTGCACGAACGGGTGACTTGTCAAACCATACAAATAAGATGGAATGACAGCTCACTTGTCGTTCACTCTGCCTAGGTGTATACCGTGAGATGTTGACAGAATCGACCGGCAGTTCGTGTTCAGTTCGTACATTTGCCGCCGCCTGGGGCTCCATTAGGTGGCTCAGTGACCACTATTGCCATGCTAAACCGCAAAAGCTAAAGTAGATCAAAAGAAGTGATATCTTGAATCAGAGTCGTACAAATTCGAGCTTACAAATTCAATGGAAGCCGATATAGTCCACTTAAAAGCAATATCTACTCATGAAGGTATAACTTTACGAATGTTACAACCAGCTCATGTTATTACTCTACACGAACATTGCATTACCATAAGTTTCCATTTTTAATATTTACATACACACCGGTTCGAGTCTTTGAATCTTATGCCCGTCCAACACTTTCGCTTCAGAACAAAAATGTTCTAAAGAGTTTATAGTACATTTTTTAGGAGATTACACTAAGCTTACCACAAATGCAATAGTGTTACAAAAAAGGTTACTTGAAAGTGTAAGTTAGTGTAATGGAACTTTCTCTTATGACTTATGTCTGGGGTTTAATCCGTGATCAATGAGCTTAGAACTTTTGTATGAGAAAGAAGTGAGAAAGTGAATAGAATAGGAGTTGGTAAAGCAAAGACTTTCGTTATAACGAAAGCCTGAAGTGTCTTTTGATTCGTCAAGCAAAGTACCAACAATTTGGATTGAAAGCAGTTCAATAAGCAACGAACCAGGCCCGTTGCATCATTCGTTTCGTAGTATTACTTATTCGTTTTGCAGTAGCTCTAGCTCTTGTTGCTATTCCTTTAATCCCCTCTGAACTTTAGGCCTATATTCTTCGGCAAGAACAGACAGTGTCGTGGACAACCAACATGCACCAGTGGGGCAATTCTTGTGCTTTTAAGGAGCGTTTGCGTTCTAAAAGCAGTTGTAAACTGTAAAAACAACTTGTTTGTGACATCGATTCTCGCTGAGATGATATTGCGATTTGAATTTAGTATTTTTTGTATTAGTAGCATTAGGTTTCAGGGTGTTTCTATACTAGAGCCATTAATGTGTCCATATTAATATGTATTTGTTATTGTTTTTCAAACTTAAATATGTATTGTGTTTCATGGGCCTTAGTTTCCTGAAATAAAGGATAAATAAATATTAAGACTACCTACAGTACTGTCTTTCCTTCTCTCTTCAAAATCCATCCAAAGGTTGTCTTTAAAAGATCGCTTTTAGCGATAAGGCCCCCCATTGTGTCACCCTATGTAATGTTTTCTTCATCTATCTTTTCTGTTACTTATATGGTGTACCTACATAATAAAGATTATTCTATTATTCTATATTATCAGAAATCTTAGTCAATCGTTCATTTAAATATTGGAGTACTACATTCGATTAGATGAAGTTACATAAGGCCCACTTGCATAAACCAGGTTAGTTTTAACACGGGGTCATCATGTATGATATGTTATTATTTGTTATTAAATAACAAATAATTATATATCATACATGATGATGTGCTAGCAACTAAATCTATCCCTGGATGCCCATCAAAAGAGCAAAAAATCGCCAATTATTTTAATTTATATTTTACATTCTGATGTGAAATCTTTCGTAATAAATGTAAAGAACTAGAGATTAGTTGCGACGTTAACTATCGGAGATCAAATCTTGATCGAAAATCCCAAAGAAATACATCATTTCCTTTCTCGCATAGTGACTAGTTGACTAGTTACTTTTTCAAATTCCGACTGTTGGTGTCACGTTCGCTGATTCTTTGGAAAAATAATGTCTCATAACTAGACCCAAAGGCGTTTAACCTCAAATTCCTCGATTAAACATTCATCACCTTTTCCATTTAATTCCTTACAATTTACAATATCCTCGGGAAGTGTCGGTCATAACTGCTCAACTCCATAGATCACCGGATATTCCACGGATTAATAAAACACTAGGATATCCACACTTTCGTCAGACACTCCGGCTTATTTAATGCCTTGAGAACGACAGTAGAGAGAGTTTGCTGTCACCTTCGATTATGAATTTAAATACATCCTTCCTCACTTAGAACATTTGGTATTAGAAGACGTCAGTTTCATTATTCGATGACCAGAAACGAAGCCTTTAAACTGTTAAAATACAGGATATATTCAATGTGATTTCTACTATCATCATTTCAGCTGAAAGACGTCCACTGCTGGACATAGGCCTCCCCTAAGTGGCGCCACACTGACCGGTCCTGTGCGTCTCGCATCTAGCATCTAGCTGATTCTCGCAGCCTTTACCAGGCCCACCTTGTGGGAGGCTTTCCAATGCTGTATCTTTCGGTACGTGTTCGCCACTGCAGAAGCTTTCTACCCCATCGGCTATTTGTTTTGCGAGCAATGTCTGCCCTCTGCCATTTTAGTTTGGCATTCTTCAGTCTATGCTGGTATGATTTATATAATTATGATGGTATGATCTAAATAGATTTACTAATTCTCATCCAGTTCATTACTTTATAAGAGCTATTCAACACAGAGTTGGCCCAAAAACAGTGAACTAGGAAATAAAGACACCTACACAGCACTTATTACCAAAGAAAGAAAAGGTCGCACAAAAAGATTACATGTAACATTACCTACATTTGAGACACGGTTACATAGTTCCTAGTTCACACAAAACAATACTAGAACTTACATTACTTTAATATAATACAACCAAAATAACTTGACACTTCGTGGAGGCGCCACTTGCAAAGGATAATGTCAACTGTTTGTCAAAGTCAGTTCATTTGAAATAGTTCTCTATTTCACCGCGGGTCAAGGTGTGTTGGGCTTTGTATGCCTTTGGTTGTATGGTACTAATCGGCGGTCCAATTACATAGAATTACTATCTCAAGTCGCGACCGGTGTCGCTCCCAAAACCATCACGCGAAATGTTCTTTCTTGGAATAGAGAAACGTGGAAGAGTTATGGGAAAAATTGATAAGTTGGTCTGATTTTAAATATTTGGAAAGTTGTGCAAGATTCATATAATTCAAACGATTTGATACCTGTTGTAACTAGCCAGGAAAGTACATACCTATCTTGTAGATAACGCTTTTAAAATTAAAAGCGAAATCTGCGCGAAATATAAAGCAAAGTAAAGCTGTGGTAAAGCCCTGTCCAAGTATGTACCACCTACTGGGCCCATAAAATCTAAGGAGTTAACCATCGACTCGAAAGGAAGAAGAAGTATGTACCCTAACCTCATTGAATTCATTTATAAACTTTTAGATATTACATAAATATGAGACAACAAAAGAAATGTAAAAGTTTAAATCAAATCCTCTTTTAGTGCCATATGGAGTTTAGCTGCCAAAATTCAGCTTTCTACACCAGTAGTTTCGGCTGTGCGTTGTCTGTCAGTCACTCAGTCAGTAACGGAAGAATTTTAAATATGTATTAGGATACTATATTTCTACACCAGGAAGAATACGTGTTGCTCCGACCCCATGTAACATGTGATAAGGGCAGGAAGATGAATTTCGATGAAGCAGCGTACAAGCTCATTCTTCAAATAAAAATAAAGTTTCTTTTCCAACCTCAATCGATCCAAGAATCGTCTGCCCCTAACACTCAACTTAGGGCAATTACACACGCGACGGCGAGTCCACTGTTATTATGTCATTAAGGCCCCGTTACACTCGCCGTTCGAAACTGGGACTTGAAAATCATTATTGTGGTTTTCATAATACATAAGTTGAGTGGAATTCTTAGTATATCGGGCGCGGTTAGGTCGTTAGGCAGTGTTCATTGAAATTAGGGCAGTGCTAGTGATCGGGTTAAGTATGACAATGTAAGATAATAGCTGGGTTACGGTGTTTTGCTATTCTTTGTTCATTCTTGTTACCGATTGAGGAGGAATCGGATTGTTTTTACGTGTTTCTGTGAGTTGGTTTGCTTGCAGACTTCCAGTTTTGCAGGGTCTGAGGTTTCTGATTAATTTTATCGCAGGGTCCAAGACAGTTGAATCGTTTTTCCGGGACTCGGCGTTTTCCTGTTCGTCGTCAGTGTTTATTCTGGCTCTCAAGGGTTGCAGAAGTTGAAAAACGTGTGGCAGTCTTGTTGTTTAAAAAAACACAATAAAGGATGATTTTTGACCCAGCATGATGGAAAAATAAAACGTGTTACACCAACATCAAGTAACAAAGGATAAGGTCAAGACGATTCTGATGACGTTCCAAAAATCGGTCACTATTTTTTTTTGACTAAAAGAGATTTAGCGTCTACTTATAAATCTAGTAACATAAAAGAGATCAAGCTTCTTTGTTGTCGTGTTTTCCGATACAATTCGTATTACATTGATTTATCTTAGGTACCTACTGTAAGGAATATATTATTTTGTTAGTACGTACAAGTGTGGACCTACCCACATACATAATTCGATTTCCCTTGACAAACATCAATGTGTCCAAAGAGCTAAAGCAATATTACCTAAATTATGATAATTGAGTTGTCAAACAGAATTGGACAAATGTTTAAATTACACAATAATTATTATTGTTACTACCGTTTAACAAACAACAAAACAATATGCTAAACTATAACAGCCAAAAAAGAACTAATTTAACGCCTATTAATAATCTTAATGATCTATTATGAAATATGGACGTATCTTAATGAGATCGGTTTTTAAAGAACAAGGACGAATAAAAACTTATTTTGATAGGTTTATCTTCTGTCAGATTATAATTTAATATAATGTCAAATTGTCAATTGAAGAATGCGGTTTCAAACAATATAAATCATTCAGCCAAGGTTGGTTTAATATTCATATTTCTTGATAGCTGTTTAAAGGGTTATTATTCGTATACGCTGTTGCAGACAAACTTGAGAGGACAGTGTATTTGTCAATAGTTTGCTTTATGGATAGTGAAACAACTGACATTTTTATGTGGTATTAGATTACATTCACAAGAATCAAATAGAGTGTTTAAGTAGGTCTGAGTCTGTATTATATTTCAAGACTCAACGATAGCATTTATAAATGATAAAAAAATTAGTGACTACACTCTAAAAACTCTTCACTAGGACCAATCTTCAAGGTTAAGCAACGCTTGCCAAGGTTGGTCTGGGGATGGGTGACCATATTAACATATCGAGACTCCTCCGTGCCTCGGAAAGCACGTTAAGCCGTTGGTCCCGGCTGTCATTTGTAGATCTTTGGCAGTCGTTACGGATTGTCAGAAGCCAGAAAATCTGACACCAGTCTTGCCAAGAAGTACCGTGTTACCCAGTTAGTAGGTTGTGGAGATTTGGTAGGCAGCCGCTCCACGTAAAATACTGGTATTCAGCTGAATCCGGTATGACTGGGAGCCGACCCTAATATAGTTCTTGGGAAAAGGCTAGGCAGATGAGTCATCCACTTTTAAACATACTCAGAATAAGCTTTAACTTTAAGTTCCTACATACGTTGTTATTTTTCTTAGTTGGGCTTAAAATTTTAAATTGTTAAGCCCAACTTAAACCAATTAAAAGAGGCATCCTGACAAGTGCAAAAAACTTTTATTGAGTAAAATAACACAGCAGTAACTGCACACCGTCAATCAATTTAATTCAGGCGACATTGTTTTGATTTGTTGATTACTTAATTTATAGCCGTAGCCATTAGGCTCCATGTCCATTAGGCTAAACGAATATGTATAGATAAGAGCCACGCCCATTTTTGTATCTAGTAATATTAATAACATATTTTATAGTATCTTTCGATTTATGAATAGACTTAAATTACGTAAGTAATAAAATACTATCTTTATCCAATAACTTTGTTCTCCAGTAAGTATCCAACATTGTTTTCATTGGGAAGTAAAAAAAAATCAGACATTATTAGCAAACAACATGATTACCTGAAAACCCACGCTTTGGGACAAGCAGTTAAGAGTATTTTACACTAGTGCGAAAAAAGCGCTGGTAGGTGGCTTAGGTAGATGGGGGCTGGCTTTATTCTGCTGACACTGTCTTTCAACACAGATCGCTTGTTACAAATATATTTGTGTGCAAACAAACAATTTTTTTTATTTAACATATTTATCATAGTTGTCTTTTGATTTATGAATCGGCTATTACAATACTACCTAAGCTTGATTGTGGTTTCCATTGAACAAGGTTTTGAATGGCTATTATTGTTGCGTAGTTAATGTTAATTGAGCTTTTAGTATGCTGACAAGAGATAGACTGATAATGCTATCACAATTGTTTGATATTCTGAAAGGTCTACTTACAATTACATTATTCATTATTTAACCACGGTTATATCTTATTTTGTTTTCTTTTTCGGTCGCATCACGATGAAAGATGGACATAACCTGGAACTCCCAATGGTTGCTGGCAAGGTCGATGGCAAACGTCCGAAGAGTCCCAGTACACTCAGATGGTCGGACCAAATTCGCTCATTCCTGGACACAAAATTCAACGAAGCACTTCACACACACACAGGCAATGCCAAGACGCAGATGGCGAAACATCGTCATGAGAATCTCGGGAATTAATGAAGGAATCACGACCCTCAGTAATAAAATAAATAAAATAAAATACTCTTTATTTCAGATATGTAACATCCATAATTTATAGGTTAGTAAACAAGAATCTTATAACTATGTTAGTAATCATAAAATAACAAATAATGTACATATTACTATTTTGCGACCAATTGATTTTTTGAGATACATCTCCTTATAAGGCTACAAACTATTGGAGAGTCGTATCTCCTTGCTATGACGCTCAGGATGGAGTTGGAGCTCCCCCGCAATCTGCAGAGCAGTGAGGCAGACTTCTTCCTGACAATGGCATGGAATCCATCAACGTGAGCCTGTGTAAACATACCAGACGCACTGCAGAAACGGGGCAAACCCAACAGCATCCTGAACCCATTGTTATATTGTACCCTGAGGGCGCTGAGGGTCCGCTGAGTATAATTGGTCCACAAGCTACACGTGTAGAACACCTGACAATAAGCTTTAAACAAACTAATTTTAACTTGTTCGCTACAACGCGCAAACCTGCGTGCCAACACATTGCATCGGACCGCCAGCGCCCTACGCTCTCGCTCAACATCTACCTGGTCACTAAGATCGTCAGTCACGTAATGCCCCAGGTACTTGAACTGATAGACCCGTTTGAGTTCAGTATTGTTCAGTTGTATCGCGGGCACGGATTCTGGGCATTTACCACCATCCGCCTTAAAGACCATGAACTCGCTTTTTGCTACATTATAGATTAAGCCATGTGCTTGAGTATAAGACTCACAACAAGTTAATAGCTCCCTGAGCGCCCTGATCGTTGGGCTCAGCAGCACCATATCGTCCGCGTAGCTGATGTTATTGACACTAATGTCATCAATGCGACAGCCGATTTTCTTACTGCTGAGCTCAACGATCAGATCGTTGATGTAGAGGTTGAAGAGCTTTGGTGACGTTATCCCCCCCTGTCTCACTCCGCATTCCAGACCATATGGCACAGAGAGTTTATCAGCCCATCTCACACTATTAATCTGATTGTAGTACCAAAACTGGAGGATACGCAACAGTTCAGCTGGCACTCTTCTCTCACGTAGTTTTTTCCACATGATATCGTACGATACCAAGTCAAAAGCACGGGAGAGGTCTAAGAAGCAAGCATAAATAGGTGTTTGGCGTTTCGTATAATATTGCACCGTATGCTTGAGGCCAAGAATCGCGCTTTCAGTGCTCAGGTCACTACGAAACCCAAATTGCGCATCGTGTATGTTAAGGATACCATCCAAACGCGTATCCAGCTGGCTGTCTAGCACCTTTCCAATAATCGTAGCAAGGGAGATAGGTCGATAATTGCCCTTATCAGCCACGTCACCAGTTTTATTTTTAATAATGGGCACAACAATAGTTCGCATAAGGTCCTGGGGGAGGTATGAGTGACACATACACAGTGAATATAACATAGCCAGTACTCTGGATATGTGAGGACCGGCATGCTGCAAGTGCTCAATGCTCAGCCCGTCGTGACCTGGGGACTTTCCTCTAGTCATTCTTTTTATTGTTTTGGACACTTCCTTGGCAGAAAAACGAACAAGATCAGTATCACGACAGTCTACGTCATCGAGCACTCGCAGCGGTGAGCCCAGCGGTGAGTCCACTTTAAAATGGTCTACAAACATATTGGCAATGCTTTCCGGCTCATCCGCACCCCCAACACTCACAGGAAGACCAGGCTTAACATCAAGCTTTTTTGTCGCCTTCCAGAACTTCTGAAAGTTGTTGCTCTTATGGTGAGAAGTAATAATATCTAGCTTGATCTGTTCTTGATGATTCTGGCACCACTTTAATTTGCTTTTAAATATTTTACGAGTAAGACACATGTCGTCATAAATATCACCCGAAGATGGTTTGTTATGCCATAACCATAGCTGATACTTAAGCCTGGCCTTCGCGTGGGCATCTCGTACGTGCTTATTCCACCCGACAACACGGCCACCATGTCTGTTTGACCGTGTTTCCCCTTTGCTTTGAATAGCGGCTTCCGACAAAATCGACACAATATTGGCATACATGTGGTCAAGAATCTGCCTATGCGCAATATTATCACAATGTTTATTACTGCACAAACCAAACTCTTGAGAGTAGTCAATCAACCTTAATTTAGTATTACAGATATCATTGTACACATTGATTTGATCACTGTCCCTTTCCCCCCAAACAACTTTGTTACCAGATGTGTTTGTAGCTACAGTCTTTGGTTTAATTTTGTCCAATCTACACTCAACAAATAAAGGAAAGTGATCAGACCAAAACACATCGTGAACCACACCTATATCAGTAACCGTTAGCCAAGCCGATTGTGAGACAACACAGTGATCAAGCCATCGCCTACTACCGTGCGCGTCACTGATAAAGGTATAACTATTTGACCTTAAACCTAATTTGTCAATGTCTGCACAGATCCACTTTTGATCGTTACAGAAAACCAAATGAAGTTAATGAGGAATACAACGCGAGGAGGAGGATTTTGAAAATGTGAGGACTGTTAAATATTTGTTATTTTAAATCGATTAAGTATATAAAAGTCTTCGCACAAAAACCAATTCTAACTTTTACAAAATATTGCCGTTTTTTTCTGCATAGGTATATGATTAGACTAGTGGAAAATCTGTTTAGAATATGCAACCACTATTTAGATCCATGTAATCTAAATAGTGGTTGCATATTCTAAACAGATATTCCACTAGTCTAATCATAACGTTTTCTCCTTCAAAACAACATTCCTGCAACTGAAACACAACAGAAAGAACGCAAAAATGTACACCAAAATTCAAGCACTGTATTTTTCCTAGAAATAACTTACTTAGTCCACTGTCCAGTTGGTCAGAACCGGCCGTCCTTGAAGGCCGTCGTGCCACGTGCTCGCTCGTAAAGTCGTAAATAAACACACGCGGCCCTTGCGATGCCCGCTTCGAGCGCCATTGTGAATTTGTGACACCGTGGTATCTACTATGGTACCGGTTTTCAACGTTTATGCGCAGTGCATGTGAATGTGCCCTTATAGTTTACCAGAAAGTGTTTTTTGAAAATTTATTTTTTTGTCACCGAGGTTTTTTATTGTATGTTTTAATTGAGCTGTCACGCTGTTATAAAATTAAAAAAATAATAGATAAGTACTCAGTTAGAAATGATTTAAGCTTAGGGATAAGTACCTACTTAATAAAGTATAGGTACACCTTTTGTCTGAGTGACACCATTTTTTTTACCCAACTGTGTAACTTTTAAACCAAAAACAAATCACAAAAGCGCTTCACATAAGAGAAAAGTACACTAAATACTTTATTAATGCTCTCAATTTCACAAGACAATCCTTAAAGACATTCTAACTTTCACAACCTGCGACACATACATACTAAATCCTTTTAACTTCCTTATAAGGGAGTTTTAAAGGACAGAATACAAATAAACCGAGCTATAAATAATAAATGTGTTACATAAATCTGCGCGCGACTGTACATAAATGCATTACATAAATCTGCACGCGAGTGTACATAAATGGAACGCGAAACATTGTCGCTGTGCACGGCTACAGAATTCTAATTTATTTACTAGAAATATAAATATAAGGTAAAATAAGTAAAAGCTTTGTAGAGGAACATAGTTTTGTTTCAAGATGTTTTGAGCTTAAGGATGAAAGTTTTAGGTACCCAATGTTGTGATAGAAATAAATATTCTACATTGTATTTTTTTGTTTTTTGATGCGTTTTAATAATGTCGCAAATTAACTTCTTTATTTTCTTATTATTTCATGGAACCAACAATGCAGCGAGCTTTTATTCAAGCAAGTTGATAGATTTTTCAAGACATATCGCCACTTAACAGCAACGAATAAGCTGAGTGAAAGCGGAAAACTGTCCTTTAAAAGGCTTAAGAAGACTGAATGTTTTTGCACTCTTAATAGACGTCATATATTTTGTGTAGATACGAGTAGGTAGTTGTTCTACTTCACACGTGTACATCGTAATTACAAAACACAATTTACTCTATAGTAAAACTCACGAGCGCGTAAACCAGCAGGTGTATTGGTTGTAAACTTGTATCTAACATGTTACATTACCCACTACTTGCAACTTAGTAAGCAGACGTGCCGCACCTGGGTTGATGGATTGCGCTATTTGCATTTATATTTAAAACATTAACTGATCCTGTGTGGTGATGCACGGATAATGGATAGAGGAATTTACTTGGGCTGTCATTATTGAGTCTATCTACCTTTCTTTTGCAAAGGGAACTCATCTAAAATATTGATAAGGTATCATCGCCATTCGGTATTCATTTATTTTTGTGAATTTTGGTGATGTAAGTAGGTACAGAAAATCTTATCATAAAATAAAAGTAAAAAACCAAAATCAAAAGTAATTTTTTCATATTAGGCTGAGTGCCAGCACTTTGTGAATGTCAAAGTTCTATAAAAGACAGTCCCCCAAAATCACATCCTGGTGTTTGAGCTGGGAAGAAGAAGTGGCGCAACAAACTCCCCAGCAACACATCTGTCCGATAAGTATTAAAAACTTGAATTTATGGGCTTACACTATGAAAGCAAGAAAGACGTTCACCATTGGATATGGACCACAAGAGTGACCCCTTGGCCTTTTAGAGTAAAATTATGTCAGCGAAAAATTTGTAAGTCACGTGACAATTCAGTACCGCGATCCAATACATTTTAGACTTTGTGACAACCTTTATCGTTGATAGAAGTCACTTCTGTTAGAGCTTCTAATGGCGGACCTTTCAACGCTCCATATTCCGGTACGAGGGCACTACTGCAGAACCTTTAGACTAGATATATTTTATGGTAAGCTACCTTCTACCAGCGAGGATATTATGGGATTAAAAGTCTATGTCAAGGCTTGACCTTTTTTTGATGGATGGGAAATCATCAAATTACTCCTTACAATCTGGGTGGAGCGGGAGGGAGTGTCAGACGCTTACTGACTAAAACCCATCCGTGCTCTTCCTAGTGCCTTTTGTGTTTCAGGGCCGCGGTGACTCTTTCGAACAAAACCCGCAACCATGGCAGGACATGATCTACTTACGTACATTATGTGCCTACTTTCATCCAAACTAGTTGAACCGTTAAAATGTGAAAAGGTAAAAGAAAGACATAGTTACTTTCATATTCATTTTAGTATGGAAATTAGGGTACCATGTTCAATAACTATAAATTCAACTCATGAATTTCGATTACATCACTCGTATTTGAAAATGATAAAGCATTGTTTGGACGTAGTCTGCACAAATTGGCAATTATTTGCGGCTTATCAAGAGCTTACATCGGAGCTTTTAGGAATATTGAATCATGCCAATATTGCCAATCAGTAGCGGATATACTGAGCGAGAATGTTGTGCCAGATGTAAAATAATGTTACAGTATGTAATTTCGGCTTTGAAAGAAAAGTGGGTAGATCACTTCGCCAGACGTGGTGATGACAGTGGATTTAAGTTCTACTGAATGGCTACCAACAGACGGCACAAGCGTCGGAAGAACAACGGCTAAGTGGGTGGAAGAGTTATAGAAGCCCACCAGCATTACCTACTCCTTTGTGGGAGACGAAGATATTATTATACAAGCTATCTCTTTTTCACAAGGGAATCTGTATGTAATTGGCAGGTCACGGCGGGGGTGAAGGACAAAATAGCTGGTAAGTCCTGGTTGAGACTCACACACACCCGGAAAACATGTCATCTAACTGAGGAGGCCTCAATAGTGGCAACTTACGTTCGAACCGTTTGAACCTATTGCGATTAAAGCTCTGGCTATACGAGTCGGAGTAGGTACTAAGCGTCATGCAAGAAAGATGACACAATGTTTTATAACTCCACATATTCTACACCTATAAATAAAATTAATTACTCATAAATTCAAAGTTAAATAGCACATTCCCGTGGATTCCTATTATCCAATGCAGTTCGTGACCACACACAGGACGATGCAAATACCGGACGTAAGGCCCCGGACACACTGTTGACAAAGGAGCTTCCCAGAATCACTTGATTGTTACGAAACGTGCCGTGCGTTTGGCGTGCACCTTTTATTTCCGATAGTTTGTGGCAGTTATAAACTCATTACTTTGTTAGACAGTTGACAAATGCAACTTTGTTCTTGATAGTGCTAAGTTGGGTACGACAGAACTTTAAAGTTTAGTGACCTTTTAAAGTTCTGACTGTTAGGTGGGTGCACCGTTGACTTTAGAACAATAACTGCCTGTCACGAAAAGTTTAATAGCAATTCAGTAAGCTTTCATATTTTACCTTTACCTGACAGTTTCGTCCGCTTACGCAAACGTACAAACAAACAATTTGACTTATTAGCATGGGCTTAGATAACAAAAATAACTGATCAATTTTATTACAAAATGAATATGTAAGTAGAACATAGATAGTCATTACCAGAGGCCATTACCAGAGGTCATTACCAGAGGCCAATTCTACTGGTTTTATTTTAGCAAAGTTTGCATTTGCATCTCAGTTGCAAACTGTCAAAAAACCTAATTATTCATACATTTCTGACAGATTGCGAATACGAACGTTGCATGACAATTAGTAAAAATAATTAGCACTTTGATTGCTTAACCTCAATTTAATCTAGAATCGAGAGTTGAAGATAAAGAGACTTGTAAGCTGAGTGTAGGAGGACAGAAATAACATTCCCAGAGAAAAGAAAACTAACATCCTCAAACTTTAATTACAAACAAATATAGGTACATGCACTGGCATTTCCGTTATGCACTATTTTTAATCGTTCATTGGCCGAGGGAGTTTTTCCTGATGTGTGGAAACAAGCAAAAGTTGTACCTATATATAAAAAGGAGGATCCCGTGGATATTAAAAACTATCGTCCGATTTCAATATTATCATGTTTCCCGAAAATATTTGAGTCCCTTATTTGTCCAATAATCACGCAACACCTTAATTCTAATGTTTCGTCTGGTCCTGGCGGGTCGTTCAGTGGAAAGTAACCTGATCCAGTTTGTGTCCGACATATCCGATTCTCTAGACCAAAGACTGGAGGTGGATGCGGTGTACACGGACTTCAGCAGTGCTTTTGATAAAGTTAGTCACTCACTACTTTTGTCGAAATTAGCAGCTAATGGAGTACATGGATCACTGCTCGGGTGGTTTGCATCGTATCTAGAACAGAGGACTCAGAACGTTGTCTTGAATGGTTACGTGTCAAAGCCATATGTATCCATCTCGGGCGTTCCGCAAGGATCCCATTTAGCACCAGTCTTATTTTTACTTTTCATAAATGACTTGGGGCAGGTTATCAAAACCTGCAAATTCTTAATGTTTGCCGATGACCTTAAGATCTACATGCCAATCATGTCACCAAACGACTCTGTGGCGATGCAACATGACTTAGATCAAATAGTAGATTGGTGTAATAAAAATGGCATGACCTTGAACGCTAAAAAATGCTTTCATATAAAATTTTCAAGAAAGAAAAAAGCTAGCGTAACATCTTACAAAATTAATAACGTAACACTTACCAGGGTCAGTGAAATTCGGGATCTCGGAGTGATAATGGATGAGGGATTAACCTTTAGGCAACATATAGACAGTTGTGTTAAAAAGTCTGCCCAGCTACTAGGTTTTCTGAAAAGGAATACTCGAGGATTTAGATCTGTAAAATCTAAAATCGTTCTGTATAATGCGTTAGTGCGCAGCAAGTTGGAATACGCCAGCGTTGTTTGGAATCCGTTTTATGCTACACATTCCCAGCGTCTAGAGAGCATACAGCGGGCTTTCACCAAACACCTTGCTTTTATGGCCCCCGGCATATCTCATAGGTGCCCATACCAACAACGTCTGACATTCTTCAATATAACTTCACTATATCAACGAAGAGTTATGCATAGCCTTCTGTTCCTATACAAGTTAGTCAACGGCCATATTGATTGTAGTGAACTACTATCGCGCATTTATTTGAGTGTTCCGCACAACATTCCACGGTATCCCCTTACCAGATTATTCCATCGCCCATCTACCCGTACCAACATAGGTCGCAACTCCCCACTAGCGAAGATGTGTGACAACCTCAATTCACTTATTAAGTCCATTCCTGAGACAGATATATTTGGTGACTCTAAGGCGAAATTTAAATCGAGAATCCTGGCTTCTCTACGGGCTATCCAGTCTCCTGATCAAGTCAGTTGTCCAAATAGTTAACCTCGTTTGTGTCTGTTTTCCCTGGTCTACTACTGTTATGTTTTCCGTTTATTGTATGTATTGGATGTATTGCATGTTATTGTTTTCATATCGTGTCTCTTTGTGATAGTGTATAAATATAAATAATCTGGCGTGTTTTTGTCAATGTTGTGTTTGCCCGTAATTGGCATATATATTAGAATATTACCATAAAACTCAATGTATCTATGTCCATATATGTGCTGTGGGTGAACCTTAAATAAATAAATAAATAAATACATACATGGTTTAATTAACCTTAATCTTCAATCTAGAATTTTAGCACACTTATCCAATACATGTAGACCTACCCTGACAAAAATAATAATTATGTAGGTTCAAGCTTTCAACAGCGGCTTTGCCGCTCGTGAATGTCGAAAAATAACCCATGGGCACCTTCTCCCGGGATAAAAAGTACATATTATATCCTATTCCGGGACACTGTCTACTCGTGTGCTAAGTCTCAACCAAATCTGTTCAGCCGTTAAGATGTAAAGATGTAACAAACAGACAGACAGAGTTATCAGTTTCTAAAAACCAAGTGTTTTAGTTCATATTGTAGAAATGTTCCGTCGCAAAAAAACTCATTTATGTAATTATTTTATTCTCTCCTTATACGCACTGTCCTAGAAAGACTTATTTAATATTTTAATTTTACTAGCACTACAATGTTTTTTTAGTTGAGCAAGTCGACTTGCTTGCGCTACTCGACCGTATTACTTTCCATCAAAGTTAGCGGAGCACAAAAAGCTTAGATAATTTACATGTTTAAGTATGTAACACATTGCGTGCCGTCTTTAGCTCCTACTAATCTTATGAACTATCTTATGCTGTGACTTTACTCGTGAACTAAAATTAAGAACTAAGTGCCACTTCTACTAATTTTCACTCAACGTTCGCATTCGGATGTCAGTTGCAAAATTAGCAGAATAAACCCTATGGATTACTTTTTGATTGTTAATACAACATTATATTAATTTTGTGGTTCGATCCACAAAATAATTTGTTCGATCAATAAAAAAGCAGTGGGAAAAAGTAAAAAAAAAGCGTGACTACTCAGTTACAATCTAATCCTACAAAGATTACAATATATCTTATCAAAAATAATTACAAACAAGCAAACCAACCAACAAAGCATTTCCTTACACATAACTAATTGGCGGTTCTCTAGTTACGATAGTACACATAATAACATAAGTATTTACAATTCAAATGATACGCAGTTATTACATGGAGTTATCTGGGAACTTTTTGCTCTGGTTTCCATAACACCTGGTTCGTAACTTGCGAACAATCTTGTAACATTAATGTAACATCGAGGGTTACATCAAAGAAAACATTATTATGGTAAGTATTCTTATCTTGCGTGTGCTAAAAACATGAAATAACGATAATAAAAAAAGTGATAAGAGCTTTAAATACTTTTTGTTTGTCCTAAAGCTTACTTACTATACTACATTGTAATAAATAACAGTTCTTTCCAAAATGTTACTTATGGTTTTTTACAGGGCTATTTTTTGCTGCTTGGGTAGATCACTCTTTTTGATTTAATTGTATACAAGTCGGTAGGTCCTAAACTGATATTCCAAAACCACTTATTTGTAATAAGGTCTACCCGATAAACTATTTCCAATTAATTAACTATCTTTATGACTAAGCTAAGCTCTAGTAACTGTAGGAAAGTTAAAGATTCGAAAGGAAGTAGCGCTCTCCTTTTACAATACCAAAAACATTTCTAAATCGACTTTCATCTCCATAAAGCAATAAAATTGCAAAAATAAATTGAACACGGACTTTAAAAAAATTACATCTCCGACATTTAGCGACAAGTAGGCAACTGGCAAGCAAATATCAAAACAAATGATACTAAAGGAAGTGCTTTGAGAAAGTATGCCGTCACTAATGAGGCAAGCAAACGCCTATTTAGTTTAATGCTACTTGCCTACTACGCTTGACCACAGGTGAAAGGTGTAAGTCGTTCAAACGAAGCATAGCGCCGTGCAAACTGATGGAATAAAAAATTATACCCTTGTGATTTGAATTACGTTGGTTTTTATAAAAGCAATTTGTTAATTACCTAATGAAATATACATAAATGGTTTTTAATTCACAAGGTAAGGGTCTTTCACCCGGAAGTTTTCATAAACTATGTTGTTCTAGTTTTCAAGTGAATGATGGAAATCTCACGATTTTTCACAGATTTTTACTAACTTAAATCAAATCTAACCCGGGCTAAAGACAACGCTTTTTTCATCACCTTATTTTATTAATGGATGCCCTTTTCATCATCATTATTTCAGCTGCAAGACGTCTACTGCTTGACTTCAGCCTCAAAATGTCACCACAGGCACTGTGTCACACACAGGACTGGTCACATCACATTGGTGACCAGTCGGTCGATTCCATAGGTTATATAGTCTTTGGTCGATTCTGTTGACATCTCACGGTATACACCTAGGCGGAGTGAACGACAAGGGAGCTGTCATTCCATCTTATTTGTATGGTTTGCCAAATGACTCGTCGTGCACCCCGCTCAAGTGTTCACTTCGACATGTTTACATTGCACTGCAGTTCTGTGCTTCTCACTTCGAGCGAACAAACCCTGTTAGTTAGTAAGACATTTCTGAAATACCAGGCGCGCTTTACTTGTAACAGACACTGTTAATATCAAAAGTAAATGTAACGTCAACACACATTGCGTTGTGTTGGAATATTTAAATAATACGACATTCGTCTTAGATAACTAATGGACAAACTGGCCATAACTCGTGTTTCAGAGAAAACACGCCAAGCATATTGCACTTATTTTATGTACGTTCATTTATGTTAATAAAACAGTTTTATGGTCTATAACTGCTTTATTAGTCGCTTAATTACTAAATTTAATATTAGATAATTTCAAATCAAATCATTTATTTATATATTCGGTACTAGCTTTTGCCTGCGGATCCGCCCGCGTGGATTTCTGTTATCGCGTTAAAAAGTAGCCTATATCCTTCTCCATATCCCAGGCTATATATCTGCCAAATTTCATGACGATCCGTTCAGCTATTTTAGCGTGAAAACGTAAAAGACAGACAGACAGAGTTACTTTCGCATTTATAATGTTAGTAGGGATGAAAAAAATCACTCGCAGTTGTCGCGTAGGGCGACTGAATGATGACTAACGACTAGTGCCCAATTTCTGAGGTAATTTATCGATCGTTTATCTATGCGTTCTTCAAAATTAAAAAAAATTAAATAAATAAATAAATAAAAACCAACCAATGGCGTTATGAGAAATAGCGTTAACAGACAGATAAACGATCGATAAAAACCTATAACTCAACCAATGGTTAAAATTGTGATTAAAATTTCGTTTAAATGCGTTTATCGATCAATTGTTGGTCTGTTATTATTATTTTGACCAATACTGTTCAAGCTAAATCTTGATCTTGATAGAAAAACGCACATGAACGAAATTTAGGTAAGTATTCATAATTTTTTGCCATAGACCGTTTTAGCCATAAGCCGAAAATCGTTAGCTCATATATCTCAAGAAAAAAGAGATCATGTAGGTAGATGAATCAACCAATCAGCTGGGTAGGTATGTACAACTATAAACTTAATCATACTTTATATAAAAGGGTAAATACAACGTAAATCAAACTGAAATGAATGAAATAAATCACTCAAATCAGACTCTTCTGCTCATAACTACGAATCAACAAAATATGAATGTCATCAAAATGTCTATGAAAAACGCGCTTAAAATGTAATCACAACGTAATAGACTCCACTAGGTTTCGCTAATGGATTTTTTTGGTGACTGCAATCAGAGTGGGAACATCAAAAGTAGAAATATAATTTTATAGGCTATTTTTAAAACAGTAGTAAGTATACCTATATATTTGAAAGGTCCTACCTACGTAAGTATGTACCTAAGTCCACATAGGCAGGAAAATCTAGAAGATAGATAGGTACATAATTGTGTTGCGGAATTTGTTCGAAAGAGTCACCGCGGCCCTGGAACGCAAAGTGCATAGGAGGAACACGGATGGGTTTTAGTCAGTAAGAGTCTGATACTCCCTCCCGCTCCACCCAGAGCGGAAATCATTTGATCTTCCCATCCCTGTTTTTCACAATAAGGTTGAATATTGGAAGTGATAAAAACAACAAAGTGTTTGTTGTTGTTGTTGATGTCAACAAGACTTTACTTTTATTTTCTTTTATTTTCAGCCTTCTATATTTCACTCTGATGATTTAGCCACATCTAACTGTAGTGATTTGATTCGACGTTAATTTTACATTCACTTGAATTTATTTAGGTACCTAGTCGAAATTAAGTCATCCGTAATTTATCTAAACTCAAGTTATTTTGTTGATTCGTAGATATGAGCAGAAGAGTCTGATTTGAATGATTTATTTCATTCATTTCAGTTTTACGTTGTATTTACCCATTTATATAAAGCATGATTAAGTTCATAGTTGTTAAACATACCTACCCAGCAGATTGGTTGATTCACTTACACTGCAATATTTAGATACTTCTCTAAAAAACAATCGATACAAGAAAAACCATGAAGATAGTGTTTGCATAAACCAATCTATGTACTATGGAAGTACCTACATTACGACAGTGTGGCATGAAAATGTCGCAATTTCAGCTCATATCAGTGAAAGTGGTGATAAGCGCGACGCCCGCATAGGCAGTTGAGTAACCGGGTTTTATGAATACCATGATACTTTGGTAGATTTACGATTAGATCTTGTGCTTACATACTGTGTTATACTAGACTAGATTAGTACTACTTAATAAGTTGATACTGTGACGCTAGCAGACCTCGCGCTAGCACAACTTACTAATTATAATAAATTACCCACCGTTTGTAATTTAACTTCGTAATTATTTAGGGCATCTGCCTTAGTAGAGAGATAGTACATGAGTCCTCTATAAAAACAATGAAAGAAAGAAAAAAAATGCGTTTATTGGCACAATAAATAAACACCTTATAAATAGAGAACATAATGTAATAAAATATTATGCCAAAAGCACAATATTACATTTTACATGCATATTTTTCACATTCATTCATAGTTCTGTAGATTGACTATTTTTGTATGGACGTTGGACCAAGAGTTGGTCAACATTGAATCATAGTGCATAATGTCCCTTAAACTAATTAAAAAAGCGCTTCAAAATCTAGCCGATGAGTATTGAGAAAAAAAAAAACGATTGTCCTTTATACTTTTACTAGACGCTTCCAAAGTTCTTGCCAGTGACCTACAGCCAAGGAGGTTACAATACTAACCTTGTCAGTTGCGATAGCGAACTACCCAAATCAATGATGTGATTCACCACCCCAAATGTGTCAACACAATCTAAATCTAAGCTTTCGGATGTTTGAGTGTTCCCAATCAACAATGTAAATAACGCAATTAATTTGGTTTATGGTTTTAATGAACGGGATACCATTGATTGTTTTGTTACGAAAATATCGTATAGAATTCAAGCGCTAACATAGTCAATTCGGAACAGCGATCACGTTTGACCATAATACCCATAACGTTCTTTATTCTCGCCTTCAATCACAAGCAAAATAATGTATTTAGCGTCCTTCTTCTGTTTTTCCGAACCATTAGGTATCAAGTGATTTAAAATAATGACGTACGATCTTAAAATTGGGCCACTGACCTTACCCATTAAACATTAGCTCTGAATCAAACTTGAACTTTATGAGCAAATAAGCACCTTGAAAGAAATGATGCCTTTTTGGAGGTAGCGGAACAGAGAGTAAAGTCCCACATACCTCCGTTGAAAAGGGAGGATCCTCCGACCAGACGGTTGTTTGTGTCTGGTGGGCAACTGCCCGAGAGTTGATATTCGGGCTTTGCTTGTGTTCTAATCGCACGGTAAACTCTGATATCGCGATTTAGGATTTTGTAGTTAGTTCGCAGCTTGTCGAGATAGATGGCGCTGCGAGTCTCATTTGTTGTGATGTTGATTCTGCTACGTTGATTTTTGTGGCGGCATGAATGCCGCTACATCACTCCCCTCCGGAGACCGGAGGTCGATAGTGGATGAGTCGTCCATACATCTTGAGATGCTTGCCAGGCCAGTGGAAGGTTGGTTCCAGTGAGTCGGAACCGGAAGTCGCAGAGTTCTCGGTGAGTCGGAACTGTCTGCGTCGCAGAGTTCACGGTGAGTCGGAACTGTCTGCGGTGCCCCGATGCTGCTGCTGGCGTGACTGCTGGCGTCGACCAGGAGAGGTTCTTCAAGGCTCTTCATGTGACTGGCCGAAGGTGCAGTGTGCTTGCCATGGTGGGTCGGAGCTGTGCGACGTGCTGACGTGACTGCTGGCGTCGACCAGGAGAGGTTTTTCAAGGCTCTTCATGTGACTGGCCGAAAGTGCAGTGTGCTTGCCAAGGTCGCTGATGAGGTTGATGATAGAGGCTGAGGATGCTGACCAGGAATGCGCGTCCGCTGCATGCTGGTGGTCAGGATACCCGTAGAAGCCTAGGGTTCTGGCTGGCTGTATGACTCGCTGCTCAAGAGCTTGAGGTCAGGATGAGGAAGTGATGATGACGTCATGATGAGGTGGCTGCACGAAGGCTGCGCTGACGTCCAATGTCGAGGGTCACCAGTTTGGAGGTAGCGGAACAGAGAGTAAAGTCCCACATACCTCCTTGAAAAGGGAGGATCCTCCGACCAGACGGTTGTTTGTGTCTGGTGGGCAACTGCCCGAGAGTTGATATTCGGGCTTTGCTTGTGTTCTAATCGCACGGTAAACTCTGATATCGCGATTTAGGATTTTGTAGTTAGTTCGCAGCTTGTCGAGATAGATGGCGCTGCGAGTCTCATTTGTTGTGATGTTGATTCTGCTACGTTGATTTTTGTGGCGGCATGAATGCCGCTACACCTTCTTCTGAGAACGTTATTTACGAAACAATCATAAGGAAATTATGTTTTGGGAGTTTCTGATGTTACACCCAGAAGTGAGCGTAATGCGGGCTTCCGTGATCGGATTCAAGGAACTGCGGTATTTGTAATTAGTACCCTTTGCCTTAATGCTTTTGCCTTAATTGCGGTCACACCTGTAAAAGAGAGAAAAAATCTGGAATTCTGGTAAACTTTTCCACGACTGTACCTTTTTTCTGGCTCGAATTCTATAGTTATTACGATTTATCTTGCTGTAATAGTTCTTCGTAAGAGCCCGAACAATACCTAAAATAAGTGACATCTAACATTTGTCAAAAAATGTGAGGACCACTACTGATACAGGATGGTAATGTCAAGAAATATAGACGAGTCAATGACCGCTATTGCCACGCTAACACAAAATAGCTACACGCTGTGGATGATTATTGCTACATTTTTCCACGGGTTTCTTTTTTCTTGCAGCAATAATTTTTTTTTTCATAGCTTCTTCATCATATCCGAAAGACGTCCACTGCTGGACATGGGCCTCCCCCAGACGGGGGGAGGGGTTGCCATAATCGCGCTCTTGGCAGGCGGGTTGGCGATCGCAGTGTAGTTGTAGCAATGTAGTACCTACAGAGAATGCTGCTGCCCGTTCTCTGGTGAGTCCCTTAGTTATCTATTATTTCATATCTGCAAGTAATTTCCGCCGATGTTCGAGCCTTTAGATAAAATGGTAATAAGCAGTTAATTTGAAGTGTTTAGCGGGCGGTTTGCGTCATCTGCTTTAGGCTTTGATTGGTGTTCGCAATAAGCTGTTATCTTTGTATGAATGGGCGCTCTGTCATGCATCAGTATTACACTGAAAGGGAAAGTATTGCGTCATTTGCAAAAAAAAACAATGTTATCTGTACCTATCTAGAAAACAAATAAATCATAAATATTCCCAAGTTGCCACGTCGTGTTAGTGACCGTAAGCTCGAGGGCGGTATGTCTCGACATAGTTACCGATCGCTTACCGACCGAATTCGGTCTGTAAGGATAACCCGTGGATCGCGATCGAGTTTGACTGTCTACGGGCGGCCTTTGGACTTATCGACCGAATTTGGTCGATACCTAAATTAGATCGGGTAGACTAGTGTAGTTAAGTGTCAAGAATTTCTCAATGGCAGTCCAAGGTCTGGATTTACATGAGGCTAAAACATAAGTGACGAGATGTGTTACCTGTGGGGAACACAAGTGTGATAGCATAATATTTGTAACACAAACTATTTTAACACCACTTTAACCATTCAACAATAACGTATAGCCATAACTTTCCAAAACATTGATTTGAAAAGAGTAACTATGGAGTTTCTTGTCCGTTCTTCTCCATAAGAATCTACCCTTGCGAACGGACAGTAGTCACTTTATATTATTTTTAATGTAAATGATGACGAACAAAAGTGCCGTTTAATGGCCTAATTGAAATAAACGTTTTGACTTTGACTTTGACTTTGACTTTGACTTTGACTTTGACTTTCACGGGACATTATTTTACTTAAGTGCTTTTCACAAAATCATGCCATTATTATTATCATTACTGTACTTGTCGTTAGTTCTAGCTTGATTATCTTGATATGAAACATACACAAGTTCACGACTAATTTCATAAGTCGGCTAAACCTTACGGTATCGTAATATCCATGGATCTGTGTTAACGCTTCGAGGAATCTTGGAGTGATATGAGGATGAAAAATTCTGCCAACACGGTTTTAACAACTTGTGCGGTGGAGTTCCGTATCTTGTTGTTGAAGATGTCTAACTGGAGATGCGCTAGATAAAATTATACCCATAAATTCAAATCAATGTCACTTAAGTCCATCAAAAATGAACATTAACATTCTTCAGTCGACATCGAGTTTTCTTGCATGGAACACGGTTAATTAAAAGACCGAAAACTGATAATAATAATAATAATAATAATCCGCCCACGACGCCACCACCTGCACGTCGACGGAGAGTACGCCGGCCGCCGGACGGCTTAGGACCTCGAGGCCCACCGGCCTCTGATAGGGTCCCAGCTCCCGGCGGAAGTGTGCAGCGCATGCGATGGACACAATCCATCAACGAAAACGTCATGCGCGCATACTATGGGGCTACAGAGGGGGGAAACAACCTGACTGCGCACCGTGGTCGGATGCTCTCTCTGTTTCAGGTACTTGAACCAGCGGTCAACGTTTCGGCGCAACGACTGTCGGATCAGGTGCGCGTCATCCAGCGTAACCGTATGTTGGATGACAGTGTGCTTGATCGCCTCCGAACTGAAATGTGTGGCCATGTCATTACTCCTCCGTCGCAGACTGTGGCACCACCACAGTTAGCCCAAATACCCAGCAACGCTGACGAGGATAGTAATGACAGGGTTACAAACGTAAGTACCCGGTGCAATGACGAATTGAGGAGTGCTTTGGAGTGTGCTATTCGAGAATATCGCTACACGCCGCCTGAATTTAGACCACGCTTACCTCGTTTGCCCATGCATAACAAAAACAGGGCGCTGGTGGCAGCTCTGGATTCGCAGTTGTCAAATTATTTTGATGACTGCGAAGACCTCACTGATGCACACTCGATAATGTACTGCGCGGCTGTAGCGGCATGTCGTGTAGCTCACGTCAAAATAACCAAGGACAGAGTTACACGACCAAAACCAGCCGTACCGGCCTGGCAGTGCAGGATCGAGCGTCGTATCGGTGGGGCCAGAGCGTTAATCGGCAAACTGATCTGCTTCAGGGAGGGCAACACTCGCCCTAGAGTGATGCGCTTTGTGAGACGGGCGTTTTCGGGGACTGATATCAGTCCCCAAGACTATATGTCCTGTGTCACAGAGCGCATCGACTTCCTGAAGCAGAAGGTATATGCATGGGCAAACCGTATTCGTAGGTATAGGCGGCGAGTGGAGCGATACACCTTGAATCGCACATTCCGAAGTGATGAAAGGTGGGTATACAGGGCTTGGGAGCGACCGGAACAAGGTGTGACTGACACGCGCCTGCCAGAAGATGACGCCATGTTCTCATTCTGGCGCAGCATCTGGTCGGTGCCTGTTAGTCACACCGAAGGAGATTGGATTCGAGAGGTCGAAGGAGCATGCGATTCATTACCCGAAATGGGGGCAATCACAATTAGCCCCCAAGATGTAGCCCGTGCAGTCCGTCCGTTGCCTAACTGGAAATCTCCAGGGCCGGACGGACTGCACAACTTTTGGGTTAAGTGGTTACTTGGGTCGCATGTTCGTTTGGCGTCTCTGTTCCAAACTGCCTTGGAGTCCGGCTCGCTGCCCGAATTCCTTACCACAGGAGTTACCCACCTGCTCCATAAATCTGGTAGCACCGCGGAACCCAAAAACTATAGACCGATAACGTGTTTACCGACGGTCTATAAGGTTCTTACATCCATTTTGAGAGCAAAAATTAATAATCACATTAGCAGCAATAACATCATGTCTGCCTCTCAAAATGGATGTAGGAATGGGTCCCGCGGTACTAAGGAGCTACTCCTCATTGATACGGCCATTAGCCAACAGGTTCGGCGTTCCCGAAAGGATCTGTCGACATGTTGGATAGACTATAAGAAGGCCTATGACTCGGTGCCTCATACATGGCTCATGAGGGTGCTAGAATTGTATAAAATTGATGCAACGCTACGCACCTTCCTGACGTCATGTATGGGGCAATGGAGGACAGTCCTTCGCTATCCAGGATGTCGAAATATCCAGAGGAATAGCGAACCGGTTAGGATCGAGCGGGGTATATTTCAGGGCGATAGTTTGAGTCCGCTTTGGTTTTGCCTAGCCTTGAATCCTCTCAGCACATTGCTGGAGAATTCAGGACTAGGCTATCGGTTGAAGAGAGGTTGTCAGGTTATATCTCACCTCCTTTACATGGATGATCTGAAACTCTTTGCCCCCAGTAATCTGCAACTGATGGAGCTACTGAAGGTAACTGAAACTTTCAGTAGTGCGATCAGGATGGAGTTTGGTGTGGACAAATGTGCGGTCATGCATGTAAAGCATGGAGAGATTATGGAATCCGTGGGATCGCAACTCTCGGATTCCATAAACCTGAGATCCCTTTCTCCAACCGAAACTTACAAGTATTTGGGTATGTCGGAAGCGTTAGGCATCAGTGTTACTGACATGAAGCATTCGTTGAAGGAGCGCTTCTTTGGCCGCCTGAAGAAGGTTTTCAACAGCCTTCTGTCGGGCGGAAACAAGGTGCGCGCTTTCAACGGATGGGTCATGCCGGTATTGATGTACTCTTTCGGCGTACTCAAATGGACTCAAACGGAACTTGACGCCCTGGATAGGCGGGTTCGTACACTGCTAACTGCACATCGAATGCATCACCCACGGTCGTCGGTAATGAGACTGTATATCCCGCGAAAATGTGGAGGTCGAGGCTTTTTAAGTGCTAAGACTATCCACAAGCGCGAGATATGCAGTCTCAGGGAATATTTCCTAGCTGTCGACGTGGGTATGCATCGAGATGTAGTGGCGGTGGACAAGGGACTCACCCCGCTCTCCTTGGCAAATGAGAACTGGCGCAAACCTGCAGTGCTTGACACCAACGATCGCATGGCGGTATGGCAGAGTAAGGAACTTCACGGACGCTTTTTCCGGGCCCTACACGGGCCCGACGTGGATCAATTAGCGTTTGGTGACCTCTTTGGGGAAACCGAAGGTTTTGTCTGTGCAATTATGGACGAAGTTATCATGACGAAAAACTACCGGAGATTTATTGTGAAGGACGGCACGGTTGACATATGTCGGGCATGTCACCGTCCGGGAGAATCAATTCGCCACATTATCTCTGGTTGTTCTCGTCTTGCTAATGGAGAATACTTGCATAGACACAACCTTGTAGCCAGGATTATCCATCAGCAACTTGCTCTGAAATACTCTCTTGTGGAATCGGAGGTTCCGTACTACAGGTATGTGCCCGACCCAGTTCTCGATAATGGCAGTATCACATTGTACTGGGATCGGTCCATCATCACTGACAGGACTATTATTGCAAATAAGCCTGATATAGTGGTGGTGGACCGAATCGAGAGGCGTGCAATGATTGTAGATATCACCGTTCCGCATGACGAGAACCTCGTGAAAGCCGAGAAAGATCCCACATGTCGACAACCTCGCGAGCCAAGTCAAGATATTTGATTTGTTTATCAAATATCTTGACTTGGCTCGCGAGGTTGTCGACATGTGGGATGTGAATTCGGCAATCATTGTACCGATAGTCGTGTCAGCCAACGGCTTAATAGCCACGAGCCTCGATCAACATCTTAGGAGGCTCTCGTTAGGCAGCTGGATCAAGGGCTTGATTCAGAGAGCAGTACTTCTGGACACGGCTCGCATCGTTAGGAGGTTCCTCTCTCTGGAGCCCTGACCGCCGGTAGCTTGGACCCTGTTCCCGATACCGGTGGGCTACTATTTTTTACATTTTTAAATAATTTGATATCTTTGTATTTTAATATTTAAAAATGTATTTTATATGTATGTACCTTAAATAAAGAAAATAATAATAATAATAATTTATTTGTTAACATAGGTAAAGAGATACAGGTCTTATATTTGATTAACAGAGCGCTATGTTATGCCTGAAGGCGACTAATTGGATGGTTCATCTATCGAATACCTTTGGTTGGGTTGTGTCATAGATACAATATTTATATGGGTTGTGTTTTGTGCTGAAAATAAAAGCTCGTGCCTACGAGTCCTGCGACCCAAAGTTAATCTTACTAAGTCAAACAAAACATCAAACAAAAATGAAACACCGCCGACCGAAATCCAATGAAACCCTAACAAGATCACCACAATAAATAAAAGCAATAATTGGCAAACTAATTGGAATAACATGAAATATTTTCTTCACCAACAAAGATGAATAGTTCCCGCTAATATTGGCAAAAAGTGTTGTATTCATTAAGACTAATAGGAGTAACAACCGGAGCAGGAAGCTGTGAGATTAGTGCGCGAGCGCCGTGAAGGCCGGAGATAAACGCTGTCGAAGCACGTGCGATGGCACCCGACGGCTGCCGAACTTGCACGATCATTAGCTGGTACTAAATGGTAGGATCACGTTTGATGGGTAGTGAGTGTAGTGACAATGCACTAATACTGCTGACTATTATATGCTGCTTCGTTTTAACGCTGGCACCAAAGAGACCGTGCTCAGCCTGCGGTCAACTATGACTATGGTACGTATAGTATAATGAACTGCTTGTTAGCTGCTCCTGAAATAATCTTTGTAGTCTCTAGGAACTGGTAATCGTACCACAAATTCCAAGTATGCAAATAGTTAGTACCTAGCTCACAAATTTGGCCTTCCGGCAATTTGCAGATGAAAGATATCGAGTCCATGATATTCAAAGCTTCTCTGGCATTACTTTAACGTTACCCTACTAGTTAATAACGTGAAGTAACTGCTAAGTAGGAGTAACTTTTGAATTCCTACCTGTAACTGCCTTATGCGCCAAAAAATACATTACGTTACAAATTAATCAGTACCTACAAACCAGTGAAACTCAAAGTTGATCACTTTTTGGCTTTGCCACATTTTGCTGGTAACTTGCCACCATATAATAGATGTAGCTATTTTTATTACTGTGACAAGGTTCACAGTACGATCAAGGTTTCCACAGTCCACACAATACAACCTACCACAACGGAAATAAACGTGACGATGAAAAAAAACAGATTCGTACTATATTAAGTACTGTAGGTATGTGTATTATCTAACATTTGAAGGTTGGTACGAAGTGTCAAGGTTCGATACTGACATTAACCTTGCTGAAGTAGCATATTGTGTGGTTATGTGGATGACTTCCATGTACGCGAGTTATTGTTGTTTTGCAGGGATATGCAGGGTGTTGAAAAATAAGTGGCTAACACTGACCTTTTTTTTATGGGTTGAACTTGAAAATGATCAAATGACTCCTTCCGCTCTGGGTGGAGCGGGAGGGATTGTCAGACTCTTACCTCTTACTGACTAAAAGCCATCCGTGCACCTTCTAGTGCATTACGCGTTCCCGGGCCGCGGTGGCTCTTTCGAACAAAATCCGCAACCCCGGCAGGCTCTGGCCCTAACGGCCTCCGTCTACTATGCTGACATCTCTTTGAGGCGCGCGTGGAACACAACTCGCCCGCGTCGTCGACCCGGGCCTGGCTTTGATCGGACGGCAAGCCACCCAAAGCTCGCCGTCCTCAGGCCCGGCTAACACTGACTATAGTATGACGTTCTAAAGCCATTATGTGTCTGGTTTGAGAGAGAGACGTGGCTAAGAAAAATGAAAGCACTATCTCTAACGAAATCATGATGGCTATAGAACAATAGATTAACAAACAAGGCCTTGATGAGAGACTCGAGCAAAGGAGCAGAATTTCAGATATTTCTACCGATTATTTGTAACGGGTGCCCTAACAATTTGGCTGACCGTGTTTCGCTAACGACAGTTTCAATCAATCAATCTCTAAATGGGGCTTCATCATATCTTGTTTTTACGATCCATTTATCTTTTGAAAGCTCTTTTATTAAGTTTATTATTCATAGGCTCGATTTTAACCACTATCTCACCTAATGTCGTCGAAAGATGTAGCACGCTTGCCTGTATGTCGTCTTAAGTCTTTATCTAAAAACATACAGGCTACAGTTATCAGGAAACACAGACTCTGGCAGGGAATTCCACTCCTGCACCAAATCAAAGTTTAATGCGTAGATACTTAAACAATTTAAATGTGGGATAACTTCAATAGTTAATTTCATTTAGAAAGGTAAAAATTACATGCCCGCGTTCTGGAAATTCTACATTTATATTATTTTTTATATTTCAATCATCTACTTTCCGTGTGTGATATGATTATTGACATTATAAAGAAACTTAATGACTCGGCAGTACATAATTTCGCTACATTTTTTCTCGGTAGCTTTAGGTACAGTTAAAACTTTCCGTAGTTCCATCAAATCAAATGACTTTCGGAAATGTGTTGAATTACCTAAAATTATCTTATACTGCGTTACCTATTATTACACTTTACCGTGGAATTACCAGTGTGGCCACTGGCCACTTTAGGCATAGGTCACTAGCATAAACTGTTTTGTAGAAATATTCTTCTGAGTAAATATTACTTAATTACAGGCTAAACGGTAGAATTCGTCAAATCTAAACGATCTTCAAAATAATGCTCACGGACAGGAGCCAGGAAAGTCACACAGTTTCATGACTATACTTTTTCTTCCTTTCTTTCTTTTCAGCGCTAACTGTTTTTGTAAAATAATTGCCTGTGTTAATATTATCCTTCCACGCTAAATGAACCTGAAACTGAAACGCCTGAAAGGACAACGTTCATCTTAATTATCCCGCATGGTTCCTTCTGCGTGGGACAAAAATTAAAAAAAAAACTGTCTCGCACCCGACCACACACATTTGTTTATTTTGTCCAAATAATTTACTGGCATTTGGACGAACTCATGTTACAGACGACACCGACTTAAATATTACTTAATTACAGGCTAAACGGTAGAATTCGTCAAATCTAAACGATCTTCAAAATAATGCTCACGGACAGGAGCCAGGAAAGTCACACAGTTTCATGACTATACTTTTTCTTCCTTTCTTTCTTTTCAGCGCTAACTGTTTTTGTAAAATAATTGCCTGTGTTAATATTATCCTTCCACGCTAAATGAACCTGAAACTGAAACGCCTGAAAGGACAACGTTCATCTTAATTATCCCGCATGGTTCCTTCTGCGTGGGACAAAAATTAAAAAAAAAACTGTCTCGCACCCGACCACACACATTTGTTTATTTTGTCCAAATAATTTACTGGCATTTGGACGAACTCATGTTACAGACGACACCGACTTGTCAACATATGGACCATCTTAAAAACAAAAGGACAACTTACCCGTATAATAACTTTAAAGATTAACAACGATTTCTAGGAAGCCTTTGAAAAAGAAACAAATATTCATATTACTTTACAAAAACATTGTTCCGTTTTTGTAATTAATGGCCGTAATTTATCATAGAGAAACGGCAATGGAGCACGAAACGGACTAAAAAGTTTTTATTTTGATTTCTTTTTGACACCCTTGACCTCTACAATGTTTGGAGTCGTTTATCTGTCAATCTTTATAATGTGTTTTACGACGACCGAAAGTATCAAATTACTGAAAGAACACAGTAAACGATTCCGTAAAGATGGTTATCAAAATAATAACTTTGGCCAGGGCCAGTGAAATGCACTACGCTACTTTCCTTGAAATTACTATAATTTCTCGCAACTTAGCTTTTGCTCGTGAATTGTGGTAAAAGTTTAATGACTTCGAAGGAAACATGTGACGGTTTTAAATGACGCGCCATTTTCGCAATTCGAATTTTAAATATTTTTGGGACACTGATGACTGGCCGATTATAGGCACTAACGGATGATTTGCCGATGATATTCTTCGCTTATGTTTTTCTGACATCTGTCAATGGAGCATTATTTATTTATTTTTAACAAATTAAAACAGATTAAATATGCAATTTCGGCCTGTAATGAGTCATTAAAAAGTTTATTACAGTTCTGAATAAAGATGTAAAATGTTGCAACAATCATAAATATGTATGCATTATAATGACTCTACTTCCTTACAAATAAAACAGTCTGTTTCTTTCAATGTTTGGCTGAATTTAGTAAGTTCAACGGCCAAGTAATTTTCTGCAGTCCTACAAATTTATGACCGCTGATTCTTTGTTCTCAATTCTTTGATTTCTTACTTCCTTCTTATTTTCCCAGGGCTGTAGTTCGGACAAAAGTTTACGTAAGTATCGTGTTTTTGTTGCAACTGTTCTTCCTGATAATTTGACTTGAATTAAGTTAGTTTTTACGCTGGTCTTGTTTGACCGGTAGCGGTGTAATTTTTTTGTGTGTGAATAAACGTTTATATTTGTGATAATTTTAACTGTTATCTTGAGTTGAAAGACAATGAGCAGAGCTCACGTAAGGCGATGCATCTGTTTGTGAAACAAAGGATGGATGAAATGAAGGTGTCAATGTCAAATCTCTGTGCTCAGCAGAGAGGTAAATTATGAGTAAACGAAACACGAGGAAGTAATGTTTATAGTACCTATATATTTAATCAGCATCCCTTTGTTACTGTGCTGCCGACAGATTGGTATGTTGATGTTCCAAACTTTGTTTTGTAAATATTCTAAAATAACAAAGAGCAATCGTTGAAATTTGAACTTGACACTATCGCACACAAAGGTCGTTAAGTTTAAGAGTTCATAAACTCTTTGTCGGTTTATGATTTTATGCTGACAATTTCTGGTTCTTTTAGGGTCCCGCAGGCATCTGAGACGTGACACTGCGACAACGAGTAGAAAACGAAAAAAAAAATTAAAACTACCTATAACATAATTTCTTTGAAACGCTAACGCTTTCGTCTTCTTGAGCCACCCCTGTCTGCAGGTATCTTAACTGTTCGAAGCCCCAAACACAAGGGCGAAAAAAATCGTAAATTTCTTGTACCTATAAATTTTTCGACACCATCTTACAGATTATTTTTAGTTAGTTAAAAGTTTTTTATTTAAGTAAGTAATAGTTGTAAAAATAAAACACATTCTTTAGGTAACATTTTCCTTAGAATTTTTTTTCTTGCTTTTGCCAGCTTATTGTTACAATCTAACGAGTTACAAGCTACCGGCTACCTAACCATCAATTAAAGATGCTTCAAATGTTAAAAACCATATAATTAAAATATTTGTTTAAACCAAAGAGTTTAGAGGTTAAAACAAGGTTCATTTTGTTGTCATGGTGGCAATGACATGCCACAAGTGGTTGACCTCACCTAATAATGGGTTTATGGTTCAACAAACGATCTTTTTGGTCGCCATTTTAACTGCAAACATCGTGAACTCCTGTGAGTCTATACAAGTGTACCTAACAGAATAAACGCAATACCTCTTAAGGGGTCATTTTGACTCATCATTATGAACAACTTTTACGATGGGACCAACAATAACGGGTAATATCTACACTCAATTTTGAAAGTAAAAAAAATCCTTAAACAATACCACCTATCTTTTACTTATAAAATCAGCGGCAAGTTTCACTATGCATATTACATGGCCATAGCCTCTCTATTTCAGGACAAAATAATACTCATGAAAATAAAAGACACACCCCCGCAACTGGCCATATAGAAAGAACAAGGCCCGTACCATTGTTTCTCTTAATTTATTATCCAGTACACACCTTCGACATGAACCGAACCCGGCTGCAATCATTGCTAATTAAAAAGAATTCAAAAACTTCACTTCCAAAAAGGTATTCTAGGATTGAAACAATAGGTGTTTTGACTAAGATCTTAGAATAAGGTAGATATGGTAAATAGACACTATAGAAGTAAGAAGATGTAATTTTTTTCTCACAGTTTACGATTTACTTATGTGTTTCCTTCTCCAGCTAAACGGCCAGGAAGAAACAAGTGCAAATAATAAAATATTCCCATTAAACTCATCCTTAAAAAATAAGTCCGAACGATTGTCGCGTTCACTTCTTGTCTAGATACCAGGTACTCATTACCTAATTTTAGAATGTTCTTTCAACAGAAGTTCCCTTTATTTTCAGGTCATCTGGCAGTGGTGGAGCAGGGTTCATCATGATAATCAACAGCCGAGTTTGTGCCGATGGCTGATCGGCACAAACTCTAAGACCTTGAAGTCCCGCTAAAAAATCAGCGTTGGCACTTTGTTTCTGTGGTCCCTCAATAAACATAGAGATATGCCAACTTTGAGCATATAAAATCCTCAATCTTGCTTCGTCTCTCCTCTCACATTTCAACTATCAGAAGTCTTAGGTCATCGCTCCCCGTGGGACGAAAGTACTAATTACATGCAGTACAAGTATCAAACAAAGACGTACAACCACCACGTGGGTTGTATGAACTTGTATGATTAAATGTATGGATGCAACATACGATTACTCATCCATCATTTGAGTGCAAGCTTTTATATTGAGTGGATTAATTAATTGGAGTGCTCTGAACTTTCAAGTGTTTGTTTATGTTCTAAAGTTGGAACAAAGGAAAGAATTGGTTGTTATTAATAGAATGCATTTGAGATGGACTTTTAGTTGATATCTCTCACTCCGCTTTCTGACAGTTGAGTTTGAATAGATTTAGAATGGACTGGAAAGAAAGCTGCACTTATCTCTGTTTCTGTTAAGACATTATCGGACGTGTCATACATTTTTGAGCGCATTTAATAAACTCCTCATAGTCCTTACTATCCTTATTTCCATAGCCTTATATCCTTCCTCTTCTCCTTATATCTACTTCTACTTGTGAGGATGGATGGATGTATGTTTGTTACTCTTTCACGCAAAAACTACTGAATGGATCTTGATGAAATTTAGCACAGTGGTAGATTGTAGTCTGGAATAACACATAGGATACTTTTTATCCCGGGAGTAGGTATGTTTTTTGGGATAATTCTCGACATTCACGCGGGCGGAGCCATGGGCGGCAGCTAGTATTTCATACAATCTCGCTAGTCCTTATTCTTGGCCAGATACTTAAGTCTACTAGTCTACTTTTTGGACCTACTACCTAGATACATATCTATTTGGATAAAGTTTAATTCTTCTTTTTCGTGTCGCTGGCACGACTGTCAATTTGTGCTTTGGCTGCATGCTTTGTGGAACTGAGGGCAGGATAGGAGATGGCGCATAGTTTGTGAATCAAGTTTATTAAAATCTATCCATTCGTTTTTAAGGATAAGAACTTGAGAGTTTTTATGAAATTCCGCTCTTAAATCAAGTGACGCGAGTGTCTAACGCGCATTCGACAGTATGTCACATTAGCTTTGCATTCATTTAAATTACGGAAACTAGGCCTTAATCATTTTCGATAGCCAAATAACACAATAAATTGAAGCTTTGTCTTCTGAATTTAACAAAAATCTCTTTACGCATGGCAGACAGGGTGGAAATGAAACCGCTTGATCTCTCCACCAAAAAATCCTGTCTCCTATAAAGGGTGGAGAGATCAAGCGGTTGAATAACAATGACTGTTCAAAGATCCGGATTATTCTGGATAAAACTGCACAACACAATGTAGAACACATTGTTTTGATAACTGTGCGAAAATCCACTCTGCCGTCACTGGCGTAATGATAGGTCACGATATGATATCCGATTCCCATAGCCGTCAGAAGTAACCCCTCGACAAACTGTACCGCTCTCCTCTTAATTCGGGCATCCTGTTGCCAAGAGGGGATCTAATGTCATGCGGGATTTGATACGGAAGGATATTACGTTGGTTATTGAATAACATTTTAAATCAATATTTGCTGGTAATACATGATTGAGAATATAAAAATATTACATTTTGTCATATACGATGCGGAAGTGCTGACTTGTATCACTAATGGCTAAACATACAAAGATTGTTTATGATGTTTGTTTATAGCCTAATAAAACAACAAAAATAGTGCTTAATATTTTTTTGTATATTGTATATGTCGCAGCCAACTAGCTTAATCAGCCGTTTCATCAAAAGCCTAGCCTTTTCACTGAGCTGCGCCGTTAAATTAGCGACTTAGGTCACATGGGCAAGTCATTAATCGATATCGAACAAAAGATGTCTCTTAGGTCGCTGAAAAATCGGTGCATGTAAATGAAAAGGCTAGGCAACCAATTAAACGGCTGATTAAGCTAATTGGCTGCGACATATGCAATAAACCCAGTAATCAAGCAAGTCAATATAAGGAAAGGGCCTTCCTTAAATGTTTGTGAATTTTATTTAAAAAAGCGCATGCAAATCTTTTGTGTTACTGAAATGAGAAAACCCAATAAAATAAAAAACATACAAAAGATAAAACACGAAATTTTAATAGGTTTAAACATTATTTCCGAAAGGCGTCCAGTGCCTGACATATCCTTCTCCAGGAGTTGCCTCATCAATCGGCATCATCAGGTCATCGGTAAGTTTAAATCATTTCAGTTTCAAGTTCATCTCATCTTTACCTTATCAGTAGTCTTTTATCCTGCACGTCTTTTACATCGTTCTCACGTCATATAATGTATAATTTCAATATGAATGATGTAACCATACTTTTGTAACAAAATATTATTTTTAAAAGAGTGTCCGTGGAGTTTCTTGCACGTTCTTCTCCATAGAGATATACGCTTTGGAACGTGCAAATAGCTTCATCTTTTTGACCGACCGACCTTGACAATTCAAAAGTGCCTGTAAATGGTCTAATTGAAATAAATGCTTTGACTTTGACTTTGAGTATGGTGTTGCCATAATCGCCACGCTTGGCAGGCGGGTGTAGCTGTAGCAATTCCTACAGAGAATACTGCTGCCCATTCTCTGGTGAGTACCTTAGTCGCCTCTTACGACACCCACGGGAAGTGATGGATTTTAAGTTACTCATACAACCTTTTAAGCACTCTCCGTATTTATAATAATAATCTTTTTGTTCATCTTCAAAGACAAGCTTTTTTGTTCCGTTTTTAAATGACATCATCATTGTCACTTAACGCGATGACTTTAATTAATTTACGCATGCTTACATAATTAAGTAGCTGTGTACCATAGATAATACATGATTGATCATCTGTCAGATGGATGATTAGCATGAGTTTTTGTGTCATCACCATCGACGGGTGAGAATCATTTATTTTAATTACAACGCTTCGATGAGTTTATTGATTAAATTAACTAAATGATTTCGTTGCAGCGTTGGTCGAATCGTTAAAGGAGAAATAAGTTCTGATTGTAAAAAATGGAGCAAATTAAGATATTTGCTAGTTGGCTAGTTATAAACATACGTGGGGAGTTTATGAGACTAAGTTAACCCTAAGCATAAAAGAAGAATGAGTCTGATGGTCCAAAGTAATACCCATCAGCATTTCAGTGGCATTTTTGTTGGTTTCGTTTAGAAACGGATGCTAAAGATTGAGACATATACAATCACAATATTTTAAGTTGTGACTCGTTTAGTAACGTGCACAGACCAAATAGGTTGTTACGTGACTGACAAGCGGAGTTTTAGGGCAACTCTACCTCGCAAAAAAAAAGTCCCTTATCTCTCTAAATCCAGTGTTATGTGGTGAATCCTGGGTGACATTACATGTGTAAATAAGTAATACGTTTATTATTTAAGGTTACTAATCTCTTCTAACGAAGCACTTCGTATAATTACGATCGAACTTCACGTACAAGTAAGTTCGTTTAATCATCAATTATATACCAACTCTGTGTAATCAGTCAGTGGTTAACAACATTCTGCCAACCACACGACGTCCCACCCAATATCCAAAGCTAACTTTTCCCACTTCAATATAAAAACTACTGCCATTCTAAAAACAAAAGATCCCTAGAGCCTGGCTCCAAGCACGTGCTACCTGGGATACATGTCAACCCCCATTGGCGAGTCGATACACACTGGCAGGGTTGACAACCCCTCATTTTCTAGTCCAGGGGTGCTCGACTTATAGTTTTGGCGATCTACTTAAAATTATTAAGGTACCAAGCGATCGATCAAAAAACTTTCCTTTCGTAGAAGAAAAGAAAACTCACTTGACCCTGGTTAAAAAAAAATCCTAGTATTATAAGTACAAAGAAAAAATTAAACTTAAAAATTATAAAAAGAGCTGCCTAGCACATTTATTGTTAGCATAACTCGACTATGGGCGGTAGGGAACAGCTGATCTTTTTTAGGGTTCCGTACCCAAAGGGTAAAAACGGGACCCTATTGCTAAGACTCCGCTGTCCGTCTGTCTGTCCGTCTGTATGTCTGTCACCAGGCTGTATCTCATGAACCGTGATAGCTAGACAGTTGAAATTTTCACAGATGATCGATGTATTTCTGTTGCCGCTATAACAACAAATGCCTACTAACTAAAAACAGAATAAAATAAATATTTATATTTATTTTTTTTGCCGTTTTTATTAGATAATGATACGGAACCCTTCGTGCACGAGTTCGACTCGCACTTTGCCGGTTTTTTCTTTTTAGGTGTTGTTGTGTGGATAAATCGTATCTTTGATTGATTCCTAACGCCTGGAAAGAAAAGATGGTGATTAATTTATCACCATGCAAAAACAGTGTAGTTAATCGCCACCGTTTTTTCATATAGGTATTGTTTTAATAATTTCCGCGAACGTCTCAGAAAGGTCTAGCGTTCGACTGGTCAATCGCCATCAGCAGTTTGAGCACCCCTGTTCTAGTCCATATAAAATGGCCGGGTCGTGCCAGCTCGCCTAAATGTCTGGCAGACTTCCAAGTCTACAACACTTAAGAACTTCACTACTGTGCCAAGGGTTAGTCTTGTGTCCCAGTGTTAGCTTGGCGATGCTACATTTAACTTATAATAAATATACTGCATGCTGTCATCATCATTTTAACTGAAAGATGTCCTCTGCTGTGCTTGTAGCATTCAGAGGATACCCACGGCCTTCGCTAGGTCATCGGTTTGGTATATTAGAATTGCTTCAAACCGGTAATAACAAAAGTATGGAGGACATTACATCATATGAAATTCGGTATTGCACAATGTAACGTGACCTAACGTAAAGGCATTTTGCCATAAGTAAGAGAGCATTATTTTTATAAGTCGTGAATTGTGAGGATTTGTACTTGGCTTTCTAGTGACTATGGTTTCCTTTTTTATTAGCTACTAGCTGTCCCCCGCGGCTTCGCTCCCGTCAACTGGCTACCTACCTACCTACCCTACACTTACCCTACACCTACCCTACACCTACCCTACACCTACCCTACACCTACCCTACACCTACCCTACACCTACCCTACACCTACCCTACACTTACCCTACACCTACCTTACACCTACCCTACACCTACCCTACACCTACCCTACACCTACCCTACCCTACACCTACCCTACACCTACCCTACACCTACCCTACACCTACCCTACACCTACCCTACACCTACCCTACACCTACCCTACACCTACCCTACACCTACCCTACACCTACCCTACACCTACCCTACACCTACCCTACACCTACCCTACACCTACCCTACACCTACCCTACACCTACCCTACACCTACCCTACACCTACCCTACACCTACCCTACACCTACCCTACACCTACCCTACACCTACCCTACACCTACCCTACACCTACCCTACACCTACCCTACACCTACCCTACACCTACCCTACACCTACCCTACCCCTACACCTACCCTACACCTACCCTACACCTACCCTACACCTACCCTACACCTACCCTACACCTACCCTACACCTACATGCATGCAAATAATTCTATTCTATTGAGGTATTTCTTTCCGACTTGCTAGACAAAAGTTGTGATAGCTCGGTTAATATACATGTTATAAAAATAATTTATAGCCTATAGCACTCAGGAATAATGTAGCTTTCTACCAGTGAATTTTTTTTTAGAATTGGATCATTAGTTCCAGAGATTACCCCCTACATACAAACTTACAAATTTTACCTCTTTATAATATTAGTATAGATAAGTCCTCCATGTACTAAAATAAATAAATAAAGGCTAAAACTCCCTCGTAAGACAACTTTACATCTTGTTTCCCAAATCTATTTTGGTTCTGATATCTTCGATTCGCCTAGCTTGAACTGGAAGATCAACTTATAACAAGAGTTCGTTGACTCCACCGAACAACCATTTACAATCTGAATTGTATTGTAATATGGTCGCGACAGCTACTGTCATACTGTTGATAAAAAATGGCTCGCAAAGACAAAGTAGGAGTACATACCACAGCCTTACAATGCTATAGCTGTTGAGATTTAACATAGCAATAACGGTCATTGACCCTCCTGTCGATGTGGCCGAAAGTTTCTGGAGTAGCGACCACTTACCGCAGAGTTGGAAGATCTCCCATAAGTTGGACCGATAATCTGGTGAAGGCCGTAGGAATTCGCTGGATCCGATATGCACAGCCCACAAGACCGGTCTATGCGAAGGCACTTGGGGAAGGCCCATGCCCAGAAAGAAAGAAAGAAAAGCTGAAATGATGAAAGGACAATGACCGTTATTACTATGCTAAATCGAAACAACCATATGTATGTTTGTTTCGTTTGTAGGTCTACATACGTTCTTGAACAATAGAATAGTAGAATGACGAAACAACTTGTACGATCGCAGGTGAGATCTTGGTCAAATGCGACCGTATCAAAAAAGGCTATCCCACTTTAAGAGCGTGTACGCCGTATGTCATTTCATACAAACTTTCAAGTTCTTATTCTTCAAAATGAATGAACTGATTTTAACGAAACTTGGTATGCATACGCTAGATATCCAGGTCTAAATAGTTATCAGAAAACATTTTTGAAAAAGAATTCAGGGGGAAGGATATAGTGATTTTTCACTTTCTATAGAAAACTTAAAATCGCTCTCTCTCTCCCTCTGAAATCTTTTTCAAAAATGTTTGAATGATAACTATTTAGACCTGGATATCTAGCGTATGCATACCAAGTTTCGTTAAAATCGGTTCATTCATTTTGAAGAATAAGGATTTGAAAGTTTGTATGAAAAGCCGTACCGCGTAAACGCTCTTAATAGGGGTCCGTACATCATGCCTTCTTCCTCCTTACTTCTATAAACTGTATTACTTAGATATCAACTCACTAAAAGTATCGGCAAAGTAGAACATTTTGCAAATTAAAGATTTTCAGTCAGCAAAAACTTCAATCAGCCTTTCATACTTCATTTTGCAAACGAAGAATAATTGAATTAGTGACTTTTACCCTTCAAAATGCTGTCAGTGAAATCAATTCAATCAAAGAACGGTTTAATCTAATTATTTCTTAAGACAATTGAGAGAAGGCATTCTTAATTTGATAAGTAAAGAGAGCTGAAACTTCAGCAATCGTTATAAATGCAAAATGAACTGTGACTGTCTGTGTCCGTTTATCTGTTTGTTACATTATGGCTGAACCAATTCCTGTAGGTAAAACTAATCACTTAGGTAGACCATGACCAGGGGCTCGAGACAGTGAGACTCTGTCAACGGTAGCGTGACGAAGGCGATTGCCAATACGTCAAATATGTACCTATGGGATTGACAGATGCTATCGAAATGTCACGTGAACAAATCCCTACATTTTGTCATTTCGGCAGTCGTATTCGCTAATGGAATAGCACATTGTCAAGGGCCTCTGGTGTTGTGGATTTCTGTGTCAAGTCGTCGTCGTGGATGTTTAATGAGACCCAAAGCTGCCTTTATGATGTGCAATTCGGTGTATTATAATTTTATTGAGGGCTTCGCACGTTATTAAAATTAGATGTATTCGTCGTTGTGTCACAAGAGTCTCTAGACAATGTGCCATTCGATTAGCGAATGCGACTGTCGAAATGCCAAAATGTAGGGCTTTGATCACGTGACATTTCGATAGCATCTGTCAATCCCATACATTTTTGACGTATTGACAATCGCCTTCGCCACGCTACCGCTGACAGAATGTCACTTGTCTAGATCCCAAGGATGTGAGAAGCGACACGGTTGGCGCAGTGGTTGAGCGATTGGCTATTACGCTGCGTGTCGCGGGTTCGATTCCCGTATGGAACTAATATTTGTATGGCCTACAGATAGTTGTTCCGGGTCTGGCTGTTTGTGTAAGTGAGTTAATATGTCTGTAAACGCACCCCCGATACAGGAGAAATTCCTAGTGTGGGGCAACGTTTTTTAAAAAAAGAAGAAATTAAGAAGAGGCCGCGCGCGCGTCGATGTCGCTTCGTCTGAGCCACCCTCCTCCGTCTTGTCTGCCGTCGTCACCTCGGCTAATGCGTTCCGCCGCTTATAGAACACCTGGATCAAGACAATAAATATTTTTTATAATTTCCATTGGGACAATAACACACTTTTCATGAGGGCGAATCAGCGGGTACAAGCTAGTACTTCGTAAAAACAAAACTTTATACACGAACACCAAAAACTTCTTGAGACACAAATCAAATCAAACCGTTGTAAGTAGGTATTAATTTTCCTTCTCACCAAATGTATATTACTTACGATTACAGCCGATTAAGTACTTACCGAAGTAAATTATTCCTCCATTAGATCTTCGTAAAGAAAGAATGTCTGTAATTACTCATTGTCTTAGAAAGCTCAGTAATAATAGATAGCTGGTGAATGGCTGCTGGTGTCAATGACACGCCACTTTCGTGACATTGGTCGGCTGTGCAATACTACGGCTGGTACTGGTTGTACCATAAATCTTACCAAATAACTGAGCAGTACTTTATGGTAGGTAGGTACACTTACGTACAGAGTTGCATGGAGTATTTAAAGGAACTCTTTATCTATTCGTGGTGTTTTTTAACAGAAAAAACCTAGCTACTTAGACTACCTATGCTGATGGCTGCTTACTTACTTGACCTACAAAATAATGTCATATACTCATGTGCTAGGTTTGAACTTGAATCTTTGAATTCATTGCAGAGAGTTTGAAATTTCAAATTTAGATAATCTGGCGAAATGTTGATCTGGGCATTTGATTATTTATTCATTCAATACACAATACTCATTATCTTCCTAGCCTTTTCCCAACTATGCTTAATGGGCTCGGCTTCCAGTCAAACCAGCTTCAGTTGAATACCAGTGTTTTACACGAAGCGGAATACCAGTGTTTTACGCAGTTAATGGGTTGCGGAGGTCTGGTAGGCAGCTACCAGACCTCCACAACCCAGTAACTGCGTAACACGATACTTCTTGGTAAGACTGTAGTCAGATTTTCTGGTTTTTGATAATCCGTGACGACTGCCAAAGATTTACAAATGACAGCCGAGATCAACGGCTCACATAAACCACACAATACCATACTATGTCCCTTTTGCTGGAGGGCCCAAGGTATTCATTCACCTGCACTCTCAACGATTTGTATAATTAAGCCCGTTAGTCGCTGTAGTAGATCGCCTGTTGCACACTTGTTTTTTTAATGTGCTTATTTTGAGATGTTTAATAAGTAGGTACCTATCTACGAATGACGACTCTGCTCTTGTTTTGCTTTGAACCATAAATTGGTTAAGTCCACATCAACAGATCCACACAAACTACATTTCATTTGTCGATGACAAAATTCTTGTCTATGTTCGTATAATATTTTCCATAAAGTGCATCGACATTTAATCTTATCTCCCACGCATCAGATATCATTATCATGACATGATTGACATTGACACATCTCTGTAAGGGTAAGCTCACACCGAGACGCAAATAGGTACTAGGTATGTAATAAGGATAAAATATAAAACTATATTTACTACACGAATTAAGGTAGGTACTTACTATACACTTTTCAGTGAGAGAATTTGAATACACCCCAAAGATTTTTTATAAGTAAGTACTGTAAAGTTACATCCGTACCTAGTCGTATTTTAACAATTGCATAAATGTACTTGAAGAAGTTTCGGAAACAATCGTAACTCCTATACTAATTTGATTAGCTTTCTCGTTACACTCTGTAGATAATTTGTTTCGATATTTTTAAAGACGCGCTGATTGGTGTCACTTCTTTGAACTGGCCCTAAGAGCCATTAAAACTCTTTGTCTACATATCAAGCCTATCAGTATTATGACATCGATACATAGGCTTCTTTTGTTTGTAATATTGACCTACTAATATGTTATTTTGAAATAGAACCTTGGAATTCGTCTCTTGCAAGCAAAGACTCCCAGGGAACTTAAGCCTTGAATGTATGTTTGAATTGCCACTATGGTACACACCAGATAAATGTGCAAGAACGGTCAGGGGTGGAGTTGAAAAGAAACTCTTATACTTTTTTGGGGCAAACTGAATATAAATTACGTGTTTTAATATTCACAAGTTTACGTTACTTGTAAATAGTAGCAGCTCTATAAGTACCCAGGTGATCAAGATCATCATCTGCTTCGGTTTCCAGTCAAACCGGATTCAGCTGAATACCAAAATTTTACTTGGAGCGGCTGCCTACCAGACCTCTACTACCCATTAACTGGGTAACACTGTAATTCTTGGCAAGACTGGACACAGATTTACGGGCTTCTGACAATCTGTAACGACTGCCAAAGATTTACAAATGACAGCCGGGACCAACGGCTTAACGTGCTTTCCGAGGCACGGTCACCTATCCACAGACCGAACTCGGCAAGCGTTGCTTAACCTCGAAGACAGACAAGACAAGACCCGTGCGGCTGTTATAATTTAGTCACGAGCCCCTCTATAAGTACCTAGGTGATGCTCGCAGTTTATTACTTATCTACTTTTTAGGTACCTACATACAAACAATTTAATTGAACTGTTTATCAAACTGATCAGGCAATGACAAAACATCCTCTAAAATTACAGAATAATGAAAGATAAAATAAGGAAAGATAACATGGCAGCTAAGATAAAATTATTTACTTAACCCAGTAATATATGAAAAGAAAAAATAAAGTCAGTAGAAGTAAAACGGGTGATGCCTGAAAAAATATACCGGAACCATTTCTGAATACATACCTATTCTTTTATTTTTCAATTAAAGTCGCGTAGGTACGATACGCAACTAAAAAACTATGGCCTATATTTCACACTGTACATAAAATAATTGAATCCTAGTTTACGTGACGTTCAAGCCAACTAATCAGATTCTTTCTAAAATTATTATATCGATTTACCAAAGCTTGTCCATTCTATTAAAGAAAATTCAGACTAAAAAGTCTTGAAGTTCATTCAAAATCAAGGACAGTCATCGACAAACGTTCTTTAAATCGAAACATTTTTTACGACATTTCGAGTAAGTAGGTACTTTTTTAATTACTTACGTAGATATTTTAGATAGTTTTTCTTTCAGTCCGCTAGCCAGGAAACACAATCTAGCCTTCACGGTGTCTGCTCCAATTGTTAATACATCAGTAAGAAATGTTTACCGCTAGTTTTTCTGGAAAACTAAATTCAATGGGATCGCAAATTACACGACCGGCCATTTTTCGATTGTTGATAAGATTGCCGTTAGTTTAATATCAGTGCGGCTAAGTAAAACGATATTTATGGTATTTTACGTTATTGAATCTCTACCTACTTATTCATACAAAACGTATTTGCAAAAAAATACAACCGACTTCAAAATAAAAAAAAACACTACAAAGTATAAAATAACTTTAATTTTGGAAGTCGGTGTTTTTGGTTGTTTCTTCGTATTTTAACACCGAATTCCGAAATTTAAGTTATTTTATCTAAGAAAAACGAATCGGTTCATAAATGACGTAGTTATGAGGTATCAAACATAAAAAAACAGCCGAATTCAGAACCTCCTCCTTTGTTTTGAAGTCGGTTAAAAATCTAAACATCACTTGTTAAGGTTTTTTATGAATATGGCTGTTAATGGTATACAAAGTCGCTGTGTGCTTTTCACTGTTACTCTGCTTGCTAGCCGTAACCGTACCACTTAAAACCGTGGCAAAATACTCGTACATTGCATGGAGAAGACTCCATGCAAATTTTGCTACAGTTTTCACTCACCGGAAAAGCGATAAACGAGGAAGGTCTGTGTGGATTAGATAAAGCGCTGAGTTTAAAAGGTTTGTGTGTACAACGATGTTGAGTTCTATGAGAGGATTTTAGAAAATGTCTTTCGGCTGATTTTTAACCCCCAATCAAAAAGACGGGTGTTATTAATTCAATAATCAAATAATTTAAACTGAAGAAAAAATATGCCTTTCACTTAATTTCTATATAAAAGCTGTTAATCCATATTTTATACCTAAAGTAAAAGTTATCTGACTAAGGCCTGATTTTTCAATAGTCAGATAACGTGTATCTGGGGATTAAATTGGCGGTTTGACAGCTTTTGTATAGAAATTCTGTCAAACCGCCATTTTTATTCTACAGTTAGAAAATAACTGACGATTGAAAAATCTGCCTTTAGTATTGAAGAAGAAAGGAAGAAAAAAAGTAAATAATATTTTAGGTATTAGGTAGTGCGCGCGTGAGCCTATGTGACATAAAAATATTTAGTTTTTTATTTTGTTAATACTGGATTCCAATAAATCACAACAACTAAAGTTCCTATTGCTTAATCGCATCAAAGCGTATGATTTCAAAAACAGGATGCCGCTACTATTCCTCTTCGAAAAATATCTTGTTATCTTTACATGGATCAAAACAAAATAATCGCACAGCTAATACCATACGCAATATTCGCTTCTACAAAACAACACGATGACGTCAACCGACACTGCATCGTATTCCACAAACATATACCATAATAGAAAACCTGACCGTAGCAAAAACAATATGACTTGACGTGCTGGGAAACTCGAAACTTGAAATTCTCGGAAGCTACTTGTAACTTTATCAATAAATTTATTAGTATAATCATCATCTTCCACCTAGTCTGCTCCCAACTAATATACCTACAGCAGATTCTTAAGGACGCGTTTACAGATGGGTAGTCAAATTATTACTTTTTTACACAAAAGTATGTTTATTAAATAAAGTGCTTTGCATTCTTAAAATGTTTTTGTTTAATGTACCGAAGTAAAAAATCACTTCGGTACATTTATTGAGAAACTGTACCTATCTAAAATTATATTTATAGTTCAGAATCGTACCATGCACATCTATCAACAATTCACGGGAAAAACATTTTAAGAATGCAAAGCCTTTTTTTAATAAACATACTTTTGTGTAAAAAAATAATGATTTGACTACCCGTCTGTAAACGCGTCCTTAAGTAATTTTTTTTAATCTAGAATTTGAATTTAGAATCTGTCTTATTGTTTGAAAAGTTTCTATAAATATGGCTATCGTTGATCTTTACCAAAACAAATATGTAATAAAATCCATCTCATTTGAAACTCAATTTAACTATAAATAAAACTTTAAGATAAAGATCCTTTTAAGTCACGAAAGTAATAAAAGCTGTGGACGTAAACTTCAGCGTCTCAGTTAGGGTAGGACAGACCCACGGACATAAAAACAAAAGCATACACTATAACGGCTCGTAAAAGTTGCATTAGAAAGTGATTACTGAACGTAAACAGTGTAGACGAGCACACAAGTCTTAAGAGTGTTTACGCCCTACGGCATTTCTAACAAGCGATTTTAATGAAACTCGGTATGCACACGCTAGGTATCCAGGTCTAGTAATAGTTAGTAGATAATATTTTCGAAAAAGAGTTTAAGAGGAAGAGAGCGAGTGCGATTCGCGTCGGGTAATTAAATTATAAAAAGTTGTAATTAATTTCTAAATAGACCATTTGGTATACATTTCATAATCTTGAAGAAACTTTTACACATAGAATGCAATACAATCGCTGAGTGTTATAGGGTATAATTTTATCCTGGCATAATGCATGGTTCCTATGGGATAGGCCACTATGCGATAAAAAACTAGTAGCTTATATTTAATTTCCCGTAAATTTAATTATTTCCAAATCGGTACCTTTCATTTATGTAATCAAACATGTAGAACAGTTGAACAGTAATTGTAATTATTTTCCAAGTAATTTGGGCTGCATAATTAAACCCCAATTATAATTATTGCAAGGTAGCGATTATTATGAACGAAATGGTCCCAGGTGTTCATAAATATCACACTAATTGAGTTGTTATTATTATGTACTATTTACATAATAATGCTAACTCAAAGCCTAGGACCGTGTTCATTAGAAACTACATTGACTGCAAGTAGCACTTATAATAATAACTTTAATGGCTCATAAATTCTAGTGGTTCCAATATATATTGTACCTAGCTCAGTCAATTAAAATTCTAAATTAAAATAGATGAAACCTTAGTAATTTATATAAATTCGCGTTTATTGCAGAGATTCATTCTAGTAACACTTTTTAACACAAGACATAATATTAAAATTTCATTAATTTATCCCAAAAAAAAAAGTTCATTCTAAATAATTTAGAGAAGTTTTTATATTAGCCAGGGTCTGCTAATAAGTTAAAATTCCAATAACGAATAACATAACAACACATCCCTTCACCCGTAACCCACTTGTTATTGGACCGAAAGCATCAAGCTACCTAACCTTTCAAGTTTCTTTAGAATTCCAACAAAATGTGTACGTATCTAAGTACAAAAAATCACAAGTCCTCGAACACTTTTGCCAGCGACTATACTTTTATTGAATACCAAAGACTACAGACTCAAGTGCATGTCTGTAAAGGAATACTTTAGAGATGAAACCTCTATGCTTCAGGAACTTTATAGTTATTGAATTCCTATTGTTATTTAACGTGTTCAGCCATAAAATATTTCAAAACGTCCTTTAAAAGTAAATAGGATTGGAAAAAGATTAAAGTCTGTTTCATTTTTTGTGTCCGTTATCGGTTTTTGGAAGCTTTTTAGTATGTTTGGCGAAGAGATTATATTTTTTTAAAATAAATACAATGGGCATAGATAAAGAAGCTCTTGGCGCCATAGAGGAATGTTTTCTTTTTTGTCTGTGAATAGGAGTGAGTAATTGTAAGTTTGTAATAATTGTTCAATGCCTCATGCATAAGTGGTACTTTACGCAAAATAACTTCCGATAAAATAACTTATTTGAGAAATGAAAGGATACTCCAGTTCTGCGTATTTGCAATGTTATCTAAACACAGAAAGTGAATGTCTAGACGCACAAAAAATGGGGCAGTACTTATGTGTCACCAACATTTTAGTTTTGATGTAAATATATAAATTAATGTGTCTAGGATAGCGGGTGACTTTTTGTGATGTGTGGGGTTATCACGTCATAAGGAGCTATAACAAAGTTTAACCGTAGTACCTACAGCGACTACATTTTCTTTTCTATAATCAGCTAATCAAAATCAAAACGTACCATTTAATATATCTAAGTAGTTATTAAGTAAACCAAAAACAAGGAACACACAGCATAATATTTATATTTACTAAATTCCTTCAAACACTCTTCCTTCACTATCGTTTGTTTATTCACCGACGCGTGCGCAAGTTTCAATCGACGCAATCACGTACGCACTTCGATTCGAAGAAACATCAGAAACGCATGTCCCGTATCGTATGGCAGCCAACCATCGAATGAGCGGTATCGAAATCGATAACTGTAATCGATAAAAAATCAAACCAGGGAGTCTACTCTCTAAGCCCGAAGTCCGTAGTTTAGGCCTTAGGGTCGGGCGTGTTCTACTCCATATCACCGACGGACTTACGAGTAGGTAGTCCCGAACCCGAACTAAGAATGAATGACAAATGACAACACGATTTGACAGTTGTTCTTAGTTCGAGTGTTCTGAATCTGCTATACAATTAGGAAAAAATATTTAAAAAAATAAAAATATTGACTTTTTTAAAAAACCCGTTCGTAAAAAACTACTAAAAAGTTAGCTCCTAGAAAAAATCACTTTTTAAAGCTGTCTGATGCAGTAAGAGGTGTTTATTTTAGTTCAATCACAGATTCGATACCACCGACTGCATCAGACTAGCAGTCATCAGACTGCTATAGTCGCAGTCGGGAAAAACGACTACAAAAAGTTAAAAAAAGATATTTTTTTAACTTTTTGTAGTCGTTCCTCGAGGTCGGGTTTTTGGCAAAAAGTCTTTTTTTTTATTTTGATATTGTGTTTTTACTTTATAGCAGCTACAGAACACCGCCCTTAAATATGACCACGCTCTTCTTGGAACACCCTGTATAATAAATAATCAGTATTTTACGGGGAGCGACTGCCTACCAGATCTCCAAAACCCATTAATCGGTAACACGGGACTTCAACTTTCAAGCCAGTCTTGAAAGTTGAAGTCCCGTGTTACCCATGTCCGAGTCCGATTTTCTGGCTTCTGACAATCCGTAACGACTGCCAAAGATCTACAAATGACAGCCGGGACCAACGGCTTAACGTGCTTTCTGACGCTCAGAGGAATCTCGGTATGTTAAGATGGTCACTCATCCATAGACCGACCCCGGCAAGCGTTGCTTAACCTTGAAGATCGACCCGTGCGGCTGTTATTATTTAGCCACGAGCTCTTGTTGATGTTTTGTTTTAATAGTGGGTTATCGGATCACCTAGTGCCCTAGGCTAGGGATTAGTGTTATCGGTGTTATAAAACAATTTGATTCAGAATGCACGATAGGAATGCCCTACTGCCTTCGTTGTTTCTAAGCGAGGATAAAGTAAGGATCTACTTACGTAGAGCAATTTTTTGAATTGGTTGTTTGGAATGTAGCCATACAGTATTTGTGAATTAACAGATGCTAAAAGTTATTATGACCTCCTTTTATTACGATGATCACGACCACCATAGAAATTTTAGCAAAGACGAATTAGGAGATAAGATTTCTTACTAACAGAAACCAAATACCTCAAAGATAGTGCGGTACCTGTTCAGAACATGAGCAACATGTTCACACCTATACTTTGGGAGATCTAATGAATGGCACCGATACTGCAATTAAATAGGCTACACTTATCCAAAATCGTCTATAGCTACATCACACCATCGGTCAAACTATATAGTTCTTCAATGTTGTCCTCCCTAGAGATATCTCTATCAACACAACATTCCATCCGACAATCTCTAGCACTATACGGCTTCACCTACCCATTACTTGCGCGAGCCAATCACACGGCTCCTTCGTACACCTGCACATGCGCGTCCCCGTGAGGTATTGCGGTTAAGCAGCGCCCGCGCCGTATCACTTATCAGACAGATGCCGTGACAACCGCACTCACGTTGGACGAGACGTGGTCAGCGTTGGTAGGTAGGACACGATCTTGTTTGTTTAGGGATTCCATTTGGAAGACATCGTTGGGTAGAAGAATTTATTGTTAGATTATCTTTGTTGATAAGTACTGGTATTCTAGTCAAGGGGTGCCATCAGGAAGCTGATTCTGGAAACATTTCATATCTTCGGCCATGTGGGTACCCACATGAGAAGCCGAACATATGAAATGTTTGCATAATAATTTACATGAAAGAACTTGTTATCAGAATTTCGGAAGGTTTCCTTAGGAAAGAAAAGCGTCATCAGTCATCACCTACAGCTCTAGACAAGTGTCATTATGTCAGCGATAACGATGCGAAAACGATTGTCAAAACGTCAAAATATGGGTTTGACAAACGCTGCACAAATGTCGCGTGTTCAAGTCCTAATATTTTAGCATTTCGAAAATTGCATACGCTAATATAAGGCACTTTGTTTAAAGCTTCTAGTTTCTCCTGTGGTGTTTTAATGCGTATACCACTATATATAGTTGATTATGCTGTCTGGTACAACAAAGTCGATAAAATCACATAATTGCAGAAAAGAAACGCGATCAACCGTGCGCATCTTCCATGGAACTGTTACTACTTTTACATTCTTCGATCATTCATACGCAATACACGTTGTTTACACGTTTTCTGGGCAAAAACTGGACAAACTGGCTGGGCAAGTCGACGCCTAATAGCTAAATATACGGTGAGATTGTGTAACATCAATAAGTTTGTGTTGTTATAGTGTTAGATATACTTGGGTATTTTAGTGACCTTGCTGACTGGACAAGTCTGGAGTTTATGAGAACAGTCGCTCTATACGTGTACCTGATCAGTTAGGATCATGCTATTGGATAAGCGATGGTAATTTTAGGGTGGTGGAATATCAGAATGATGATGGGGACGACCCATTGACGCAATATTCGACGAATCAACTCGAAATTATTGCGACAGCCTCGAAGTCGTCGTTCTTAATACCGACGGCTGCTTACATTGGTTGGTTTGGCTTTTTTTATTTATTAATTTAACTCATGCAATATTTAAAAGCTTTTTTAATAGCAAACATTAAATTGTATAAGTTTACATAATGGCCTTACTAGGTACGTTAATATTTAGATTGAAATTGGCTATTCCGGATAAATTTATCACTTCTCCTTCCTAGCCTAATGAGTAAGAATTAGAAGCGGGTGCTTCTAATTCTTCCAAATTATTGACTTAGTATCAAGGAACAGAGTAGATATTTTTTCTCTCTCTTTCCCTCACCTAGAAGGTTTCAACACAAATTATGTTTGTATGTAACTGCCCGAGATGCCGAATTAATTATGTAAGCATACATAACAAATTACCGCTAAGCATTATGAATCATCATCATCATAATAACAATAACAAGCCTACGCAGATTCCATTACATGATTTAGATCTCAAGTATTTTTTATTAGTTCACAATCTAATTGGTAATTACATATTGCAGTCCAGTGATGCCAATCTAACGAGGAAATAAACATTTGATGGAACTTCAAATTATAGCGGGAAAAAAATAAAATGGCGGGCAAATTCTTTTGTTTTAGCTTTAGGAAGTTTTTAAATGGAAAAACGGACGTAAGTATTTATTTGCGTAGGTAACTCTTATTATTATGTGCTTAAGGCATAATTTATTACATTCTCATGATTGAATCATCGTTTGTGTCGAAGTACTACCTAGGTACCTTTTAATACGAAGTTCTATGGACTGACAACACGTAAAACGTTTTGATAAAGATCTCCTTTGTTTTATTTTAGTCCGGTTAAGCAGTTGATATCCCAAGTGTGTTAACTTGCTAGTGGTCATACCTAAAAAAAAAAATTGTTTTATTATTTTAGTGATTAAATAAAAAGATATGACTGACTTTGACAGGTAGGTAGGTAGGTTCTGAAGTCAGCATTAATAATAATTGTATTTCATAGATAGATAGATAGGAAGTTACTACATCTCCATAACTTTACTTACATTAATAAGTAGTACCTACCCTTTGACAGGTAGACAGATAGGTACCTAAGTACCTACCGCAAAGTTAGCTAAAGAGAGATGTAAGTAGGTACTTAGGTTTAATACTAAATCTAAATTCCCAAATGTATGTGTGTATGTGTTGTATTTAATATCTACAACAACGTTTAATTATTTTGTTGTCAAATCCTTTATTCCATTCTTTTTTTAATGTAACTAATGTACCTAAAGAGCTAAAAAAAAAACAACTAATCAAAACCCCATCAATTATTTCAACCAATTGGTTTAATTTATCGATGGCTGCCACCGCAGCCGGCAAATTGCGGTAAACAAGTTATGAAAGAAAAACAACCAAATAAACCTACTGAGCTAATAATAATATCGAGACTCCTTACATGGCGTGGCGTATCGCATCGGATCATAGTGTTGTAGTTTACTACGAATGACCAGGTACGATAGTATCGTTGGCCGATCTAAAAGCGTTATGAAAGTGCACCTGACGGGACCAGTGATAGGGCTGCCTACACATCGAGGAAAAATCCGAGAGTTGTGTGTGAATAATGCATGTCGATTTATGTGGGTATATTGTTTAAAAAAGTCTAAATTAATAGTAGGTACTTACCAACAATTAAAATAAGGACAAGGTAACTATGTAGGTACTGTGTAATAGGTATCCTCAGTATTTAATTGTTCCTATTGTACAAAAAACAGCAAATAAATAATCCGGTCAGGCCAAGTCACAATAAGGGCGCGTTAATATTATTATTTGTATTTTATCATACAACACCTCCCGATGTGTCTAATATTGCGGACCTATGGAAAACCAATTCTTATCAGCGAAATTAAAAATAAACTGGATTCTCCTCCTAAAGAATCACGTTACGTAGCCACAGGAGACAGGTGTCTAGGTAGCCCTAGCAAGGGCCTATATTTAGTAGTTAATATAAGTGCTAATTACGGCGCGTGTTCACAGGCAACTGCTTCTACTTTCCTACAAGCTTCCATAAATGACTTTTTGATCATCTTTGAGCATATGACCAGCGCAGGGTTTCTAAAAGTGAGAGGTGAAGTTTGTTTACAATTTTATTATAAGTTTTGTTTGATTTTGATATCTGCTATCTACAGTAGGTACATAGGTTTATGCAATTTATGAAACATTACTCTTAACATTTTACTAATCATCCTCTTGCTGGGGCAGTCGGGTATAAACTGAAATTAATTATTTATTTAAACTTTATGTACAATAGTGGAATCTGGAACAACTAGCGACATCTGTTATGAAGTAGCAGTACCACGTAAGGCAAAACTGATTCTTTTGCTGACGCCATCTAGTGCTGAATAGCTAAACTGCAACGACAAACGTGTGTCTTCAAGTTGAAGTTTTATGAAACGAGATGTCGCTACCTACTGATTAGTAGGTTAAAAATAAAAATATAGGGTAATTCATGAAAACAGTAACGTTACTCCGTTATATCTTGCATTGCAATTAGTTTGTTACTTACTTACATTTCATACCAGCAAAATCGTGTTTTTTTATTTAAGTTAGCCTTGTCATTTAAAATTATCCATTTCTAATGTCGCAATTACCATGACTAAGTACTTTTCTGACAGCAAGTTATTGTCATTGTCAAAGTTGTGTGATTATTCAATACTTCTTATAATAGTTTTTTGATAATGTGATAAAACTAAATATCTTCAAACAAAGCAATTCAAAAGTGATGCGAAACGATGAATTGATACAATCAGTTATTTCGTCGTGTTTTATATCAGCTGCGGTGTCCGAGTGGTTAAGGAGATGGACTTGAAATCCATTGGGTTCTACCCGCACAGGTTCGAATCCTGTCCGCAGCGTATTTTTTGGTAGTGAAAACCAAACAGACTTTAACAATTTTCGATTATTAATAAGTATTTCCTAATGATTATAATTTATTACTGTGTAAGAATTAGGCACAAATTAGGCATTTTTTTATTTTATCTTATCTTAGTGATCCCGGTGGGTGATATCAGAGTCAAAATATATTACAAAACAAAACTTTAAATCACAAAAAGATTCCTTCGAGCCGGATTTGAACCAGCGACCTATGGATATCAATGACTTTGTACTCTACAGTCCACCGCTCTACCAACTGAGCTATCGAAGGTTGAAAGCTAAGTGTGAAATTACAGATTACAATCCATTTCGTTGTTATTATTAGGTTTGCTTCACTTGCATTGCATGGGTTGTACCTGTATAATTAGTTGTAAGTGATGAATAAATAAATAAATAAAAATTTATACAAAAATCATGACGGATAAAAACATATAAAACAACGAGGTACATGTAAATAATTATGAAGACAACAAATTCATTAGCAGTAATTTTTTTATTGATAAGGATTTTATTGCAACTATAATTATATACACACACTTAAAAAAAGACTCAACTAAAACTAATCTAAAACATGGCGTCGAAAAATTCCTCCGCATCGCAAGCCACTGGTAATGTACCCAAAAGGCTGGCAGCATTGCCACGTTGTATGGCAATGCTTATCCTTTGTCCGAGGTAAAAGCCAGCCCTAGGGTCACGCATTAGCAGTTAAATAAGATAAACGTTTTTTGAACCTATATTTTTTATTATACTATATTTTAATAAAAATATTTTTTATTTAAATTGAACCATACTTTTGTTAGCAGTCAAAATGACCTATTACTGCAGATAGCCTAGGAATTAGTGAAGTCAGCCAGGCTATCTGTTATTGAATTATGACAGATTTAAATAAGGGCTGATTTTCTAATTATGTGCAAGGCTTAAATTAAAATATATAAAACGCACAGCTATATTTTGTAAATTATCACAAGTAAACTTTTTTACTGAAGCTACATAAAAACCCCATTATTCTCTGAATGTATAATGTCTTTCCGTAATATGTGCACGAGAATAAAACGCATAAGGTATATAAATAAGTAATGAATCATGCATAAAATGATAATCGATGGTAAAATTTGTGTTTTAAATGCAATTAGTTGTAGTTTGGTAACATTGCTCGAGTATTTTGTCAGGCGCTGATAACTTTACATGTTCCGTTGCCGCCAAGGGCGCCGCGAGGGGTATGCAATGGGGTGCACTTGCACCCCACTAGCTCTAAATAAAAAATACGAACACATGAATACATATACAAAAAAAATTTTTAGACAAGCGGAATTTACTAAAGGTCTCTCTCACATTCCGTTATGCCGGTGAACTTAGCAGATCATGTTCCAGCAGAGCATAAAAAAAAGTGAGTTCCATTCGCATGCAGCATAGTTCTAGAGTTCCTGATACTTTTCGGAAATAGTTCTGGCGTTTTTCCCGGAAAAAAAGTCGAATGAAAATATGATCTGCTAACTTCTGGTAGCAGATCAATTTTTCCAAAACTAAAATTTTAAAAGTGTTTTAGGTCCATAAAGGTATACTCTATAGTTCCTGATACATTTCAAAAAAAGTTCTATCAATATAGAATAAAAAAAAAATAACAAACATACTAAACCGACACCAGAAATAAACCGATATTTTTTGGTAAAACTTGCGGTAATTGCAAAATATGAACCAACATATTGATCATTCTCCCCAATTTCAGTAGCCAAGAGGTCAGATAAACAGAAAAAAGTATAATAAATTAACGAATAACTCTCAAGCTCCAACAGAGCACGGTTGAAAACATGGATTAGCCAAAATTTTTAAAAATTTCAGTATTTGATAAAAAAATCCAAAATAAATAATTGAAAATACCAAGGACAAAGAACTGAACATTATAAGAAAGATCTATACTGGAACTATATGTTGACATGAAAAGTAAACCCAGAACATAGACTCAGGCATCAGCAGAGCATGGTTGAAGACTTAGATTTATCAAATGCATGAAAATTAAAAGTGACCGAGTAAAAAATTACAAAAAAATATCTAGAAAACATCAAGAACCAAGCACTCTTCTATTTGAGATAGATCCATAGTAGCACTATACAATGTACTGCTAAGATAGCCCAGCACTTAGACTCAGGTGTAAGCAGAGCATGGTTAAATACCTAGATTAGCTAAAATTAAAAAAAAAACTTGTGGCTGACTACAAAAATCCAATAAAAAATCTAGAAAATATCTAGGACCAAGCACTTTACGCTTTAAGATAGACCTATAATAGCACGATGCATTGTAATGCAAAATTAACCTAGAACTCGGACTAAAATATTAGCAGAGCATGTCTGAATATCCAGATTCGCAAAAATTAAGAAAAATTTTGGTGACTGAGTGCAAAATTACAAAAAAAAATCTAGAAAATATCTAGGACCAAGCACTCTTCGCTTTAAGATAGATCTATAATAGCACTTTGCATTGTGTTGCAAAATAAACCTAGAACTCAGACTCAGATATTAGAAGAGCATGGGTGAAGATAAAGACTACCCGAAACAATTAAATTGTTAACTGTCCGAGAAAAAAATTACAAAAAAAATCTAGAGTATATCTATGGCCAAGCACTCTTCGGTTTGAGATAGACCTATAATAGCACTATGCGTTGTGATGCAAAATAAACCTAGAACTCAGACTCAGATATAAGCAGAGCATGGGTGAAAATAGAGACTACCCGAAATAATTAATTTTTTAACTGTCAAAGAATAAAATTACAAAAAAAGTATCTAGAAACAACACAGGAACTAGAACTCTTCAATTTTTGATAATTCCATGACAGAACTATAAAATAGTTTGCAAAATAAACCCAGAACTCTAACTCAGATATTAGCAGAGCATGATTGAAGATTAGTATTACTTGAAATAATGACATTTTTAACATTCTAAAAAAATTACAAAATAAAATCTAGAAAATATCTATGACCCAGCACTCTCCGTTTTAAGATAAACCTATAATAGCACTATGTATTGTGTTGCAAAATAAACCTAGAACTCAGACTCAGATATTAGCAGAGCAGGGATAAATATCCAGATTCGAAAAATTTAGAAAACTTTTAAGAACGTTTTAGGTGATTGAGTGCAAAATTACAAGAAAATATCTAGGACCGAACACTCTTCGCTTTAAGATAGACCTATAATAGCACTACGTATTGTGTTGCAAAACAAACCAAGAACTCTGACTCAGATATAAGCAGAGCATGGGTGAATATCCAGATTCGCAAAAATTAAGAAAATTTTTGGTGACCAAGTGCAAAATTACAAAAAAAAAACTAGAAAATATCTAGGACCAAACAACACTCTTTACTATAAGATAGACCTATAAAAGCACTATGCATTGTGTTGCAAAATTAACCTAGAACTCAGACTCAGATATTAGCAGAGCATGGGTGAAGATAAAGACTACCCGAAATAATTACATTTTTAACTGTCCGAGAAAAAATTACAAAATAAAATCAAGAGTATATCTAGGACCAAGCACTCTTCGGTTTAAGATAGACCTATAATAGCACTATGCGTTGCGTTGCAAAATAAACCTAGAACTCAGACTAAGACATTAGCAGAGCATGGGTGAAGATAAAGATTAACCAAAATAATGAAATTTTTAACTGTCTGAGGATAACAATACAAAAAAAAATCTAGAAACAACCCAGGAACCAGAACTCTTCGTTTTCTGATAATGCTATAATAGAACTATATAATAGTTTGCAAAGTTTAACCAGAACTCTGACTCAGATGTTAGCAGAGCACGGGTGAAGATGAAGATTAGCCAAAATAATTTAATTTTTAACTGTTTGAGAAAAAACTTTTTAAAAAAATTCTAGAGTATATCTAGGACTAAGCACTCGTCGGTTTATGATAGACTTATAATAGCACTATGCGTTGTGTTGCAAAATTAACCTAGAACTCAGACTAAGATATTAGCAGAGCATGGGTGAAGATAAAGATTAGACAAAATAATTGAATTTTTAACTGTCCGAGAAAAAAATAAAAAAATAAAATCTAGAGTATATCTAGGACGAGAACTCTTCGGTTTAAGATAGACCTATAATAGCACTATGCGTTGCGTTGCAAAATAAACCTAGAACTCAGACTCAGATATTTGCAGAGCATGGGTGAAGATAAAGATTAGACAAAATAATTGAATTTTTAACTGTGTGAAAATAAAAATACAAAAAAAAAATCTAGAAACATCCCAGGAACCAGAACTCTGCGATTTATGATAATCCTATAACAGAACTCTAGAATAACTTGTTAAGAAAACAAAGAACTCTGACTCAGATATTAGCAGAGCATAGGTGAATATTCAGATTCGCAAAAATTAAGAAAAGTTTTGGTGACTCAGTGCAAAATTACGAAAAATAATCTAGAAAATATCTAGGACCAAACACTCTTCGCTATAAGATAGACCTATAAAAGCACTATGCATTGTGTTGCCAAAATAACCTAGAACTCAGACTCAGATATTTGCACAGCATGGGTGAAAATAAAGATTACTCAAAATAATTGAATTTTTAACTGTTTGAAAATAAAAATACAAAAAAAAATCTAGAAACAACCCAGGAACCAGAACTCTGCGATTTATGATAATCCCATAACAGAACTCCAGAATAACTTGTTAAATAAACCAAGAACTCTTACTAAGATATTAGCAGAGCATAGGTGAATATTCAGATTCGCAAAAATTAAGAAAAGTTTTGGTGACTGAGAGCAAAATTACGAAAAATAATCCAGAAAAAACCTAGGAACAAGCACTCTTCGCTTTAAAATAGATCTTAATAGCACTATGCATTGTGTTTCAAAATTAACCTAGAACTTAGACTAAGATATTAGCAGAGCATGGGTGAAGATAAAGACTACCCGAAATAATTAAATTTTTAACTGTCCGAGAAAAAAATTACAAAAAAAATCTAGAGTATATCTATGGCCAAGCACTCTTCGGTTTGAGATAGACCTATAATAGCACTATGCGTTGTGATGCAAAATAAACCTAGAACTCAGACTCAGATATAAGCAGAGCATGGGTGAAAATAGAGACTACCCGAAATAATTAATTTTTTAACTGTCAAAGAATAAAATTACAAAAAAAGTATCTAGAAACAACACAGGAACTAGAACTCTTCAATTTTTGATAATTCCATGACAGAACTATAAAATAGTTTGCAAAATAAACCCAGAACTCTAACTCAGATATTAGCAGAGCATGATTGAAGATTAGTATTACTTGAAATAATGACATTTTTAACATTCTAAAAAAATTACAAAATAATATCTAGAAAATATCTATGACCCAGCACTCTCCGTTTTAAGATAAACCTATAATAGCACTATGTATTGTGTTGCAAAATAAACCTAGAACTCAGACTCAGATATTAGCAGAGCAGGGATAAATATCCAGATTCGAAAAATTTAGAAAACTTTTAAGAACGTTTTAGGTGATTGAGTGCAAAATTACAAGAAAATATCTAGGACCGAACACTCTTCGCTTTAAGATAGACCTATAATAGCACTACGTATTGTGTTGCAAAACAAACCAAGAACTCTGACTCAGATATAAGCAGAGCATGGGTGAATATCCAGATTCGCAAAAATTAAGAAAATTTTTGGTGACCAAGTGCAAAATTACAAAAACAAAACTAGAAAATATCTAGGACCAAACAACACTCTTTACTATAAGATAGACCTATAAAAGCACTATGCATTGTGTTGCAAAATTAACCTAGAACTCAGACTCAGATATTAGCAGAGCATGGGTGAAGATAAAGACTACCCGAAATAATTACATTTTTAACTGTCCGAGAAAAAATTACAAAATAAAATCAAGAGTATATCTAGGACCAAGCACTCTTCGGTTTAAGATAGACCTATAATAGCACTATGCGTTGCGTTGCAAAATAAACCTAGAACTCAGACTCAGATATTAGCAGAGCATGGGTGAAGATAAAGACTACCCGAAATAATTACATTTTTAACTGTCCGAGAAAAAATTACAAAATAAAATCAAGAGTATATCTAGGACCAAGCACTCTTCGGTTTAAGATAGACCTATAATAGCACTATGCGTTGCGTTGCAAAATAAACCTAGAACTCAGACTAAGACATTAGCAGAGCATGGGTAAAGATAAAGATTAACCAAAATAATGAAATTTTTAACTGTCTGAGGATAACAATACAAAAAAAAATCTAGAAACAACCCAGGAACCAGAACTCTTCGATTTCTGATAATGCTATAATAGAACTATATAATAGTTTGCAAAGTTTAACCAGAACTCTGACTCAGATGTTAGCAGAGCATGGGTGAAGATGAAGATTAGCCAAAATAATTGAATTTTTAATTGTTTGAGAAAAAACTTTTTAAAAAAATTCTAGAGTATATCTAGGACTAAGCACTCGTCGGTTTATGATAGACTTATAATAGCACTATGCGTTGTGTTGCAAAATTAACCTAGAACTCAGACTAAGATATTAGCAGAGCATGGGTGAAGATAAAGATTAGCCAAAATAATGAAATTTTTAACTGTCCGAGGATAAAAATACAAAAAAAAATCAAGAAACAACCCAGGAACCAAAACTCTTCGATTTCTGATAATTCTATAATAGAACTATATAATAGTTTGCAAAGTTTAACCAGAACTCTGTTTCAGATTTTAGCAGAGCATGGGTGAAGATGAAGATTAGCCAAAATAATTAAATTTTTAACTGTCCGAGAAAAAAATAAAAAAATAAAATCTAGAGTATATCTAGGACGAGAACTCTTCGGTTTAAGATAGACCTATAATAGCACTATGCGTTGCGTTGCAAAATAAACCTAGAACTCAGACTCAGATATTTGCAGAGCATGGGTGAAGATAAAGATTAGACAAAATAATTGAATTTTAAACTGTTTGAAAATAAAAATACAAAAAAAAAATCTAGAAACAACCCAGGAACCAGAACTCTGCGATTTATGATAATCCTATAACAGAACTCTAGAATAACTTGTTAAGAAAACAAAGAACTCTGACTCAGATATTAGCAGAGCATAGGTGAATATTCAGATTCGCAAAAATTAAGAAAAGTTTTGGTGACTCAGTGCAAAATTACGAAAAATAATCTAGAAAATATCTAGGACCAAACACTCTTCGCTATAAGATAGACCTATAAAAGCACTATGCATTGTGTTGCCAAAATAACCTAGAACTCAGACTCAGATATTTGCACAGCATGGGTGAAAATAAAGATTACTAAAAATAATTGAATTTTTAACTGTTTGAAAATAAAAATACAAAAAAAAATCTAGAAACAACCCAGGAACCAGAACTCTGCGATTTATGATAATCCCATAACAGAACTCCAGAATAACTTGTTAAATAAACCAAGAACTCTTACTAAGATATTAGCAGAGCATAGGTGAATATTCAGATTCGCAAAAATTAAGAAAAGTTTTGGTGACTGAGAGCAAAATTACGAAAAATAATCTAGAAAAAACCTAGGAACAAGCACTCTTCGCTTTAAAATAGATCTTAATAGCACTATGCATTGTGTTTCAAAATTAACCTAGAACTTAGACTAAGATATTAGCAGAGCATGGGTGAAGATAAAGACTACCCGAAATAATTAAATTTTTAACTGTCCGAGAAAAAAATTACAAAAAAAAATCTAGAGTATATCTAAACGAAGCACTCTTCGGTTTGAGATAGACCTATAATAGCACTATGCGTTGTGTTGCAAAATTAACCTAGAACTCAGACTAAGATATTAGCAGAGCATGGGTGAAGATAAAGATTAGCCAAAATAATGAAATTTTTAACTGTCTGAGGATAAAAATACAAAAAAAAATCTAGAAACAACCCAGGAACCAGAACTCTTCGATTTCTGATAATTCTATAATAGAACTATATAATTGTTTACAAAGTTTAACCAGAACTCTGACTCAGATGTTAGCAGAGCATGGGTGAAGATGAAGATTAGATAAAATAATTGAATTTTTAACTGTTTGAGAAAAAACTTTAAAAAAAATTCTAGGGTATATCTAGGACAAAGCACTCTTCGGTTTAAGATAGACGTATAATAGCACAATGCGTTGCGTTGCAAAATAAACCTAAAACTCAGACTCAGATATTTGCACAGCATGGGTGAAGATAAAGATTACTCAAAATAATTGAATTTTTAACTGTTTGAAAATAAAAATACAAATAAAATCTAGAAACAACCCAGGAACCAGAACTCTGCGATTTATGATAATCCCATAACAGAACTCCAGAATAACTTGTTAAATAAACCAAGAACTCTTACTAAGATATTAGCAGAGCATAGGTGAATATTCAGATTCGCAAAAATTAAGAAAAGTTTTGGTGACTGAGAGCAAAATTACGAAAAATAATCTAGAAAAAACCTAGGAACAAGCACTCTTCGCTTTAAAATAGATCTTAATAGCACTATGCATTGTGTTTCAAAATTAACCTAGAACTTAGACTAAGATATTAGCAGAGCATGGGTGAAGATAAAGACTACCCGAAATAAATATACTTTTAACTGTCCGAGAAAAAAAATTACAAAAAAAAATCTAGAGTATATCTAGGACGAAGCACTCTTCCGTTTAAGATAGACCTATAATAGCACTATGCGTTGTATTGCAAAATAAACCTAGAACTCAGACTCAGATATTAGCAGAGCACGGGTGAAGATAAAGATTAGACAAAATAATTGAATTTTCAACTGTTTGAGAATAAAAATACAAAAGAAATCTAGAAACAACCCAGGAACCAGAACTCTGCGATTTTTGATAATCCCATAACAGAACTCCAGAATAACTTGTTAAATAAACCAAGAACTCTTGCTAAGATATTAGCAGAGCATAGGTGAATATTCAGATTCGCAAAAATTAAGAAAAGTTTTGGTGACTGAGTGAAATATACGAAAAATAATCTAGAAAAAACCTAGGACCAAGCATTCTTCGCTTTAAAATAGATCTTAATAGCACTATGCATTGTGTTTCAAAATTAACCTAAAACTTAGATTAAGATATTAGCAGAGCATGGGTGAAGATAAAGACTACCCGAAATAAATATATTTTTAACTGTCCGAGAAAAAAAATTACAAAAAAAAACTAGAGTATATCTAGGACGAAGCACTCTTCGGTTTAAGATAGACCTATAATAGCACTATGCGTTGTATTCCAAAATAAACCTAGAACTCAGACTCAGATATTAGCAGAGTACGGGTGAAGATAAAGATTACTCAAAATAATTGAATTTTTAACTGTTTGAAAATAAAAATACAAAAAAAATCTAGAAACAACCCAGGAACCAGAACTCTGCGATTTATGATAATCCCATAACAGAACTCCAGAATAACTTGTTAAATAAACCAAGAACTCTTACTAAGATATTAGCAGAGCATAGGTGAATATTCAGATTCGCAAAAATTAAGAAAAGTTTTGGTGACTGAGAGCAAAATTACGAAAAATAATCTAGAAAAAACCTAGGAACAAGCACTCTTCGCTTTAAAATAGATCTTAATAGCACTATGCATTGTGTTTCAAAATTAACCTAGAACTTAGACTAAGATATTAGCAGAGCATGGGTGAAGATAAAGACTACCCGAAATAAATATATTTTTAACTGTCCGAGAAAAAAAATTACAAAAAAAAATCTAGAGTATATCTAGGACGAAGCACTCTTCGGTTTAAGATAGACCTATAATAGCACTATGCGTTGTATTCCAAAATAAACCTAGAACTCAGACTCAGATATTAGCAGAGTACGGGTGAAGATAAAGATTAGACAAAATAATTGAATTTTCAACTGTTTGAGAATAAAAATACAAAAAAAAATCTAGAAACAACCCAGGAACCAGAACTCTTCGATTTATGATAATCCTATAACAGAACTCCAGAATAATTTGTTAAATAAACCAAGAACTCTGACTCAGATATTAGCAGAGCATGGATGAATATCCAGATTCGCAAAAATTAAGAAAAGTTTTGGTGACTCAGTGCAAAATTACGAAGAATAATCTAGAAAATATCTAGGACCAAACACTCTTCGCTATAAGATAGACCTATAAAAGTACTATGCATTGTGTTGCAAAAATAACCTAGAACTCAGACTCAGATATTTGCACAGCATGGGTGAAGATAAAGATTACTCAAAATAATTGAATTTTTAACTGTTTGAAAATAAAAATACAAAAAAAAATCTAGAAACAACCCAGGAACCAGAACTCTGCGATTTATGATAATCCTATAACAGAACTCTAGAATAACTTGTTAAGTAAACAAAGAACTCTGACTCAGATATTAGCAGAGCATAGGTGAATATTCAGATTCGCAAAAATTAAGAAAAGTTTTGGTGACTCAGTGCAAAATTACGAAGAATAATCTAGAAAATATCTAGGACCAAACACTCTTCGCCATAAGATAGACCTATAAAAGCACTATGCATTGTGTTGCAAAAATAACCTAGAACTCAGACTCAGATATTAGCAGAGCATGGGTGAAGATAAAGACTACCCGAAATAATTAAATTTTTAACTGTCCGAGAAAAAAATTACAAAAAAAAATCTAGAGTATATCTAAACGAAGCACTCTTCGGTTTGAGATAGACCTATAATAGCACTATGCGTTGTGTTGCAAAATTAACCTAGAACTCAGACTAAGATATTAGCAGAGCATGGGTGAAGATAAAGATTAGCCAAAATAATGAAATTTTTAACTGTCTGAGGATAAAAATACAAAAAAAAATCTAGAAACAACCTAGGAACCAGAACTCTTCGATTTCTGATAATTCTATAATAGAAATATATAATTGTTTACAAAGTTTAACCAGAACTCTGACTCAGATGTTAGCAGAGCATGGGTGAAGATGAAGATTAGACAAAATAATTTAATTTTCAACTGTTTGAGAATAAAAATACAAAAAAAAATCTAGAAACAACCCAGGAACCAGAACTCTTCGATTTATGATAATCCTATAACAGAACTCCAGAATAACTTGTTAAATAAACCAAGAACTCTGACTCAGATATTAGCAGAGCATAGGTGAATATTCAGATTCGCAAAAATTAAGAAAAGTTTTGGTGACTGAGTGCAAAATTACGAAAAATAATCTAGAAAAAACCTAGGACCAAGCACTCTTCGCTTTAAAATAGATCTATAATAGCACTATGCATTGTGTTTCAAAATTAACCTAGAACTCAGACTAAGATATTAGCAGAGCATGGGTGAAGATAAAGACTACCCGAAATAAATATATTTTTAACTGTCCGAGAAAAAAAATTACAAAAAAAAATTTAGAGTATATCTAGGACGAAGCACTCTTCGGTTTAAGATAGACCTATAATAGCACTATACGTTGTACTGCAAAATAAACCTAGAACTCAGACTCAGATATTAGCAGAGCATGGGTGAAGATAAAGATTAGCAAAAATAATGAAATTTTTAACTGTCTGAGGATAAAAATACAAAAAAAAATCTAGAAACAACCCAGGAACCAGAACTCTTCGATTTCTGATAATCCTATAATAGAACTATATAAAAAATTGCAAAGTTTAACCAGAACTCTGACTCAGATGTTAGCAGAGCATGGGTGAAGATGAAGATTAGCCAAAATAATTGAATTTTTAACTGTTTGAGAAAAAACTTTTGAAAAAAATTCTAGAGTATATCTAGAACAAAGCACTCTTCGGTTTATGATAGACCTATAATAGCACTATGCGTTGTATTGCAAAATAAACCTAGAACTCAGACTCAGATATTAGCAGAGCACGGGTGAAGATAAAGATTAGACAAAATAATTGAATTTTCAACTGTTTGAGAATAAAAATACAAAAAAAAATCTAGAAACGACCCAGGAACCAGAACTCTTCGATTTATGATAATCCTATAATAGAACTATATAATAGTTTGCAAAGTTTAACCAGAACTCCGACTCAGATGTTAGCAGAGCATGGGTGAAGATGAAGATTAGCCAAAATAATTGAATTTTTAACTATTTAAGAAAAAAAATTAAAAAAAATTTCTCGAGTACATCTAGGACAAAGCACTCTTCGGTTTAAGATAGACGTATAATAGCACAATGCGTTGCGTTGCAAAATAAACCTAGAACTCAGACTCAGATATTTGCACAGCATGGGTGAAGATAAAGATTACACAAAATAATTGAATTTTTAACTGTTTGAAAATAAAAATACAAAAAAAAATCTAGAAACAACCCAGGAACCAGAACTCTGTGATTTATGATAATCCCATAACAGAACTCCAGAATAACTTGTTAAATAAACCAAGAACTCTTACTCAGATATTAGCAGAGCATAGGTGAATATTCAAATTCGCAAAAATTAAGAAAAGTTTTGGTGACTCAGTGCAAAATTACGAAAAATAATCTAGAAAATATCTAGGACCAAACACTCTTCGCTATAAGATAGACCTATAAAAGCACTATGTATTGTGTTGCAAAATTCACCTAGAACTTAGACTCAGATATTAGCAGAGTATGGGTGAAGTTAAAGACTACCCGAAATAATTAAATTTTTAACTGTCCGAGAAAAAAATTACAAAATCAAGTCGAAAGTATATCTAGGACGAAGTACTCTTCGGTTTAAAATAGACCTATAATAGCACTATGCATTGTAATGCAAAATTAACCTAGAACTCAGACTCAGGTATTAGCAGAGCATGGGCGAAGATAAAGATTAGCCAAAATAATGAAATTTTTAACTGTCCGAGAACAAAATTACAAAAAAAAAATCTAGAAACAACCCAGGAACCAGAACTCTTTGATTTCTGATAATCCTATAATAGAACTATATAATAGTTTGCAAAGTTTAACCAGAACTCTGACTCAGATGTTAGCAGAGCATGGGTGAAGGTGAAGATATGGCCAAGATAAACATATCGGTTAATCATCTCTAATCAGATTTGAATCGCTGAAAGTGTTTGCCATAACCTTCGTCTTGGTCATATTCATCCCAAGACCCAACTTAAAAGAAACATCTTAAAGATTTTGAAGCATTTGCTGGGGGTCATCGAAGTTCTCAGTGAAAACCACAAAGTCATCTGTAAATCTTAAGTGAGACAGTTGGGCAGAAAATTGACGTTAATACGTCACATTTTTAACGACATCTTCTAGAACTGCTGTGAATAGTTTCGATGAAATGAAAGAAGCATTATCATTACAACGTTTCTCATGAAAAATTATTTGTACAGTAGAGGTGATACTCGACGGCGCGTTGTGTTCCACGCGCGTCACAAAAAGATGTCAGCATAAAGGCGAGGCCCGCTAGGGCCAGTGCCTGCCAGGGTTGCGGAATTTGTTCGAAAGAATCACCGCGGCCCTGGAACGCAAAGGGCATTAGGAGGAACACAGATGGGTTTTAGTCAGTAAGAGTCTGACACTCCCTTCCATTCCGCCCAGAGCGAAAGCAGTCATTTGATGTTTTCCCATACATAAAAAAGAAGGCAAGCAATGATAGATATTGACTGTTCGTATTAGATATACGAACACATTTATCTTACCTAGCCACATCATTTTACAATACAAACACGCGAACGAAGTCGCGGGCAACAGCTTGTAATATATATTTTTATAACCTTAGTGTGTTAACGACATACCTACCGTACATGGTTATGGCCCAGGTATGGAACGGCAGCAAGATAAGTTTCGATCTGGACACTGATAGTAAATTATCAGTTATATTGTGAAAATGTTTATACTAATGTATACAGGGTTACTGGTAATTCGACGTATATCCGTCAGGGGCTCATAAGGGGGCCAAAATGCAACAAATTGAACCCCCCATATGTATGGCCGAAATTCAATAGTTTTCGAGATATTTGAATTTTAAGGGTTTTTCGAAATTTACCCAAAATTTGACATTTAATTCCAAATAAAAAAACCTACATACCCATTTAAGGGTACCATTAAAAATGATGTTGTAGCTGGCACTTCAATTAAGCTATGGGCATCATTAAAACTACTTAATTTAACAAAATAATTAAAATAATGACCGAAGTAAGAATAATATCTTACCAATATTTTCATTTTACGCTTCAAAAATGTTGTCTCGTCAAAAAAAATTCTATGACATTAATCGTACAAATAACTAAAACAACTTGCCTATTCAGTAGGCTTTCCAAAAAGGTATAAAAGTCAATTTTAAAATACATAATTCGTGGCATGGCATGTCTTTGAACCGGCGCGGGGAGAGAAATCATCTGTGTTCTTAGTTTATCATCCTCGCTAAAACAACCGATTTTACTGGCGAAATTCGTCCTGATGGGGCGAGGTGTGCGGGTGGGGGAATACACGGCGTTTGCTGCGCTCGCGTCGCCTTCCTTAGTACAGTTCGCGTCAAATAACTATGCCCCTCTGAAGTTAGCCATTTGCAAAGATCGCGTAGGTGCACGGACAAGCGGAGCAAGCGGGACGCAAGCATGCATCGAACGTAAACGAGCGACTGAGACATAAAATCGCGCCGTCATAATCCCCGCCCGCGCATGTGCAGTTTGTTCGTTTTTTACAGTTCGTGTCAAATAACTGTGCCCCTCTGAAGTTGGCTACGAGTGGCTGCGTAGTAGTCAAAATTATGAACAATCTGCAACTGCGCATGCGCGGGGCGGGGATTATGACGGCGCGATTTTATGTCTCAGTCGCTCGTTTACGTTCGATGCATGCTTGCGTCCCGCTTGCTCCCGTCTACGTGACTGCACCTACGCGATCTTTGCAAATGGCTAACTTCAGAGGGGCATAGTTATTTGACGCGAACTGTACTAAGGAAGGCGACGCGAGCGCAGCAAACGCCGTGTATTCCCCCACCCGCACACCTCGCCCCATCAGGAAGAATTTCGCCAGTAAAATCGGTTGTTTTAGCGAGGATGATAAACTAAGAACACAGATGATTTCTCTCCCCGCGCCGGTTCAAAGACATGCCATGTCACGAATTATGTATTTTAAAATTGATTTTTATACCTTTTTGGAAAGCCTACTGAATAGGCAAGTTGTTTTAGTTATTTGTACGATTAATGTCATAGAATTTTTTTTGACGAGACAACATTTTTGAAGCGTAAAATGAAAATATTGGTAAGATATTATTCTTACTTCGGTCATTATTTTAATTATTTTGTTAAATTAAGTAGTTTTAATGATGCCCATAGCTTAATTGAAGTGCCAGCTACAACATCATTTTTAATGGTACCCTTGAATGGGTATGTGGGTTCTTTTATTTGGAATTAAATGTCAAATTTTGGGTAAATTTCGAAAAACCCTTAAAATTCAAATATCTCGAAAACTATTGAATTTCGGCCATACATATGGGGGGTTCAATTTGTTGCATTTTGGCCCCCTTATCAGCCCTTGACGGATGTACGTCGAATTACCAGTAACCCTGTATATAATTAAATGGGGAGTAATTGAAGTTCTGGAGTTAATAGCAGTACGTTTTTTATAAAGGCTGTCGTACTTATGCCAAAATTCACCCGTAAGACCATACGTTACATAGTGCTTGAAATCAACACTAAAATTAACTACAGCAGTAATTATGTATGATTTTTCACCAACCTTTACGGTTTTAAGTAACAAATCTAACCTATGAGTCACAATTTTCGTTCTTTTCGGATATCCAGGATCGCTAATTACCGATGTATCGATCATTAGGTGCGGTCCAAAACTATTTGTGCACACTAATTCGTTTCCGCAGTCGAAGCAAGATCTTTGAATCGCCATAGCATCATCAATGGCTTCCTGCATTTGATGGAAACCATTGCATAGAATCGTGTCAATATTGATGCTTATGAATGTATAATTTCTTTGGTTCGAATATCCGCAGAAACAATCAACGCGGCAGGAATAGCTGGGTACGTTTTCAAAAAGATACTGCGCTAAATGAGAAGCGTTAGACTCTACATCTAAACGTTTTAATTTTCTAGTGTACGTAATTACAGAATTGTGAAAAATTGGAATGCCTGTTAGTATTTTGGCCCGTTGTAAGTAATGTTCTTTTGTGATTTTTTTTTCTGCGATTACACTTTGAGCCAATCTCACTATGGGACAATCTGATGCAATTAGGTCGTCGAAATATGTTTTATTTACCAATAGCCCGCAGAGGATAAATTGAAAAATGGAGTCAAATGCACAAGTTGACGTCACATTTAAATCATATCCTACAAATCGCACTGACCCCGAAATGTTGCCGTTCAGCAGAATCGGTGTATGGGCGGTTTTAAAATCTTTGATTATTTCCCACTCGGGACAAGCATCAAGACGCGTCGAATTTTTTTTGCGCTTCTTTTTTGGTGGTTCTTGATTTTCATGATTATTGTTTTTGTTGTAACCTCCCCATTCTTCTTTAACATTCAAGTCATTGGCTTCAGGAAAAATTTCATCAAACGAGAGTTCTTGATGCTGAATTTCAATTGAGTGCTGATACTCTCCTGTGCCGACCTGCGTACCATTTTTCAAATCTTCGGCTTCAGCAACAGAAATAGCTATCGGCGAATCGATAATGTTGAAATGCTCTGTGATTGTTGCTCCTTCCTTTCTGGCTTGTGGTAGACCATCAGACTCGTTGCTACGCACCTTTATTTTTTCGTCGATTCGTTCTAGATGCTGCAACACAAAACGATCGATGCGCATCGGAATTTCACCCCTGAAGTCACGATGTTTTAAATCCGAAAATTCTGCCTCGACTGCAGCCGACGTAGCAGACACTGAACCTCGACCAAAAACTGGCACCATAACTGCCGTCCACAAAGGAATATAAGGAAGGAGATACCTTTTTAACCTCTTTGCGACATCAACGCTGTAACACGCGTTGATTGTAACGCTATTTGATGATTGGTCAGCTATTTTAACTGCTTCGTCATATAAGGTGTCACGCCACGATTTCCAGCCGACTTTATCCGCTTCACCTTCCATCGCGTCAATGTCAGATTCGTTGTCAAACTTTTGACTGTTTTCTTCTTCATTGTATGCAGTTTCACCATCGTCATTATCGGTATCGTAATTGATTTTAGGAATTCCTTTTATTGTACTATTCAAAAAGTTTAAACGCTCCTCTGATGGTAAAATATTGCCATTAGCTCCAAACCCAATATATTTACTCAGAGCTACTACAAGAACTGACTCCAAAAAGTAAGTTATTCTGGAGTTCGGTTATGGGATTATCATAAAACGAAGAGTTCTGGTTCCTGGGTTGTTTCTAGATTTATTTTTGTATTTTTATTCTCAAACAGTTAAAAAATCAATTATTTTGACTAATCTTTATCTTCACCCATGCTCTGCTAACATCTGAGTCAGAGTTCTGGGTAAACTTTGCAAACTATTATATAGTTCTAATATAGGGTTATCATAAATCGAAGAGTTCTGGTTCCTGCGTTGTTTCTAGATTTTTTTTTGTATTTTTATTCTCCAACAGTTGAAAATTCAATTATTTTGTCTAATCTTTATCTTCACCCGTGCTCTGCTAATATCTGAGTCTGAGTTCTAGGTTTATTTTGCAGTACATCGTATAGTGCTATTATAGTTCTATCTTAAACCGAAGAGTGCTTCGTCCTAGATATACTCTAGATTTTTTTTGTATTTTTTTTCTCGTACAGTTAAAAATATAATTATTTCGGGTAGTCTTTATCTTCACCCATGCTCTGCTAATATCTTAGTCTGAGTTCTAGGTTAATTTTGCAACACAATGCATAGTGCTTTTTTAGGATTATCTTCTAGCAAAGAGGGCTTGGTCCTAGATAATTTCTAGATTATTTTTCGTAATTTTGTACTGAGTTACTAAAAATTTTCTTAATTTTTGCGAATCTGAATATTGACCTATGCTCTGCTCATATCTGAGTCAGAGTTCTGGGTTTATTTAACAAGTTATTCTGGAGTTCGGTTATGGGATTATCATAAAACGAAGAGTTCTGGTTCCTGGGTTGTTTCTAGAATTATTTTTGTATTTTTATTCTCAAACAGTTAAAAAATCAATTATTTTGACTTATCTTTATCTTCACCCATGCTCTGCTAACATCTGAGTCAGAGTTCTGGGTAAACTTTGCAAACTATTATATAGTTCTAATATAGGGTTATCAGAAATCGAAGAGTTCTGGTTCCTGGGTTGTTTCTAGATTTTTTTTTGTATTTTTATTTTCAGACAGTTAAAAATTCAATTATTTTGGCTAATCTTTATCATCGCCCATGCTCTGCTAATATTTGAGTCTGATTTCTAGGTTTATTTTGCAACACAACGCATAGTGCTATTATAGGTCTATCTTGTAGCGAAGAGTGCGTGGTCCTAGATATACTCTAGATTTTTTTTTGTAATTTTGCACTTAGTCACCAAATATTTTCTTAATTTTTGCGAATATGAATATTCACCTATGCTCTGCTAATATCTGAGTCAGAGTTCTGGGTAAACATTCCAAATTTTTTTATAGTTCTAATATAGGACTATCAGAAATCGAAGAGTTCTATGTCTTTGGTAATTTCTAGATTTTTTTTTGTAATTTATCTCGGACAGTCAAAAATTCATTATTTCGGGTAATATTAATCTTCAACCATGCTCTGCTAATATCTGAGTCAGAGTTCTGGGTTTACTTTGCAAACTTTCTAAAGTTCTGTTATGAAATTATCATTAATCAAAGAGTTCTAGTTCCTGGGTTGTTCCTAGATTTTTTTTTATATTTTTTTTCTCGGATAGTTAAAAATTTAATTATTTAGGGTAGTCTTTATCTTCACCCATGCTCTGCTAATATCTGAATCTAATTTCTAGATTAATTTTGCATCACAATGTATAGGTAGTGTTATTATAGGTCTATAGTAAAGCGAAGAGTGCTCGGTCCTAGATATTTTCTAAATTTTTCTTTTGTAATTTTGCACTCAGTTACCAAAAATTTTCTTAATTTTTGCGAATCTGGATATTCACCTATGCTCTGCTAATATCTGAGTCAGAGTTCTAGATAATCTTTGCAAACTATTCTATAGTTCTTATATAGAATTATAAGAAATCGAAGAGTTCTATCTTCTTGGTAGGTTCTAAATTTGTTTTTGTAATTTATCTCGGACAGTTAAAAATTTTATTATTTCGGGTAATGTTAATCTTCAACCATGCTCTGCTTATATCTGAGTCAGAGTTCTGGGTTTACTTTGCAACACAATTCATAGTGCTATTATAGATCTATCTTAAAGCGAAGAGTGCTTGGTCCTAGGTTATTTCTAGATTATTTTTCGTAATTTTGCACTGAGTCACCAAAACTTTTCTTAATTTTTGCGAATCTGAATATTGACCTATGCTCTGCTCATATCTGAGTAAGAGTTCTGGGTTTATTTAACAAGTTATTCTGGAGTTCGGTTATGGGATTATCATAAAACGAAGAGTTCTGGTTCCTGGGTTGTTTCTAGATTTATTTTTGTATTTTTATTCTCAAATAGTTAAAAAATCAATTATTTTGACTAATCTTTATCTTCACCCATGCTCTGCTAACATCTGAGTCAGAGTTCTGGGTAAACTTTGCAAACTATTATATAGTTCTAATATAGGGTTATCAGAAATCGAAGAGTTCTGGTTCCTGGGTTGTTTCTAGATTTTTTTTTGTATTTTTATTTTCAGACAGTTAAAAATTCAATTATTTTGGCTAATCTTTATCTTCGCCCATGCTCTGCTAATACCTGAGTCTGAGTTCTAGGTTAATTTTGCAACACAATGCATAGTGCTATTATAGGTCTATCTAATAGCGAAGAGTGCTTGGTCCTAGATATTTTCTAGATTATTTTTCGTAATTTTGCACTGAGTCACCTAAAATTTTCTTAATTTTTGCGAATCTGGATATTCATGCATGCTCTGCTAATATCTGAGTCAGAGTTCTTGGTTTATTTAACAAATTATTCTGGAGTTCTGTTATGAGATTATCATAAATCGAAGAGTTCTGGTTCCTGGGTTGTTTCTAGATTTTTTTTTGTCTTTTTATTCTCAAACAGTTGAAAATTCAATTATTTTGTCTAATCTTTATCTTCACCCGTGCTCTGCTAATATCTGAGTCTGAGTTCTAGGTTTATTTTGCAATACGACGCATAGTGCTATTATAGGTCTATCTTAAACCGAAGAGTGCTTCGTCCCAGATATACTCTAGATTTTTTTTTGTAATTATTTTCTCGTACAGTTAAAAATATAATTATTTCGGGTAGTCTTTATCTTCACCCATGCTCTGCTAATATCTTAGTCTGAGTTCTAGGTTAATTTTGCAACACAATGCATAGTGCTTTTATAGGATTATCTTATAGCAAAGAGTGCTTGGTCCTAGATAATTTCTAGATTATTTTTCGTAATTTTGCACTGAGTTACTAAAAATTTTCTTAATTTTTGCGAATCTGAATATTGACCTATGCTCTGCTCATATCTGAGTCAGAGTTCTGGGTTTATTTAACAAGTTATTCTGGAGTTCGGTTATGGGATTATCATAAAACGAAGAGTTCTGGTTCCTGGGTTGTTTCTAGATTTACTTTTGTATTTTTAGTCTCAAACAGTTAAAAAATCAATTATTTTGACTAATCTTTATCTTCACCCATGCTCTGCTAACATCTGAGTCAGAGTTCTGGGTAAACTTTGCAAACTATTTTATAGTTCTAATATAGGGTTATCAGAAATCGAAGAGTTCTGGTTCCTGGGTTGTTTCTAGATTTTTTTTTGTATTTTTATTTTCAGACAGTTAAAAATTCAATTATTTTGGCTAATCTTTATCTTCACCCATGCTCTGCTAATATCTTAGTCGAAGTTCTGGGTTAATTTTGCAACACAACGCATAGTGCTATTACAGGTCTATCTTATAGCGAAGAGTGCGTGGTCCTAGATATACTCTAGATTTTTTTTTGTAATTTTGCACTTAGTAACCAAATATTTTCTTAATTTTTGCGAATATGAATATTCACCTATGCTCTGCTAATATCTGAGTCAGAGTTCTGGGTTTACTTTGCAAACTTTTCCAAAGTTCTGTTATGGGATTACCATTATTCGAAGAGTTCTAGTTCCTGGGTTGTTTCTAGATTTATTTTTGTATTTTTATTTTCAGACAGTTAAAAATTCAATTATTTTGTCTAATCTTTATCTTCGCCCATGCTCTGCTAATACCTGAGTCTGAGTTCTAGGTTAATTTTGCAACACAATGCATAGTGTTATTATAGGTCTATAGTAAAGCGAAGAGTGCTGGGTCCTAGATATACTCTAGATTTTTTTTTGTAATTTTGCACTCAGTCACCAAAAATTTTCTTAATTTTTGCGAATCTGGATATTCACCCATGCTCTGCTAATATTTTAGGCTGAGTTTTAGGTTAATTTTGCACTACAATGCATTGTGCTATTATAGGTTTATCTTCAATCGAAGAGTGCTGGGTCCTAGATATTTTCTAGATTTTTTTTGTAATTTAGCACTTAGTCACCAAAAATTTTCTTAATTTTTGCGAATCTGGATATTCACCTATGCTCTGCTAATGTCTGAGTCAGAGTTCTAGATAATCTTTGCAAACTATTCTATAGTTCTTATATAGAATTATAAGAAATCGAAGAGTTCTATCTTCTTGGTAGGTTCTAAATTTGTTTTTGTAATTTATCTCGGACAGTTAAAAATTTTATTATTTCGGGTAATGTTAATCTTCAACCATGCTCTGCTTATATCTGAGTCAGAGTTCTGGGTTTACTTTGCAAATTTTTTTAAAGTTCTGTTATGGGATTATCATTAATTGAAGAGTTCTAGTTCCTGGGTCGTTTCTAGATTTTTTTTTGTATTTTTTTTCTCGGACAGATAAAAGTTTATTTATTTCGGGTAGTCTTTATCTTCACCCATGCTCTGCTAATATTTGAGTCTGATTTCTAGGTTTACTTTGCATCACAATTCTTAGTGCTATTATAGATCTATCTTTAAGCGAAGAGTGCTTGGTCCTAGGTTATTTCTAGATTATTTTTCGTAATTTTGCACTGAGTCACCAAAACTTTTCTTAATTTTTGCGAATCTGAATATTGACCTATGCTCTGCTAATATCTGAGTCAGAGTTCTGGGTTTATTTAACAAGATATTCTGGAGTTCTGTTATGGGATTATTAAAAATCGTAGAGTTCTGGTTCCTGGGTTGTTTCTAGATTTATTTTTGTATTTTTATTCTCAAACAGTTGAAAATTCAATTATTTTGTCTAATCTTTATCTTCACCCGTGCTCTGCTAATATCTGAGTCTGAGTTCTAGGTTTATTTTGTAGTACAACGCATAGTGCTATTATAGTTCTATCTTAAACCGAAGAGTGCTTCGTCCTAGATATACTCTAGATTTTTTTTGTATTTTTTTTTCTCGGACAGTTAAAAATATATTTATTTCGGGTAGTCTTTATCTTCACCCATGCTCTGCTAATATATTAGTCTGAGTTCTAGGTTAATTTTGCAACGCAATGCATACTGCTTTTATAGGATTATCTTATAGCAAAGAGTGCTTGGTCCTAGATAATTTCTAGATTATTTTTCGTAATTTTGCACTCAGTTACTAAAAATTGTCTTAATTTTTGCGAATCTGAATATTCACCTATGCTCTGCTCATATCTGAGTCAGAGCTCTGGGTTTATTTAACAAGTTATTCTGGAGTTCGGTTATGGGATTATCATAAAACGAAGAGTTCTGGTTACTGGGTTGTTTATAGATTTATTTTTGTATTTTTATTCTCAAACAGTTAAAAAATCAATTATTTTGGCTCATCTTTATCTTCACCCATGCTCTGGTAACATCTGAGTCAAAGTTCTGGGTTTACTTTGCAAACTATTATATAGTTCTAATATATGGTTAACAGAAATCGAAGAGTTCTGGTTCCTGGGTTGTTTCTAGATTTTTTTTTGTATTTTTATTTTCAGACAGTTAAAAATTCAATTATTTTGGCTAATCTTTATCTTCACCCGTGCTCTGCTGATATCTTAGTCTAAGTTCTAGGTTAATTTTGCATCATAGTGCATAGTGCTATTATAGGTCTATAGTAAAGCGAAGAGTGCTGGGTCCTGGATATTTTCTAGATTTTTTTTTGTAATTTTGCACTGAGTCTTCTAAAATTTTCTTAATTTTTGCGAATCTGGATATTCATCCATGCTCTGCTAATATCTGAGTTTGAGTTCTAGGTTTATTTTGCAACACAATGCATTGTGCTATTATAGGTCTGTCTTAAAGCGAAGAGTGCTTGGTCCTAGATATTTTCTAGATATTTTATTGGATTTTTAAGACAGCCACAAGTTTTTTTTTTAATTTCAGCTTATCTAGGTATTTAACCATGCTCTGCTTACACCTGAGTCTAAGTACTGGGCTATCTTAGCAGTACATTGTATAGTGCTACTATGGATCTATCTCAAATAGAAGAGTGCTTGGTTCTTGATGTTTTCTAGATATTTTTTTGTAATTTTTTACTTGGTCGCTTTTAATTTTCATGCATTTGATAAATCTAGGTCTTCAACCATGCTCTGCTGATGCCTGAGTCTAAGTTCTGGGTTTACTTTTTATGAAAACATACATTTCTAGTACAGATCTTTCTTATAATGTTCAGTTCTTTGTCCTTGGTATTTTCAATTATTTATTTTGGATTTTTTTATCAAATACTGAAATTTTTAAAAATTTTGGCTAATCCAAGTTTTCAACCGTGCTCTGCTGGAGCTTGAGAGTTAGTCGTTATTTTATTATTCTTTTTTCTGTTTATCTGACCTCTTGGCTACTGAAATTAGGGACAATGATCAATATCTTGGTTCAAATTTTGCAATTACCGCCAGTTTTACAAAAAATATCGGTTTATTTCTGGTGTCGGTTTAGTATGTTTGTTATTTTTTTTTTATTCTATATTGATAGAACTTTTTTTGAAATGTATCAGGAACTATAGAGTATACCTTTATGGACCTAAAACACTTTTAAAATTTTAGTTTTGGAAAAATTGATCTGCTACCGGAAGTTAGCAGATCATATTTTCATTCGACTTTTTTTCCGGGAAAAACGCCAGAACTATTTCCGAAAAGTATCAGGAACTCTAGAACTATGCTGCATGCGAATAGAACTCACTTTTCTTTGTGATCTGCTGGAATATGATCTGCCAAGTTCACGCACACCATTCCGTTTGTCTAATATTTTTAGCCAGTCCGAGGCGTGGTACTTACAGCTCCCTCGCGTTCGGCCTTGTAGCTTTATTCTTTAGTTGTGGACAAAACAAGACCTAAGTATCCTCGATTCGAGGCAGGGTTTTGAAGACGCACCCCCGTGAAAATAGTCCTGCTGGCGCCCATGGTTACCTACCACATACTAATATTGGTCTTTAAACATTTACTATGTAGCCTGCCTCTTGTTGGTCTATTACTTGCCAACGCTACTGCTAAGCTGGTCTGAGGCGGGGTTAGGCAGTCTTCCAATTGGAATTTCCGTATGGAAAGCTGCAGGAATTAGAATCCATCTGTTATGGTGGCATAGGATTAAAAGATAAACGGTGTAGGTCCTATTGGTGAGTAGAAAGACTTCTTCTGTAAGTACCTAAGTACGTACAACTCTGCTTCTCCCGCTGCGTGATGCTAGATTATGCTAGTCATAATAATAAACACAGCACTTCCGTACAGTGCCCCCACAAATCCAACTAGGTATGTACATCGTACATGTTTTGACGTTTACAATCAATAAGATTTACCTGTTTCCACATCCGCCGTATCTGAGACGGATCCGGTTGGTTCAAGAGCACTGACCGCGTCTGTATGCAAAACAAACTAAAATAGACTTCAGCATCCCTTTGTGGAAGTTGATCGCTCGTAGAAGTTGAAAAGTTTTTGTTCGACTTTTCTGTTTTCTACTAAACATAATAAAGGCCATGTGGCTAACTAAATAACAATCCTGCAGCTTAGCGAAGCATACCGAGGCCGGTCCGACGATGGGTGACCATCTACACATACACTCTATTACGTACTTAGGAAAGGACGTTCAGCAATTGATACTTGGCTGTCAATGGTGAATGAATCTATGACAGTCATTATGTAAAGTCAGAAGCCAAACAAACTGATGACGAGGACAAGTAGCAAGTTAAGCTGCAACTGGTTAGACTGAAAGCTGACCGATGATGTTATTTTAGAAAAATAAAGAAAGACGGACATATTTTGGAACGATTCAGGAGCCCCGATACTGCAATGCTACACCTTTCGAAGTGCCCTCACAAATCCTACTACACCGTACCGTACTGGTTTACAAATCAAAACGATCTATTTTCACATCCGTCGTATCCGAGCCGGATCCAGCTACCGGCTGGTTCTAGAGCACTGACCTCGAGTCTGTATACAAATAAACACTAAACTGAAATATACTTCAAGAGCATCCCTAAGTAGATGTTGAGCTATCGACCGCGGAAACACTCCATGACGGGGGGAGACTTCTTCAGTCTGATTATAAAAATATTTTATTTATTTTATTATTGCAAAGACATTAATAAAAAGTTTGGAAAATCCAAAAGTGCACACCTGTATGTGTGACTTATTCAAATTTTAAGTTTTTCTTTTTTTTAATTCTATTAAAGTAACCGCCGCCGGCCGAGCCGCCCCGGGATCATTTGGCCCCCACTTCGGCGGCCCCTGATGCGAGAGCGTATTTATAATTATTATTACGTAAACGCACTGTTTTGTGATGATGCTAGATAGACTGTTCAAACTACTGATTGAGACCCATTATCACCATCATCATCCACACCCTGACTTCACCTTGGGCACAAGCCTTCCTATTCCTGTGCCAATCCCCTCGCTTCTGTGCCACCCTCAGGTTCTACCCGCAATAGCAACATTGTTGTCTGCCTATTTTATTAATGTGCATTTCCTCAATAATTGTATGGAACTTTACTTTATTTTGTACTAATCTATAATTATACTAGAGCCTACCTATCTTCTATTGTCCACCCCCGTATTGTCAGATGCTTAAGTCGCAATCGCAAGTGATACGTAGGCCTAGGGCTCCCGGGTTGGCGGCGCGTTGTGCTCCACGCGCTTTTCAAAGAAATGTCATCATAGTAGTCGGAGACCACTAGGGCCAGAGCCTGCCAGGGTTGCGGAATTTGTTCGAAAGAATCACCGCGGCCCTAGAACGCAAAGGGCGTTTAGAGGTGCATGGATGGGTTTTAGTCTGTAAGAGTCTGACACTCCCTGCCGCTCCCAGCCCGCTTCCGCCCAGAGGAGCGGAAGGAGTAATTTGATGATTTACCTTCCTTAAAAAAAAAGTTGGCTGAAAATCTGATTGGAAATACCCACTAACAATGCACCAATTGGAAAGCGGTGTTCAGGAATCGCTCTAGCGCTACCTCACTCTCTCTTCGTCGTTCCCTCACTGCTGAGGATCGTGACCATATACGACGCGTCTCCAAGCCATGCGGTCTTTTACAATGTGGACCGCTCTGTACATGCTGCCTCCAACAGCTCTATTTACAGTGTCGGACCATCTTGCCGGTGTTGTACCTTGAGCGAGTCTTCCTTCGACCCGGCACAATATCATGAGCCTTTCCAGATTATGCTTGGATGAACGCATAATATGTCCGAAAAGTCTGAAGGCACGCTCCGCTCCTGGCATATTACAGAAAGCCGCTCTAGTGCTACCTAACACCTAACAAAGTACCTAATAAAAAGTATACAAGGATCGTAGCTGGTAGCGTTCTGAAGTTTCTGTCTAGCTATAAATATATTAAAAAAAAAACAATTGCCATGCGTTAGTCTCGCGTTTTCGCCTCAATACTGGATTGGTTTTGGAAAATAAATAACGGTAAAATCAAATCAATTTTAGGTGGTACGAGGTACGAAATTCACCGAGTCATCTAGTACTACTATAATGAAAAAAATAAATACCTATTTTACAAAAGTTCCATTATTATAACTTAATCACTGGATGTGGGTAGCGCGTACAAACAAAGTTACGTTTGCGGGTAAATGTCAGCAAAGTTCAGTGGGTGTCGATGATTCATAGGGCAGCCAAGCAGCACAGCGGTGAAACGTCACTATACTCCTAGCCATGCCTACGCCTAGCGCCTACGCTTGATTAGTACTCGGGTAACTGAGTGTTGGAGTAAGATGTTAGTAATTTACCTAAATGTAGCAGGTGTCTGCTGTAGGTGTATGGTAGACGCCAGATAAATTTGCAATAACGGTCATTGACTGAAATTCACAATTCTGAAAACAGAAATAAAGACATAAAACTGTCCAATGACTGACTATAGTACATTCCAGATAAATGTGCAATAACGGTCATTGACCCACATACATTTATTGACTTTCTTAAAATCAAAAACAGAAATAAAGACTTAGAACAGTCCTGAATCTACTTCTATCGTGATCCTTTATGTTCTCTAGTAATGTAAAATGGTTCATAATGTATTGTTCGGGTGTCCACGAAGGGATATTAGGGAAAGGTCAATGTACTTTATTGCAAGTTTATCTGGCACAAAGTTTAGTTGGTAGCCAACCGCCAGCAGCAGCAGACGACGACGCATGTCGCTGCGACACTACTGGTATGTATTTCTTTGAAATACCTTCCGCAGCGAGCGACACGTCGCACGACCGCAGACGACGTGTCGCTGCGACACTTCTGGTATGTACTTCTTTGAAATACCTTCCGCAGCTAGCGACACGTCGCACGACCGCAGACGACGTGTCACCCGACCACAGATTAATAGTGCCACCGACGCTGGAGCGACGACACGTAGAATCTTTCTCAAAAAAATGAATTTATCTATTTTCGAGGAAGAAAAATTGATAAACCAGGTGGCCCAATATCCTGAACTATACGATGCATTTCACAAAAACTATATAAACGGTTTCGTAAAACATAATATTTGGAAAATGATAGGGCAGGAGTTACATAAAAGCGTTAAGTACCGATAAAGTAAGACATAGGTAAATCGCAATCGCTAATCCCACTCAGAACTAACTGGAATACGGCGCTGCTGTCTGCTGCTGCCGTCTGCTGCAGCCATCTGCAGTTGGGTTCGGAATCATGACTGCAGCAACATGACGCTGTAACATGTTACAACGACACGTCGTCTGCTGCTGCTGTCTGCGGTCGGCTACGAACTCGTACCTTTGAAATGGCTTCTTAGTGAATTGGCGTGAAGAATCCCAAAAAAAGAGAATGGTCTATGCCCACGAGCGGGTTATCCACTCATGGGCATAGACCATTCCAAAAAAATAATAATATACCATCCTAGCAGGATGGTTAGGTGGTTCGTAAATAATATTGTAATTTTTACACATTTTGCACATTAGATATCACGCCTGACCGCCTGTGTTTCAAAAGACTTGGCAGTGGTATACGTCTACATTCCACTAGTTATTGTAATTTTTCTTCAATGTTATAATCATTCTCCTGATCTAACCCCAGAATCGGAATTACTACGATTTTTTTTTTAATAACCAACAAAATTCTCAATCTACATTCTAAAGCTTTTCTCAGCTATAAAGTCGACATTTTTGTCAAGAAGATTAATAGTCTAGTAACTAAACATTACTGACCTCATAACTAGTTACGGCATTAGTTGATAAAATAAAATAAAAAAACTAGTGCTGATTTGCTGGTCCACAAACAGACTATCCGCAGCACAGCAAAGCTAACATTACAGCCGCACAGTCAGAATACATCGCGTCGTGTAAACTCGACGTGCATCTCTTTGTTTACACTGGCAGCTGTAGTCCGCTGTAAAATTAGCTAGACTATATTTGTGACGTAAGCAACTTTTGGCGCGAGTAGATAGATAAATACTACCTATGTCTCTTTGCATCTGTGAGAGACGTAACAGGCATACATACAAAGACAAGCAATTTCCCGAGGCTTTGCTCTTTAGGCCTTTCCCGCAGGAATCGTGGATATTTTTGGGATAAGAAGTAGCTATAACTTCAGCCAAATATGTTTTCTAATCAGACCACTAGTTCCAGAGATAACAATTACAAGACATTCGTTTATTAATGAGTTCAAATTAAAGTACTTAAATATCATAAAGGCCTTAACCGGTTTGGTACTTGGTACAAATAAATTACAAAGCTTACTGATTCACATTAATTAGTTGTGACAGTTCACGGCACTCCATCGATAACGAAAGTCGAACAGCGAAAATTAATTCTTTACCCCTTAAAGTCCGTTTAATAATGACTTCCCAGCAAATTGCTGAATCACCCAATTCCATGTTACACATAAACCAGGACACAGTCAAAAAGAAAATTAAAAACCGAATATTTAAATCAAAAAAGATTATTCTAATTTCAAATGCAAATCACCGTCATTTTTTTCGCTCAGTCGCTTCGAGCGCGGATCGCTCGCAAACTTTCGCAAAACGGTTTCTACGTGAACGCTCTCCAATGAGCGTTTGGACCATTGACGTCATCAGGAGTACAGCCGCCAGAGCCTCGATACTATTGTCAAACACATATTTAATTACCATCGTGTGCAGTGCGGCACACGCAAATACCTATTCAGAACGGAACAACGGCGAATTTTTGACCAATCTAAATCCAACTTTGCGCTGTAAACATAAAGTGCGTTTTTCTGTGGTGGAAAATAGGTGCTTTAACCGTTCCATAGAGGTGTGTAAGGGTGAATTTCGGCCGATCCTGCGTTGTACTACGCCTGCGCAAAAAACTGTTCGCGAGCGCGTATTTCAGTTAAAGTAAGGCGGCGCGCCGGCTAGCGCGCTCGCCCGCCGGTCGCCCACGTACCTTTTGCGGACGCCGAATACCATTTTCATCAATAAAAATAATGTCCTAAAGTGTTAAAATCGTGTGTGTTGTCTTAACCTGTCAATTTAGCTGTATCTGTGAGTGTTGCGGTAACGTTAGCTGCCTGTAGTGTCTTCCTATAGAATAGACGTGATTGACTGTTAAAAATGTCGTTGTTTTGATAAGGTGAGTTCTTGGTTTAAGGTCGGAGTTTGCCCTTGGTAATGGCAAGTACACACGTATGTAGGTACCACATATTGTGGCAAAATGTTCGCGTGACTCAGCTCAGGTGAAATCATTCAGAAAATTGCTGCCACATTCCAGTGAAGGTTTTTTCGTGCCTGCAGAGATTTGATACGATAAACGTTGGTGGCATTAACAATGAAATTGTGGAGATGTCAGGCTATAAATTGGTTGAATAATGGTGACTACTGGGCGTAATAATGTTGCAGATTGTGCTCATACACAAGAATATAGCTATGACTCATAAAACAGCATGGCAATCAAACACTCGTAAACTGTTTATGAAATCTGTGTAGTCGCGTATCGAATCCAAACACATTACAAGATAGGAGCAATAAAGAAGAATATTAACAAAAGACGAAGAGAAACAACGGCCCGTAAAGGGCTAAGAGAAAAGGGCGATTATGTAAAAAGGGACACCATGACACAACCGTCAGTTCTGTCACCCTCGGTTGGCAATTGGTTAGCTAGAGATGTTCTGTCATTAGCTCAATACCCCAAAGATGATAGAGAGTGCCAATTCTACAAATTTTTAAGTAACGTTCGCATTTGCATGTCAATGGCAATAAAAAAAAAAAAAAAAAAAAAGTATGGAAATTCAGCATTTTTTGACAGATTGCGACTGAGATGCGAATGCGAACGTAGTTTAAAAATTAGTGGAATTGGCACTCAGGTCTCATTCAATGGAAATAATTTCTTTCGCGATTTGCCGTCCGGGTATTATTTGACCCTGAGCTTTAAAACTGTTGAACAAAAAAGCGCGATCTCCGATAAAAAATGGCACGAACCCATCAATCAAGTTGTTCGACTATACCTGTGATAAAGTCGACTTAAACACGAAATCAGTATTATCTACTGTCCGAAAAGTCTTCTAAATTATTGGGAGTAGGTCTTCCCTCTCTCTTCATTAATGATCGTAGAACTTTCGGTCTTAGACCAGTCTGGAACATTGATCTTTTACTTTCCCTCGCCCCGACATCTCCTTGGTCTGCCGCAAAGTTTTAGAGCTAGTCACAAGTTTCATACCAATTTTACCAATATCATAACTGCATGCATAATCAGCGTGTTTCAGCAATGGGATCATTTTAAGTTTACACAGGCCTGGTCTTTTTGAGAGGGAATGTAATCTACCAGGTTCCGATGCGGTTTGGTAGATGATTTTTGGTTTTAGGACTTAGATGTTATGCTCTAACACACCCTTCGTGCGGAATCTGTGGATCAAGGTAGGTCCCGTTTCTTTTTGTCTCCCCCTGCCAATATCATTAAGAATCCTTTTTTCAGAATTATCCAAACCAATATCCTTTCTAGTTTTGAACACATTTCACATCATCATTGACACCCTTTTCCCCCTTAATGCTGAGTTAGGCCTTCTCCCTTATTTCCTATCCACAGATGGCCAACTTTTTGCGAATACTTGGTAATTAAAACAGTTCGTTTGGTGGTGAGCCTCGGTGTTGCCAATAATCACATGCTTAAGAAAGCTCCATTCGTCTTAAATATGGCTTAGTATGGTATTATTACGCGGGAACGCGACATTTTATGTTCGCACGGTGATTGGTTACCTATACTGGATAACTTTTTTTCCAGTGCGCAAACTTTGAGAACCACTTCTGCCCATGTAAATGAACAACCTGCCCCAAGAAAGCCATAGTCAATTCCTAATAAAAAATTTGAATTTCCCATACAAAATTGTCATCAACTGACCACAATTTGTATGGGAGACTCAATTTTTTTGAATTCCATCTCTTCTGCTAGTGCCATCATCATTATCATACCGACTGAGTTGAAGTAAGATAAGGTCTTCATCGGAAGACAAGGATCAAAATCGATTTCGCCACAGATCTGAGTTGACTCAATTCTAATTGTTACCGAAGTTTCCCTAAGCAATGTAGATTAGCTTCTGCAAAGCGTGTTTTTGGACCGTAGTGAAAGGTATCTCTTGTTATCAGTTTCAATTATAATATCGTTGATTAACGAAGTTAAAATACCTCCTGGACTACCAAATGAGTAGCTGAAAAAAGAGCAAGATGAACTATTCTTGCCACGAGGTCATTGTTTTGGATCTGAATCAAGCTCACCTGTACAGTATTAGATTGACCTATTTCTTTGCTATTGTCAAGGCTGAGTTTTATATGCCTGAGTAAACGAAAAAAGTCGGCACCAAGAAGAAGTTTACCTACTGGTGCATCGCAAGGCTTTTTGGTACGATTCCCTGCCGCCAACTAATCTGACAAGGTAGCGGATTTCAGATTGGCAGTTCCTCCATGTAAAATACTGACATAGTAGGCGCCAAGTAAACTTGCAATAAAGTACATTGACCTTTCCCTAATATCCCTTCGTAAAATACCCGAACAATAAATTATGAACCGTTTTTCATTACTAGAAAAGAAAAGGATCACAGGTTTTTAGTCTTTATTTCTGTTTTTGACTTTGAGAACATGAATAAATATATGTGAGTCAATGACTGTTATTGCACATTTATTTGGTGTCTACCATAGTTCGCTACATCCGTTACACTGGAATTCGATCGAACGGAAAAAAAAAGTTGGTAAAAACGCTCCAGGCAGATAATAATGAAACATATTTTATTTTTTTTTTTATTTTTTTATATTTTGTTTTCAACGTAATGCCCTTAGCGAGCGGTCAGTAGTTTTTAGCTTGTAGCTAGTTTTGTTGCCTTGGCTGGGGGCTTTAAATTCATTTGAGGCCACCACAGGTTAGTCCGGTTAAGCAGTTGATATCCCATGTGTGTTAACTTGCTAGTGGTCATAAGTAAAAAAAAAAAATTTCAACGTAAAGTGACAAATATCAGATTGCACGAGTCCTACCCGGTCTACAAGAGATCATAGATAGGTTTCCTAATACTGTATCTCGTCGAAAAAGCTTCGAAGCTTTTTTTTGAAGACAGGAAAGCTGAAATATTTTGAAGGGCTGAACTCCTTGAATTTGCACTTTAAATTTGGTTTCCGCGTCTTGTGTGTTCTCAGAAAAGCAATAGGTCACTGGGAGTGGCGCAACTGGCCAATGAAAACGCTTGAACCGTGTACAACATAATGGGATTGGTTTGGAAATAGCAGTGACACGGACGTTCAATAGCACCAACACAAAAGAGGTGGACAATAGAAGTCGGTTGCTTAATTTGGCATAGTTTGCTAGATGTACAGTACATCGGTGATTGAGCTCAGTACAGATTGTTTCTGTTGTCTATTACGTATCTTTTAACTACATTATGAGTCAAAACGTTAACTTTAAATAATTCTTGTAGTCGACATATTTTTAGGGTTCCGTACCCAAAGGGTAAAAACCGGACCCTATTACTTAGACTCCTCTGTCCGTCTGTCTGTCACCAGACTGTATCTCATGAACCGTGATAGGTAGACAGTTGAAATTTTCACAGATGATGTATTTCTGTTGCCGCTACAACAACAAATACTAAAAACAGATTAAAATAAATATTTAAGTGGGGCTCCCATACAACAATCGTGATTTTTTTGCCGTTTTTATAGATAGTGGTACGGAACCTTTCGTGCGAACATTTAGTCCGACTTGCACTTGGCCGTTTTTTTTCTTAGCCAAATGAGTGTACCATGCAATTAAGTTTGATCGATTTGACTTTGGGATCTCATAGTTTACACAGAGCTTTACTATTCAAATAATTATTTTGGAATCCTGTAAATGTGAGGACCATGGAGCCTTTTATGTTAATAGATGGTTTCCTTGTTTGACATGAATGAGCAGGGGCAGTTGAGGGTTTGTCATGCTCATTCGAATGTCTCGCTGATGGTGGCGCGTGTATCAGATCATTCGGTTCCCTTCAAAATGGTTGAGCTGAATGGTGCTGATGCACGCGTCATGTTCGTGAACGGGCGCCATCAGTGGAGACTGGTCATCTCTTAGCTGTCGCTGGCTTATTTCAATAGTTTATTTGATACTTAGAATTCTTTTTTTTTCTCTTTCTTTACATTGTTCTCACATGTAGAAGCAACAAAGATAATGTAACCAGGATTATTGTAAATCATAAAATGGTTTAAAAGAGTGTCCGTGGAGTTTCTTGCACGTTCTTCTCCATAGATATCTACGCTTTGGAACGTGCAAATAACTTCATGTTTTTGACTGACTGACTCTGATAATTCAAAAGTACCTGTAAGTTCAAATAAACCGAAATAAATGCTTTGACTTTGAAACAATATGTTCAACTTTTTCTGTTAAGCAGCAGTATCCATTTCTCAAAACCGCTATAGAACCATGTCTTACTTTTCTTATTTAAGTAGATGCAACTCATAAGTTGCTTATATGGGTGGGTAATCATCAAATGACTCCTTCCGCTCTGGGTGGAGCGGGAGGCAGTGTCAGACTCTTATTGACTAAAACCCATCTGTGCTCCTCCTTTTTGTTTTTTTTTAAGGATGGAAAATCATCAAATGACCCCTTCCGCTCTGGGTGGAGCGGCAGGGAGTGTCAGACTTTTACTGACTAAAACCCATTCATGATCCTCCTAGTGCCTTTTACGTTCCAGGGCCGCGGTAACTCTTTCGAACAAAATCCGCAATCCTGGCAGGCATCGGCCCTAACGGGCCCCTACTCCTATGCTGACATCTCTTTGAGGCGCGCGTGCAACACAACGCGCCGTTGGCCTGGGCCTGGCTTTGATCGGACGGCGAGCCACCCAACGCTCGCCGTCCGCAGACCCGCACCTACGGTGGCCGGGAATTGCCCAGCGACTCTCGACGCCCGGTGCGTCTCCCTATGCCAGGGCGGCTGGGGCCTATGCCAGGGTTGTCTCTCCCTCACGCGGCCCGCCTCCTCCTTCACTAGCATTACTGCTTCGCAGAAGAAGGTGACGGCTTTCCATACCTCCTCGCTCCGGACCATGGATTGAACCAGGGCCGGACGCGAGAGGTCGCCGCCGCCGATCGCCTCGACGAGGACACGGCGGTGCTCCGCCCAAGCGGGGCAGACCTCCACCGTATGCTCCACCGTGTCCTCCGGGCGATCCTCGCAGTGAAAACACCCGGGCGTTTCCTCCCGCCGAATCCGAAACAGGTACCTCCCAAAACAACCGTGTCCGGTGAGTACCTGCGTTAGGCGGAAGGTGAGGACGCCATGGCGCCTCTCCAGCCACTCCTCAAAGAGGGGCACAATCGCCGCAATTGTGGCGTGCCCTGCACTGGGTTGCGACAGTCGCTGACTCCATACCGCCATGGTATCTTGCCGGAGCTCCGTCCGCCACGCTGCAATTTGCCGCGGCAGATCCGTGCTACTCCTAGTGCCCTTTGCGTTCCAGGGCCGCGGTGACTCTTTCGAACAAAATCCGCAACTCTGGCCTCCTTGATCGTAACTATTTAAGTACCACTACAATCAAATGATCGATTAAACCACATAATAGTGTTACGAGCTTAGGGTTCGTGACAATAAAAACAGCCGATAAAATAACCAAAATGACACTTTAATTAATCAACACTAATTACAACTTAAACTCACTAATTATAAATCACAATTGCACCACTGATCACTTTAATTCGCAGTCGAAGTTCGCTCTCGAAGTCGTCGCTTGTATCGCAAAATCAATACTGCCTCGGTCGCAGGCTATGCGGGCCTTATATAGGTCGGCAGATAATTCCAGAACCTTCTAGTATAGAAACATCTAGAAAGTTCGAGTACATACCGGTCCGGACCAACCAGACATAGAAAACTCTAGAATGTTCTAGCATCGAAATGTCTAGAAGGATCTTGACTCTACTAGTTCTGCTACTCGATACTAGATGGCGCTAGTAGTAACTTTCATCGTCATGTACCCGGCATTAATTCTGGCGCGTAACACTGCCCCCTCCTAAGACATGCTCGTCCCGAGCATTATCGGCCCTATAATAACGTGCCAGTCGATCCACATGGACGATCTTAGGAGTACTTCTTGTACCTTTCTGTATGCGGTAGGTTACGTCATTGATTTTCGTCACAATCCGGTACGGCCCGTCCCATTTAGCTTGAAGCTTAGGAGATTTCCCCTTGCTGCGAACTGGATTGTGTAACCACACTTGTGAACCTTCGTCGAATCCTTTATTGTTCATTTTGCGGTCATAACGGGTTTTCATCTTTTCAGACATTTGCTGGCCCGATCGTCTGACGTGCTCATAAATGTCATTCATTTTGTTCCGCAAGTCATTCGCATAATCGGTTATACTGCGTGGGGCATCAGGTGGTATTCCGGTAATCAGGTCTGCAGGCAGCCGTAATTCTCTACCAAAGTTTGCGAAAGCTGGTGTCACTGATGTGCTTTCGTGAACAGCACTTCGGTATGACAGCAAAAACGGCTGTATATGCTTGTCCCAATCCCGTTGCCGGTTCTCCACCACTTTTGCCAGGTATCTCTCCAATGTCTGATTAAATCGTTCCACCATTCCATCCGATTGTGGGTGGTAAGAAGTTGTTCTCGTTTTATGAGTACCCATAACTCGACAAGTTTCCTGGAATATTTGGGACTCAAAATTCCTTCCTTGATCGCTGTGAATCTCCAAGGGTACTCCAAATCGACAGAAGACTTCGTGAACTAGCTTATCAGCAACTGTTGAAGCTTCTTGATTTGGAATGGCGAAGACTTCCGGCCACTTAGTGAAGTAATCCATTACAACCATGAAATACTTGTTACCACTTTCACTTTCCGGAAACGGTCCCGCAACGTCTAGACGTTGCGGGACCGTTTCCTATCCATCTGCTATCCTTTCCCATGGTGCACCAACATTGTACAACTTCAATGCACCTCTACTACGAGTCTGTGGTCCTTTTACAGCCGCACAAGTTGTACATTTGCGACACCAGTCCTCGACATCGTCACGACAGTGGACCCAGTAAAACCGTTCCCGTACCTTTAGTAGAGTCCGTTTAACTCCCATATGGCCTCCTGAACAACCATTATGGTACAACTCTAGAACATCCGGTACTTTAGCTTTAGGGACAACCATTTGCAAATGACAGCTGTCTCCCCGAGCATTTTCCCATTTACGGCACAGGACTCCATCCTGAATCACTAAGCTGTCCCATTGGGCCCAATAGCTTTTTGTGATCGAACTCATTGCTGAGACGTCACTCCACGCTGGCTTAGGAGCACTGGCCTTAATCCACTCCAGAATCGGCTTGATGTCCGTATCTTCCTGCTGTGAACGTCGTAGGATTTCCTTCCACTCGTTGCTAAGGTCTGTCTTTAGCATCCTTACAGGAACGACTTCTTTACCCACTAGCCTACTACAATGCTTGCAGTCTTCAGGGCAAGGTCTTCTTGACAATACATCTGCGTTGCCATGAGATCTACAGCTGCGATGTTCGACTACTAAGTCGTGCTCCTGCAGCCGCTTGGTGCTGTTGTCAGCCACCCTACCTTCGAGAGATCGGCTATCATTTCTTTCTGCAGTTCGCTTAGGGCAACTGGATCGGAGGTGGCCCTTTTCACCACAGCCGTAGCACCTAGGGCTATACCCTTTAAAACGATCACAAACTGCAGCTTCTGTAACCTGCTTGCCACGGTGGGAACGACTATCCTGCCACACAGCTTCTCTTCCTACAGTTCGCTTAGGGCAACTGGATCGAAGGTGGCCCCTTTCCCCACAGCCATAGCACCTAGGGCTGTATCCATTAGAACGGTCGCGAACTGTAGCCGCTGCAACCTCTCTGACGCGATGGGAACGGTGATCCTGCCGCACAGCTTCCACCTCCAGTGCATGAGCCAAGGCGTCCTTAAGCGTCCCGTGGTGCCCGAGTCTCACAGCAGCTCTTACTTCAAGGTCGCGAATACCGTCGATGAAAGCCTGCACCAGGTTCCCATCAATGAGCGCAGGCACAGACCGGTATGCTTTTCGAACCAGCTTCTCCACTTCAAGGGCCCACTGCTGCAGGTTTTCACTGCTACGTTGCACGCGATCCTTAAGCTGCGCACGAAACACGTGTTCCAGATGAGCGTCACCATATCTGGCTTCCAGTGCCTCAAGGAGCTGCTCGTAAGTCACTTCCTTACCGAGAGCTTCCAGAACAGTTAAGGCCTGGTCGCGCAGGCCTAGGGTGAGGGCAGTCATGGCCTGATTTTTATTCCAGCCGTTCGCCTTCATAACAGCCTCAAACTGTATTTTGTAGGCTGACCAGGAAGATGTCCCATCGAAGGGCGGCACTTTGAATCCACGTAGCGAAGGCGTAGTAGCTACGGGAGTTGCAATTCCATCCCCTACTTTAAGGTTGCCCAACTCTTTCTTTACATCAGCAATGACGTCATTAAACTTGCTGATCTGGGTTTCAGCTTCTGACAGGCGGTTGTCATGCTGAGCAACCTTCTCCTTCACCTCCTTCATGTCTTTCCCGAAGGCCGCGCGAAGGTCCTTCATTAGGAGCATCTGTTCTTCCTGGCGGCGCGTCTGTTCCTCTTGTCGGTGGGCCTGTTCCTCCTTGTCACGCTGAAGCTGTTCTTCTAACCGACGGGCCTGTTCCTCCTGCCGGCGAGCCTGTTCCTCCTTATCACGCTGGAGCTGTTCTTCCAACCGGCGAGCCTGTTCCTCCTGCCGGCGAGCCTGTTCCTCCTGCCGGCGAGCCTGTTCCTCCTTATCACGCTGGAGCTGTTCTTCCAACCGGCGAGCCTGTTCCTCCTGCCGGCGAGCCTGTTCCTCCTGCCGGCGAGCCTGTTCCTCCTGCCGGCGAGCCTGTTCCTGCAGCATCATCATCAGAGCTCCAAAGTCTGGTGCTGCAGATGCTGGAGCTGCTGTGGATGGGCCGGGCTCCATGGTCGGCAACTGGCCCTCCAACGTCTGCGGCGTTGCACCTCCAAAACGCCTCTGGTCCGTCTCCTGCTGGCGTTGACTTCGGGTACGGATACCCTCCATGTCGTCCTTTGGTAGAATCGGCATAGTTTAAATATCCACTCTTCTGACACCAATTGTTACGAGCTTAGGGTTCGTGACAATAAAAACAGCCGATAAAATAACCAAAATGACACTTTAATTAATCAACACTAATTACAACTTAAACTCACTAATTATAAATCACAATTGCACCACTGATCACTTTAATTCGCAGTCGAAGTTCGCTCTCGAAGTCGTCGCTTGTATCGCAAAATCAATACTGCCTCGGTCGCAGGCTATGCGGGCCTTATATAGGTCGGCAGATAATTCCAGAACCTTCTAGTATAGAAACATCTAGAAAGTTCGAGTACATACCGGTCCGGACCAACCAGACATAGAAAACTCTAGAATGTTCTAGCATCGAAATGTCTAGAAGGATCTTGACTCTACTAGTTCTGCTACTCGATACTAGATGGCGCTAGTAGTAACTTTCATCGTCATGTACCCGGCATTAATTCTGGCGCGTAACAATAGCTTGAACAGACATTCAATAACAATAAGGAACTAATTAAATAGTTACACATTGCCTCTAAAACGCTGCGTTGATTGTGATCACCTTGTAGAAGCGTTTGCTTGAGCTTCCATACAAACAAAAAATACAATCGAATTGAGAACCTCCTCCTTTTTTGGAAGTCGGTTATAAATATAATAGTAGCAAAACGTCTAGGTTGAATGTGCCTACAGTGCAGACTACTGTCATTTATTTTCCGCTTCTTTATGTTCATTTCTGATTAATTTCGTTGCGGGTATCATGACAGTTCATTTATTTCCCTGGGAAGCTGGGACACGCCGCACTTCATATATTGTTGCAGTCGTTTTTCTGGTTAGTAACACTGCAAAATAGAACCTAGTGGGTACTGAGTTGAAGATGAATTGCAGTGGTTTCAATTACAGAATAGTGTATTAGTGCCGTCCCGTAGCTGAATGAAATAGATCTTGCATCTTTCGCCAACGCTTTGATTAGTTTGAAAATAGTAAATTTTGATGAAAGGGCAGACATTATGCAGCCAAGGCTGAAAAACACCAGAATTGAAAGCGACGCCGTGTGTTCATGTATTTCTAAAGACGTCTTTCAACTCACCTACTCGAATTGTCCATTTTGAGTTTTCGAATGTGTTGAAATATAAATATACTGTTGCTACAATAAAATTTATACAACTCAAACACATGCAGCATTCTTCGTTTTTGTTGTGGTAAAGGCTGCCTTTAACTATTCATGGCGATGCTTCAATATTTATATCGACGGGACTGCTGTAAAGTGCTGAAAGGAACATTATTTGTTGTTTCAGTCTCTGAACACTCGGCTATCTAGAAACTTTGAACATAGCGATGTTTATGCAATCCCGATTATTATTCAAACAGGGGGCCTACCACAACCTCTTAAAACAATATTATTTTAATATTACTTTGTAATTTCTGTTGTTGCATTTTCAACTCTCGGCGCTGATCCGAGAGTTGAAAATGCAACAACAGAAATTACAAAGTAATATTAAAATAATATTGTTTTAAGAGGTTGTGGTAGGCCCCCTGATAAAAGTAGGTACCTTCCTTTTCTAAGGACTACGCATAATTATCGCCTGAATATCATGCCCTTTGCCATATTTTGGATCTATCAACGCTGTATCCTATTACTTTTAACTTTCTTCACCTTTATCAGGGTCCATTGTTTTATCTTTATTTCTTTTTTGCTGTTTAATTTTCACAAGACTATTCCTGATGGCCAATTCTACAAATTTTTAAACAACGCTCGCTTTCGTATTTCAGTCGCAAACTTTAAAAAAGCCTGGTTGTTGCACATTGCGACTGAGATGCGAATGGAATGTGAACGTTGCATAATAGTAGTTTATGCAACGACCATATAAAAAGGGTTATTAAAACACGTGTGTCAGTTTATCACACTCGGCTACGCCTCGTGTGATAATAGCATCACACGAGTGTATATGCCGTTGCATACACTATTTTATCTTCACTCATACAGTTGAAATAAAATAAGTGGAAAAATAGTTTATTCCAATATGGCGGATATTCTCCGTTCTTCAGTGCGCAGCGCGCTCATCCATAGACATAGATAAAAACTGGCTCATTGACTTATTAAGTCAATGAGCCCGCGCCAAAAATTAAAAAGAAAAAGTGTGCTATAAAAATTATCTAGTCTTATAGTGTGCTATATAAGTTATTTTATGATGCAGTTTAAAAATCGAAGGAAAATGTTGAATTGTAATGGTTTTTTTTTTTTTTAATTTTACCTATCCACAAAAAATAAGTACGTGTTTATGCATTCGTTTTTGAACTCACATTTGGAACATTACGTTGTGAGTGTAGATAAAAGTAGAATTGGCACTCTGGTGTTTTATGAAATTCAAAGCATTCTAACCATAGTCTCTATTTCTCAAACACATCTAATTTTTACATTTTGGATTTTTGCCATTGATTTTCGGAGAAATGAGATTGAATTTGAACGTTTTTAGGTACAAAAGTTAGGCCTTTTGTGTTACGGTATTTTTCTGGATAGAAACATAATATTTGGTCCGACAGTTATATTTTCAAAAAATATTTGACACGTATTTTTTGCGTTTTCTAATCAATAAAAACAAAGAGAAGGCACATCGAAAGTTCAGGAGAGGCCGCGCCGCGCTGGTGCTGCCACTTGTTGGTAAAAAATGTATCAAGGCGTGACGTCACGTGAAATCAACACTTTGTATAGGCACACCGGTGTGCCGTGAATCTATCGCGAATTTAATGTTTATTTACTATTACGTAAGATTTATTTTTCATTTGGGAATTTTCACATGTCAGGGCTGTAGCGGTTAAGTTTTTGTTTACGTGATGAAAAAATACGAGTTCAATGTTTTTATTTTGGTTTTTTATCTGATGGAACAAATAGTTTTTTTTCAGGATAACACCTAATTCCAACAATCATGACGACACTGCAAAGTCACTTCGCAAACAAAGAACGCTTGCACGAAAAGAAAAACTCCTCCAACTTCATATGTAATTGCAATATAATCACAGTATTATTTACGAACATAACAGCGTTGCTCACACGAACCAAATGACTCACACAACCATTATGAGTATGATGAATGAATAATAGCGAACGAATCGGTGTCGAACACAGAAATAGTTTCACTTGATAGTAAAAGTTGGTCTAAGTTGTAGATATATTTGGGCTATCAAAACATTGGTGAGGTCAGTCGTTGAACTAAGTACTCGTATGTACCAGTTTGTTCTGAAGGTGTCAATGGATTTGTAGGTCAATCCTAATGAGATTGATTCATAATAATTAAGATATAGATTAACTAACTAGGTTTTATTAAGATATAGATTAGATTGTCGTGATTTCTATAGGGGCAGGTACAGATTACAACTTCTTAGTCAAAATTATTTAGGTACCTACCTGCCATTTCGTAAATGATAGTGCTTTACCGTATGAGGCCCTGAAACTTCTCAAACACTATTTGAATAAGAAAATAATCAACGGCTCCATTGCTTATGTCCAAGAAATTTATTTGCTATTTCGTCAAGCGAACATTAGATAAGATAATATATGCAGCAGTTGATTTACTCTTGGTATCTGACTTGTTCCCATTGGTTCCCAGTGGTTCCTATTCCTAATGATGAGTTTTTCAATAGGAAGAGGCAGAATTTTTAACATTTCGAGGTATCTACTTTCCAGCGCTTGGTCAGAAACAATTAAGTAAGTAGGTATATTAGTAACTCCTGCCACGTGAGGAGCTTCCTAAAATTATGGTAGATCCCGCTGGATTGCGGGATCCCGCTTAGCTGGATTGCAATCCCCACGCGAATGTGATTTGTATCTTTGATCTTTAACAGTCGCTAAGGGTAGTAATCAGCCGTAAATCTTAACAACCAGCCTTACCAAGAGGTAACTAAACCTAAACCCAGTAACTAAACCTGGTTACTGGGTTATACCTCTTGGATTAAGTATCTGCACTAAACCGTGTAGTTCAGATTTAAAAAATTATAAACGAAATAATAATTTATTTCAGACAAGAGTCCATACGTATTTACAAAGATAGCGTTTTCGGGTTGTTAGTAGTACCTACACTCAAAAATAACAAGGTGTTAGTAATTCGTTAGTAAACACATCGCCTATTTCTTATTTCTGTGCAGGTGTACACTTGCCCAGTACACAATAAAGGACTGTTTATTTTGCATGCTAACGTTCTGAGGACAGTGTTGGTGCTACCTCGGATCCTGCTCATCATCGATGCAGTTCTTTTCAATATATAACTCCCCAAGAAGGATGGATGGATGAAATCTCCTCAAGAACCCTTCACTTTAAATCATTAAAGGAGTTAACAACCTACAAAACAACAATGTTTTGCGTATTGTATAAGCTGCTTACAGCGCTCAATTATGATACGGCGACGTCAACTAAAAGGATTTGCGAAAGGGAATGATTAATGAGACGCGGGACTGACAGGGCTTTGCAACCCTTTTGTCGTGAAACGAATGGATGGGCAATATTTTTTTGTGGTTATTTTTATGTGAAAGGAATTTTTAGACTGGATTAAGTTGATGATTAACGGGTAATTGTTGAGATGTTTTTGTTATCTCGTTTCAAGAGCTTTTTCGCTTCTATAAAGTTGTTTATGGCACTCTGCGTGTGTAATGCTAAATTATTTCATTTTTATCAGTAAAAGAAGTTTTGTGATCGGCTTGGTAGTATTCCACTTGTTACCTTTTGCAAAAATAGAAACAAATGAAAAGTTTGAATTAAAAAGTTGGTAAACAAAACTGCGAGGAATAGACTACAAACATACATAACTCTAAACATTGCCTCCTCGTAAGCCGGGTAAAAAGTCTAAAAGTTTGCGATGCGCTACTTACCGAAATGTATCGATCTCAATCATTTTGTGCTTATTTCGTCAATCATGATCGCTGATATGCAGCGCTTACCGTGGTCGGTCTGTGGATGGGTGACCATCTTAACATATCGAGATTCCTCCGTGCCTCGGAATGCACGTTAAGCCGTTGATCCTGGCAGTCATTTGTAGATCTTTGGCAGTCGTTACGGACTGCCAGTAAATCTGAAACCAGTCTTGCCAAGAAGTATCGTGTTATTCAGTTAATGGGTTGTGGAGATCAGGTAGGAAGCTGCTCCACGTAAAATACTGGTATTCAGCTGAATCCGGTTTGACAGGGAGTCGACCCCAATATAGTTGGGAAAAGGCTAGGGAGAAGATGATCGCTGTCTAAAGAATAATAGGTATTTCCTTGAATAACGTGATGTACCTTTTGCATGCAAGTTATGGCAGTGATTACCTTCAATAAAGGTTAACAACCTCGGTCTGAATTTCAATTTTCATACAGTCTAGATTTCTAGTCAACAACACCCGTAGTCAGAAGTTTTCCAAGAAACTAGTACTTACCTACACCTCAAAACCTCCATGTATGTAATACAATTTGAAAGCATAACATCTTGAGAAAATATTGACTGCAATGGCTAATTTAACTACGCAGTATGAGATACTAGTTGTGCCCTGGGTTTTGCTTGCGTTTTAATAGATTTTCGCAAAAACCGTATTCAGGATCCCATTTAATTTATCTTTGTGCCTAAATTCATCAAAATCGGTTTAGTGTTTTGGGCCAAACAAAGAAAGAAACTTACTTTCGTAATCATCTATAATATCATATTATAAAGCAGAAGAGTTGTTTTTTTTTTAAACGTGACGTACCTAACGGGTTTGTTTGTTCATCGCACTAATCTCAGGAACTGCTGGTTCGAATTGTAAAATTATTTTAGTTATGGATAGCCCATTTATCGAGGAAGGCTATAGGCTATATAACATCACGCTACGACCAATAGGAGCGGAGCATTTATGAAAAATGTGACGTAGAGTTTTTTTCTTTTTTTTTTTCGGTTTGACCACTAGCAAGTTAACACACTTGGGATATCAACTGCTTAACCGGACTAACCTGTGGTGGCCTCAAATAAATTCAAGGCCCCCAGCCAAGGCAAACAGACGAAGTTAGTAGTCAGCTAGTGTTTAATATTAGGAGTCTCCGACTTACCCTCAAATGAAATTGGAGATTGGCTTGACTTCGCTATAATTTGCCATGGCATCATGAATCCGTTGAAAAAAAGAGTATTGCGATTTGTTTTATATAGCTCTGTTCTCTCACTCAACGAAATCACGATAGCATTCGCACTTCATTGTAGAGACAGTAACCAGAAGAGCTTTGTGTAGTGATCGTTCACCTTTCTTCGACATCATGAAAACATTTGTATACTTTTTGCTTAATTACTTGTTATAAACTCACACCGTTAATATCTTTGCATAACCAAGTAAATCGCCGAACAATATAGAGTCTGATATGTTCCAAATTTGTCACCGCAACTAACTAACATGTAGATAGAGCAACCAACATACGGTTAATTATACACAGTTAAATGTTAAATGTTAACCAAGCTCTCGACACCACACTGAACGTTGAACGATATTTGAAAATCTATTCACAAGTTGAAATAGGCCTACAATGTTTCAACCTTGCTGCAACTTTGTGACACGCAATTATAGCCCCAAAGACCTGACAGTAAGGGTTAGAATTGCGTGTTAAAATTGATTGTTTGCCTTTTATATGCGATGTACAGAAGTTGGTTTAATCAAAGCTCGAGTTGCTTTTGGATTCAACTGTTGCTAGCAGTTTTTTTAGTTTTAAACTTCGAGTGGAGTTTGATCCGAGGTTTTATAGGGCAAGTTGTAAATCTCATTTTTAGTTGGAAGTGTTGCCATTGGTAGGACAAAGTTCGAACCGAGTCTGTCCGTGAGGAACTTTAGAAAAAGTATTGGCTAGTTTTCGCTCTGGGGTAAGTTTTTCTCTTCGAAGAGAAGAAGTTTTTATTTCTTTACAATAACAATAACTGCCATCAAGAATTGATTATTTTATTGGCAAGTCAATTATGTTTCTACATAGTATAGATAAATATAATATGTAATACTACGAACTAACGGAAAATTTAAAACGATGTTACGGCGCGTAATGTAACATGTTACAAAGCGAGCATTCGTGCAGTCAGTACGTGGAAACGAGCATTAACACACGGATTTTACTCGAATTTTAGGACAAGGCGGTTTGTAACAATTTGTGCTCGCTGCGAATGGTACATTATGGCCCGTTAGGCAGTCCACCTTTAAACACCATTTCACTACAAAATATTATGATGATATTGCAAATATTGTTCTGGTTCTCGGTAAAATTCGTGCTTTGTGGTTGGTGATTATTACACAATTCCCTGAAAGGTAAATAAAACATCTACATATTGAATACTTAACTGGAAAACCAGTTGATACAATGTTGTGAATGTCGCTTGAAATGGAACAAAATATATCCATTTTGTGAATACAATATTCTGGTTGTTTCTGACCAATGACCTTTAAAACTTTTTCGTTTATCTTTCCTGACACCAGCTGAAAATAATGATTTATAACTATAGCTTTTGCCCGCGGCTCCGCACGCGTGTCAGTTCATCATCATCGTCATATCAGCAGAAAGACGTCCACTGCTGGACTTAGGCCTCTCCCAAAAGGGGGGTTGCCATAATCACCACGCTTGGCAGGCGGGTTGACGATCGCAGTATAGCTGTTGCAATGTACAGAGAATGCTGCTGTCCATTCTCTGGTGAGTCCCTTAGTCGCCTCTTACGACACCCACGGGAAGTGACGGGATGGTGCCATTCTTTCACGTCCGACACCATACGGATGTCGATTATCGCGAAAAAAAGTATCCTATGTCCTTTTCCATATCTCTGGCTATAAATCTGCCAAATTTCATGACGATCCGTTCAGCCGTTTTAGCGAGAAAGTGTAACAAACAGACAGACAGACAGACAGAATTACTTTCGCATTTATAAACAAAATCCATCCGTGTTCCTCCTTATGCCCTTTGCGTTCTAGGGCCGCGGTGACTCTTATGAACAAATTCCGCATCTTTGTGCATATGAGTGGGATGTCCACCTTGTACCGGTGGAGTACAATGTTACCTACAAAAAGTTATCTCCTCTGAACTCTTTTACAGCATTTGCTGTACCTTATTCCACGTCAAAAAACTGTCCACTTTACCTCAATTATCAATAATACCAAGTAACCATCAACATCAAATTCCTAGTAACCAACTCCACTAACAAAGCGAAGGCCTAAACACTTATTTATAGTACCAACGACAATTTCTAGGCCTATAGGTGAAGGAGAAATGACGTAGCGAGCTGGTACCATAGATGAAATATTCAGCTCGTCGTAGTAACTGTGTCAACTCGGTCAACTCTATGACCTGACGTCTGCGTCTGACGTAGTTTTAAAAAAGGTAACATTGACTTGACGTCACATTTTTGGGTGACGTAGTGAGTTTTGCGTCAGGCGTTTTTGATTGAGTTTTTAGACCGATGGCTTTGGTTTAAGTAAATTCATTTTCTAGCTCGCTTCTAATTGTTTTCAGTTATTAAATTTAGTTTTTTATTATGTTATGATAGTTTGACACACAATGTATTCATTTCACAGATATTTCAAGTTATCTGACTTTTGAAAAATCAGCCCATAATAATAAATAGCTATGTTACATTGCATTGTTTTTGTCCTATCAATTACCTATCTCCCTGTTATAAAGTTATTAACACGTATTCTAACATAAATCTATAATTCTAGTTCAATACATGTTCGCAAAATTGCTGTTTGCACTTATCAACCTTGCCGCTGAACTGGCTCAATCTTTTCACATAGGTAATCAACGCAAAAGGCCCACGGTTTTCCATAAAATCATACCTATATTGATAGTTCCCAGTATTCACTATATGAAAGCCATGTGCAAGGTCCACTTGCACCTCCCTGGCTTTAAATAATATATATACGAAACATCATCATCTGCCTCTAGCCGTTTCCCATTGGGGTCGGCTCCTAGTCAAACCGGTTTCAGCTGAATACCAGTCTTTTAAGTGGAGCGGCTGTCCACCAGACCCCCAAACACGGTAACACGGTACTTCTTGGCAAGACTAGTGTCAGATTTTTTGGCTTCTGACAATCCGTTACGACTGCCAAAGATCTCCAAATGCCAGCCGGCACTAGTATGTTATGATGGTCACCCATCCACAGACCAACCTCGGCAAGCGTTCCTTAACCTTGAAGATCGGCCCGTGTGGCTGTTATAATTTAGTCAAAAATAAAAAAATATATATATTAGACAAGCGAAATGTAGTAAAAGAGGACCTAGATAATCCGGGTTTAGGTAGATATTTCAAGCACTCTTTGTTCGGCCTTGCACCCTTCTTCTTTAGTTGTATCTCTACCTATGTGAATGGGCTAAAGAAAACCTATCCTTTTCGAGGCGGGGTTTGAGATGCACTTCTTTAAAACAGTCCTGGCGGAGCCCATGAAAGCAATCATTTTGCAAAGAACTACTTAGTCCCAAAAAAATTCCGGCGACTGAGGTCGATCGTTCCCCATGGGACTCGTCCTTTCACGGACGACGAGACCACTTACTGGATGAGACTTGTTTTAAGTAAAACAGGCTTCCCTCAATAAGCCTGAAGAATTCTAGGAAGAAGGGTTCCACTTCTGTGTTTTCAATTTGTTATTACGATTGAGAAGTCTTGTAAGGGGTGTCTTGTTACCCAGTAATTGGGTTATGGAGGTCTTCAGCTAATCAGATTCAGCTGAAAGGTTAGGCAGATTGGATTTATGGCCTGCTTGAGTACGGGGTGTCAGTGCTAATTTCGTTTATCGTACTTTGACTTTGCGTTGCTAAGTAAAGTACAAATATGAAATGTAAACACTTACTTTATATTGATTGGCACGCACTTGACCACTATCTCACCTCATGGTAAGCGATGATGTGATCGAAGACGGAGCACGCTTGCCTAGAAGTAACCTATTCACTCTTGAATTAAAAACTCCCAGGTTGTAGCTATCAGGAAACACAGACTCCACGCTAACTAAACATGAAACTGTGATTAGAGAAGTACACGTAGGTACGGTATGGGTGTTAGTGAATTATTCATTGATCATACTTTTTTTTTTTTTTATAGGATGGGAAATCATCAAATGACCCCTCCCGCTCTGGGTGGAGCGGCAGGGAGTGTCAGACTTTTACTGACTAAAACCCACCCTTAGTCCTCCTAGTGCCTTTCTTCCCAGGGCCGCGGTAACTCTTTCGAACATATTCCGCAACCCTGTCAGGCTCTGGCCCTGGCGGGCCCCGTCTCCGTTGCTGAATGCTCTTTCCGGCGCGTTCGGAGTGAAACGCGCCGTCGACTCTGGCCTGACCTGATCGGACAGCGAGCTACCCATTGCTCGCTGTCCGCAGGCGTCAGTCACTGCGCCTTGCTCAGGAGCGTCAGTTCCTGAGAGGCGCAGCGACTAACGTTCGTCTGGAGGAGGCGAAATGGGGCCATTACTGGCACTCCATTTCGGCCCCCTCCCGAGCAGTGGCAGCGGCGGCGACGGTGGCGGCGGCTGCGGCGGAAGCGACGGCGGCGGCGGCGGCAGTGGAGGAGGGTTTTCTCCTCGACCCGGCCCTGGCGGGTGGACCGCAGGCTTTGCCCCCAGCCCAGTGATCGGCCGGCTTGCCAGCTGCCGCACATGCGAATAAGTGCGGCGCGGCGTCGCACGAGCCGGCCCTGTGACCGGGCTGACCACAGCGGAAGTAGTGGTCACTGCGGTCCACCTCCGAGGTGCAGCGTGCTCCCACGTGGTTGCCAACTTGGCAACGGAAGCACCTCAGAGGTCTGGGCTCCAGCAGTTTTACCTGCGCGGAGACCCAGCCCACCAAAAGCCTTCGGCCCTCCGAGACTTTCTTGGCCACCGACACGGGGCAGCTCACCACTACGGTTCGCATGCCCGTGTTGTCAGGACGGATGGTGCCCGCCTTCACCTCCTCTGCAGAGCACCCCCCCGTCCTGACGACGGCGGCCAACACTCATTGATTATACTTTGACTTTGCTTTTCTGTGTAAAGTTAGCGATACACGAATAAAGGACACAAAATAATGTTTTAGTTAGCATAGCTAAATCAGAGTCTAAAGGATGTATGTTCGCAGGAACTGAAGCTGTGTCCAATTTTCAACACGTTCATTTGCATAACAGCTAACTAGACATTACTAGTACCTACTTGATTCCTTTTAAACATTTAAATAAATTATGTAACAAAAGCATTCGAAGACTCGAGTCTATCTATGCAAATTAAACTAGCGGCTTATTAACATGTTTCGTAAGGGAAAGTGAGTTTTCTGGTCGTTTTCTACGAATACTACAAGGATCCTTAAGTAGCTAGGTAGATTGTCTAACTTTTTTGTACGAATCGGTACCGGGGGAAGGACTTGCAAATCACATACTATAGGCCGGTAGAATTACAATTTTCCGGTTATTTATTTCAATCTTTTAATGGACATTTTCCTGATCCTTGATAATACAACTAGCTCGCTATATCCCGCTGCTGGGCAAGGACCTTGTCCTGGGTTAGTCCGAGTTAAGTTCGACCTCTCTTTGTCTGTTGCGGCTTAGCATTTTCATATCAAAATAAAAAAAAATGTTTTTTTTTAACAAACTGACCTTAAAACACGACTAAAAAGTTCAATGAAAAACACTTTTCAAGCAGTCTGATGCAGTCGGCGGCATCGAAATTGTGTTTGAATTAAATTAACACCACCAACTGCATCAGACTGTTCAAAAAGTGTTTTTTTTTGTTGTTAGTGTCGTTTTTTTCCGGTCGCTGGTAGCCGATGGATGCGAGACGCACAGGCAGTTGGGGGAGGCCTATGTCCAGCAGTGGACGTCTTTCGGCCGAGATGATGATGATGAATCGTTTTATGCTATCGGGTTTTTTGAAAAAAGACGTGATAACATGATGCTACATTATAAATGGCAGATGCACTATTTAAATAAAACAAACTTTAATTACAAATGAAAGCAAGTAAATTACAATTAACTGCGCTAAATTCATTAGTAATCCTCTAGACCTCCTGAAAAAAAAATACGAAACAAGAGATTTTTTAAGATAGGTAGTTTGTGTTTGTCTTGTTCTTTTTTTATTAACAGGTAGTCATATTCGTGATACAACTAAGTACACAAACAGACAAAGACATGTCACTACGTCACTAGCAACCAACAGTCTCAGTAATAAACATGAAACAAAGTCACTCATAGTAAACATGACGCGAATGACGTGTTTGAAGAGACGATGGGTAACGTGTTGACATGATGCTACGTATGTGATAGATGCACTTGAATTTAAATAAACGAGCTTGCATTATAATGAATGCGCGAATGAATGCGAATTACAATTCGCTTTATATTTTCATTAAAAAAAATTATGAGATATATTCTAAAATATTGTACCTACCTCCAGGAGGGATACATACGCAAGATCAACAGTCATAATATCAACAGTTAAAACATCAACACCGTAAGACCAACGATTCAAAATCTCAACACTTCAGAATCTCAACAGCTTAGTAAGTCAACAGTTCAGAAGATCAAAGTTTAAAATCCCAACTTTGAAAGTACCTATTAGGTCAATACTAGCAAGTCGGAGCCCCGCTTCGCGGGGCTCAAGGGTTTGAAAAATAAAAACCACGAAGGGTATGGCGGGGTCAGTTCGCTCGCTTCGCTCGCTCACTAGACCCCGCCATCCCCTTCTAACCTAACCTGTCCGAGTCGGGGTGCCCCATGTCCTGACTGACAGTCACGACTGAAAGATAACTAAATAGGATTTTTATTTATAATATTGTGTAATGATCCATAAAAGCACCCCTCGTCAAATAATGTTTACTTATAGTAAACCATGTAAAAAATAAACCTAAGCAATCCAGGCTTATTCTCAAATAAGTTTTAACCACATGCAAAGATTTAACTACAAAGCAGATTCTTTATTCAAATCTACAGAGAATTTGAATTTTGAATCCGTTTATCAATATTTTCAACTAATCATAAGGTTAGAATTTTTATTTTTTGAACAAGCCTGTCTATCGTTTAAAAAAAAGTAATCATAGTCATCCTTTTTTTGTCCCATTGTGGGCAAAGGGCTTCCTTCCCCATTTCAACACAATTCTGTATTTTGCTAATGCAAATGGTGGTAATTCTGGTTATTTTTTTTTTATATAGCCGCTTTTATACTTACAGCTCTACAGCTGGACTCCTACCGAAAGGTTTAGCTCGTACAAGCATAAAACAGAATTGTCTGAATAAGCCGGGGGAGACCATTGCCCACAATGAAACAGCAAAGGCTAGTTGAATTAGTATTACGGTAGAAATGGCGAATGAGAAAAAAAAAAATCTTTATTCTTCGTACTGTCACGAATATTGCTGGAGCTGTGAGAAACTATTAGCAAGGTAGGTAACGAAGTTCACTGGCCAGGGAGCGCCAGACGTTAAGTATCACCCTCGAGGAGGCTACGGTCAATGATATGAAAATATTTCGTTTGGTTTATGTGCTTTTAATGAACTTTTCTTAGTTTTGCAAGTCATACATTCTGCTTACTCATAAATATCCAATTGCTATGCCTCATTTCACACTCATTTACATATGAGGGAAAGAAAAATTACAATGAAATGATTCGAGGAATGGGTAAAAAATGGATCTATATTGTTGGAGATTTGCTCATAAAAATGATTTCTTCTTTTGCTATGAAATATTTTCAATTAGCTTCTTCGTTTGCAAATCTTAAAGATTGCAAATAAGGAATATCGAAAAACACACATAGGGAGTCAACATTCTGCGGCAATGAGACAACCACTTTTGAATTTTGACAACTGAATGCGATTCTGAAAACATGTCGAAGTGAAAACTTAGGCGAAGTGAACTCCTACTAACAACTACTACTAGTGAGCTGTCAAACCATACAAATAAGATGAAATGACAGCTCACTTGTCGTTCACTCCACCTAAGTGTACACGGTGAGATGTCGACAGAATAGACCGGCTATACCTATGCATAATTTTTGCAAGTGACTGTAAACCAATGAGTTTATAGTCTAGAGTCTAGACCACAGAGTGAGACCTTTGAAGAGAACCTGTCAGACATAACTTAAAAATATATGCTGGATACGAGACACCACAATATTTTGCATACAAATCGAAATATTTGCACTATGTGAGATTGTGCAGAATATTTACAGGCTTATTTACTGACTTTAGATGAAGTTTTGATATAGTTAACCGATATAGTTAACTCTTTCAGTCACACTTTTACATAGATAAGAAACAGGTATGGTAATAAGTTATGGTTAGCAGATTGTAAAAATTTAAGCTTTCCAAGAAAATGGTGGTCAGTAACGATGACCACAGAGGTTGTAATAAATAAAGAACTCAATTGCAATCAAGCAAAATGCCTATTTAGTTAGTGGCTAGAAGTACCGTGTTACCCAGTTAAATGGGTTGTGGATGTCTGGTAGGCAGCTGCTCCACGTAAAATACTGGTATTCAGCTGAACCCGGTTTGACTGGGAGCCGACCTCAATATAGTTGGGAAAAGGCTAGGCAGATGATGATGGTTAGTGGCAGTAACCACCAAGACTGAAAGAGGATGCTAGGGGTGCTGAACACATATTTCTTTAAGTTTATTTCAGTAAGGATTTAAATGAAAAGTAATTTTAAGTATTTTTGTGTTGAATTTGGGTTATGCAAATCTCTCTATCGTATTGAGGTTTGCTGTAAGAGAACCCGATTCTGAGTTAAGCCCGCCTTAGTATTTATGCTAGCTATAAATAATATAATAATAAATAATAATAAAATTTATTGTGTCAAATAATTGGTTTACAATTAGCACAAAAAGCTATCCGATTATATTTGTGTCTATGTTGTGTGTGCAATAAAGAATAATAATAAGAATAGGTTTTACAAGCACAAATCCAATTTAGGACCTTTTTTCATTTCAACTAACTCCAAAAAAAATCCAGTGTTGTTAAATCGAATAATTTAGGGAGACCACCAAAAATGATGTTCAACAAATACGTAGCATTCCAATTTTGCTAACCCTAAATTATCAACTATTAACTGTTATATTTTTCGCATTGCCAACACTTTACCGCACAAATAGCGGCAAATTCAAATCTTGCTTTAATTTTAGGACATCCTATATACAATCCTTGACACAAAATCTTCAATCCTTTTACTTACTACGTTATAAGCAACAAAATAATGTATTTTAATTCAGCCCAAGGCTTCTCATCTCGTCCAATGAATTGCAGCAGCGACCTTATACTTCTCACAGCAATTTATTCCCGAGATCTTATTACCAAAGTGCATTTACTGGGAGTCTGGGACCACAGACTAACAGATCCTGCGGTACTCGAGATAAACAGCTTCACTCATGGTTGAGACATTAGACATTGGGTTTGCTCGTGTTGGTGAACTAGAATGTGATACACTAGCTTTGGCCAGTTGCTTCGCCCGCGTGAAAGTAGTGAATTATCTCAAGGGAACATACTCCTGGGATGAAGGTTGACTGGTAGAGAATGCCTTGTTGCATTAAGTACGCCCATGTACCACTATTATACATAAAGTTTTTATTAAGTAAATAAATAAAAAAATTCTTTGTCGTAAACTCCTAATCCAGGACATGGTCAAACAAACGTACTTTTGCATTTATAATTGACTAGATTCTGCCAGCGGCTTCGCCTGCGTAAAGCCTATGACCTTTTCCAAGGTCTGATCTCTGTGTACCAAATTTCAACAATAATAAAACAATTAAGTGGTTTAGACGTAAAAATGTAACAGACAGACAGAGTCACTTTCGCATGTATAATATTATAGAATAGTAAATTCTACGTTTCCTCTCGGTTTTAGTGTTATTTTTACAATATAAAGGAAAGGCTTTTTTGGCATTTCACCTTAAAAAAAGTTTGAGGTCAGTCTTAAAACAGGAATCATCCGTATTACCTGCCATCTTTTAACTTGTTTTTTGTTCTTATTAATTCATTCTTGTTTACTTACGTAAGGTATTGCATTCAAAATTGCAAAAACACTAACCAAATCATATTCAGTGCCACCCGCTTCAGCAAACTAACAAACAAATTGCAACTAGCGAGACACTCCATTCGAAAAGGTCACAATATACCTCATCGAGCGACACATGAAAAGTTTAATTGTAAAAGGTCGTATATCCATTGTACATGGTCTTACAGCAAAAGTGGCTATTAGGAGTTTGCCTAAGAGCTAGCGAACTATACGACTAAACCGTTTCCCACAATGCTGGAATTTTTTTAAATGTTGTTTTACTATCGGTCAATTGCGAAAGTGGAGGCATCTCGCGGTTGCGTCATTTTCTCTAAAATTTTTGATATCATCAAAAAACATAATGTTGAATATATTACAAGGCTACAATTTTAATATGTTAAAATTTACATATTATGATTAAACGTAAAAAAAAAATATGTCCTATTTTGAGGGTTGCGAGTACTTAGTATACGCCAGACAACAGCAATAAATTGTCAATTGGATATTATTATTATGTGAAGGCCTATGTAGACGGTTTTAATAATAAATATTTGTTAAGAAAAATAAAGAATTATACTTTATCTACTTATAACTCTGTTCATCTTTAATTTCATTTATCTTTCATCATATCATCACAATATAATAATTATGATATCCTTTCTATCTGACATTGAGACCCGTACAAGTCTGTTTCGCTCACACTCACATCGAGCGTCATAGGTCATAACTATTATATATTCGTCTGGCAGACACCTGCAACCGCTACAATATTCTGGCTGTTTACATATACCTTTTATACAATTGAAATAACATGCCCTCCATAGCCTTGTGGGAGCAGGTTGTGAATTACTATCCTGATGACAACTTTACTTAAAAACAAAGCTTTCTTATACATTTTCAAAAATTTTAGGGATAGTGACCACTGACCAGTGATCGGATTTAATCGGGCGCTAATATACCTAAACTTCACTTTTATTCCCGCGAAAGTATAATACGGACATGCTTTTCAGAATCCCGGATCCCAGAATCGTTCGAAATTTGATTATCCGATCACTGATGATGACGCAATCGCGACTCGCGAGATGCCAGAAGGTAAAATTACTTGCTCCTATCTAAGTGATCTGCAAAGACTATATTTTTCAAAGTACTTGGTTTTGCCCGCCACTTCGTATGCGCATATCCCGTTTTTTTCAGTCATCATGAATGTGGCTATCATATACAAAAAGAATTTTCCAAATCCGAGTGGCAGTTCCAGAGATTAACGCGTTCAAACAAAAAAACACACCCCATTCCAAAAGGTCATATAACTCGTGGACAACATATTAAACGGCTCGTTCGAAAAGGTCGTATGTCCATGATCTATCTGACAATACAATAATTTGCGGCGGACAGTGGGAATGTCCGCGGCTTTGGCGCGCTGCGGCATGGCCGGCGGATGCGGACGTGACGTCATAGCTTCCCTTCCCTTAGCCGCTACTGCCTAAACACTAGGCGGGGTAAAGAGTCCGCATTGTCTCTTATTGCGTAAAGCAATAAATAATTTGTGTGACACAGACATAATTAATGTATGCTTTATCGTTTATCTTGCACAATAATAATGACTGCTAGCTATGAATTTTATTGCCAGCGAATAGTAAAGAAGAAAACTACTAGTAGGAAATAAATATTCTTGAATAAGTCCATCATACAGATTTAAAGCTGGTTAACAAGGATTTTGAAAAAATAGGACATAAAGTTCCAATGTACCTACCTACCTAAAAGTCAAAACGTATTGTTGAATAAAAACAGTGGCATTTTACATAACATTCAATAAGAAAAGTTGACAAAGTAAATAAGCACCTGTCACAACACGCCATCTATCTACTTAAATTGTTCCAAACACAACATATATGGAACATTCAAACTTCTAAACTCAATTATTGTAACAAAATTCCTTTGAAAGTCTACCTCGTTATCTTAAAGCTTTTGTATCAAAGAAATTCGCTCACGTCAATTTTATACACGTAGTTGCACACATTTCTAAGATATTTAATATTTCGTGAACATGGCATCTTTGCAAAATTTCCGTTCCGTTGAGTTCCAGTAAAAATAAAAGTATTCAGGATGGAAGGGGGACAAAAGAATCGGGGGAGCTTGGTGACAGAGAAGTTGGGCTTGTTGGCTATGGAACCGGTTTTGGTACTTTTGGAGAGGACGTCAGTATTTTGTTGTAGAGTTCCAATAAAGTATCAAAAGAGCCTCTAAGAGTGAAGTTATTTTGTAGGCACGTCTAATAGTTGACTCTACACACATACAAGAAAAATTAAATCAGCTTTTCATTACATTATTGCTCGCATAAAAAAAATATGTAGGGAACTGACTTTTTTGAGGTATTTTTGCAAAAAATGTGTCTTTGATTGACACGTGATGCCTAAAAAAAATGGCGGGTCATTGACGAAATAAACCCGTATAAGATAGGTTACCTAGTGTCTACATCTCAATTTTTCTTTATAATACCATCATCTATTCCACAAATGTGTTGTAATTTCTAATAAAAACAATCCCGGCTTGTCTGTTTATGCTTACGATTTTATTTGTTTCCCAGCATTATCCTACCTCAAACAATAACATGTTTACTTGCCAGCTTGTAATAGTATCAGGTTTCCCTTTCAATATCTTGTGTTTCAATAATGAGGATAACATTACGAGATAATGGACGAGTGGAATGACATACATACATAGGAAGGCCGTATATGTGCGTATAGCTACTTACTTATGTTATGTATGTCTCACTAGCTGCCGCCGCACGGTGGGTTGATTTATATACGTAGTGGACTTAGGACATTAAAAAAAAAGTCATCTTATTTTTACTGATTAATGATGCAAATTTGTTCTACTATCTAATACAGTAAATTATTGTTCTATGACTTTTTTATTTTACGCATTATTTTTAGTACTACAATTTTTTAAATATTTTTTTGTATAGAAAAAATCATAAAATCTAAAGAATCTCAAAAATCTGAAAACATCTCCAACTGCGATGTATATATTAAAATAGTACTATTTATTAGCTTATTTTTACAACTAGTCAGCTACTGCGCTTTGCTGCGATTTAGGAGAATTTTTTTTTTTTATTTTTTTTCTTATTAAAATCGCATTTAAGTCTACAAAATCTCAAATTTCTTCCAATTGTTGGATAAGTATTTTAATAGTACAATTTATTTGCATCTAATCGTCTACTGTAGTTTACTGTGACTTAGTAGGTAGTTAGACTTTTTTAGATTTTTTTGAACGAAAATATCTTAAAAGTCACCTAAATCTCAGAATACTTAGCAGTGATAATTATTGTATTCTCTATTCCACACCACCCCAGAGGTAGAGAACTAGGCGCGTTTTTTTTATCAGTGGTCTCCCCAATAGGCCTAATCCACGACTACAAATCTGTGTTCTGTATGTGTGAGACTTACAAAGACAAATTCAAAATTCAAATCATTTACCAATATTTTTAGGAGGGGCCTGCACCATGCTCAACACCATGCTCTGACAATAACGGGTCTTCAGTTAAAACCCCTAAATTTTCTTGATCATCATCGTCAACAAATGTATCCTTAACGATCAACAAAGCTGTTGCTTCTTCTGAAAAGGCTTTGTGTTTTCGCACCAGTTTGTGTCGTATCTTTGAAATATGTGGATCAGAGCTGATTAACAAATTGTTCAAAATATCTTCATTAGTAGCTTTTCTACAGAATTTCCTCGAATTATGAGCACGATATCTCCGAAAATCTTTGTTGCGTGCTTCAGCTGCTTCTTCGGATAATTTTCCAATGGGCACTATACCCAAGCTTTCAATAATAGCTGCTCCGTGAGCTAAAACTTTGTGAACACTTGCAGGCATGTAAAACCAATTATATAATTCAATGTATAGTTCCATGGTGGTTTCGGTATAATCTTTAAACTTCAATATATCAATACGGTGACCCGACGAAATTGCTTCTAATATAGTTTTAAATCTTTTTATTAATTCTTCATTTACTCCTGTGATCGAAGCTGCAATATCGGGGTTTTCGAAAAATCTCCTCGCAGTATTCCCATCATTTGTTGTACCATGACCCTGTTTCACAACATCAATTAAAAGTCCTGTTTCGGATTTAAATGCTTCCTGAATATTTCTCTTTTTGCTCTCCATAATAGCTTTACTGTCACCTTTCACCATCCATGTCTTCAAATCTAATCTGTACGCTATATGAAGAATGCATTCCATGAATCGTATCCAGATGTGTAACGACGATAAACCATATTTATATAAATCGACATCAATTTCTTTTGCCAAAACCAAGGACAAATCATTCATTTCCTTTGGAGTAGCTTTACATATGTCACATCTTTGTGTTGATGTATCGCAAAGAACTGCAGTCGCTTTACCATCTATCATGGTTAGTATTAGGTTGTGCGAGATGGTCAAATCATCAACCACTGTCTTAACTAAATTGTTAATCTCTGCCTCAATCGCATTTTTTTCTTGCAAAATGCTGAATTTGTTTTCCTTCATGAATTTAAAAAACAGCGGACGACACCATAATGAGGAATTTGGGGAATCATTTTCCCATATAACTCTGTCACTAGACACTAATGTGATAGGAATCAAACTACCCATAAATACGCTAGAATCGTCAAAGTCCTCATCTTCTTCATTTTCTCTTCCAACTTTCTGCTTATAATTGGCTTGATTCGAAGCTCCGTCAAATCCCCATTTACTAATCAGTGTCAAATCTTTACAAGTTTCACTAATTTCGTTTGACATTATAATTCTCTTCACAGTAATATCCAATAGTGCCTGCAATTCTATCGTAGCCGTTTTATCTGTTACTACAATAGCAGTTTTAGGTGGATAACATTTAATTTTTTCATTTTGCAGTGCGTAGTAAGAGGGATATACGTTGGTACCAGTTACTTCTGCGATACTTTTTCGTAGCGTATTATATTGCCATTTTGACAATTTCAAAGACAAAAACAAGCCTAAAGCTTCATCTGGAGAGAATACTGATTTCTTTTTATTTCCAAAAAGACAATCTTTTACTTTTTGCACGTCCTGTGGATGCTTGAGCAGATGCTGTAATATGTCAGCAACATCTTCCTTTCCTTCTGCTTTTAAGTTAAAAACATGGGCATGTGACAACTCCTCTGAAGCAATAGTTTGCGTAGTAAGTTCCGTACGTCTCTTTTTTTGTTTAGGACCTAATTCTGTAAATGGTTTTCTCGGACTTACTTGAGTTGATGTACCAACAGACACCTTTTCATGAGATGTAGTTGATGTGCTAGGAACTGGATCGTCGTCGTTTTTTGCAAAATCTTTCATAAACTCAGGCCAAACTATCTCCGATGCCAACCAATCACTGTATTTACTTCTAAATGTATGTTCTTTTCGTTTAGCATTTTCCCATTTTTTATAAGTATTATAACAATACTTTGCGCAGAATTCCTTTAGCAAATTATCATTATCTTGATTTAAATCACACAATTTTGACTTGATAGCACTGTATAAAAAGTTATGATCCTTAATACTACCACTTGATTTCAATTTCACAAACATATCAACATTAGTAACTAAATCACTAAACATTTTCACAAAATTCTCGAAAATCAACTTTTAACAAAAATCAAGTAACGAGCGGGTAGTCCGTATGTAAAGGGTGGTTACAACGAACTGATATCATTGTTTTCAACTTGCTACCCCAAATATTTTTTACCTGCAAATTTACTGCCCTCTGATTGGCGCACGTCACTAATGACGACTCGTCTACTGATAAGAAAACCGGTTTTGGTGTTGTGGAAAGAGTGGTGTGGAATGCAGTTGCACAAAATATTTACAACAAACTAATAATAATAATCCTAATAATATGCACCATGCATCGAATTCTTTGTTTTATTCATACAAATTAAATCTCTGAAATTTTAGGGTAATAACCTACTTTAAAAAAAAAGTTCCAAAACATAAAAGTATGGTATAAGTATATACAATGCAAATATATATTTAAAAATCCTTAAGTCCCAACTTCGCGATTTCAGCCCACCGTGCGCCGGCGGCTTCGCCCGCGTGAATGTCGAAAATTGTCCCAAGAGAACATACTCCCGGTGTGAAAATGTATACTATGTGTTATTCCAGACTATAATCTACCTCTGTGCAAAATTTCATCAAGATCCGTGCAGCCGTTCTGACGTAATTGAGTAACAAACATCCATCCATCCAAAGATCCAAAATTTCGCATTTATAATGTTATAATTATTATAAGTATAAAAGTACCTATGTGTTTTAGTAGACTCTTCGTTTTACATTTTACTAACAAAATCACGTGATGACGTTAATACGAAATTTTAAATTCCTGTCAGGGTTAAGAGGAGATATGCTATCCCAGTTGGCTCACATGTCGCAGTTATTTTTCAATGAGTCCCGTTTTTACCCGGCACTCTTTTATTTATTTCTTTAGGAATTGGAAATCATAAAATGACTTCTTCCGCTCTAAAAAAATAATTGCGTATTTTGCTATCTTGTGATTTTCCAGTAGTGTAAGTAGTAGGTACGAAAAAAGTACCTACTAAAAAGCGTAAAATAAAATAACTTTTTACAAAAAAATACAATTGACTTCCAAATAAAAAAAAACACTACAACTACATAACTGTAATTACGGACGTCGGTGTCAAAAACGAAGACAACAAAAAACACCGAATTCTAAAATTATGTTTATTTTATACTTTGTAGTGTTTTTTTTAATCCTACAAAGCTAATAAATATCTCTGTGTGTCGCGGAAATCTGAATGCGGTAATAGTTGGATGGAATCCTCTAGGGCTCTGCCGTGACGACGGCCCCAGTGGATTGTAACTTTTACGTTGAAAACATCGGAAAATAAAGCTGAAAACATCCTGTGGCAAATACATTCAGGCGTGAAATCAAGATTGTGTTTACAATCCACAAAAAAAAATAACACAAGAAACAAAACAATCGTTTTTACCCAAAAAAGCTAAGCCCGTTTGAAATAACAAAAGAAAGCAGAAATCTTCTAAAAGGAAAGCAGAATATTAAAAGTTTGCGGTGCGATGGCAGCCGGGCTTGCAGACTGCCAGTCATTTTCCGCATGAGGGCGCCACTAGGCTCCACAACTTTGAGGAAACCACGTCACGTTCCTTTGTGATACCCATTCCACGTTAGAGCTATGAATGTGGGAACGGTCCAGAAAATAAATGGAAAGTTGAGACGTAGTACCCGCTGAAGTAGTCATAGTGGGGAGCTGTAGACGAAAATGGGGGTTGGTGTTGGTAAATCTTTGTCGCATTTTTTTTGTGGAGAACTGGAAAGATCGAATAGGACGTACTGGTATAGAACTGTGGCCTCAGTGCTTGTTTAATAACGCAGGTACTCGATCGCGTAAACACGCGTCAATTTGTACAAAACTGACTAAACGCCGTCTGGTGACAATTACGGAGAATCACAATTTTCCATCGATTTGACATACATAACGCATACATTAACGCGATAGGGAACGTGCTAGTGTTGCATAAATCGAATTTGCAACACTAGATGACATAGTCAACTTATAAGTAAATTTTGACAGTGACGCTTCTGTGCTGCCACCTATAGTTCCTGCACGATCCGTTTAGGGAAACGTGCACGAAGTAGACTGTGCAGTAGATCTTTTAAGGATGGGAAATCATCAAATGACTCCTTCGGCTCTGGGCGGAGCGGGAGAGAGTGTCAGACTCTTACTGACCGTGTTCCTCCTAATGCCCTTTGGGTTCCAGGGCCGCGGTGACTCTTTCGAACAAATTCCGCAACCCTAGCAGGAGATTATGCCGTCTAGCGTTGCAAACGCGTTGCTCGAACGCAACGCGTTTGCAACGCTAGACGGCATAACTTATAAGTAAAATATACTTGACAATGACACTTCTGTGCTGCCAGTGTCTGCACGTTTCTTATAGGTTATGTTAAAGAACTCGCATTAGGCCCCCTGAATGAAATTTTATGAAGTTTATAAATGGAATCTATAAGAATAAAGCTTGATTTAAAACCGACGCCGGCGGACGAGTGAAGGCCGTCTGTCTAATATGAAAAGTGTTAGTGCGATATTCTTAGTTGCCAAGAAGAACTAAAAGCGTGCCCAATTGCTCTGATAGAAATTGCTTTTAGCGACAAGGCTGTCGTTTATGTTCTTCTTATTTAAGAGATTCAAAAGGAAATGTTCCTTTTACTTTAAAATCAAGCAAAAATCTATATCTGGCCGATCAATTCAGAAGAAATTGTCGAAGATCTGTGATTTTACTTAGGTCTCAGTTTCTTGGAAAAAAAAAATAAGACAACTTTACAAACGCGCGTTAGCTGCTAACGATTGGCTGATTGGTCGAATTAATTTTTAAGCACCATCGCCAAATGACGATTGGCGCAGTGGTTGAGCGATTGCCTGCTGCGCTGCGTGTTTTGGGTTTGATTCCCGCACGGAACAAATATTTGTATGGCCTACAGATAGTTGTTCTGGGTCTGGCTGTTTGTGTATGTGAGTTTGTATGTTTGTAATCGCACCCACGCTATAAGAGAAATACCTAGTGTGGGGCAACGTTAAAAAAAAAATGCTGCACCAGTCTTTTTTTATTATCATTTATTTATTTTCAGACAACATAGTTCACAAAGGCACACACACACAACAGCAACAAAATACTTAAACTTTTTATAACACTTCGATATTTTCTTTTCAGAAACTAAACTATATAAACATAATTATTATCATCTGCCGAAGACTCATTATACAGAATTCTAGGCCAAGTAATAGATAATCACAAAATCTTAGTTCTCCCTCAACTTCACTTGCTTGTTCTACGTTCCAGTTGCAAAACATGGTGTTACGTTATAAGACAGTATTTTCCTCCAAACTACATTGGACGTACACAAACAAGTACGGACTTACTCTAATGTCATTTGGCTCCCATTCAGGTTTACTGTCAAAGCCTGGAGTAGCTTTTAAGCTGATTACCCTTTTGAGGAAATCTCGTGTTTTTTTAGATATACCGCTACCCTTTCATCAGTGAAGTCTTTGAGGATTGGGTGGTGTTACAGTTTGTTATTTGGATATTTTTGTCATTTCGTCCGAATTTTCTTGATAATTTTATTTATTTATTCGCTATATTGGAACAGCCATATTCATTAAAACTTTATAACCATTACTTAGCTAAAATACTGATGAGCACATTCTTTATTCAAAATTTTCTATGGAGAATTTGAATATAGAATCTCTTAAACAGTATTTTAACTAAGTAATGGTTTAAAAGTTTTTATGAATAAGGGTGGAAGAGTGTAGATCTTTACACATGATAAATGATATTTATTTTGTAAGTAGGATACACATAACACTTTTACACGTCAATGTTTTTTGGTCATTTTAAGCTAGATGAGACCGGTGTTTCCTAACTGATTAGCATGAGAAGAAATACCGTAACAAACTCAGAACATTTTTAAGACATCAATTCTGTAATTTCGACTTTGCTATCTTCAAAAATTCAAGCGTACATAACATAATTTGGTACCGTAATGTCAAGATCGTTTCCTCTTTCAACTTGTTCACGTTGAGTTAATGAACTGAAGGTAAAATATAAGGTAATATCTTTCTCAAAGTTCACATCTTATATTTATTCAAAGTAACTTCTAACTTCTCGAAAATTGTATCTCAGTTGGGAATTAAGGCGTTTTCCTGACTCGGAGTCTGATAAGTCAAATACATGTATCTGCCTTGAATATTAAGTAAGGCAATATGTTACGAACTGTCGATATGGCTGCGCTAAAGATTTGGCTACACGAGTTCTGCTGCAATGTACAGGGATAGTCGCGTCTGTCATTTTCTTTTGACACATAATATCTTATATTCTGGTTCGTTCTGCTCAGTTTGCTTGCAGCACTGACACACTACATTTTAGGGATGTAGTTGTTATACGTTTTGACTTGCTATATTAATCTAATTATTGTTTTAATTTTCGAATCTCATCTCACATGTATTTGTGTGTTTTAAGTGTGTCTAATGTTCAACCTGGCCCCATAAACATTTTTTCTTCTGTGTTTAAACTGTTTTATAGAAAATAACGTTTAAATTAGTACACCACAAATACCTACAAGTCAGAGGTTACACATATAGATTGCTGATTTAACACACAAAACTAACCAAAATTTGTAGCACCATTAATTCCCCCGGCAATAAAATTATCGCATGAATAGAATCACAATAAAATTAATGAAATCAAGCAAAATCTAATAGGTGCAAATCCTATCAACATTAAATCAAAATAAAAGCTAATTAAACAAGTTCAAATTATAATTATTAGTAGTAAACCAAAAGTTAACCTACATACATTTGCATGAAATACGGTTACTATGATTAACAATCTGATTTACATATTAATTGGTACTTGGCTGTGTAAAAATCTCATTTCACTCACTTTGCACTGATTACGAATTTATGGACCACGTTTATCATCTGAGTTTGTGATTAACAGGTTTTTGTGCCTACATGTATACGTATGTCGCTAAATCCCTGATCGTAATCAGGGATTTCAAAAACTATGTTAATTTACCGGGACGAAATTTTTCTTTTCTTCGAGAAAACAGCAGCTACGACTCTAACATTTTCTAGAATTCAAGAATAAAGCTCAAGTAACGCGGCTTTTTCAACATAAAGCCATCAAATTTACAGTCCCCAAAAATAACTCGTAATTCCGTCAAGCAAAAACCCTCCAACAATTTTGAAGACTTTCTGAAATTCTCAAAAAAAAACACTCCTAACGAGGAATTAGGTCCAATTTCCCACGGTAACACAGTCGAGGCTGCATGAAACAGTCGGCAGCGATGTTCAGACCTAAGCTGGTTATACGCTTGTTATCCCACGGCTCAATCAGCCGAGAGCCATCTCGACATCGCACCGGATCGTTTGACGTTCACACTAGAACCTTCCAGCTGCTTAAACAGTACTAGGAGCACAGATCTGTGAAGGAGCTCTTTAAGTTCAGTAGCTTTTATTGAAATCTGATTTCATTTCCGCAAAAGAATTTGGTTTTAATATTAAGGATTGGACTGGGAGTGCATGCAAAGGAGGACTGGTTTGTACGAATTTGAATTAAAGTTGAAATGGGTAGTGACGTAATCACTAATTTCTGTTTAGTAAGTCATTTTAAAGTCAGTTTCACATAAATCGGATGTAGAAACATTTGGAAACTGGCAGCAGATGCAGTTTCTAATGCATCAGCATACACTTCAAACTAAATGCACGACTTCTGGAGTTCTGCGTCAAACGCGCGAAGAGAAACTATAGAATAGTTTCTCTTCGCGCGTTAGACGAAGAACTCTTGAAGCCGAAAACTTCAAATTAATATTCGGTGGAATACGGAAGACTGGCAGCCACGATGAAGTTGAAAAGATCTCAGGATTGCGAGATGCTCACTAACGGCCGCTTTCTATAATATATCTCAATCCCAATCTTGATCCCGATCCTTGTCTGTAACCAATCAAAGGTGAGGATTGTGTGGTGAAGGACACAAACTCGGCCGTTGATTGGTTACAGACAAGGATCGGAATCAAGATTGGGATTGAGATATGTTATAGAAAGCGGCCGTAAATTAGGTATTTTAATTTTGAAACACATTATGTGCAACCTATCCAAAGAGTCTGTCAAAAAAGTATGAATGACTGACGAAAACAATAAAATACAAACACAAGTTTAAATTAATACAAATAGTCACTTCAAAATCAACTTTAAATACACAATGCTAAAGTTGGTGACGATGGATTAAAATGTTCTCGAATTATGAATTCTAGTCATCGATCACATATAATGTACTCTGTGATCACATCGATGATTCTATTACAGGATTAGGTACCGTCTTAAATTACCTTATGTACGTTTTTACGGATTTATTCTAATTAGTGAGGTATTCCTCGTAGCGCTCCCGTTTTGAAACGCTCCCATCTAAGCGCTCCCGTTTTGTTCCTCCAAGCGCTCCCAAAAGGAGCGCTTCGAGGAACGATTAAAAATATTAAAATTTATTTCCTCGAAGCGCTCCCACGTTTAAAAATAGGGAAAAGCATGAAGTAATGAATTATATCGATAATTTTTAAAAACTCATGTGTGCATCATCGACATCGAAGTTGCTTAACCAAATTACGAAATTGGGAGAATAATATCTTTTTGCTTTCGGCACTCTTATGTGTATACAAGGACCAATGTTATTGTGTAGGTATTCAAAGAGGATGTTATAAATAAAACGCATAGATATACTTAATATAAATTATATACGTATAATAATCACATTGCAGTAGACCTACATAATAATTACATTAGTACTTTGTGTGTACCACTGGCTGTATATTATAACAATGTGTTCTACTTATTATCGATAATTTCAGTTAGTATAGTCCCATCTCTATCCGAAAGTTAATCATGGGAGCGCTTCGAGGAAATACATTTTAATATTTTTAATCGTTGCTCGAAGCGCTCTTTTTGGGAGCGCTTGGAGGAACAAAACGGGAGCGCTTAGATGGGAGCGTTTCAAAACGGGAGCGCTACGAGGAATACCTCTAATTAGTAGATAGGTATACGTTAACTATAGAAATGTTTTCCCGGAATACGAATTACTTGATTGTTTATTCAAGGCTGATTTGGCAGAACGTCAAATGTATGTCTCGGATTTTATTGTTGTTTGATCAATAGAACTCTCGCGGCTATGCGTGTGTTACAAGAATAATGCGTGATTTCCACAGGCTTTAGCTGAATCTTTGGTCTTTGGTCAATCATCGCCTTGACCCATTACTTCTTAACTAACATTTTTTTCCAACTTACTTTTGACTTATGATTCTTTAATATCCAATCCTACCTTATTCCCATCTAGGCTTAGTTTTCTTACACCAAGTTCATCGCTTTTTTCTTGTACAATTTTACATTTATACTAAAAGTCCAAGCGTAGTAAGCAAACATTTGGCGCCGACCCCAAGTAACATGGAACAAGGACAAGAAGATGATGATGTTGATGTGTATTGATAAACACACAAAACAGTAATCGTTGCGAGTTTTTTAACCGACTTCTAAAAAAGGTGGAGGTTCTCAATTCGGATGTTTGTATTTTTTTATTTTTTTGTATGTTTTTTCGAGCAGAACTCCGTCGCTTGCCAACCGATTTGAATTTTTTTTTTTTGTGGGAAAGGGTATACCCAAATGGTCCCATTGAAATTTTATCAAAATCGGTTCAGTAGTTTGGTTATTAAATCCAAATAGCTGGAAAAAATATGTGGAAAAATCATCCATGTATACGAAATTGCGTATTTTTGCTTTCCTGTGACTTTCCAGTGGTGTTGTTAGGTGTGGGGTACCACTAAAAAGTGAAAAATAAAAAACTTTTTCACAAAAAAAAGAAACCGACTTCCAAAAAACACTACAAAGTTCAAAATAACTTTAATTTCGGAAGTCGGTGTCAAATAACGAAGAAGCAACCAAAAACACCGACTTCCGAAATTAAAGTTATTTTGAACTTTGTAGTGTTTTTTGGAAGTCGGTTTCTTTTTTTTAATAGCAGCATTCCACAAAACATTTTTTAAACATAACTACTTCCCAGTCCCAGTATAAAATTTCAACTCCCTAACATAATCACCCACAAAGCTAAAGGCACAATGCCGCGTCTGACTGACTGTCGATCAAAGTGATTCGTGCTGTCTTCGTTATACTATTCCATCGATACCGTGGACTGGCACGGGCTTATACCAATACTATGAATCTTGAGAGCGCTCGATATTTTCAATCGTGTGACGTAACTGATCAATGCTAGGACAAAAGGGCATCGCCGTTTTATTTCGCATGAGTTTTCGGATAAAACGGGGTGTTGTAGGTCTGCCAAGTTTTTTAGGAGTGTATTGTGGGATTGAATTTCAATGATTTGGTTGTATGGTGACTTAATATCGGTTTAGAAATCTAATCTGTATTATTAAAACAAATTTATGAAAACTAGCGTTTTCCCGCGGCTTCGCTTCAGTTGCTTATCCCCGGGAACCCTGTATTTTTGCGAAGTAATAAAAATTAGCCTCTGCGATCATGTTGCTCTATGGAAGAGAGTTTTCGTTGTCGAACAAATACATCCGATTATCTTTGACAAACCTACAACGAACCATTTCACTTCATCAAATTATTAATTAAAAAACCATAATTTTGCAAGGCTTTGTCAAGAATATCGATTTTCCCAGCATCAAACGAGATGAGTGGCATTGATAAATTGCCAATGTTGACAAAAAGGCTACCCATCATATCTATCTTCCCAAACGGGGTAACCATTTTGCCTTTTACTTTTAATAACATGGTTTCGTTTGCTTTGGTTAGTACCCTGAAAAGATTATATAATAGGGTGGGTCCTACACCAACTAGAATCACTGTTATTGACTATTTCCAACGACTTTTTCCTCAAACTCATTTGTCCATCACTTATGGCCTTGTATATTATTATAAAGCTGAACAGTTTACTTGGTTGAACGCGATAATCTCAGGAACTACTACACTACTACTACTACTAGTAGGGTATCCTACTGACAAAATCGAATTGGTTCGTCTGATAGCTTTCCAAAAAATATTGGACTCCTATTTTTTATTTTATCACGTAAACAAAAGATGATGAAGATACAGTGTGTTGAAAACTTGCTTAACGTCACTACGATAGTACAATTTTAACTAGCGACGTAACGTCACCAGCCCCCTCTCTTGAACTTTGATGCGCTTTACCTTTATATTTTTTTACCTATTTGAAATGGCAAACAGTACATGTCTATTTTTTTTTAACCGACTTCTAAAAAAGGAGGAGGTTCTCAATTCGGATGTTTGTATATTTTTTTTTTTTTTTTTTTGTAAATCTAATGGACGGATAGAATAGGTACCCTATTCTTTTATTTAGTTTTGAATAGCCCATTTATTAAGGAAGGCTGCATATGCTATATAACATCACGCTACGAGCAATTAGAGCGCGCGAGTCGAGCTAGTTTTAAATATACTCGATCGCATTTTATTATGTGTGGCCTATTCCAGTTCAAGCAGGGAGGTTGTTGCCTGCTAAACCGGACTTTCCTGTGATGACCTCTAGGACACACAAGGACTTATGGCTCGATTGTGGTAACGTATGGTAAACATTCACTTAAGATTACTTATCATAAAACTATAACAATTATGTCAGTGTCAGGGCCCAGATGGCGCTTATCCAGTTTCAAAAAACTCACACTAAGGCCATAGTATATTGTTTTGTACTTCTACGGAGTCTACACAATCAGAGGGCAACCAAGGCATTCGGTCCGAACAATGAGATCGGGAATGTTCGTGCGTGTTCGACCTGCTCAATGATTGACTTCGGGAGTTGTCCGAATATCGTCTGGCATCTTCCTCTATTTTCAATGATATGCCGCAAATGTTTCTGAAAAGATTCAGTACATAGTTGTCAGATAGTTTCTTATTAAAAAGAAAAATGTATTAACAGTAATATTTCTGCTTCAGAAATAATTTTCACAACAAATATAGTGTCTTATTTCCCTTGAAGTTATTGAACCAATTTAACGTGATAAGAAATAAATATAACATTCGCAGTAGTATAGTATTACGTTAGCTCATCCTGTGTCAGTGAACCTTTGTTTCCTTTGTTTACCTTTGTTTTATTTTAGAAATAGGTACACTGTTTTTCTTTTTCGTATCCGCTGATATTTCTAAACTGTTTATAAACACTTTTCTAAAATCACAGAAGTTTCATGGCCCGTCTTGTAATGATTGAATATCACTAAATCGTCTTATTAAATACAATAAAATACCGCCTGTTTCTGTACTTATTGTAGATTACATTAAACTTGTGTATCTTGAAATGATAAGGAATAAAAGCTTATGCGCAGTAGGGTAAATACTGAAAACATGTGTGACGTCATGTTTCTGGTAAAAAATGTACCACCAAGTGACGTCATGCGTGTTTTCAACGCACTGTATCGTCTTCACAGAAAAAATATCTCACTTTATATAATATTAGTAATAGCTGTAACCTGCTTGTAAACAAATTCAAATTCTCTAGGAATTAAGAATGTGAATTTCATGTTTTAGAATCTGTTACGTAAACAATGTTATACAAAAAAATGTAGAGCATACATGTCCGACAACTTGGTACAATATCTATGATCACCCGCGTCAGTTCATTAATTTATTCAAAAAAAAAAAACAATTTTCGTATCGTAGTATAGTAGGAGAATTTCATTTCTTAAAACAAACTTGTACACCGGCCGCGCCGCGCAGAGGGCAAATAACCTAGCTATTATAGCCGTTTTATATAGGTAGCTGTAGCTGCAGAAAAATGCTATTTATTGTTGCTGCATTTTTGTTCAGAAATTTTTAATTTAAACGTTCTATAGCCTATAAATATTGTGTACTACCTCTATTTGAACACGCCCCTATGCATAGGTATGTATGCTATACACAAACATTCGTTTGGTAAAAACGAGTACAAAGCTATTTATTTTTAAATGTTGACACGGTAAATACGACAATATTTTTTCAACATTATATCTTTTTTTGCTATATAAACAAGTCGCTTATATAACATGCGGGATGGTCAGTAATTTTAGTTACCTGTATGTAAGCCTGTATGTTTTTTGGCCGACTTCCGATTTCCGAATTGAAACCTTACTCAAAAGCGACCAACTTCGAATTCTTAATTCAGAAATAGGTAGTAAATTACAGCTTACCTATTTAAATAAAGAAATATTTCACTTTAATTGTGTGGGTTTTCCTAGTTCTTCAATCAAAAAAACTTATATACAACAAAATACAACCAACTTCGAAATAAAAAAAACACTACACAGTCTAAAATAATTTTGAATTCAAAAGTCAGTATTTTAGGTTGTTTCTTCGTTTTTGACACCGACTTCCGAAATTAAAATTATTTTATACTTTGTGGTGTTTTTCTATTTCGAAGTCGGTTGTATTTTAGTGGTGGTTAATTTTAACTAAACCCAACGCAAAAAGAATCATTAAGATCGGTTATCAAACAACAAAGTTATGCCCGAATAAATTTTCCCAAAACCATGGTTGGCTTACACATATCTGCGTTCCCCTTCACAGCGCACCGGCGTGTTGTTATGTCATGAACTGGTGTAACAATAAATAGACATGCGATTTTAGCAATCACGAGAGATTTGCTATCAATTATTGAAGAGTTCCATTACCTATCTCAGAAGTTCTTCATCAGAGTTTCACCAAATTGAAATAGAACCAGTCCGGGAAGATACACTTCCAAATAAAAAAATAATCGTCAAAATCGGTTGACAATTGGCGAAAATATCGCTGAATAAACATACAAAAAAGAACAGTCGAATTAAGAACCTCCTGCTTTTTTAAAGTCGGTTAAAAATCACAATGAAAACAAGAATCGTTTCACTTTTAACCTAATTTCAGTAACCTATTTATTTAAATGACGATTGCATTAAATAACAGCCTCGCAACATATTATTAGACCGCCATTTTCCTCACTTCCGTCTCATAATGTTTCCAGTTTGACACCCTGTTGAATCTTGTTGGATACGACTTTGTGGCACGAAACTTCCAAACAACGAACACGGTATCCTATAGGTAGTTGTTTTTGTTGTTGTTGTACCAACATTGTGGGACGAGAATAATAAAAACTGTTTGCAATGTTCGGCTTCTGTCGTGTCGTAACTATTTTCCTATGGCTTATACAGAGTGGTGTTTAATTAAACAGCTTTATAATTGTGAATTCATTTTTGGTGCCTGTAACTGTTCTTGATTATGAATTAAGAACTATTAGTTCATAATCAAGCGTAAGTATACTATCAATACCGGCACATCCTAAAGTATGGTATTTATAAAAGCGTTTTAAAATTTCAGTCAGAATGCGGGCTGGTTACCGATTAACCTAGGTTCTAAGTTTGCCGTCACTCGTGAAGTCTAGCTGGAAAAACGTTTAATTTGGGTTAATCGTATAATAATAATCGCATCATGGCTAAAGGCTCCTACGAAACAAGCCTGATGTTAATAGACTTAAAATCGGAATATTTATAGCTGCTAGTGTGCTAACCGTTCTATTCACTCAATCAAGAAATAACGTAACGTCATGAACAAATTCATGATATAAAACATTAGATCCAATAAACGTTAACCTTTTCACCCCATTTTCCACCATCAACACCCCATAATACCAGCCATTTTTCTCCGATTAAACCGATACGATATTAAATACAGTATTACGAACATTTATAGCCGTCGATATACGAGGAAAATAACCTATTACACTGGCCACATTGCTCCCCAGAGGAAGCTATCAATCGGCTCATTGGCGTCCCACGCTTATTAGCAGTGTTTTGGGACAGCATCGCTTTTGCTGTTATCGAATGCTTCTGCCAATTTATGATTGCCTGGTACATTGCTGGCTGAAATTGGAAATTGTTAAGTAGTTTTTGGTAGCATGGAAAATTAATTAATAAATTAATGGGCGTTTCTTTCTATTTTATGGAGAACTTGATATTTTCTTTCAGCCAAAAAACAATCTCCTCCGGTGGTTATCATACGAAAGACCGAACCACTGGAAGTGCCGACCGATCCTATAATTTATTATATGCAGGGTTATTTGTAAAACACCAACAATCTTTCATCATAATAAACAACTTTTACAATGGGACCAACTCTGATTGACTCTGATTGTGATTTTTTCAAAACTTTTGAATAGTTTTTTTTTGCGGACGAGTTTCTTTTTTAAGTAAAAAAAAAATGTTTTGATATGTTTCCTAATTGTATAGCAGCTACAGAACACGTTGCGGAATATGTTCGAGTTGCGGAATATGTTCGAAAGAGTTACCGCGGCCCTGGAAGGAAAGGCACTAAGAGGACAAAGGGTGGGTTTTAGTCAGTAAGAGTCTGACACTCCCTGTCGCTCCACCCAGAGCGGGATCGTGCGTCATTTGATGATTTCCCATCCTCGAAAAAAAAAAAAAGCTACAGAACACCACGAAGAAAGTACGTCCCAAAAGGTTTTGTGCTCTTTACAGGCATATTGCTACTTCTAACTTATAAAATGTGAAAGTTTAGATGGAGGTTTGTTACTCAATCACGCCGGAACGGCTGAACGGATCTGGATGAAATTTGGCACAGAGATAGATTATAGTCTGGAGTTTCACATAGAATCACGGGAGTATGTTCTCTTTGCGATATTCACGCGCAGAAGTTAGTACATAATATAGGTACTTTGAAGTCTATTGCTCAGTAAGATGTAGGTATTCGTGTGGTAGACTGGTAGGCTTTAATTAGTGAAGCAGTATGCGGCCGTGCGAAAGGCCAGGCCTCTAATATATGCACATAAGTTTGTTCTACCGCTCTTTTTACGTGCCCTGAAATATATGAGTATGATGGCAATGTTTGTTGTTGAAGCTTAGATTTTTTTGTTAAGAAAATTCTTTGTCAAATGCCAGGGCTTGACATTGTGTTCGGTAAATAAAGGTATAATGTTGAATATTTTCATGACAGAGTTACATTTTAGATTCTGGTATGTAACTTATTTCTAATATTTTAAGAGAAAATCTGGATGTTTCGTAGATTTGACATTTTACCTACAGGTATTTTTTTTTTAAGAAAGGTTAATTTTAATGTATAATGCTATCAATGTGGCGCCGACAGAATTCCGATGTTACTTTTTAGAAACCAATAACAATTTATCTAACTTTTTGTTTGTTTGTTTCAGATACCATGCCGCCGGTAACGTCCTAAGACATCGCAGTGTAAATAAATAGGTCTATTACTAAAGCAATAATCCGTTTAAAAAACGTAGAAACCCCGTAGTGACGCTATATATAGTGCTTTAAATAAGCAATAGTTTTAGTTTGTTACTAAAAAATTAAATCTTCCATAAAAATATTTTAACTTAAACTAAGAATAAAATGTGGCGTGACTGTAACTGTTAATTTAACAATCAAAATGATTTTTAATACTAGAATCATAAAGTTTCAATTACAACAAGAGTTTTCATGCCTCGCTTCGCAGCATACAGTCGAAGGCAGAAGTGCATAGCTGTGTGGTAAATTAAATAATGTTAAGAAGAAAATGCCGCAGCGCGCGCCTACGTCATCGAACTTGATGCGACCGTTCGTGGTATTGGCCCTGCCCGGAATGTATTTGCTGTATAAGTACAACCAGTACCGTCAGCAGCAAATGGAGACCGCGCGGCGCCGAGTCACCGAGCGCGAGCTTATGCATCTGAACACCAAAATCGTAAGTAATTTTATTATAGATTTTTACACTTTATCTATTTCAAACAAATAATTAATTTTGAAACAATAGCAAAAAACTGGCAACAGTATTATGAACTTTATTGATGCCACAAAAGAGCTTTCTCAGCTTAACTAGTGGCTATGGAAAAGCGCGTGTTTATAATACAACCATTCTTCAAAAGAAAAGTTTCTCTAAAAAAACACATAGTTCTAACAACATTTAACACTAATTGATCATAAACAGCAGCCATTAGTCATGCGGTAAATAAATCTCGGTAACTAAATCAGTTCAGCGAGGGCGATGAGAACCATACTATGCCAAACGTCGGCGCGTGATGTATGTTTATAGCTCAGCCGTGAAAAGGCGAGAGTATCATAAAAAATCATAAAATAACAGGTAGCTAACGTATAAGGTGAGAAAATGCACTGTTTTCTGGATTCGAAATATTTTACTTGTATTAGTAATTCTGTATTAAATTAAACAAGCACCTGAGTAAACAAACTTTTATTTTGTATCGTATTTTTTTTTCCAAGGCAGGATACATGTTTAGGTACCTATTACATAACTTACAAATAATGTATCAACTTTATTAAAAAACACGCGTGTTATTGAATGAAAAGTTTTGTTTATTTTTCTATGAAAAGTGTGTTGTCAACGACTGTACCTACTCGTTATTTGGTCTACTTTTTCATATCGTATTGTTGTGAAGTTTTTGCGGCGACATTTCAGCAGTGGCTTCATTTAGTATCACTATTTTTTCACGTTTTAACTACGTTTTTGTGTACGTTTACCATTATATTATGGCAACTGAGTTAGGTATATTCATGGGCTACGAACACATTCAACCTTATATAAAAATCGAACCATATAAAATACTGAAATATGAAATTGTCCATAGAAAATAACAATTAAGAATCTGCTAGATTCTTAAATGTAATTTTCTATTAACAATTTTAATGTACAATCAACTTCTCCGTAGTTCGTTTTTTTTCTGAATAAGATCAATAATTAACAAAGCTTCATAGATAGTGAGATAAGATGAATTAGTGAAATCTGGCAGATACGAATAAATCAATGGAACAACCCTATCAAACATCAATATTCCACCATCCTATAAACACTTCTGGAAATCATTTATTCAAAAGAAAACAACTTAAAATAGGAAAAACTTAGTTCGCTTAATTCTAGGTAGGTACTTAATGCTGCTACGCCAGCGCTCTTAAGGAAGACGGTTCTCTTAAAAACACACCACTTAAAAGTTTGAAGATTAAAGCACTTTGTTAAGTAGATACTGCTTCTTAAGACCCCGTCAAGAGTTACAGCTTCTGAGTGGAAGGAACTATGACACTTAATCAAATTACATTACGGAGTACACTTGCTTGCTCTATGTAGGTATTCGCCTGAGCGTGTCGATGGCAAATATAATTATTAAATACAATCTTGTTCCCGCGCCTTTGCCTGTGTTAACGTAGCTCATAAACGTCTACGAGGTCCTCTCTATCTTTGTTCAAAAATCTCAAAACTCTCGTAATTTAAAAGCGTTACAAACAAAGAAACTTACTTTCGCATCTAAAGCACTAAATTTAGGATTACACAGTTAAAACTCCTTCACTGACGCAGCCATAAGGTCTTCACATGAGCAGGCGACGGGCGTGCGGCATTAGACGAAAGGTGGCCATGGTCTCTGGGGCGAGACGCCACACAAACACTGAAGATCGAGACCATCAGAGAACTAAAATGACAAAAACAATTGCAAATGTTCATTGGGATTTATTTTTTCATTGCTACGAATATGTATGGATCAGAGGACTCTACTAATTTTTAAACAACGATCGGCTTCGCATCTCCGCATGTCAGTCGCAAACTGTCAAAAAGCTTTAAATTTCATACATTTTTGACAGTTTGCGATTGAGATGCGAATTCGTTGCTTGAAAATTAGTAGAATTGGCCCTTTTTTTTTTTTTTTTTTTATATAGGATGGGAAATCATCAAATGACCCCTCCCGCTCTGGGTGGAGCGGCAGGGAGTGTCAGACTTTTACTGACTAAAACCCACCCTTAGTCCTCCTAGTGCCTTTCTTCCCAGGGCCGCGGTAACTCTTTCGAACATATTCCGCAACCCTGGCAGGCTCTGGCCCTGGCGGGCCCCGTCTCCGTTGCTGACTGCTCTTTCCGGCGCGTTCGGAGTAAAACGCGCCGTCGACTCTGGCCTGACCTGATCGGACAGCGAGCTACCCATTGCTCGCTGTCCGCAGGCGTCAGTCACTGCGCCTTGCTCAGGAGCGTCAGTTCCTGAGAGGCGCAGCGACTAACGTTCGTCTGGAGGAGGCGAAATGGGGCCATTACTGGCACTCCATTTCGGCCCCCTCCCGAGCAGTGGCAGCGGCGGCGACGGTGGCGGCGGCTGCGGCGGAAGCGACGGCGGCGGCGGCGGCGGTGGAGGAGGGTTTTCTCCTCGACCCGGCCTTGGCGGGTGGACCGCAGGCTTTGCCCCCAGCCCAGTGATCGGCCGGCTTGCCAGCTGCCGCACATGCGAAGCAGTGCGGCGCGGCGTCGCACGAGCCGGCCCTGTGACCGGGCTGACCACAGCGGAAGCAGTGGTCACTGCGGTCCACCTCCGAGGTGCAGCGTGCTCCGACGTGGTTGCCAACTTGGCAACGGAAGCACCTCAGAGGTCTGGGCTCCAGCAGTTTCACCTGCGCGGAGACCCAGCCCACCAAAAGCCTTCGGCCCTCCGAGACTTTTTTGGCCGCCGACACGGGGCAGCTCACCACTACGGTTCGCATGCCCGTGTTGTCAGGACGGATGGTGCCTACCTTCACCTCCTCTGTAGAGTACCCCCCCGTCCTGACGACGGCGGCCAACACCTCCTCCTCCGTGACGGAGTCGTCCAGGCCCAAAATGCGCATGTCTATGCACTTCGTGGGCCTGGACACTCGGACGTCATCCGCGCCCAAGGACGCCCTAAGCCTTTCGGCTGGAGCGTCCGCGGCCGGACCGCTGTCTGCTCCAGGGATCTCCAGCATCCTGGTCCCGGTCATGGTGACCCTGAGCCGGAGACCCCCGACGATGCCAATCTCACTGAGGTTGACGGCCTCTTTCGCCTCAGTGAGGATATTGGCATACGACACGCCCCTCTTCACCGCGTCCGGCTGCAGCGTTAAAACTACAGCCGCGGTCTTCGGGGCGCGGAGCGCAGCCGCGACGCCTCGCGCTCGCTGCCGCCGCCTTCTCTCCCGCCTCTTTGCCGCCCTGGCTGCCTTTCCCGCCTTCTTCTTCTCCCCGGCCACTTACCATTCGGCTTGAGCCGGGGGAGGTTCAGAAGGCGAGGAAGCCGGGGGGAGCTGCTGCACGGCTGGCGCAGGAGCCTTCGCCGGCCGCGCAGCCACCCCACCCTTCCTCTTCCTTCCCGGGGCCGGGTCCGGTTTTCCCGACACCGGCTTCGCGGGTGCCGGCCCGGACCCTTTGTCCTGGCCGGACGACCCCGGTGTGGCAGCCACGGCGGCTGCGTACGACGCCGCCTTTTTCCGGCCTGGAGCCTTCCCACTCGCCGCTAACGGGGGGCGCAGGACGATGCCCTCCAGGACGGAGAACCGCGCCTGGAAGGCAGCCATCTCCTGCCGCACAAGGTCCAGCACCTGGCTCTCCTGCGGCACGGGCTGGCTTTCCTCCTTGCGCCCCCCCTTAGGCGCCCCCTGTGGGCCGGCTCCCTGGAGCCTGGCCAGGTCTGCTCGGAGCCCCGCGTTCTCCCTCTGGAGACGCTCGGTGGCGGCAGCCAAGCGGGCGACCTCCGCCCGCAGCTTGGACAGCTCGTCCGCTGGAGGCCCACCTCGGTTAGCCTCCGCTGCCGCCAGGATGGAGGCCAGCGCCGCGCTTATGGCCTTGTTTTTCGAGGAAAGTTTCCTCTTCAAGGCCACATCGCGGATCGCGGCCTCCACCACCTCCGCAAACCCGGCCCTCCGAACCCGCTCCTGTCCGGAGTCATCCGGCTCACCGCCGGAGGACTCCGAACCAGGAGCCCCGCGACCGCCACCGACGACGCACACCCTCCGAGAACCCGAACTCTGCTCAAGTCTCCGAACGGTGTGCCCCTCTTGTGTCTCTCTTGTTCTGGTCTCTCACTTGGGACCTTCCGGCATGAGTGGCTCTACCGGCATAGCCCCCAAGATCACTGAGACACGCAAGCCCCACCACGTCGGCAACGTGGAGACACGGTTGGTGGGGGTAGAATTGGCCCTAAGGTGGTTTTCTGTAATTTCTGCCTACTAATGGCAAATTAGAGTGAGTGAGTATACAAACATAGTCAAGAGACTATGAGTCATCGAAACTATGTAACATACTGGAGAAAAAATATTATTCTGGAGACTATAAAATGATTCATTCAGTAGGTATGCGCAATTGGCTATAAACTAAAAGCTAAGATAATGTGTTTACACTCTCTATTATTAGCAGAACACATACATAGACTGATGTACCTTACTCAAACTATTTTTTTCAACTAACGTCACGTGTAAGTCGGCCACAGACTACGAACCTTGCGAACTTTTCTGTCTGGCGTGTCAACTTAGCCAGAGATCGCTCAAGCCCAAATATAAATAGGAAATTAGTTTTTCGTCTGATAACTCAACAATCATTGTCAAAAAAACTTCTACCAAAACCTTATTTGCCGTTTCCCCTGACCTCGACTCATGAAAACGCCTGTCAAGCTAGTGGACCATCAACTTGGCTTATAAATCAAGTCGTTCTACAAAAGGTCAGTTGTACAAAAAATCGGCCAAGAACGTGTCGGATCACAAGGGGTTCCGTAGTCAAGATAAAAGGAAACTATGAAATCATTACACATAACAATATGAAGTTCTAATATGGTTGTCGCTTAATCGGCGAGATTTGCGCTGCTAAATTCATATTGACATAGGTAAATAAAAAAGTCACTTGAAACA